>JBBMOL010000016.1:3720792-4979555 GCA_037954665.1 Laguncularia racemosa
TTGACAATATATTAACTTGCTAATTGAGTAGAAGAGCTCTATTCATACCAATCAACAAAGATAATAATGACAAAACGATTAGAAGATATATGAATACCCGAAAGCAAAGAATAGAATAAATACAAGTCAATTAGACCTCACAATTCGTGGAGAATTAAACATCTATGACCCTTTGGCTAGAAAAGTAGCTTAGCTACTCATGTTCATCAATAAAACGAAAATAAAAAGTAAAAACATAATGAACCCGGTTGCTTGCTCTGCCTCCGCATTTCCTTCTTCAAGATCCAAGATTCCCAAGATCAAAAGTTGTCCTAACCCTCTAGGGTTGGCTCTATTTATACTATTAGATGGATAGCATGTGATCTTTTGCTAGCAAGATACGAAAATATCTTTCCTTTTTCAAGTAGATTTCGAGAAGTGAAGATACGTCTGCCTGGCACGCCCTACCACACGGCCGTGGGTTAAGCCGTGCCATCCTCTGTGCATATTCTTCAAGTCTTCAACCGCGCCCAGTGTGAACCACGGTTACACACACGGCCAGATTTCAAGCCGTGCCTTCGTCTGTGCATAATCTTCAAGTCTTCATCCGTGTCCAGTGTGTAGCACGGTTACACCCACGGCTAGATTTCAAGCCGTGTCTTCATCTGGTTGATGTTCCACACTTTCTTCTCCTTGGCACATCTATCTTCTACCACGGCTTCAAGCACGGTTTCTCCCACGGGTTCCACCACGGCCGTGTCTCTCTCTGTTCAAAGTCCTCATTTTCGCCTTCTTGTCCAGTGTGTAACACGGTTTGAACCTTGGCCGTGCCTCAAACCGTGCTTCCTCCGGTGGTGTAATTCCTTGTCTTGATCCAAGTTGTAGATGACTTCTCTAAAATACTTGAATTAGCATCCTTGACTTCATTTAACCTGATTTATCACGATGATAGAATTAAAGTACCATTTCCTTATGATTTCTATAAAATCAATAATAATTTCACACAATTTATACTATAAAGATTGAGTATAAAATGGCTATATCAATCAATCTCATAAATGTATTAGGAGCATTACTTAAGCCAAATGGCATAACTAACCACTCATATAGTCCATGGCTTGTTTTAAAAGAATTTTTCTATTCATCTCCCTCTCTTATATGAATTTGGTGATACCCGCTTTTAAGATCCACTTTAGAGAAAACTTGTGAACCATGCAGCTCATCCAACATATCATCAAGTCTAGGAATGAGATACCTATATTTGATGGTGATTTTGTTGATGGCTTTGCTATTGATACACATTCTCCAAGTACCATCATTCTTAGGAACAAGAAAGGTTGGAACAACATAAGGACTGAGATTCTCCCTGACAAATCCTTACTCAACCAACTCATCCACTTAGTGTTTCAATTCTCTAGCCTCCTTGGGATTCATGCAGTATGCTGGTTAATTTGGTAATACCGACCCTGGCATAAGATCGATGGCGTGCTCTATCCCTCTCAAAGGTGGTAAACCTGTTGGCAAATCATTAGTAAAAATATCAGTGTACTCATTTGATACCTAAGATACTGCTGAAGGTAGAGACTGATGTTCCTGCACCCTTAGGGCATATCATAACTATAGCAAGTATACTATAGTCTCTTCTGTCATAATTCTCTCCAACTCACCCTATCCCATCAATAATACCTTCTTTTCCCTAAAATTATTAAACTGCATCGGAACCCTTTTTACTTCAAATGGCCTACTGATCTATTGCTGAACCCTTTGAACCTCTGAAGGCGCATCGAATTCAAAATAATGCGCTTTCCCTCCTTCTGGAATACATAAGTATTCCTGAAGCCATCATGTAAGACCCTCCTGTTATATAACCAAGGCCTGCTAAGCAATATATGGGATGCATACATAGGTAGAATATCACACTCAATTTCATTACAGTATTTATCCCCTACACTGAATGGTACCTTAGCTCTTTAGGTCACATGCAAACTCCCCTGATCACTAAGCTAATGCAATTTATATGGTTTAGGATGTGGAGTAGTGGTAAGTTTTAGTTTCGATACTAACGATACTGCTATCACATTGGTACAACTACCACCATCAACTATAAGGACACATAAATTTCCTTATACCCTATAAGAAGTATGGAACAAATTTTCTCTTTGTTCATCATCCTTAGTAGTAAAAGTAGTCAATGTCTGGCGCAATACATTAGTAGAATGAAACATTTCAGTAGACATTATTGTGTTTAAACCCAACAACACAATAATTATCCTTACACTTCCACGGTTCAAGTACACAACCAAGCCATAAATGAAGTACACGCAACTACTTTCAAGTAGATAGAATTGAATTCAACTACAAGTATTTAAGTAATTAGTTCAATTACTTTCACACTTTAACGACTTGTTTGGATTTCAAATTCTACTACTCACTTTCCTTTTTCTTGCCTTGGCTTCTCACCACTTAAATACAGAATTGGCAGCAAGGAAAACATATACACAACACACCATTCACCGCCACACAAATTCCCCTTATGCTCATGGCTCACAATGTTTCACACCACTAACATCAATGATCTTGACAACACATACAATAACCAACACCAAATGTACACACCCTTTACTAAATTTACAAAGATACAACACTACATACGATCCTCAAGCTACGGTACACTTCCCACTTCCACAAACTATAACAAAAATTGTAACTTCAATACAAAATAAGGCAACTCACTTTCAAATTCAAAAAGGAGTTTAATAAGTGTAAAATTCCACAAATGGTAAGAAGCTATTTTAAATTCAAATGACACAAAATTAAACAATGACTTAATGTGTGTTTTGAAATTTCAAATTGGCTTTTTAATTCACACTTTAATTTTGAATTCAAAATTGAAAACATAAGTGTTGCTCCTCCAATTTTTTTTCCGAAAATGCACATAACACAAATCCACTTCAACAATTGAACACTACTCTTGCCCCTTCACAGTTTACTTCCCATGCACTACACGTTCACAGCCACAATCAAGGAATCTAAGAGTGTTCAAATCTCCAAGTGATCAACCACTAATCAACAAGACAACAATTCAAAAACACAACAACAAAAGTACAAGTTCACACCAATAATTTTCGGATCAAGGTGCTACACAACAAACCCCTAACTTTTGAATTCAATTTGCAACCAATCCCTTCTCACAACCTCAAGCTCTGATACCAAAAGATGATGTGCCTAAAAGGGGGTTTAAGCACATGCAAATGAACCAAAATTACAAACCTTAAAGGATGAGTTCAAAACTGATCCAAAAGGGTAACAAATATTATGTGACCTTAATTGTGTAAGTTGATTCAAAATGCTAAACTTGAAGGAAAATAAAATCACAATTACAATCAAATAAAAGTGTCCCAAAAGATTACACATAAATAGCCCAAAGAAATAATTACAACTAAATAAAAATTAGTCTTCAAGATGCCGGGTCTTCAAAGTCATTAGATATGTGTCCTGATGAGGTTCCCGACCCCCTCTAAAGTGTAGGTAATTTGGCACTCTGTAGGATTGATAAATGTACTTGTTGGAATGCACAACAATTATATGATGAGAATGAAGAAATTAAGTTAGCTTCCTCAGGATTAGGTTGCTAATGAAGTATTCTCAAAACCAAGTTTTGTAAGCCCTTAGCTCAAGCTCTAGTGATAGGTCTTGTGGGAATTTGATTCCTATCAAGTATTGTGAGTCATATCAATTTTTCTTAAGTTGCTTCCAATTATTTCTAGTGCGTCATATCTAGTTGTAATTGGTTGTGTTACCTTATTCTTGTTCATGTGTTTTAGGGATCCAAATTTTTAGATTTGAATTTAATTCCAATTTAATTGGAATTCGGTTCATCTTTGTGTTATCCTTTACATATATTACAATTGCAAGTGGTCATCATTGTAATTTGGCATTATAGTCATTTGAATTCATGCAATTAGGGTTCATTTGATTGTTGATATCACGCCATCTTGTGGAATTAGTTTTGGTGTTCTTGCAATCAAATTGTAGGCACATTATCTTTTTAGTATCAAAGCATTATAATTTGCTTGGTTTCACGACAAATTTGGGTTCATAAGGATTAGGGGTTTACACCATTTGTGAACTTGTTTGATTGATTCTTTAATTGAAATTGTATAATTACAATCCATCAATTGAAGCACATCATCTTTTTGATATCAGAGTATTGGTTTTTTGAGAAGGGAATTTTTGTGATCATCACAACTTGAAATTAGGGTTCTTGAATTTCTACTTATTGATCCGAAGTGTTGAAGTGGAATTGAAGTACTTGATTTTGTTTTTGTGGTGTCATACTTGTTATTTGTTGTAGTAGAAGTGGATATCTTGTTGTAACTCCTTTGTTCTTGAATTTGTCGTGAAGGGAAGGGGAGTAAGAAGTGTATTTTCTAGTATTTGTTGCGGAATTGGAGATACATTATTTGTGACAAAAGAGAAGTGAATTCTTGTAAGAGGTTTCAGAATTGAAGGAATGCAATTTACAATTTTTAGATTTATGTTTGTGTGGAAAAAAGGGAAATCATTTGAATTCAAACACATCAATTAATCTTAAAGTAGTTATTGAGTGGTGTTAATTATATTTCATTTGAATTTGAAATTGACTCTTACCATTTGTGGGAAAGTTGCATTAAGGGGTGTCAATTTGAATTTGTTGCTGTGTTTGTGTGTGTATGTGTGGCGGTGTAAGGGAGTATTGAATTGGTGGAGTTTGTGTTGTGTGTATTGAGTTGAAGGGTGTTGCACTGTGAGTGAGGTGTTGTGCGTGTAGTGGTGATTGAAAGTGCATCGTGTGAGTGTGTAGTGTGTGTGGCGGTGTGAATTGTTTTGGTTGAAGTGATTGCACCATGTGTGTGGTGGTGTGAATTGTTGTGGAGGTATGTGTGAGGAAGGTGCTGCACATGGAGATTGAAGTGTGTATGTGTGTGCCGTAACTAAAAAGGGAAGTTAAGTAGTGAAGTTTAAAATTCAAAAACAAGCATTTAAGTGTGAGAGTTATTGAGTATTATTACTTAAACACTTGCTTAGTTGGATTCAATAACTTAACTACTTGGAAGTGTTTAATTGTTGCTTCATTTATTTAATTATAATTGAAGTGTAGAGAAGTATTTATTGTATTAGTGACTTGTTGCACCGTGGGTGTACAAGTGTATGTGTGTTGTTGTCTAAACGTGTTATTGTAACGTGGTGTTGTGAAGGGAGCATGCTGCAATTGTTTGATATTATACTTCAGCAAATCACATCCACAAGCATGTTGAATGACAGTGTAAATGGGGGCATTGGCAATGAGGCCAATAACCAAGTTGGTGGAGGATAGGGTCATCATACTATAGGTAGGAGAACTTTGGATGAACAGCTTCAGGACCTCACCGCCATTATTGCTACACTAGTAACAAGGATTGACAGGATGACAATGCCACAATCACCATTGGCGAATCTTCAGGCACCACCTCCAAGTGTAGCTCCTCAAAACGTTCAAAGAGAGGAAGCAGTAGGAGGAGGAAACATAGGAAGGAGAGTGGAATGAGATCATCATGCCTTTAGGGAGGAGAGGGATGATAACTTTAGGGTTAATCCTTACCCAAATGGAGATTTCAAGCCACCAAAGGGCCTAGAATATGTGCAGTTGCAGATGCCTTCGTTTGATGGCAGGGTTCAACAGATGACTATCTGGACTGGGAGGATAAGGTTGAGGGCCTTTTTGAGTGTTATGAGATAGATGATAACACTAGAGTTTGCCTTGTTGCTATTGAGTTCATAGGGTATGTTGCCTTATGGTGGAAGAATTTGGTGATTAGCAAACGAAGGGATGGAGAGGTTGAAATTCACACTTGGAGAGACATGAAAAGGGTTATGAGGAAGAGGTTCATTCCTAAGCATTATAGGTAGGAGTTGTTTATGCATCTACAGACTTTAAGATAGGGAGGTAAAATAGTGAATGATTATGTCCAGGAGTTTGAAACTTTGATGATCAAATGTGGGTCAGTATAGCTTCCTAAGCAAACCCTAGCACGTTTTGTATCTGGGTTAAAGTATGAGATAGCTTGGGTTGTTAAGCTTTAGAGGTATAGTACACTTGATGAAACTATACAGTTAGCCTTGAAAGTGGAAAGACAAAGGCGATTTAATCTATTCCAGGCTACTAGTAACAGGCCCAGTACTACTACTAAGCCCATGGGGGCTAATGGTTAGTTAGGTGGACCAAAAGGAGCAGATGAACCTGTCAGGGCAGTAGACAAAGTTACCCTTAGCATAGACAGAGAGAAGATGATTTCTGGGAAGGGCAAAGAGGTAATTGGACCTGATGTTAGGCAGATTGCACTGAGATCAACTAGTGGAAAAATGCGCTAGATTAAATTCTTCAAATGCATGAGATTTGGATATATGGCTGCACAGTGTCATAATAAGAGAGTAATGACAATTATGGAGGGCACTGAAGAAGAAGAAGAAGATGAAAAAGAAGCTGTCCAACCTACAAATCTGTCTATGGCTTTGTAGGAGTACTATAATGATCAAAACGCTGAGACACATGAGGATAAAGCGGGTGAACATTACTTACCTATTAATGTGTTACACAGGGTTTTGACTATATCTGTAGATGCTAGGGACAAATAAAGGGAGAACATATTCCACACATCTTGCAGGATTTGAGGTAACCTTTGTGTGTTAATCATTGATAGTGGTAGTTGTACTAATGTCATATTTGCTACTAATAGAACCATTTTATACTCAATCTTTATAGTATGAATTGTGTTAATTTATTATTGATTTTATAGAAATCATAAGGAAATGGTACTTAATTTTATTATGGTTATAAATTAGGTTTAATGGAGTCAAGAGTGCTAATTCAAGTGATTTAGAGAAGTCATCTACAATTTAGATCAAAGTCAAGGATTTACACCGCCGACGTACAAGGGAAGTACACAGGTGTGTATTTCCAGAGCACGGTCGTGTGTCTGGCTTAAAGAACCAACAGAAGCTTACACGGTTAAAGTACACGGCCGTATGTCTGGCTTGAAGAACCAACATAAGCTTACACGATTTAAATACACGGCCATGTATAACCTTGGGTTGAGACCGTGTATATGGATAAGTTTGGCCATTTCAGGAGATCTTTCGTTTTTCATATAAATATCTCTTCGTTTTCCAAAAGGAGGGAGTTGAGGAGTGAAGAAACCGAATAGGAAAAGCAGGAGACACCTGAAACAAAGACTTTTCATATTTTTTCACTCTTTGATTTCGTTTGGTAATGAACATGTGTGGCTAAACAGATTTTCTAGCCAAAGGATCATCAGAAGTTTAGTTCTTCAAGAATTGTGAGATCTAATTGATTTGTTTTTATTCTATTCTTTGTTTTTAGGTATTTATATATCTTCTGAATGTTTTGTTATTATTATCTTGTTTGATTGGTATGAATTAGAGCTCTTCTATTCAATTAGCAAGTTAATATATTGTCAATTAGAACGTCAGATCCATAATTGTTTGATAGTTCTAATTTTTGTGACACAATAACATGTTTGATTATAGAATAGATAGTCAAATTCATGTTATGGAGATATATAACCTTGTTTAAATAGATTATCTTATAATCTATTGGCATGAATTGGTCGTCTCTCTTGTTTTTAATGCTATTGATAGATTAAATCCTAAGAGCTTGTTTAGGATTGTTTAATCAATAAGAGAAGTAATCAAAGAGCTTGTTTTGATTATCGAGAAAGTAAAGAGAGATAGGTTATTAGATCTTGTTAATAACCATAACCAGTTTATCTTAGATAAAGAATAGAAAATATTTGCATCAATGATTAGTTCTATGAATTAAACTATAATGATACCTTTGGTTAGGCTTTCATCATTATAAAATCTTATTATCTGATTTTAGTTTTATTTGAATTTACAAACAAAACCCCCACTCTTCTTTTTTCTCTCTATTCTCTTTTAATAAAAATATATTTAACCAATCCCTGTGGATATGACCCTACTCACTGCTGTATACAAATTATATAATTGTTTAGGAGTAGGTTTTAATTTTGTTGGATTCGACACCCATCAGCTACATTAATAGATAAATTATAACTAGCCACTAGTCCACATCTTAACCCTTACCATTTGCATTGGTTGAATAATCGAGATAGTATGCATGTTACCCAAAGGGCAAAGGTGCCAATCAGTGTAGGAAAGAAATACCATGATGAGATTATCTGTGATGTGATTCCTATGTGCGCCTTTCATTTATTGTTGGGTAGACTTTGGATGTTTGATAGAAATGTGTTACATGACAGATTTAGAAACACTTATATGTTTCGAAAGGGTGGGTCACGGATAGTATTGATGCCTATGTCTCCATCAAAGGTGCGCTCTTTCTAAGAAAAAATTAGGACTATTTTTGCTTCTTCTAACAGTCAAACAAATAGATTAACAAAGGCATCAGGGTCCAGTCTAGGTGATGACCCCTTAGGTTTGAGGGCAAATCTTTTAGAGGCCCAAGGAGATGATGTGAATCTACCCTACGGTCTCAGCAGTAGGAGAACCTGATTTGGATATATGATCTAAAATATCCACATGTGTTCATTCTTTTTTTTTTTTACTTAATAATGTTTGGTTTACACTATAGCAGGTATAATGATCAGTCTTTACGGGATGGCCAAATAACATACACTATTGATCAAATTGGGGACATCATCGGACTTACATCCAACAATCCACAATGAACTCAATTGACTTGAAGAACCGACTCTTTGAAGACCATCTCTTGTACTTGTATTTTTATTATTAAACCAGCCACTTTTTACTCATTTTTGGGTCTTTTAATTTACTTGTAATTTGTTGATTGGAACCGGCCACCTAAGTGGTTTATTTGTAATTTTCATGTGGTTTTTACCCTAATAGGAACAAGTATAAATACTTGCTAACTGGGGTTTGTAAGGGACTTTTTGAAAATTTTAGAAATTTGCCTTCTTTTGTTGTGAGGGGAGTTCCATCTTCACACAAAACATACTCTTATCAATTTCAATTAAAATGGTGGCGAGTTGGCTTAAGGAGTATTGTGAGTCATATCAATTCTTCTTAAGTTGCTTCCAATTATTTCTAGTGCGTCATATCTAGTTGTAATTGGTTGTGTTACCTTATTCTTGTTTACGTGTTTTAGGGATCCGAATTTTCAGATTTGAATTCAATTCCAATTTAATTGGAATTTAGTTCATCTTTGTGTTATCCTTTACATATATTACAATTGCAAGTGATCCTCATTGTAGTTTGGCATTATAGTAATTTGAATTCACGCAATTAAAGTTCATTTGATTGTTGATATCATGCCATCTTGTGGAATTAGTTTTGGTGTTCTTGCAATTAAATTGTCGGCACATTATCTTTTTGGTATCAAAGCATTGTAATTTGCTTGGTTTCACGACAAATTTAGGTTCATAAGGATTAGAGGTACACGCCATTTGTGGACTTGTTTGATTAATTCTTCAATTGACATTATATAATTACAATCCATCAATTGAAGCACATCACAGTTGGTATATGGATAGGACCATTAATGGAATGACGATGTGGTGTAATGTATGTGCTAGGCATTGGGGTCGAGCTATTGTATATCAGATTGACATTCAATCGAAATTGTTGGTCCTATGTTAGAAATTCCTGTGCCTTAGCCCAGTTTTTGGGTCATTGATGTTCCGCAGTCTTACGGTGTATAAGAATCGACTGTTGTTGCCACATGTTAGTAGATTGTGCCTTTACCTTAACCTTCACATCATAATGTTGGTGAGCCTGCGGTTACAGCGTTACACCCCCCACCCTGTGGTTATGTATGAATTCAAGATTGTGATCAACTAGAGTAATAGCCATGTCATGATCTAAAGATAGGTGGATTTATCCTAATGTATCAGCCTACATGTTACAATGGATCGTAAATTAAATAAGCAACGGATATGCAATGAATCATCCAGCTAGTGTTGATATTGTACTTACTAGATGTTTAAGAACTACTCTCGTATGTCCTATATATCGATGGCTGATAGATTTATACCACTTCTTATATTCTTGCTACATACCACGAGGACCTTCTATGTACACCAACCGAGCTAGAACCTCTACTTGTAAGGATATGTATGGTGCATACTACATTGACCAATCAACATTAACCCTCCCAGGTAGGTCGATTTGATGGAGCTCTAGCTGTGTGTTGACTTCTTGTGGAATATATTGAAACCCCCTAAATAGCCTTGCAACACGATTGGGTTAATGCCACTTAACTATGTGAAAACATATGAGTAGCACCCGAACAGTCCAACTATATCTACTTGCTTTGCAAAAGAGTGGTAGGATATGAATCAAATTGCTAGCATATGGCTCCTACTCGACTTAAAGGATAGTAAGTAAGTTTCATTTTTAACGATGCATATGATGAAATGGAAAAAATAAAAAAAGGTTAAAGAAAAACCTACTCATCATGATATATGGTAACTACATGGGTTAAGTGATGCTGAGTGTCTAGGTACGTCCTCCAACATCCAAGGGAGCTTTAACTTCTATAATTAGTCTGTGTCGGTTAAGGGGTGCTATGTGTGAGAATTTATCCCATACCCAAATCTATAGGAGTATTACTACCCCTCCAATCTCATGAGCTGATGGGGATGATGTGACATAAAGCTGGTGATATAACTAGGTCAGACATGAGGATCTCCTAACTATATGTCCTCGTTACGTCGAAATGCTCTAGTAAAGGCAAAAACATGTTATAGATGAGGAGTTAGATTTATCGGCAAAGATAAATCCCTTAAACAGCAGCAATATATATGCATATGTGTGGTGTTGAACTTGCTTGCGATCTACGTGGTTTGGCAAGACCTAGCACATATCACAAAGCTACATTATGTTAATGTACCCCCCTACTAGTAGACCTTGGCCTTGCCCCCAACAATCTCTCACATATTGCAACTTAATCCAAGGAACTACTCTTTATCACTACCTAACTATTGACTAAGAGGCCTAGCTAGACCTAAACATCTTATAGGGTGATAGTGAACTCCTTAGTCGACATGTCAAATGTTTGTGTCTCTAGCCTCCACCACTCGACTAGGGTAGTTATCATGTGCCAATCCAACTTTATGAATGGCAGGCAGCTCACACCAAGGAATCCTACTAACTGCAAGTATGGCTCCATTCAATGATCTAAGAGGATGATGTTCCTAGCGCAATGAAGTGATAACTTGTGTCGTTGAACAACAAGCTATGATTGATTCTAAAATTTAAGCAGAGAAATTTTGTACTATTGGCTAGAGGTGCATAAGTGGGTTAAACGAGCTAACCCGACTCGACTCACTTTGGCTCGCAAGTTAAACTAGTTAAATTATTTTGGCTTGTTTAATAAATAGGCCATAATTTACTGGCCTAACCCAACCCATGTGGGTTAATGGGTTAAATGGGCTAACCCACCAACCCAGTTCGTTTAACCCACTTTTACCGTTTGATGGGTTAAATGGGCTAACCCATTTAACTCACTTTCTTGGCCAATTTAACCTACTTTTCCAGCCCATTTGATGTGGGAGAGGGACGACTGCGAGCGAGGAGAGGGATGATTGGATGACTACAAGTGAGGAGAGGGACAATTGGATGATTGTGAGCCATAGAGAGGTAGTCTTAGGGTTAGGGTGTGAGCGAGGAGAGGGATGACTGGGACTGTGCTGCGATTGCGAGCTTGTAGAGGGACAACTGCAAGCCATAGACAGTTAGTCTTAACTCTTACTCTTAGGGTTAGGTTGTGAGCTAGGAGAGGGTTGGGACGACTACGACTATGAGGAGAGCTAGCTATTATGTTTTTATTTTGTCTTAGGATTCTCAAGTCTCGATTGTTGCTCTTTGCTGTTCTGTTTTTATTCTTCAATATGTGTGGCATTGTCAAGCTTTTTTCTTTTTCTTTTTTTTTAAAGGTTAAGCAGGCCAACCCACTTTGACTAGTGGGTTAAATGGGTTAGGTTAATTTGGCTTACTTTTTAAATGAGTTACAAAATTTTACCTAAGCCTATTTTTAAACTAGGTTAAAAGGGCTAGCCCACGGGCCCCAGCCAATTTGCATACCTCTACTATTGGAAATGGAACATAAAGTAATCATTAAGTTAAATGCTGTTTACCTCTCCGTCCCAAATGGCCTGTGATCGATGTCCTTCCTATTTGTCAAAAAAGAATGATCGAAGGGTCTAGGCTTCATTTATTTTGTACCAAAAAAAAAAAAAAACATGTGAGCATTAATATCAAAATAATTTTATGGTAGTATAAATGTAAACACCCCATTTTTGCCCTAGGAATCAATAATAATTAATTTTCAATTTTTTCCAATTCTTCCTAATTTAGCATAAATAATAAAAATATCTAAAAAAATAAAAATAAATGGGAAAACACATCAATTTTGAAAAATGATTTCAGAAATAGCAATAATAAATAATAAACAATTTTTACAAAATTTGGAATTTTCAAAAAATACAAAAAAATAGAAAAATCGCATTGCATATATGCAATTTGCGAAATTAGAAAAATCAGGAAAGTAGGCTAGCTTAGCTGGTCCGGACCATGGGCTAAGGCGCGCGGTGCGGGTGCGAGGTCACAGGTTCGAAACGCGGGGGAAGCAGTTTCCGTGTTTTACGAATTTTTCATTTACCCAGGACACGTGGCAGCATCTGATTGGCTGGAGGAAGCACACGCGCCGGGCGCATGATCGTCTCCTACCTCGAGCCCGAGATCGCCGACGGAAGGAAAAATTCGTATTTCGGCCGTTTCGATTCGAGTTTTTGCACAAATCCAACAGATCTTCAACATAAATAAGATAAACATTATCTAATTGGAATCAAATCGCAACAAATCAAGGGATTGACACAAATCGGAGTTGGTTTTTCTAACCGAAAATCCGATCAGCTTCAATCGGAGGAAATCCGAGCTTATCCAACTCGGTTTCAAGTGCCTATAAATAGAGGAGGAGGGGAGGAAGCAAAAACACGAAGAAAAAGTGAGAGAAAGGAGCGAATCGGAGTACACCGGAGAAGCTTGAAGCCGAGACCACCGACCGGAATTAGAGCTACCGCAAGGAGACGTTTTGGGAGTGAACCATCGCCACCATTGGATTCAGCACCCTCGAGAAGCTAGGATTCGACACCTCACTCGCTGCAAAAGGCCGCCGGAACGCCGTGATCGAGCAACCCCCGCTGCCGTGTCTGACCGACCCGACCGACCCGACCCGCGCATCGACCCGGATCCAGGTAAGTCGGATTTTCCGGATTTTTTTTATTTTATTTAATTTACTTATTTTGTTTATTTATTTATTCCGAATTGATTTATTATTTGTCATTTATTTAGCTATTTTTTTAATAAATAGGAAAATATAGAAATTAGATTTTTCTAGAATTTAATAATGTAGAAAAATAATAAATAAGAAAAAATAAGATAGAAAATAATAATAATAATAAAATAATAAAATGTAGAAAAATAATAAAAAATGTTAGGAAAATAATAATAAAACTTTAGATTTCAAAATAGGATAGATATTAACTTAGGATAAAATTTTTAATAAAAAATTCACAAAAATTATACAAAAATCAATAAAAATCATAAAAATAATAAAAAACTACAAACATAAAAAAAATCATAAAAATCACAAAAATCGTGAAGATTCATAAAAATTCAAAGAAATGAGTTTTAGAACTTAGAAAAATCATTTTTCTTAAAATAAATCCAAAATTGATGTTTTTCCCTAAAAATCATTTTCAAAAATCAGATTAAAGCTTAGGCTTAGAATTTTTTAGAAAAATCCCAAAAATGATAAAAAACATAAATCAAAAGAAATGTCAAAATAAAAATTCACAAACAAACTTAAAGTTTTCAGAAAAGCGAATTACGGCTTGTTTGATCCTGAGTCGCAGGTATATAGGCACCCATCCGGGTCAACCCATAAAATAAATGAAAAATCCTTTTCTTATAATAATTCAAAACATAATAAAAAGTAACAGAAACACAATAAAACACATTTCTAAAGAGGAACAATTTTAGGAGATTATGTGGTAATCGTAAAGGTTTTAATAGGTTAGCCTTCGGACTTAGAAACTCTGGTTTTCCCTTTTTCTCTTTTCACAAAAATGGGAAGAGGAAAATAACGACGACTAGTAGTCTAAATTAAGACTAATCCGCTCCTTTAGTCTTAATTCAATTTTTCCCAACAATAGTTGGGTGGCGACTCCAAAAATCAAACAAAATTCCTAACTCAAGTCGATGATCTATATTAGATGAGCATAGGGTCTAGTCTAGATCGGATTAGGAATGGGAATTCAAAAATTAGACTCGACAATAAATAATACCAAGATATTATATTTACAATTAATACGAAATTTTTACTAATTAATTTTTTAACAATTAATTAATAAAAAATTAATTTCATGACAATTTAGTTAAATTTACAATTAATACAAAATGTTTTACTAATTAATTTTAATTTTCTAATGATTAATTAATAAAAAATTGGATAATAACCCAAGATATTACATTTACAATTAATACCACATTTTTAATAATTAATTTTAATTTTCTAAGAATTAATTAATAAAAAATTAATTTTATGATAAATTAGATGATAACTTAAGATATTACATTTACAATTAATATGACATTTTTACTATTTAATTTTAATTTTTCAATGATAAACTAATATTAAATTAATTTTATGACAATTTTTATATAAATCATGTTTAACACAATATAAACTAGCAACAACTATTGTTATTTTATAAAAAAAAATAAGACTAAAAAATTATAGCTGATGTTTTTAAATAATAAAATTTAATATTAACATTGTTATTAACACATTTTTTAAAATTAATTTTTTATGATTATTTAATTATAACAAAATTTTGAAACGATTTAAGTAATAAGCAAAAAATTTACACTAAAAAATAATATGTAATTTTTAGTATGTATAATGTTGATCTTCTTTACATGCTACGTACAATAGTATTTATATAAATCATATCTAATATACTATAAACTAACAATAACTATTGGTATTTTAATAAAAATAGTAGACTACAAAGAATTGTATCTAATTTTATATGGATTGACAAAAAGTAACATAATAGGAAAAAAGTTAAATTTTTTACAAGAAAACATATTGAAATATAGCCTAATCAAGCTTTTATACTAAAGAAATTGGAAAGTTCTCCTGGTGATATTTTTACACCAGTAGATATACAAGCTTTTCTTCTTAAAGTTAAAATTTTTACGAGAAAACATATTGAAATATAGCCTAATCAAGCTTTTATACTAAAGAAATTGGAAAGATCTCCTGGTGATATTTTTACACCAGTAGATATACAAGCTTTTCTTCTTAAAGTTGTGTAAAAAATAAATGAAGAAAAGAGAATGTGCGAATTGCGAGGAAAGAAGAAACAAAGATGTATGAATTAAAGAATTGGGGAATTGCATTTACAATACAAATTGTCAGTGAAATAACTTTTTTTTTTTTGCACATTTAAGTTTACATGTTATAATATTATGCAAATTTATAGTGTCACTTTGTAATAATTTTATAGGTTTGCAGCATAGGTTTATAGAATCAAGTGAATTTATTGGATGTTGAGGGAAATTTGATGAAATTATTGGATGGTGGGAGATCTTGGCAGAAAAAAATTTGTCGAAGTAATTTCTTGAAGGTGCAGACATGATTTGCACCTTCAATTGTGCCAAAATTGGTTCAACTAAAGGTATGTTCTAGGTTCGTGATTTCAAAATCTATTCTTGGAATAAATTTTTTGGGTACCTTATTTCACGTTTTTATTTAAAAAGTAGCATTATTTTAGTAGATTCCCCAAAAATGTGCTAATTCATTAGAGTTATCGCTTCTAGATCTATTTCAATTGACCCCTAAATTGATGCATATACACCTATACATTACATGAATTATCTTTATACGTTTATAAATGTGTCCATTATCCCAATTAATAAAAGTATTCAGATTATTTTCTTTTATTTGTTTTTATTTTGCATTTGATCTATATCTATTTAAAATTTAGTATTTGAAGAGTTACCTCATTCGTATTTTATTTATTTTTGTTTTATAATTATAGAATAAGAACTGGAAAGTGAAAATTCATATACTTTTAAAAAAATTGTTGAAAATGTATTAAAAAGGAAAATTTGATTTGGTATATTCATAAAAATGAATAAAATAAAGGATAAGTATGTCTAACTTTATAGGTATTTTTTTAAAAGGTATATATGTGCTTTATATATATATATATTGTTAAGTTCTCTAATTTGGTTCTAATTTAGTTTTGATGATAACAAAAGAGGTTTAACATATTTTGAATGTTTATGTTTAGTTAGAAGGTGTTTCAGAAGTATCGAAATATGTAGATATTTCTCTTATTAATCGATCAAAGCATTTTTAGAACCATTGTGGAAAACGGATAGAAGACAGTTTTTTTCAGAAGCATTTTCAAAACCTTTGTAGAAAATAGATAGAAGACAGTTTTCTTATCAGAAGCTTTTTCAGAACCTTCGTGTCTGTCACGAAAATTTTTTTGTCACAAAGTTTTTTTTAAGATTAGTAAAAAATGTTTTTAAAGGAATCAAGACTTAGCTTCATGTGTCAAGTATATTTGGGTAATATACTTGATGTGTTTCACTTAAGTTGGATTTTATATCATGGGGATTATTTTTTTAAGAATCACGTTAGATTTTGATCACATTAAACTTAGATCATATCTTTAAAACAAGATTACGTCAAAACGGTCTTTATCTTTAAACGAGATAACTTCAATTCAGTTTCATCTAGAGGAGATCAAGGGAAAAACGTTTGATGCTTATCTATCGGAGGATTACCTCAAAGATCTAGGAGACTCCGAAGCATCAGAGATATTTTGTTGAACAAATCTTTTTTTGAATTTCAAAATAGGAAACACGACCGTTATCATCCGAGAGTTTCTCAACAAGGAAGCTGATATATATCCAAAGGAAGAAGAAGAAAAAAAAAGAGGAGTAAATCGCAAGCGAACACGTCTGAGTTTCTACACAATTAGCGTTTGTTGTGCGAGAAAAAAAAATCTTACTTTTATTGAAAACAAGACTTAATATTTTGTTGTTTCACTTTGTGTGTGAGGAATTGAGAGTAGTTTCATCACTGTAGTTTGAGTGATTAGCTTAGTGAAGAAGCTAGGGAGACTCAGCAGTGAGACTTAGTCTTGAAGAGGCTTGTTTTGTATACTCTTTATTCTTTGATATAGTAAAACACAATTAGTAAAGACAACCGGGACCCCCGCTTGAAGCTAGAAGAGAGGACTGACACTTGAGGTGGGACCTCTATAAATCTCTGAGCACTTTCTCTTCTCTACTCTTTTAATTGTTGCATGTTATTGTTTTCATTCGTTATTGTTCACATTCTTTTATCAAGAGATTTTTTATAAAATTGTTAAATTTTGAAATTTTAAGTTATTAATTAATTCACCCCCCTCTTGATTAATATATTTGGGACCAACATATATATATATATAATCTTATTCCTACCAAATACGTGGTTTAAGCATATACCAATAGATAAAAAAGAAACAAAACAAAAGGATCCTGAAAACCAATATTTGTAATTTTAATCCACCAAATGTGATATGTTTAGGAGGAAGAAGAGGAGAAAGAACAAGAAGAAGAAGAAGAAAGGAGGAGGAGCAACACTTTATATTATTGCTACTACAAACCAGCCATGTTAAAATGAAACACCACCTTACATGCCTCACAACCCTTCATGGCTAGATATCACCTTTTATCCAATCATTGATGCACTCTTCTTACATCACTATATGAAACAAAGCAATAACAATATTATTACTATATAAATTTTGAATGTTTCTATCAATTTTATGCTTAAAAATTAAAATTTCTAGATTTCATAACTAATTGAATTGTTATTTAGAAATATACCATCTTACTTACATTTATACTCTTTGATGAAGGGCTATTTTTCACATCATCTTCTTAAAGATGGTAGAAATAACAAGAAAAATTATTTTGGTATAAAAGTTTCGAATGTTAAGCTTAAAGCATAAAGTTTAGACAATAATTTTGACATTATCCCTCTAAATAAATATTTAAACATTGTAGTAATATAAATATCCATCCATATGAAGATCATACTATAAGGAAAAAAAAAACTATAGGGGAGATTGCACTCAAAAAAGGTTTCTTTAACACTTTAAGTTAAAAATAGTTAATAACCTAGTTAACAAATGATTAATAGGCCTTTTTAACCACTTATTACACAATGTATGTGTAACACCCCGAAACCCTAAGCCGAGTTACTGCTCACTACGTGTTCTTATTTTACAAGAACACGTTAAGGCTCTGAATCAACTCTGATACATTTTTGACCTGTAACTCCTATGTAAAAACATTTAATACAGCCTATAACTTCAAAATAATTTCATAAACTATATCAAACATCTAACACAGTGGAAGTCTTTGAACACTAAAATAACATTCTTCAAAAGATAATGTCTATTACATTCAAATAACATAATTCTTCAAATCCTAATCACCATAGTAGTAATGGAAATTTTCATCTTCCTCTCTCTGTAGTTCACCCAAACCCATTTTATCTTTTGGGTTATCATCTCCCTTAAAACCTGCATCTAAAAATATTCCTCAAAGGGTGAGCTAATACCTAGTATGTATAACACAAACATACACGCATAAACAAACATGAATTGGTGTCACACATATCATACAGTACTTAAACATAGACAACCGTTTCATAATACAATTTATATCCACAAGCAACAATAGGGTACTCATGACCCCCTTAACACATTGAAACATGACTTGGTGATAGGAGTTGCCACTATGGGCCCCATACCCATGATCCCTTAATGCTTAAGCTTGGTGATGGGAACTGTCACTATGAGCCCCACAACTATGGTACACTCAATCTTGGTGATAGGAACTGCCACAATAGGCCCTACACCTTTGTTCACTTAAACCACTTAATTTAGTGATGGGAATTGCCACTATGGGCCCCACATCCATATTCACTTAAACCTCTTAACCAACATTCAGCTTAGATCATTTCCAAGCACGACTCCACTAAAGACAACATCACACAAAGATCATTTGGGTGCCCCCTAAGGATTTGCCACTACGGGTCCCTAAGCCGAGCCAAGTACATACAACATACAACTTAAAGACTTAACCAAATCATTTAACTTAAATCAATTTCAATGCATAAGCTAATTTAAACAAATATAAATCAACATACAAGTTACACCTACCTTAAATCCTAGCGCTAAGCACTTCCGATCTTGGACTTAAGCTAAATTGAAATCTATACACACTAATAAGCTCTTCTTAGTACTTAATCTTAGATTAATATCATCTCTCAATTCTCTTAATTCTATTAATTTAAGTTCTCTAAGGCCTTACTAACTATTTAAGTCGCGTGAAAATTAGCTTAACTAGAAGTTAAATCGATATATAATTAAATTATATTTTATTCAATATGGCTGTAAACTCCCCATTTTTGCCCCTTAATCATTAATAACGTTCAGATTTTTAATTTTTTTTTATCTTTTAATTTTTTCTTCTATTTAGTAGAAATAAAGGAAAATAAAAGAAAAAAATAAAATAAATAGGAAAAATATCCCAATTTTGGAAAATAATAGTAGAAATAATAATAAAAGGGGTTAAATAATTTTTATAAAATTTTAGAATTTCAAAATAACATAAAATTAATAAAAATTGCATCGCATATATGCAATTTGCGAAAAATAAATGAACCGAGAATTGGGTCCGAACCATGGCCTTGTGCGTGCACGGGGGGGGTGGTGGGGAGGGGGTGCGGAGTCTAGGGATTGAATCATAGGGAAAGCAAATCTGCGTTTTGCAATTTTTTTCATTTACTCATGACACATGGTAGCATTTAATTGGATGGAGGGAGAGCACGCACCGAGCGCATGGTCGTCTTCAACCTCCGTTCGAAATGCTTGCTGGTCGAGAAAAATTGAAATCCGACCATTTTGATGCTATTTTTTTCACAAATCCACTAAATCTTTAACTAAAATAAGATAAACATCATCAAATTAGAATCAAATTGCAACAAAATCAAAGATTTACATAAATCAAACCAAATCGGAGATGGCCTCAACCGAAGATTTGATTCGTGCTAATCGAAGGAAATCCAAGCTTATCCAGCTCGACTTCTAATGCCTATAAATAGAGCATGACGTGGGGAAGCAAAGGCACCGATCGAAAGTGAGAAAAAAGAGGGAAAACACATAGGTTTCGAAGCTCGCTGGAGTTCCTATACCGTGACTGCCAATTAAGCATCGAACTACCATCTAGAGGTGATTTCAAAGAAAACTACCACCACCATTGGTTTCCTCGTCACCAAAAGCTTTGGAAACCCCCTAATCAATGGAAATAGATGTCAGAATGTTGCCGACAAGGACCTTCGACCGTTGCACGATTTGACTTGATTCGACTCGATCCAACTCGCATCTAGGTAAGTCAATTTTCCTATTTTTTATTTATTTATCGTTATTTATTTTTTTTAGGATTTTATTTTATTAGAATTTTATAATCCGAAAAATTAAATAAAAAATGCTAAGGTTTTAATTAGGTTTGTTTTAGAATAGATGTGTTTAGTTTAATATAAAAATAATAAATAATGAAAAAAATAAATAAAAATTTTAAAATTAAATTATTAGTTGGGATAATAACATGAATTAATAATAGATCGTTTTATCACTTAGCAAAATCTTTGTTCAAAATAAATCCAAAATTGGTTTTTCTTAAATTAAAATTTTTAAAAATAAAATAATAAAGTTTAGACTTAGATTTTTTCCAGAACCTTGAAAATGATAATGAACGTAAACTAGACATATTTTCACAATTAAAACTTAAACTAATCCACTAAAGTTTTTTCATGAAAAGCGAACTACGGCTTGTTTGATCCTAAATAGCAGGTATGTAAGCACCCTTATGAGACAACTCTAAAAAGAAATAAAAAATCATTTTTCAAATTAGTATGAGTTGTTTTAATATCTTTTTTCTAATATGTATTAAAAATAAAAAATAACAAAAATAAAAAAGGAAAAGATATCAGAATATGGTTTAAGTTTCAGAAGGATAAGATGATAACTTTAGAGTTTTAATAAGTTAGCTCCTTAGTCGAAAATATCTGGTTTTTCTTTCTTCTTCTTTTTTTTTTCATTTATAAAAATAAAAAGAGGAGATTTCATCGAATAGTTGTCTAAATTAGAATTAATCCGCTCAATTAGTTCTAATTCAATAATTTTTTTCCCAACTTCAATTACGTGGCGACTCCAAATAAATAATGAAATTCCTAACTCAAGTCAAAGATTTATATTGGTTTTTCTTAAATTAAATTAAAAAAAATAAAATAATAAAGCTTAGTCTTAGATTTTTTCCAAAACCTTGAAAATGATAATGAACGTAAACCAGACATATTTTCACAATTAAAACTTAAACTAATCCACTAAAGTTTTTTTATAAAAAGCGAACTACGATTTGTTTGATCTTAAATAGTAGGTACGTATGCATCCTTATGAGGTAACTCTAAAAAGAAATAAAAAATCATTTTTCAAATTAGTATGAGTTTTTTTAATATGTATTAAAAATAAAAAAATAATAAAAATGAAATAAAATAAAAAAGGAAAAGATATCAGAATATGGTTTAAGTTTCAGAAGGATAAAGTAGTAACTTTAGGGTTTTAATAAGTTAGCTCTTTATTCGAGAATCTCTAGTTTTTCTTTCTTCTTTTTTTTTTTTCATTTATAAAAATAAAAAGAGGAGATTTCATCGACTAGTTGTCTAAATTAGAATTAATCTGCTCAATTAGTTCTAATTCAATAATTTTTTCCCAACTTCAGTTAGGTGACGACTCCAAATAAATAATGAAATTCCTAATTCAAGTTGAGGATTTATATTGGATGAGCATAGGATCTAATGTAAATTGGATTAGAAACATAAGTGAAAAATTAAAAATTAGACTCGATAGGATGGCGACTCCACTGGGGACCTATAATAGGCTAGCCACCTGAACCTTCTGAAATCACCATTTGTAGACATCTTTTAATTGTTACACTGTGAAATATTACCGACACTAACTTTTTAGGGATTTAACGAAGTTTACGGTTTATCTATTTTTATTATTGTTGAGTCTGCATGCATGTAACTGTGTGAGTAGATACGGTCAGACCTAGGCTATCTTAGGACCCTAGGACGAGAGGCCATTGTGTAGGTTCCGAGCAAAGTGATATGATCACCGTTCAGGGCTGATTAGGCTACCCCACCTAATGCTTCGATATAGCTTGAGAACCATTTCTTCGAGAATGCGGGAGGCAATAGAGCTTGGGGACCTGACCTACCTATCTGCATACATGAAGTTATGGGTTGACTCCTTTTCTTTTGCATCTGTGTGAGCATATTGTTTGCATATTTACTAAAAAATAATAACAATAAAGAAAAGAACAAAGTCGAGAAAATTAAAGAGTTGCTAACAATAAGAGATCCTTTCAAGGTCCTAAAAGTTGCTTTTAAATGGTTAGCTTAACCTAAGGTTCATAGTCACTTGCTCTGAACATAAAGCTAAAGACCTCTATAACCTGCTCTCAACTTGAAAGACCCCACTCACTTCAAAAGGTCTCCTCATATGCCTTGAAACATAAAACCTTCAAACTCTCTTCAATCCTAAAGGTTACACTTTCTCTCAGGAGTTATAAAAAATAAGACATAGAGACAATGAATTTGTACAGCACACTTTCAAAGTGGCTATGGTCAATTACCGATGAGGGTATGAGGAAGACTATCCTAAATAGCTGAGTCTTAGGCAATTAAAACTAAATCAAGTTGACAGTAGCACATAAAGGCATCATGAGACCTGGTGAATATGGGCAAATTCGACAAAATGGAATGATATCTCGTTTGTTCAAGTGGTTTAGAATGACAAGAAGTAAACCACTTCCCAAACACTAACCCTTAAACACTCAAGAGTTTGAGTGTTATTAATGTGAGGTTTTAGACTTATTCCTTAAAGGAGGTCTATCTTGGATTTGATACGTTAATCAAAATAATGTTAGGTGTTCATTTTTGCCATCCTAAACATAATAATCCTTTGCCAACACCATTTAAGCTTATATAAGAAGAGTTTCAAAATTTAACCCTACTAAGAACCACCCCACAATGGGATGATTAGGAAGATAGAGACATCAATCAAGACAAAGGAATTTACTAAATAGTGCTTGCCCTAGTTGTAACAATTCAAGGGTAATTTTTTATTTTGAGATGAAGAAAAGTCTACATTTTGAAAAACCACACATGACCCACAAGAGATAATCACCACTAGGCCCGAAAGAAAAGAAAAAAAAAATGAAGAGAAGAAAAAGAAAAAGAAAAGAAATGAGAAAAGCCTAAGAATGTAGTTAAACCTATACACAATAAAAAAGCCCAACAATACTTGAAAACACTAGGGAAAAATACAAAAACCCAAACATATACCTACCTTCTCTAAAGACTTTTCTAGATCATTGAAAATAATTTATCTATCCTAAGCAAAAATTGTTGGGCCTAGGGCAAGTACTATTCTAGTTTTTTCTCAAAGTTTCTTGACTTGTAAACTCAAGATAAAATGATGATTATTTCAAAATAGACCTTGACCTTACTTTTTTGAAGCCAATTACCAAAAGCCTGCATCACAAGTCTCAAAAAGGCCTAACAGATTAATCAAAGTGTATTACTTACAAGAACTCCTCCTCCTTTATACCTTACCCTCACTTAATCATCATACATGTACTTTCTACGTCACTTCTCTTCGATCATTTGTAGTGCGTTTACATGCAACATGCACTTAATGCTTACATTCGAGACCACACACCTACATTTTGATGACTTTACTAAGGATAAAAGCTAACAATTTCATCATGTTACCTCCAAAATAAAGAATAACTAATCCCACCAAGGGGAATAATCAAGAATTTGAAGTTGATGAACCTAATAATACCTACATGGTACAAGCATTTTAAAAAAATAATACGAAGATGGATTAATTTATCACATTGATGACCTAGTTCATGCTAGCTATGACTGCTCTCACTACTGTACATTAAGGTGTGCCTTTGCCAAATCCTACTAATGCTACACCATAATACACCCCTCAAGTAACTTAATAAGCCAACCCTCCTACTACTAATGAGTAAGTTACTTCTAGGGTTGAAGAGCAAACTTCCATTCTAAACCTACACTTAAGTAGCACCCAACACTTGAAGCACAAGAGATAAAGTTTTAAATCGAAGGCACTCCATCTTCACATACTACTCCCCATGTTATAGTTACTAGACCTATAATTTAACATAACCTTGCCCCTATTACAACGGTAAAGGTTGGCGTATCTACTTTGAGGGGTTCATTTGTCACTAAGAAGGATTTGGATGTGTATTTGATGGAGATACAAATGAAGTCTACTACATAAATATTGGAGTTGAAACTTCTATATCACTAGCGTATAACTATGAAGCTTTACTCAAAGGATTATATAAATCTAAAGTTTATATTGTTAAATGACAAGAAAGAAAGTGCCAAAGAAGGTTTGCTGAAATGCATTAAGACTTCAAAAGTTTATGGACTAGATGATGACTTGAAACTAAAAGAATTCTCGAAGTCTCCTACAAAAAATGTGTATGTGTGGCATGTTAATCTCCCTCTAAGGTCATTAGATTCATGAGGAAGTAGATCTAAAATGTTTTCAGAGAGGTTTTCATCCATTGAAGAAAGGGTTACCTTTATTGATATGGGAAGAATTCAATAGAAGTCGAATGAAGACCCCATAGACTACATCAATCGTTTCAAAGAACACTGCTTAGATATTTAAGATATATATGATGAAAGGGAGTTAGTGAAAATATGTATTCAAGCAATGTTTATTGAGTACACTACACATTTGGAGAATCTTTCTCTAGTCTCATTCATAATATTGGTAAAAAAAAAAAAAATCCACAAAGAACTAATGACTCAATTACATGATAGAAGGGTGAAAGTGTATGGTTCAACAAGTGAGGTCCATCTATAAGCTTAGCTATAGGTGAAGACCCCAAAGGAGCAAAGAAACCTAGAAATGAGAATCCTATAAACCTTGCATCATCATTATCATACCTGTGTTTAATGGGAAAAGTGCATGTAATGCTTGATCAATGGTTGCAAGTTAGGAAAATCAAACTTCCTAGGATTAAGCACCAACCTACTTTAAACGAAAAGCGTGATCCTAAGTTCTACAAGTTCCATAGAACAGTAGGTCATCCTAGCTACTAAAGATTGTTGGACCTTAAAGAAGACATTTAGTGAGAGACTATAGAGCAAGAGCTCATCTTTAAGGACAATGACATTTGTAACAACTCGCTTTTAACACATAACATCTAGAGTAGTGCCATGAATGCCATCACCTAAGATCCTATAGCAATAGTACTAATAGATATACAACCAACTAAGGCATACAAAGATAGGAGTAAGGCATCTAAAGATAAAATAAATGGAGATGAGAATGCTATTATTACTTTACTAAAGACTTCAAATATTAAAAAGTTCTTTGATCTCCTTAGCTTCAATGATGATGCACAATTTGTAGTAGCAACTACACTTACAAGGATGTATTGAGGTACATTGCAAAGATAGACATTCGACACTTAGTAAAGTGACCTATTATGGCAAACATTTTATATGAGTCCTTTATAAAAATAATGGGTTGTGTCAAAGTAGACTTCATGCTTGGACCTATTCTTAGCTCCACATAGTTTTATGTAATCAATGCGCCTATAACCTATCACCTCCTTGTAAGAAGGACATGGCTATACGAAGACAATAAGATTCCTTTAGCATACCATCAATGCATGAAAGATCACTAGAATGGGAAGAATGCCTTCATTCTCACAACAAAGAATCCGTTCATGCTCAATGAGTTCTACTTTACTAAGCTTTCTTTCATGAACACGAAAACAAAGGAGAGGTTTCTACAACAATAACTTGTAATGCATTACCATCTACATGGGAAGAAGCCCAAATGTAAAAATCTAAGAAGAGAAAAATACATAGTTGTCACAAAAGTGCGAAGAAACGTAAGAGAACTAATAGCATAGTGAAATTACAAAACTCCATGTAAGCTAGATAATATAAGAGCTCTTATAATGAAATATGCCTTTTGTGAGTCTTCTCTCCTTCCTTTCTATTTTTCTTGTGGAAACAAAGCAATAAATGCTTCATATTAATGAAAAAAAAAAATTCTTACTTAGTAATGACTTTATCTCATGAAGATATAATAATGGATTTATTTGTTTGCCTCTAGTTTCCATTGTCACTATAAAGTAAGACATTAGCCTCCTTAGCATACAAAACTAATTTCGTAAAATAGTTGATTTCTAAATGGGGACAACTAAACCCCTTTGATTGATTAATAGAAAATAATAATGAATATAAGAAATAGTACAGACATCACTACTAATTGGTAAGAGCTTTGACTCCTTACATGATAATAAGTCAAGTTTATATACTACAAACTAGTAAGAGCATTGACTCTTAGGAATAGTAGCTATTGCAACTAAGAATGAAAAAGAAATCTTCTTAAGCATAATAATGAATACTTCATTCTTTCAAAGCTCCCACAATTAAGTATTTTTTATCTAAACCCTCGGTAACTCATGTTGGATAGTTAAGTAAAGGAAAATACCCCCTTGACTAATGAAAGAGAATTATTGATTCAAAGTAATGAATGTCACATCACTACTTAAGAACAATCAAATACTTTTATAAAAGTGGTTGTTTAAAAGTTATTGTTGGCAAGTAATAACTTTACTCTAATATGTAAAATAATACAAGAGACCCCTTATGTCTTGATTCTAAGCAAGTCCCATGTTTATGATCATTTTATAAGGGGCTCATATTTATGCTACTCGACACTAATGTAGCTAAGTTGATCTTTTGCTCCTAGTCACATGGTGTCAACAAAAAGGTGAGATAGCAAAAGTAACAATATCACTTTACATTAAATAATATCACTATTTGGTTAAAGCTTTGCTCCTAAGCAAGTAAAGTCTTTAAATACAAAGCATGCTTCATACTCAATGATGTCTTCCTTGCTAGTCTCCATTATTAATGATTTTATCATTCCCTACACATCATACTTGGCTATATCTGTAACGCCCTAAAACCCGAGTACGCTACGACCTACCATATGTCATCATTTCTTGAAGACATAGAAAGGCTCAATCACTACTATTCTTCAAATACTTTCGTTCATATACTCCTGATGATAGTCATAAATCATCTGTTACATAATAAAGAATAGTGAAATTTTCCATCATCAATAATAAGTCATCAACATTCTTCTCAAATTGAACAGCGGAAGCAATTAACATTCATTTACAATGGAAATTCCCAAAATGACTACAAAAAATCCAATGTGTCTTTCATTAATCTATCTACTAGTCATCGTAATGAACATATTCTACATTCTCTTCATTGTTCTGATCTTGAGCTGTTTCCCCCAAGTTTTCAACATATCCTACAATCTCTCCTGTAGCATATGTAACAAAAAAAAAAAAAAAATTCCCACGAGGGGTGAGCTAATGCCCAGTACAATGCATACCTACACACACATACACATGCCATGCCAAAAACAGTAACACATGCAAAATGTATCATAATATTCGTTCACAATTTTATTTATCTTTCACTATCGTTAGCCGATACACAATCACAACATAAACATCT
Organism: Laguncularia racemosa; assembly: GCA_037954665.1. NCBI lineage: Eukaryota > Viridiplantae > Streptophyta > Magnoliopsida > Myrtales > Combretaceae > Laguncularia > Laguncularia racemosa. The sequence continues at coordinate 3,748,610 of JBBMOL010000016.1, forward strand.
TCACACATAACATTCCTGAACATTCTTTCATAATCCATCCACAAACAATATATACACATATATATATATGACAAAGGTAATTCTCTATTCATGAGTCTCTTACCATACATAATAATAATATATATAATAAAGGTGATCCTCTGTCCATGAATCTCTTACCATATACAATAATATATATATATATATGACAGGGAGTACTACCCACTATCCATGAGTCCGTAAATCCTCATACATCTACCTTCCACAACCATACATAATAAAAATAATATATATATGACAATGGGTACTCCCCACTGTCCATGAGTCATCACACATCAACCTTTCACAACACATGTCACAACCTTCCACATCACAACATTTTACAACACAATCTTCTATATAAGACCCGGATCATTTCAGTACACAACTCCACTATGGACAATGTCACATATCGATCATCGGGGTGCCACCCCAAGAACACCAACCCACACTCAATTTCATGGACTCAACAATTCACGATTACATGCACACTCAATCCGATTCATTTACAATATTATTAAACCTACACACAAAATTCTAATTTATCAAGCACAAGGAATAAACATGGTATACATGTACCTGACTTTGCAAATTTTGGTTTGTTTTATACTTTTCTAGCTTCACAATTCTTCCAAACCTATATATGATTCAAATGGTTTGACTTTAGAATTATATTCCTATACATATCAAAAGGATACTAAACGCATTTCAACTTAACATGGTCATGTTAGGAGCCATGTAGTTGAGTGCGGGGTAGTACACGATCGTGTCAAAGGCCGTATACATTTTTTTTTTCAATATGTGATGTTGTTTTCCCCTTTTTTTAACATGGTCTTAACATGGTCATGTATTTCTCTCTATTCACTAAGTCGTTTTCTTTCTTTTTTTTTTTTCAACATGGTCATGTTGAGGGGACATGTATCTCTCTATTTACTATTCATCCACACGACCTCAATACGACCATATTGATAGGTTGTGTTAAATTTTTATTTATTTTTTAACATAGTCTCAACATGGTCATGTTGAGAGGCCATGTATCTCTCTGTTCACCTTTGATTTTCAACACGATCTTCAACACGGTCGTGTTGGGAGGCCATGTATCTCTCAGTTCACTTTTAATTTTCAACACGGTCATGTTGGGGGACCGTACATCTCACTGTACACCTTGTAAATCGATCTATCAATTTAATTTCTATTCAATTTAACCTAATTGATCCATCTAACATAAAATTCATAATGTAATATACTAGTAGATACATTTACTTGACCCAATTTGTTATCGTAATGAGTGAATCACTTGTTCCGTCCCTTGTGTATCACTGATTGATCTAGATCTATAAACCTCAATACGTTAATTCCCTATGCTACCATGTACATACTTAAATCACAATTCACAATCGTTGATTTATGTACTTATCTTAATCCAATAAGCTATTAGTGGGAAAAGATTGTCTCCTTCTCTATGGATTCATCCGTTGTCTCCTTCTCTATGGATTCACACAAGAAGGCTCTAGGGTTCTATGAGAGACAAATTAAGAAAATAATGCTAACCCTAGGTAAAAGGGGCTTATATACCTAGGTTGCAAAATGACCATCCTATCCCCATTCATAATTCTTATTTCTCGTATCATCTTTGGCATATTTTTTATTATTATTAATTACACCCACATATATATATAATAACACTCAGGTATTTACATTCTCCCCTACTTACAAGAATTTTCATCCTCGAAAATTACCTGAATCACTGAAGAGTTCTAAGTATCTTCTTCTCATCTCTTCTTCTAGTTCCCAAGTTGCTTCTCTCTCGGTTTGATTGCTCCATTGCACCTTGACATACTTGATAACCTATCTTCTCAAAGTTTGCTCTTTAGTATCTATAATTCTGATGGGTCTCTCCACTGTTGTGAGATTTGGCTACACTTGCAGAGGTTCCAATGCAGTGATTTGATCTGGGTTTGGCGCATATTTCCTTAGCATGGAAATGTGAAATACATTGTGTACTCCAGCCAGACTTGGTAGCAATGCCAATCTATAAGCTACTGGTCTAATTTTCTCTAAGACTTTAAAGGGTCCCACATATCTAGGGTTCAATTTCCCCCTTAGTCCAAATCTTATCACTCCCTTCGTGGGTGAAATCTTTAACAACACATGATCTCCCACCCGAAACTCTAATGGGTGTCTTTTCTTGACTACATATGACTTTTGGCGATTTTGAGCTGACTGCATTCTTTGCTTGATTAACTTTACCTTGTTTACTATATCTTGCACTAGATCAGGTCCTAATACTTGTTTCTCTCCCACCTCATCCCAATGTAACAGCGATCGGCACTTTCTTCCATACAATGCCTCGTATGGTGCCATTTGGATAATAGCTTGATAACTATTGTTGTAGGTGAATTCCACTAAAGGAAAATGTTCATCCCAATTTCCACCAAGGTCCAATGCATACGCCCTCAATATATCCTCTAATATCTTAATCATTTTCTCTGACTGACCATCCATCTATGGGTGAAAATTGTAGTTTTATCCCTAAAGCTCTATGCAAACTATTTCAAAACCTCCCCACAAATCTCGTATCTCTATCTAATACTATGGAGACCGATTTTATGATCAAGGTAATGTTGTGACAAAGTCTATGTTCACTTGTTCCCATTTCCATTCCGGTATAGGTAAAGGTCGTAACATACCAACGGGTCTCTAATGTTCTATCTTGATATGTTGGCAGATCGTACACTCAGATACATAATCATCCACTTCTCTCTTCATATTCCTCCACCAATAATGGTTCTTCAAGTCTTTATACATCTTGGTACTTCCAGGGTGTATAGAGTACCTCGAGTACTGTGTCTCTTTCAATATCTCTTTCTTTAGTTCATCTATACTTGGCACATACAGCTTATGAGCATACCTCAATAGCCCCTCTGCTTCTTCATTGAACTCTACAGCTTTTCCCTCTTCAATTCTTTTCTTCATTTCCTATATTCCTACATCTTTTATTTTGTCAATTAATACTAGCTGTATTCGCAAATTAGCAAGTCTAGCTCCAACTTCTTAGGTAACAATCTCTAATCCTAGCTTCTACATATCTTCCAATATTCTCTTTTAAGTTGTGATCATCACTACTAAATTACCATGCTTCTTTCTACTGAGTGCATCAGCAATGACGTTAGCCTTTCCAAAATGGTATTGGATGTCTAAGTCATGGACCTTTATCAATTCTAGCTAGCGTCTTTACCTCATATTTAACTCCTTCTAAGTAAAGAAGTACTTGAGGATTTTGTGATCTGTGTATATTCTACACTTCTCTCCATACAAGTAATGTCTTCACAACTTGAGTGCAAATGCCATAGTTGCTAATTCCAGATCATGTGTTGGGTAATTCTTCTCATAAGGCTTCAACTGTCTAGATGTGTATGCAATCACCCTACCATTCTACATTAACACACATCCGAGCCTTTGTATAGAGGCATCACTATACACCATAAATTCTTCACCATTAACTGATAGTGCAAGTATAGGTGTAGAAGTTAATCTCTCTTTCAATGTCATGAAGCTTACTTCACATCAATCATCCCATATAAACTTAACTCCTTTCTGAGTCAACTTGGTCAAAGGGGTTGCTAGTTTGGAGAATCCTTCCACAAATCGTCTATAGTATTATGCTAAGCCTAAGAAGCTTTCTGTTACGGTCTTTGGCTTAGGCCATTCATTTATAGCTCTTATCTTCTCATGATCTACAAATAATCTATCCTTAATAATCACATGTCCCAAAAAGGTGACTTACTTCAACCAAAACTCACACTTCTTAAACTTGGTGTACAACGTTTCTACTTGTAAACTGCTCAATACTACCATCAAGTGCTACTCGTGTTCTTCTTCACTTCTGGAGTATATGATGGGAAAAATTCAGGCACTGTCAACCTCTTCAGAACCCAATTTGGATGATTAACCAAATTGCTTATATTTTATCTTATGTCTTTATTTCTAATAAACTTTGAGAATAATCTTACAGGTACATTATATATCTCCATGGGATGCCAAAATGTCCTACAACTTCAGTTGGACACAGAACATTTTTCTGGATAACAATCAAAGACCCGCTATGATTGTTCTCTATTTTGAGGCATTGGATCATGAAGATTTATGTTATTTTGTATCTTGTAAATGTTTATTGAACTATTTTGGTTGTATTTTGGTTTTTGGACACTTTTATTTCTTTGTAACTTTCATTTAGGGTTAGCCACCTTAAAAGTGGCAAACTTGTAATTTTGAGCACTTTTTAACCCTAAGAGTAGCAAGTATAAATACTTGCTTAAGAGAGGGTTTGAGGGGCTTATCATTTTGCAGATTAAAAACTACATTTCACATGAGAATTAGGGTTCTTACCTTGGTTCCAAACTCTTATCAATTTCAATCCCAAGAGTTGAAATTGTGGCGAGTGCAACATCTTAAAATTGTGAGTTATATCAATTTCATTTTGTTGTGATTTCTTTTCTTCTCTAGTGTGTCATATCTAGGGTTGAATTGAGATAGTTCTTGGTCAGAAATACATATTGTTATTCATGAATTCTTGTGCTTATTTGAAGTACTTATCAATTTGATTCGGATCATCATTGAAGATTTCCCTAGGAAACGTGTTCTTCACTATTTGAGAGGGATTATTTTTGTTACGGTTTTTCTCTTGTCATTTGAGGTTTATTTGCGTGGATTATATGAAATTAAGAGGTTGTTAGAAGGTATTATCAGTGTGGTATTCTAATTATATCATTGGACATTTTTAATTCATCATAGCTTCACTTGGTTCACTTCATTTTGCCCTTATTTTTTGATCCGATTTTGCCTTGACTTGAGATAGTTTTTCTTAAGTCTTTTGGATGTGCTTTTAAGTGTGTTTAGGCACATCATCTTTTTGGTATCAGAGCTATATCATATTTGGATTTAAGATTCAAACACATTATAATTGAAGAATTGGTTAAATTCATTGGAAATTGACGGCATTGTTCATGTGATTGAGACTAGTTTGATTGACATTATTGGATTGTCTTTCAAATTGGTTTTTATATGTGCTTAATCTTGGATTTTAGCACATCATCTTTTTTTGGTATCAGAGCTCTTGTTGAGAGAAGGGAATTGGTTGTATTCAATTTCGTGGAAGTGATCATCAATTAGGGTTGATCAAGTGAATACCGCAATTGTGTTGTTGTTGTTGTTTGAGATTGCGAAATTACTTTGGATTGGGATTTTATTTGCTGATTGTTGGAGTTGATTTGGGAAGGTTATTATATCACTTTGTGGACACTAATTCACGTGGAAGAGTAGAAGTACAAAGTGAAGTTTACTTTAGCAATTTTTTTGAAATTGTGAAACTTACCAATTGTTGCCGTGAAGTAGCTTGTGGCGTAAGGAGTTGTGTTATTTGTTGTCTTTGAATTCCATTGTGTAATTCTGAATTGGTGAAGTACAATTTGCATATTACATTAAGTTTGATTAGTAAGGAATTATTTGAATTCAAATCATATGCAATTAAGTTGTGGGAGTTAATGATTGCTTTTTGAATTTGAATTCATTGTTACCAATTGAGGAAGGCTTGCAATAAGTGAAGTTATTTGAATTTCAAATTGAAAGTTGCTGCCTATAGTGGGATTCGGAATTCATTTTGGGAAAGCTACTTATTAATCTTTTGTCTTCATTATTTGCCGTGGAAGTTGAAGACTACTTGTAATCAATATTCACCTTGTTGTTGCCGTGGAAGTGATACATCTTAATTGTTGTTATTGCTAGTGTGTTGACGTGGAGTGAACTTGTGGAAATTAAATTTGTTGCACCGTGTACTTGTGGCTTGTTGTGGAGAATTGTATTACACGTGAGTTGCAATTATAAAATTGTAACATTAAGTGGGTTTGTTTGTTTGTCTTTGTATTTGCTATTGTGTGGAGTTTAAGGAAGTATAGTAGTGGAAGTGTGTACCCTTGAATCATATCATTTTGAGGAACAACATACAAGAATCTACAAATATGTCTAATGACAGTGTGAATGGGGGATTGGGTGAAGAAGCCAATAGCCAGGTTGGTGGAGGACATGGTCGTAATGTGGCAGGCAGGAGGACTTTGGAGGAAGAACTCTAGGAGCTTACCACTATAGTTACTACACTAGCAACTAGAGTTGACAGGATGACTTTACCACAACCACCAGTGGTAAACCAACCAGCACCACCTCGAGTAGCTCTACAAAACCCTCATCGAAACAGAGTAGTGGGAGATGGAGACTTAAATAGAAGGAGGGGTGAGGAACATATTCCAAATAGGGAAGAAAGGGATGACAATTTTGGGGTCAACCTAAATCAGAATAGGGATTTCAAGCCACCTCGGGGTTTGGAGTATGTGAAACTACAGATGCCATCCTATGATGGTAAGGGATCAGCAGATGAGTACTTAGACTGGGAAGATAAGGTCGAAGGTCTCTTCGAATGTTATGAGATCGATGATAGTACTAGAGTCAGATTGGCTGCTGTTGAATTTGTAGGGTATGCTGCACTTTGGTGGAAGAATCTGATCATCAATAGGCGTCGGGATGGAGAGGCTGAAGTTCAGACTTGGAGGGATATGAAGAGTTGCTAAGGAAAAGGTTCATTCCTAAGCACTACAAACAGGAGCTGTTTATGCGATTGCAAACCTTGAGGCAGGGGGGCAAAACAGTGGATGATTATGTGCAAGAATTTGAGACCTTTATGATTAGGTGTGGGTCTGTTGAGCCTCTGGAACAAACTATAGCACGATTTGTCTCAGGTCTAAAATATGAGATAGCGTGTATTGTTGAGCTACAGCGCTATGCTACACTTGATGAGGCTATTCAGTTGGCCTTAAAAGTAGAGAGATAGAGGAGGTCCAACTTCTTTAGGGCTCCAAGCAGTAGGCCCAACACTGTTAATAGACCCATCTCAGCCGACAGTCGATCAGGGGGAACAAAGGCGGTAGGTGAGGGAGTCAAGCCAGTGGACATTACTACCCCAACCATTATAAGAGAAAACTTACCCACTGGGAAGGGTAAAGAGGTCATGGCACCAGAAACGAGGCAGACTGTTCCCGGATCTACTAGTGGGAAAGCGCGCCAGATAAAATGTTTTAAGTGCATGGGATTTAGGCATATGGCTGCACAGTGTCCAAATAAGAGGGTGATGACTATTATGGAAGACATTGGAGAGGAAACTGAGGATGACCATGAACAGATTGAGCCTACAGATCTACCAACAGCATTGTAGGAATATTATGATGATCAGAATGCAAATGCGCCTGAGGAGCATACTGGAGGGAAATATCTACCCCTTAATGTGTTACACAGGATTTTGTCCACATCTCCTGATATCAGTGATATTCAGAGGGAGAACATATTTCATACCTCTTGCAGAATCAGAGGTAACCTTTGTGTACTCATCATCGATAGTGGTAGTTGCACGAATGTTATTTCTGCTGCACTGGTAGACAAATTACAACTGCCTACTATACCACATCCTAGTCCTTATCATTTGCATTGGCTGGATAATAGAGGTAGTATGTATGTTACCCTTAGGGCAAAGGTTCCTGTGAGTGTCGGGCAGAACTATCATGATGAGATCCTTTGTGATATAGTTCCTATGCATGCATTCCATTTGCTGTTGGGTCGGCCCTGGTTGTATGATCGACGGGTGATACATGATAGGTTTGAAAATACCTACATGATTAGCATGGGCGAGACACGCATAATCCTATTACCAATGACTCCATCTGAGGTCTAGGGTTTTCAGAAACAGGTCAGGCATCCATCCACTACTATGGTAAGCCGGGAGAGCAGGACAACAGAGATCCTAGGGTTCAATTCCACAACTGATCCTCTAGATTTAAGGGCAAATCTTTCAGAAGCCCGAGGAGATGATAGGAAAAATTCTAGCACTGTCAACCTCTTCAAAACCCAATTTGGATGATTAACCAAATTGCTCATATTTTATCTTATGTCTTTATTTCTAATAAACTTTGAGAATAATCTTACAGGTATAATTATATATCTCCATGGGACGCCAAAATGTCCTACAACTTCAGTTGGATACAGAACATTTTTCTGGATAACAATCAAAGACCCGCTGTGATTGTTCTCTATTCTGAGGCATTGGATCATGAAGATTTATGTTATTTTGTATCTTGTAAATGTTTATTGAACTATTTTGGTTGTATTTTGGTTTTGGGACACTTTTATTTCTTTGTAACTTTCATTTAGGGTTAGCCACCTTAAAAGTGGCAAACTTGTAATTTTGAGCACTTTTTAACCTTACGAGTAGCAAGTATAAATACTTGCTTAAGAGAGGGTTTGAAGGGCTTATCATTTTGCAGATTAAACACTACATTTCACGTGAGAATTAGGGTTCTTACCTTGGTTCCAAACTCTTATCAATTTCAATCCCAAGAGTTGAAATTGTGGCGAGTGCAACATCTTGAAATTGTGAGTTATATCAATTTCATTTTGTTGTGATTTCTTTTCTTCTCTAGTGTGTCATATCTAGGGTTGAATTGAGATAGTTCTTGGTCAGAAATACATATTGTTATTCATGAATTCTTGTGCTTATTTGAAGTACTTATCAATTTGATTCGGATCATCATTGAAGATTTCCCAAGGAAACGTGTTCTTCACTATTTGAGAGGGATTATTTTTGTTACGGTTTTTCTCTTGTCATTTGAGGTTTATTTGCGTGGATTATATGAAATTAAGAGGTTTTTAGAAGGTATTATCAGTGTGGTATTCTAATTATATCATTGGACATTTGGAATTCATCATATCTTCACTTGGTTCACGTCATTTTGCCCTTATTTTTTTATCTGATTTTGCCTTGACTTAAGATAGTTTTTCTTAAGTCTTTTGGATGTACTTTTAAGTGTGTTTAGGCACATCAGTATATTAAAACGTCATCTATGAACACGATGACAAACTTATCCAAGTATTCCCTAAATATGTGGTTCATCAAATCCATGAACACCATCGATGCATTTGTAAGTCCAAAAGGCATTACTTGGAACTCATAATGCCCGTATCTAGTTTTGAAAGCAGTCTTCTGGATGTCTTCCTCCTTAATCCTCAATTGATGATACCCAGATCTCAAGTCTATTTTTAAGAAGAATTGAGCTCCTTGCAATTGATCGAACAAGTCGTCGATCCTTGAAAGAGAGTATCTATTTTTAATTATAACCCTATTAACTCCTAGTAGTCTATACATAACTGCATACTATTGTCTTTCTTCTTTACAAATAGTACCAATGCACTCTAAGGTGAGACACTTAGTCTAATAAATTTCTTGTCCAATAGCTCTTGTATCTAGTCTTTTAATTCCTTCAATTCTATGTGCCATATGGTAAGGTGCTTTAGATATTGGAGCTGTACCGAGTACTATATTTATACTAAATTCAATCTCCTTTGTTAAGGGTAAACTTTGCAAATGATATGGAAATATTTCAATAAACTCATTCACTACCTTCACTCTATCAATTTTCATTAAATCTTTAGCCTCAACTACTACAGAAGCTATCATACTTGTATCCCACAGTTTATATGTTGGCAATCTTGTTGGCCTATGTCCTTTCAATTTAAAACCAAATTGTTCTCCTTATGTTGCATGGAAATATTGCTCATACAATAGTTCCTTGAACTTTTCCCATGTGATTACTCCTAGGTTAAGTTTAGAAACACTTGACCACAATTCAAAAGTTAAGCCTCTCAATAAATAGATAGCATATTTTACCTTCTTGTTGTTAGGAATTCCTAAAGCCTCAATGTCTTTTCTAACTCATCAACCCACTACTCGCCATCTGATGGATCATTTACTTTAGGTCTAAACTCTCTAACCATTCTGACAAAATAGTCCAAGCTCACTTCCTCAACTAGCCTCTCTCTTTCCCTAATTTCCCCCATCATCTATGCTTGTCTCATATTCAACACTTGCATCTCTTGTATTAGTTGCTATTGTCATGCCAAAATTCCTGCTAGAGTATTAATGGCCTCTAACATCTATGCAACATTGATTTCATTCCCTTATCCCTATTGAGAAGGTCTAGGTAGCCTTCCATTATTGAAAACATCACCTCCAGCTCTTGAGGTTAACCATGGTCTCAAGATTCCCCTAGACATTCTATTAAACACATCAAAACTTTGAGGAAAGATATAAGAATATATACATTTCCTCAGAGTATGGGACGTCTAAAGATGTCATTTTAAATATTACTGAAGGAGTTCACAAATCAATAATATCAATCCCATTTTCTAAACACTCTCAATATATATCTTTATCCTATAAATCCAATACCTAATTCATTCAAAGATCATAACTTACTTTCTATTGGATAAAACTTACATTTTCTATCTTCACTTAATTTTAATGATCATTAAACCTAAACTATTTAGAGATCCACCAACCTGGACTTTGAAGATAACAAACCTATATTCTTTTGACCAAAGCCTAAGCTTTTAAGGATCATCAATTTTTGCTCTGATACCACCTAAGCTGTAATGCCCCAAAACCTAAGTATGCTACCGCTCACTACGTGTCGTCATTTCCTAAAGGCATACAAAGGTTCAATCACTACTATTCTTTAAATACTCTTGTTCATATACTCCTAATGATAGTCATAAATCATCTACTACATAACAAAGAATAGTGAAATTTTCCATCCTCAATAATAAGTCATCAACATTCTTCTCAAATTGAACAGTGGAAGCAATTAACATTCACTTACAATGGAAATTCCCAAAATGACTAAATAAAATCCAACGTGCCTTTCATTAGTCTATCTACTAATCATCATAATAAACGTATTCAACATTATCTTCATTGTTTTGATCTTGACTTGTTTCCCCTAAGTTTTCAACATATCCTACGATCTCTCATGTAGCATTTTCCACATGAGACCCGAATCATTTCGGTACACAATTCCACTATGGATAACACTGATCATCAGAGTGCCACCCCAAGAACGCCGACCCATACTCAGTTTCTTAGACCCAGCAATTCACAATCACACACACACTTAATCCAATTCATTTACAATATTATTAAACCTACACAAAAAAGTCTAATTTATCAAGCACAAGAAACAAACATAGTATATACGTACTTGACTTTGCAAAACTTGGTTTGTTTTATACTTTTCTAACTTCACAATTCTTCCAAACCTATACATGATTCAAATGGTTTGATTTTAGAATTGTATTCCTATAAATATCAAAAGGATACTAAACGTGTTTCAACTCAACATGGTCATTTTAGGAGTCGTGTAGTTAAGTGCGAGGTAGTACACGACTGTGCCAAAGGTCGTATACATTTTTTTTTTTCAATAGTCATGTTAAGAGGTTATGTTGTTTTCCCTTTTTTTTTTACACATTGTCTTAACATGATCATGTATCTCTATCTATTCACTAAGTCGTTTTTCTTTTTCAACATGGCCATGTTGAGGGGTCATGTATCTCTCTGTTCACTATTCATCTATACGACCTCAACACGGCCGTATTGATAGGTTGTGTTGAATTTTTTTTTTTTCAACACGGTCTCAACACGATTGTGTTGAAAGGCCGTATATCTCTCTATTCAACTTTGATTTTCAACATGTTCTTCAACATGGTCATGTTGGGAGCCCGTGTATCTCTCATTTCAGTTTTAGTTTTCAACACGGTTCCAACATAGTCATGTGGGGGGGTCATGTATCTCACTGTACACCTCGTAAATCGATCCATCGGTTCAATTTCTATTCAATTTAACCTAATTGATCCATCTAACATAAAATTCATAATGTAATATACTAATAGATACACTTACTTGACCCAATTTGTCATCGTAATGAGTGAATCACTTGTTCCATCCCTTGTGTATCACGGATTGATCTAGATTTATAAACCTCAATACGTTAATTCCCTACACTACCATGCACATACTTAAATCACGATTCACAATCATTAATTTATGTACTTACCTTAATCCGATAAGCTATTGGTGGGAAAAGATTGTCTCCTTCTTTATGGATTCACACAAGAAGGTTCTAGGATTTTGTAAGAGGCAAATGGAGGAAATAATGTTAACCCTAAGTAAAAGGAGCTTATATACCTAAGTTATGAAATATCCATCCTGTCCCCATTCATAATTCTTATTTCCCATATCATCCTTAGTAGATTTTTTATTATTATTAACTACACCCACATATATATAAAATAATACTCGAGTATTTACAATATCACTACCATGTTAAGATATGTTCCTTATTCGTGATGTTTGTTAATACCTTGCAAGTCATTATGGGAATTGAAGTGATTATGTTATATCATTTTCTTTCATGCTACTAAGCAAGAACTATTGCTCTTAAGCACATGATAACAATATACATAGACAAAAGCCAAATAAATATCAAGAGGATATATGGGTATGAAAATCAATAAATGGATCTCTAATGTGCAAACCTTAGGTATGTCAAACCTAAAACCTGACAACCAAAATTAAAATCGAAATTCCCACGAATCGTCTTGAACAAGTTATAATTAGTAACTAGACCCTAACCACACCTGTTGATTGAAACCTAAGCTATCAATGATTTCCCCAAGTGTTTATGTTAAAGAAACCATAGAGTTCTTTCTCAAAGAACAAGAGAGAGCTTTTCCATGAAAAGTTGTATTTCAATAATATGATGATTGTGTCGTGTTTTCCCCCTAAACCGTCACATATGGTTATCACATGACAAAAGAATAACCTAAGTTTCCAAACATAACAAAACCGACCTTCCTTCCTAATGACCAAAAATCTTATAACTAAATATACTAAAATACAAAACCAAACAAATAAAACAAAGCTTAACAAAATCGAGTGGTTCTCCCCTTTTCGGCTCAATTTCCTTTTTCAAAATAAATTATTCTAAAAATTCCATATCCTTGCATCCCTCTGTGGAAACGTGAATCAAGTTAATAAAGGTTGGTTCTCCTTTAGTGTAACTTGGTTCCTTTTCTTACAAGTCCATAACTAGTCCTTGCAAAGCTTCACTCATCCACTTAGCTCTAGCTTAGGTCATTGGGCCACCAATACCATGTAATGAGTCTTGGGACTTTAGTTCATTCCTTTTTTATGCTAGTTGATCCTCATCAATCTCATTATCATCATTGATTTCACATTATTTCATTACAACTCATATTGTATAAAAGGAAGTTATAATTGTATGATCAAAGATTACATTGAAAGGGGTTTAAAATAATACCCATTACAACAAATGGTCAAGTATAAGCATGCATATATAATTAATCCTCTAGCTTAACTACACCTATAGATAAAATGTGCAATTGTGAAGTAAAGTCAATGCACTCCTTCAAGACACATTAACTCTCAAAGACTAAAGGATTTTAATAAGACAATTGACTTTCAATGGTGGAATAAGGGAATGTTTGCATAAAAGGTTGTTTCTTCTATGAAACGTCGACAAGTAGGGGAGGAAAGTCAATGATAGGTGCAATACATGAAAATGTTTTAGTGGGTGCAACTGTTGTATTTCATAACCATGATTAAAGGAGCTATGGCCATTTATATGACTTCTCACGAGTCATTGGAGATCAATTGACTCTTTATTAATGTAATCCATGAGTTGAAATCCCTTTATGATTTTTTGTCATCAAGTGGACAAATTAATAAAGGAATGTCAATTTGGCAAGAGGAGAAACTCATATGATGTGCCTAAAAGGGAATTAAGCACAAGCGAAAACCAATTTGAAAAACAAACAAACAATGTCAATTAAACTAGTTCAAATGGCGTAAACTTCTTCTAATTATGAACCAATTCCACTAACAATGGCATGCTCAATCTTAAATCCAATTATGATATAGCTCTGATACCAAAAAGGTGATGTGCGTAAAACCAAGATTAAGCATAATCAAATGGAACAAAAACCAACCCTAAATGCAATCAAACAATTCTGGTTCAACAAGCTAGGAATTTGCGTGATTCCTAATGGGTGCAAAGAGATCCAAAGTCAATAAATAATGAACTAATCCACCACAATGAATCAAATCCCTCAATACACACTAATCAAACTTGAAATATCACGTGAACTTCAAGAATATTTAGCAAAAGCACAACCATGATCCCCCTTTATAGAAAATGCAATTCATGTTAACAATGATAAGTAATTGTTGATGAATAACAAGTGTGATAACTACTTCAAACAAGCTCACTAATTCGAATCAAAACTTAATCAAATCTGACCAAGAAATGTTCTAATTCAACCCTAGATATTACACACTAGAGAAGAAAAGAAAACACAACAGTTTGAAATTGATATGACTCACAATTTTAAGTGTTACACTCGCCACAATCTCAACTCTTGGGATTGAAATTAATAAGAGGAAATTGAACTAGGAAACCCTAAGTTCTCTCACATGAAAGTGAAGTGTTTGTTCTAAAAATTGGCCTCCTAAAAACCTTACTTAAGCAAGTATTTATACTTGCACCCTTTAGGGTTAGAAAGTACATAAAATTACAACTATGTCACTTATAGGGTGGCCGGTCCTAAATGAGAATTACAAACAAAAATGAAAGTGTCCCAAAAGAAAATACAACATAAAATAGTCCATAAAACAATTATAAAGTACAAAATATTATAAATCTTCATGAGCCAATGCTTCGAAGTGGAAACAATCGCAGTAGGCATTTGAATGCAAATATGATGATGTCCCATGGCCATCAACTAATGTAGGACATGTTGGCATCCGATAGAGAAATATTATTGTACCTATAAGATTATTTCTCAAATACTTATTAGATAAAAAGAAATGAAGTAAAATATGAGCAATTTGGATCATCATCCAAATCGAGTTCTGAAAGCATATATGGTGCCGGAAAATTTCCCATCATCTCCTCGGGGTTCTGAAATATTTGCCCTCAAATCTAGAGGGTCATTTCTGGAACTGAACCCTGATGTCTCTATTAGCCTGCTCTCTCAGCTATCAGATGTAGTGGAAGTAGTTCTAATCTGTTCCTGAAACTGATGCACCTCGGATAGAGTCATAGGTGACAGTACTATGTGAGACCTGCCCATACTGAACATGTAAATGTTCCTAAATCCATCATGTAACACCTGCCAATCAAACAACCAAGGTCTACCCAACAGCAAATGGAATGCATGCATAGGAATCACATCACATAGGATCTCATTGTGATATTTTTGCCCAACACTCACAGGCACCTTCGCCCTTAGCGTAGCATACATACTACCCTGATTATCCAACCAATGTAAGTTATAAAGGCTAGGATGTGGGTTAGTAGATAAATGTATGTCTACTAGTGCAGCAGATATAACACTCGTGCAACTACCACTATCAATGATGAGTACACAAAGGTTACCTTTGATCTTGCAAGAGGTGTGAAATATGTTCTCCCTCTGAATATCTCTAGCATCGGGAGATATGGTTAGAGTCCTGTGTAACACATTAATAGGTAGATATTGTTCACCTGTGCACTCCTCATGTGTTTCTGCAATCTGGTCTTCATAATACTCCTGCAGTGCTATAGGTAAATCTATAGGCTTAGCTTGTTCCTGCTCAACCTCAACATCTTCCCCAGCGCCCTCTATAACAGTCATCACCCTCTTATTTGGACACTGTGTTGCCATATACCAAAATCCCATGCATTTAAAGCATTTGATCTGGCGTGTTTTTCCACTAGTAGATCCAGAAACAGTCTGCCTCACATCTTATGCTATTACCTCTTTACCCTTCTCAGTAGGCATATTTTCTCTGGCAGTGTTAAGAGTAGTTTTGTCGACTGCTCTCACTGTCTCACCTATCGCCTTTGTCCCTCTTGATCGACCATTAACTACTATGGTTCTGGTAGTAGTATTGGGCCTACTGCTCGGAGCCTTAAACAAATTGGATCTCCTTTGCCTCTCCACTTTCAAGGCCAACTAAATAGCCTCATCAAGTGTACTATAGCGTTGTAGCTCAACAACACAAGCTATCTTATATTTCAAACTTGAGATGAAGCTTACTAGGGTTTGTTCTGAAGGTTTGATTGACACACATCTAATCATGAGGGTTTCAAATTCCTGCACATAATCATCCACTGTCTTGCCTCCCTACCTCAGAGTCTACAGTCGCATAAACGGTTCCTGTTTGTAGTGCTCAGGAATAAATCTTTTTCTCAACACCCTTTTCATATCCCTCCATGTCTGAATCTCAACCTCCCCATTCTTACGCCTGCTAATAATCAAATTCTTCTACCATAGTGCAGCTTATCCTGTAAACTCGATAGCAGCCAATCAAACTCTAGTATTAATATCGATCTCATAACATTCAAAGAGACCCTCAACCTTGTCCTCCTAACCCAAATAATCATCAGTTGATCCCTTGCCATCATAAGAAGGTATCTGTAGCTTCACATACTCCAGTCCTCTATATGGCCTGAAATCCCTATTCTGATATGGATCAGCCCCAAAGTTGTCATCCCTTTCTTCCTTGTAAGGACGATGATCCCTGTCCATCTTTCTATTTAGATTTCCATCTCCCACTACTCTATCTCTCTGAAGGTTCTATGGAGCTACCCGAGGTGGTTCCTGAAGGTTCACCATAGGTGGTTGTGGTAATGTCATCCTATCAATCCTAGTTGCCAAAGTAGCAACTATGGTAGTAAGATCTTGGAGCTGTTCTTCCAAAGTCCTCCTACCTACAATATTATGAACCTGACCTCCACCAACTTGGCTATTGGCTTCATTACCAATTCCCCCATTCACACTTTCATTTGACATGTTGTGATTTAAGAAGTAATCCCACAAATTTCAGCACACTCCTTCAACAACACCAACCCACACGTTTAACAACCACAATAATGCAATAGCTCACGTTTCAAAAAGAATTATAGGCATAAGGAAATAATTTAGTACTCCAAGTAAAGTTCAATAAATGAAGTACACACACAACTACTTTTAAGTAGTTAGAATTAAATTCAACTACAAGTGTTTAAGTAACTAATCAATTACTTTTACACTTTAATAACTTGTTTGAATTCAAATTCTACTACTCAAACCTTCCTTTTCTTGCCTTGATTCTACACTACAAATAACCACAATGTGCAGCACCTCAACAAATACAAAATAATCAAAATCCACTGCCACTCTACTACTCTTACTCACAGTTCCACCAATTCACGCCACCACATACACACTCCTTTTTCACACGTTGCAGCACACACATACATGCTCTTCTACACTTCAACTTCTCCACTTCTATTCAAATTGCAAACCGCAACTTCAACAACAAAGGCAGTTCAAATTTCAAATTCAAAATGAGCTCAATAAGTGCAAGATTCCACAAATAGTAAGAAGCTATTTCAAATTCAAATGACACACAATTAACTATGACTTAATGTGTGTTTTGAAATGTCAAATTAACTTCTTAATGTACACTTCAATTCTGATTTCAAATCTGAAAATGACAATTGTGATTCCTCCAATTTCAAAAAATGCACACACTACATAATTCCACTTCACAATTACAACCCTTCCACAATTAGTAAGAAGTAATTTTCAAATTCAAATAACCATACATTAATTTATTCAATCTTAATGTTTGTTTTGAAAATCAAATAATTTCCAATTCTTCCACACTACTCAAATCTGGAAATGCTCAATCACTCCTCTAATTTTTGAAATAAACAATGTAAGAATCATAATTTTTCTCCCTACACAATTGCAATTCCGAAATTGCATTCAAAATGCACTACTTTCCTCTTCCTCCATGGTGAAGTCCACAACATAGAAGATTTAACAAGTAATCAAAACTCACTCTAACATACAGCAAATTCAACTTCTACTCAAGACAATTCACGCTACTTCAAACAACTACAACAACAATTTCAATTTACTCCTAATTTCGAAATTGAAGATGTAAGAATATGAACCCTAAATTTCCAAAATTCAAAATCAAATAACCCTTCTCACAACCTCAAGCTCTAATTCCAAATTATGATGTGCCTAAAAGGGAATTAAGCACAAGCAAAAACCAATTTGAAAGAAAAACAAACAATGTCAATCAAACTAATTCAAATGGCATAAACTTCTTCTAATTATGAACCGATTCCACTAACAATGGCATGCTCAATCTTAAATCCAATTATGATATAGCTCTTATACCAAAAAGGTGATGTGCCTACAACCAAGATTAAACACAATCAAATGGAACAAAAACCAACCCTAAATGCAATCAAACAATTCCAGTTCAACAAGCTAGAAATTTGCGTGATTCCTAATGGGTGCAAAGAGATCCAAAGTGAATAAATAATGAACTAATCCACCACAATGAATCAAATCCCTCAATACACACTAATCAAACTTGAAATATCACGTGAACTTCAAGAATATTTAGCAAAAGCACAATCGTGATCCCCCTTTATAGAAAATGCAATTCATGTTAACAATGATAAGTAATTGTTGATGAATAACAAGTGTGATAACTACTTCAAACAAGCTCACTAATTCAAATCAAAAATTAATCAAATCCGACCAAGAAATGTTCCAATTCAACCCTAGATATTACACACTAGAGAAGAAAAGAAAACACAACAGTTTGAAATTGATATAACTCACAATTTCAAGTGTTACACTCGCTGCAATCTCAACTATTGGGATTGAAATTAATAAGAGGAAATTGAACTAGGAAACCCTAAGTTCTCTCACGTGAAAGTGAAGTGTTTGTTCTAAAAATTGGCCTCCTAAAAACCTTACTTAAGCAAGTATTTATACTTGCTCCCTTTACGGTTAGAAAGTACACAAAATTACAACTATGTCACTTATAGGGTGGCCGGTCCTAAATGAGAATTACAAACAAAAATGAAAGTGTCCCGAAAGAAAATACAACATAAAATAGTCTATAGAACAATTGTAAAGTACAAAATATTATAAATCTTCATGAGCCAATGCTTCGAAGTGGAAACAATCGCAGCGGGCCTTTGAATGCAAATCCGATGATGTCCCATGGCCATCAACTAATGTAGGACATGTTGGCATCCCATAGAGAAATATTATTGTACCTGTAAGATTATTTCTCAAATACTTATTAGATAAAAAGAAATGAAGTAAAATATGAGCGATTTGGATCATTATCCAAATCGAGTTCTAAAAGCATATATGGTGTCGAAAAATTTCCCATCATCATACAAGGTAAACAAAATGAATGTCAATTAAGCAAGAGGAGAAACTCATACAAGGTAGACAAAGGAGTCATATAAACCAAAGTTGAAACCATTGGCTAATAAGGAATATCCTCTCTTATATTTGATTATTCTCTTAAGGGC
Organism: Laguncularia racemosa; assembly: GCA_037954665.1. Taxonomy (NCBI): domain Eukaryota; kingdom Viridiplantae; phylum Streptophyta; class Magnoliopsida; order Myrtales; family Combretaceae; genus Laguncularia; species Laguncularia racemosa. The sequence continues at coordinate 3,767,956 of JBBMOL010000016.1, forward strand.
CTAATACAACTTTGATTAGTCAAGGCGATAACTACAATTAAATGGTATTGTGGATTTGTGCCCTAAGAAAAGTTTAAATTATTTGTAGCGCTAGTACTAAGCCTCTACATTATGAATCGCTAAGAGAATGAAAATTTCAACTATATAAGCACGGCTCAACAGCGATGCAACTACTATACAAACACACATGAGAAAGGCAGCGCTCAAGCCATTTAAAAGGCTTATTCGATGCTTAAATCCCTTTGACTTCAATAAAAAAACTTTAGTTAAGGAGAAAAATTTAGAAAGTTAAATCTAATTTAAGACTTCAAAGCTAGTAATTAAATGGATTTGACTATTTAGGTGATAGTAATGGGGTCTACAGAGTTAAGCCCATGAATTTGAAATCATCAAGGGAGTTTTTGGTACAATGGGCTTAAAGTAGGGCTCATTAGGTCAACCTATTCGACACCAACCTTTCTTAATAGAGCTCAAATGTTAAGAAAGACATTTATTGAGCTTGAATCTAAAAAGGAGACCATTTAGGAATCCATTAAGGAAGGGACTCGTTTCAACCATTGATGGTCAGTATGATCCAACAGATGATATTGGCATCTAAACTCTATAAATACTTAAGTCTCTCTTCGTTTCAAGAAAGAAGAATTTAGCATAAATGTCATCCTACTACCAAATTCAATCCTCAAAAAAAATAAAAAATAAAAATAAAAAGCTTTTAAGTGAAGAATACAATCCCTTTTCATCATTGATAATCAAATTTGTTGCTTCTTAGTTCCTCCACTTGTCACAAGCATATTCAAGCTCATTAAGATTGCCTATTCCTCCCTCTCCTTTCTTATCCTTACTTGATCATTCTACATGCACCATTCCACATTACTTCTTTTTGGCCACATATAGCATGTTTGCATGCAACATGCATATTAACTTCATTTGACACCTTATACCTACAGGTGCAAGAGAATATAGACTCCCTAGGTTAACATGATCTAATTTTATGTTAAGCCAACTTATGTATGGATCTTTCCCTCCTAAATAGGAAGCTTTTGTATTTTGACTATAATTATAACTATAAATTCCATTTTTTAATGGGAAAATGAGAAGAAAAAGGGGGTTTCAATACCACTCTTTGGCCCTTAGAATTGTTTATAAAATTGGTGGTTTTTATTGTTACTATAGGGTCCAACAACATATTTGCCGCATATAGATATACTTTAACGTGGTAAGCGGTTATTAAAAATAAATAAATAAATAAATAGAAGGTGAGAAAACTATTAGACATTATTGATAGGCCATTTCGGCTACGAGCTTAAGTCCAGTCCAAGCCCATATCTCATGTAGGAGGTTTGGTCACAAGCCCAAGTGAAATATCGACCTTCCTATCCACGACCCCTTAACTCGATCAACTGCAAATAACACTCATTGCAAACCGAGTCATCCACTTTCTCACTACTTGAATGCCTTGAATGTGTAACTATGGACATATCCCATATTTTCTAAGGATAACCATAGATATGCCCAATGTTCTTCAAGAGTATTCGCATACTGGCACTACATATAAATACTCAAAGTTGTCTACTAGTAAAGAGATCAAAATTGTTTACCTAGTAGCTATCTTTCCCAGCTTTTTTTTTTTTTAACTCTCCCTCAAAGTGGTAAAGCCAAATAGTTTCAACATTCCTTAACTTATACTTTCCTGGTGTTTGACTAGTTCACTTCCCTCCATGCTAAATCAAGAAACAATAAACATCAAAATAAATATTTACCATTGAATTTATTTTTAGCACTCGGTAAAAATCCAAAACAAAGAACTAAATTCACCAATACTAATCAAATCCTGATTCTTGTTTGTAACTCAAGTTATTATTACAGTCCACTCTTATAAATCAACCACTAATTATTTTTTTTATGTTTATACAGGTATTATTAATTATTTAATCAACGGACCGAAAAAGAAAAAAAAAAACACCCAAGTGAATTTCATCCGAGTGTACTTAGCATTTTTTTTTTCTCGTGGCCTTGTAACTTAATCATGCCATTTGGGTGGGTCCACTCCTTCCTTTGTATGGATTTGCCCACAAGGCAGGGAGATCTAGAGTTTTCTAGAGGCACCAGCGATTTGCTTTCTCTAGAACTATAATAATAATAAAAGATCAATGCCCATTTTCTTTTCTGTATGCCATTTGCTGTGATATATTATCAATAATCACCTTTTTGAGGACATGCAAAGTTAGTTTTTCCCTTAGGGTGTGAATTTGTTTGTTTAGCCAAAAATATTCTTCGCAATTTTTTAATATTTGTTATAATTGTAGTTTTGCAAATTTTAGAAATTGTTGTATTAATCTCAAAATGCTAGGTATTGGTGATTTTTAGCAATAATGAATAATTATACCATTTTCCATGATAGTTAGAAAAGAGGAAAATGTTAATCCAACGTGACTTAAGAAGATGATTTTCTTTTTATAATAATTATATTCATGTTTCTTATTTTTCATTAATATATTTTTTATCGTATGGTTAGCCAGTACTGTTGACAATGGATCGCCATATTTACCTCACATCAGTACAAAAAGCTGTTAAGATAATCTTAAACCTTTTATTACAAAGCATATCAGAAATAGTTCAAGAAATGCTTTCCATCATAGAAACACTTCCTTATATTATTCACTAAATGATATCGATTATTGAATTTGAATAGTAAATATTGAAATTTTGTTGAAATCACTGGATACCCGGTTGTAATTATGAGAAACATGGTAAGATTTTTTATATATCCTTGTATTGTTTTCTAATTATGTAAGTAACCATACAGGGGGCTTGGGACAAAACACCAATCAGTTGGTCCCACGTAAACAAATGTTCCACCATACAGATGAATTTCACCACGTAAATAAATAATTTACTAATTTATCAATTTATTAAAAAAAAAAATCTTCCCCAAAAAGTAAACAAATCTCATTTTATTTAATGAAGCTGGAGAGAGAGAGGGAGAGAGAGGAAGACTATAAAATCATAAAGCGAGAAAAATGAGTACAAGGGAGAAGAGAGCCACCTGTTTTTGGTATAGGATTGTGGGGTCAGTCTAAACATTTTAATTTTTATGTTTTTCGTTTTATTATTATGTTCTTCTTCTTATAATAATAATAATAATAGCGTTTGTTTCTCTTCTCCAGCAAAACTCTGTTAGTGTAATGAAGAAAATACGAAGAAACTGAAACTTATAAGTTTCTGTCTCTGCGTGTGCCACACTCATGCTTCGTGATTGGGGTGAAAGAACCAGGTTTTGCACTCTCTCTCTCTATTTATTTATCTTTTCCTTTTCAATGAGTCCCTTCTGGTTTTGCACTTATGTTAAGTTCATTTTTTTGGGTTATCATTGTGTTTTGTTAATGAACAGTTTGGAGGTGATTTTTTTTTTTTTTGGGTTAAAGTTTGATCCTTTTGCGCGTTCTGGTTTCTGGGTTAAGGCTCTTTTGTCTCAAGCTAACGTCTTTGGCGTGAAGTTATTAGCTTTTTACGTGCTTATGTTTCGTATTAATATCATGATGGTCTGTATAATTCTGGGTTTCCATGGAAATATCAAATAATTTACGAAATATTTGAATTGGATGGATTATGCAGTGTTACTCGTTGTCGTATCTCATATTATGCTTATTTAGTTATTTAGTTTTATGTGGTGGGCTACTTAATTATGGTTGAAGACTCTGTTTTTTCACTTAATCTTCATGTCATGCAATTGGCTGTTTGTTGTGCCTTATGCTATTTTGTTTTTATCATTAAATAAATGAATGAGGTTGATTTCGTATCATCTGGCATTCAGCCTGACAACATTGGATGGTAGCATTTTGATATGTGGGAGAATTTTGCGCTAGTTGTTAGCATAGATGATTGCCTTGTTCCACTCCTTGTCCACTCTAACTTGAGAAGGTTCTGTGCGGAAAGCAGAGTATAGGAATAATTAATTTGTTAATATTTGAACTTTGCTGAATGAACTTGATTATGATTAATGAGAAAGTGGAGTCAAACTCAATTATTATGATTATCAAATAGAGCAAGTTTTTTTCAAGTCAACTTACAATTTTTTATCATGTAGAAGTGGTGTTTCGAGATTTACAGAATAAGAGCTTAATCTCATGTTTATGGTATCTATCCATTCCTTTTGGATTGAGCTTGTAGGAATTGAATGACGTGGTTCACAGTGTGATACTAACAAGTTGTTTGTAAATTTAGAATGTTATATGCTTCTACTTATTGAAATATGTTTCACAAGTAATTGTTTCGCGTAGTTGTTTGTATGGCTTGATTTCCAAATTACACTTGGTTGTCATATTTAGCCTAGTGATAATGATGAACTCTGAATGACTATTTTAAGTAGTCTCAGAAGCCAAGTCTAATGACAGGATTGTGTTTCTAACCAGCATCAAATCATAGAATTTCTAAAGAGAGCATTTACTGGTACCCTAAATATTCCAGCCTTACTGAGCCTTCAGGAAAATATGAGGGAGATTGGCAATATTTAGGTGAACATATGCCTTAATTCCATTCAAATTGAATTATAGCTATTCCGCTATCATGGTTGTTCACCAAGAGTTTTCAAACGTTGACATGTATGAAATCTCTTGATGCTGTGATTGATGTTGCATTATGAAGGTGTGCCATTTTTTTTTTTCTATATGTATATTTTCCAAATAACTGATATTTAAAAATCCTTTGGTTACTTATAAGTCAACAATGAAGTGTGGGATGATTCATACTACGCTAACTGGATTGGAATATAGCAATAATTAAACATATTTGTCTTCCAATCCCTTATGGTATAGAATTGCTGCTTTGAATAATAGGTATCACCTTGAATTAAAGAGAAGTTAGGTCGCAGTTGTTTGATGAGTGGTAAATATTCCATGAGGAAATGCACTAAAAGCCACGATAATCACATGAATACCAAGTGTATGGGATCAGCAGTGGGAAAAAAGGAAAGCTGTTCTTTCCTTGAAGCATGTAATTGGAGTTCAGCAAAGAAAATTTTTTCTGATGATGGTGGATTGGTTCCTTCTAATGGCAGTTCATGCATTGATGGATGGTGTGTAAACAGTGAAAACAGCAACATTCTTGCTGGATGCTCTAGCAATGAATCAAAACCGACCATATTTCACGGGAAGAGAGATAGCTCAAATCAGTGTGAGAAGCATGACTTGTTGGACTCCTCTTTAGATGATCTTTCATGCAGTGTCAGATCAGACAACGTAAACATGGTTGTTGATAATTCTTGTCTCAATAATGAGAGGAAGAATGCATCGAGCGACTCTTTCTCAGTTAACAACTTTCTGTTTACTGAAAAAACTGTTGATGAACAACTCAATGAGCACTGTGACGTTAGCCGACATTCTGAGAAACTGCAAAGCAAGAAGAAAATCAGTGACTTCCCGTCTCTTGCAGCTTTACCAGACCAATCAGACCTGTCAGAAATTTCATCTTTCAGAAATTTTTTTGTGAAGGTGTACTATAGGAATATTGTGATGAAATATTTTTTTAATTCCTATCTTTTGATAAAATGTCTGTTGCCTGACCTTTAATTTCTTAGCTGATTTTTAGGGGGAGGTTTCTGTCTGCTCAGAGGGAAAAGAGGGCTCATCATTCGACAAGATGATGAATAACATGGTTAGCAGTCATTCAGCGTAGTGATTCTTTTAGTAGCTTATTCATCTTTTTTCTAGAGAAAGATCTGATTGTAATACAATATGTCAACAGGAGGTAGCTGTTACTGCAATACATTCTGTTCCGAAGGAGCATAAGGAAAAATCACATACCATGCATGACGGACCTTCTAGGGAAGAACTTTCTCTACCTGCTCGTGCTACTGGAAAGGAAAATGTATCAGATGCTTCAAATGACGAAGTATCACTGCTTCCTCTCTTAGTTTTGTACTTATCTTATAATAATTATAAAGCCTACACCTATTTATAAGTTTAAGCTTTTAGATCAATTAATTGTGATGCTGACCTTATCATGGTATGAGAACAAATGATCCTCATTTAAACACCTGTGTTGTCATTTAACCTTTATTTAATTAAGTCATCCACTTGATGGGCTTTAGCTAAAATCGCGGCCACAAATGAGTGGATGTCAAGTAATATATTTAAAGCTCATACCAATTGTACAAGTTTAAGCACTCAAACTAGTTGGTTGTGGTGATAAATTTGATAGTATTTTCGTATGGCATATCACTGCTTATTGGATACAATGATGCTGATTTATACTGCTTTGGATCAAGCATTGATGGGGATTGAAGTTTTATTGCATTTAATATGCTTCATCTTATATGGAGTAGTGAGGTAATTTTCATGACTGTATGTTGATCCCATAAGCAGTAAACTGCATGGGTCATATGTATATATATATATATATATATATATATATATATATATATCAAAAAATCATTTTAGTGCTCCTCAGTAGGGGATTCATAATTCCGCCAGCACATGCGTTTAGATAGTATCCAGTTCCATAGATTGATGATCTAGTTTGTGCATGTATACTTGATTGATCACTATTTTCTCCAAAATATTTTGCCTCAAAAGAAAAGAAAACTCTTTGTTTTCATTGTCCACACCCTAATGGTAAGTTTTAATGATGCTTTTTTTTCCCCCCTTTCAATTAGGTCAGGGCTTGTGATATCTGTGGAGATGTGGGTTGGGAAAACATGCTTGCTGTATGTAGCAAATGCAGTGATGGGGCTGAGCACATGTAAGTCCTGCAAGCTACTAATTGAGGATAATATTTATTCTTTCTGTGATTTATTGGTTATTGCTTGTATTTCCCTCTTTATATTGTTTTAGATTTTCTGATTTTCCTCCTATCAATCAGCTATTGCACGTGGATGAAGATGGACAAAGTTCCTGATGGCGATTGGATGTGTGAAGAGTGTGCTGTCGAGGAAAAAGCAAAAAAGAAGATGAAAAATATAGTTGGAAGGGCAGAGAAATGTCAAAGAGAATCATCCTGGAAGACTAACACTAAAAAGGATAAAGGTTTAGGTGACCCTGTGAAAACCAGTGGTTTGGGCATTCAGAAGAGAAAAATTAACAATGTCAGCATGCCTCCAGACAAATCACGACCTATCCAAGTGGAAAAAAGGAAGTTTGAGTCATCTGCTAAGCCATCCGAGTTTCCTTCATCTTCTCATAAAAAACTAATTAGGCAGCACATTTCCATAAAGGATGTTGATGAAGGGAAGTCAAAACATCATCAAGTTACTTGCACTAACCTGGTTTCTCTGAATAGTTCTTCCAAAGGTGCTAACTCAAATAAGAAATCATGTGAATTGAGACTAAGAATGAATCTTTAATAGCTTTGGAGTCCATCCCTTCTATTTTTCTGTACTAACTTTGAATTTTGGTAATCAGGTTTTATGCGGTCAAAGACATTTCATGTCAGAGATAAAAATGTTAATGAAGATCGTCCACTAAACCCAAAGTCCGATATAGAAACCAATGAGCATAAAAAGGAGGCAAATGGAAGAAAGATATGTAAACTTGGGACTTTCAATGCCACTTCATATCGTTCATGTACTGATGATTACGGAGTAAAGAGGATTCCAACCTCTTCTCATGTTAAGGGTCGAAGTAACATGGAGGAAGAAAAGCATCATAGAGTTCTTGGTGATGTCAGGCAGCCTTTTGGAAATTCCAAGGAAGAAAAGCCTGCTACTAAGAGTAGCAATTTGAAGTTTGCTTTTGGGTTTCGAATGCCCATTCCCCATGCAACTTTTCATTCTCCAAAGCTCGTAGTTCCTCAGCCTGATTTCTCATGGAAGTAAGTGCTGTGAATGCATTAAATGGGGGCACTTTTATCTTAGCCTGAATTTTTTTTTTCCCCCTTCCATGCAGAGGGGAACTTGAAGTTGTAAGAATTGGAGGGGTCTCGAGTTCTTTCTCTGGGTTTCAGGCACACTTATCCAATTCTGCATCACTTGAAGTCCATGATGTAGTTAAAAGGTTCCCACAGAAACTGTTGTTGAATGAAGTATCTCGGTCAAGTACATGGCCAGCTCAGTTCAGTGAAAAAAATGCTATGGAACAAGACATTGCTCTCTTCTTCTTTGCTGAAGATCTTGAGAGGTTTTATTATATGCTCTTTATGTTTCTACTTTTAAAAGCATACCTGCTTGTTTATTATTTTCTGATATATTTGATATGTTCTCTTTTTCCAGCTATGAGAGGAACTGCAGGATATTATCAGATACAATGGTAAAGGAGGATTTAGCTCTCAAAGGATGCATAGATGGAGTAGAAATGTTGATATTTTTGTCTGATTTACTTCCTGAAGGATCCCAACGTACGAAAGTGTATTTCCCTTTCTTTCTTTTTTTTCTTTTACTTTTTAATGGAGTTATTGTTTCTTCTACTCCATTTATAGGACAAGTACTTGTTGCTAAGCAATTTAAAATGTTCTTTGGCAGGATGGAATGGATTGTCATATTTATGGTGTGTTATTAGAAACCTAACCTTTAATACTTATGATGATAAGCCATATTCTCCATGTAACATTCCCAAGCATGCTACCAAAACACATTTGCCTGCTCATCCAATGAATGAAGATGAGTACTCCCCTGGAGAATCAAGTGCTCCCAGAACAAGCTGCAATGAAGAGCAAAATTCAAACTCTAGCTCGTCAAAAACATCTCTGCATGCTTCTTTTAGGAGAAGCAATATTCCTTTGGCATCTTCTTACGAGGAGAAAGTTTCATCACCACAAAACGTAATAAACCGGGACTCAACCATGATTTCTGCTTGTGTGTCAACTAAACTGTTTAATGGCTCTTTTTGTGAGACCAATTTCCTGGTAATGTCTTATTCTATTTTAAGCATTCTGTTCACTTCCATTCCCACAATTTCTTTGTGTTTCAAGTTCTGCTTAGTCTACAGGATAACTGAAAGCTATCTGACAGGTTTAAGAAATATTATATATAATTTTTCAATGCCGTTAGGCAATTTTTTCTTCTGTGCTTAACAAAAAGGTCCATAGAGGAAATATTTCGATTCATTCTAAGTCAAATATTGTATTTTTTGAAGCATGGCCATTTACATCACCTTACTTTTGAAGTGGTTAAACGAAACTTACTTTGCTTTTGTTCTTGGATTACTGACTCATCCTTCAAGGATTGATACATATTGGAACCTAACGTAGTTTCTCCACACACCATCGCCTAGAGCAAGCTTTTTCTCCATGTTCATTTTCAGCTGCCTTACATCCTTTATGCTGAATGGCACTGGTTCCAAACTTGCAAGTTTTTACTTCGAGACTTACTCATGATTTTCTTCCACCAGGTGGATGGGAAGGACTCAAATCAAAGCTCGATTTGGGAACTTAAACAACATAGCCCAGCAACCAAAGGAAATCATGATTGTGGTGCAAACAAGAATCTTTGTAGTGGAATGGATGTATCTCAGAGTTTTGTAGATGCAAAACATCACGACGGAACTTCCATCAATGTGAGTCCCGGTTTTTCCAAGTTTGGCAGGGATGTGGAAACTATGGATTATAGAAAGACTGATCACAAGGACTGGTTTGCACCGAAGGCCCTAGATCTTGAGCTTTCATTAGGTTGTGGAAAGAAATCTGGCAGAGGGCTGGCTTTGACGCTAAGGGAAGAGATGGTGAAGGAATGTGGTCGCGACAAGCATTATGATTCCATGACAAATGATGATGAGGTCTCAACAGCACTTGTTCTTACGCTCGCACCTCCTCTTGCGAGGTAAATTTTGGGATCCCCTGTTGTTTAGGAGAAGCATGTACTAGATATCTTATTCACTAGTATGGTTTCTCAATACTTTATGTACATAATCAGTGGTCTGTCCTGGACCTTCTAAGGCTTAGGACTTATTGTCAATAAATAATGAATAAACTGTGGTATAGAAAGGTGAAATTTTATATTTTCATATATGTTAGAACATTTCCATTTTTGAGTGTCATTTTCAGGAAATTTGGTTTCACCATTTTTGTTTCTTGGCGATTTGCTAATAAATGTCAATGCAACGTCCACGAACTTGTTTATGAGCTGCGATATCAAAATCTTCTGTTTCCTCCTCACTCCATGCATCCTTCTGTTATTGAAAATATCAAAACGGGATTCTTATAACATATATTTCTATTAATTATACAGCTGATATGAGCCGTTATCTCACTCCCAAGAAATTCGATGAATGTGAATGAATCTCCTCTAAATCACACCTCATTTAGTTAGTTGCTTAGGATTTTATTTTCTGCGCGTGCATCGCAAAGGACCCTAGAGTATATATGTTCTGCATCAATTATCCCAAGCCTTTAACAAGCTTGTTTCCTATACAGATAACTTAATTTTATTTCATTAAGTTGAAGGAAAAGTTACATGCATTATTCTTTTTTCCTTCCGTTAATATACCATTGGTATTTCCAATCATGCGTGGTTGTTTACAAAGAAGATTTAATGTAACAACATGAGGATTTAAAATGTCTTACCTAAAGCACGGGGGATGCATGGTATATCTTGAACAATGGATTAAAAAGACTTGCAATATAATGGTACTTATCCCAAAAGAAAAGCCGTTGCATTGCCTGTATTTATATATAAGGAATGTGACATCAAATTATAATGCAAGATCTGCAATTTCTTAAAGAAGACATTAAGATGACATTTTATGTAAAATGACATCGTTATGGTAAGAACATGATTTTGCACGATGCTTAAATTGAACTCCATCTCTTTTAACGGTTTATTCTTGGGTTTTTGGAAAAAGTGGAAATGCATAGTAACACTACCCACTTTGTAATATGTGGAGCTGAGACCGACCGTGGTGTTAAATTTCTACCCACCCTACATGTTTGTCATGTCCTACATCTCGGTTAAACAGTTTCATGTATCTACTAACTAATTATGATGATTATTATAATACTAGCTATCACGATTAGTTAGTAGGTACAAGACTTTTCAATTTAAAACACATTTGTATGAGCAATAATGTTTCATTTATTACAAAAAATGAGTTTAGTATAAGAATATCAAGTTTTCTAATAACCTATCCCTTGTCGGATATACACTTGAAAATTTAGTTTGTTTGGCCTGACTTGATCCCTATCAATGTACCACATTGTTTCCTAGCATCTTTTATGAGCCTTTAGTTACTTGCAAAAAATTCATAGAGGTATGAGAAAAAGCTCATCTCAATAAGTACTAACGGATAAACACAACACATAAACACAAGAACATATAGGTCCTTTAGAGTGTATGTTGCAAACAATAGTGTCATTTGCATGATATTAACCGATTCATCGTGAGATTAAAAAAAGTAATCCCACCCTAGCCTAAATTTTGGGTGGCTTGTCACACTTATTAATCACCTCCCACTAAGTTTGAGATTGTTCAATAAACCCTTGGGTCCTTTCTATACCCATTTTAGACTGCCCTGTGATAGCTTTTAACCCATATTACAATATCCTCTCATGTCACTTAGTTTAATAGTTTTAAAAGAAGGAATTCCCAATCCTCATCAAAATGAGTGGTGTCTAGTGGTTGGTAGCTATGCAATTAATGTGGGGGTATAGCGCATGACTAGTTGTTAAAGCTAAGTATAACATTAGTCAGGTTAAGAAAGCAATCAAAAACTATTTATACACAATTTGCAACAAAGTAATAAGCTTTCACAATCCACAGCAAGGCAAACCATATAGGTAAACTTAGCTACCACAACCATAGTAATCACATACTTTACATGCACACAGGCACAAGTACCATATTACAAGCGCAATTAGTGTAATGACTTACAATCCCCTATTAACACATTAGTCATTCCCGTAAAGCAACCCACTTACCTATTGTAATACACACTTGTCAATCCCCTTCAGTAATTAGAAAGATGATAAAATACCATATTTAGACAAGTGTTAATGAAAATAAAGGGGGTTTCATATATTCTATAGTAAATTGATTGTGTATTCCATTATCATTTATGCTTAGTGGGTCAATTTCTATTTGATCTTAAAATGAAATCTATCGCGTTCGTTAAGGGAAATACTAGTTTATGGAGTGATATCTTAATTAGGAAGGAAATATGGCAGGGGTATGTGTGAAAATCTTAGCATAATTTTACTAAATAAATTTGGAAATCTTGATACAATAGTTATGGGATTCTAAAGATAACCAAGTTTGTTAAGTATGTGAAGTAGTTGAGTTAAAACTTGTTGATTTCCTTAAGATAGAGAAAACAAGGACCATTTATAAGCATTTTTTTTATGGAAACTTTATAGAATAGTAGAGTGGTTCCGCATATAAAGTCAACAAGTTGTAGAAAAGCTATCAAATAGGTATTTACTATATATAGGTTGTACATAAAGATAACCATGTTTATTAAGTACATGAAGTAGTTGGGTTAAAATTTGTTTGTTTCCTTAGGATAATGAAAACAAGGACCATTTATAAGCATCTTGCATGGAAACTTTATAGAATAGTAGAGTGATTTTGCATGTAAAGTCAATAAGTTGTAGAATAGCTACCAAATAGGTATTACTATATAGAACAAGTTATATATAAAGGAGTCAATAATTCATAGTGCAAAAAAACTAAAAAGGGATCTCGATAGTTCAAAATGTAGATGCTGAAAGGGAGTCTCTTACAAGTCATGACATGCCAAATAGTGACTAGAAAAAAGTTTTATGCAGGAGTATGCTTATAAAGTTTACAATAACAATAAAAGAGTATCACTAGGTAGTGATAAAATGAGAATGCTTCGAAAATGAACTTTTGAATTCAAGTTTGCATGGTGATTTAGTATAAATAGTCTATTTATGATGAAAAATCAAAGTTAAATTTTTTTATGAAATTATCTAATTAATATTATTTTAGCTATTTTATTGCAAAAATAGGCGTAAAATACAAAATAAATGAAAAATACTTAACCAAATAGTAACAAAGGCTCTAAAATATTACAAATAATGTTAACTATCACATTTAAAAATATGGTGATTAAAAATGAACTATAGCTAGGATTTTCAAAATTTTTCCTAAAATTAGCAAATTAAGTAATATATTATTAAAACTAACAAAAATTATAAGAAATAATAAATACAGGAAACTAAATATAAGAAAAATAACATAACAAAGTAAAGGAATGAAGGACTTCCAAATGTGAAAACACATCAAAATAACAATAGAATAATAATACATATAAAAAAAATTGCAACGTGATCAAAAAAACCAAAACACCAACCAAACCACCACCACCACCCTAGTAAGAGTGTCACCTTGCCTCAAGAGGAGGGAAAAGCCCCAAAGTTTACCTCTTGTTATCAATGGAGGCCAACAACTCAAGATGGGAAGAAGAAGGCAAGGGCAAGTGGTACTTAAAATGTTTTCACCACCCTAAAAAAAAATTATTTTTCTATCCATTAATGGAGTAAAAATCTAGGAAATTTTCATACATGCTCCATGCATGATGACACATTTATAGTTAAATTTTCATAATTTTTAGGCATTTGTATGAATTTTGGTGAATCATTGAAGAATTTAGTGCATTCTTCTTTTATTTTTCAGCTTAATAAAAATTTTGGCATCTTTTTTCTTTAATTTATAGACCTTATGTATTTTTTTAGCATGTTTGAAGTCATTTGACACCTATAAAGCATGTTTGTGAATTGTTATGGCATTTTAGGGTATTTATATTGGGTATTTTGTCATGTTTTTGCATTATATCCTATTATTTTATTCAATTTTGTGTAAATTTAAGTGGAAATTAATGGTGGACATGGTCATGATTATGTATTGCATACATGCAACATAGGTTCTATCAATATTTTTACCTTACCGTTTTACTAATTCACCCTATCCTAACTCACAATTTACTATTTATTATCTTATTTTTACTTTTTACTATAGATTTTTTACTTTTAAGGGAAATTTGGTCTTTTTGCTACTCATAACCATTTTTCCTATTGTAGAAGCCTAATTATAGAGTTTCCAATTCTTATTTTATAATAATTAAATTTTATAGTTTTTATTATCTTAATACATTTAGGGTCCTTATTTTACATAGTTGTTCTAATTGGATGTCTAAATAAATGTCTCCTAGTTTTGTTTCCATTCATTTAATTTGGCAAAGCTAAGTGCTAAGGTCTATTGGTGATCTTAGTTTAGTAACTACTTTTCTAATTAGATGCCTAAAGTTCGATTCAAGGCAATTAACATCTCTCTTAGCAGTTCCTTCTTTAGTTTCTCGAAGCCTTCCTCAACCCCTTGAACTCAATCCAGCATGTTAGTTGTAGCTAACAACACCTTAGCTACCCTAGCTTCCATTGAGGCTCTACTTACATGGACCTTACTTAGAAAGAAGATTGCTCATCTACCATAGGAGTTAATGGGCTTCTAGCATACTCGGTAGGGATCTCGGACACAACCTTCCCTTCCATCTCCCCCAGGAAACTTGCTTTGTTATCACTTATTACGTGTATAGTCTTTACCCAACTCTCACGTACAGTATGTAGACTCTCCAATATTCTTGTTGAGAGTTTAGTTCAACCTTTCTGTCTATAATACACAAGAACATGCTTACTAAGGAAAAGCCTAAAAAGAGATAGGCACTTTAAAGTAAGAAATGTGATTATATTTCTGGATAGGTTATAAACGAGTGGAACACCCCCCTAGAGGTCTCCATTGATGGACAAACAAAATCTATTCAATCTAACAGCTATCATCTAATCCTACCTAACTATCCTAACTACCCCTAACTACCAAAGTATTTGGATCCTTCCAAAATATTCTTAAAAATTGACGAAGCTTTGGTTATGGGCATTACAGTTGGTGGACCTCTATATATAATTACAAAATAGGAAGATGGGCTTGGGGATGAGCCCACAACACACATGCATGCATGTGTATGTGTATGTGCATGTATCACATGTTCTTTCTCCTAAGCCCATTATTCACATTTATAAATGTAACATAAAGGTCCATTATACATAAAACCTTTGACCAAGGCCTGACCTGTTTTTAGAAACGTTTTGATAGTGTTAGGATGCATTGAACCTTGGTAGGTGAGGGTAGTTAAGCTAGGCTAGGTAAGGTTTTACTATGGCCATTAGATAAGAATTTTAGTCGTTTATTGAAGGAAGCCTCTTATATATAAGAGGATGTTATATTATCCTTATTTGTAAGCCATCCATAAGTACAAGTTCTATCTTACTCTAGAGTGCTTTTTTCTCTCTAGACTTTCTCTCTTATAAATGTATTCTTGTGTGTTCTAAACAAAATTGGTAATGGTGATGATTGACCGGCAAGATGCACCACTCTTACTCAAATTGAAAGAAACCTAATGAAATGATATCAGTATTCCTTAGTGAGGCCACTGTACTTGGATCGTTCATTTAAGCCCATTATTCATGAGAGAACTTCGAGTCATTTGATATGAAAGTCTGTAAAAGGCTTAAAATTTTAATATGGTTGAAATAGCAAGCTTTGGCTCTCTTTTTCTTTGTTTCTCTTCTTCTTCTTTTTTTAACATCGAAAGGCCAGGAAATTAAAAGGAAGGACACTGTGGTTGGAAAGTTGATTTCCTTTACAAATCACCATGAAAAATAAAGACAATGAGCTAAAATTAAGTTTAAAATAAAAATTAAAAAAATAAGAAAGAAAGAAAGAAAAGCAATGGCAGAATGACAAACAAAAATTGGTGCTAGGTGTTATTAGGATTTCAAACTCCTATATATTTCTTTAAGATGAGGTATACCATGGGTTTGGAAATATTTATATCTAATATGCCGATGCCAAGCCCCCAAATGGTCTACTTATCTCGCAAGGTTCTTACTGCCATCAAATTTTCCTATTTGTCTTGTGAAGAAATCAACGAGAAGGATGTGGATAAAGCAGAAGAAAAGAAATAAAGAAACAAATTTGAAAGAAAGTGGACAAGAAAATGAAAGAAGCAAGATGAAAAGAAAGAGTGATAACCTAAAATGCTTTGGTACAAAAGCTCTTAACTCCTACACGAATTGGCCCTCAAAAAGGGGGCAACACTCTAAATATTATATTTTTAAAAAAATTTTACAAATGTTGTAGCCAAAATAATTATTCTAAAAATAGGTTTCAAATGCGCAAACGCAGTTTGCAACTTTAGCTTTACGAAAATTTGCAAAACTAAGTATAATAATTATTTCAAAAATAGGTTTCGAAGGCATAGACATGGTTTATGACTTTAGTTTTACCTTCAGTGCAATTGTACTGAGAATTTTTTTTTTTTTACCATAATGAAATCTTTTAAACCTATAAAAATTATTACAAAGTAATATTATAAACCTATAAAAATTATTATAAAGTGATACTGTAAATTTACATAGTATCACAACATGTGATATCCAATGCACAGGAAAAAAAAATTTTCAACAACAGTTTGTAATAGAAATACGAATCCTTAGTTCATATTGTAGACACTCCATTTTCGCCTTCGTTTATATTTGTTTAAAAATATATAAAAATAATAATAAATAATAATAGTAATAATAAAAAGCTTGGTTTATGAGATAATATATATATATATAATAAATAATAATAATAATATATATATAACAAGAAAAGGGAAAACAATAATAAATGAATAAAATGAAAGTAAATGAAAAAATTTATAAAAATAACAAATAACAAAAAATTAATAAAAATGTGAATATTTTCAATAAAAGTGAGGAAATAAGGGTTTTTAAATTAAACTCAAAAACTTCAAAATAGCAAAAATCGATTAAAGCAATCAGTTGAAATGCAATTTAATTGCAATAGAAAATCAAGAAAAGGACTAGCCTAACTAGTCCATGTGTTGTCCATGTGCACACAGGCAGGAGACAAGTCTCAGAACTGGCAAGAGGTACTTTGTGTTGTTTCATTTTTTAGCCCCGCTACCACATAGCAGCATGTGATTGGCTAGGTCGAGGCATGTGTAAGCCACATGTTCTTCTTCAACCTCCAGTTGATGACCACGAAGAGAAGATGAAGGCGAATCCAGCCATTTCAAGTTCGTTTTTTTACAAAAATCCACTAACATTTAGCAAACAACATTAGATAAACACAAATCTCAACAACAACAAAAAAAAAAAGGGATCTAATTGAATTAGAGTGGGTTAGGCGTTGCTATCTAATGCCCGAATTGTGTCTATCTAATGCTCCCAAGCTCACCAATGCCCCCCCTATAAATACATTAAGACTCCTAGAAATCAAAGGAGGCTAGAAGATGATAAAAAAAGACCATTAAAATCACACTCTTGAAAAACCCCATTTGAAACCCATTCTCATCGCCGATTGCTGTTCTTACCACCCAAAATACCACACACACATCACCAAACACCTCCATTTAGGTAGAGACAGACTCCTAGTAGCCCCTAAAGTTAGAAAAACTATCCCTTTTGTTTGATAGCACGCCAAAAACCACCACTTGTAGATACCCATAGCCCTCATTGACGACCACCTCTTAAACCACCATCCTAGGCTAATTGTTAAGTGAAAGCACCACCTCCAATCGATTTCCCACCCACAAAAACCTAGGGAACCACTCTTCCATCGCTCTCAACGACCACTAGAGTACTTAGGGAGACCACTGTTGTCCAGCTACCTTTGAACTCGCAATTTGACCGATGACCCGATCTAACCAGCATGCTACCTAACAATCCGATTGGTGTAATTTTTTATTTATTTCTATTTTATTTTCCTTGCATTTCCTTTATTTATTTTATTGTATTTTTTTAGCCAAGAAAAAAATAGAAAAATAGAAATAATTAATTTAAAGTACCCATTAGGTTATTGTGGTGTATACCATTGCTTAATAGTAAATAATAAAAAAATAAAAATGTAAGGTTAGATAAAATCAATAGTAATGAAAAGTGATTAAAAAAAACTTAAATAAAATCCAAGAATAAAATAAAAAAATTAAATTAAATAAAAATCTTTAGCATAAAAATGAGAATGTAAAAGTGTAAAAGATAAAAATAAAAATCTTTAGTACAAGCTAGGATCTTAGAAATAAAAATATAAAAATGAAAAATAAGGAAAAATCAAATTAAATAAATAAAAATCTTAGTATATATAAAATTTAAAATATATATATAATAAAAACTAAAATATGAAGAACCTATAAAAAAACATAATAATTTTTTTAGTATAAAGTTATTTATCCTTTTAGGAATAAAGAATAAAAAATTAAAAAATAATAAAGAAAAATTTTTTATTAAAATTTAGTATTTTAGGGTTTTATCCATTAGAGTTTTTTAAAAAATAAAATTTTAATATGTTGTTTTTCCTAAACTTAAGTTATCTTAGATTTTTCAAAAATAATCATTTAATAATCTAGGCCATCTAGCTATTTTCTTAATAAAAATTAATATAATTGAATAACATAAACTCGGTATTTTGTATTAAATAAAATTAATCAACAAACTAAATTTTTAAGAAAAAAAAAAAAGCGAACTACGGATGGTTTGATCCTAACTAGCAGATATGTAAGCACCTTTGGGGCAACTATAATAAAATAAAAACTTTAGATTAGCAAAAATAAATATAATAAACTAAAAAATTTAGGTTATGAAAAAATTAAAAAAATAATAATGAATGAGAAACTTCAAAAAAAAAAAACTTCAAAAATTAAATAAAATAAAAACTATAGAAAAATTAAATAAGATAAAAAATTTAGAAAAATCAAATAAGATAAAACTTTAGAAAAAATACATAAAATAGAAATTAGAAAAGAAATTAAATAAGATAAAAACTTAAAAAATAAAAATTTTAGAAAAATTAAATAAGTAAAAGACTTTAGGTTATTAGCCTAATAAAACAAAAACTTTAGATTACTTTAGAAAAATTAGTATAATAAACTTCAGACTTTAGGTTTTTTTAGCATAGATTCATAATCTAATATAATATATAGTAGTAGATACATGAAAAATAAAGATAAGAATATAAAGGCCTTTTAGTAATTATTCTTGAAATTTTTATATGGTAACTGTTTAGGTTTTAATAGGTTAGCTCCTGAATCTAGTATCTCTGATTCATATTTTTCAAAAAAAAAAATTTAGGAAAATTCATAGACTAATAGCTAATTAAGGGTAATCCATCCAATTAACCTTAACTTTATTTTCCAACTTAGGTTAGTAGCAACTCCCTTTAAAAATTAATTTTTCTTAGTTTAGTTAAGTAATTTATATTAAATGGGTAGGATTTAGTATAGATTAAAATTGAGGAAAAGATTCAAAAACTAGACTTGATAGGATGGCGACTCTACTAGGGAGTTTATTTCAAAAGTGGGCTAGTGATGTAATCATTTTCTTGAATATGTCTAAAAGGCCTTTAATCTCTTGTGTATGTATTTCTTATTTTACTAAGTACCTTGTGAATTGTTTTTCTAAATAGTGGCACTAACCGGGTTTTGAGTGATGTAGAAAAAAAAAAAAAAAGAAAAAAAAGGAAGGAGGAAAAAGGGCTTAACGGGCCACCAGGGAATATCTTTTTTAAATATATATATACATGTCTAGATATGGCCAAACTTGGGTCATTTAGAAAATTAAGATAGAACGCCATTATGTACCTATCGGGTTATAGTTGTGTATACCATCGCTTGACAACGATTTCACTCCAGGCTTCGATGTAACCACCAGTTACAGAGTTAGAGAACCTTTAGAACTTACCCTCATTCCCATGCATGCGCATTTTATTTATTTATTTATTTTTATCTGTTTTAAGTTTTATTTTATTTGTTCCTCTACAAATGAAAAGCAATGTGGCATGACTAGTGTAAAGTTCCAACCCTATTAATGTTCAAAAGTCATAGTCTTTGTAATGTCTTTTCCCTGTTTTTCTTCAATTTTGTAAAATTTTGGTTTTTCTTGTTTTCTTGTTGTAATATATAACAAAATGGAGAACCAAACCAAAAATCAGTCAAGTTATGTCAACAAAGTCAACATGGACCAATATGCCTATCCCGCAGAAACTTTGCATAAATGGTTTGACACATTTAATCAAGAACATCAGGATTGTATTATGTAGAAGATCGATCTAGTAATTTCTCTAATGAAGGTGCAACTTAAGAGGGATCTTATCAGAGCTTTTACCCATTTTTTGGATTATAGGTCATCATCATTTAATTTCGGGCCTTACAAATTAGCACGTACCTTAAAGGAGTATACCCAATTGCTTAGGGTCCCTGCCATGGAAAATTGAATAGTGACCTTGAACTTGGAAACCCAACCAATGAATGTATTCTGCCATCTGTGAGGAATCATGAAAAGTGAAATTGCTGAAGCACTAACTGAATGCAAAGACAAGTGTATCCGATTTTCCACATTGTGTAGTTGGTATGCGTAGTCATCAGCGTATCTCAATAAGCGAGACAATTTTAATGGAGGATATAATGAATGACAAAGGAACCACATCGATGCATTCATATTAGCAGCATTTGCAACCATTCTTTTCCCACCAAGGTGATCCAATGTCCATTTTAGGGTAGCTAAATTAGTCTCTCAATTCTTGGTAGGTAAGTCTTACGTCCTAGCAATATTGGCAAAACTAATATAGGCCTTAAATTTCATGAAGCAACAAGGTCATGGCATGTTCAAGGGAGGGCCCACCTTGTTAATAGTATAGTTTATCAGCCACATCAAGTCATTTGGAGCAAATTTGATGAGGGGGTCCTTAGCTCCAAAAGTAAACATAGTGGATAACTTTGCTACTCAAGTTAAGTTGCCTAATGACACATCAACTTGACAATGGTGCAGGCTACTCAAGATGATTGAGCTGAGAGATATCGCATGGATGGCTAGGTGGAACCATTGCACTAAAGCCATACTTGGATGTGAGGAGTATTAGGGATTTATGGGAGAATAAGGAAGTGAAGAAAATAGCAAACTCGAGTGAGCTAGATGGGAGGATTGGGGCCTACAGGGCTACTCGGGAGTTCATTTGCGATTTTATGAAGAACACTGGTCAAGCACAATATGAGTCTCCTGACGTGTTCAAGCATGAGCCAGAATTGCAAAATTTGACGCTAGAAGAGGAGGGATATAGAGCCACTATACAAGCAAAGGTAGAGTTCCTATACCAAAAATGGAAGAAGGCTACAAATTACTAGAAAAGAAGCATGGGTAATCCTAACAAGTTGTCCAATACTTAAAAGACCAATTGAAGGAAAAGGATGATCAAATCCAACAACTGACAGAAGAAGCAAAAGTGGTTCAACCAAGCCAGTATAGGAGAAAAGCATAATATAATTAGGTTATATAAATAAAAAAAGAAAAAAGAAAAAGGTTTATTAGTTTACTTTCTTTTATTTTAGATAGAACTTTACATTTGTTTAGGTCATGTAATTATTTGAATATTAATAAGAGATTGATGTTTTACGATTCGAATTACGTGCCACATTACTATTCAATTGTGATCCATTATAGTATTTATCCATCATTGCCATGCATGTATTTATATAAGTCCTTACGTGAAATCAAAAATAAATAAAATAATAATAATAATAATATAATAATAATAATAATAATAATAATAATAAATATATATAAATAAATAAATAAAAAGCGAGGAAAAGTAAAAGAAAAATCATGGATCTAAATAAATCTAACGGACTTGGATAATGTTACAGATCTCAAAGATAGCTCCCAATCAAGTAGACCTTCTCAAAAGCCCAATTATCACTTGCTCAAGAGCTAGAATGGTTGAAACACTGATAATGGCAACCTCGATCAGGGAATTATAGCTCTTGAATAAACTATGTTATGACTAACTAAGCAAATGTAGACCCTAACATATACCATCAACTGAATCCATGCTGACAAAGCAGTCCAAGCAAATCATATTAACCCTCAACAAGCTCTCAATTCAAACCTTAAGGATGAGTCGGGAAATTATAGTGTTGAAAGTTTAAGGAGGGAGTTTGAGGAAAAACAATAGGATATGGAAAAGAAGCTACTCGAAAAGTTCTGTGAGAAGATGAGGGTTTTTTAGGGAACTAATGGATTTGAGTAGACCGATCTAGTTAACCTGCCCATTTAAGAAGATGAGGAATTCCCCAATAAGTTCAAGATCCTAGACTTTGAAAAGTATGATGGTGCAGGCTGCCCAAAACTCCATGCCAAACTCTTTCCGGACAATTTAACTAGGCCAACTCTAGCATGGCATGCCCAACTAGATTTAAATGAGATGGACACATAAGATAAATTGGCAAAGGTCTTCTATAACTAGTACAAGTTTAATGTCGAATTAGCTGCATCCGTATAGGACCTGAATAATATGAGGAAGAAGAGTAACAAGTCTTTTAAGGAATATGCACAAAGTGGAGGGGCATAGCTGCTAAAATAACTACCCCCCCAGAGAAGGATCTAACTTACATGTTCATCAATACCTTAAGTAAGCCTTACTACCAACATTTAATGGGCCATACTGCTGCGAGTTTTACCGAGATAGTAGATGTTGAATGTCGTATCGAGAATGCAATCTCTTCAAGGAGGCTCCCCGTTCTAGAAGAGGTAGAAAAGAAAGTCACACACTCAAGGCTAGCTAACAAGGGTAGGGAAACAACCACCAATATGGTAACTATAGGGAATCATGCTAGGCCAACTCCACAATTAACCATTCAAACGAACTAGAATATCCCTAACTGGGATCTGAACTGATACCAATGAAGAAGGCGGTTCACTAGAATTCCTATCCCTTTAAGCTAGGTTCTCTACCGTCTCTAGGACGAGAATCTCTTAAATTTTGAGGTACCCCTTGATAACTATAGACTCAAAGATTACAGCCTTAGCTTTCGTTGTGAGTATCATTTTGGGGCAAAAGGGGCACTCCACGGATAACTATTAGAGGTTCAGGAGCAAGATACAAGACCTCATAGATGCTAAATTAGTTTAGTTGGACTTTATAAAAGCACCAGCACCCAATGTCAATAGTAATCCCTCTCCAAGTGATAGGTTTCCGTCAATGTGATCATTTTAGAAGAATGTGGACTAGGGATAGATCTAGATGAGCTCCCCATCACATTTGAACAAATAGTGTGGAACTTGAAGCAGGAGGGTCACTTACAGGATATAAGGAACCTCGAAGGTCGAACTAGAACTAGACATGCAATTCACCAATTACTCAAGGAGAGGAAAGTAAAGAAAGAAGAGATTCAAGCTGTGATGAACCCTAAGCCAAAGAAAAATGATACATAGAGGGAGTTAAGAAGAAGGTATCTAGCACATTATCCCAGTCGATACACTAGGAGAGCCATTTGGGACACTTAAATATCTGGTAAACTATTCATTCGTGTCAAGAGTCTACACAGATGCACCACCTACGGGCTAGGGCATAGAATTCAAGGAAGTGGATAACCCTAGAAGTTAGAAAGAGAAATCTAAGTAGATAGTAAGTATAGTGGAGGTCGACACCCAGTCTTTCTCTTTTGAATACCTCAAGTAGGAGTAGGGGACAGTTACCATTTAACTTAAGAAGTTTATGTTCAATGTTCAAGTACCATTGAAGAATTATAAAGCCGCACCACTAAATTACCAAGCTACAAATCAGACCATGAAGGTACCCCCGATGATAGGAGGATTGACCCATTCAGGGAAAGTGTATGATTCGATTAAGGAGATCAAGAGGAAGGCTGCTATGGAACTGTCCTCTAAGGAGGTCCTAGGGCCTGACGATAGAGGGGAAGTAAGGGATTAAAATCCCCTTAAGAGGGTCATAAAGGCCAACGAATACAAGATTATGAATCAGCTAGCTATGGTCCTTGCTCAAATCTCCTTGATAGGCCTTCTTTTATCCTTCGATTTGCATTGTGAGGCTCTTGTGAAATTACTTCACAAAGTCAAGGTTCTTGAAGGTATTTCAGCTAAGAAGTTGGCTTTAGTAATCAATTCTATCTTTGTTGTGGATCAAATAACCTTCTCGCCAAAAGAGTTAAGAGAAGAGGGTGACCAACACACTAAGTCGTTATTCATTGTAGTTAAGTGCAAAGATATGGTAGTAGCTTGAGTATTAATTGATAATTGCTCATCTTTGAATGTGTGTCCACTATCCATGCTAAACCTACTGAGGATAGACGTGTTAGAATTGAAGTTATGCTCGATCACTATGTGAGCTTTTGATGGGTCTAAGAGAGAGATACTAGGGGAAGTTGAATTGTAGGTTGAAATCAGTCCACAAGGGTTCATAATTCCCTTCCAAGTACTGGACATACCAAGGTCTTTCAATTTTTTGCTAGGCAGGCCTTAGATACACTCGAGCAAAGCTGTACCATCTAGCCTACACCAAAAGGTCAAATTTGTGTCTAATGGTCAGGTTATGATAGTGTTGGGGGAGTAAGATTATGCCATATTTAGGTGGAATGAGAGTCGTATGACGGAAATGTAATTAATCTCCTACCAAATTTCTGCAAAGGCAGCATGCACATTTAGATGACTTGGGTGCCACCAATATGTTTCTACATTAGTGAGTGGCATTTCCCCAACAAAGTGGCAAGGCAGTTTAGTGGGTTCCAATATATCCCACAGCTAGTGAACACGTAGCCAAAGCTCCATCAAATCGACCCATGAGGGAAGATTGATATTTGTATCTATTATTTACCATTATCACGTCAAAGTGAGCATGTTTCTTCTATTATGCCCTTTTGCTTGGCAAAGTCTACATATGATTTGATCTAGGCACTCTCTAATGTGTTTTCCCTTCTTCCGTACAAGGTTTCCCCTTGAGCAAAGTGATGAAAAGTAGAGCTGGGAAAGCGGGCCAAACGGGTTGGCCCGCCTTGACCAGCACCAGCCCACGGGTCAAAGCAGGTTAGCTTGCAATGGCCTACACATGATGCAGATTGAAGAAGTCGGCCTGCCCTACCCCGCGAGCCAGGTTAGCCTAATACACAGATTTGTTTTTATTAAAAAATTAATGTAGTGGTTTAATACTTCAACTTGCATCTTTTGATATTCAATCTAAAATGTTTATAATAACAAGTTTAAATCAAATTTGAAGTTCAATATAACTTTAAAAATGAGGCAATACATATTTTATAAAAAAGAAATCTAAAAAAACCTATTTAAGTTCAACTTAAGTGGAAAATTGAAATATTCTCATTTTGACAAATTTATAACCCCAAATTCAACACAAAAATGTAATAGTTGAATATATAGTTAAAAGATTGGTATTCATCTTAAAATATTCATCCAAATGCTTTATAGAACAAATTATTGACCAACGAGCTTATTTATTTATTTTTTATTTAAATGCTTGATTTCAAAATTTGAAGAACAAAGGTTGCTTTAAGAAGAAGGACTTAGGTTTATACTATTTATGCTAAGAAGAACTCGAATTTCTATAGTATGTGTTTAAGGCCTACATTTGTACTATTTATGTAAAGAAAGACCTATAATAGTTAAACATACATTTAAGGATCTATTATTGACTCAATTTGAACTTGAAAGGTCATATGCATGTTCAATTAAATTGATACTCTATACGAGCACAATTAACTACTTTAAGGTTTTGTCCAATTTGAAAATTTGAAAACAACATCAAATGATAATTAGGGAAATGTAGCAATTATTACAAAGTCTTCTTTACTAATTATACAAGAAAATAAAGTCAATAATAAAGGAAATAAAATCACAAATATAGATCAATCATCATCAACAACAACAACTAAATTGGAGTCTCCCTTTGATGAAGTAGTCCCATTCCAACTCCCACTGTCTTATTCTTCATCTACACATATAAAGAAATAATTATATGTTAAATGCTTGAAATAATATGTTAAAAGAAATTATTATCAAAAGAATAAAAAGAAAACACCTTCACAAGCAAATCCTTGTAAGCAATTACGTGTACAAATTAAAGCTTCCACATTTGATGGGAACATATTAAGTACATGGGCATCGATGCTCAAAGCTAACTTAACATGGGCATCGATGCTCAAAGCTAACTTAGACATTATAGCGGTAATTGGAATACTGAGCACATCAAAGGCCATAATGGACAAATTAGGATATCTTTGGCTTTGACTATTCCAATGTTGCAATATATCTAATTCTAAGTAGAAGTTCATATCTAATATTGGCTCATCTAGATAAATATCCAAAGAAGATTTGCCAGAACTTCATAGTCCTACTTTATGGTACTCCTATATTATTAAGGAAAAAACTAATTAAGTATTGATATGTAATATGACAATAAATATCATTAAAAAAAATAAATGAAGTTATTATTAAACTTACTTCTAAAGTAGTAAGATCAATTGCCAAACCCTTTCTAGACCTAGAGTGTCATGGTGCTACTCCTTTACCACCACCTTTAAATGTGTCTTGTGCTTGAGAAGATGATCTAACCTAATAGCTTTTAGTTCTAGATATGTGATCTGTTTTGCTCTTCTAATATTCTCCAAATAGCTTATATAACTTGCTCTTTATATGAACCAACTTCTCTTCACAAGTGAGTGGATCAAGTTTATTAAAGTAGAACTTCAAAAAATTAAATCTCATCTAAGGATCAAAGACTGCTCCAAGTGCAAAGACAATACTATAGTTCCTCTAATATTTATCAAACTTCTATTTCATCTTAGTAGACATCTCCTTTATGACATGATCTTCACTACTTAAATTTTCATTCAAAAAACATTTAATTCTCCACACTTGTAAAAAATAGTGGTTTGAAGTTAAATACGAGAATCCCGACATCAAATTGGTGATACTGTAAAAGGGCTCAAAAACCTACATATCTTCTCTACTCTTCCCCACTCATCCATGGTTGGACTATATTTATAACGAAAATCATTCAATTGAAAGCAAGAAAAAGCACGTTGATACCTGAGTGTGCTATTAAGCATAAGATAAGTAGAATTCCATCTAGTAGCTACATCCAAGTGCAAACCAACATTGGTATCAATGTCACCAACCTATGGAACACACTCCAAAAAATGTTTCATTCTACTTTGGGAGCCCTTCACACTCTCCCTTATTTTATGTAAGGCTTCACTACTTACCATCGACCCCTCTTGAACAATTAAATGAAGAATATGAGCACAACATCTAATATGAAAAAACTCACCACCACATAACAAACTATGCTGCAACTTCAGTTGCTCTTTCAAGAAATCTTGCATGCAATCATTTGCAAATGCATTATCCAATATAAGGGAGAATATCTTTATATCTATGCCTCAATCTTTTAAAAATTCAAAAACTTTCTTAGATAACTTAAACCCTGGATGAGAAGGGGGCATTTTACAAAAAGCAAGAATTTTATTGTTGAGTTTCCATTTATCATCCACATAATGACCAATCAAACAAATATATCCTTCACTAGTGGAGGCAGTTCATACATTAGAAGTTAAATATGCTCTCCTTGAAATATTTTGCAATATTTGTTTCAATTTATTCTTTTGAGCTAAATATAAATTCTAAACATCTTATGTAACAGTTTTCCTAGAAATTGACTTCTACTTAGGATTATATAGCCTTATAAACTATGTAATCCTCCTATACTCAACAAACGAAAATGGCAAATCATGTTCAATAATAGCCATTGATATTATCTCATGAACAACTTTAAGATCTAGTTTTCTTGATCTTAACTTACCCGCATGATCAATTATCATATCACCAACATCATTATATCTAAGAATTTGATTCAAACAACACTTTCCTATATGTCGATGTAAGGATGATGTTCCATAGATATGTCCCCCAATATCATATTCCTTCCCACATACTTTACATTTAGCTTCACTTTTACCACCTTTCCCAACACCTATTTTTGAAAATATTTCCCAAACTTCAAATGAAGAACTATTTGTTCGAGCCTTTTACCTATAGGTTCCTTAGATTAAGAAGATCTGGGTTCTACATTAGCATTACACCTACCAACTTCAGATACATTGTCTACATCAATAGGTTGTATTGTATTTGTAGTCTCATTACTTGTAGGATCCATTTTGAAAATATATCAAAACAAGAAAATATCATAATATAGTATTAATACCACTAACATTACCTATAATTAGTCACACATCAAATGGATTCTGAGTTCTTAATTTATTGAAAATTGAATTTAAGATAAGATGTCTCAAATTCCAAACCCCAAACCGCAACTCTAATTCTCCAAATACATAACCAATTAACCATAAGCTCTAATTTATGCATACCCCTCAATCCCAAACCATAACTCTGAACCCCAAATTGCAAATCCAAATCCAAACCCCAAACCCTAAATAGCACCTCCAAACTGCAAATCGCAAGTCCAAACCTAAACCCCAAACCCTAAATTGCAACTCTAAACACAAACCCCAAATTGCACCTTCAAACTCCAAACCCAAACCATAAATCGCAACTCCAAACCCACACCCTAAATCCCTAAACCAAAACTCCAAATGAAACCATAGATCAAATCAAACAAACATAGCAATTAGCTAACTAAAAAAAAAAAAAAATGCCACAACCAATAGAAGACTCACCATGCTACTTGATAATGACAAGGACAAAGATGATGAGACGGTGCAGTAACAATGAGGATGATCGATCAACGACTGAGATGATGATGAGAAAACAACCGACGACTATGCTGCAACTACTACACACACCGGTGACTAAGCCATGAGTCTGTGACATATGACCGTCAAGATCAAGAAGGCTAACACCGAGATGAGAAAGACAAATTTGAGCTTGAGTCATCGTGACCCGTGACTGTCAAGCCTAAAAGGGTTGCCACCGAAGTCCAAGACAACATGACTAATGAGTGATGAGATTAGAATGAAAGTGAGTGAGCTGTGGTGTGGCCTGTGAAAGTGAGAGTGTGATGAGGATCAACTAGCATAAAAAAGGAAGGAGCACATACATATGTCAACTTGATTCCCATGACCATGGAAGGATGAAATAATTTAGGGACATTAAATATTTGCATGGACCGCTACACTAGAGAATACATTCAGTTTTGTTAATGTTTATTTTTATTTATTGGTTTGTTATTTATGTTATTTAGTTGCCTACTTGGTAACACAAGGATAGAATAGGCAACTTAGGATTTTTAGTATTTGTTTTGATTTGTAACTTATATTATTTAGTTGCCTACTCGGTTACATGAAGATAAGGTGACAAATAGATTAGGTAACTTAGGATTTCCATATTGTGTTGTGTGCTATATATATGACTGTGCTAGGGGCCAGTAAAAGAAGACAACTTTGAGATATGAAAACACATATTTTTTCATGAGATACGAAATACCTCTTTTTGTTCTTTTATAAAAAAACTTTTCCATAAGATTCTTAACCAAATTACTAGGAATAACTTTTGATAACTTAGGTTACAGTCAACGGGTTTGATTAGGATCTAGTTACGCATCGCTTATTCAAGACGATCCTTGGGGTAATTGAAACCAACTAGCATCGTTGGGGTTCTAAGTTTGACATACGTAGGATTACACACATCAGAGTGAGTGACAGTGAGGTTGAGAGATAAGGAGGATTGGAGAGGAACGAATGATCTAGTCGGGGTGGCCTCTCTTGTGGCTATCCTGTTTTCTTTTCCCTTTTTTCTTTTTCTCTTTTTAAATTGTGCAGGCCATGCGGGCCAACCCGCGCCGGCATCAATATAGCTTATCCTGACCTACGAGCCACTCAAGGCAGGCCAAAACAACCCACACATGTTGCGAGCTAAAATTTTCTAGCAATCTCTGCAAAATTTGTGGGTTAAGCGAGCCAACCTGCAGGGTCTGCCCCGTATTCTCTATCCTAACAGGAAGTGTACTGGCTTTCAATTTAACTCGTCACCTATAGGCATGAAGTGCATCCTATATGTGAGCTCTTGATGCATCCACTTGTACCAATCAGGTATAAAGTGCGTGATATCAAGCCTCATTGAGTTAGCTACTGCATAGACATGGGAGCATGGAATTTTGTATATTTTCCACTTTTGGCAGCTACATGTACTTCGGGCAAAGTCAATAATGTGCATTCAGCCCCCTCCTCTTAACCCCCTCACAACACAATGACTATCGATGAGTACTTCAAAAAGTTTGTATTGCCTGCTATAGTCAATGACTCTATGGTTACTAGCTCGTGAACTCCATTTGTTGATTTTTTTTCAGTTGCATATTTCGTGAAATTTCTACCATTTGCCATATTCTTCAAAGCCTCTGAATGCTTCTTAACGAAATACCCCATGCAGTTGTAGAATGTCTTCTTCACCAAAGCAGTCATAAGTAACCCTCAAGCCTTCTTCAACATGGAATTGTAGCTTTCAATAATGTTAGAGGTCATATACCTAAACTGATAACAACCATCATAAGCTAACATCCACATATACAACGACGCGTCGTCAAACCAGTCCAATGCATTAGGCTTAATGATCCCCACCTACTTTAATACATAGTTTAACTTGCAAGATTATGCTTGCAACCCGGCATATGTAACCAACCTCTTACATTGCATGTTTTTATGTACCAAGTTAAAGTTGCTTGCAAGGCGTCGTAGACAAATCCACCACACCGCAAATGGAGGGCGCCATCCATTGGCTTCTTCTTCAACTGCCAGCTTAATGCCCACATGTCTATCCGATATAAAGCAAGTGGTTTCACAACCTGTACAATCACCAACAACATATTCCTTTAATTTCCTCAAAAACCAACCCCCATGTCTTAATCATTTCTTGATCCATGATAGCGAATGCTAGCAGAAGTATATAGTTGTTGCCATCAATGCCACAAGCAATTAGCAATTTGTGAGTGTACTTCCCATACAAAAAAAGTTGTATCAATGGTAACAATTGGTATAAGGAATCTCCACACTGTAATACATAGCCCAAATGCCCAAAATACCCACTTCAAAGTAGATACCGTAGGGGTAGTTGATCTACTCCACCCCCAATCAATTCGTGTTTCGGGATTTGTATTTTCTATTGCATTTAAAAGTTCAGGGAGTTTATTATAAGACTTCTCCCAATTCCTAAACACATGCTGTATAGCCCTCTTCTTCCCTACTAAACCCGTTTCCTATTGATCCTGTGGCCAAATTCTTGTTCGACAATAGAAGCCAACTCCACTACCTTCATATTAATATTGTACCTAACAAGATTTACAAATTGGCTAGCAAGAAAATTGCAATCCAACTATAAGCGATCCTGACTAACTAGTGAGTTATTGCACATATGTGGACCATCAAATCTCGTCACTAGGAACATGGCCTCCAACTTCTATAGACCAGATTCTACAACAATAAAGTTATAATGGTTTTTTACATGGTAAGCCTTCACTGCTTGAATCACATCTACTTTCATTTTAAATCTCATGCCCCTGTAAAAATCATCACACTACTCAAACCACTGCAAATATTAGTTTGCTCCTACTCGAAATAAATGTAACCATCATCACCATCAACGTTGTAGTTCGAAACAGGATCTCTCACTACTATACTTGGTAGTTAGCTTGCTTTGATTGATATATTACCTAAAAGAATTCATTGTAGTTGACATTTTTCTTCATTTTCAACTTCTTCACTGGATCTCTATCGTATTTCAGCCCCTATTTACC
Source organism: Laguncularia racemosa (assembly GCA_037954665.1). Taxonomy (NCBI): domain Eukaryota; kingdom Viridiplantae; phylum Streptophyta; class Magnoliopsida; order Myrtales; family Combretaceae; genus Laguncularia; species Laguncularia racemosa. The sequence continues at coordinate 3,799,496 of JBBMOL010000016.1, forward strand.
AACCACAATATTTCCAAACACATAAATCATCAATTTCACGTAATCACTCATTGTTTCTCTATCCACAGTATATTTAAATTATGAGTTTTTTTTAAAAAATGACAATTTTCAATAACAATATTGTAAAAATTAGCTCGCCAAAAATAAAAAATTTCCATATCATTTTTAATTTTAATTTTTTTCCATTATTTCCCAACAAAATTTTGCAAATTTAATTAACAACACTATAAAAATTATTTCGCAAGCCAAATATTATAAATTTATATCACAATATTTTTTTATAATAATATAGATAATATTTTCAATTTAATATTTACAAATAATATTAAATTTTTCGCTATATTAAAGTATTCTCATACTAACGCAAAAATTAATGTTGCATGTTATCTATTACAGGATCTACATAAATCATATCTAACAGACTAGTAATATTTTCTACAAAACATAACATTATAGCAACATTTTCCTTAAATAATCATATCAAACACAAAAAAAAAAAATCAACTTTTTTCTAAAATAAACATATCATAATTGATTAATCATTGAGGAAATGCTAGATCTCAAATGTATTCATTCAAATCTCTCCTTTTCACTCAGCACAAATACTTCTTCTTCCTACAAACGAGAGAAAAAAAACAGATAGAGTTTATAGATGGAAAAATTAAAGCAAATGTTTTTTGTTTCTGCATTTGTATTATTAATTTTCTATATTGTTATCGCATGAGTTACTTTTTATATTGACGATAAATGTTAAAATAAAAAAAAAATGGATAGTGAGATTACTTGAGGTGGCAAAACTAAAGGTGTACATCGGATGTATGCCTTCAATTTTGTTAATTTTCGTAAAACTGAAGTCATAAATCACATTGGAATCTTCAAAACTTATTTTTAAAATAATTATTTTAGATATAATATTTACAAAAAAAATTAAATACAATATTTTATAGTGTTGCCCCCTCAAAAAGCGTTTCTTTTAATTTCGTACCTGCAACTCGGAGACGTCGTTGTAGCGTTTCGTAAGAGTTGAAGCCGACTGATCTTCAAGAAATTTGATTGTGAAAGGATGAAGAGCCAGGGCTGATATATATTTGTTGAAATGCACGAAATCAAGTGGTGGAGATATTGTGATCACAAGGCTAGGCTATACCATATGATGGGCTATGATGCCACATTGATCGATGTCAAATAGAAGTAAAGGAGTTAATGATATAAGGTTATACGGAGAGAAAAAGAAGCAGCAAAGTTTCCATTAGCAGCTTAATCGGGCCTGGTTTGGCTATGGAAGATATGAGCTATGCGAGAGATGATTGGATACTGTGCCATAATTGTTTGAATATTTATAGAAGTGTGGGATATGTGGAAGGAAGGACCACGTGTAGGTATTTCCGCTAGACACCACAAGCTTAATATATATGGATAATTTCAGATAAGGGTGAATAAAGTGAGGGAAGATTTGAAGTGGAGATGAATAATATTTTGATGGATTTGAGAAAGATTTGGTTCTGTTAGGGTCTGGTGAAGAACAAGAGCACGAGAAAGGCCGCCAAATCGTAAAGAAAATAACATATCCGAAGGAGTCGAAATAAGATCCCGTCCGAAATTGATCCACTGTAAACTAAATGGTGGCAATTTAATGTCCTGTCCAGCACGTTATAAGACAAAATCAATTGAGTTTCCACTTCATGCGAGGTCGACGTTGGAATATACACTTTAAAAGTCCAAACTGAAAAGAGCTGTCGTCATGAGCCAAGGAGGAAAATGGAATCCATTCATGCTTTTTTCTAAAATGCGAAGAGGGAAAAAATTGATTCAATAGGGCAACTTTGGATTCATCATACGATTATCACGAAATTTCAACATAGAATTCGTGGGATAAAGTTACATTGGAACTCCTCTTGGAGTCAACTTAGTATATATATATATATATATATATATATATGCCTATCGGTCTATCTATTTGTGTGTGTAAATATTGCCTTGGAAGGTAATGTTATTTTAGTAAGCCTAAAACTGCGTGTGTAATTAGACAATTTCTCAAGCTTATGCACTAAAATACATATAATAAATAAATTTATAGTACTAACACTAAGCTCATATACTATAATCTATCAAAAAAAAAAAAAAAAAGTCTTCAACTATGTAGGTGCGCTTGGCAACAATGTAATTGCTTTATAATGTGCCTGTGCTAAGCAACAAATTAGTTATTTGATGATGCCCAAAATACTTAAACTTCATCCAAAAATTTTAGTTAAGAGGTAAAAATGTAAAGGGCTAATTTTGTATAATGCCAACCCCACTATTAATTCACTATTTAATTAGGCATGATTCTTTAATCCAAGTGATAGAGTCCAAGGAGTCTAGTCTATAATTGGGTTGATTCTAGGAGATTTTGTTTGGTAAGGTTAGAATAGAGATTGTTGTATCAATCCATCTACTCTCAACCTTTCTAAGGCAAGCTCATACACTCAATAAAGCAAACTATTAGTCTTGGGCCAACTCATTAGGTTAACCGCAAGTAACTAAGCTTAATCTAATCCATCGATTATCAATGTGATCTAATGAATGTCATTTAACTCAAGACACTATAAGTACTTAGTAATGCTTTATTATTTGAGGCTTCAAAAGTTTTATAATTCAAAGAAACAATGCTATCACGTGAAACTCTATTGTCAAATATCAAAACAATGTTCAAAGGAAGAACGAGTTAATAATCAATCAAAAAATAGTGAAGTTGATACTCAATAACTCCCTCACCTGTCATAAGTATGTTTAAGTCATCAAGATTGTCTCTTCCTCCTTCTAATTACTTCCTTCCCTAAGTCTTCTCTTTAAGTACCATTTATACATCACTGCTCTAATGTCATGTGCAGTGCAAGACTCATATGTTAATTCACATCACAACACTATGTTAAACCACACATCTATACTTCATGTTTGGGATAAATATTAGGAATATCATGATGATGATTGAAGGGTTACTATAGGCATACAACTAAAGTTGATATTTATAATTAGAAATAGAGATAAAAAATGAAATGCAAAATAATTATGAAAGTTTACTTTAAAGGTAATAAAATAAAACCAATGCTAAAATGCTTTGAAGGAAGCTTTGAGCTCATATTGTTTATGATTTGACAACAGAATTAAACTCTATGAGATCAAATCTCCCATTGTTCCTTAGGAGCTCAATGGTAGAGCAATCAGCTATAAATTGACTAGCCATAGGTTCAAATCCTACTTGGAGATATTTGATTATTCCAAAATTTAGAATGAAAGAGTTTGCTTTAATCGTTAAGAGTAAGTAACTCCCCTCATTTCCCGGTGTTGGTGAAATTTTCAATAAGAAAAGTTAATGCTACTTCACATATTAGTATTGCTTATAAAATTTTGGACAGATATGAGAAATATAATGATGATAAATAAGGAGCTCCTATAGGAATACAACTAAAGTTGATACTAATAAGGAATAAATAACTAAAGGAGGGGAGAAAGAGATTGAAAAAGCAGTGTACAAAAGTAAGGATTTTGGAAAATTTAAAAAAACATTACTAATATTTTAGCGTTTTTGCAAATTTATAACATGTATTTATTTTTTTAACAGACAAATAACTTTATTCAGTATTGTGTTAATACTTTTAGGGGATAATTGTTGGATTATGATTGGTCCTTAATAATTAATTTAATTAAATAATATTAGTTAATAAGTTGAATCAAATAATATAACAAAATTAATAAAAATGACATAAAATTAAAAAAAAATTGAAATCAGGTGAAAACCCTCCCCTGCTAACCATCATAAGCTTCTTCATCGTACTTTGCAACTGTAAGTCTTGTCTTCTTCCACTATAATATTTGTTTTGTGTTTATCATTTTCTTAATTTTGTTTACGAGTTCTCGGGTTCCTTGGACATACACAAGGTTACAATCACGAGTGGACGTACGTGTATGTGTGTGTGAGTATATGCTGTACCGGAAGTGAAATGCTGGGAGTGAAGATGTTGGTAAGAAATATTAATGTTGCATTAACTATAAAGGCGAATAACACCATGTATATTTGTGTTTTCATCGTATTTCATTTTACATACGCGTGTTTTGTTTTTTAGACTTTGTGCATCTATATTAATTTGCTCCATCATGTAAACCTTAGTCTACCATATACTTCACGGTGCTAAGTAAGCTCTAACCTTTGTCTTCTTAAGAGACTTAAGACTCAAGACTCAAGACTGAGACGTGGTTGATAGCTTGAAATTATCTGAGTTCATCCTACAGCCATTATTAGCAGCATTGCCCCAGTCGAAGCAGCATCTCACATGTAAAGTGGGACGTTTACGGATACCATCTTGATCAATGTAGCAAATATTTTCGAAATAGCAAGCATGTGTAAAATCACCAACCGGCCTGTGCCCACTTCCCAATGGAGGGGATGGGGAAGTTCCATTGTGCCCTTCTGGAGTGAATTCTCCCCATTGTCCATGTCCATGCAACGACCCCTTTCCTCAGGTTCGGAAGCACTTCATTTGGCCAATAATCAACGCTAATGTTCCGATGCGAAAAGATCAATAGCCACCAATTTCCCGTCTCACGCTCCTACATGTATTTAACCATTATTCATCAATAGACGGGGTATGTACGTGAAAATTTGACAATAGATAAGTCATGTTTTAAAAATATTCAAACAAAGATAAATTTGGATTTGATGCTTTTACCTGACTTAAGTTCATATTGGAAAACTGGGGTTTACTATACTATCAACTTGTAAAAAACCTTGACATAGCATATCATTGCAACCACTGTGATCTGCATCTCCCTGTTATTAAAATAAAATCCATCAGAATTTCGTGTCCCTGATTATTAATCATATGCATTTCCTTGTTATTAAAATAAAATCCATCACAATTCCGTGTCCCTAATTATTAATCATACTTAACATACAAATATTTACTTACAGTCCAATATGTGAACAAGCGAGTAACATTATCACCATAAAGCTCGGGACTTGCCTGGTCAAACAAACAATCTCTTAGATATAGAGCATATACAAAACTATATATGTTAGTGCATTTTAGTGGCCATTGCATTAGGTACATGGCAGCATTAAATTTATTTGTTGCATTAAATTATATTTGAAGAGTATTTAACAATGCACCATGTACTTATAATGCAATTTAGGAATGTAAATGGCACAACTCCATTCACAACCTCTTTGAACTTAGTGTATTGAGCTCAAGCTTAAATTTATTTTGTTTGAAGGACTCATGTAGACACAGGGCTAGTTCAGAACCCGAGTCAAGGGCCGCAGGGAGAGAGAACCGGAATCGGTCCAGGGGGAAAGGGTCGGGTCGATTCCCTTGACCCGGCAGTTCATGGGCCGATTTGGGCCCTAAACCGGCCCTTTGAGTTTTTTCTTTTCAGATTTTTTTTAATCCTCTTTTTTTATTACATATTTTTCATATTCTTTAAGATTATTTTGATATTTATCTGTGTATATTTTTTGAGTTAGTTTAGTTTTTTTTCTTAAATTTATAAACGTTAAAATTTAATTTATAATTTCTTGGGGTAATATACGATGTTTCGGAATTAATTGGTGGCAATGCCCCGTACACAAGGGGGTGGGGTAGGTGCAGGTGTGGTGGGGATGGAGATGCTAGCCCCGAATTTTATTAATTAAATAAAATTATTACAAAAAAAAAGAGGAAAACAATTGGTCTTACCTCCTATACACGATAATAATGCTGTGCAAGTAAATAATAGAAATAAATAAGAGAGTGTCACTCCCCTTACAAAATATGTCTAACTCTAACCTAGTACAAAAAATAAATAAGGTAGTACTACTACCCGTACAAAATTATTTAGCTTGCCTGATATCAGGATCCGAACCAATGAAGCTTCCACCCAATGGGACAAAGTCACTGAAGTATTCATCTTATTCACTAGATGTCTCGTACAACTCTTGTGTGCAACTCCTTACCTTCGACCAATCCTCCACACAAGCTAGTGGCTCAACCTTGACTAGTGACAGTTATGATTGCTGTTGTGACAGGATAAGGCTCGTCGTACTGAATATCTGTTCAATAGCTACCGTTAATGCGAGAGTAGCTAAAACCTAACGAGTCATGCGAGAGAGTATACAATATGTCTTCCTATGCCACCTCCACCAGTTGAGGATGTTGAAATCTGTGATACTGTTGTCACTAAATTCGAAGTGCGTATTAAAGTAATCGTTAAGTTCAGTGTACTCGGTTGACCCAAAATGGTGCTGCTTCAACCTTTGCAACATCATTCGTTACGCAATGAGGTTGTGATCATGCATGGTACCATGTGAGCCAAGGGATAATGAGGAAGTTCAAGACACTTGACTATCGAATGTAGTGCAAAAGTTAAAATATAATTATTCCATCACCCGGACCGCTTGACATAGTTCTTGCACAACGGTAATGGCATAGGTGTCTTCTGTGTCATAGAATGCATCAACAATGGAATAATACAAATTAAGATACTCTAATAACATGACATCGTGGATCCAAAATAGAAGAAACTAAATAAATGGCTAGAATTTATCTATAATGCTGCAACCATATCATTTATAGTCACTTGCAAAAAAGGGTCAGATCGAGCATCGAGCAGCACCGATAGTATATCCACCGCATTCATAAGGAAAAAAATGAACACTAGTCTAGTACAATTGCGAAAATGTTAGAGTCCAATCATGAAAAACTCTTAAAAGATTTAACATTCTACTGCATACATCCCAATCGTTGGGGTGCAGTGGAATGTCTGGGACATTCATGATAGGAAAAAAACATAATACATCTTTATAAGTAATTGTACTTTGTAAAAGTCGATAGGTGGAATTTCACCTATGCTTAATATCCTTTCTAAATTTTTTAGGTCGCATTCCATTTTCAGTACAAAATCTCTGCCATACCTTATTTACAAAAGAATGGTCAATAAAAAAAAATACTAGTTGTCTTATTTAGGACATTTTAAAATCTAAACAGTTCATACCGTCTTTAACACAAATATTTAAAATGTGGTAGGTATATTGAATGTGGAAAACTGTCCCACCTAACATGGGTTGACATAAAATTTAAAGTTCATCAATGAATGTTATGTTAGCGACCACATTGTCAAATCTAATAGAAAATTTTTTTTTTTTGTTAAACCTATTCACCTAAAATAATACTTATAATATGGAAAATATTTTGCGCTATATGGCGATCGTTGAAAACCCTTAAAGCTATTAGTCTTTTTTTGTACCTACCACGCATCGTTTATCTAATAGCATGTAACTCTCATGTGTGAATCTTCTTGCTACAGATCGTTCCATATATCTACGTAAATGGAAACATGCGTCTCAAAAGAATTGAAAAAAACGGTTAATTCAAGTTTACTGTTGTGATACAGCTTAAAAGTGGTTATTTGTATGGTTTTTGGATCGTAAGTCTGTAAGCTTAGATTCGGCGCTTCTCGCTCGTACTCCAACCAGTGCGAGGAAGCTACATGACTCCATGATAAATTACACTTTACTAAGCATTCTGCAAATAGAACTTGTTGCCTATCAGCAGAATAACAAAATAGGCCTTCTCCTTGTAATCCTGTTGACTATGAAATTTGTTGCTACAATTTATCTATACCGAACTCCATGAGGTGCTTCTCTCACATGTGCCTACTGAAGGTACCATATCCCTCTCCCTTTTTCCACACATAACTTGATTGATAGTAGTTGCAATAAGTATAGTTACTGCCATAAACCCTATAATTTTATGAAAATGTTTAGTAAAAATTTTTAATTTAAGTGGTACTAGTAGCTTACCCATAGAGTTGGATTGGCCACGTAAGTACCCTAGAATTTCTTCCTTTGACACTTCTTGCACATCGTCTTACCCTTCTCCTTCCACCTCCTCTTTACTATCTTGTCGTGGCAGCAATTCGCTTTGTCCACTAAAAGACCTTTTATGAAAGCTTGAGAGTAGCATCATCAAGTCCTCTAGGTGTTCTTTGGAAAAGTCATGGATATCATAATCATCCACTTCAAAATATTGTTGGGGCCCTCTTGTACAGATTTCCCCTTATCACTTTTGTTAAAACGATTCCTCTTAAAAAGACCTAAACCGCCAAAATAACTTATCATTTTTTAATATTAAGATAATTATAAAATACCGATATGGGCAGATAAGAGGATGAAATATATTTAACAATTGACAAAAAATATAACAGAAATTATTTGTTAGGTATTGACAGTATAGAAGATTCGAGCACAGCAAATAGAAGATAAGAGCATATAGAATAAAAAATGAAAGCATAGAAAATTGAAGATGAGAGTAAAAGACAAATTTTTTGCATGGATAATTCTACTCTTCAAACTGTACTATCAATTTATACAACATCCAATAATACACTTAATTTCTTCTACTCTTTTATAACATTCAAATTTGAAAATTTGAACACATGCACGCTGCATCTACACCAACAGCTTAAACCTATTCTTCACTACCTGTAATCTTATAAACCTACATGAATATTTTTTTCAAAATGCGCTCCATGCTTTCAAAATGTCTAAGTGCAAATTTGATTGTTTTTATCCTGTATCGTCTTTCCACGTTTCACTCCGGCTGCCTTCTCTTTTGCTTTGTTTTTCTTCCCCAAAGTTGCAAAGTTGCAACTTTTGAAATTACATTCAATTATTACTGTTGTTCAAAACCGAATTCCTACTTCCTTTGACATTTTTTTTCTTCTTTTTCTTCCTTTGCTGACAACATGTGTCAGCCTTTAAGTTGAATTTTTTCCTTCATTTTCTTCCTCCTCTACATTTCTTCTTTGTTGTCAACTTCAATTATTTTTTCTTTTTTTGAACTTATATGGTGGGCCCAACCCACTGGTTCAATTGAACCTTAAACCGATGGGCCAAACCGGTAAGTTGTCAACCGGTTTGAGGCTAGCCAATTCACTGGGTTGCATAATGCATCTCGGCCTTCAAACTGCCGACTCGACGGTTCTTACTTGCTAGGTCGGTCCAGGTTGATTCACGGGTCAAAATCGACCCTCTCCTATATCTAAGCTCATGAAATTAATCAAATTTGAGTTGAATTTAAATATATATTAAACTTTTTAAAGGAATTTAAGTTGAGCACTAGTGTTAATATAATTTCAATTGAAAGGAATATAACATTTTCTGAATACTTGAGTCTAAAGATGTTTAGTTAAGATGAGTTCAAACTTATCGAGTAATACTTTCAGTTAAATTCAAACTATAAAGTTAAAGGCCAATCAAGCACTTGTTTCAGTTTATTTAAACTTTTAGTCTAATCTTTTAAACAACCGAATTCTCATGTTTAAGATGCTTAAAATTTGAGCATTTATCAAGTTGAAATTGTCACATAGTTTTTTTTTTCAAAGTTCACAATCAGCCAATTTATGACATAATTGCAATTTTTCGGGGCGTTATTGTAGAAGATCTACCTCGAATTCGGTAATCACTCGGAAAGAAAAGGAAAGGAAAGGAAGAAAAAAAAACAAGAGAATACAAGTGGAATTAGGTGAAGAATTAAAACCCTCAATAGCTAAAGTGCAAAGTTCCATCTTACCAACCAACCTGCTGTAATCATGCTGAAATGATCGGGTGGGCCGCTTTTGACCCATATACCTGCTCCACTGTGTTGGCCAGGAGCAACACTAACATTGTACACGGTCACAGACCCACCAACAGTATATTTGGTGATATCCGCATTCGTTAAATACACATAAGCCCACTGAAAATAAATCTAAGTCAATTTATGCATCTGACCAAAATCAAACTGAACCGGAAACTTTTTTTTTTTTCCTTGTTTGATTCTATTCACATTTTAATTTAGGAGGTTCAAAAAAAAAAAAATTCCTTTCCACATCAACCATGAAATTGAACCAAACAAAAATATATATTATTGGCTGAAAAAGGGCGAAAAGAACATAGCCGGAAACTTTGACTCTCCTATGTTGCAATTCAATTCCTACTAACATCCAAATAGTGGAATCAAACTGGAAAGCAAAATAAAAATAAATAAATAAATAAAGTATAATAGCTTGGTTTAATTTAGTAATTAAAGCATGCATTAAGGACATAACCAGTGAAAGATGCGAGAGGGTATATGTAGTACATGAGCACCAGTGGTTGCTGCGTGTTGTTGTATGGTAGAAACTCGAAAATGTTTATTTGGAATAGATCTTATACTTATTTAAGTCCTCTTTCTTAATCCTCTTTTATGGGCACAGTTCCGTGGGGGTAAGGTTTCCTATCCCCATACTGCACGGATTCCGCACCAATATCAGAATCTTCAGGATTGTTGACCGATGCTAATGCTGAGCTTGGTTTTCTCTGTAAAAGAAGAAATCAAACATCCACAAATAAAGTAAATAATAATAGTAATAACAATAGCAGGAAATTCTTAAGATATATCCAATTAGGGTTGAACAAGTATAGGATCGACACAGTATAAATCCCTATTTGTATACTATCTCGTAGTTATAGGTTTTTAAATTTTAATCAAGAACCTATCATCTTAAATACAAAAATATCTTAAAATTTGTTACCTAAAGAACTTTAAGATATAGAACACCCAGTCAAGTATATTAAATTTTTTATTATATTTTTATGATATCAATTTTTCCATGTATTTGTAACCATTATATTTATCAATTCGGTAATTTCTATAAATTCAATTGTATTTTTGTAAATCATGTATTTCTCATGAAAGCATACGTCATGAGTCTTATAATATAACTTCAAATAATTTATCACCTATTATTTAGCTTAGGTTTGCTTGCTTAAAATAAATATAACACTGAATCCATCACCATATTTCTATTAATACAAGAACATCTAATGAAAAACATAATATGATATGGTAAATCAAGCTTCAAACAATTTTAACTCAAATACAATCATTCTTTTTAAAGGAGCAAATGTGTTTTGGTCTTGATCATGTATTAAGTTAAAATGTTATATTTTATCATTCTCAATATTATTAATTAAAACTTTTTATAAGATAAATATAGGATATACTAAAGCCTATACCCCGTATATCATATAATATCATACCTTGAGATAGTAAGTTCTATAGAAAGGGAATCAAAACCTAAAATCTAATCTCACTCATTCTAAATTTAATTATGAAATTAATGAGTTAATTTTAATGATCCTACTAACTGGATACATGTTTTTTATTTAGAAATCAGTTTGAATTTTACGACATTAATTTCTATTCATTTTTAGTTTTACTTAATGACTGGACAAAGTTTTAATATTTCAATAGATAAAATACTCTTCCTAGTGAAAAGGGGAAAGAAAAGGACAACACACTCTTTCAAAGGTTATTATTTAAAAAATAAACATGTTCTCACTTATTTAATTTTCCTCTTTCCTTGTCACCTTGTTTTAATTACAATACTCAATCATCTCCTTTACAATCTTTTTTAATAAGTTTTACTATTTTATTTTTGAAAATACAATACATAGAGAAGGCAATCTATCTGAAATCAAAACGTAATCGGATACATATATGATGTTTGCAGAAATATCCAACTTTAAATTAAAAAGGTACAAATAAAAAACCTAACCAATAAAAATCTTAATTGAGGAGTTAAATATAAGTTTATACCTAAACATTATGATTGTTTCGTAGATTCGTGGATATCAATGGTATTTCCTTCTTTAATCTAAATAACTAAATAATATAAAAAGTTTTTTTTACAATATAATATATATAATAATAAGATTAAACTTGTACAACAAATTGGAACAATTTTGGAAAATGTAAACGTACTTTCAAACTATTTAGGAATCACAAAGGCATAACCGAAGAAATCACAAGTGGCGATAATATTAGGCGCCCAACGACGACTTGAAAATACATGCATAATTTAAAAACTACGTACCCAACCAGGCGCACTCAAAAGTCAAAACTGTTGTCCGCGGTGGCTGGTTAAGAACTTTTAATTTTAGTTGCCCCTCCAAGTCCAAGGCAATGTCAGCTTCAACAGTATCCATGCTGCCTAAGACAAAGTAGAGTAGCTGTGTTCCACATGGGAGGAATATTCGGTACGGGTCCAATTACTTGATTTGCAACTTTATCTTTTGTGCTTTCACATCAAGACTCTCTCACCAAATTCGCTGTGACAAAGCCATGGGAAAAGTTTTTCTGACAAATAATAATGTGATTTCCGACTACATGGAATGACCTTTCCTCCGAATTTGAAAAATACCCTGTGTTAGGATTACTACCGACTCTCTCTAGCCTTCTGGGGAAAGTGCCAACTGTAATCGACTCTCTTAGGGAAAAAAAAATTATTATTAAAATTTATTTTGAAGCCTAAATATTATTATAAATTTTAATATTGTTAAGCGCTTAAGTGCTTAAGATTATAAGTTGAACTTTTATTAGAGTCATTTTTATTTTTTTAATTAGTTTTATTGTTTATCTCTTAATGAATTATTTTCGTCCCCATTTACTTTTTTTTCCAGCATAATTAATAAAATTAGATTTCATAAATAAAAATATAATAATTTACTAAATAAATTCTTATTAAATACTATTTATTTTTAAATAACTTTATGATAAATAATAATTATATTTAATCTTTCAAATATATTGCATAAAATATTTGTAAATAATAACTATCATTATTTGAAATACTAACGTTTCATATATGCATTGGAATGGATATTATAGAATTATTGATTGTCTAATATTATATTAAAAAAAGATTTTTTTTGACATTATTAATGAAATAATTTTACAAAGTTAGTATAAAAAATTATAAATACTAGTATTTATATTATATTGTCTTTTTTATTCTACTTGTAATTTTTTGTTTAAATACATATAATTTATTTTTATTAATGACAAAACTAACACAAGTTTTAAATCTTGATTCCATTTTTTTATAAATAAAATAGCAGTAACCTTTCAATCAATATATATGCCCTAATGAAATTATAATAAGTTTATTCTCTTTTAACTTTTTATTAGGTACACTTATTTTTATGTATAAAAGATGAATTATGACTATAATAATAAGTGCATTCTTTTTTTTTTTTACATATAATTCTAATATTAATGTAAGTATTGTAAGTCTGGTCCCCTATTATTATGGTTTTGCATCCACTCCTAGGTGGATTTATCTTGTTCTTTCTTTTCTTGTCCACATTTTCATATCTTCCCCATTTCTCTTTAGTGGTCTATTAGCTATGCTTTCTTTTTTGGAAAAACTTTCAATTAAGAGAGAAAGAAGCCAATCGCTAGAGAATGAGGAGCCCTCTTTGACAACCAAGGAAAACAAAGAGCTTGTGGAAAAGAGCATGCATCAACTCCCTGCAGAAGAGTTTATCAAAGACAAAAACACAATACTCACATGTAAAGAAAAAAGAAGGTCAGAGTTTGAAAGTCAACTCATTGAGATTAAAGTAGGTCAATAGCTGGTTTGATTTTGGTTGTGGTGGCTAGCTTAAAGCCACCCAAGTGCCATGATAGCCTTAAGTTACAACCATTAAGGTTTGGGTCAACCTTCGATAGTAAGAGCTTCAACACCCAATTTGATGCTACAAACCCAACGTAGTGTTCTTAATGGAGACTAGAAATAAGTTCATGAAGATTGAACCTTTGTGAAAAGCTGTTCACTTTGATCAATGTCTTTATAAGGATTCATTTGGCCTCTATAGGGAACTAACATTATGGTGAAACAATTGTACTCAAGTAGATATTTTGTCCTCACCTCAAAACATTATAGATACTTAGGTTTGAGATACAAATTTAATGGTTGGAATGAGGATTTCTTAGTGTTATGCATGCCCTAAATTCAAACAATTATTAAAGTTTTTGAATTGTTTGAAAAGTATTACATGTGACATCAATGATTGTTGGCTAGTTAGAGGGGATCTTAATGAAATAAAAAAGAAAAGAGAGGAAAAATTAGTTGGCTATGATAAACCGCTAAAACAAAGCCTAGGTTTCAATGAAATGATAGATGATTGTTAACTAGTGGATGTGGGCTACCAAAGGCAATATTTCACTTGGTTGAATGGTAGATTTAATGAGGTTTTAGTTAGGTAAAGGCTTGATAGGAGCTTAATAAATTATCAATGGGCATAACCTTTTATTGACTTTGTTGCTCAATGATTAGACCATCCACCACTATTGTTAAAGACTAAGACCAATGAGGTGAGAGGAACTCAGTTATTTAGATTTGAATAAGGATAGATGTCTGTGGAGGGCTGTAAGGAAACCATTGAACAAACTTGGATCTCAAACAAAGTAAAGGCTAATATTCAAGGACTAATGCTAAAGTAAATGAGTGTAAGAGCGCATTGTTAGTTTGGAGAAGAAACTAGAAGTGGCGCAAAGTAAAGAGGCTTTCAGCTTGAACCCTTGTGAAAAAAGAGGCTATGAGCTAAACTTAATGAAGCACTTCAACAAGAAGTAATGTATTAATAGATAAGGTCAAGACAACTTTGGTTGAAATGTGGTGATAAGAATACCGAATTCTTCCATTAGTTCGCCTTATTAAGAAGAAGGAGAAATAAGTTTGCTAGAATTATAAACAAGGACATTACTGGAAATTGGATGGAAAAGGAGGAAGAAATAGCGATGATCTATTTAGAATTTTTCAAGAATTCATAGGCATTAGAGGGTATTGTTAATCACTCTCAAGTATTGGAGTACATAGATGAGATGATCACTTCTAAACAAAACAAGTGGTTAATTCAACCCATAGAAGATGTAGAAGTGAAGTTAACCGTTTTCAATTTGAGATCCCTAAAAGCTCCACATTTATATGGGTTCAACAAGCTTTTCTATCAACTAAATGGCAAAATTTTATGGACCTTTTTCACAAAAATAGTTGAAGCATTTCTTTGGCACAAGTGTGTTTCCTCATAACTTTAACTCTACATATCTCATCTTGGACCTAATGTCTAGTACACCTAAAAACATTTCCCATTTTAGACCTATTAATCTTTGCAACTTCTCTTATAAGATTATTTCCATGATATTAGCAAAAAGGTTGCAATCAATTCTTGATTCTATTATAACCCCCTTTCAAAGTTCTTTTGTTCTAGGTTGGCTCATACAAGACTATGTGATAATAGCCTATGAATTCTTCCATAACCTCAAATTGAAAAAAGTATGGTTATAAACATTCTTGTGCTATTAAAATAGATATGGCAAAAGCATATGATAGAGCAAAGTGGAGTTTTTTAGCAGCTCTAATGAGAAAAAATGGGCTTTGATGTGAAATGGATTTCATAGATAATGAGCTATGTATCTTCTATTTCTTATAACCTGATGGTCAATGGAAAAGGTTTAGGAAATTTCAAACCTTTTGTAAGAGACTGAAGCAAGGAGACCTTATCTCTCCACCTTTTTATTTTAGTAGCCGATACTTTCTCCACAATGATTCATAAAGAGAGGTTAAGAGGAAACTTAAAAGGTCTTAAAACTAAAGAAAATAGCCTTAAACTTACCTATTTATTTTTTTCAGATGATTCGTTACTTTATGCTGAAGCTTCTCTAGAGAATATTGCTAATTTTAAAGCTACTATAATGCCTCAAGATAACTAGTAAGCTTTTAGAATTCTTCAATTTCTTTCAATAAGAATACTCTTAAGGAGATTAAAGATCTTCTTAAAATCCTTTTCATATACCAAAGACAAATGTCTTTAAGATAGATTTGGGCTCCCCATAGAATGGGTTAGATCCAAAAGTGAAGCTCTAAGTGCATTTAAGGAGAGAATTTTAATGAAACTTCAAGGGTAGAAAAATCTCTTACTTTCACCAAGAGGGAGAGAAATTCTCATGAAGTCAATTGCTTTTGTAATTCCAAACTAAGCAATGAGTATCTTTAAATTTCTCAAAAGTTGGTGTAAGGAAGAAGTTTCTATGATTACAAGGTTGTGAGGAGGAGATGATGCTGATAGGAAAATTCATTTTAAAAAGCCGAAATGACCTAACTATCTTAAAGACCAATGGTGGAATAGGTTTTAAGACCTCGAGCTTTTCGATCAATCTAGCTTCATTAGGTAAAATTGCTTGGAGAATTCATAAGAGACCTAAAGCCCTTTAGGTGCAAACTCTTAAGAGTATCTACTTCCCTAACTCAAATTTCCTCAATGCAACAATAGGAGGAAATTTGTCATGGGGTTTGTAGAATATATTAGAAGGTATGAAGGTAACTGATTTAAATTCTTATTGGTGGATTAGTGATGGTGAGAAGGTTAGCGTAAGAGGAGATTCTTGGGTTCCTTGTTTACCCTCTTTTAAGCTCTATCTAATTAATCTTGAAGCTTACTATAATACTTTGAAAGTTTTCTTTCTTATTGATTTTGCAAATTGCTGGTGGCATCTAGGTGAGATTCAAAGGAATTTAACTAAAAAACAACAGCAAGCTATTAGTGTTATTCACCTAGAAAATGAAAGTGGTTTCAAATTCTTTAGTGTGGACTTTGGACAAATCAAGATACAATGTTAAACTGGACATAAGGGTCTCTATATTATGCAAACCAAGGATTTTTAGGTCTAATGATAGAGCATCTTTAAGCCATATTATTTGATAAGCAAGTGTGCAATATAACATGGAGCTCCAATTGTCTTCCAAAAATGAATCATTTCCTTTAGAAGGATTGCACAAACTGCATTGCTACTAATCAAAATCTTTCTAGATGTAAATTAAGAAGAACTCCCATCTATAGGTTTTGTGAATCTATTGAATCAATAGAACAATGATCTTTCATAATCCTTAGACCAAACCCATTTAGTTTTAAACATTCAACTATAGGGGAAATCTTCTTATTATTAATAAAGTGGATGACTGGCTATTGTCTTTAGCAAAGGAAGCCATCTAGTGTGGTCTTGATTGGAAAGATCTAGTTATCGAGGCTATTGCCATGATGTGGAGTATATGGAATCATATAAATGAATATTTTTTTAACAAAACATGACCCTATACCTAGTTTAGTAATCATAAGATATGTTCATCTCCAAGTGAATTTATTGTTGTTATAAATTGCTCTACTATCAATGATTCATAGGTTTCCAAAAGCCCACATCAGTGAAATAAAAAATAAAATAAAAAGATAGAAAGGGGGTAATAAAATTGAATTGTGATGGAGCAATAAATGTCCCATTAAAGTAAGCGGAATATGGTTTTATTGCAGAAGATTTTGAAGCTAATTTCATAATAGCTAAATGTTGTGTAACAAATAGCCTAGATATTGAACTTATAGAGGCTACTATAGTAAGAGAAGCGATGATTTCTGTGCAAAAAGCAAAGTGGATGAACATTTAAGTTGAAACTGATAATTCCCTTCTTTTAAATAGTTTATGTGACTCTTCTAAAGCATGATAGGTGACTAGACCTATAATTAAAGACATTTTGAATTTGAAACATTTCTTTTCTTTCGTTTCATTTTTTTAATAAATCAAAAAGTTAATGCTTGATCTTCTTTTCTTCTTTGTTATCTCCTTTATTTGTTAATACTAGTTCTAGACCCTTTGACTTATAGGGCAACTTGAACCTAAACTATGTTTGTTTTTTGTTAATTTATGCTATTCCTTTTTTCTTGGCTAAAAAAAAAAGGGACCAAATTAGATCAAAATTAAGAAACAGGTATAGGGTTTGAAGCTAACAAATATGATAAAGGATGTATTTTATAGGTTTTTCCAAATCCACCTTAATTTATCATTAGAAACTCAATACTGTTATACACTATGAAAGTTGCAAATTATTGTGAGTAGAAGATGTTGATGTGAGAATTGAAAGTGTATATTATTTTATAAATTGTGGATTTAATATTTACAGTTAGCTCTAGATCTTTGCATATCCAATATGAATATGTAGTAGAATGTTTACATCATTCATTCTTAAGATAAAACAAGAAGTATTATGTACTTTCATTATATCTGGTCAAATTTTATAGCTTTATTACATTTTAAAATAGTTAATAAGTTCGTACTAACTAATAGCTATGGAAGATCTAAGGTAGCAAGGTTTGATGATTATTGTTGGTGTAAAAAATGGATAGAAAATAAAATATAATTTTCAATTTCAAGAGAGAAATCATTTTGATTTTTCACAAATGATTTTCTTTTGGTATGAAAATGTTCTTCATTAACTAAATGATTTCCTTTTTCTTGTATATTCCTGAAAAACTTCCTTTGTTCAACCAAATATTCTATAAAGAGAAAAGAACTAGGTAACTAAATAACACAAAAAGGAGTAAAGAACCTCTATTTATGAAATATTTCAATTCAATTTTCATGTTTTCCATTCCCCCTCAGACCTCCAAAATTAAAAAGTATAAGCCTATGTCAAGTTAGTTTTCTGACAATGATAGTCCAATAAACTATAATAGTTAGAAGAATATAAAAAATTATCAATATCAAATAAACTAGATTCTATCATCTTCATCCCTATAGAAACTAACTTTGGAAGAGCAAGAATCTTTCAAGACACCATCTAGCTTGTGTCTTTCTTGTGCAAGTCCTCCCCCATTGTCTAATTAACTAAGGGTGACTGGATAACCTTGTTGTATAGGATACTAATGTGAGGCAAGTAGACCTATCAAATTTTGTAATATAGTAGATTAAATACAAATGCCATCCCATAGGGATTATGAGTACTAATACTAATCTACACCCTATTATTTAACCGATAAGCTATAAAGATCAATTAATCTTAAAAAAAAAAAAACTACAACTAATTATCATCTTCTAAACTAAAGATAAATTAAAAGAAAGAAGAGCAAAACAATTTATAATTATCTTCAAGATGGCAAGACAAGTATCTAGACTTTGTTTCCCTTGTGATTTATTATGTGACATCAACAAAATTTATTCAAATTCGTCTTTAATTACATTGACTAGGAGAATTCCTAAATCAGATCAATAACTTTCTCAAGTTTATCGACCATAATGTCAAAAATATCTATTTGAATCTCTTCATAATAACATATTTCAAATATTGCATTAAGAATAATGAATTCTCTAATTTATCCAAAAAAAAAAAATGAATTATCTAAAAACAATAGAGTCAACCCGAAAAAATTACATAACTTATCTTTGAGATTACATCAATTCCCCTCAAACATGTTAGATCTAATTATGTATCAGATTTCTCAATCATAACGTATAATATCAAATAATTAGATTAATACACTAGAAATATTAATTTAAACAAAATCAAGAACATCTGTTTGAATTAAGAAATTAAAGAATTCATTAAAATAGCAATAAACCATGTTATATAATAATCCTAGGATCCACAAGTCTAGATACTAAGAAAATTAAGCTCTAATCATATTGAAAACAAAAATTCTCAATGATGAAAAAATATGCATCATCAAAGAAATTAACGAAAAACCGTAATTCTTGAACAAAAGGAAAGTACCATTCCATTCTCTCAAAAGAACCCTAAAACATTTTTTTTTTTAAATGTCTTCTAAAAGTTATCAAGTTAGTTCCCTCTTTTCCTTTATATAACAAGCGTCCAAAAGTCTACTTTTATACTAATATGCTATCTAACACGATCATGCTTCAGGTCATGTCAAAATTACCGAACAAAATTTCAAAAAAATGGAATCTACAATTGACACAGCCTAAACACGGTCATGTCTAGAAGTTGTGTCTAAATCATACTTAAAAATAGTTACTTCTGAGAGATTCATGACCAATAAACATAGTTGTGCCTCAGCCATGTGTAACTCTCAACTTTTATTTCTTCAAGCTTCAATTTTAACACTATCTTGGTAAGGTCATGCCTATTGTCTATATCTATCTTCAAAAATTCATAATTTCTTCTATTTAGTTCTAAATTGAGTAAAATGTGATTCTTTTTTTTTCTTTTTAATTTAATTATCCATTAAAACCCCAAGACCAAAATATTACTCAACTAAAATTTAAATTCTTCAAAAACACACTAAAGTGAGCAAAAAATACTTTAAATCTCACTTCATATACAAATCTAATTAAGCACCTATCAGGTATTCACCCTTACCATTCTCAACCAAGTAGGTATTTAGGGTCACAAAATAAATTCCAAGTATAGATTTTTCAGAACCTGCTCTCATAGGATAGTGTACAAGTATAAAGCCAACCTAATCTATACCCATCCTGAAACTTATACTCTAAAGTATCTAAAGTATAGATTTTATGGTACCATATATTTATCTTATAAAATGTTATTAAATAATATTAGTAAATGATAATAATATAATTTTTTAGCAATAAATGTTTCAATAAAAAAGAAAAAAAAAAGAGAGTCTAAGTCTATCAATTGATAACCTCAAATGGTTAAACTTAATGTCACCCTTTTTTTCTTTTCCTTATCCTTATCCATTTTCTTCTTTAACTATAGGTTTTCTATCCTTTTGCATTTTTTTTTATCTATTAAGCAGTAAAAGCATAGAACTTGAAATAATTAAGGTCAAAAAACTACTTTTTTTTTTAATTTTATATATTTTGTTACAAGTTTAATAAATTTTGCATGCTAAGAATTTATAGTTTATATACAGATTACCTTTTCAATATTATATAAACTTGAAATTTATACGATGAAAAATAAAATTTATAGGTTTGATAGGATATTCTATACCATGTAAGTTTTATAAGATATAAGGTATGAGATGGTTCTAGGGTATTACAGGATAGATTCTAATTTAAAAAATTATAAACTTATATTTTATAAAATAAAATATAAATAAAATTTCCTACTTTACCTATTCTATACCCACTCACCTCTAAATATAACAACCCCTTTCTTAGATAAGGAAGCAATTCTCAGGCCAATAATCAACGCCAATGTTGAGGTCCCTAAATAACATCAGCCATCAATTTCCATCTCCCCATCCTATAAAATTGAAGTGACTAGTAGCAATGTATCGATTATTCCTATAAAAAATTAAAGAAAATTGAAACTGTCTATCATGAAAAAAGTAATTCGGTAATCAACTAGTAGCAATTTAAGTGCCAGTAAACTTATAATTTGCAGTAGTTTTTGTGAAGCGATAGAGTTATAAAAATTAGGGAATGGATAAGTCATGGTTTGAATTTTTCAAATAAAAATACATTGATAGAGGAAAATGTAAGATTCATGTTATAGTGAAACTCTATGTTATATAGCATACTTACTTCCTTAATTATAGTAAAATCTTCTTAATTACAGTAAAAATTTATCTATTAGTAAGAAACTATTGATGGTTTTCATAAGAATTGCCAATAGTTTCATGGAAGTTATCAATAGTTATTTTTAATAATAAATCATCTTAAATTATAGTAAATAAAACACATTAATAATATAAAAGTCACTATAATATATAATCACCTTTGAGTAATTGTACCATAAAATTATTTATTTGATATGTAAGCTTTATCAATATCAATTTATATATTCGCTGGTACAATTTATGTGTAATATTCACGTAAAAAGAAAAAAATAACTTTCATATCAATTTACGTTTACCTTATTATGATTTGTATGACTATTAATATTATTTTTAATAAATAACTTTTGTCGGTTTCAATTTTCAATTTTTCAAAAAATTATGTAATAAGCATACAAAGAGCTCTAAAACTCTTTTCTTTCTCTTTTTTTTTTTTTTTTTGTTTGAGAGGAAAATGGGACATAGTACAGATTAGATATCAATTAATTCAAGTAACCGATGGACAGAAAAAGAAAAAAGAAAAAAAAAAGTTTGATACACTAATGATAGCTAATAACTACTACGACAGAAAATATGTGAGTTTATTATATTATCTTTTATAGATTACTATTTTCAACACATGCACCGTAAGCATGTACATATATGTAAATGTACATTCTCGATATATATACAAAAATTAAATACAATAGTTCAATACAATTCAGAATATAACATAAAATAACTAATTAAATTGTTAAAAAGAAAGTAAAAAAAAAAAAAACCAATGTAAAGAAAAAATAATTTGACTCTACCACTTGTTATAAATTTGAAAACTCGGGCAGATGGTGCTAATAGAGGGACAGACATAATAATATTGGTAATTAGTATCAACTTGACTTAACATGTGGAGCACAAAAATGGAAGAAAATAAAAATTTAAGGGCACATTGTTTCTGCTTAAAAAACAAATCTGCAATTAACGAAGTATTTTGGAAATTAATTTGTTTTTTGCTTTTGTATTGCACTTCCATTATAAATAAATTTTTTTATGTCATATTGCTAATAAAAACACACATAAAAAGGAAAAATATAAAACTTATATATCTTTTTACAAACAAAAACACCATGTAAAAAGGAAAAAAAAAAATACCTCTAGTTATTACCGAAATCGGGTTAAAGTCGCTATACCCTCCAACAACATACCCTATATTTATGAATAGTATTAAATGTAGGTTTAATTATTATTATTTTTTTCCTATTTTACTCATTCACAACAAGGTATCGTTTGGAGGAACATTGATTGAATTACCTTGTGAGATATAAAAATCCGTTCCTCACCTTGGCATGCCATATGTATAGGTTTTCAAATTCATCTTATATATATATATATAATATATATTCGTCTGTATTGATATATCATATATAATAGTCATTTACTTACAGCCGATAGATTGTCTCGTCATGGATTACAAATTGATGATTTTGTGCATCACGGTTCCCTTCACAATTAGTTATCCTGCCCTAGCAAGTTTGAACGCTTCACGGTTTAATCTCATGGACTTGGAAGACCAACTCAAAATTCTCAACAAGCCTGCAATGAAGTCATTTAAGGTAACTGTATTAATCATAAGGAAACCTTGATTGAAGTAGATTTAATCGTTAGCGAAAAACGAAGATCTAATTTTGCTTTAGAAAACGTTTTCACTCCAATGATAAAATTCATTTTCTGCGGCTGCTTTTTTAGATGATAAAAGTTGGTAGAAATGCGACCGCCATTTTATTTCATTACTAACAACTAGGTGCAAATGAAATATCTAAACTTTCAAAACGTATTTTTACTTTTTTATAACCTTATATGTATGCTTTAAAACTATCACTAAAATTTAAGAATCATCTTTTTTTAATGGTAGACGGTTTTAAGAATTTAGCAATATTTTGGGTTATATCCATATGTTTGACCAATTGTTATAGAAAGGTAAATCACTCCTTGGGATGTTGAGGTCCTCTAAGTTCACAAAAATTATTAAGACGACTTCTTTTTTCACCGAATTGATGTGTTGTTGATGTAAATTAATATCCTCCTTTTCCATGGAATTGACGTGTCATTAATACAAATTAATAACCTTTAAAGTAAGCAAAAATTATCTTTTAATTTCCTTTTTCCTATGGAGATTTCACTTTCTATAATTACTACATTGATGTTGCTATAAGGCTGTTTCATACAATGGATATATGGTTGGGAAATACTAACAATAATGATTCGTTTTTCATTTGTATAGGCTAATGAAGGGCGGATTATTGACTGCGTTGATGTCAACAAACAGCCAGCTCTAGATCACCCTCTTCTCCGACATCATAAAGTCCAGGTGAAGAGTTCTCTGATTTTTACTTTAAAATTTCTTATCACTATTTATTATTGTATTCCATTTGGATAGACAGTGTTGTTGTTATCATTAACCAACTATTTTATAGTTTATTGCAACTATTACAAGAGATGGCTATTACAACTATTGGACTATGAAGGCCTTGGTCAATCACATCAATTTATGATGGAAAAATTTAGAAATTTGGAAATCTTAGGTGAAGGTTTTAGTGTTGTCTGATACGAATAAGACAACGGAAATGTAAAGATACTAGGTGGATTGAGAATCGGAGGTGGAGAAATGAGTGGATAATCCAGTTAGAATTCGAAATTTGCTTCATCCAGCTTGGCTAAATAGGTTATAAGATAGGTTTTTATTGCAATTTCTTTAAATCTATTTCCATAAGATTGGTTACGGGTATAATCTCTTCACACTTAATATCTACTATCAAATCTTAAAATATAAAATAAGATTTTAAAATTAAATAGAAACCAATTCTAAAATTTGAAAATCGATACTTTTATCTAAACACGTAAACTTATACTTCACTTACGTTGTACCATTTCCCCCTAGAAGTGTGCGTAACCCGATTGGAACGCAAGGATGCAAATGAATTGAACATTCTAAGTTTCTATAACATCACCGACCAAAGAAGAAAACGAAAATACAAGGTACTCATCGGAAGTCAACTTCGAAAATGGTAAGAATAAAGAAACTCTAGATAGGGACAAACCTAGAAATGCCTTTCACTGGAGGCAAAATTATTTATATGTATCAATAATTTCTTTCCAAGTGATGTATGTATTCTTATTATTATTATTTTTTGTGTATGTGTGTGTGGTCTTAATCTAATATTTACATATCCAAGTTGATATATTGAAAAGGTATTGTAAATAATGTATTTATCAGTATTAATAAACAAATACTAGTTATAAGATAAGATTTGTACAGTAATTCTTATTTCTGGCAATAAATGCTACCCGGTATTTTTCTAGTCAAATATCATAAGGGAAAGTTGAACTTTGTGAATCGTTTATTAAAAAATTAAGGAAATAAACTAGTAATTGTTGCCAAACAATATATATATAGATTTATTAAAAAAAATGTATGCCTATGAAAACCAAATGGATTATAAAGGTGAAGTAAAACTACATGAGAAAGTGAATAATTAAAGAAAGAAGAGGAGAAAAAATATGACCACAAACTTTTCGCAGTGAGCTGGTCGTTGCAAAAGCCAAAAGTTATCATTTTTAATATTTTTCTACAACACTTGTAGGGCATAAGATTTGGATTTCATTCGCCATATGGCTTTCTGAAATCCTGTTCCTTGAAATTTGATTACCTTTTGCCTATTCATTGCTAATTAAATCTAAGGATATTATTGAGACTCCTAAACTATGTCAGTTATCCCCCATCAACACTGCACCTACACGTGATTTTACTAAAATATTTTTACAATAACATTATTACGTTTGTCGATAATTCCTAACTACTTGATTATATATATATATATATTACAGACAAAACCAAGCCCAAGATTTCAGGGAACGTCATCGAACGCTAATTATGCAGAAATATTTGGGAGAGAAACTTGTCCAAGTGGAACAGTTCCCATTCCTCGAGTTCACAAGGAGGATTTAGTAAGGGCAAGATCTTCTCCAATAATGCCTTCCCTTCAACCGGCAGCCGAATCTGAAGCTGTCACAAATCCACCTCAATCCCAAGCTGTAATATCTTTCTCTTTGCTTTGATATCTATTATTGATCCATCACTATATTGCGTTAACTTATAAGAGATATCATATCATCACATTTTCACGTTGAAATTTTCTATCTGTAATCGGATTTTCTTTTTTCCCTCCCTCAAAGGATGGCTGAAAAACAGATAAGCTCTATTGAAATTAAGCATGTCAACCAAGATGTGAGGTGTCACATTCTCAAGCTTCCGCTAACACACTAAAATCATGCAATACTTACTGTTCTGCCTCTTGCTATAATAAGCAAGCCTGATCACTATACAATTTGGCTAATAGGGACCTTAATATCTTTAAGGCAACAAACAAGACAACCGTAAGTAAAAGGGACATAAGTGAGAATTGTAAATAGAATACCACACTTTTATTAATAACTCAAGGTATAAGGCTATGGTGTGAGCATAAGGTGTGTAAAAATAAGAATCTTGGATCGTGAGTAACCAAGTGGTAAGCTAAGGTTACAGTGTGAGCACAGGGTTGGTGTATAAATAGGAATCCTCGATCATGAGCAACCAAGTGGTAAGGATAAACTTGTATCCACAAGAGTGTTTATACCCCACAATGAGCTTTATAGACATTTTTAGGTTTGATAATATATTAAATTTCTTGAAATGGTAGTACATAGAAATTAGGAAAATACCAAAAAACAAAAGATATCTACTTTAGAGAATTTACAAAAAAAAAATTCCCTCTACAAGCTCTATGCTGGAGCTTGAACTGTTGATGAAAGTTTTTTCGCTAGTGCTTTAGAATCTCTATTTAATATAGGCATGAGGTCTTCGTCTATCTCCTAGCTATTATCTTCATCTTCATAATCTCTCTACTCCACTAAGTATTTAGTGTGCTCTTCTCCAGCGGTGGGATTTAACATTTCTCTCAACAAAAATGTCTTTGACGACTTGATTCGTGTTGGAACTTGATTTTGACATGTAGCCACTTCAACATGTTGCAACAAGAAGGGTTTTCCTTGTCTCGAAAGTAAGGCTTCAAAGCACTTACATAGAAGACCAAATGGACCTGTAACCATGCATGTGGCTTGACCTTATGGGTGGCTCTTCCGATTATTAAAACAACGGGACCCCGACCAATATATTTCCAAATGAATCTTCTATGCTTGTTCCTTACAGATCCGACCTACTCAAGAAGAAGCTTTATGAGGACTTGGTCTCCAACATTAAACTCTTGGGGTCGGCAATTCTGGCCTACCCAATCCAAGTCACTAAATGCAATGAGAAAAAAGGTTGATGTTTATGTAAGAATAAACCGTGATAAAGGGTACCCTTTAGATAACAAAGAAGTCGTTTAAGAATAGTGTGCTGCAATAGGCAATGAGATCATAGACTTGTGTTCAAGTTGTAATTCAAAGTCCACAAATTGTCATGAAAATCATCAAAGGAAATGGAAATATCATGTGCATGAATAGCTGCACAGAATTCCTTACACTCATCATCAAGATGATGAAGAATATGAAGAAACAAATCATCTTCTTCAATTGGGACGTCAACAAAAGCCAGTTCATTAGTAGTGGTGGGCATTTCCAGTAAATATTCTGATATGGGCCTATTATTAGGAGATGTTTGAAGGAGTTTTTGCTTGAGCGACATAACTCCAGTCCTAGACTGTTTTAATATAATTTTACAAGTTGAGTCCAAACTTCCTTTATTGCAGAAACAGAAGAAACATGTGATTGAATAGCAACAAAAAACTACCCAACATTGCACTAAGAAGAATATGATCTTGACAAAACCAATTTATATAAGCGGGATTCGATTCTTGTTTTTCGATATCAAGAAACTCAACAAGAGAGGCGCCCTCAATGTGACGAAGAAGGTCATAGTCAATAAGAGTAGAGTGGAATTGACGACACCACACAGGAAAATCGTAAAGTGTTAGCATGGGAGGACGTTGTGCAGGTGCCTGCAATGGCACATTTTGAGAATCAGTAGTAGCCATGAAAAAACAATGAGGACTTTGATGCCGTTCAAGCTCTGATACCATAAAGAAGCAAGTGAAAGAAGGAATTTTGAATATCATTTCATTGTAAAATTATTAGGACAAATATTGGAGATATATCCTTAATTGGGTATATAACAAACTGATACTATACTATAAAGAAGAGATATGGATAATTTTGTTATTGATTGTTGACATCTTGTGTGGATTAGATGACTGGATCTTGACGATGACGTGACTCATCACTAAATAATATGCTGATATTAGAAGATATTGTATTGATAGTTTTAGCCACGTTTTGTAGGGATAAAGTGTATAAAAGCTATGATGAGTTAAAATACCAAGTTTAAAAGGTATATGTATACCTGACAAATACATAGTTTTGACCGTATATCTACATCATCCTACTATACATAGTTATGATATTTTATATACATTGTAATAGAGGTGGTACATACTGAAAATAAATAAACAATTTCAAAAAAAAAAAATTGAACTGTGTGTGAAACATACAATTCTTGAACATTAATAGTATGAGTTTTATTTTCAGTTGATTAATATGAGAAAGACTGATATGAAGCCAAAGCTTGGGGTTGGTGGTATTCCTCGAGTGTACGGTTTGAAACTTGGTCCAGATCAATTTAGCACCATCAATGTATGGATTGAAGCAGGTCCAAAGGAACATGTCAGCTTGATTACTGCAGGTTGGATGGTAAGTTACACTTTAACACAATTGCATTGGTCGAAATAATATGAGCATTTAGCTTCATCATATAGTAATTTATTAGGTAGGTAAAATAGAATTGTTGTTTATTAGGAATGTAAATAGCTTTTTAATCAAAGATTTACATCCAAGGGTGTACCATTCCATATAAGCTGACATGATCCAAATAGAGAAAGAAAAAAAAAGAAGAAGAAGATTACAGTTCATATTGACAAAAATAAAAATAAATTAGATCCACTAGAATACAGACCTCCATCCCGGAAAGCCATACTTTTTTGGTTTTTCACTATAAAAATCTCCATTGATCAAATTTCTAAATATTTAAATTCTACCAATCAAGTCATAAAACTCTTAAAAAATAGCAACCATAAATCGAAAAGGCATTGCCCACAAATTGAGAGGGTAATTTCCGCAAGATTCTGTGAATGACAAAAATTGGGAGATTTGATAGTTGATATTTTCATTTATAGAAATAAATTTCTGTGTTTCTCAACCGTATCTATTTTTCATTGGATAATGCACTCATCATGAAATATCTATCTCTGATGTGATCAGGTATATCCAAACCTTTATGGTGATAGTGATACTCGATTATACACTTATTGGACGGTAAGTCTCGACTATGAATTTTATAAATAGAAGCAACATTACCATTTCAAAATAATGTTGTATCGCAATTTGCAATAGGGTGATGGCTATAGAGATGGATGCTACAACACATTATGCCCAGGTTTTATACAAGTTGACAAAGTAATAACCCCAGGTATGAAACTTAGCCCTGTTTCCACCTCTGGTGGGGATCAATTCGAGTTCGAGCTTGTAGTCACACAGGTAACTCGAAGTTGCTTGAACTCTAATTCTACTTCTACATACTATTTCACACAATTTTAGCTTCTATAGTTTGAGTTAGTTAAGAAATTTCAATCAAATAATTAGTCCAAAAGTCCCGGATATGTGTGTGATTCAATCTTGTTCCAAATGTTTGTAGTTTGGTTCTGTTAAGCCCTTAATGAAGCCATTGTTATTAGTGTAGATACCATAGAAATGGTAAAATTGGGACAATTGATATCCATCTTCCAATTAGACAGGCATTTGTTGCACCAAGAATGTTACCTTACAACTGTGTCTTAACCTGTCACAATTATATAACGCATAAGTGACCAAAATAACATGTACTAATAGTAGCTTGTTCAAATTTTTATAAATTTGATTTTGATTGATTGAGATACCATCAAGTCATTTGTGAAAGCCTTTTCAATTAAAGAATGAATATCTATCGTTCCAAATTTGAGATCTTAATATCACAATTTAAATATGTAAGTAAATTAAACCGGTGTTTCGTAGACATTTATATTATTTCCACGTTAATGTATTTGATTGGGATTGATCCTGGCATTATTAAAGACAGTGAGTGTCCTTGGGAGAGCTTACGCTATGCCTATCCGATGTGCATGGTCCCAAAGATGTTGTAATTTGCATTAGCTTTGATATTGATTGGTGTAATGATAATAATAATAATAATTTTTTATTTTTTTTCTTTCCAAACAGGATCCTCAGAAAAATTTTGGTGGCTGCTATATAAGCCTTTAAGCCCAGCAGGTCCACACGGCCTAGAAAACTTTATAAAGGTTGGATATTGGCCAAATGAAATATTCCCCAGTTTTAATGGGGGTGCTAAGACGGTAGCCTGGGGAGGTATTGCTCAGGCAGGAAAGGATGGAGTGAGCCCTCCGATAGGGTCCGGAAGAAAGCCAGATGCAGATGGAGATGGAGATGGGGACTTCACCCTTTCATGCCTTTTTCATAACCTTAACTACGTGAATGAAGCAGGCAACATCGTAGATCCAGGGGATAATGACATCGCACAAACAAATGATAGCGATTGCTTTGGGCTCACCAATCATCGCAATTCGGATGAGTCTGTTGGTTATGCCATTTCCCTTGGGGGTCCTGGAGGAAAATGCTTTTGAGCTAAAAAAAAGAATAACTCCTTTCAAATAAAAAAGCCTTTTGAAATGTTCGAGAATCCCAATTAACTTCGATAAAGTGAACGTCAATTAATTTTGACTTTGTTTTTTTTTTTATTATTATTATTAGTCAAATAAACTTTAAACTTAGATATAAAGATTGATTATTCTAACTAACAAATAGATCATTCAAATGCGGTTATTGGTTCAAATGCGAGGTTACGTGGGTGTTACGTGTGAACGTACTACACGTGGCTTAACGAGAAAGTAACATGTATAAAGATGATTATGGAGGTAATTGAGATAGCAAGGAGGGGAAGACGGTCTCAGACATGACTCTAGTTTACAGTGATAGGTGTATATTTTGTGAGTAGACATGGGAATGTGGTAATTCTAGTCTTCTAAGGAAAATTTAATAAAGTAACAATACTTTTTTCATGAAGTTCCCCTTTTGAATGAGGAGGCATGAGATATTTATAGTATTTGGTTATGAATCTTATTCGTTGAATGGTGATGGCAATCGACGATTCTTAACAAATGAGACCCCATATGGGTTTTATATGGGTCTAGGCTCATTAAAGGTCTTTAATATGTGTATGTATAAGTGTGTGTGAGCCTTATTCGAGAAAGGTTAAATCAGGTGGGCCGATCCAATGAATCCTACTCTAAGCCTACTATGCCAAGTCTCCCTTGATTATCCTAAAACATTGACGTCACTCTCTGGATCCTGTTACCTCTACCCAAATAGTCAAGTCCGCTATAGGAATAGACCTTAAACCCATAAATTAGATTTAACCATTTACATTTTGCCTCCTAACCAAAGTCTTTCAAGGGAAATCAAAGTGATTTTGGCATTAGATAAGCCTTCGCAATGGTCAAGGAATTACTCTGTGCGTGTACGCTTGTGGAATAGCTGCACCGCTGCCGTATACATGTTTGCACGATTTGTATTGCAGTACCATTTAATTACGCTTGTCAGTTTTAATCAATTGAAGATAGATGTTACCTCTGAAACATCAAGTGGCGTCTACAGTACAAGTTCGATAACTTCTTGTTTCTTAATCATTTTCCTTTTACAAGAAAGATTTTCCATGCTATCAATGGGATATCTGCCTTCATAAGGGTTTTGGAGAATTATTTCGGGGTACACTAAGGTAACTTAAAGGTGTAGGGGCAACGCCCTCACGATATGATATAGTTTTTTTTTTTTTTTGAAAGATTCTAAATAATATAATATAATTGGACATGCTATGTGCAGCCCCGCTTCCTCCACCCAACCCACCCCACCCCCCCCCCCCCCCCCACATAAAAGAGTACCCTTCCAGAACAAAGCATAACCCAATAGCCTATTTGGAAAGACATACAAATATTATAGCAATGCCGTGGGTTTAAATCTCAATGTGCACATCCTACCCTCACATCCTTCTTCTCTCTTTATACCTTAATGTCCTAAGTTTGAATCCAGGCAACACGCACGTTTTTTTTTTTTTTACATCAGAACATGGGTCTAACATCCAGTACATGCATTATATTATTCACACCAACTACATGCTTCCCTCTCTCCTCCTCTTTTTTTTTTTTTTTTTATTTCACTCCTTCACACAGGCACTCCATCTTTTGTTGAAATTATCTTTTTCTGCTATCCAGTATATGCATTCCGTTATTCACAATAGCTACATGCTTCCCTCTCTCCTCCTCTCTTTTTTTTTTTTTATTTCACTCCTTCACACAAGCACTCCATCTTTTGTTGAATTTTTTTTTTTTTTTGGCTATTAGTACATGCATTATGTTATTCACACTAGCTACATGCTTCCCTCTCTCCTCTCTTTTTTCTTTTTTTTTTTAATTTCACTACTTCATGTAGGCACTCCATCTTTTGTTGAAATTATCCCATCTTTTCTTGAAGTTTTTTTGCTGTATTTGTTTCTCTCTTTTCTTTTTTCTTAATCAACTTAGCTTCCCATAGTAATGTTTAATGACTATGATTGTTGCATCAGTTTATGTCTCTTGCATTTGTTCTTTATTGCAGGACATTCTAGTTCAATAGCAACAATAGAATGACCATGATAATTACATCGGACCTTGTGACATAAATCTGTTCTCCATCATGGGACATTCTTATTGCTAGAGGGCTTTTGTTGGTTAACGTCTAGTAGACAATTTTTGATAAGTTAAAAATAAGGTTTCTCTCTCTCTTTTTTTTTTTACTCTGTATTTTTGCTTTAGCTCCATCTAGTTTTGTAATTTTTGTTCCAGTTGCTATTGATCTGCATCATTAGTTTCTCTCCTTTTTTTTTAATTATTATCCCTGATTGGTGGTGGCATTATGTTTTGTGTTAGCTTCTAAAGCATTTAACACCATAGTTGGAGTCTTAAAATATTATATTAGTGTGGAGTTGTATCAAAGCAAAACAATAGTTCGCAATGATCTAATGATGATTATGAAATATAGGAGAGATGATTCTAAAGGAGTAATTTTTTTTTTTTATCGTAGTTTGCAATTCATGAGCTATGACCAAGATAAGCTTCTCTCCACTCACGAAAACTTTCATGGTCCGTGGACTGTAACTCCAATATCATTGCTTATTTTCATAATTATGTATACTTTTCATCCGAACTGTATCTAAAAAATAAGATTAACTCCTAGATTACTACAAACATGACTAAACGAGCAAATCGAGTAGGATGAAAAGAAAACACTTAGTTATCGCTTGGGGTGTCACTAGTGATTCTAATTTAAACTAAACGACTCCAAAACACCTATCTCGCACTCTGCTTCTTTAGTCCTTAATCCGCTATGGTTTGACTACAAAGTTTTCTTGAGCTTTAGAGATTAGATAGCTAGTTCAATAGTTCTTGCATTTCCAGTTGTTATAGCTTTTGTCCGAGCTCTGTGATTCAAGACAAAGAATATAGGCTAGAGTTGCTTTCCCGAGTGAAAAGGGTATAGTAGAATCTCCGAACGAACACTACGAATCTGTATGCTCGTGCTTTCCGGGAAGGCAGGTCCGGTCAGTCCTTGCATCTCGCCTGATCGTCTGCTGAGTGAATAGCAGCCAGTGCTAGTTCCATACCAGCTAGTGGTAGTTCTGTTACATCTCGGCCAGCTACCTTCGATGCAGGGGAAAGGTATCGAGTTTCAGTCCTTCTTTCTGCCATCCCCGCTGTTTTAGTTGCAGTTTCCTTTCGCCCAGTTACAATTGGAGTTTCTTTCGATGGCGATTCCTCTCGAGATTTCTTTTCAAAAAAAAAAGTTCATCGATTATTTGTACACTAGTCTCGTAAGTGCTAGTATACGAGTCTTTAGAGACTACGAAGAGCTTCGCGTTAGAGAAGAGATTGATGGTAACCTACTTAGCCATCAACTAGTCTAAGATCCTTATACCCATCTTCTCTGAAGGCTATGTTTCCAGCATCCGGTGCCTTCAGGAATTGGCTTATATGGTGGAATGCAACAAAATGATAGAGATCACCAGCAACAACCAACAGATGCCTAGCAACAAGATCACCACAATCATCATCAGCGGCAACTGATAGAGATCCATGGTAACTGATAGAGATCAGCAACAGTACCAACAACAACAAACAGCAGCAAACAACAGATGCACAACAACAAGATAACGATCAACAATAGCAAGATAATGATCAACAATATCAACAAAATCATGACAACAACAATCTGGATCACCCCAAATCACCAACAAGATTACTACAATAGTGGAAGATAGCATCACACCAAACCCAACCTACCACACCTGGTGACGCCAAGACAAGCTGCTATTCGAAGCACTTGTTGGCACACTATTCTCCAATATAGTTCCCCTAGTTACACACGTAGACACCTCTCTCTAGGCCTGGCAGATCCTTGCCAATACCTATGCCAAACCCACCCGTGGCCACATCAAATAACTGAAAGACAATCTGAAACACATCACCAAAGGCTCCACCTCCATCACTGACTACATGCAATCCATCAAAATCCGTGCCGATGAACTTGCAGCACTTGGAAAACCCCTTGATCATGAAGATCTTATTGAAAAAATCCTTGATGGCCTAGATGAATCCTATCAACCTGTCATTGATTCCGTTAACAGTCGTGACAATCCCATTTCCTTCGATGAGCTACATGAGAAACTCATCAACAAAGAGCTCTCCCTCCATCACATCTCCCTCCCTGTCTCCACCCTTCCTACCTCGGCTCATACCTCTCAAGTCCGCTCCAACCGCTGGCCTCCTCACCATCATCTGAATCGACCATTCCCCAACTCTCCTTCCCTTGCTCCTCCAACCACACTACCTGCTCGCTCGTTCCCTAACACCACCTCTCGCTCACCTCGGCCCTTCCTTAGCCGATGCCAATGGTATCGCCAACAGGGGCATGTCGTCGCACGTTGCCCTCTATTTCGTCAACAACATCCTCACGCGTGACCCCCTTCTCCATTCATTCAATCCACTCTTTCCCCTCACCCTCTTCCTTGGCAAACACAAGCCAACACTACAGTCTCCACTCCTGCCCCTCCCTCCTGGTTGCTGGACAGTAGTGCCACTCACCATGTTACCACCAATCTCAACAATCTTGCTCTCCACAACCCCTATGACGGCACAGAGGAAATCCTTATCGGTGATGGCTCGAGGCTCCCCATCACACACACCGGTTCCACCTCTCTGCCCACCTCCTCTCACTCCTTTAACTTAACTAATGTTCTATGTGTTCCCTCCATGCATCGCAATCTTATATCTGTTTCTCAGTTCTGCAAATCTAACGACACCTTAATCGAATTCTTACCTTCTTTGTTTCATATGAAGGATCTCCGAACAAGAACAATTCTCCTTTGAGGACGTACTAAGGATGGCATCTACATCTGGCCTCCCACCACACCACCACTTCTTGCTTTCTCTAGCACTGTCACATCTCTTCCTATCTGGCACTATCAACTCAGGCATCCCTCCCTACCAGTCCTCAAGCATCTCCTCCACTCCAACAACTTAGAAGCACCTAGCTTAGCACATTCTACATTTACTTGTACTTCTTGCCATTGCAATAAAAGTCATAAGCTACCTTTTGCTACTTCTTCTTTAACTTCTTCCTCTCCTCTCGAACTGATCTTCACTGATGTATGGACATCTCCCATTACATCTATAAATAACTACAAATACTATGTTATCTTTGTCGACCACTACACCAAATACATATGGCTCTTTCCACTTAAACTCAAATCCGATGTTCTACATATCTTCATACGCTTCAAAACACTTGTAGAACATCATCTCAATCGCGCCATTAAAACACTTTACTCGAACAATGGGGGCAAATATTAGGTCCCTCGAACTATCTTGCCACTCAGGGCATCTCTCACCTTACAACCCCTCCTCACATGCCTGAGCACAACGGCTACTCAGAACGTCGTCATCGTCATATTGTTGAAACCGGCCTTACTCTCCTCTCGCATGCGTCAATGCCACCAATCTACTAGACCTATGCATTTCTCACTGTCGTCTACCTCATCAACCGCCTTCCCACTCCAACACTTCACAACCTGTCTCCATTTTCCAAACTCTTTGGCACCACACCTCATTATACTAAGCTTCAGAGCTTTGGTTGTTTGTGCTATCCTTGGCTACGACCATACACTAAGCACAAACTTGAACCTCGCTCATTGTCGTGTGTGTTAGTTGGCTACTTATCTACTCAAAGTGCTTACCTCTGCCTCCACACACCCTCTAGTCACATCTATGTCTCTCGCCATGTTCGCTTTGTTGAGTTTATCTTCCCCTTTAGCCAATCCCCAACTGTCACCAACAACTCCGTGACACCTAGGGAGTCGTGCTCCCTCCATCTTCCCCTCCTTACGCCATCCTCCCAACACCCGCTCTACCCTACCTCTACTTCATCCTCCCTACCTTAACCCTCTGTTGTCCGACCTAATCCCACCCCCACTACTTCCAACTTCCTTCCCTACCCCCCCCCACGTACCATCATAACTCGCTCCAAACATAACATCCACAAACCCATCCAAAAACTCAACCTCCTTGCAGCTGTTCCACCTACACTTCATGAACCCCGAACCGTCACTCCGGCCCTTAAGGATTCCAATTGGAGGGCTGCCATGTCCAATGAGTTCAATGCTCTCATTCGTAATGGCACATGGGAACTCATGGCCCCACAACCTCATCACAATATCATCGGCTACAAGTGGATTTTTTGTATTAAAATTCTTCCTAACGGCTCTCTTGACAGGTACAAAGCTTGATTAGTTGCTAAAAGGTTCCATCAACGCCCTAGTGTAGACTATACTGAAACTTTCAATCTTGTCATCAAGCCAATCACCATCTGGCTCATTCTCAGCTTAGCAGTAAGCAATGGCTGGCCACTCTATCAACTTGATGTCAACAATGCCTTTCTCCAAGGAACTCTCCAAGAAGAAGTATACATGGCTCAACCTCCTGGCTTCATTGATCCTGATCATCCTCATCACATGTGCAAACTTCGTAAAGCCATCTATGGTCTTAAACAAGCTCCTCGCGCTTGGTATCATGAACTTCGTCAACACTTGCTCCAATCTGGCTTTCGCAACTCCATGGCAGATTCATCTTTATTCATCCTCAGGTCCCACAACAATACTATTTACCTTTTTGTTTATGTTGATGATATCATCATTACAAGCAACGATACCTCCACTGTCACTAAGTGCATTCACTCCCTTGCCAGTCGTTTCTCCATCAAAGACATGGGTTTCCTCCACTACTTTCTTAGCGTTGAAGTCCTTCCGAGTACAGCTGGTCTATTTCTCAATCAACGAAAATATGTTCAAGATCTTCTTCATCGGACAAATATGACTGATGTTAAACCGATCAACACACCACTTGCGGTCTCGCCTTCTTTAGTTCTCCATGATGGCTCACCCCTCACTGATCCTCAGGAGTTCTGTCACGTGGTTGGCAACCTCCAATACCTCTCTCTCACTCGCCCAGACATAGCCTACACTATCAACAAACTTTCCCAATTCATGCATCAGCCCACTACAACATACTGGCAAGCAGTAAAATGTCTCATTCGATATCTTCGCGGCACATCAACACATGGAATCACCCTTCGCAAATCGTTTGTTTTGAATCTTCATGCATTCTCTAATGCTGACTAAGCTGGCGACAAAGATGATTATACATCTACCAGTGCCTACATTATCTACCTCGGTCGAAATCCCATCTCATGGAGTTCCAAGAAACTACGCACCGTTGCACGTTCCTCCACTAAAGCTGAATATTGGGCAGTTGCATCTACTGCAGCTGAGCTACAATGGATTTGCTCCTTACTACAAGAACTCTACCTACCCACTAATCAACCTCCGGTAATCTATTGTGACAATGTTGGGGCAATGAATTTATGCTCCAATCCTGTCTTTCACATACGAATGAAACATGTAGCACTTGATTACCACTTCATCCATGAACAAGTTCAACATGGTCTACTTCAAGTGTCTCACATATCGTCCTCCAATCAACTCGTAGACGCTCTCACTAAACCACTTCCCCGCTCTCATTTTCAACTCCTAATCAACAAGATTGTACTAACTATACCACTGTCCATCTTGTGGGGGCATGATAGAGATCACCAGCAACAACCAACAGATGCCTAGCAACAACATCACCACAATCATCATCAGTGGCAACTGATAGAGATCCACGGCAACTGATAGAGATTAATAGCAGCACCAACAACAACAAACAACAGATGCACAGCAACAAGATAACGATCAACAACAGCAAGATAACGATCAACAATAGCAACAAAATCATGATAACAACAATCCGAATCACCCCAAATCACCAACAAGATTACTACAATAGATTTGTATCTTAATATCAAGCAATGTGATAAATACAAATAACAAAAGGAAATATGAAAACGTATCTTTATATACAACAACGAAACAATCAATTGAAAGTGTGATTTTCCCTTTACAATTAACATTGTAAAAGAGGTCGATCCTTCCCATTTTCTATGATGTTGCGCCCGATCGGGTTCAAAAAAAATCTGGGAGTTATGAGGAGGCGTTTAAGCAACATGTGAAGCTCTATGATGCTACGATAGTTGACGTATGGAGAGCAGCTCTTAGAGAGGTTGGAGTAGCGAGCGATAAGGATGTTGCAGTCGGGATTCATACTGGCATTGGTGTCTGGCATAGTAGCTCTTCTCATCTACATCAACGGCGTTTCCACTCTCCACTCCACCTATCGCTTTTATGATGAAGATTTGGAAGCTTTGAGATCTTACACTCCCCTCACCCAACCCCCCCACCCCCTTTTTTTTTTTTTTTGCAAATGTGTGTCCGTGATACGATTGGAGCTTCTAGAATCGCATCGGAGAAATTGTTAGGAAGGGTTGGAGCTGCCTCAACAGATCCCCTTTACTTCATGTTCAATCATCAAGAGACATGCTGGAAGGACTTCTAAAGTGCTTTTGCGCCTTAGAAGGTCAGCTGTTGAGCATAAAAAAAATGTAAAAGGACTGAACTGTGATTCTTTTTCAGATCAACCATGTAGGAGGAATTAAAGATGTTAACGATCAAATAGAGAATGCAGGATCAACTTCTTGGGTATACTACAAGACCAGACTAGTGCTTTTGATATGTGCAACAACTACCCGCATATGTTCTGGCAACAGGCTGCGGTGATGGTACCTTGAAATTGTAGAGAAGTGAGCGAGCTGAAGTATCCTCTAATCCTATAACATGGGAGCTTATTGGTTTGCTCTCTACAAAGCAAGGTCCTATAGCTAAAATATCTATGGCTGATTGTGGACAGAAGATTGCAACTATCTGCACATCAGGAGATAATAATGCTGAATCCACCCTTCAGACGTGGGAGACTGTTAATGTTGTAGGAACAGGATGCTTTCTTCTAGAAGACATAATATCTCTCAAGGGAGAGGTTGTTGCAATAAAATGGCTGTCTTCGGGCAATGGCCAATAATTACTTGGAGTTTGCATTAAAGATAAACTTCATGTTTATGCTCAATCTAATGATCTTTTGAGTGGATTGTTGATTCACTTGTATGCTATTAAGCATGGGTTGGAATTTGATTTGTTTATCAGCAATGCATTGATTAATATGTATGCTAAATTCAGTATCTTGGCTAGTGCAAAAAGAATTTTCAATAAGATGGTTGTAAGAGATATGGTGTCATGGAACTCCATCATTGCTGCTTATGGGCAAAATAATAATCCAGTTACTGCCTTTGAGTATTTTTATAAAAATGCAATTAGCTGGAGCGTCTCCTAACTTACTGACACTAGTGAGTTTAGCTTCAACCAATTGCACAAATAAGTGACACTAAAACTTGCAAGTCTATTCGTAGTTTCACCATGCAGAGTTATTGGCTCTTGGAGGATGTTGCCATTGGAAATGCAGTTGTAGACATGTATGCAAAGACGGGATCCGTTGATATCGCCCGTAAAGCCTTTCATAATGGCAATGGTAATCCATTATAGTCATATCAAATTCAGACAGTATTTTGGAGATTGGACTTTGGATATTTCCCTCTCGGAAGTTAAACACCATGAAAGAAGCATCATGCAGCTGACTGGCTTAGGGTTTTCTCTTGTTCATGCTCACTTTCATATTTCAATTGTGAAAGTTGTTTGTTTTTAGTCGATCGTTGGTTTTGTTTACGTTTGGATAAGTTTTATTACATGAAAATAGAGATGAGAGAATTTCAATGAATATATCTTATTCATATATCTTGAGATTACAACAGGAGAGCAATATATAACAAGAAGAGCAATGGGAAACCTACACTAAAAAAGGTAACAGATCACCAATTCCTTGCTACAAATCAGGAACGTAATTGGTTCCAAAAATAGGAAGAACAAAAATAGGAAGAAAATATTTACAATGGTAAAGAATATGTAAAGAATATTTCTACACACCCCCTCAAGTTGGTGTATAGATATCATGTATGCCCAACTTGTCAATCCATCTCAGAAAATCACGACTAGTTACTGCCTTAGTTAAAACATCTGCCAATTGGTCTTCTGATCGTATCTGAGGTAACTCCAAAGTTTTATTATCCA
The DNA here is from genome assembly GCA_037954665.1 of Laguncularia racemosa. Taxonomy (NCBI): domain Eukaryota; kingdom Viridiplantae; phylum Streptophyta; class Magnoliopsida; order Myrtales; family Combretaceae; genus Laguncularia; species Laguncularia racemosa. Next base: position 3,839,491 of record JBBMOL010000016.1, read on the forward strand.
GCTTCTCCTTGATAAAGAATCTATCAACTTCAACATGTTTAGTTCTATCATGCTGGACTGGATTGTGAGCTATATCACGAGCAGCCTTATTATCACAGTACAATTGAATTGGACGCTGTAAAGGATAACCCAGGTCTTGTAGTAACAATTTCAGCCATATAGCTTCACATAATCCAAGTGCAATTCCTCTATATTCAGCTTCTGCACTTGAGCGAGAAACCACATGTTGTTTCTTGCTCCTCCAGGTAACAAGATTACCTCCTACGAATGTAAAGTAACCAGATGTAGATCTCCTATCTACTAATGCTCCAGCCCAATCAGCATCCGTATATACAACAATATCTTCTATAGTTGCATTTTTCTTGAACAAAATACCTCTTCCAGGTGAAAACTTCAAGTATCTCAATATTCTCATGACTGCCTCCATATGTTTCTCTCCAGGATTATGCATGAATTGGCTGACAATACTCAAGGCATATGCTAGATCAGGTCTTGTGTGAGCCAAATACATTAGTCTCCCAACAAGCCTTTGATATCTTCCTTTATCAACAGGAATTTGACCTTCTTCTATGCATAGTTTCAATCCTTCTTCAACTGGTGTATTAACAGGTTGACAACTTGACATTCCTGTTTCCTTCAATAAATCTAGAATATACTTTCTTTGAGATAAGAAAATTCCTTCCTTTGATCTTGAGACTTCTATTCCAAGGAAATATTTCAAATAGCCCAAATCCTTCATCTCAAATTCTTTTGACAAGTATTCTCTTAGAGCTTTTACCTCATCAGGGTCATTACCAGTTATAACCATATCATCAACATATACAATGAGAGCTGTGACTTTATCCTCCACTCTTTTCAGAAATAATGTATGGTCTGAATTACTTTGACGGTATCCAAAAACAATCATTGACTTTGTGAATCTTCTAAACCATGCTCTTGGGGACTGCTTTAATCCATATAACGCCCTTTTTAATTTGCACACTTTTCCAGTCATTCTTTCATGCATCGCACATCCTGGTGGAAGCTCCATATAAATCTCCTCATTTAGTTCACCATGCAAAAAAGCATTCTTCACATCAAACTGATGCAGAGGCCAATCCAAATTTGCTGCTAGCGACAACAATACTCGTACTGTGTTGATTTTAGCAACAGGAGCAAAAGTCTCTTTATAATCAACTCCATAGGTTTGAGTATATCCTTTAGCAACCAATCGTGCTTTAAAGCGTTCAATTGTACCATCAGCTCGATATTTGACAGTGAATACCCAACGACATCCTACTGGTTTCTTTCCTGGTGGACAATTAACAAATTCCCACGTTCCATTTTTTTTTAGTGACTCCATTTCTTCATTTATTGCTGCTTTCCACCTTGGATCAGCTAGCGCTTCCTGTTCATTGTTAGGAATAACTACAGAAGATAATTGATTTATAAATGCCTTATTTGATTCTGACAAATTATGAGTTGAAACATAGTTATTCATGGGGTATTTAACTTTACTGGAAAGAGAAGGTTCATAAGTTGGTTTAGGAATACCTCTAGTGGAACGTTCAGGCAATTGTTTCCGGATAGGTTCAACTTGCATGTTAGAAGCATCCAAAATAGATGATTGGTGTGGTACATCCGGGACATCATTTTCTCCAATTGCTTCTCTACCCAGATCTTCATGTGGCAATTCTGTAGTAGTCAAGTCTCCAGTCACGTCTTCAGACTGTTGTTCAACAAATTCTTCAGGTTTTGCAGTAGATTTTTCAGGTTCATTTATAGGATCAATCCTGTAGTATTCCTGAAGTTCATAATCAAGTGTCATGATGTCCTCCTGGTAATTCTTCCCCTGAAATTCAGGTTGAGCAAAATACATTTTTTCCTCATGAAAAACTGCATCTACTGTAACAAACATCTGTTTAGTGGGAGGATGATAGCATTTGTATCCTTTTTGTTGTATAGCATTTCCAAGGAACACACATCTCAAAGCTCGAGGAGCTAGTTTATGGCGTTGTTGCTTATGAATATGTACAAAGACAACACATCCAAACACTCGGAGAGGAAGACTTGATATAGGTGGATAGCTCACAATCATGCACAAAGTGTGTAATGGTGTTTGAAAATCAAGAACTCGTGAGGGAGTCCTATTAATTAAGTAAACTGCAGCACACAAAGCTTCTCCCCAATAAGAAAAAGGCATATGAGCTTGGATTAATAGAGCACGAACCACTTCAAGAAGATGTCGATTTTTTTCGCTCTGCTACGCCATTCTGTTGGGGCGTATCAACACATGTGGTTTGATGCAAGATGCCTTGTGTGTCTAAATAATTTTTTATCTCCAAGTTTTTATACTCACCACCATTATCACTACGGAGGATCTGAACTTGTGAATTATATTGAGTCTTGATTATTCTGCAAAACCTTTGAAATAAGATATTCACCTCACTCTTAGATTTCATTAACCACAGCCATGTCATTCTACTGCAATCATCTATAAAAGTAACAAACCAACGAGACCCCCCTAATGTATGAATTTTAGATGGTCCCCATACATCGGAGTGAATAATCATAAATGGAGATGGACTTTTATTCAATACTGGTAAAAAAGAGGTTCTATGACTCTTTGCAAGTTCACATACATCACAATGCATACTGGAAATATCAATCTTCTCAAACAAACTAGGAAATAGTTTCTTCAAGTATCCAAAAGAAGCATGTCCCAATCTTCGGTGTTGTAACCAGATTTCATTTTGACTGCTAGCAGAATTGCCTCCATTCACTGCAAGAGCTTGACATAATTTATCTGAAATTGTTGTTTTCAAATCCAGGTAGTATAAATTCCCATGCTTAGTACCACAACCAATCGTCTGTTTTGTTTGGATGTCCTTAAACAAACAAAAGGTAGGCCAAAAAACAATAATGCAAGATAAGGCCGTTGTAATTTGAGAAACAGACAAGAGGTTATATCCAATGGAAGGAACAATAAGAACAGAATCTAAATTTAAAAATTCTGTAACTTTTAAAGATCCTTCACCAACAATAGGAACTTCATCACCATTAGCAGTTGTAACAAAATTTTGTGAGGAGGGTTTAATTTTATCAATTTGGTTAGAATCAAATGTCATATGATTGGTGGCACCAGAATCAATTATCCATGTGTTATTACTAACAGGTGAAGAAGCATAAAAGGACTTACCACCATTACCTGCCTCGGCTATCATCACTGAATGCATTTGTTCACTTTCATTCGTTGCTTTCGCTTCAATAGCTGCAGCAGTAGGTTGACCTTTATTTATGTTCTTCTTCCGAGATTTGTTATGATTCCACCAATCTGGATACCCCACCAACTCATAGCAACATTCTTTTGTATGTCCAGATTCATTGCAGTGTGTACATTTGTATGCTGATTTATTAGTGCTTCGATTACCTCTTTGTTTATTTCTGGCAATCATAGCTACAGTTTCCATAGTTTCAGAATCTCCTTTGAATGTGATTTTCCGATTAGCCTCCCGTCGGATCAAGGCATAACATTCTTCAAGACTGGGAATGGACTCCTTTCGCAAAATATCTCCACGGACTTGTTCAAAGAGGTCATCAAGTCCAGCCAAAAATATGTGCACCCTCAATCTTTCAATGGATTTTCTGTATATTTCAACATCATCAGGATCTTTCATGAAAACTTTGTCTCGATGATCGAGTTCTTGAAAAATCTCAGTGAGTTCACCATAATATTCTGAAAGTGACCTTTCATTCTGCTTAGCTCCAAAGGCCTTTTGATTCAATGCAAAAATCTGCAATTCATCATTCCCATCATAGAACGCTTTCGCCAACGCTGTCCAAATTACATAAACAGTAGGCAACCGGACATAGCGTTTCATAATATCAGGAGTCATTGATATTAGCAACCATCTCTTAACTTTCTGGTTTTCCGCATACCACTTCTCGTATCCTTCTTCAGAGTCTTTGGGTGGTGGTGGTTTCCCACGTATATAAGAGAGCTTTTCTCTTTCCGCAATGTGCATCTCCATTAACTGTGACCAAACATCATAATTTGCTTCAGTCAAAGTAATGCCAGCGTTAAACGCCCCTTCAGATTGCACTATAACTGGAACATAATTGTTCTTTGAAGATTCAGATTTATCATCCATTTATTCGCAACAGCGTTTCAAATCAATGATTTAGATCAACCACGCTCTGATACCAACATGAAAATAGAGATAAGAGAATTTCAATGAATATATCTTATTCATATATCTTGATATTACAACAGGAGAGCAATATATAACAAGAAGAGCAATGGGAAACCTACACTAAAAAAGGTAACAGATCACCAATTCCTTGCTACAAATCAGGAACGTAATTGGTTCCAAAAATAGGAAGAACAAAAATAGAAAGAAAATATTTACAATGGTAAAGAATATGTAAAGAATATTTCTACAGCTATCACCCACAAACACCCAGATAACAGCAAATATCAAACCGATACAAACAAATCCATGTCTCATTCATTGCTCATTCACGCGATCCATCACACACACACACAGAATGGGGCATGAATGATAATGTATTTAGCAGTGCGGAGTGTACATTGTGGAAGCAGAGGCAGAGAATGAATGCAGCTTTGCTGGGTCTTTAAGGTAAAACTTTGTGGGAGTGCTTTTTTTTTTTTTTTGCCATTTTGGCTTCTTGGTGTCAAAGAGAAACTTAGCTTTCAATCAAATATGAAATGGGGTCACACAGAGAAAAGGTAGGGTGGCAGAGAGAGAATGCTACATGGAACCGATAACGGGGGTTAGGGCGCTTGTTTTGGGTGCCGAGAAGAGAATCTTGGAGTCCGATCAGCAACCATAAGTGGATCCTGTCCAAATATTCTAAAGATAGGACAACAAACCCAGCATCATCCAAACTTGGAATGAATCTTAACATGACACAGTCCAATGTAAGAGCCCTTTCCAGAGGAGGCCATTCTGATCGCGCATTCCTTCTAGAGATATATTGAAGATACCTCAGTTGTGATGGCACTGGATTTAGCGGTGACATTAGTTGCAAGAGGTCAAAATGGCCTTGCTAGTGAGGCAATTGAGGATGATGGAACAATATGAAGAGATAACTCCAAATCAGGGGATTTGGGTTAGCATTCTAATAGCTTATGCTAGTGTTGGTGCTACGAAACAAGGAATGAAAATACATGGACTCGTTATAAAGAACTGTTTTTGTATGGATATCTATGTGGCTACTTGCCTCATTGACATGTATGGAAAACGTTGAAGACTTAATGATTTGCGTTTCCTAAACTTGCACACAAGGATTTTTCGGATGTTTGTTTGTGTGTCTCGTCGGGTTCTTACTTTTATAAGAAATGGTGGCCTTATCTTACTTTTCCACCCTTTCTAAATTATTTCACGCAAATGTCTGCAAAGGGTCCAAATCTACGGCAAGAAAGGTTGAAGGTCGAAGGAGGCTGTTGTGTGCTACTTTGAATTTGAGCACGCTGAACAAAATCTTCTTGTAATAAAAAGAAGTTATATCCATACTTTTATACTTGAACTATTTCTCATGTGTATTTTCTTATTTTGTATATTTCACATGACCTTGAAGTCTATATGTATCTTTATAGGACTTGATTAATTCTAGTGTTTCCTCTTTAGCATTCCTTCTTTTCCATTGTAAAGCTAATCCGTCTTCATTTGTCTTTGCAAGTAGTGAGGCCGTCACAAAGCTTTCAACACTCTTCTCTCCTCCCCCCAAGTGGTAGTGATTAGATTCAATCATTTCTACCACTTGTACTAAGTAAAGATACTAGAAAGATTAAGTCACACGGTGGGTTTAGTGATAGGGGTAAAGAAATAGTGGCATATTCTGACAATCTCATACTAGTGGTGCCTTCCTGTTGGAGTGAATGGCCTGACTCGATGATTAAAAAGGATTTCTTTTGGACTTACATAGGCAAAAGAGATACATAGGAGCACCAACATGTCGATGGCACGTGGCATTTCATAAGATGGAAGCCTAAGGTCGAAGCTAGAGAGAACATAGAGGGAGGTTCTATACTGTGGCTTAGGAATGAAAGACGGGAACTTTCCCTATCTAATACTCAATTTTTTATTCATAAGCAAGTTGTGTCAAGCTAATGCCCCTAAGTAAATCACATCATGGGCAATCCAAGATATGTGGAGTCTACATAAATCTACTACCCTATAATGATTTCCTCCCGTTTTAGGTTTCCTCAACCAAATGAAACGGATTTTTGGTAAAGTATTATAACTCGTTAGTGTACGCAGACACACACTTTTGTGGTCTCTTAGGACGAGATCTCTCCCACATTAGAAGATGTGTGCATACTCCTTCACTTTCACGACTTTGGGTTAACGGACATTGTCACAGCTGATGTCACCGAAGAAGATGAAGAAGTCATATCGGCCTTAAAAGCAAAAATGGTGGTGGCCATCGATAGTCGCAAGAAATCTACTTTCTTTGCATTGATCAAATACTTTTTCGAGCAAAAGAGTTCAGATGACTCAGATGATCAATACAAGTAAGTTTTCCTAATCCCACGTGTGATGGCTTCTTTATTATATTATTATTATTATTATTATTATTATTATTATCGATTTAATTAACTTGCATATCATTTTTGTTGTTCTTAGGTACGAGCTCAAGGCTTTCTTAGCATGTTGGTTGTCCTTATGTGTATTTCCCGGTGGTCTAGCCGATAGTGTCAACCATTGGTTCTTTCATTTGACCGCTCGTATAACACGTGGCAAGGCATTTTGCCTTAGGATTATTTTCCCTCGGTTCCTTATATCGACGTCTGGACATATATCACGAGGCTTTGGTTTGATCAAAGGGGCGTTACACCGTATTGTCACACGTCGATGGGTGTTTTTACAAGTATTTTTCGTCGAACGGTTCAAAAGACACTTTGGTTCATCTCCAAAAAAAACCCAAATCTTATCGAGCCTTTGCGTGGATCGATAGAAAGCCTTTAGGTTCACTATTCCATGTGATAGATGACATGAGGGAGGTAAATTTCCAGCCATGCATGAGTAGATTAGCTGGTTATTTATGGTTTCCAGAGTTTTATCCCAAATGATCGAAAGATATGGTGAACCTTCTCGAGGCTCGCGAGAGACTTAATGCTAGTGAAGTGGGGTTTATCTTATGGTGCTCGCCTGGAGGTCTTCCTTCTCTTCCTGATTGGTGAGACTCCTTTAGTTGTTTTTGGGAGTGTAGAGCCATGCTATACTCTCCTCACAGAGTAGCTCGACAGTTTGGATTCGACCAAGGAGTTCCTCAGACCATCCACATAAAGGAGGATTTTAACGCATGTTGCTAATCACTCAATCCTGCAGAATTAGAGATATTCATCCAGAAATGAGGCAATTATATTTCCCCTCTTCATCATGTTCTAGACTTTCCTTTGTCATGTGGTTGACATACTAAACTAACTACTTAGATAATTTTAAAAAGTACATAGATATGTCAATTGAGGAAGACCTACTGAAGGAAACTATCTTTAAATATGACTTTCAATTTCGTCTTCCGAGTGAAAAGGTAAAGTCGTCTGCTAATGCGAAGAATAAGGCACCGAGTAGTCATCTTACTCCTCCTTCATTAATTATGAGATAAGTAAAGTGCTCATGTATTCAAGAGGCATTACCATTATTTACACATTTTTTTTTATTTCTTTAACTTTAAATTTTTACTATGCACTCATGTTCCTCCCTCTTTTTTTTATTGTAGGACAAAAGAGATCACATTACTACCAATGCCCCCATTAGCCCTTCAAAATCAACTCCTCCTAATATTACACCATTCCTTAGCCGATACGGTGTTGGAAGGAACTCCAAACTAGGGATCATCCTGCTATCATTGATGTTACAAATGAAGAAGAGGATAATGAAATGGTCAATTTGGAGGATACTCTTGAGCGCAGCATCAATAGCGGTAGAAGTACTTCTGTGCATGTTATTAACAGGCAAATTGAGACCTTACCGAGTACTAACGTCGAGTCAAATGCCACCATTCAAATGGATGACATTGATAATGATGAAATTCGACACTTTGATGAACATGACATTTAGGCCTATGCGAATGTCTTGAGAGAGGCAAGACTCTTTGATAATCAAACGGATGGGACACTAAACAAAGCTTCAATCAGAATTACTATGTCTCATGATACACCTGCCCTTTTTAGTGAGGTCACTTCACCTTTGACCCTTCTTAACATCATCCCTCCCCCAATTATTGAAGTGCCAAGACAGATTGAGGAGGGCTCCTCAAGTGTACTGCAAACAGCTCCATTTCATGGGTTCATGATTCATTCACGGCTTCTACCTTCACTAGAGAACTTGTATGAATTAGAGGGGGAGTTCTGGTCTAAAGCGATTTGCCAGGGTTCGAAATTAAGCACCACTATGGTATCTATGCTTAGATAAACTATGTCTCTTTTGAATAGACATTAGAGTTCATTATCTGAAAAAAAACTAAAACTCATCATTGATAGTGTTGAAAGAGCACGAGCCTTGAAATTCAAAGTTGGTACTTGGTACCATAGAGCCTATCGCAATTGAGGCAAGGAAAGTATTAGATTGCCAAGACTTAATAGACCAATGTAAGGGGATTCTAACGGAACTTGCAAAGATTAATCTTAAGATAGAGACAAACTTAGCTAGTTTAGATGTTAATTCCTTAGTTAGATTGATGGTGTGTCCTTAGTTGGACATTACCCCCTTTATGTTTTTTTTTATATATATAATTTCGTAGTGATATGCAAACTCATTTGATGAATGGTAATTTTTCCTTGATTTGAAGGCCGGCTTCATGTCTTTATGGATTTTTCTTTTTGTTTGGTTTTAAACTAACCAATGATATGTTGTTCGTAGCGTGCTTAATAGTAGCTGCACTTACATAAAGAACATGATAGGGGATGTATCGATAACTCATCCCCCTACTTTTAGGGAAAATTTCTCATGAGGAATACCCCATGAGCTAGCAACAATCGTCTTGCTAAGAGGGTATTATCTACTACTTAATAAGTCACTTATGGAATTACTAGAAATTATATTGACTAGCAAAATCATTGTATTTATTGAGGGTATTATGCTATGTGCTTAGGAAGTAATATTTTCACCAATCTACATGACATAATCCACAAGACATTGTGCATTCAGGAGATCAATCTACTACCGAGTTGCAGCAATGTAACATGTATGATGTGTGCTAAGGAATTGAGCTTTTGTCTTTGCAGCAACAAATAAAATTTTTTACACAAGAAGATGGAAGCAAGCTCTCATGACTTGAGATGCATTTTCATTTATTGACTTCTCATGTTCATTCCACTTATTACAAATGAAACTTTTTGATGTACTGAAAATTGATAGGAGCAGTGATAGCATCCGTCCTTAGATTACGGAGCTTATAGTAACCACTATCGTGAACCTCTTCAACGATAAAAGGTCCTTCCCATTTAGGTGTAAACTTTGGCGTTGGAATACCTCAACACACATGATCTGCTGCTCAAAGTACAACATCGCCCATTTAAAATGATCTTCTCCTCACCAAGTTATTATAAGCTACACCTAGCTTCTACTAGTAATGAATTAACTTATATTTAACAATGTCTCGCCCCTCTTCCAAGGCTTCTAAATTCAGCATACATAAGATACCTGGCTCAAGCTCAGCATTAATGGCTAAACACGCGGAAGGGATCAAAACTTCCACCAAGACTATCGCTTCAATGCCATATACTAGAGAAAAAGGCGTCGCTTGTGTTGGCTTTCACTTTGTCATTCTATACACCTAAAGTGCTAATGGCAATTTATTGTGCCATTCTTTATGGTTATCATGAACCATATGACTTAACACCTTTAAAAAACTCTTGTTGGTGGCCTCTACTTGACCATTGCCTTTTTTATAGTAAGGTGTAGACTTAACATGATTAATACCATAAGAAGCCATCAATTGTTGTACATGAATATTGACGAAAGAAGTTCCGTTGTCAAACAAGATGCGCTTCGGAATGCTGAATCTACATATAATGTTCTCATTCATGAAGTTTGCAATTGCTGCTCCCATAGCCTTTTTCAAGGGGGCAGCTTCTATCCATTTTGTAAAGCATTTAGTTCCTGCCAAGATCCAGATATACCCTCTTGATAGTGGATGAATTAGGCCAATCAAGTCAAATGCCCAAGTATCGAAGGGCCATGGCATCGTCATGCTGTGAAGTGTAACTACAAGACACGAATTATTTTCATTCATGGATGCTTTTAGTGGCTATAATCAAATCAAAATAGTTATCGGAGATGCTGAGCATACTACATTCAGAACGCCGGTGGGAAATTTTTATTACACCGTCATACCTTTTGAACTCAAGAATGTAGGGGCAACCTATCAAAGAGCTATGACTGCCATATTTCATGATATGATGCATGAATTCATGGAAGACTGTCTTGATGATATAGTCATCAAGTCAAGGAGAGAACCTAATCACCTAGTCCACTTGCAAAAGGTTTTTTAGTGGTGTCAACTATATAAACTCCGCATAAATCCTCTCTAAAGTGTATATTTAGCATAGCTTCAAAGAAGTTTTTGGGATTTGTAATCCATAAGAAGGAAATTGATGTTAATCCAGCAAAAATCCAAGCTATGCTATCTATGCCGTCCCTCGTTACTCCAAAGGAGTTGAAAACTTTCATGGGAAAAGTCTCCTATATTAGGATATCCATGCCAGCATTAGTAGAGATTTCATATCCTCCGCATCATCTTATGAAGAAAGGGGTCCATTTGAGTGGAAGGAAACGCATGAAAAAGTGATTGAGAAGATTAAGAAGATCCTGACCTCCCTTCAAACTATGATAATGCCGGTGAAGGGATTACCATTGATTTTGTAGCTTACCTCCACTAACAAATCAGTTGCAGCTTTACTCGCACAAGAAATAAATGAGCAAGAAAGACCAATTTACTACCTAAGTCGAACTCTTCAAGGGAGCAAGGTCAACTACTTAGCTTGCAAGAACCAGAGATTCTGAATTTGATCCCCAATGGAGTCGACAAAATAAATGTAGGGGTGTCGGTTCGAATGTGGGGTCACGTGGGTGTTACATGTAAACATACTATACATGGCCTAACGAAAAAGTGACACATATAAGGATGATCAGAGGGGTGATTGAGACGAGGAGGAGGAGTAGGCAGTCTTAGATAAAGCTTGACTTTACAATGACAGGTGTATGCTTTGTGAGTAGGCGTGGGAATGTGGTAATTCTAGTCTTCTAAGGAAATTTTGGCAGAGTAACAACATTTTTTCCATGAAGTTCCCTCTTTGAATGAGGAGGCATGGGGTATTTATAGTATTTGGTTACGAATCATGTCCATCAGATGGTGATGGCGATCAACGATTCTTAGCAAATGAGACCCCATATGGGCTTTATATGAGTCTAGGCCCATTAAAGGTCTTTAGTATATGTATGCGTATGTGTAAGTGTGTGAGAGCCTTATTTGAGAAAGGTTGAATTGGGTAGGTCGATCCAATGGACCCTACCCCAAGCCCAACATACCAAGTCTCCCCCAATCATCCCAAGATATCGAGTTTACTCTCTGGGCTATATCACCTCGACCTAAAGAGTCAAGTCCGCTATAGTAATAGGCCTCAAACCCATGAATTAGATTTAGCCCTCTATAATATTAATTAGGCTTATAACATCACTTATATATAACAACCAATCATTTGCCATAAGCAACAAGTATCAAGTGGTGAGAAAAAACACCGTATAAAATCAGCTTAAACTAGAGGTATAATGTAAACAAACCGAATCAAGTTGATCCTTTTTAAGTTGAAGCTGAAATTCAACTTAAAAACTTGAGTTTAGTATAACAATATCATATTTAACTCAACTAAACTCATTTGAATTTATAGAAAAAAAAAACTTGATTATTTAAAAAAATTTAACTTATGTTCAATTAAGTTTATATCAAAATTCAAACTTAACTCAAATAAATGTCTAAACTAAACTTAATGCAAAATTCCACAAATTCAATAGCAAATAACATCAAGTTAATGATTTAAATATAATAAAAGGTTTATACTAAACATAAGTGAATTTAAAACATGAGACTTGTGCAAAATTTAAACACGTTAGATAATTTATAAGACATACATACAAGGTGTAAGTGAGGGATTCCAACTAAAGTAGTCACATAAGTATTAAGTGAGTATCACATTACATGTAGCTTCAGAGAAGTGATATGGAGATGGAACACAATGAGACGACTTAGGAGAGAATGATAGAAAAGAGGAACAAACAACCTCAATGTCTTGAATACATAAGTGACAAACAAAGAAGTCAAGGAAACCTCAATTGTTGACCTTATAGCTTAAGCAATTGAAATCATTCTTACCTAAACTATCCATTTGATCTTTGAGAGTAGAGATTTCATAATAGAACATCATTTCTCTTATCTCTAGAAAATGAGGGGGATGGTTAAGAATTTATAAACTCTTGAGCCTAATGAAATGCATCGAATCACCTTAGTGATTAACAAACAAGATAGAGCTTGACATAGTCTCAAGATTAATAGCCTTTCTCATGTGTCTATAAGCCTATCTAAGAAAGGTTGGAGGTAAATAAACCGGACTAACGATCCATGTTTTAAGCTCACCAAGTCAATTCTCTCTAAACCATCTTAATAAATAGACCAAACTCACTAAACCCTATTACCTAACCTAATAAGTTAGGTTAAATAATTAATAGGCTTAGTCAAATATATTAATATAATGATTTTAACCCTTTACAAAGGAATTGAAATTATAGGTTTGAGGTAGTCAATTAAAGATTTTAAACTTATATTTATATTTACAATATTTTATTTAAACTATACATTAAATTCCATCTTCAAACATTAGAATTTGAGAAATTAAATAAGACTATAGTGCTTGTGCTAGTCAAACCCGATATAGGATAAATCCAAACCAACCTTTTCTTAAGACTAAGGAAACTTTTAGTTAGAAACTTTTTTTCTCCCTCTTCTTGATTACCATCACCATTGTTTTCATCTCTCCATCCATTAAACTTACGAAAAAAGTCTATTTTCTCCTACAACTTCAATAGCTCGAAATTCATAAATAATAGTGTGATCCTCGCAAAATCTGCTTGACAACTATGCCAATTTTAATAGGTAAAGGTTTGGTTTAAGTTTTGAGTCAAATGGAAAACAAATGCAAGAAATTTGGCATCAAAGGTTTCATAAAAAAAAATGATTCATAAACTTGATTGTATTCAAATTTCAATAAGTTTAGGTACTAAATATAATTGTAAACTTACCATTCTTACATTCTTTGATTACTAAGTAAAAAACTTGATCTTCTACGACTTCACAAGGATTATTTCAAGTTTTAAGTTATAAAATCGAGGTAAGTGGGAAATTCGATAAATTACTCCAATACATTATATTTAATGTGATTGTTTAATAAATTAATTGATTGTTGTAGTATTTGAAGTTGTGTTCACTATTTATGTGAAGAAAGTGAAGGTTCTATGAAATTTTAAAAACTTATGGTAGGTAGTCTAGGTCAAAGACAACTACCATGAAGCAACTATCCCTCTATGGTGTCAAGCTACTATCCCTCTGTGGTATCTAGCCACCATTTCATATGGCATCAAGCTGCTATAAGGAAAACTAGCCAGCCAATTCATTTACAACCATTTGATTGGTAGGTGTCTTCAACTAACCTAATGTTTGCCCTTTTCCTCACCTAAACATGCTCAATATTAATCCCCCTTCTACAAATACCATTTAATAGTAACCATTACAAAGCTAGAGCATGTCTTTTACTATTAGAATTATTGGATCACATACACCTATTCACCCTCAATGATTCCATAATGGTATACACTACCTAATTACCATGGTAAACTACAAACCTATATTAACCACCTTGCAATTCATAATTAGTAATAACCCGTTGAACTAATAAAGGATAAGATGGTTACGTTTATCCATGTGAATTGAATTATTGAGTTGTGTGAATTATGGTTCAAATGGTGATTGATTTGCTTAGTTGACTTGTTTGTTATAGTTTCTTTTGTGCTCATTAGCTTGATGTGAAATTTGGATTGTTGCACCATATTGGTTAATCACCTAAAAATAAAATAAACTAAACATGTCTAGTTAAGTTAAAATAGGATATGCATTCCATGATTTCCCCTGCATTGATGTTAATTCCATCATTGTCACACGATAGCAGGAAAGGATGACGTGTCCGGTGCTCCTAAGTAGCATTCCATCATTGCAAACTAAGTAGCATTAGGAATATTTGCCACCTTAGAAATGCTTAGAGTCTTGACTATAATTAAGTGTTGTATGAGTGAATCCTAAGGGATCAAACTAGGGATGTTATGGGGAAATCTTTAAGTGTTAGGCTAGGGATTGTATCAAGGAAGGACTAAATGGCATCCTGGAGAGTCAAGCTAGTGATGTTGCTTGTTAGACATCCTAGACACTAAGGATAGTTGTTTCCTAACCTTAGGTTAGTGGCAAGCTTGTACCCTAAACTTTACACTAGTTATCGAAAGACTATATACGATATTTGCACTACACATATTGCTCATACATAATATATGATTGATAACTTGCTTGTAATGAGAATATTGTACTTCCACTCATTGAGCTATGATGTGTACTCATCCCTCAACATATTGTTTTTGCGGGTAACGTTATAGAAGTTTAAGATAGAATACAACTCAGTGTAAATGAAACCTACCCAATTCAAAACTAATTATGTGAGGCTTATAACTAAGATAGAAGATCTTGAGTTATGTTAATTTGCAGCTTATGGATTATATTCACGGTAACCTAAATGCAAGTGAATCTCTTTTTATTTGTTTGAAATTTAGAATTTGCTTTAGTGACAACCCATTTCACTACTTGGTAAAAGATTCCAATTCTCTACAATTCTTAAGAATTCTATAGCTATTTCTATATCATATAATTATATGTAATATAATTAAATATAACAATTAAATATTTAAAATCTTACGATCTCTCACCTATAAAGGAACCATTATGTCAAAAATGTATACATGACATGCTTTTAGTTAATCTCCTAAGCCCTCTTTGGGGCCATTACACTTGAGAAGTATAAAAGTCAATTTAATATCCACTCATCCTCCTATTGGAAATCTTATTTGTCATTGCGGAACTCTATGTTTGACTTTGAAATTAATTTATGTTAGACAATAAAACAAGATTTGTGTTAAAAAAATAAAAAAGAAAGAAAGAAAACCCCAACCAAACTATATAACTCGGCTCAAAGTGCTAATAAACGATACCGCAATTTATAATTTAGTTTGGTTTGAAGATAAAATCAAACTATACCCATCCCTATATTTCCTATTAAAGCATATATAAATCTCCCTGACCTTAGTAACAACTTTTACAAATAATAATAATTTTTTATCTTTTTGAACTATTCATGACCTTAATAACCCTTCTTAGATCATTTAAGTTATCAAAACTCCGGCATAAATGTTGCATATGATTAATCTCGGACCAAGCCTCTATCCCAATGCCTTTTCCAATCAGACTGCACGAAGAATCCCATTTTTAACCTTTTTACTGACACAGGATGTGCATTTGAAACGTAATTAAAGGGATGACAAGAGTACCCAAATATACAGATGCACTAGATGAGTTCTCCATCTTTCTGGTTCATACAGGAAAAGTTTCATCAGCGCGATATTCCAGCATCAATCTTCCTGTCTTGCTAAATCACTTCCATTCACACACCCGTCCATACAGATGCCAATGATTATAGTGACTTGAAATTATGACAAAACCTTTCACAATTACCACATAGGATCCCCTCTAGTAACTTTATCACCACCATGACTCCTCAGACCACCAAAAGCATTTCGCTTCTCTACCATAAGAGGCCCTCATCACTCAGCCTGTGAACCACCTATGTTCCTTCACGATCCCCAGTCAAACCCCAAAAACCGATGAGAAAAAAAGAGAGTAGATGAGCTGGCACAGCACGTGGATCACCATGGAAAGCGACAACATTTTCACTTTTAGATCACATTTTCATTTATTCAGTTCTGAGCATGATCAGGAATGAGCCTCTGACGCAGTTCGGGAGACGCACCAGCCAACTCTGCAGGCCACAGTACATGAGTGAGATTGCAATGAGACAAAACTGACAAAAGAAAGTACATGCCAATAGCAACCTACCTTGAGCTGTAAAATTGAAGAGTGGAGGTAGAGCACGCCCATTCGGCAAGGATACATTTGGATCCCTCAAATCATCAAAGAAAGGATGGGCACAAGCATCCAGCTGAAAGATTCACAATTCGATAAGTTAGATCCCTTCATAATCTATTATAGTGTAATAATACAATATGAATCATCCTCTACACAAGATGCAATGAATGGAGGCTCTAAGACTCTTTACTAAAAGGTCTATATTTTACGACTATACATTAAAAATGACTATAATCAAGAATAAATTAAAAAATTTTATTTCAATATTTACATTGTGTAATTTTTTATTATGGAAAATACTTATTCTAATTTACTTTACCCCATTAATTACAGTATTAAATTGAAAATATGAATAAAATTATCAGTTTTATTATAAAGAATACTTATTTCAATTTATTTCATCTCATTAATTATAATATTAAGTTAGAAATACGAATAAAATTATCAATTTACCTCTATTGGGTCATGAATTGCAGTATTAATAAGAATATAATGGTCATAATGTTTAAACTCTCAGACACTACATAGCAATTTAGATTCATTTAGGCACTTACAGCAGTGCAGCGAAGACTTGGAGAATACTGGAGCAGCCTCGACACAAGATCCACTGCTTCAGAAGGCATCCTCTTGTGGAACACCTGATAATAAGAAATCATTCATTCAAGTAAATATTAGCTAGTTTGTAAGGAAAACTCTGAGATATTATGAATAGTTAGGATATAGGGTATCCAACATTTTCTTTCCGAACAGGAAAAAAAAGGGAATTACTAAAATGACTTTACTAAAATCATGCGTCCTTCGTTTTTTATTAGTTAGCAGTTTCATTCTAATTTTTTCATCAAATAACGAAACCAAAATATATCTATATCTATCTATCTATACACACACACAAACATGCATCAAGTAATGCCTTCATCATACCTTGTGCCATGGGTGCGCCTTAATTTGGGGAAACTTAAATTCGTTATAATTTGGATTCATGCACTTGATTTCTTCCCTGGTAGGTGTTCCAAGAACCTAAAAGATAGAAGCAAAGAAGAAAATATTATCACTTAGAGCAATAAAATACTAAAACTAAGATCACAATAAATGGTGGTGATGGGTTAAAACATATAAGCAACCTTTATAATCTCAACCAGCTGATCTACACCACTTTCACCGGGAAATAATGGCTGCAACAAGAAAATTACTTGTCAGTTCATAAGACTTATAAACATACCATATGTACTGTCAAGGACACATGAAGAGTAAAATTGCATGAAAGAGAATCATACCACACTCAGATATATTGCAAATACAGCACCAAAACATGAGGAAAACTATATTATAGGCATCAATGACAAGGTCAATACACATTCCGAATGGACATAACTAACAGGGAAATACAAGAATTGAAAATACAGAAGAAAACTCTATATGCATATCCAAGAATACTACATTTAAGAGTGATCGCTAAATAATATATAGAAAACAGATAAATCCTCACGTGTCCCAACAGAAGCTCAGCCAAGACACAACCAACAGACCACATATCAATTGCCACTGTATATTCTGAGGCTCCAAATATCAATTCTGGGGCCCTGTAGTAGCGTGAGCATATATAAGATATGTTTGGTTCACCTGGCACCTGAAACAGCAAACCAAACTCTTTGGTGTCTCCATCAATAAATGAATATTATATAATATTATTGTGCCAACTTACCAATTTCTTAGCACTACCAAAATCACATATTTTTAGCTGATGCATATGAGGATTAACCTGCATCACAATTGAAGTCACCAAAATCATCAGTTATACATGAACACAGAAGAAATAGAAAGATTTTGAAGTTTAATATTGTGTCAAGTGATCAAAGAAAAACATTGATATCATCTCAAGTTGGATTCCTAAACTTGTAAGGTCTTGTTCATGCATAATTTTGTATGTAAAATTACTTGAAAAGTCTTTCAACACAATCATACATCCGCTGTCCATAAAAGCTACTCTGATTCCTAGCTCTTGCTCAACCAACTTAGATGCTGCCAAAACTAGAAAAACTTAAACCATAATCCATCAACTCCAGATACACAAACTGAGCTACAGCTCTTGCTGAAACAATTTAGATGCAATACATAAACAAGGAAGAAAATAAAAAAGATTCATGCTCCCCAGAGAGCTATTTATCCACAGATGAGTTTGCAAAGGATTTGCATGCAAAGAGTCCCAAGATATAACAAAATCTCTGAATTTCATGAAAACTATTAAGCAATATCAAAGAATTCCTTCACTACTCTAAGTGGATTTTTGCTAACTAAATTTAGACATGTGGTTCAAAAAATCCACGTCACCTGCATGCAAGTTACTTAAAATGGAGTAAAATAAAGAAAAGTAAGTGGACCTAGGTGCATCTATCTCTTCATACCTCCCACTAATCTTTCAACACGTAAAAAACTCACATGGAGGTCCTATATCCATATACTCCAGATATGACCAATGAAAAATGCATCTATAAATAGATGCACCTGAGTACACCTACCGTTTACTCCTACTAGTCATTATATAAAAGAGTCAGCCTTGACAACTTTACAATAAAATACGACTATAATGCAGAGTAACTCAATCTACTTGACAGGTCTTCAATAATAGCTATTTCACTCAATTCACCCAAAATAGGAAAGGAGACTTAACGAACTTACCAATAAATTTTGAGGCTTAATGTCACGATGGCATACACCAACTACATTATGCAAGTAATTAAGTCCTCGACAAATCTGCGAGGGATAAAACAAGCATTTAGTTCCACTCAGATAAGTGAGAACAGAAATGGGTAAAGTGTGCAGTTTACTGAAAAAAAAGGAAAGGAAACACGTTTAAAAAAAGAAAAAAACTCAGTTTCTGCCTGGAAAATCACCTGGTACATGTACAGCTGCACAAAGATGATGGGCACATTCTGATGCATCCTAGCATAATTCTTCGATACCTTGTAAACTGTTTCAGATATATATTCCAATACAAGGTTTAGGTACAGCTCATCTTTTGCTGTAGTGGAAAAGAAACAATGCTTCAAGTGGACGATGTTTGGGTGGTCAAGTATGCGCATTATCTGAAGCTCTCTATTCTTGTATCTCTTATCTTGTAGAACCTTCTTAATGGCAACTGCTTCCCCGGTTTCTAAACATTTGGCCTGAAAAATAAAATTCACACTAAGTTTTCCAGACCTAAGTAGAGACAGAGAGAAGAAAACAGAGGAAATACCTGATAGACAACACCAAAAGAACCTGTACCAACCACACGATCTGCCATATATGATATAGTCTGAAACCCAAATAGCATCATATAAGATATAAAGAATACAATCCACATTTTCCATGGTTGGGCAAAATCATCTGTGTAGAAAATGTATGATAAACAACAGCCAGGCGAAAATTCCTCAAAAATAAAATTTCTTAATTGATTAAGGGGATCCAAGCTAACATGTATAAAAACAAATGGGTGTATATCCATACATCCTGATAAAATATAACCAATTTAAGTTATAGAAAGGTAAGCAATAACATTTTCAATAGATGCACAGTGTAAAAAATGCCATTAATTACCCTCCATTGAGTCCAGTTTCCTACTATTTTGTCAATGAGAGATAATGAGGGAATGGCATCATCCTATTCACAACTCTCTCACAATTTCACTCAGTGAAGGTGCAAAATCAGGTTCCTATAATTTAGGGGACATTGAATCCGATTCTCACAATTGTCCCATTACCAGCTCAGATAGAAAAGAAGGAAATTGAATCCCACAGAATTGGAATTCCTAGAACACAATGAACATGGTCAAAAGGTATCATAATCAACTAAGAAACTGCTGCTGTCTATTTGAAGACTAAATGGAAAATAATGCAAAGGCATAGATGGAGAAGTATCTCCACCCATTCACACACACATAAAAAGATAAAGTAGACTGTGTATAGCAGCACACCATCATATTCTTCTACATAAATGAGTTTTAAGCAACATCGGCTTGCATTAATCAATCACAGGATAAGTGTTATAGGATCGTTCTTCATTACTTTTGTTTAATTCCTCGAGTTCCACTTCCGATTCTATTCTAGCCTCTAGTGTTTTCCTTCCCCCGTCTACCTATGTTTACAATCTTTGCTCGGGCTCGTTAGAGAGAACCCGACAATCTCACAAGTATTGATCACGCTAGATTTCTGCTGGAAATTTTTTTGAACCCCTTCCATTGCTGGAGATAACTCCTTTCTATATTAGTATGTGCGGGTACTACATTTCTCTACTCACTACTCCTAATGTAACTACCCCACATCCCATTTCCTGCACCTACTGACTCCATACTTCCACATCACACACCCACTATTCTAGACCCACAATTTAACAGCAACAGAATACATGGACACGATAATAAATTCCAGAACACAACACATGACATTTACACATGCACAGCAGATCAAGAAAACATATTACAACACTTATCACAGTACACAACACACGACTAACATACTAGACTTCAATCAATTGTTCAGGAATCCTTCTTTGATCTTCTTTGGAAATAAACACGTTCAAATGGTGCTAACCCTTTATGTGAACGCAAGCTAACCTTGCGTGTAACAATAAGTCAACCAGGGAATGAACATGTGCAGAACATTAATTTAGAAGATTCCATTACCTGTTTAGGTTGTCCATTATGACCGCCAACTGTAGTTGCAATAATGTGGCCTGTCTCAGTTCCATTTCCATTAAGAACCTCTGTTTCTGAGTCCTATACATAGAATTTAGATATGGTTAAAATTTTACAAGACAAGCATTTGAATATTATACCAAGTCAGTAGTGAGATTGTTAGTTACTGTGATGACTGTTGTTTCACTTGAACAACAAAATTGCAGCGATGTGTTTATATATGTGCATATGCATGTGTTTATGGGTGCATATACATGCACATCTATCCGAAAGAGAATGATAATAAAGATGTATTACCCTGTTGTCATGAATTGACGTCTTTCCATCTTTTGTTGCTGCTTCATGCATTCTGCGGTGAACCACATCGTTTTTCTGTTTGGCAACTGTAGCTGTATCGGAAGTGCTTGCTGCAGCTTCTAGTGATGTAGAAGCCATATGCTGCTCCAGTCCAGTGGCACCTCTCTCAATTGAACGTCCCTCCACATTAACCTTGTGTTCAGTTTCTTGATCAACTTTTGGTCTCTTCATACTCAAATCCCCACCCTAAAACCATTATGAAGTAATCTAAGGTAAGAAAAGAAAGAAATAGAAGTACCAGAGTGTATGCACAGCAAGGAATCTTAAGAATAATATTGCACAGATATTACGCAACCTTCCGATTCACAGTTTGTGAAAACATATAATGGCTATGATGAAAATAAAAAGCATAATCAAAACATACAATCCCATTTCCAACAGGAACATTTATTGTAGCCAATATGATCAAGTAATAAGATCATTAGGTATATCAATGGCTATGACGAAAATAAAATAACTCTGGGGAATCACCAGTCTTGGTGGTTAAATAAGATCATAGGAATAAGGCAGCATATGAAGTGTATGGACACCGTCACTTTGTTTGGGGGACGTCACATCAAAATAACTTAAAGTATCGCAAGTATCTACAACAGAAGAGAATCAAATCTAGACACCCTTACTTAGCAAAAAATCCAAACCCATGATTCAGCAGACAAGTGAATCGAATTTGACTCCATGGACTTTCTAATCATAATTGGAGAGTCAGTTATTACTTACCAGAAAACCTAAACCCGTGATTCAGCAGACACACGGATCGAATCTGACTTCATTGAATTACTAATTGTAATTGGAGAATCAGTTAATTTTTAAATCATGCAACGAATCATTTCTAACCTATTGTGGACAAAAACAAAATACTGATCATATCTAGCTAAAAACCAGTAGAAGAAAATTAAACTTTCATATGCAAGTAATAAAGTTATAAATCTCCATTACATCTGTCACTTATCAAGCTCAAAGGACCGGAAACAAATCAAAAGTTTCATAAATCGTTCCCTGAATTCTCTCAGAAATGATGAAATTACATAATCAAACAGCATGGAGACGCTACACAAAGAAAACTCGAAACCTGATCTTAGTCCTCATCAATTTTTCTAGGCAGCTATATAGCATAACTAACAACCCCCAAAAAATCACAAAAAAAAAAAAACAAAAAGAAGGGAAAACAGTCAATATGCAAGATGCTAATCTAAAAATCGTAAATGTATCCATTACTCCATAATACCACACAAATTAGCCAGAAATACCGGAGCGCGGAAGAAACTTTTCACATTTTCCAACTAAAATTGATTAAGAAATCCTTTAAACGAGTACTCAGCGTAATCAAACACGGGATAGAACCTAAACCACCGAGAAAGTATTTAAAAAAAAAAAAATGGAAGCTAAAACTGAAAACAAGGATTTCTTCACTAAAAGTTCAAAGAGCACAATACCGTCAAAATCTCTCTCAACGAAATGCTGCGGAATTTAAATATCGAAGGAGATTGGGAAACTTACTGGATCAGAAGAAATCGAAGTACGACCAGATGCAATGCTCTTGATTCTACGCATCATATTCATGATTTGCTTATGAAAAAAGAAATAAAAGAAATTCAAAGAAGAAGAAGAAATTGAAAATTTTATGAGTCGAGAAGAAAGAAGAA
This sequence comes from Laguncularia racemosa, assembly GCA_037954665.1. Classification (NCBI taxonomy): domain Eukaryota; kingdom Viridiplantae; phylum Streptophyta; class Magnoliopsida; order Myrtales; family Combretaceae; genus Laguncularia; species Laguncularia racemosa. The sequence goes on from JBBMOL010000016.1 coordinate 3,862,402, forward strand.
AGAAAAAACGGAAAATCTAATGGATTTTCAGAATTTCTCTCTCCTCCTCCTTCTCCTCTCTTATCTGAACAAGAGAGAGGGGAAAAAAAATATAAAAACAACTACATGACCCGCAACGATCCCTCTCTTTCCTCTTACACACATACACACGCACGCGCGCGCGCGCGCGCACTCTGTTTCTCTCTCTCTCTATCTTCAGTCTCTTCAGATTTTAGGGTTTTTTTTTTGGGGTGGGCGGGGGTGGTTTCTGTTTGGGTAAGGTGATTTCTCCTATCTGATCAATGGTATGTGAATTGAATTGTGCAAGTGATTATATTGTTGACCTGTCCTTTTTTATTATTCTTTCGTCAAAGTTTGACCGTAATCGTCCAGCCAGCCAGCCGCAGAACACCCAACCCCTTTTTAAGTTTTTGGGATAACAGTCAAACGTGGAACAGGGATCTTTGGATTTGTGAAGACAATATGATCATGAGATTGATCCAACGGCTGGTTCTTTTTTAAAGTAGAAATTTATATATATTGTAATTTTGTGTATATACATATGTAATGTCCGCTACTTCCTGAGATTTCATAATTTCATTTGAGTATTAATTGAAGCTTTCTTTGTTTCCATTTTCATATATACATATATTTATACATTACGAGACTACAAAGGAAATTAAAAGACAAATCTCCTGTACACTTTAATTTCCAAATCGACATAGATATATAAGTATATGTTTATCATAAAAAGGAATATAATAAAACTTACTCCTCATCACATATTTATTTGCTTGAAACTAATTTGGTTTTTTTTTTTTCCACAAAAGCCACATTTTTATGAAAATAATTTTTATTTAACTACTAAATACATAACAGCTTTTACATAGCTTATAGGGGTTTAAGTGTCTAAAATTAAAGGTTAAAATTACTAAAATATATGGATGGATTTGTAAATAAGAGTAAAGCTAATACTAAATTTTCATGTTCCATACATAATAATTTTTGTACGAATGTATCACCAAAAATTCTTTGTTTAATTAAGTTGTTTAGTCAATTCACATCTCTCCGCAAACTTTAGTGAATCTTAAAATATTTTATTTGTTTGTTTGCAAGCGTCTTCAATTTGTTCTCTAATAAAATTTATAATCGAAAGTTTGACCAATCAATAAAAGTAAATATGATAAAATTCAAACATATATATTTTGTATTAATGGTCGGCAAAAGCTTCGTATATGGGAGACGGGAGCCATTTCAAAAATTTATTAATATTAAATCAAATTATAAAATAGTAAATATCTCCCTATAATATGGTAACAATTTAAAAATCATTTCATTTACATAAGTGTATAGAAACCTATCCTATCTAGCTCTTTGCAATATTGTTATTATGTTTAGTGCTTCCAAAGTAAAAAGATGAACACTTGGATGGTATACTTGAGAAAAAAGTTTTTGTACTAAGAGATATATGTATCAATGCAAAACTACATAGTGCACCTTTATAAGGTATAGTACTCCATAAAAGTTGATATATTGAATTCCATCTATGTCATACATTCCATTTAAATTTTTAAGGTTTTAGTTGATTATTTATACAAAATTTATAGCATCCCTTATTTAAGGAAGGGTTATCTAATATAAAATCAATAACCATTTTTATTAGAGTCAATTTAAAATCTAAAACGGACATATCATCTTTGACGCATAAATTTAATATACGATATGCGCATTTAACATCCAAAAAGGTGCCACCAAGGTGAGATTGGTAAAGATTTTGCAATTCTAGAATTGATGCAATGTTAGGTGCAGCATTGTCAAAACCAATAGAAAATATTTTTTTGTCAAAAAATACTCATCTAAAATAAGACCAATTATCTTAAAAATATTTTCAGTATGGCGATCATTAAATTTGCGAAGTGATAAAAGCCTTTTATACAATACCTATGATTCATCCATCTAATATGTAGTTATTCCCATGTATGAATTTTGTTGCCACTTATATGTTCATATATTAGCACATATAGACATGTGTATTTAAGGTGCTAAACTTAACTTTAAATTCTCATTTACCAAAATGGTATTGTTCAATAGTATCTTTACATATGGTTGACAAAGAAAATACCTGTTGTAAACACCCCATTTTTGCCTCCCTAATGATCAATAATAATCAATTTTTAATTTTTTTTTATAATTTTTCTTCTAATTTAGTAAAAATAGGAAAAATATTCAAAAAATAAAATAAATAGGAAAAATACATCAATTTTGGAAAATAATTATAGAAATAGTAATAAAAGGGATTAAATAATTTTTACAAATTTTTTGAATTTCAAAATAATACAAAAACAATAAAAATTGCATTGCATATATGCAAATTGCGAAAAAAAAAAAAAAAAACGAGTAAGTGGGTTAGCTTAGCTGGTCAAAGCCATGACCGTGCGTGCGGGGAAAGGGTTCAGGTTAGGAGTTCGAATCGCAGGGGATGCATTCCGTGTTTTGCAATTTTTTTTCCCTCCCTAGGACACATGTCAGCAGATGATTGGCCTACACGAACGCACACGCCGGGCCCGTGATCTTCTTCTTCCTTCATCCGAGATCGTCGCCAGCGAGGAAAAATCGAATTTCGGTTGTTTTGATTTGATTTTTTACACAAATCCAACAGATCTTTAACTGAAATAGGATAAACATCATCCAATTAGAATCAAATCGCAATAGATTAAAGGACTTATACAAATCGGAGATGGGTTTTTCAACCGAAATCCGATTTACCTCAATCGGAGGAAATTCGAGCTTATCCAACTTGATTTCTTGCGTCTATAAATAGGAATCAAGGGGAGGAAGCCAAAGGATAGATCAAAAGTGAGAAAATAAGAGAAATCGAAGCCTTGCCTGAGTTCCTCGAGCCGCAACCACCGACCAAGCTTCGAACCATCACTAGGAGGCGTTTTTGGAAAAATCCACCACCACAGTTGAGTTCCCCATCCCCGAAAAGCTTGGAAGCCGCCCTCATTCGAGAAAAAGAACCACCGAAATGCCACCGCCGAAAAGCTCCAGCCGCTGTGATCAACCGACCCGGCCCAACCTGTTTCGACTCGATTCGACCTAACCGACTCACGCATCGACCCGGATCCAGGTAAGTCGGATTTTTTGATTTTTTTGATTTATTTATTTATCGAATTTTATTTTTTTGTTATTTATAATTCAAAAAAAATAATACTAGGAAAATATTAGAATTTAAATTAGTTTTTTTAGGTTTAGTTTAGGATAAATAATAGAAAATTATAAAAATCACAAAAAATATATATATAATAAAATAATAAAATCATAAAAAATAAAAAATATATATATTAGAAAAAATGATAGATTTAGATTTTTAGTTTAGGGTAGATAAAATAAAAATTATTAATTAATTAATTAATAAATAATAAAAATAAATAATAAAAAACAAATAATAATATTAGAGGTAGGATAATAATAGAGAAATAATTTTTTTTTATCACTTAGAAAAATCCTTTTCTTAAATAAATCCAAAATTGGTTTTTCCTTAAATTATTATTTTTCAAAAAAAAAAGTTTAGGCTTAATTTTTCCCAAAAAACACTAAAATGATAAAAATGTAAACCGGAAGTAATTTCATAATTAAAATTAACAAACACACTAAAGTTTTTCATGAAAAGCGAATTACGGCCCGTTTGATCCTAAATAGCAAGTACGTAGGCACTCGTTTGGGGCAACTCTAAAAAGAATAAAAAAAAAATCATTTTTCATAGCTAGAATAAGTTGTCTTTAACCAATAAACAAAAACACAATAAAAAATAATAACAACAAAAATAAAAAACAAAATAAATGACAACAAAAGACATTAGGGTAAGGTTTAGATTTCAGGAGAATAGGGTGGTAACTTTAAGGTTTTAATATGTTAGCCTCCGAGTCCGGCAACTCTAGTTTTCCACTTTCCTCTTTCACAAAAAATGAAAAGAGGATCTTGTTGACTAGTTATCCAAATTAGGATTAATCTGCTCAATTAGTCTTAATTCAATCTTTCCCAATCACAGTTGGGTAGCGACTCCAAAATAAAATGAAATTCCTAGTTCAAGTCAAGGATCTATATTAGATGAGCATAGGGTCTAGTATAAATCGGATTAGGAATGAAAAATAAAAAATTAGACTTGACAAGATTGCGACTCCACTAGGGGTTGCTCTCTAGTAGGCTAGCCACCTGAATCTCCTCAAATCACTTTTTCCAAGAAATGTCTTTTGATTGTTATACTGTTGCTAACCTTTCAGGGATTTAACTAGATTTGAGGTTCAGTTATTTACTTTTACTGTTGAGTCTACATACATGTAATCGTGTGAATAGATACAGTTAAACTCGGGCCATCTTAGGACCCTAAGACCGGGGGGGGGGGGCATTGTGTAGGTTTTCGGGCGAAGTGATATGATCACCGTTCGGGACTGATTAGGCTACCCTACCCAATGCTTCGATATGGCCTGAAATCCATTTCTTTGAGAATGCGGGAGGCTATAGAGCTTGGGGACCTGTTAGAACCCACCTATCTGCATACATGAAGTCATAGGCTGGCAATCGATTAATGATGTAATACTCTTATTCTGTTCATGGAGTTTAGATACATTTCCCTGTAATAACATCAAGTGTACATTGTAAAAAGTCTTTGTAATTAGAGATTTATGTTGTAATAGATGGCTAGTTCTACAGTCGACTGCCTCCTCTGCAAAGAGATCCAAGTTTGCAAACCTCTGGACCCAAAGTTGGTATTGGACCATTGATTTACTCTATACAACCCTGAAGAGCAGGCCTTCATTCAACAGAAGATAGGGCCCATCCTCTCATTGATGAAGATGGAAATGAACTTACCTTTGATACAAGCCGTCCTCCATCTATGGGAAGTAGAGCCTGCAGCTTTCTTCATTAGGCCACATGAGATCACTCCCACTCTGGAAGAGTACACCCAACTTCTGCAGGCTCCATCACTAACCGGCAAAGTGTATGTGCCAGATCTTAAGGCTGGGTCAACCGGTATCTTCAGCAGACTTTTGAGTATTCGCAAGACAGCAATCAACAAGGCCCTAGCAAACTGTAACGAATATTGCATACGGATGGATGAGTTAGAAGCTAGGTTAATAGCCAGGGAAGATAACGGGGATAGGAAAGACATATTATGTAGGGACCCCAAGAGCTACAAATAGAGGAGGGTGAGTGCTTTCATCCTAACAGCCTTCGCCACCATACTCTTCCCCACCGGAACTTTTTATGTCCATTACAGAGTTGCAGAACTGGTGGCCCAATTCTTGGAAGGGAAATCTTACATCCCAGCTCTACTGGCTGAATAGATCCGGAACTTGAACTTTGTCAAGAAAAAGGGCCACGGGATCCTCCGCTCAAACATCGGCCTCATCCTGATCTGGTTTGTGAGCCACCTCAAATGTTTTAAGTTGAACCTGATCCAAAAAACTTTAGCCCAACAAGTGGACCTTGTGGACTCATGCGTAGAAAAGATAAAGCTGCCCGAAGACCTTACTAGCCATAGTTAGGTGGAAGTGCTCAAGAGTTTCAGTGCCGACGACATCTTGTGGACGGCTAGATGGAGTTGCTACAACAAAGTCATCCTAACCTGCAGAAACCTTCAGGCTGTACCTTTAATCGATATTAACGGATGTATAGGTTATCATCTAAACTCGGTGGTCCGCCAGTTCGGTACCATTCAAGACATAGTTTATCGACCATCATTAGAAGCAATCACGTTTGAATATCAAGACCCAAATCTGTTGGTAGCCGAGAAGTTTGCCAAGCTAGTAGAGGTCAAAGCCCTATGGGAGGCTTGAAATCGAGAGCCCTAATGTTGACCTCGGAGAACTGGATGGCGAAGTAGGCAAGCACCGAGCTACGAGGGATTTCGTGATCCACCAGCTATATCAAATAGGGGAAAGGGCATACCGAGTCCTAAATATCACCCAACCTGAGCCAAACAAGGTATACCTAAAGCTGAGAACCTATTTGGAGCAAGTCAGGACTCGGATATATGTATACTTTGAAGCTGCAGACTACAATAAGGATATCTGGAAGGGCCAATTCAAGGAGTCTGATCAAAGGAATAAGGCCTTGGAAGCTCAGCTGGAGAAGACCCAAGCTAGAGTCAAAGAGTTGGAAGCTATCATCAATGGAAAACCGACGCCTATGTAACAGAAGACCAAGAGAACTAGGAAATAGATTACTATTTTACTTTTTCATTTTTTTTCAAGTATCAAACTCCAAGTTTCCAATATTAATAAAAATAAAGTTTCAGTATTATATCATTAATCGATTGTTGGCCACCTTTATTTTAGCATCTGTGTGATATATGCATCATATTTACATACCTACATCATACTGGAAAAAAAAATGTGCGCCAAGTATCAAAGATAGTGTCCAAACAACCGAACCTTCTAAGAAGCCCAATCCGCACCCACTCAAAGACCAAAATGGCAAACAGTGGCAACAACAGTGACAACCGCAACAACACAAGTGCTAACGCCGCCTCAGATCCTAGGATCGTATCCCTATAACAAACGATCCAGCAATTGGCTACACAAGTCCACCTCCTGACTAAGAGTATTGGCCTCCTTCGCACCACCCAACTGACTCAAGAAGAACACTCAGGGGCCAGAAAGGGGAAAGTAGTAGAGGGTCAACCTCCAAAATATGAAGAGACCAATTCCCACCTCAACCTGGCTTTCGAGTATGAACCGAAAGTCAATCTTGGTCTAACCTCTGACGACATAAAGAGGGAAATGGAGGATAGGCAAAAAGAGATGGAAAGGAGACTTTTTCAACAGCTGGCTAATAAGATGAAGACGATAGAAGGGCTTGATGGTTTTGAATAGGCAGGGATCACTAACTTACTAGTATATGGGGAGGAGGTATACCCAGAGAAGTTCAAGACTCCAGAATTTGAAAAATATGATGGTATTGGATGCCTCAAGATGCATACAAGGCTGTATGTACGGAAGATGAGCAAGTATGCCTAATATGACCGGCTTATGATCCAAACCTTCCAAGACAGCCTTACAGGCCCTGCCCTCATCTGATATGCACACCTAAACTTCAACTAGGTCAATACTTGGGAAAGACTTGCTCGAGCATTCTATGACCAGTACAAATTCAACATTGAAGTTGCCCCTTCGGTAATCGACCTGGGAAGTCTTCAAAAGAGACACACTGAGTCTTTCAAGGAGTATGCTCAGCACTAGAGAGCTTAGGTTGCCAAGGTAGCGACCCCAATTTCTGAAAAAGAGTTGACATTCATTTTTGTCAACACTTTGAATAAGACCTACTTCTCACATTTGGTGGGCTAGACGTCATCCAACTTCGCAAAAGTAGTAGTAGCGGGGTACCGAATCGAGAATGCCATCACACCAGGCAGACTCCAAATAATAGATCCTTCCAGGATCACATCATCACAAAGGCCCTTAGGAGGTAACAAAGCCAAGGAGTCTACCGCCAGCACGGTTAATTCCGGCAAAGCAGACAAGGTTGGGACCCGCGTAACATTCTAAACCATAAGTGCCCCAATCCAGCAGTCCCCGATGAATCACACCCAGGCCACCAGAGTCTTAAGACAGTTCACTCCAATCCCGATCCCGCTCAGCCAGGTCTTCGCTCGGCTGCAAGCGGATAATTTGATCAGTTTCGAGATCCCGAGTGACCGGTACAAGCCTAGAAATTTCAACTCAAGCCTCAAGTGTGATTATCATATGGGCTAAGAGGGGCATTCTACAGATAGATGCTGGAGGCTTCAAAACAAAATTCAAGATCTGATTGACGCTGAAATAGTGCAGTTAGACTTTGTTAACACACTAGCACCTAATGTCAACACTAATTTGCTACCCAACCATAAGCCCACTGTCAATATGATCACATTTGAAGAGTCAGATTCCAAAGAGTCCCAAAAACAGCAAAAAGCAATGGTGCAGTGAGGAAGTCACCCACGCCAAACCCCATATGAAACCCATAAATCATAAATCAAGAAGAGATGGTTAACTGGAGACCCAATGGTCAATACCTTAAGCAAATTGCATGGGAGATTTGAGTATATGGTAAATTACTCCTTCACTCCAACTGAGTATGGGCCACCTAGCGAATGGGAGCCCGAGTTTAAGAAAGAGGACAACCCACCAAAAGAAGAGGAGAAGTCTGTGAACATGATTAAATCGGACCAAAAATCGATAGTCATAAAGTGCTACGAGGGACAATCTGCTGAGGTGCAAATTCCAAAAAAGAGGTATGTATTCAATGTCCTAATACCCGTAGAAAGGTATAAGGCAGCGCCATTTGACTATCGGGCTCTTGATCAAGAAAGACCCCCTATCGTAGGCGGAATCACCCGTTTTAGGAGAATCTATGACCCGAAATACAAGACCTCAACTAAAGAGCCCAACACTAAGGTAGGAAAAGAGGAAGAAGAGGGGTTCTCTGCATTTACAAAGATGGTCAAGGGAAGCGAATATAAGATCATGGAACAACTGAACAAGGTTCTAGCCCAGATATTGCTCATGGGCTTCCTCACAACCTCTGAGCCTCACAGGGAAGCACTCTTTAAAGTGCTCAAACAGATCAAGGTACCAGAGGGCATCGCAACAGACAAATTGAGCCATATGGCAGATTCGATCTTCACCATGGACTAGATATCTTTCTCTCCCGAAGAGTTAGGAGAAGACGGAGACCAACATACAAAACCACTGTTCATTGTGGTAAAATGCAACGACACAATCGTCTCCCGAGTACTCATTGATAATAGATCTTCTCTCAACTTGTGCCCATTGGCTACCCTCGACCTACTAAGAGTCGATCCAAGCAACATCAAACCAAGCTCAACAGTGGTCAAGGCTTTCGACGGGTTAAAGAGAGAAATAGTAAGGGAAATAAATTTGCTAATGGAGATTGGCCCATAGATATTCCACATCTCCTTCCAAGTCCTCGACATTCCAAGGTCTTTTAATCTGCTATTGGGAAGGTCGTGGATACATACTGCTGGAGCCATACCTTCAAGCCTCCATCGGAAAGTCAAGTTCATTGCAAATGGACAGATCATCACCGTGTTAGGAGAGCAAGATTACGCCATCTATAAAGAGACCGCCATACCCTGCATCAGGGAAGATGGTTCCGAAGACTTTGTTCTCTAAATATTCAACGAGGTGAATGTGGTAACTAGCAAGGAGGGCCATCAGTTTAAAGAGGGACAGCAAGGGACGTTTGGACTAGGATACGTTCCTACAGCCCAAGAAAAGGCGCAAGCAAGGGATATCAGAAGGAAAGGGAGGCCAGGCGATACTCAGATGCGTTTTCCACCCCTCCAACAATCATTCAAATAAGCAACTACCATTCAAGAGCCAAGGATAAGCGAAGCTGACGTCAGCAATGAGAGCTTGACCCTTCGCACAACCAAGCAACATCCAACTCTTAACAATTGATTCTGTTATCCTATTGATAGTGCTAGGTCAGCTCAAGGATAGGAAACAATTATTAAACAAATTTTTATTGTGGTTTCTTTTCAGATTCAATAAATTGCAATTCATTCCTTTGTTTTTTGCTTATATATATACATACTCTCATTTCACTCCACCCACAGATTCCCTATTGTCGAACATTAGGAACATTTCGCGTAGGTAAGAAATGAAAACACTGATATCATTTCCAACACTGCTGGGTCAACCGTTGGAGGCGATGTCCTTGACCACGAAATAATACAAGAAAATTGGCAAGGACATGAACAAGGTGAGATTTCAATAAACGAGCCGGTGAAGATAGTAAATCTAGGAAGCACTGAGCAACCTAAAAACCTCAAGATCAGGACCAGTTTAAGTGCTAAGCAAAAACGTGAGATAGTCGAGCTGTTAACTAAATATGTAGATATATTTGCCTAGTCATATGGTAACATGTTGGGATTAGACCAATCCATAGTAGTTCACAAGCTTCTCATAAGGGAAGATGTCTAACCTAAAAAATAGAAATTGAGAATATTTAGGCCTAACATCTTACTAAAGATTAAAGAGGAAGTCAAAAAACTACTAGAAGTGGGGTTCATTGAGGTGTCCAACTATCCGAAATGGGTAGTGAATATAGTCCCCGTTTTAAAAAAGAATAGGAAAGTACGTGTATGTGTAGATTTCCGAGACTTAAACCAAGCTACTCCAAAAGACAACTTCCCTTTATCTCACATCGATGTCCTAGTAGACAACACTGCAGGAAATCATCTTTTCTCATTTGTGGACGGTTTCTCAGGATATAATCAAATAAAAATGAATGAGGAAGATAAAACTAAGACAACTTTCATCACAACATGGGGAACTTTCTGCTACAAAGTCATGCCCTTTGGTTTGAAAAACGTCGGGGCAACATATCAGAGAGCCATGGTCGCAATACTTCATGACATGATGCATCGAGAAGTCGAAGTATATGTTGACGATATGATAGCCAAGTCTAAAGAAGAAGAAAGCCATGCGGTTGTCCTGAGAAAGTTGTTCAAGCGATTGAGAAAGTTTCAGCTCAAGTTAAATCCAGAAAAGTGCACCTTAAGGGTCACAACAGGCAAGTTGTTAGGGTTTGTCATAAGCCGAGAAGACATTAAAATCGACCTTAACAAAGTAAAGGCCATAATGGAGTTACCCTCTCCACGTACTATCAAAGAGGTAAGAGGTTTGTTGGGAAGATTGAATTACATAGCTCGTTTCATCTCACAACTCACAGACAAATGCCGTCCACTATTCTGTCTACTAAAAAAGAATCCTGCAGTAGAATGGGACGATAAATGTGAAGAAGCATTCTAGACAATCAAAGACTATCTCATAAATCCTCTAGTCTTGATAGTTCCAAAACAAAGGAAACCCTTATTCTTATACCTCACGATACTCCCTAAATCCATGGGGTACATGCTAGGACAGAAATATGAAGAGGGAAGAGAGCGTTTCATATATTATATAAGCAAGAAATTCACAGCCGGGGAACAAAGATATTCAGAAATAGAGAGGACTTGTTGTACTCTGATTTAGGTCATGCACCGATTGAGGTAATACACCTTTTACTATCACAGTGACTTGTTGACAAGACACGATCCTTTAAAGTACTTGGTAGAGAAGCCCGTTCTATTAGGGAGGATCTCCAAATGGAAAATGCTCTTATCAGAATTTGACATCACATACATAAATCAAAATTTGATAAAAGGGCAATCTTTAGCCGACCAGTTGGTAAAACACCCAGTTGAGGGAAATCCCCAAGAATCACAAGCTCAATTCCCTAACAAAAATATATTAACAGTAGAAAGTACACCAGTAGAAGACTGTGGGATAGACCAAAACCCTAAGTGGAAGATGTTTTTTGATGGAGCTGCCAATGTATTTGGTTGTGGGATCGGGGCAGTGTTGATATCACCAGAAGGAACACAATTCCCTTCAACAACAAGGCTCACATTTCCACATACTAATAATATCGCGGAATATGAGGCATGCATCCTCGGCCTCAAAATGGCTTGCCACATGGAAATCCGTGAATTAGAAGTATACAGAGATTCTTCACTCATCATATTACATACAAGAGGGGAATACAAAACTAAAGACCCCAAATTGGTACCATACCATCAGCATTTGACAAAGCTAATTGATGAATTTGAGGCAATCACCTTCACATACATCCCGAGAACTCATAATCAATTTGTGGATGCTCTCGCCACACTAGCATCTATAATTCAAATAACAGGGGGAGTCGAAGTCCAACCATTGAAAATAGAAATCGAAAGTCGGCTCGCTTACTGTTTGGTAGTTGAAAAAGCACAAGATGATAAGCCTTGGTATCATGACATCAAAACTTTTCTCTAAGAAAGCAAATACCCTGAAATGGCTAGCAAAAATGACCAAAGAACACTCAGAAGGTTAGTAAGTCATTTCTTATTAAATGGGCCTGTGCTTTACAAAAGATCGCCTGATACCACCTTGCTAAGATATGTGGATAGAAATGAAGCATGTGAACCGATGAAAGAAGTGCATGAAGGAGTATGTAGACCTCACATGAACGGCTACATGTTGGCCCGAAAAATCATGAGATTGGGCTACTATTGGCTGACCATGGAATCAGATTGTATCAAATATGTCAAGCACTGTCACTTGTGTCAAGTTTACGCAAACCGAATAAATGCTCCACCCAAAGAGCTGCATTCGCTGTTTGCACCATGGCCTTTCTCCATGTGGGGAATTGACATCATCAGCCCAATCACTCCAACAGCATCCAATGGCCACAGATTTATATTGGTAGCCATTGATTACTTCACCAAGTGGGTGGAAGCTTCATCATATGTCAATGTCACAAAAGGGGTAATAGTTCAATTCCTGAAGAGGGACATAATAGCTCGATACGAAGTTCTTGAGTCAGTTATCACCGACAACGGTACCAATCTCAACAACAAGTCGATGATAGATTTGTGTCAACAGTTCCATTAAACTATAGAAATTCAACTCCCTACCAACCTCGGATGAATGGGGCAGTAGAAGCAGCCAACAAAAATATCAAAAAAATCATCAAAAAGATGACAATCACTTATAAAGATTGGCACGAGATGCTACCATTCGCCCTCATGGCTTACAGAACTTCAATTAGAACATCTACTGGAGTTACCCCATATTCTCTAGTATACAGTACTGAGGTAGCCCTACTAGTTGAGTTCGAAATACCATCCTTCAGAATTCTGTCAGAAGTGCAATTAGATGAATCAGACTGGGTAAAGAAGAGGCTCGATCAGTTGAATTTGATCGATGAAAAAAGACTCACTGTGTTATGTCACGGTCAATGTTACCAACAAAGAATGGCCCGAGCATTTAACAAGAAAATGAGGCCTCGATGTTTCAAAGAGGGAGATCTGATGCTAAAGAAAGTTCTCCCGAATGTTCAAGATTCTAGAGGGAAATTTACCCCAAATTATGAGGGCCCATATGTTGTAAAGAAGGTATTGTCAGGAAGTGCTCTAATTTTAATTCAAATGGATGGTCCAGAATTGAGAGACCCCATTAATGCAGATGCTGTTAAGATGTACTATCCTTAGGCAAGAAAATTGAAGTTTTGCCAATGTTTACGAATGCCAATATTCAATACAAATTTCGTTGAGTCTAGTTTTCATTTCTCTTACAAGCAAAGTTAATGTCTTTGAATGATCGATAACTCCAACCAATTCTCATTAAAATAAACACTCCTAAATACATGACCCATCACTTCACTAATGAATGATGAACATTAAAATGATAACGAATCTCAATAAATTTTGTGATATAATCCTACCTACTTTTGAGCATTAAACCTGGTACATTAGTAGGATAATAGTACAATCATAATAGTTATCCTTGTAAGAAGGAAAATAAATCAAGACCCTCGGCCCTATTTTGAAGCAAGAGCAAGTAAAGGAGAAGCGAACTAGCATGAAGGTTCGATTGTTCGGTTGCTGTCCGCGATAAATTGGTAGGCATCTTAGAATAAATAATTATCATTCACATATCATAAAGCATCTCTTATCAAATCATTTAACCCATTCGTTAGAAGCAATTTCAAAAGTATAGGTTAGTCAGCCCACAATGGGGCACTTTCCTAAACATCCTCTCTTAGGGTCAACCCGTAGGGGCACCTTTCGAAATGTGTCTTCCTACTATAGGTTAGTCAGCCTACAATGGGGTACTTTCCTAAACATCCCCTCTCAAGGTCAGCCCATAGAGGCACCTTTCGAGACATTTCTTCCCCAGGGTCGCGAGTCTAAGAAGACGCTTCTCACCATAGGTTAGTCAACCCACAATGGGGCACTTTCCTAAACATCCCTTCTCAAGGTCAGCCCATAAGGGCACCTTTCGAGACATTCCTTCTCGTTGTAGGTTAGTCAGCCCACGGAGGGGCACTTTCCTAAACACCCTTTTTCAATGTTAGCTCATAGGAGCACCTTTCAAGATACCTATTTTTCAGGGTTGCAAGTCTGAGAAGACGCTTTCCACTATTGATTAATTAGCTTATAAGAGCACTTTTCGAATATATCAATTAGTTAGCTCAGATGAGCACTTTTCGAATCTATTGATTAGTTAGCTTAGAGGAGCACTTTTCGAATCTATCGATTAGTTAGCTCATAGGAGCACTTTTCAAATCTGTTGATTAGTTAGCTCATAGGAGCACTTTTCAAATCTGTTGATTAGTCAGCTCATAGGAGCACTTTGCAAATCTATTGATTAGTCAGCTTATGAGAGCACTTTTCGAATTTGTCGATAACCAATTAGTCAGCTCATAAGAACACTCTTCGAAGGCATTTCTCCCTAAATAGTCGCTAGTTTAGCCAGACGCTTCTATTGACAGGTTGCTAGCTCATAAGAGCACTTCCTGAGACAATCTTCTCTTTAAGGTTGCTAGTCCGATAAGACACTTCCTATCATCAGCTATTCCACTCACAATAATGCATTCCTACACAATCCTTGAGATGTTTCTCATCACCGATTAGTCAGCCCATAGAGCACTTTTCGGGAGGATACAGTACTTTAGATTGTTAGGTTGTTTAAGATCATTTCCTAAGCAATAACAATCATCACAAAGTACTCATGGGATTATTAGCTTATGGAGCATTTTCCTACTAAAGACCAAATTCCAGATAACCAACTAAACCAAGACGTTATCCATTCAGTCAAGAGGCCAAAAATGGCGTCTTTTTTGTCTTTATAATTAAGTTTTCCAAACTTTACTATAAAGAGAGGCAGCTGTAAACACTCCATTTTTGCCCCTAATGATCAATAATAATCAATTTTCAATTTTTTTCATTTTTTTTACAATTTTTCTTCTAATTTAGTAAAAATAGGGAAAATATTCAAAAAATAAAATAAATGGGAAAAATACATCAATTTTGGAAAATAATTGTAGAAATAGTAATAAAAGGGATTAAATAATTTTTACAAATTTTTGGAATTTCAAAATAATACAAAAATAATAAAAATCATATTTCATATATGCAAATTGCGAAAAAAAAAAAAAAAACGAGTAAGTGGGCTAGCCTAGCTGGTCCGAGCCATGACCGTGCGCGTGGGGGGAAGGGTCAGGTCAAGCGTTCGAATCGCGGGGGACGCATTCCGCATTTTGCAATTTTTTCCCTCCCTAGGACACGTGTCAACAGATGATTGGACTACACAAACGCACGCGCTAGGCGCGTAATCTTCTTCTTCCTTCGTCCGAGATCGTCGCCGGTGAGGAAAAATCGAATTTCGGCCATTTTGATTCAATTTTTTATATAAATCCAATAGATCTTTAACTGAAATAGGATAAACATCATCCAATTAGAATCAAATCACAACATATTGAAGGATTTACACAAATCGGAGATAGGTTTTTCAATCGAAATTCGATTTGCCTCAATCGGAGGAAATCTAAGCTTATCCAGCTCGATTTCTTGCGTCTATAAATAGGAATCAAGGGGAGGAAACCAGAGGACGAATTAAAAGTGAGAAAAAGAAAGAAAATAAGAGAAATCAAAGCCTCACCGAAGTTCCTCAAGCCGCGACTACCGACCAAGCTTCGAACCGCCACTAGGAGGCATTTTTAGAGAAATCCACCACCACAATTGAGTTCCCCATCCCCGAAAAGCTCGAAAGCCGCCCTCATTCGAGAAAAAGAACCACCGAAACGCCACCACCGAGAAGCTCCAACCGCTGTGATCGACCGACTCGACCCAATCCTCTTCGACTCGATCTAACTCGACCGACCCGACCTGCGCATGGACTCGGATCCAAGTAAGTCGGATTTTTCGATTTATTTATTTATTTATTCATTTGTTATTTATAATTGAAAAAAAAAATAATACTAGAAAAATATTAGAATTTAGATTAGTTTTTTTAGGTTTAGTTTAGGATAAATAATAGAAAATTATAAAAATAACAAAAAAATAATATATAATAAAATAAAATAATAATAAAATCATAAAAAAATAAAAAATATATTAGAAAAAATGATAGAATTTAGATTTTTATTTTAGGGTAGATAAAATAATAAAAATGAAAAAATTATTAATTAATTAATTAACTAGTAAAAAATAAAATTAAAAAAATAAAAAACAAATAATAATATTAGAGGTAGGATAATAATAGAGAATAATTTTTTTATCACTTAGAAAAATCCTTTTCTTAAATAAATCCAAAATTGGTTTTTCCTTAAATTATTATTTTTCAAAAAAAAAAAAAGCTTAGGCTTAATTTTTCCCAAAAAAACACTAAAATGTTAAAAACGTAAACCAAAAGTAATTTCATAATTAAAATTAACAAACACACTAAAGTTTTTCATGAAAAGCGAACTGCGGTTCGTTTGATCCTAAATAACAAGTACATAGACACCCGTTTGGGGCAACTCTAAAAAGAATAAAAAAATATCATTTTATATAGCTAGAATAAGTTGTCTTTAACCAATAAACAAAAACACAACAAAAAATAATAATAACAAAAATAAATAACAATAAAAGACATTAAAGTAAGGTTTAGATTTCAAGAGAATATGATGGTAACTTTAAGGTTTTAATAGGTTAGCTTCCGAGTTCGGTAACTCTGGTTTTCCCCTTTCCTCTTTCACAAAAATGAAAAGAGGATCTCGTTGACTAGTTGTCCAAATTAAGATTAATCTGCTCAATTAGTCCTAATTCAATCTTTCCCAATCACAGTTGGGTGGCAACTCCAAAATAAAATGAAATTCCTAGTTCAAGTCGAGGATCTATATTAGATGAGCATAGGGTCTAGTATAAATCGGATTAGGAATGAAAAATAAAAAATTAGACTCGACACATGTGCACTAGAATTTAGAGATCTTTATTCATACCCCATTCAAATAGGATTAGCCCCTGCACTTAATAGAAGATGCATACCTATCATCATTTGAACCAAACCTTGTTTCTACTTCTCAACACTAGACCAAAATAACGATGTTAGATTCAATATGGAGTCCTTGGTTAAGATTTGTTGCTGCAACTTATTTAACCTATGCTCTGTCGAGTGTTTGGACCTCATGTATTTGGTAAACGTGCTATATCCACTCCTTTTTTTTTATGCATAACTTGTATTGCAATAGTTGCAAAATGCTCAAATCTTGCCATCTTCACCTATTGACACAAACCCCACTAACCCGTGATGAAACTCGATAATCAATTCACTAACCTCATAACCTAGGATCTCTAAAAAACGATGGACACCACGACCCTTTGTCTATAAACGAGAGAAAAACCTTGGTATATGTGATAACACCACAATTGATTATGGTAGGATTGATTGATAAGTTAAGGGATGAACGCCAAGGATTCAAGAATCCAATAAGTTCGATAGTTCTTTAAAGAACCAAAGAGAAATCTCTCTTAATTGATGAGTAAAATATCATTCAAAGATTCAATCCTACAAATGAATGTGTGACGACTATTTATAGTCTCACAACAAAAGTACACAAAACATCACAAAAATCCTACTTGCAACTACAGAAAAACAATATACGCCGGTGGCCTAAATTGGACAAAAGTCAGCCTATAATTTCTATCTAAACCGGCACTCAAAACCAATGGCTTAAATTACAAGTTGAACCGACCTTTGTGGAGTAAGCTAGCCACTTAGGCCAGTGGTCCTCAATACTCTTAAAGCTGTCGGCCTTTGATTCCACCCCGACTTCTGTCCTTGTGATTCACACTTCGAATATTCCTATACTCTTTGTTCCCAACTCCTTATCTTGTCCTTGATCATCCTTAGACCAATCCTCTTAATGTGATCTTCATCATTCCCTTCCTCTTGAAAATGATTTGTCCTCAAATCGACACCTCTTGGAAGCCGCTTTAAATGCCCTTGTGCTGGGAATCGTTTTGCACATTACTTCTCCCGCCGCTCAATATTGATCTTGGCCTTTTCATGCGTCGTAACATATTTCTTTGTTCCTACAAATAGAGCATTCTTAACCTCACTAAGTCTCTCATCAAAATTTTCTTTCCACTCTACTTTTCTCTCATCACTCAATCTTTTTCCCCTCTTTTCTTTTTCCTCTATAATATCACTCAACTTATTTTTACCACTCACTCTCGTCTGTTCTCCTTCCTTTTCTTCTACAATAGTATTCATTTTATTTTCAACACTCATTTTCTTTTGCTCTCTCTTTCAATATTCTCACTTGATCTTCATAAAATTTTCCCTTTCTCTTGGCTTTTTTCTCAGTTTTTAGCTTTATTTTCTCACAAACCTCATCTTGCTTCTCTTTTTCTTTTGGACTCTCACTCACTATCTCTTTTTCACTCTCTTTCTTTTGACTACTCTCTTTTTACAATTTCAATCGCTCCTCATAAACTTGTTTATGGGTTAAAGGTACAAGAGTAACTAGCTTTTGATTATACTCAAAGGAATATTTATTGGTAAAGCCGTTATGCTTAACCCTCCTATCAAACTACCATGGTCTTTCAAGCAACAAGTGAATAACTTGCATTAGAACTACGTCACACAAAATGTCATATTCATACCTTCTAATGCAAAAAGTAACAAGCATCTGCTTATCTACCCTTATGATGTCTAAAAAATTTTGAAAAATTATATGAAAATTTCGAATAAATATTTATGTTTAGAATAATCAAATTAATTTAAACGTAAAGTTTATAATAAAATACTAAAATTATAAAATTTAAAGATATCAGTGTACACGTATGAAATATTAAAATAGAAATAATTATAATATAATATATAATATAATATATAAATATATATACATAATTGTGAAAAAAAAAAATTCAAATCGCATGTCCTGTCCAGCCTTTTCTTCTATAACGGGATAGCAGCAGCAGCAATCGCCCCCATCATGTCGCCTACGTCGGGTCACATCATCCGTCTCCGCTGTCCCCCCACCCCTTTCTTCTCCCTTGTTCTTACCTCCTTCTTCTTTTTCTCTCATTTTCTTTTTTTTCCTTCTTTTTTTCATGACAATTGTAGCAACTCTCCTGTAATTTAGAATTAAACCTATATAATGTCATCACTTACATTAAGGTTTGCTCATCACTATCACCCAAGGATCTCTTCAGTAAAACACGCTACCCTGAATTCCTCCTTCCTTAACTCGTATTAGACCATCTATGCCATGCTTCGGCTAGATTTATAGCGGAGGTGAAGCTTTCTCCGTAGTGTAAGTCAGAATATAGTTATATTAAGTCATTGAAGCACTATAGTAAAGATGGCATGCGAGGCATTTGATGAAATGTCTGAATGAGACTTCGCATCATGGAATTGTTGTGCTTGAGCTGGAAACTTTGGATTCCCTATGACATATGTCGAGGGCATGACTCCTTGGGGATGTGACTGTCCTTGTATTTATGTTTTTCACGATGACGTTTTGCAATTGGCACCAACCCGGCAGTGATAATTATCTTCACAATCTTGGTGAATGTACGGAGATCAATGATAGAAGTACGACGGTATCCTCTCAATCTTCCTCATACGACCCTAAGAAAAAAGACTTGGCATCTCAATGGATATAGGCTTGTAGTTCTCTTAGGCAACAAATGTTCATCAATTATCCAATGGATATTTTGCAGCAGCTTGTGCATGTTTTCAAATCCCAAACCACAAGCACAGAAACTTCACAAAATATGAGCCGTAGATCTGATTGTGGAGCTCTTCCTTCATTTTGACTAGAATTACCGACAGAGAATTTCTCTCCTTTCTTTTCATATTCTTATGTGAAATCTCATCATGCAGATATATTTATGGATTACCATAGATTGCTGTTGGAGAATACTTTCCAATTGGTGTATACATTAGTTCGACCAGAAAAGCAAGAAAAGTCTGGTGAAAAAGAAAAGATTCAAAAGATTTCCGCTGGTAAAGATCTGAAGCTAGATGGATATCAGGATGTTCTCTGTAGTTATATCAATAATCCACAGACTACTTTTGTCAAAAGATATGTAAGGAGGCTTTTCCTCCACTTGTGTGGAAGCAAAACCCACTATTATAGTGTTTGTGATTCTTTACAATTCTCAACTGAAGTGAAGAAGCTTTACAAGCATGTGAACAAGTGTGGTGGCACTCAGACTCCCATGTGTTATAGGATCTTTCTGTTGTCCCTATTTCGGATTTGTCGATTTGGAGGTCTAGTTCTAGTCTAGGTTTTAGGGTTTTTCATCCTTGTTTACCTATGGTGATTGTTTAGGGTTTAGGCTCATTGGAGAGAACTTGATGATCTCTTGCGTGTTACTCACACAATGTTTGATTGGAAATTGAAAATTAATTCATTGCTATCGAGAACTCCTTTTTTTTTTTTTTATACAATACATTCCTAGTTCTCATCCCACTACTCCTAGGTAACTTCCTGCGTTCCCTACTGCCTCCACACCGCCACTAACGTGATACCCACTACTGAGGTATCCTAATAGACTTGCATGACCAAATTACAATGACACCACCTTTACATAGCCCTTGATTACATAATTCTAGGGCCATTACATAATACACAATAGAGTACACAACAAACTAAGACCAATAACACAAACACACAACAGACAAACACAACTAAATAGGACACCTAAGATACTGACAACTTCCACTTATGCAAGGATCTTCCTTCTTCGTGAGTACACACGTGCAAAAGGTGTCATCCCTTGCTTTGAACGCAGGGAAATGTCACGTCTAACACCATGCCATATGAGTGAAGTGTTAAGATAGTTAAATGTTTGATGACAATGGCTGAAGTAGCTGTTATGTCATTGTTGTTGTTGGTTTGTGATGTGCTTAATGAAGCAAACACATAACACAAGAACAAACGGAACAAACCAATCACAGAATTACAAGAATGGTGTAAATCCCTTAAGCATAAAAGGCTTCCACGCAAATGACAAATTCCAATAGCAACTGAATAATCACAATTTAGGATCTAATTCCACCAAAATTGCATGAAAACCAATAATAGAAAAGAAACCTAAAATGGCATGATAAGAACAAACAAGAACAATCAATCACAACTAAATATGACACACTAGTGTGAATTGGAATCAACTTAGGGAATTGATATTACTCACAAATCCTTAAGTTGCCACTCGTCACAATCCTTGAAGAATCGATAAAAGTCTTATGAAATTAGAGCATGGAACCTTAATTCTCACATGAAAGAGGCAAAATTTTTTATCTCTCAACAAGCTCTCCACAAACCCTACTTTAGCAAGTATTTATACTTGCTCCACTTAGGGTTAAAATGACAAAACAATTACATCTATGCCACTAAAGGTGGCCGGTCCTAAATCCAACAATTACAACTAAATAAAATGTCCCAAAAAGCTTACAAAATAACCGGTTCAAAGATAAATTACAAGTACAAAAATAATGGTCTTCAAAGAGCTGGTTCGTCTAGTTAATTGTGATCACGACGGGCCATTGGATGTGAATTCGATGATGTCCCCAATTTGATCAACGGTATAGGTCATGTGGCATCCTGTGAAGACTGATCACTGTACCTGTTATATTACCATTCAAACTTTATTAGATTAAGAAAATGTATACATGCAAGTGATTTAGATCATCATCCAAATCAAGTTCCCTGACCATCGAGATCATAGGGTAGATTCCCATCAGTTTGGCTGATTTCATTTGTTAAAGAAATTTAGTTATATTTAGTACAGTCGTAGTGCACTTATCATGGTTGTACTGTCTGTTGAAAGAGGAGGATTGTTAAACTAGGAGATGATGCTTTGAAGAAGGCTGACTTTACTGTGACCATTCTTGCCAAGGAGAAGATGATTCATAAGATGATAATTGTAAGCTTATTTCTCAGATTTCGAGTCTAGATGCATGGTTCAAAATTCTTCCGTAATCGTCATGAAGGATATATTAATAAAGCAGTTGTAATAAGGTGTATGAGAGAAGATCAATCTTCTATCTCTATAAAACTTTATTACCTTCAAAATAGAAGTGCTAGACTCGGATTTTAGATTCAGGGTAAGGAATACTTGCTACTTGTGGGGGGTTGTTCTGAAGTAGCTCATTGATACTACCGATCACGGATTCTATACAAGTTTAACATGTTACTATAGTGACAAAAATGAGAAGAGTAAGGCCGCTATTGGCACTCAGCTTATGGGAGAAAGAGCAAAGATTATTCTTGATGAACTTTGAGATTTAGCTCTTTTCATGTGATCTCAATGCCTCTAACATATAGTTTTGTAGTCCAAAAGCTTTTCTCTCTTATTTATCAGACTTTCGTTCGAGGCAATCCCAATTCTTTGCAAAATCAAGATCTACTCCTCTTAGTCAATGGGGATTTTGAGATCTTTATCTCAAGCTAGGGATGATATAAAACTCTGATGATGAACTAGTTCAGGAGAACATTTTAAGCCCTCTCTTGTTTAAGGAACTCCACTGATGCTTTATTAAAGAGAATAATACCACAGGTGGATGGCTCAAGCAATCATACCTCTCCCCCCCATAGCAGGACAGCAAAAAGTTCTTCCAAAGCACACAAAAGGAGAAAAACAAAAGGCTCAGTGTCTATTGTATTAGGCTCAGCTGCTAGAAGAGTTTCCTAAGGTGTATTTACAAACAAGGTAGTCTCCAAGCTTACATCGGTAGATATTGAATTTGGAAGATGCACCTCCTGGTTTTGATATCAGGCAAAGGAAATTCAATCTTTCTATCTATATGACCATGACGAAGCAATGCAGGATCGAGACTTTCAATTATGTTTGTTGCAAGGGTAACTTTGACATCTCCTCTAGAATCGAAACCATCTAACCGATTTAGCAATTCTAACATGGTCCTTTGGTTCTCATGTTCAGCACCATAATGGGCATCATACCTTTTTATACCAACTACATCAATTTCATTAATGAAGACAATTGAAGCTTACTACCAACTACCTGGAGAAAAGTTGCCGAGGTTGAGTTTGTAACTACCTTTATCCATAGTGCTACAAACCCATTTGACAAGACTCATTTCTGACTTAATGAACTCACAATTTAACTCAACTGGACATGAAGAGTTATGTTCAAATCTCATTCTGACCTCCTCCTTTCTACTTGACGAGATACCCTTCTCTAGGACTTACGAATATGCAGTGGCTTTAGAGTTCAAAGAATGCAAGGAGATTATAGCAATAAAGGAAGCTACACAAGACACTTAACTTGGCATAAAGATTTCAATAGGTAAAGAGATTACATGTCAGAATCACTCAACAACAGTTAGGACCATGACCATCACAAACAAGTGAGTAAGAAACTTAATGATATGCTACAATGTTGTGTTATGTGTTGATATGCTATGTATGTGAATTCACTTGCTTGGCTGTAGTTGCAAATGGGTTGTGATTATTGTTATTTAAAGTTATGTAGTGGGGTTAAATGAGTTTAGAAAAGAAGTTACAAAGAAATTGGTAGTTAGATAAGTTATAGATGAACATTGTTTTAATGATGTGAAGGATAGAATGGACTGAAGGTTTAGATATCACTATATTAACGATAGCACTTCACACCATCTTGTCAATACTACTACTACAGGCCTAATACCACTATTCAAAATTATTTTCTTCAAACTAAACCAAAATATATAAACCTAACTTTTCCCTCTATAGTTACCGAGTAGGTATGCATAACTGTAATAGATTATATGTATATCATTATATACACTTATTAGAATCTACTTCTAAATATGTATATACGCTTAGGCAAAATTATTTTCCTATTATATTTATAGAATACATTCATGCATATAACTATACAAATCATAACTGCAACTTTTTATTCTGCAACTTAACAATTATGTTTTCTTGCGCCTCTTAAGTAAGTGAGGGGAGGTGCTTAACAAATTATCATAGGTATTTGAGGATGTAGGAGGGATATATATGTGGCTACCTAATTGACTCTTGAATTTGTGTATAATTGAGCACTTGAGAGGTATGGTGACATAGAGGCGTCAAGGAATAATAAGTGTAAATCAATCCCGAGTGGTTGATTTGACGTTTAAGTCAAATGGCACAAAGGTGTCAAGTTAACTTAAATATTGTGTATAGCTTGATTGTTTTTATCTGTTTGGTTTGGTGTTACTTGTTTTACCTATGATGTGAAATGCGTGATCTCTTCTTGTTGTGGTAAATGTGAATAAGAGATGTAGTGGATTTGTTTATGGGACTTCACTGGGTTCCTATTGATTGTTCTTGGAGTGGTAGTCTTTAAATGCTTGGTAGTATACCTTATTACCTTGAATGGGAATTGGTTGCAACTATATATTGTTTGATCACCCTAAATCAATTAATTAAAAAAGTGGACTAATTAAAATTTGACATGCATTTACACAAGACATTGCATGAGATTGAAGGCCATCATTGCTACAGGACGAGTCGAAAGTGATTAGAGGATCGTTGTTCCGCCAAGTGCAAACTAAGTGATTAGGGGATTGTCGCACCTTAACGGTTCTAAGTTCGACCTGTCTCTTGAGGGTTTAAATGCTTGGTGTAGTGAGGCACTTGAGCCTAGATCATTAAAGCTAAAACACAGTATAAATAAGTGATAAGAGTAATGAAATCGTGTGTAAGACCCAAGCACTGATGGTGGCTTTGGAATCCCCAACCCAAGGTCAAGGGGGGAGTAAACCTTAGACTTCACATCGGTTACCAGAAGACCATATGAGATGCTGCATTCATATGGTTGTTCATGTATAGCATATGATTTGATAACTTGATTTGAAATTACTTGTGCATATGTAGCATTGAAAGTATTATCGTCCCATTCACTGAGCCGTAATGTGCTCACCCCTCCATAGACCCTTTTTCAAGTAGAGATTATGAAAGCTCGGGATAGGATAAGATGTGAAGTGTCGAGAGTTTTTAGAAGACAAAGACGATGAAGTAAGAATTGCGAAAGATAGGCTATTTAGATGAAAGGTTATTTTAGGATCCTAATGTAAAATTGGAAGTTATGAAACTTAGAATTTATTCCATTTTACTAGTTGGTAAGGGATAACGATTCTCTACGATTATGGTTGACCGTGGGATACATAATTCGTAGTTATATTTTATTATATAACTTTATGTACTATGATTAGTCGTAAATGTAATTAATTTTTTAGAATCTTACGATCTCTGGCTTATAAGACGATTATCATGTAACGGGTGCACACATGCAATGATAATTTTTAGTGAAACTTCTAAGGCCCCCATTTGGTGTGTGACAACCCTCACTTCACCACTATCATTCAACCTCTACAATTACTAAGGTCGAGGATGCTCACTAGTGGAAAGTCCTAATTTCTCAACCATAGTTGCACTTGCCACATTAGTACAACTCCCACCATCTATAATCACACTACAAACCTTGTTTTGAACTAGGTATCTAGTATGAAAAAAGATTCTCCCTTTTCACCTCTTCCTTATCTTTAACATGTACATTCCAAACTCTCTTTGCTACTAATAACTTCTTCTGAACAACAAACTCCTCCTCATTAATATTTTCAAAAGACTTTTTATGAGACATATTGCTGCATAAAACAATGTTAGGAGTAATAAAAATGCAATCTCTCAAACTCACTTGCTCACATGTTTCACTCAAATCACTCTACTATTCTCACCAATCCTTACCCACTCAACAATTCCTCTTTTCGGTTCTTTTGGAACTAACAATCCAATTAGATTTTTGTTCTTGTAGAAATCTACTTAACTTTCCCAACAGTAGTTCTGTATCATGATTTGACAAGATTCATAGGAACGCTACGAATTCAATTAAAGATCACCAAAAATAAACTCTAAATCACAACAGTAATAATAATTCTCCACTCAATTTCCAGTGGTCTTCAATACTCTTAAAGCTATCAGCCTTTGATTCTACTCTCGACTTTTGTCCTCATGATCCGCACTTCAAATATTCTCTTACTCTTTGTTCCTAACTCCTTATCTTGTCTTTAATCATTCTTGGACCAATCCTCCTAATGTGATCTTCATCACCTATGACTTTACGAAAATTTTTAGTAAAAAATTTAGATTTGTAAAGCCTAAGGAGCAATCTTATTTGTTAACTTTCACCAACTTCTTATTCTTCCATTTTATCTTTTGGCGATTGTGTTTTTTCATCTTAAGAATCACATACACTATATTACAATTGCAGTGATACTACATGTTCAAAATTGGGTGATGGATTAAGTTGATTTAAATTAAATTAATTGGCCTCATCATCATTGAAATTGTAACACTCGAACTCATCATCCACTTCATGGATATATTGTTGTGACTTTTCTACTACTTTTCCCTTAGATTTATCTTTCTTGCTGTAGGACTTTTTGCTATGGCTGGCACTAATAATATTGTAGAAAAAAGCTATCCATTTTGCATAAAATGAAATTAAGTAATACCACAGATAGTCTTAAGTAACTAAAGTAGAAAAAATATTTTATAAATTTCTGCGAAAAGTTAGAGTGGAAGAGTAAAATACATATATATATTTAGCGCAATAGCAACAATGAAAATTGAAGCAAGTAGAGTGATAAATTGGGAAATGTGAAAGCAAATATTAAGCATAGAGAGGGAGAGAATTTTTTCTAAGTTTCATTATATTTTCCTTTTCCTTCATTGCCTTTTATATGACCAAATTTGAACATTATAAAATGTTCCTCTATAATATTTTAATTTAGATCTACATGGAGTGTCTCCCTCTCCTGTTTTCAATTTCAATTCACTACCTCAACAAAATAATGTCGATTCCTTGTACCTTATCTACTTTCTGAATTCCCTTGTGTTTTCAAATATAAATTTACAAGACATTACACTCACTCATGAATATCCTTGTGATTGTCATGTTTTATGCAAAATCCTATAATTGGAAAATGGCAATGAATTAATGCCGGTTTCACTTTTCTTGCTTGCAAATGGGGAATATATTCCCTACATGCATTTATCTACCTGCCTCAACTCATCACTCATGTAATTGTCATGAGTCGTACATGTACCTAAAATTATCAATGACAATGCATAGTACATAGCAGATGGGATTGGTCAAGGGAGTGATTCTTTTACGACACTTGACATCTAACAACTAAATTTGAGTTTGATGGCAATATAGGTGTTCACAAGTTTGATATACTTGATTAGCCAAGAAGGCATGCAAATAATTATCCAATCTTATCTCATAAGGCACAACAAGAGTTAGCAACTCTAACTTCCATGATTGCTGTTCAGCAAGCATTTAGTTTAGTAGATCTACAGTTGGAAGACCAAAGGCATAATCTATCACCCATTAGTGTTGAAGCACTCACATGTTTAGATAATTAGCTGAGAGCACAATTTCAGGAATAACAACTATGTGGTACTTTTAGTGAATCAGATGACTACTTCAGCGACTTCAACTTGTTTAATGGAAGCATGGCTCGAACAAACCCCAATTGTGGCCATTTTGAATGAGATATGCATAAGGTTTAACTTAGTGTTTTATTTTCAAATTTTTTTATATATCAGCTTCATAAAAATTTATATGAGACATAATATTCTCTTATTTATTTCAGTTATTTAGAAATGCAATCCGCCTATAAGGGAACTAGTACTTGCTTATTTATCTCAATTATTTAGAAATAGGATCCACTTGTAACAAGGTTAGGTTTTATGTCTCTTCTAATATTTATACCATTTGATTTAATATTAATAAAATTCTATGGTGACTCCCCTCTCTATATGAGGCTTTTGTTGACCATTAGTACAAAACATGTATATCTAAATTTTATCATTTTCACATTTAATTAATGTAGTAATTAATTTCATTAATTAGTCAAATGATTACTAATTTTACTAGACAATAAATTGAAAATACTTGCAGATTAATAAATATATATCATTACAAGATTCACTAAAGTTTTGTGGGGAGAAACCAAAAAGATTCCCTAGGGGCACGGGTTTAGAACCAACCCCAAACCTGCCAGTTCTTTAGAACCAACCCATGAACCAAGAAGCCAATTCCGAGTATGGTTTTTCTAAATACTAACTCATGAAACAACGATTCCGATCCAATTCTAGGCTGGTTCATACTCGTGGCGGTGTCTATTTTATTTTTTGGCTCAAGCATGGTTTCGTTTGTTGTAAAATGAAAATTATTGTAAAAGATATAGGTATTGACATTGGGATTGTCTATGTGTATTTTGGAAAATTAAACATTTTCAACTAGTTGTTTTATTTAATGTGTCTTATATTTTACGTTTATCATAATATATATACATGCATATATATATATATATAAGCATTGAAAAGATAGTTATAAGATAATCTAAGGATATAATCATTGCACATGAAAATAGAGATAAGGCGGTAGTAAGATATAATACAATACAAGATTGAGTAAATTATAAACATATGCCCCTTTGTTTTTGAAACCAATCTTTAGACCTATATCTTTATAAACATATTTTCAAATTCTGACATGATGATCTTACCAGTTAATATTAATTAAAATAATATAAAATGTTAGTCTATATAAAAAATTACGCAAATACTAATAAAAGGATAAAACCCCCTTTTTGTTTTTGATTATTTTGTTAACTTATATATATATATTGTTTTTTTTATCAAAAGAAAAGTGGTAATTTGGGGTTGGAAAGTAGGTTTTTCAAAATTCGATGGTTTAGATACTTAATTTATAAAGATAGGCATCAAAACTATGTTGGCAATATTAAATAGAAGATAAATGAATGGAAACAAGTTGAAATGTTGAGAGACGAGCAAAAATGGAAAGAGCAACCTTCCTATGAACTTCGAAATAAGAGTAAGTTGATAAATGATATCAAATAATCTTGTTAATAAAAAGTAAAATAACAACTTTCCAAAGTCTTGAAGATGGCATGTAAAGTAAGGGATTATATTAGGTTCTTTCACACTTAACTTTTGTCAATTATCACTTAATCCAATTAAGTCCAATCAAGTTTAACCTTAATAAAAGTTACTTTGAAACTTTCTTCTTAAGTAATTAAACCTAAAAGAAATCTAACCAATTACATATTTTGATAGATAATCACCCCAATAATAGATAGCAAGGAAAGTAAAGAAGAATGTCTAGATACTCTTAGAGTGTGGCATAAAGATAGGAGAATTGGGCAAATTGCAAAATGTCATTTTCACTTCAATCTACAAAGGACTTGAACTCTCCACAAAGTACCTTCCATTGTCAACATTTTGGGGGACATTATTATCTTAGAAAGTGACCTCTAGATTTAGTCAAGATTCTAGGATTATCTCATGAGAGGTTGAAGTGTTCAACTTAACTTCTTAGGTTTAAAAAGTCAACACTTCATAAATGCAACTTATTCTATAATCTTAAGTAACTTAAAAAACTAACTAACCTAATCCAAAATATCTATAAATTGACTCAGTGATTGTAATAACTTATCATTAGAAGATAAGTGATAAAAAAAACATTCAATCAAACCCTTAAAGTTGGCATGTACATGGGAAGATAAATTTGTGCATTTTCCATGTTTACTTAAACTAGCTGCATCTTAACTACCCTAAACTAACCTAAATTAAAACATATGCTTTTCAAAGATTCTATGCCTTATGAGTCCACCATTATTATCCTAAAGTTGCAAGAGAATATTCCTAGTACAAATAATGCATCCTAAGTGACAAGTACATACATTTCATTTCCATAAGTTCTTACAAGATGTGACCAAAAGAAGGCTAGTAATTCCTCAATTTCATTGCCCTCCAAACATAAGATGATAGAATCATTATACTAGACTGGTCACTTGAGCTTGTACTCGTGGGTTATAGAGTGTGGTGTAGAGGATTCTATCCAAGTATCCCCTTGGAGATGAGGTATTGTTCACTTAAGACCGAAGACTACCACTTCTCATACCATCCCACTCTCTCTCTCAATTTACTCCTTCCACTCAAAGCTCTAAGTACCAAGCCACTTCCTAACCCCTTAAGCTGAGTTGGTAAGGAGATTCTCATACCCCAATCTAAGCTACATGAAAGTCACTGACAAACCATAAGGCTAAGATAGCTTAGACCAACTTACCACAGCAACCTCTAACCCACTTAGAGTGCCACCAACTCATCCTCGAACCTGTCTTTGTTTAGTGACATTTGTAATCAATTCCATATAGAATTATATCGTTTGCCAAAGAAGCCACCAGTAGCTTAGTGACATGTTTCAGGCTTTCACTTAGTGAATAACTACTTTTGGTATTGTTCTTTTTTGCACTATCTTTACTAGTTTACCATTTATAGAAAATACCTAAGTTATGTAATTTACCTTTTTAAGATTATACTATTTTCTTTTCTTTTTTTTCCTGTTTTAGCCTTTGCCCTAATTGATGGGAAAATTTCTAGTACCATCGACATTTTCAGAACTCGATTTGGGTGATGATCCAAATCACTCATATTTTACTTTATGTCTATTATTCTAATAAATATTTGAGAAATAATCTTACAGGTACAATAATAATTCTCCATGGGATGTCAATATGTCCTACAACAGTTGATGGACACAACACATTTTCAAAGTAACAATCAAAGACCCGCTGCGATTGTTTTCCATTCCGAGGCATTGGTTCATGAAGACTTATGATATTTTGTACTTTGTAATTGTTTCATGAACTATTTTTTGTTGTATTTGGTTTTGGGACACTTTCATTTCCTTGTAATTTTCATTTAGGACTAGCCACCTTAAAAGTGGCAAACTTGTAATTTTGACCACTTTCTAACCCTAGGAGTAGCAAGTATAAATACTTGCTTAGAAGAGGGTTTGAGGAGGCCATATTTTTCAGAAATAACCTAGCACTTTCACGTGTGGAATTAGGGTTCATCCTTAGTTCAAACCTCTTATCAATTTCAACCCAAGAATTGGAATTGTAGCGAGTGCGACAAAAAAGAATTGTGAGTCATATCGATTCATCTTTGTTGTATGTTCATTTCTTCTCTAATGAGTCATACCTAGGGTAGATTTGAATCTTTCTTGGACATGTTGGTGATTGTAATTCGTGGATAATCATCTTGTAAGGTTGATTGTTCATTGAGATTGAATTGCTCTTTAATGATTGGCGTGAATTGGCATGGTTGGAAGGGTTTAAGTTCACGGTTTTTTTAGCTTGTCTTTTTCATCCATTTCACGTGTAATTATCTTGTTCTTATTGTTGATTAATGAAATTGACCATTAGTGGAAGTTGATTGAATCTTTTGAACCATTTGATTGCATCAAAGTTCCATTAGGGTTACGCAATTTCCTAGTCCATTGAACTGGTTTTGTATGAGACTTGAGACTTGTTTTCTTGAGTCATTTGATTGTGCTTAGAAGTGGTTTTGGGCCCATCACTAATGGACGTAATATAAAAAGTCTATTTTGTACTCAACCTCACAATCAACCTTGAATATTACAAAATATACTTTTCTTACTATGAGTTCCAACTCTCAATACTTACTTTTATCAACCTTTTCACTAAGAATTATGGTGAGTACCCTTGGCCATTGCTTGTGCATCATATAAAATAGTAACCTAGGTCATGTAGTGCTCTATTGGTACGTAATATCCATCAAGTAGGTCATGAAATCCACTAAAACTAACCCCTTTTTCTCTTCTCTTTGATATTTTGAAGAACCCAATGTATATTAACTTCTCATTGATAACCTAGTAATACTTAGCTCCTAAACATATCACAAGAGAAGTCCTACAAGTTTCTCCAATTGAGACACTAATGTTGACTTTAAGAAAACATCTTTCGCAAAGCATTAAAATAGGATTGTTTCATAAGATGAAGTCACTCAAAACACTTGGGACTCTTTTTGTCTATATTTGTGCTGGTCATACAACTCCATTTAACTTTCAAAACTCCTAAAATCTAGCACATTAAGGACCACACAACAACTTTGATGTGCATGTGTACAAAATTCCTCAAAACAAAAGCAAACTAACTATTATGTTATCTCCTTCTTAATTATCAAGCTTAAGGTAAGGTAAACAACTCTTAGGCTAAGTTTCTTCAGTTAAATCTTATCATATGATATAATATAATAACTTCCTTATATCATATCTTATGATTTAGGATACTAATTTCAGTAAAAAGATCATATTTGGAAAGGTAAACCCTCTATTGATCTTTAAATTTTAACATCCTAATGTGAGTGAGATCCTTCTTATTAATATAGAATCATATAATTAATTAAAAGAAATTGCAAATCATAATCAAAACATTTTAATCAACATAAACTAAGTCTTTTCTAAAAATTAGGATTTTAAACCTATAATAATATCTCTTAATCAATAAAAAATTAACAAGTGGAGAAGTCTATGCTATAAAAATACACGAAACTATCTTTTACAAGACATAGATCTTAACTAAGATTCATTTCGTAATAAATGGGCCTATACAAGAATTTGAGCAAAAAAAACTCAGAACCTATTTCAGAATCTATCTCAGAACATTTATACTAATCTAGAAATGCAATGTAAGACAAAAACCCAAGATAGAGATATTGGGGGGAAAATAGTTGTGAATTATTTATTATTTCTTATTGTGTTCTATCTATGCTTATTAGGTGAATTCAATCCAAACCTCGAGTACCTAGAAGATTATTTGATCTATAATACAACATGGCACAATGAGTATCGACGATGAGTATCTTTTTGGTTATGCTTGTAATTTCGTTGTACCTAAACTATATCTTAAATAGGTGGTATGTGGGGTATGGGCAATGTTTGTGTTTGATTTGGTTGTTCTATGGCTTGAAAAAATACTTTTAACTATTGAAACCCGTTATTTGTTGCATAAACATATGATTATCTTAATCGAATGTCTACAAATTGGTTAGTCATCTAAAGGAAAAAAAAATTAAGGATATCGAAACCATTCATAAATGGAACCATAAATATCATGACTGCATTTTCAAGATTTGCTATCACTGTCACACAACATATGAATAAGATAGCCCCTATGGTGGAGTCCTAATTTACCATTAATAAACTAAATGATTGTAAGGATTATCATGTTTTTAGTAAAGCCAAGTTCATATTATTATTTTAGGCTTGCATGCATCTCAAGGTAGGAGGTTGGGAAAAATTATGATTCATTTAGATTTCTCTAGGACCAATAATTAGGTGATAAAGGAAAACATACCTTTCTTTGGCTTTTCTGGGACCTTGCTCGAAAGATCCCTTTTCTACCATAACTTTTTTTCTATCCTAAGGTGTGATCAACATTGAGGAATTATTTGGTTGCTAAAGATGACATGCCAAGTGAAACCTTTACATTATTTTGGACTTCTAGATACTAATGAAACTATTAAAATCCTCAACCCAAGGTCTTTAAGGGGAAAATACCCTTAAACTTCATCAAGGTTTCGGTAACTTCGTGTGATGATTGCATATCCTAGTCGTACTAATCCTATGATGAGCTAATATACACAAAAAGCTATGAGATAGGAAGAGAGTGGAAGGAGAATAGTTGATAGAAATTTGCTTTTAGTTATTATAGATTTTATGGATGATTGTATTATTATTATTATTAGACTTCAATAATATATGGATCTGTAATAATATAAAGATCACTATGTTATGTTGAAGTTAGTGATTAAGGTTGAGAAAGATCAATCACTAACTTTGATGTAATGCATGATAGACTATTACAACTAAGGTATCTCTAGTGTCAAGGGTCGAGAAGTTCACCCCTCTTAGACATCCTATGCAACGCTTGATTATTTTTTATTTTATACTTTTGCCTCATTTCTGCATGGTAAGCCAACCTTTCCTTTCTATTTCCTTAGGCCTTGTTCTAAGCCCATTTCTCATTTGGAAAGCCTCCATTCGATTTTGCCACGATCCCCTTTATGATTATGGTGACCAATTTTCTTAACTGGTTTTGGCTTGCCATAGCTATCATAAAGAGAGTGGAATCAGTTTTTGACCAATTTATTCATGGGAGTCCAAACCTACCTTTGAAGAACCTAACCCCTTAAAACAAACTATCCTACCAATGCCATTCACTATATTCTAAGCCTAAGTTGATCCCTCGTTTCTGCCTTGATGTCACGAACTATGACATTCTCCCCTACCTAAATTCATGATGCCCTCATGATGAGGTCAATCTCCAATCACTACCTCTTTTCTAACGTATTACCACCCTTCCCCATTAACAAACTCCCCCAAGGTCTTCTTCGAGCAAGACTACGGGCTTCCATAGGCCTTCTTCTCTCACCATTACCCTCTCTTTCTATCATCTGAGATCTCCTCTTCCTAAATTGCCCAATGGTAGAGTGGTCTCTTGTTGTACTATTCCAATCGATTACCGCCTTCCTCTATCGGTTTCTAAACTCCAACTCAAGATCACCTTGGTCAGGACTTCAGGCATCTACAAGCATTACTCTCTCGCCCTCATCCCTTTCTATGTCCTTTGAAATTACCTCTTACTAAGTTGCCCAACGGTAAGACAAATTACAGTTGTACTTCTCTTTATTTTGTATTGATTTGAGCTACTCTTATTATAAAAGTCTTAACTCGACACAGCTACCTCCCATTTTGCAAAGGTGTTCTCCTGGTGGCCATTCTTCTTCTTGAGTTTCTCCCACATGAGCCCTTTTATCGACAAGGTTACCCACATACAATTTCTTTTGCTTCACTTAAGTAGCATTTAGGTGACTTGATGAAATTTGGAACATTGTAGCTCTAATACCACTTAGCTACTTATGGCCAAGGAACTTACTTACACACTATTCCCCTATGCAATACTATAATCCCCTATATATTCAATATTAATAAAAGTGTATTGTTATTCATTGCGATTCTTACCCATGTCTTTTTTTTATTATTATTGCCTTTCTATTATTCTTACGTATTGCTTATAGGTATACAAGCTAATCTAGACCAACTGAGTAACATGTAGACTTGCTTACTACTATAGAGATAAGACAATAAGTGTCACATGGTCTTGTTGTAATGGCGAGAGCTTAGGACTGTGACACCTAAGGTATGACAAAAAGAAAATGGTGTTTAATATGAAAATATTTCCACTCATTAAGTTAGCAAAAAAGATATTTCTTTCAATTTTCTTCCATTTGTATCATTTTATCTTAGGGTTAGCAATTTGTGTTAACGAGTCATATTCATCTCAATTTTATATTGAATTTGTGCTACTACCAAAAGTATATGAAACTAAATAAAGATCTAGTTAAAATGTATTTATGTTGTCATAATCATGTATTTGTGTCATTTGTCATGTTCATGTTCATATTATCTTATTGTATTAACAATTACTAACCCTATCATTAATACCTATCTATACATAGCATAAGTGCATGTAGAAGTTAGATTAAATATGGAAGCTATTTCAAGTTTACTCTATAAAATATAGATCAAAATTTTAAAAATAATAATAAAATCAAATGTTTTAATAAAAAAAAAACACAAATAATATACATATTAACACCACCTATTGTAAGTAACTTTAATCTTTTGGAATGACCTCTCACCAAAAAAAAAAAAAAAACACAACCTTTTCCTCAATACTCTTGATTATTCCTTTAATTCTTTTCAATTGTAAAAAAAAAAAAAAAAGGTCTAAATTTGATGATCATTCTCCAACCCCCATCAATACTTTTCAAGCTCACCTTAGATCGAAATCACAAAATCATAACATGAGGGAAATTAGTAGAGTAAAAAGGATATTATAAATTAACATAATAAGAAGTTATACTAGGACACAGTGCACTTAATGGATTCATGGAAACCTTGGAATGCTAAAATTAGAATGAAGCAGACCTTTAACCATTGGCTAAACAAATTCAAGAGAAAGAGGTATATATTGAACTTGACCCATTGAATTATGATGAGCAAGAACCTTGATATGATTAAATGGAAAAGCTCACAAACTAATTATAGAATGGTCAAGAACATTGATATAATGAATTAAGCGTTACAAGAATTAAATTCTTAATAAGTTCTAAAGGAGGTGTTTAAAGCGCAATACTAAAATAATTTCATTATCATTGATAAAATTGAATTGTTTATTACAGCCATGGCTTACATATAGGCACAAATTATATCTTAGAAAATTTTGATAAAAAAGGAAACTAGATAATATTCTATAAATTATGAAACAAATAAGACCCTAAATTATATCCTAATAAATCTAAAAAGATATCTAAAAATAAAAGGAAATTAAGATATTTAGAAAATAAAAGCTATAAATTAATTTAAAAAAAATAAAGTAAATTGAATAAAATTTGTTATCTCTTGATCATGTAGCCATGTATGTGTCACTCCCCTTTCTTTGAGAAAATTTGCCCTCGAATCTTGAACATACCACCTAGATCAAATACCATTTTGTACGATTCACATTCATACAAAGAATAACAAATCCCTCAAATATGTAATTTTAAAATGAACCCAAATCCAACCCTTACATCATACACTCTTTCAAAAAAATTTAATGAAATTTAATGCCTTATGTATAATGATTTTTACATGAAATATTAGGCTTTCATCGTGGCCTAACAATTTTATATATGTCAATGCAATTAATAATTTACAGGCTTAGACAACTATTGACTTGCTTTCATTCTTTAACTCTACACTAATAATCTCACTATTAGATTTTTCTTGAATTTCTTTATTTTTAGATTTTTCATTGATAAAAAAGCTCATAATTTTTATTTCTAACATCTTTCCTATGGCTCTAAGAATTTCATCATTGTGGGCATTCTATAATTTATCATTATCAAACTACTCTTGAATTTTGAACGTGCTAACCTCCTTTAGGATTTTTGTGATTTTTTCCTCTAAAATTTCATCTACCTTTTCCATTGGCACCTCTTCATTCCTTAATTTTTTATTGACTTGTTTATTTTCTAACATAACATCCAATTTTACAAGATTGTTACAAGTCATCTCCCTATTTTCTCATCTTCCAAAGCTATCCTCATAATCATTAGTTTCTTCTTTTTATTATATAACCATCTTCTTAATCAATCTTTTAGATTGTTAAATACTCTTACGCTAAATATTTTGGTATGAGCCTAAAAGAAAATCTTTTCCCCCTTTCTAATCCAATGTTTATCCTCTAAGTCCAAATATGAAACTTTATTGTACAATTGTGAATGTCTTTCTAAATTAATGCAACAATCATCCATAGGAATGACATCACACAAAACCTCCTCTTCATAATTTTTATCATTAGAAATTTTCTTTATCACTCAAACGCCATTTTGTCACAAACTAATTCATATGGATTGAAATTATCAATTGTTGCCAAACCCAAGTTTTCTACTATATTCTCTAAAGTGAAGTTTCAGCAACATTCATCAAGGTGAAAATAACAAATGACCTTGAATTCTATTGGTGAGATAAAATCTCTATAACAACTTTTATGCCTCATACCTATTGTAAACACCCCATTTTTGCCCTAGGAATCAATAATACTAAAAAATAATCAATTTTTAATTTTTCCCAATTTTTCCAATTTTTCCCTAATTTAGCATAAATAATAAAAATATCTAAAAAAATAAAAATAAATAGGAAAATACATCAATTTTGAAAAATGATTTCAAAAATGTAATAACAAATAATGAATAATTTTTATAAATTTTTGAAATTTCAAAAAAATACAGAAAAATGGAAAAATCGCATTGCATATATGCAATTTGCGATATAAAGAAAATCAAGAAATTGGGCCAGCTCAACTGGTTCGTGCGTGCGCTGGGAACATGTGGGAGGCTTGGAGGTCGCAAGTTCGAATCTTCCCCCGAGCACTCGATGCAATTTTTTTCCTTTCGCTTGGAGCTGCCACGTGGCAGCGCGTGATTGGCCGAAGGAAATCACGCGTGTTGCACGTGATCGTCTTCCTCACCCAGACAGACGCGAGAAGAAGCCGGAGCAAGTCCGACGAAGGTGGAATCGATCATTTTTTTTCAAATATTCTAGATTACTATCAAGATAAAGTCGAATCCATAAGATAAATCAAAGAAAAACAAGAGATCAACATCAAATCGCCAGGATAAAATCAAATCTAAAAACGGAAGAAATTCGGATTTATCCAAATCGGCCAATTTGAGCTTATCCAAGAGGGTTTCCGGACGCCTGTAAATAGAGGAGGAGTAGAGGAAGCCAAAGCACGAATCACAATTGAGAGAAAGTGAGGAAAGAGTGCAAATCGGAGAGCATCAGAGAAGAACCCAAAACCGCGACCACCGACCGGCGTTGAACTACCACCAGGAGGCGATCTGGGAGTGAACCACCGCCACCATTGGATTCAGCACCCTCGAGAAGCTAGGATTCGACACCTCACCCACTGCAAAAGGCCGCCGAAACGCCGTGATCGAGCAACCCCCACCGCTGTGTCCGACCGACCTGATTCGACCCGACCCGCACACCGACCCGGATCCAGGTAAGTCGGATTTTCAGGATTTTTTTTATTTTATTTAATTAATTTATTTTGTTTATTTATTTATTCCGAATTTATTTATTTATTTATTTATTATTTGTTATTTTGTTAGTTATTTATTTATTGATTTATGTTTTATTTTTAATAAATAGGAAAATGTAGAAATTAGATTTTTCTAGAATTTAATAATGTAGAAAAATAAAAATATTAGGAAAATAATAATAAAACTTTAGATTTCAAAATAGGATAGATATTAACTTAGGATAAAATTTTAAAAAAAATTCACAAAAATTATAGAAAATTAAATAAAAAAAACTATGAAAATCATAAAAAATCATAAAAATCATAAAAATATCAAGAAGAATAATAAAAATCACAAAATCAAAAAAATGAGTTTTAGAACTTAGAAAAATCATTTTTCTCAAAAATCCAAAATTGAGGTTTTTTCCCTAAAAATCATTTTCAAAAATCAGATTAAAGCTTAGGCTTAGAATTTTTAGAAAAATCCAAAAAATGATAAAAAACATAAATAAAAAAAGGTTTCAAAATTAAAATTCACAAACAAACTTAAAGTTTTCAGAAAAGCGAACTACGACTTGTTTGATCCTGACTAGCAGGTACGTAGGCACCCATCCAGGTCAACCCATAAAATGAATGAAAAATCATTTTCTTGAAATAACTCAAAAACATAATAAAAAGTAACAGAAACACAATGAGACACATTTCTAAATAAGATCAATTTCAGGAGATTAGGTGGTAACCGTAAAGGTTTTAATAGGTTAGCCCCCAGACTTAGAAACTCTGGTTTTCCCTTTTCCTCTTTTCACAAAAATGGGAAGAGGAAAATAACGACGACTAGTAGTTTAAATTAAGACTAATCCGCTCCTTTAGTCTTAATTCAATTTTTCCCAACAACAGTTGGGTGGCGACTCCAAAAATCAAACAAAATTCCTAACTCAAGTCGAGGATCTATATTAGATGAGCATAGGGTCTAGTCTAGATCGGATTAGGAATGGGAATTCAAAAATTAGACTCGACAGGATGTCGACTCCACTGGGGACCCATGCCAGTAGGCTAAGCCACCTGAATCTTCGAATTGTTCTCTTTAAATGTGCTTCGATTATTATTCTGTTGCTAACTTTTCAGGAATTAGTTAGATTCTAATTTCTTTGCTATGGGGGTTCAGCATGCATACATATGTTTGTGTGAGTAGATGCGGTCGAACCCGGACCGTCCTAGAAACCTAAGACGGGGAGCCATTGTGTAGGTTTCGGGTGAAGTGAGTTGATTCACCGTTCGGGACCGATTAGGCCACCCCACCCTATGCTTCGATATGGTCTGAGATCCATTTCTCCGAGAATGCGGGAGGCCATAGAGCTCGGGAGCCAGTTAGAACTAACCTACTTGCATACATAACATCATAAGGGGTTGACAATTGGATGACAATGTAATGGTTTGTTATTTTGTCCTTGGAGTTCAGGACTATTTCCCTGTAACGTTTTCATAGTTCTATTTGTAACTAGGTTGTTTCTTATTATAATAGATGGCTAGCAGTGCAATCGACTGCCTCCTCTGCAAAGAAGTACGGGTGTACAAACCTTTGGACCCAAAATTGGTACTGGACCATTAGTTTACCTTGTACAACCCAGAGGAGCAGGCCTTCATCCAGCAAAAGATCGGCCCCATCTTCTCAACAAAGATAGAGGTGAATTTGCCTTTGGTACGGACTATGCTCCACCTATGAGAAATAGAGCCCGCGGCTTTCTTCATTGGGCCACGCGAGATCACTCCCACTCAAGACCAAAGCCAGGGTTGAAGAATTAGAAGCCTGAGACCAAGAGAGCTAGGAAATAGATTATCATTGTAATCTTTTATTTGTTTGAATGTCGAACTCCAAAAATTATTCAATATTAATAAAAGTAAAAGTTTAAATATTACATTGTCAATCAATTGTTGACCCTTTTATTTTTAGCATCCGCGTGACACATGCATAGCATTTGCATACATCATACTAAATAAAAAAAAAAAAAAACAAAATGCGCGCCCAGGTATCAAAATAGCTTCCAAACAACCGAACCCTCCCAGAAGCCCGATTCATTACCCGCTTAAAGACCAAAATGGCAAACAGCGACAACTGCAATAAGACTAGCACTGACTACGTTCCTACAGCCAAGGAAGAAGCGCAAGCAAAAGGTGTCAAAGGCAGAGTAAAGGAGAAGCTAATCGACGCCCACATGTGCATTCCACCTCTCCAACAATCTTTCCGAAGAGCGAATATTATTCAAGAGCCTTAGATAAGTGAAGGTGACGCCAGCAAAGGGAAATCAATCCCTCGCACGTCCAACCAGCATCCGACTCTAAACAATTGGTTTTGTTATCCTATCAGTAGCGTTAGGTTAGCTCGAAAGTAGAGAAAAATTATTAAGCAAATTTTATTGAGACTCTTTAGCAAGTTCAATTACAGTTTGTTTTTTTCCTTCTTATATATATATGCTTTCATTTTACTCAGATCCCCTACCATCGAACATCAGGGATATTTCGCGCCAGTAGAAAATAAAAACACTGATATCGTTTCCAACGCTGTTGGGTCAGTTGTTAAAGGCGATATCTTAGACCACAAAATAATATAAGAAAATTGGCTAAAACATGAACAAAGCGGAATCTCAATCGACGTGCCTATGGAGACAGTAAATCTAGGAAGCATGGAAAACCCTAAGAACCTCAAAATCGGGACCAGTTTGAGTGCCGAGCAAAAACGTAAGATAATCGAGCTATTAATGGAATATGCAGATATGTTTGCCTGGTCATATGGTGACATGCCAGGACTAGACCAGTCAATAGTAGTTCACAAGCTTCCCATAAGGGAAGATGTCAAACCTGAAAAACAAAAACTGAGAAGATTTAGGCCTGGCATCTTACTGAAAATCAAAGAAGAAGTCAAGAAACTGCTAAAAGTAGGGTTCATTGAAGTATCCGACTACCCAGAGTGGGTAGCAAATATAGTCCCCGTCATGAAAAAGAACGGAAAAGTACGCGTATGCGTAGACTTTTGGGACTTAAACCAAGCCACGCCAAAGGATAACTTCACCCTACCTCATATTGATGTTCTAGTAGACAACACTGCGGGAAACCATCTCTTCTCATTCATGGACGGTTTCTCAGGATATAATCAAATAAAAATGGCTGAGGAAGATAAAACCAAAACGACCTTCATCACAACGTGGGGGACTTTCTGTTACAAAGTCATGCCCTTCGGTTTAAAAAAACGCCGGGGCAACATATCAGAGAGCCATGGTCGCTATACGTCACGATATGATGCATCGAGAGGTTGAAGTATATGTCGATGACATGATAGCTAAATCCAAAGAAGGAGAAAGCCATATAGATATCCTGAGAAAATTGTTTAAACGACTGAGAAAATTTCAGCTCAAGTTAAACCCAGAAAAATGTACTTTCGGGGTCACAACGGGGAAATTGTTAGGGTTTGTCATAAGTCAAGAAGGCATTAAAATCGACCCTGACAAGGTAAAGTCCATATTAGAATTACCTTCCCTATGATCTGTTAAAGAAGTAAGAAGCTTATTGGGAAGATTAAATTACATAGCTCGATTTATCTCACAGCTCACCGACAAATGCCGGCCACTATTCCATCTGTTGAATAAGAACGCCACAATAGAATGGGACGATGAATGTAAAGAAGCATTCAGGACAATCAAAGACTACCTTATAAAACCTCCAGTCTTGATAGTCTCAAAACAAGGAAAACCCTTATTCTTATACCTCACTATACTCCCTAAATCCATGGGATGTGTGCTGGGGCAGAAAGATGAAGAGGGAAGACAGCGTTCCATATATTATCTGAGCAAGAAGTTCACGGATGGGGAACAGAGGTACTCAGAGGTGAAGAAGACGTGTTGTGCTCTAATTTGGGTCATGCATCGACTAAGGCAATACACCCTTTACTACCATATCGAGTTGTTGACAAAACATGATCCCTTGAAATACTTGGCAGAGAAGCCAGCCTTGATAGGAAGAATCTCTAAGTGGCAAATGCTCCTATCTGAGTTCGACATTACATACGTAAATCAGAACTCGATGAAAGGGCAAGCCTTAGCCGACCAATTGGCGGAACACTCTGTCGAGATAGGTTCCCAAGAACTACAGGCCCAATTTCCGGATGAGAATATATTGACAGTGGAAAATAGGCTGGTAGAAGACTTTGGGATAGGGCAGAATGCTAAATGGAGATTGTTTTTCGATGGAGCTGTCAACATATTCGGTTGTGGGGTTGGGGTAGTATTGATATCCCCAGATGGCACTCAATTCCCTGCAGTGACGAGACTTACATTTCCCTATACCAATAACATTTCAGAATATGAAGCATGTATTCTCGGCCTCAAAATGGCCTGCCAAAGGGGAATCCGTGAGTTAGAAGTATATGGAGATTCATCGCTCATTATACTACAGACAAGAGGGGAATACAAGACTAAAGACCCCAAACTGGTACCGTATCATCAACACTTG
The DNA here is from genome assembly GCA_037954665.1 of Laguncularia racemosa. Taxonomy (NCBI): domain Eukaryota; kingdom Viridiplantae; phylum Streptophyta; class Magnoliopsida; order Myrtales; family Combretaceae; genus Laguncularia; species Laguncularia racemosa. Next base: position 3,905,271 of record JBBMOL010000016.1, read on the forward strand.
ACAGAGCTAATTGAAGAATTCAAGGAAATCACTTTCACATACATCCCGAGAACTCAAAATCAGTTCGCGGATGCACTAACCACGCTAGCATCTATGATCTAGATAACAAGGGGAGCCGAAGTTCAACCGATGAAAATAGACATCGAAAGTCGGCCCGCCTACTGTTTAACAATGGAAAAGATATAAGATGACAAACCCTGGTATCACGATATCAAGACCTTTCTCCAAGAAGGTAAATACCCCGAAATGGCTAGCAAGAATGACCAAAGAACACTCAGAAGGTTAGCAAGCCATTTCCTATTAAGTGGGTCCATACTTTACAAGAGATCATCTGATACCACCCTGTTGAGATGTGTGGACAAAGATGAAGCATGCGAACTGATGAAAGAAGTACATGAAGGAGTATGTGGACCTCATATGAATGGCTATATGTTGGCCCAAAAAATCATGAGGTTAGGATATTATTGGTTAACCATGGAATCAAATTGCACAAAATATGTCAAGCACTGTCATTTGTGTCAAGTTTATGCGAACCGGATCAATGCTCCGCCCAACGAGCTACATTTGTTATCAGCACCATGGCCATTCTCCATGTGAGGAATCGACATAATTGGCCCTATCACTCCAACAGCATCCAACAACCATAGATTTATACTGTTAGCGATCGATTACTTCACCAAATGGGTAGAAGCTTCATCATATGTCAATGTCATAAAAGGGGTAATAGTCCGCTTCTTAAAAAGGGACATAATAGCCCGATATGGAGTTCCTGAGTCTATCATCACCGACAACGGTACCAATCTCAACAACAAATCGATGACAGGTTTATGTCAACAATTCCACATAAGCCACAGAAATTCAACTCCCTACCGACCTCAAATGAACGGAGCAGTAGAAGCAGCTAACAAAAATATCAAGAAGATCATCAAGAAAATGACAATAACTTACAAAGATTTTCACGAAATGTTGTTGTTTGCTCTCATGGCTTATAGGACTTCAATAAGAACATCTACTGGAGCTACCCCATATTCATTGGTATATGGTACTGAAGCAGTGCTACCAGTTGAAGTTGAGATACCATCATTCAGAATCTTGTCAGAAACTCAGTTAACCGAATCAGACTGGGTAAAGAAGAGGCTTGATCAGCTAAATCTGATTGATGAAAGAAGACTTACCGTATTATGTCATGGCCAGTGTTACCAACAAAGAATGGCCCGAGCATTTAACAAGAAGATGAGACCTCGGTACTTTAAAGAGGGGGATCTGGTGTTAAGGAAGGTTCTCCCGAACGCTCAAGACTCCAGAGGGAAATTTACCCCAAACTATGAAGGCCCTTATGTGGTGAAAAAGGTTTTATCAGGAGGTGCTCTGATATTAACTCAAATGGATGGTCCAGAATTGAGAGACCCCATTAACACAGATGCTGTAAAGATGTACTATCCTTAGGCAAGGAAATTGAAATTTTGCCAATATTTATGAAAGCCAATGTTCGATACAAATTTCGTTGAGTCAAATTTTTACTTTTTACAAGCAAAGTTAATATTCCTGAATGGTCAATAAATTCAAATCAATTCATCACAACAAATATTCCTAAACACATTACCCACCATATCACCACTGAAAGATAAATGCTGAAATGATAATGAATCTTAATATAGTTTGTGATATAATCCTATCTATTTTTGAACATTAGAACTGAGCGTATCATTAGGATAACATTACCGTCAAAAGAGCCTTGCGTATAAAGAAAGGGAGCACATCAAAATTTTCAACCCCATGTCAAGATAAGAAGAAATGAAGCAGAAGCAAACCAGTACGAAGGTTCGGTTGTTTGGTTGCTATCCACGATAAACTGGCAAGCATATTAAAATAAATAACTATCATATCATCGCATCATTTAGTTCAGGCTGTAGAAAGCATATTCAAAAGCACAAAATGAGTCAGCCCATAGTGGGGCATTTGTCTAAACATTCCCCTTAATAGGTTAGTCAGCCCAAAAAGGGGCACTTCCCTAGATCTCTTCCAAGGTCAGTCTATAAAGGCACCTTTCTAGATATCATTTTTACATTAGGTTAGTCAGCCCATAGGGGGCACTTTCCTAAAACTTTGTTCTCATGGTTAGCTCATAGGGGGCACTTTTTGAGACAATTCAATCCTAGGTACATTGTTCTCATGGTTAGCCCATAGGGGGCACTTTTTGAGACAATTCAATTCCAGGTTAGTCAGCTCATAGGGGGCACTTTCCTAAAAACTTTGTTCTCATGGTTAGCCCATAGGGGACACTTTTTGAGACAATTCAATCCCAGGTTAGTCAGCCCATAGGGGGCACTTTCCTAAAAACTTTGTTCTCATTGTTAGCCCATAGGGGGCACTTTTTGAGACAATTCAACTCCAGGTTAGTCAGCCCATAGGGGGCACTTTCCTAAAACTTTGTTCTCATGGTTAGCCCATAGGGGGCACTTTTTGAGACAATTCAACTCCAGGTTAGTCAGCCCATAGGGGGCACTTTCCTAAAACCTTGTTCTCATGGTTAGCCCATAGGGGGCACTTTTTGAGACAATTTAATTCCAGGTTAGTCAGCTCATAGGGGGCACTTTCCTAAAACTTTGTTCTCATGGTCAGCCCAGAGGGGGCACTTTTTAAGACAATTCAACTCCAGGTTAGTCAGCCCATATGGGGCACTTTCCTAAAACCTTGTTCTCATGGTTAGCCCATAGGGGGCACTTTTTGAGACAATTCAATTCCAGGTTAGTCAGCCCATAGGGGGCACTTTCCTAAAACTTTGTTCTCATGGTCAGCCCAAAGGGGGCACTTTTTGAGACAATTCAACTTCAGGTTAGTCAGCCCATAGGGGGCACTTTCCTAAAAATCTACCTCATGGTTAGCCCATAGGGAGCACTTTTTGAGGCATTCAATTCAAGGTTAGTCAGCCCGTGAGGGGCACTTTCCTAAACTCTCCCGATTAGTCAGCTCTTGGGGCACTTTTCAGAAATATTATTCCAAACAGTTGCTAGTCTAACAAAACGCTTATGTTGACAGGTAGCTAGCTCATAAGGGCGCTTCCTGAGTAAATTTTCTTTCTAAGGTTGCAAGTCTGATAAGACGCTTCCTATCATTATTCAATGCTTGAGATATGTCCTGTCGCCGATTAGTCAGCCCACAAAGCACTTTTTTGGGAGGGAACATCATTCTAAATTGTTAGGACCACGTTATCTATTCAAGAGGCCAAAAATGGCGACTTCTTTCTTGTCTTTGTAGTTAAGTTTTTCAAACTTTACTACAAAGAGGGGCAGTTGTAAACACCCCATTTTTGCCCTAGGAATCAATAATACTAAAAAATAATCAATTTTTAATTTTTCCCAATTTTTCCAATTTTTCCCTAATTTAGCATAAATAATAAAAATATCTAAAAAAATAAAAATAAATAGGAAAACTCATCAATTTTGAAAAATGATTTCAGAAATGGAAATAACAAATAATGAATAAATTTTATAAATTTTTGAAATTTCAAAAAAATACAAAAAAATGGAAAAATCGCATTGCATATATGCAATTTGCGATATAAAGAAAATCGAGAAATTGGGCTAGCTCAGCTGGTTCGTGCATGCGCTGGGAACGTGTGGGAGGCTTGGAGGTCGCGAGTTCGAATCTTCCCCCGAGCACTCTGTTAATTATGATCGCAATCACTCAAATTAAAAATCCCTTTCTATGACTCTCTGTTACGATCAAGTAGGCAAGTGCACCTATCGATTATAATAGTATAGAGTTGAGTTCGGGTATCGTCTCCTCAAGGATCAGCAAGTACTAATACTAACTCTAAACCAACTATCTAACCGCACAAATTCGAGAGGTTTCAGATTAAATTAAGAATACTTAACAAAACCTTTAGCAATTAAAAATAATACTATAACTTGATTATTAATCTAATAACTAAGAATATACGCTACCCTTACTACTCCTCTAATTGTCATGTAACTTTGCCCTTTCAATAAACTAGTTAACAAGCAATGGTTATCTCTAAACCGCGGAGTATCTAACACTAAGCTAATGTTCTTCCCAAAATCATTAGCTCTTAACCCTAATCGCTTTGATAAAGATCCCTCTTCTATCAAAATCAATTAGAATTGCATTAACACTCTTGAACCCTCAATTAGATCAAATTATCTAATTTAACCTAATACGGAAAATTCACGTTCTCTATCCCTAGATTACATACGAATTCCTTTATTCATGTAAGATCTATTCAAAAAAGAGATTTCCTAATCATCTTCTAAGAAATCAATGCAAACTCAATGTTGGCCATTCATCAAATTAGCAACACTACACGAACAATATGAATAAATTCAGAGAATTCCAATATTCATTAACTATGCAATCAATCCCATATTACATGACAATTAGAATTCATAAGGTTCGGGAATGAAACAACTAGCCACTAAGGATTTTCAAGATATAACTCAATGAAATAGAATGAAAAAGAAAGAGAAAACCCCTGTGCATGAGTCCTTCAGTGTCGTCTTCTTCCTTTCTCATCCTTTCATCTTTTCTTTTCTGTCCCTTTGGCCTCCTCGGCCTTTCGGCCTCTTGGCCTCCTCTTTTGAAACTCTCCTCCCTCTCCTCTTTTTTTCTCTCTCTCAAGACGACTATTTATACCTAGGGTAGCTTCCTCTCTGGCGTGTAGGAGATATCCTTCAAATATGGACGAAAGATTTAAAATCGATTTGAAGATATCTTTCCTTCGATAGACACACGGTCATACTACACGCGCATGTAGATAAACCGTGTATCTCTCTAAATCAGTGAACTCTGGGCGTGTATATCCCACACGACCGTTTGTAATAGCCGTGTATTCCTCTGTCTTCTTTGTTCTTCATACACGGTTGATTACACGGGTGTGTATTCCAACCGTGTACTGGTCTGTCCTGAAAACTCTTCTTCCACGCTGATACACGGTTGGATATACGGGCGTGTATCCGAACCGTGTAGTCTCCTGATTCCTTCACACGGCCGTTTGTAAAACCGTGTGACTTCCTTTAACTTCAAAGCATTCCCTTTTTACTTGCTTTTATCTCCAATTCGTCTTGAATTTGAATACTTTTCATCAAATCCTCCTTTTCCACACCTGAACATGAAATATAAATCAATTAAGCATCATAATCTTATATTTTCACTCCCAATTATCTCAAAAATTGACTTAATCATCTCCAATTATAAGAGTTAAAATAGATTTATCAAATTTCCCCACACTTAAGCATTTGCTTGTCCTCAAGCAAATTACACATATGGAAGTCTCAATTCTTAGAATTCTTAAAACTCATGAAGAAATTCAATCATTAACCCTACTTTATATCAGGATAGCCACCATTTTCCACAATTCGCCTTTCTTATCACTCAATCTTATTAAGCACTTGTATTCAAAATACCAATAGTAGATTTCCAGTATTAATCCAAGTAAGTGAAACTTTTACTCTTTATCATTTAACCAAAAATCTCAAGGTTAAGATCAGACTTACAATCATAGAACTCAGGCATATACATCCACTTATTTCCTGGATCTTTTTCCCCTTTTTGGATTGGGAGTTCAACCTTTTAGTACCTTTTCTTAGTCAATTAACCCATGTAACGAACTTTTAATCGAAAATCCTGGGCTCGTCACCCAAGTTAACAGACGTTATCCCCTCAAGCATAGAGGGCGTCCCTCGGATTTACTTGTTCGCGTTGAATTAACTAATCAATCCCCTTTTTTTTTTCTTTTTTTTTTAGTGAATAAGAGCGGTTTCCTTGGCCAGTAAGTCCCAGACCAGACGATCTTAGGCTATTAGGTTTTAAGATACCCCTTCGAACCTCTATCACTCGAATCCAAATATTCTAATTTAAGGCCTCATTTAGTTCAGTTTTCTCGGATTTTACTCATAACCCTTGTAGCGAGCTTTCAGCCAATGATCCCGAGTTCATCACCCAAGTCAATAGATGTTATTCCCCAGAAAAGGCACCCCTCGGACTTAATTACTCGAGTCAATGAGATCCACTTCTGAACTATTTGTTATTGTTCATCATTTTTTTTAAAAAAAAAATTCATCAAATTACTCCCAATTTGTGTTCTATTCCATTATTTTTGTAAGGGAAAGTCACCAAGCTATAAGTATCACTTGTTCCTTCATTCAAGATCGCAAAATCAAATCCTAAATCTGAAATGAAAGCCTAAATAACAAGTAAGTCTCCCTCACATGGATACCATACTATAACTCTAAAAAGGTAAAGAGAATACAAAATAAGAGAATAATGCAAAATTCGAAAAAAATTCCATGAAATAGTTGCCTATACAAGTGGAATTTTATGTTTCCTGAGCAACTATTTCTCATCATCATTAAGCTTCCAAATGTTACTTAAACAAGGGAAATTGAGCATTTAAAAGTCCATAAGTTCATTGCTCTTGTGATATCTTTCTATTCTTTCTATTCCCTTTCCCACGCTTAAAATCAGACATTATCCCCAATGTCTGCCCACAAAGTACACAAAAGAGGGAAGAGAATGGAAATAAAAGGAAAAGAGAAACAAGACTCCCCTGGATCGATATCAGAATCGCGCATCTAGCATCCACTTTTGCAGAAGCACTCCATTTAATAGCAATCATGTGCACAGGACCAGGAGTTCTTGAAAAGAAATCCCAACATGTAATATCCCCGACCTTCTCATGACTAAAGTCATGTACTCCACCCATCTAACAGAATCTCTAAAATGAAATAAAGAGTAATTGAATGGATTAAAGAAATAAAAGCTTACCTAAAGAAATGCATTGGTTAAAGTAGTTAGCGTTGAGCTTTCTTAATATTGCCGATCCCCGGCAACGGCGCCAAAAACTTGTTGATTATGATCGCAATCACTCAAATTAAAAATCCCTTTCTATGACTCTCTGTTACGATCAAGTAGGCAAGTGCACCTATCGATTATAATAGTATAGAGTTGAGTTCGGGTATCGTCTCCTCAAGGATCAGCAAGTACTAATACTAACTCTAAACCAACTATCTAACCGCACAAATTCGAGAGGTTTCAGATTAAATTAAGAATACTTAACAAAACCTTTAGCAATTAAAAATAATACTATAACTTGATTATTAATCTGATAACTAAGAATATACCCTACCCTTACTACTCCTCTAATTGTCATGTAACTTTGCCCTTTCAATAAACTAGTTAACAAGCAATGGTTATCTCTAAACCGCGGAGTATCTAACACTAAGCTAATGTTCTTCCCAGAATCATTAGCTCCTAACCCTAATCGCTTTGATAAAGATCCCTCTTCTATCAAAATCAATTAAAATTGCATTAACACTCTTGAACCCTCAATTAGATCAAATTATCTAATTTAACCTAATACGAAAAATTCACGTTCTCTATCCCTAGATTACATACGAATTCCTTTATTCATGTAAGATCTATTCAAACAAGAGATTTCCCAATCATCTTCTAAGAAATCAATGCAAACTCAATGTTGGCCATACATCAAATTAGCAACACTACACGAACAACATGAATAAATTCAGAGAATTCCAATATTCATTAACTATGCAATCAATCCCATATTACATGACAATTAGAATTCATAAGGTTCGGGAATGAAACAACTAGCCACTAAGGATTTTCAAGATATAACTCAATGAAATAGAATGAAAAAGAAAGAGAAAACCCCTATGCATGAGTCCTTCAGTGTCGTCTTCTTCCTTCTCATCCTTTCATCTTTTCTTTTCTGTCCCTTTGGCCTCCTCGACCTCCTCGGCCTTTCGGCCTCTTGGCCTCCTCTTTTGAAACTCTCCTTCCTCTCCTCTTTTTTTCTCTCTCTCAAGACGACTATTTATACCTAAGGTAGCTTCCTCTCTAGCGTGTAGGAGATATCCTTCAAATATGGACGAAAGATTTAAAATCGATTTGAAGATATCTTTCCTTCGATAGACACATGGTCATACTACACGGGCGTGTAGATAAACCGTGTATCTCTCTAAATCAGTGAACTCTGGGCGTGTATATCTCACACGACCGTTTGTAATAGCCGTGTATTCCTCTGTCTTCTTTGTTCTTCATACACGGTTGATTACACGGGTGTGTATTCCAACCGTGTACTGGTATGTCCTGAAAACTCTTCTTCCACGCTGATACACGGTTGGATATACGGGCGTATATCCGAACCGTGTAGTCTCCTGATTCCTTCACACGGTCGTTTGTAAAACCGTATGACTTCCTTTAACTTCAAAGCATTCCCTTTTTACTTGCTTTTATCTCCAATTCGTCTTGAATTTAAATACTTTTCATCAAATCCTCCTTTTCCACACCTGAACATGAAATATAAATCAATTACGCATCATAATCTTATATTTTCACTCCCAATTATCTCAAAAATTGACTTAATCATCTCCAATTATAAGAGTTAAAATAGATTTATCACACTCGATGCAATTTTTTTCCTTTCGCCTGGAGCTGCCATGTGGCAGCGCGTGATTGGCTGAAGGAAATCACGCGTGTTGCACGTGATCGTCTTCCTCACCCGGACAGACGCGAGAAGATGCCGGAGCAAGTCCGACGAAGGTGGAATTGATCATTTTTTTTCAAATCTTCTAGATTACTGTCAAGATAAAGTCGAATCCATAAGATAAATCAAAGAAAAACAAGAGATCAACATCAAATCGCCGGGATAAAATCAAATCTAAAAACGGAAGAAATTCGGATTTATCCAAATCGGCCGATTTGAGCTTATCCAAGAGGGTTTCCGAACGCCTATAAATAGAGGAGGAGTAGAGGAAGCCAAAGCACAAATCACAATTGAGAGAAAGTGAGGAAAGAGTGCAAATCGGAGAGCATCAGAGAAGAACCCAAAACCGCGACCACCGACCGGCGTTGAACTACCACCAGGAGGCGATCTGGGAGTGAACCACCACCACCATTGGATTCAGCACCCTCGAGAAGCTAGGATTCGACACCTCACCTGCTGCAAAAGGCCGCCGGAACGCCGTGATCGAGCAACCCCCGCCGCCGTGTCCGACCGACCTGATTCGACTCGACCCGATTCGACCCGCACACCGACCCAGATCTAGGTAAGTCGGATTTTCCGGATTTTTTTATTTTATTTAATTAATTTATTTTGTTTATTTATTTATTCCGAATTAATTAATATTAATTAATTATTTTTTATTTTGTTAGTTATTTATTTATTGATTTATGTTTTATTTTTTATAAATAGGAAAATGTAGAAATTAGATTTTTCTAAAATTTAATAATGTAGAAAAATAATAATAATAAAATAATAAAATGTAGAAAAATAAAAATATTAGGAAAATAATAATAAAACTTTAGATTTCAAAATAGGAGTTTTAATTAGGATAAATTTAAAAAAAATCACAAAAATTATAGAAAAATTATAAAAAAAATCACGAAAAATCATAAAAAATCATAAAAAAACAAGAAGAATATAAAAAATCACAAAAAAATCAAATGATTTTAGAACTTAGAAAAATCAATTCTAAAAATCAAAAAATTGAGGTTTTTTACCTAAAAAATCATTTTCAAAAATCAGATTAAAGCTTAGGCTTAGAATTTTTAGAAAAATCCCAAAAATGATAAAAAAAAACATAAATCAAAAGAGGTTTTAAAATTAAAATTCACAAACAAACTTAAAGTTTTCAGAAAAGCGAACTACGGCTTGTTTGATCCTGACTAGCAGGTACGTAGGCACCCATCCGGGTCAACCCATAAAATGAATGAAAAATCATTTTCTTGAAATAACTCAAAAACATAATAAAAAGTAACAGAAACACAATGAGACACATTTCTAAATAAGATCAATTTCAGGAGATTAGGTGGTAACCGTAAAGGTTTTAATAGGTTAGCCCCCAGACTTAGAAACTCTGGTTTTCCCTTTTCCTCTTTTCACAAAAATGGGAAGAGGAAAATAACGACGACTAGTAGTTTAAATTAAGACTAATCCGCTCCTTTAGTCTTAATTCAATTTTTCCCAACAACAGTTGGGTGGCGACTCCAAAAATCAAACAAAATTCCTAACTCAAGTCGATGATCTATATTAGATGAGCATAGGGTCTAGTCTAGATCGGATTAGGAATGGGAATTCAAAAATTAGACTCGACACCTATCAATCCACTTGTAACCATAAATCAATTAATACCACAACTAAGCAATCTAAAAAAAACTCAAATATTCATAATCAATAATTGTTTTTTCAATTCTTTTTTTTTTCTTTCACCCCAATCAACAAACAGTAAACTTTTGTTCTTCTTTTTTTCTATTTGTTAGACAAAAATATAAATGGATATAAATGAATTGAGAATCACATATGACTTACCAAAACTCTAAACAAACTGATGAAAACCTTATTTTAAACCTAAAGCTTTGATATCAAATGATGGATTTGCAAAAACTTTGGATTGCTAAAATCAAGTTGAAGTGGACCATGACCCTTTGGCTAAACACATTTATGAACCAAAGGTATCTATTGAACTTGACCAATTGAATTATGTTAATAAAGAACCTCGATATAATTAGATGAAATAATGAATGAGTGCTACAAGAATTAAATTCTTTGTAAGTTTAGAAAAGAAATGAAGAAATAACACTGAAACTCATAATAATATTAACAACAATGGTTTTGCCCAAAATGCTAAAATCAGGTTTAAGCAAACCTTGGCAAATTCACAAACTAGAGATATATATTGAATTAGACCCATTGAATTATGCTAACAAAGAAACTTGGTATAGTGAATTAAATCTTATAGGAATTCAATTCTTGATAATTTTTGAAAGAGATGAGTTTAAAACTCAATATTGAAATAATTTCTTTATCATTAATAAAACTAAATTATTTATTGCAATCATGATCTATCTATAGGCACAAAGTAAATCATAGAAAATCTTAATAAAAAAGAAACTAGATAATATTTTATAAATTAGAAAACAAATAAGACCCTAAAAAATATCATAACAAATCTTAAAAGATATTTAAAAATAAAAGGAAACTAAGAAATTTAGAAAGTAAAAGCTATCGATCAACAATATATATTGGATGAAATATGCTTCAAGCTCTTAGATCATGTAGCCATGTTTATATATATATATTGGATGAAATATGCTTCAGGCTCTTAAATCATGTAGCCATGCATGCATCATTCCCACTTTCTTTAAAAAGATTCGTCCTCAAATTTTGCATATACCGCCTAAATAAAAAAAAAATCTACATGACACAAATATTCTCACTTGCCTTCAATTGAACCAAGCATAAACATTCATAATCTTCTTCAAATCTTCACATGATGTCTCAATAATTTTCAAAGAATTTAAATATCCTACAAGTAGTAGTAAAGAAGTAATATAATAAGATTTTATCATTGGTTTGAGAACTTGTTCTTCTTTTGTTAGCTCAATAGACAAATCAATTTCTTTGACATCTTCAAGCTTGCTTTCAATCACATGTTTGGCACTAGCAATATCAATGGTGGAATTTTCTAGAAAACCATAAATCTTAGTATAACAAAAAAAACCCCTAATACCTCTTTGATTTTTTGTTTTTGAACATCTTGACTTCTAAGGTTCTCATAAATGACTCTTTTTAGTAAGAGCATCTCCATTCCTAGTTCTTAGAATCAAATGTAAGACCAAGAACTTACTTTTTAAGATTCATAAAGGATGGAGAGAGGTCCTCATACTTTTTTGGCTTTAAGGACCTAGGGACACTTAGGAACTTTCTTCAATGACCTAGAGATAAAGTGAGAAGGTTTTTAAAAAGAAAAGGTTCCTAAAGTGTTGATATAGCACCTAGGAACTTTAAATGAGATACTTATGATTGGAGATACCCTCATGTTAATATTTTCAAGCGTGATCTCAACCTTTGTCATAGCACTCTTAACCTTCTAGCCAAACTTTTCTAGTTCTATTAGAACTTCTTCCACTCTCTCTTCTCATTTTGTCTTAAAAATTTATTTTCTTTTCCTCTATTTCTTTTTTTTACTAATTGATGATAAGTATAAATTAACACTTGTATTTTAGATGAATTCTAGTTGTTTGTGTATTAAGTTGATGTTATCTTGAAGAATTTTGATACTTAAAAGAGAAATATTTCAGTTTCAAGGATGAGGACCACTGTTTTGAGAGGATATATCCACTTGGATTGAGATCAGAGAAGAATACTTCAAGAAAAATGCTTTTTGGAAGAAACAGGGGAAGTACACGAGCATGTATTTCCAGAGCACGGTCGTGCGTTTGGCTTGAAAAAAAAAACAACAGAAGCTTACATGGTTTAAGTACACGGTCGTGTGTTATTAGCCGTAGGTTCTTTATTATTTCAAACACTATTGCAAGGCAGGGCCATGTATAACCATGGGTCGAGACCGTGTATATGGAAAAGTTTGGCCGTTTCAAAAGATTTTTTGGTTTCCACATATATATATCTCTTTGTTTTCTAGATGGAGAGGGTTCCTAACCGAAAGGAGGCAGAGAGACACCAGAATCAGATAGAAAAAACAAGAAAAGAAAGAAGAGGAGGACGAGAAAAGCTTACCTAAGGGAAAAGCAACATCAACGGATTCATCCTTCTCTTTCGAAGAGATTATGCACATGGGTTTTTCATCTTCATTGATTTGTAACTTGAAAACCATGAGTGGCTAAATTATTTCATACCCGAACCTTATGAACCTTAATTGTCATGTAACATTAGATTGATTGCATAGTTAATGACTAGTGGAATTCTCTGAATTTATTCATGTTGTTCATTTAGTATTGCTAATTTTATGTATGGCCAGCATTGAGTTTGCATTGATTTCTTAGAAGTTGATTGGAAAATCTCTTGTTTGAATAGATCATGCATGAATAAAGGAATTTGTATGTAATCTAGGGATAGAGAACATGAATTTTCCGTATTAGGTTAAATTAGATAATTTGACCTGATGGAGGGTTCAAGAGTGTTAATGTAATTCTAATCTATTTTGATAAAAGAGGAATCTTTATTAATGCAATTAGGGTTAGGAGCTAATAAATCTGGAAAGAATATTGGCTTAGTGTTAGATACTCTGCGGTTCAGAGATAACCATTGCTCGTTAACTAATTTATTGAAAGGGTGAAGTTACATGACAATTAGAGAAGTGGTAAGGGTAGGGTATGTTCTTAATTATCGGATTTAGTAATCAAGTTATTGTGTTATTTTTAATTGCTATAGGTTTTGTTAAGTGTTTTTAATTTAATCTGAATCTCTCGAATTTGTGCGGTTAGATAGTCAGTTTAGAGTTATTATTGGTGCTTGCCGATCCTTGAGGATACATTACCCGAACACAATTCTATACTATTACAATCGATAGGTGTACTTGCCTATTTGATCTTAACAGAGAGTCATAGAAAAGGAATTTTTAAATTTGTGTGATTACGGTCATCAACAATTGACCATCCACTTATTTGATCTTTTAAACTTTCAAGATACTCTTGCACTTGCTCTTTAGGTGTGAGCCTAAAAACAATTCTTTTTCCTCACTTTCTAATTCAATATTCATTCTCTAAATCCAAAAATATAATCTTATTATATAATTGTAAATATCTTCCTCAATTAATATGACAATCATTTATAGGAATGACATCACATAAAATCCACCCTTTATAATTTTTTATCTTTAGAATAATTAATTCATACCTAATTCATTACTTGGATCACTCCATTGTAACAAACTAATCAATACAGATTAGGATGATCAATTGTTGCTGAACCCAATTTCGCAACGGTATACTCTAAAGAAAAATTTTAGCAACAATTATAAAAGCGCAAATAACAAACATAACATTGAATCCTAATTGGTGTAATAAAATCTTTATAAAAACTTTATACCTCTTATACATCAATCTAGTCATAACAACAAGTTAATTAATAACCACTATCCATAATCATCCAATAATCACCACAATTAATCAAACTCAAAAAAATAATAATCTTTTTTTAAATTAAATCTCAATCAACCCACAATAATTTTTTCCCCTTTTTATGTTTTATAAGACATGAAAGATATGGACTTATTGAAATTGGACATGCTTACCAATCTCAAAACCCAAGAATGTTAAAATCATATTAAAACAAACCTTGACTCATTGGCTAAACAAATTCACAAACTAGAAGTATACATTGAACTGGACCCATTAAATCATGCTAACCAAGAACCTTGGTACAATTGATTAAAAATCCTTGATCCACTAACCATAGAGTAGTCAAGAACCTTAGTATAGTGAATTGAACATTACAATAATTAAATTCTTGTTAAGTTCCAAAAGAGATAAGTTTAAAACTCAATACTAAAATAATCTCATTGCCATTAATAAAACCAAATCATTTATTATAATGATTGCTCATCTATAGGTATAAAATAAATCTTATGAAATCTTAATAAAATAGGAAATTAGATAATATACTATATGTTGATAGCCTATTTCTTCCATTAGACCTCTATAGACACCTAATTTTTGCCCTTATTTAGATTTTTTTAATAATAAATAAATATGATAAAAAATAATAGTAATAAAAAGGTCTGGTTTATGAATTAGTAAAAAAAAAAAAAAAACAAGTAATAAAAAATAATAATAATAAAATTTGCAACAAGATTAAGGAAATATAAATCTCTAAATCAAGTTTAGGGAAATCACGTGCATTGCACGTGATCTTCTTCTTCCCTAAGCATAGCTGAAACCCAAAAAAAAAAGAAAGAAAAAAATGAACATGATAACAAATCAAAACGAAAAAAGATTGAAGTTTATCAAGTTTTGCTGTGAATCAACAAGATTACAATGAAAAGATTTATTTTTCGGATTAAATCCAAAAACAAAATCAATTAAACAAACCAGATAAATCCCAAAAACAACTCTAATCTAAGAGATTTACATCATTTTTTTCAAATCGGGAGAAGATAAAAATGAATCCCGATCATAGTTTAGATTTAAACTTATCAAATCCGGTCCCATATGCCTATAAATATAGCCTGATCTTTAGAGAGAGGAAGAGATCGGAAAGTAAGGAAATTAGAGAGTAAGGAAAGTAAAGAGAGGAGAAGATCATAGAAAAAGAAAAAGAAAAGAAACAAATACCCACTGTTATGTCGCAACCCCTACGGCCAACGATCCTACCGTCCGAACATAGTTGATTTCCACGTTGGCCCGCACCTAGGAAGCATCTCGACTCATCACCTCGCATCACCGTTCGTTGGAGTACAACCAGCTGATTAAGTCCGTGACAAGCTCACCGAACCACACTGACCCAGATCCAACCTGACCTAAACCGAATTGCCCCGACCCGCATCCAGGTTAGTGGTTTTCATGTTATATTTATGTTATTATTATTATTAGCCTTAATTGATAATAATATTAGTAAATAAAAAGACAAAAATAAAAAATCACAAAAAATGATAAAAAGACATATGTTTTAGGAATTTGTTTTCTTTTGTTATTGATAAAATTAGGTTTAGAATTTCTCTTTTGTGTTTCTTTTAAAATTTTCTTAATTAAAGGTGTGAGTTTTTCTTTTTTTAAAAAAAAAAAACATATATATGTATATAATGTTTTCTCACCTAGAAAAATGATTTTTATAAAATAAAATTTTAATTGATATTTTCAAAACTAAAGGGTTTTAGTTCTGTTTTTCAAAATTGAGAAATAAAGTTTAAGTTTAGAATTTTTCTTTAAAAAATTAAAATGATAATAAACGTTAGCCCGACTGTTTTCATAATTAAAATTAATCAATCCACTAAAGTTTTATGAAAAGCGAACTACGGCCTATTTGATCTCAAATAGCAAGTACATAGGCACCCTTATGGGGCAACTCTAAAAAGATAAAAAAAAAACTATTTTCAAATCATTATTAGTATAATCATTATATCACTTTTTCTAGTATTTTCTTCTTATGCTAAAAAGGGTATCATAACGTAGACACATAATTCAGATTTTAGAAGATAAGGTGGTAACTTTAGGGTTTTAATTGGATAACCCTCGAGTCAAGAATCTCTAGTTTTTCTTTCTTCTTTTCTTTTTAAAAAAGAGAGATTTCGTCGACTAGTTGTTTAGATTAAAATTAATTCGCTCAATTAATTATAATTCAATAATTTTTTCCAACTCCAGTTGGGTAGCGACTCCAAATAAATAATAAAATTTCTAGTTCAAGTCGAGGATTTACATTGGATGAGCACAAGATCTAATATGAATCGAATTAGGGAAACAATATAAAATTTTCAAATTAGACTCGACGAGATGGCAACTCCCGCTGGGGACACATAGTGGGCTAGCCACCTAAACCTTCTGAAATCATCATTTCTAGATATCTTTAATTAGCTCTTATGTTGTAAAATATCGTTTGCACTAATGTTTGTATCTGTTCATGATCTAGGGATTTGATAAAGTTTAGTTTTTTTTTTATTTATTGATTTTTCATGCATGCAATTGTGTGATTAGATGCGGTCAGACCCTGGCCGTTTAAGACCCTAAGACGGGGAGCCATTGTGTAAGTTCCGAGTGAAGTGAAATATTCACCACTAGGGGGCCAATTAAGCTACCCCACCCAATGCTTCGATATGGCATAAGATCCATTTCTTCGAAAATGTGGGAGGCTATAGAGCTTAGAAACCTTTAGAACCTACTCCTTTGCATACATGAAATCATGAACCAACAAATGATTACCGATGTAATTTCTTTCTTTGGAGTCCAAATGCAATAGCTTGTAAAAGAATTTTTATTGTGTTTTGTAAGATATTTGTTTGTAATTAGAAATTTTTATTTATTGTAATCTTACTAGATGACTAGCGCTGTAATTGATTGCCTCCTTCACAAAGAAATCCGGGTTTATAAACTTTGGATCCTAAATTGGTACCAAACCATCGGTTCACCTTATATAGCCTAGAAGAGTAGACCTTTATCCAGAGCAAAATAGGGTCCATTCTCTCACTAATGAAAATGGATGTCAACCTACCTTTCATTCAGGCTATATCATACCTCTGGGAAGTTGAGCCCACGGCTTTCATTATTAGGCCATACGAGATCACGCCAACCCTAGAAGAATATACTCAGCTTCTCCAAACCCCTCCACTTTCCAATGGGGTGTATGTGCCAAATCTAGAGGCTGGGCCAACAAGTATTTTTAGCAAACTTCTAGGAATTCGTAGAGCAATGATCAACTGAGTGTTGGAAAATAGCAATGAGTATTGCCTTCAAATGGATGAATTAGAAGCTTGGTTTGCGGCTCGATGTGATGATGGAAGTAAGAAAGATATCTTATGTGGGGATCCCAAGAGTTACAGATGAAGACGGGTTTATGCTTTCATCTTGACAGCATTCGCAACTATCCTCTTTCCTACTAGGATCTTCCACATTCATTACAAAGTTATGGAATTAGTATTCCAATTCTTAGAAGGAAAATCTTACATTGTGGCCTTACTAGCTGAGCAGATTCAAAATCTAAATTTCATGAAGAAGAAGGGTCGTGGAATTCTACGCTCAAACATTAACCTCATCCTAATCTGGTTAGTGAGCCATCTTAAGAACTTTAAGCTAAACATGGTTAGGAGATCATTAACCTAATAAGTAGATCTCATAGATTCTTGCATAGAAAGGATGAGGCTGCCAGACGATCTTTCCAGCCACAGTTGGGTGAAAGTACTCAAGGGTTTCGATGCTAATAATATTCTGTGGAATGCTAGGAGGAGTTGTTGCAATAAGGTTATCCTAATGTGCAGGAACTTTCAAGCTGCTTCATTGATCGGGCTTAATGGGTACACGGGCTATCATCCATATTCAGTGGTCCATTAATTCAGCACTATTCAAGACATAGTTTACATACCATTATTAGAAGGAATCACGTTCGAATATCAAGACTCGAACATGTTAGTGGCTGAGAAAATTTCCAAGTTGACAAAGGTCAAAGTCCTATAGGAAGCCTGAATTGAGAGTCTAATATGGACCTCAGGGAATTGGATGGTGAAGTGGGAAAATACCGAGCTACCGGAGATTTTGTCATCAACCAATTATATAAGATAGGGAAAAGGATGTACCATGCTCCTGATGTCACTCAACCTACACCAAGCAACCCAAGCCCGGAAATGAAAACTTACATGGAACAGGTAAGGGTTTGGATGGAAGTCCAGCTTAAAGCTACAAAAAGCAAGAAAGATGTATGGAAGAATAGATTCAAGGAATCTAATCAAAGGAACAAGGCACTTGAAGCCCAACTGAGGAAAACCCAAGCAAAGGTTAAAACACTAGAAACTACCATGGACGCAGAGAAGAAAGAGAAAGGTCCAACGCCCATCCAACCAAAGAAGAGGAAGCTTAGAAATTAGGAAGTTAGATTGTAGCATTCTTTTCTTATGTTTTCAATAAAAATACTTAACT
Organism: Laguncularia racemosa; assembly: GCA_037954665.1. Lineage (NCBI taxonomy): Eukaryota > Viridiplantae > Streptophyta > Magnoliopsida > Myrtales > Combretaceae > Laguncularia > Laguncularia racemosa. Next base: position 3,923,670 of record JBBMOL010000016.1, read on the forward strand.
CTAAGTTTGCAATATTAATAAAATTTCAGCATTATTACATCTTTAATTAAATACTGGTTCTTTTGCATCCGTGTGAGCATCTGTTTGCATAATAATAATAATAATAATAATAATAATATAATAATAATAAAGAAAAGAAAAAAAGCTAAGAAAATTGAAGAATTGCTAACAATAAGAGATCTTTTTAAGGTCCTAAAAGTTTCTTTTAAATGGTTAGCTTAACCCAAGGCTCACAATCACTTACTATGAACATAAAGCTAAAGACCTTTATAGCCTACTCTCAACTTAAAAGACCCCATTCACTTCAAAAGGTCTCCTCATATGTTGATTTAGCCTCAAAACACAAAACTTTCCAACTCTCTCCAATCTTAAGGGTTACACTTGAACTTTCTCTCCATCAAGAGTTATATAAAACAAACACAAAGACAATTAATTTTGGGGCACATTTTCGAAGTAGCTATGGTCAATTAGCAACGAGGGCATAAAGAAGACTATCCTAACTGGCTTCCTAAGAGAGCCAAGTTAAGACTAAATCACTTGACAGAGGCATATAACTCCCAAAGACATCATGAGACATGGTGAATATGGTAAAATAGAAGGATATCTCATTTGTTCATGTGGTTTAGGACGACAAGAGGCAAACCACATTCCAAACACTAACTCTTAAACACTCGAGAGTTAAGTGTTATTAATGTGAGATTTTTGAATCATTCCTTAAATGAGGTCTATCTTGAATTTGATACGTTAATCAAAATAATGCTAAGCATTCATTTTTGTTGTCCTAAACACAATAATCATTTACTAACCCCATTTGAGCTTATATAAAAAGAGTTTCAAAATTTAACCATGTCGAGAACTACGCTACAATAGGATGATTAAGAAGATAAGGACATCAATCAAGAAAAAAGGAATTAACTAAATAGTGCTTGCCTTAGTTACAACAATTCAAGGATAAATTTTGTTGTGGATAATTTATTTCTTTTGATGAAGAAAAGTCTACATTTTGAAAAAACACACATGACCCACAAGAGATGATCACTATTAGGCTCAAAAGAAAAGAAAAAAAAGATGGAAAAAGAAAATGAAAGAAAAAGAAAAGAAAAGATATGAGAAAAGCCAAATAATATAGTTAAACCTATACACAATAAAAAAAGCCTAACAATACTTGAAAATAACAAGACCAAATACAAGAACCTAAACATTACAGTTAAAAAACATACCATCCTTCTTTGAAGACTTCTGCAAATCATTGAAAATAATTTATCTTAAGTAAAAATTGCTAGGGCGAGTGGTATTCTAGTTTTTCTCAAGGTTTCTTAACTTGTAAACCTAGGTTGAAATGATGATTCTTTCAAAATAAAACCTTGGCATTGATACTTTTTGGAAACCAAAAGCCTATTGCATTACAAATCCCCAAAAGGCCTAACAGATCGATGAAAGCGTATTACTTACAAGAAAGACCATAATTTTTGGAATAAAAGTCAAGAGTGGCATCTAAACTAAGAGATTGTATGGAAGTTCTCTTAGATTAAACCAATTAAGAATGAGATATCTATTTCCAAATGAAATGAGGGAATTTAAAGTTATTCTTCATTGGTGTTGTTTGGCCCAAATTTTAAATATTGATGCCCCTAAGATGTAAATATAAGTCTTAATTACAAGAAACCCCTCAAAAGGTGATTGACTAAACCAAAACACCACTTTTTTCAAGACTAAACCAAATACTCCAAGCAAAAGGAGACAAAAGAGTAAGTGATTATTGAGTAATAGGATGGACCTGCCCTTTATTTGTATTCTTAGGAGCCCTTGTCATACTTTTTATTTGTTAGCAATACTTAAAAAAAATAAAAAATAAAATATTTTTTTTAGAGAAGAAAGAGGAAAATTTTCAAAGTTTGCTAGAAAACACTTTGCTAACTTATCCTTAAGTTTCAAAAGAACATTTGTCTTGAAAATTTTTAGAAAAATTTTAGTTATCATTTGTTTAAAAGTCTTAAGTCATTCTAAATTTAAAAATTCTTGACTGTTATCGGAAAAATAAGATTCTCACTTAGGAATTCATTTCTACTATCAGTTAGTTAGCCCACAATGAGGCACCTTTCTAAATATCCTCTCTTAGGGTTGCAAGTCCAAAGAGACACTTCCCACTATCAGATAGCCCACAATAGTATACTTCCCTAAACTCACTCTCTCAAGGTTGCAAGATTTAAAAGTCGCTTCCCACTATTGGTTAGTTAGCCCATAATGGGGCACTTTCCTAAATAAACTCTCCTTTAAAGGTTGTTAGTCTAGTGAGACGCTTCTTATCATCGATTAGTCAACTCATAAGAGCACTTTTTCTAGATAATCTCTTTTTAAGGTTGTTAGTCTAATGAGACGCTTCCTATCATCGATTAGTCAGCTCATAAGAACGTTTTTCTAGATAATTTCCTTTTTTAAGGTTGCTAATCTGATGGGACGCTTCCTATCATCGATTAGTCAGCTCATAAAAGTACTTTTCTAAACAATCTCTTTTATAAGGTCACTAGTTTAGTGAAACGCTTCCTATCATCAATTAGTCAGCTCATAAAAGCACTTTTCTAGAAAATTTCTTTTTTAAGGTTGCTAGTTTTGTAAGACGCCTCTTATTATCAGTTAGCTAGCTCATAAGAGCGCTTTCCTAAATAATCTCTTCTTTAAGGTTGCTAATCCTGTAAGACGCTTCCTATTATCAATTAGTTAGCCCATAAGAGCACTTTCCTAAACAATCTCTCCTTTAAGGTTGCTAGTCCTATAAGACGCTTCTTATTATCAATTAGTTAGCTCATAAGGAGACATTCCCAAACAATCTCTGTTTAAGGTTGTTAGTTTCATGAGACGCTTCCTATCATCGATTAGTTAGCTCATAAGAGCACTTTTCTAGATGATCTCTCCCTCCAAGTTGCTAGTCTGGTGAGATGTTTCTTATCTAAAACCACTCCCCAAAAAGTATTAATCATCATAAAGTAACTATCTTCTTTTGCAACATGGGATTGTTAGCTCGTGGAGAATTTTCCTTACTTAAACTTTTGGTCAGATAACTCCCTAGTGGATCCAGGTTTAGATAACCAACTGATTATAGCGTTATCTATCCTTTCTCTTAGGCAAAACTGGTGTATTTTTTGTCTTTGTAGCTAAGTTTTTCCAAACTTTACTACAAAGAGAGGCGGGTGCAAACACTTCATTTTTGCTCCTATCTAGATTTTTTTAATAATAAATAAATATGATAAAAACTAATAGTAATAAAAAGCTCTGGTTTATGAATTAGTAAAAATAAATAAATAAACAAGTAATAAAAAATAATAATAGTAAAATTTGCAACAAGATTAAGGAAATATAGGTCTCTAAATTAAGTTTCGTAAAATCACGTGCATTGCACATGATCTTCTTCTTCCCCAAGCATAGCCAAAACCAAAAAGAAAAAAAAAAGGAAAAAAACGAACATGATAACAAATCAAAACAAAAAAAAAAAATTGAAGTTTATCAAGTTTGCTATGAATCAACAAGATTACAATGAAAATTTTTATTTTTCGGATTAAATTTAAAAACAAAATCAATCAAACAAACTAGATAAATCCCAAAAACAACTCTAATATAAGGGATTTACATCATTTTTTCAAATCGGGAAAAGATAAAAACGAATCCCGATCATGGTTTAGATTTAAACTTATCAAATCCGGTCCCGCATGCCTATAAATAAAGCCCGATCTTTGGAGAGAGGAAGAGGTCAAGAAGTAAGGAAATCAGATAGTAAGGAAAGTAAAGAGATGAGAAGATCATAGAAAAAAAAAGAAATAAACACCCACTACTATGTCGCAACCCCTACGGCCAATAATCTTAGCCGTCATTAACACCACGAACCATCCAAACGTGGTTGATTTCCATGTCGGCCCACAACCAAGAAGCATCTCGACTCCTCGCCTCACATTGCCATTCGCCAGAATACAACCAGCTGATTGAGTCCGTGACAAGCTCACCAAACTACACCAACCCAAATCCAACTCGACCCGTATCCAGGTTAGTGGTTTTCATGTTATATTTATGTTATTATTATTATTAATCTTAATTGATAATAATATTAGTAAATAAAAAGACAAAAATAAAAAATAAATAAAAATATTAAAAATAATAATAAAAGACATATGTTTTAGGAATTTGTTTTCTTTTGTTATTGATAAAATTAGGTTTAGAATTTCTCTTTTGTGTTTCTTTTAAAATTTTCTTAATTAAAGGTGTGAGTTTTTCTTAAAAAAAAAACATATATATGTATATAATGTTTTCTCACATAGAAAAATAATTTTTATAAAATAAAATTTTAATTGATGTTTCAAAACTAGAGGGTTTTAGTTCTGTTTTTCAAAATTAAGAAATAAAGTTTAGGTTTAGAATTTTTCTTTAAAAAATTAAAATGATAATAAACATAAGCCCGACTGTTTTCATAATTAAAATTAATCAATCCACTAAAGTTTTATGAAAAGCGAACTAGGCTTATTTAATCCCGAACAGCGGGTATATAGGCACCCTTATGGGGCAACTCTGAAAAGATAAAAAAAATATATATTTTCAAATCATTATTAGTATAATCATTATATCACTTTTTCTAATATTTTCTTTTTATGCTAAAAACGATATCATAATGTAAATACATAATTCAGATTTTAAAAGATAAGGTGGTAACTTTAGGTTTTAATAGAATAGCTCTCGAGTTGAGAATCTCTGGTTTTTCTTTCTTCTTTTTTTTTAAAAAAAAAAAAGAGAAAGAGATTCCGTCGACTAGTTGTTTAGATTAGAATTAATTTGCTTAATTAATTCTCATTCAATAATTTTTTCCAACTCCAATTGCGTGGTGACTCCAAATAAATAGTAAAATTCCTAGTTCAAGTCGAAGATTTATATTGAATAAGCATAGGATCTAATATGAATCGAATTAGGGAAACAATATAAAATTTTCAAATTAGACTTGACAACCTCCAAGTTAAAGCTCAACCAACAAAAGATTTTCAAGTGTGGTCATAAAGAGAAGGATGGTATGGTAGTTTCCATAACAAATGTCCTCAATTCCTACGATTTCTTCAAAGCAATTAATACGATAGATTTGCGAGAATCAACGAATTAAGGGAATTATGAGAAGGTGACACAATTGCCATTTTCGCCCTTTCTTGCCAATAAATACCCATCAAACACACTAGGTAAAAGATCCAAAGCCTTAGACTTACATTATAGTTGCTTTATTCTCAACTTTCTCTTTTCTTTACTGACTTAAGCATTAAAGTCTCTACGATAGAGACACCTACGGCATCTTGAAGCTCCTTGTTTCTCTTGTCATAAACTATATTACTTGAAGTACTTTTGGGGGTCATTATATGGTTTACTAATAAAATACAAGTTATTTAAAGAAATATACTTGGTTCAAGAAAGCATATTGTTGATAGACCTTTTTAGACACGAACCTTTTTAGGCTCTTATTCGAGCTCTTTATACTCAAATTGATCTCCAGTAGACCGCCACAGCATCAGAAGCATTAAATTCCAATCTGTATGCTTTGATCTCAACCTTAGATTGGCCGTGCATACCTTAAAATTGAATAAGGAAGAAATACTTAAAAAAAAAAAAGAGTCAATTAAAGATACACCTTCCACAATATTTGAAAAAAAAATCTCAAACATAAATGTACTTACTAAATCAAGACAATCCCAACCTTTATAATACGAGCTGAAACCACCAGCTACCCTAACTCTCTCGATTCTTACACACTTTTTACACCTAAAAAATCTCAACACAATATATACTCTACCTTATCAAAGCAAATTGCAATATTCTAAATCAAAATATATCTTGCATTGCAAAATATATAGGAATGGACAAATTGCTATTTCATTCACAATTTCCATCATGGAAATGAACATCTTCAAACAATTGGGGATGCTAATCTAGTTCTATTTTAGTGGCAACTTAGTTGATGGTTTAAACTACTTATGTTGTTTTTTTCTTTTATTATCACTTTTATGGTTTAATTTTTGAAACGTATATATTTAATCCTTAATGTTTACCTATTGTTGCCTAGGTTCTTGTAGCTTAGGGGCATTGACATTAGTCTCTCAAGTGGGATGGATCAAGTTTGAATTCCCTATCCCCCATTATAATCACCAAAAGCATGTTTACTTATTATTATATTTAAGTCTTCTATTTTTTTTTCTTTTAATTAAAGTCCATGGTTTTTTTTTTCAATTTTTACAAAAGTGGGATTTTTATCATGTTTGTTAAATTTCCAATCCATCCTTATTATATACCAACTTTTGATTGGTTTTGAGGTGGCCAACCAAGTGAATTGGGATTTATACAATTTTTTTTAGCTGTTTTTCTTTCTTTCTTTTTTTTTTTTTTTTTTGCTTTTTCATGATTTTTTTAATTATATTATGTAATCAATATATTTGATATTATTTTTATTATATTATGTAATTAAATTATTTTATATTATTATGGACAAACTAGAAGCTAACATGTGTTGAGGATAGATGGATAATTTAATGGAATGGGGGAAAGCATAATTTAGTAAAAGCTGCAAGAGAAGGAAAAGGAAAAAGAAAAGTTAAAGATAAAAAAAAAAAAAAGTAAGCATATGTTTTTCATTTAATTGTATAGACAATTATCCTAGTTTATATATATAGGGTTTTCGCTTTCAAATTATCCTTCAAAAGCTAACTTCATTCTTATCAACAATATGGAAAAATGGTCTATGGTAGTGCTGTGGTACGAGACGAGGTATCGATAAAGGGGATGGTTTAGAATTTGGATGGACTGAAATTAAAGTAGACAGAACAAAACAAATGAAGTTTAAAATAAGCTCGGCTGTAGAGGGAAAAAAAAGGGGGGGAGAGGCAAGCACTGGTGTGAGTGGTGGCCTTCACGACACACAATGAAGTACTATGATTAGTCACTTAAACGTGCTAACCACTCATAATTGTGGAAAGTTGAGGCATTCTTCCATGGAGCTCGATGAGATGACGAATGAATAAAAATAAAAAATAAAAAGCTCATTTGTAACAGCCGGCGGTTTCATTCAGCTAAATTCTAGTAAATAATCTCCACCACGCTCCACTCCATTGAAAATCACTTGTCACATTAACTTCAATTCCGTATATTTGAAAACGTCCACAGATATATCCTTTTTTTTTTAATTAATTAATTAATATTTAGAGAGAGAGAAAAAGAAAAAGAATGATAGCCTATCATTTTCATAGAAATATTTACGTTAACAAATAGTTTTTATTGATTCAAGCAGAAGCAGAGCCTCAAGTTCAACCATTCTTTTTTTAATTTTCTAGCTTTATGGTTTTCGACTTTCGTCTCCCAAAATAATTTTCAGTCATCCTCTATACTACATATATTATATACTATCACTGAATCAAAGAAGACATGATTAATAATGTGGCTAAAAATATAGAATTCAAGGTATGCGATTGGTTGAGGTTTTCCTTTATACTAAAAAAAGGTTTGAAATTTCAATTTAATTTTTTTTTTAATTTTCCTTAATATAAATAAATAAATATATATATATGTATATAACCTATGAAATAGCTTATTTCATTTGGGCCTAAATGAATCAGAGGAGAGTAAAGTTTGGCAAAGTTTTTATTGGGCTAGAACTAAACAAGTGTGGTCCTTTTGTGATGTATATACGTGTGTGTATATGTATGGATCTTCACTGAACGGATCGAGTTTTGATGCTTAAATAATCAAATCCACCCCGACCTGAGTCGGTCTGTTTCGTAGAAGCAGACAGGATGTCCATGTTTAGGTTGCTCCTGTTCTAGGCCACTAGGGCTTTACTAAGACTAAGAGCCCTTTTTCTTTTCTTTTTCTTTTTTTCCTTTCCCACTTTCGTGCTCTACTTTGAGAGACAATGATAAAGATCGAAATCCTTATATCGAGTTTACAAAACGAAGACTTTGAATTCAATAAGTTTTTGATGTTTTTTTCAATTTGATATGTTTAGGGTTTTCTTCTTTTTTTTTTAAAAAAAAAAAAAGCACTTAAAAAGAACAAGAAAATTTAAAAGGATATTATGAATGACTTAATTTTAAATACTACACGCTAAGATTAATTCAAAAAGGATTTGATTAATTTAACCGATATCACACAACAAGGATTTCAATCTATTTAATAAATATTACGTACAATTGAATAAACTGAAAATGTTTGCCACCACAATTCCTAAAACTTAATAAGACTGAGGATATAGAAAAAGTTAGGTTTTGATTTCAATAGTCAACTAAACTTAAACAATGTCTAAAAATAAAGACCTACAAAGTAAACGTAGGAGTAATACTAAAAAAAAAAAAACATAAATAGAATAAAATAATGCAAAGTATCACGCCTTGAAAGAGAGTCTAGAAGTTTTCACTAAAATCATCATAGTACGTGTGCACTTGTTACATAATAATTGTCTTACGAGTCAGAGATCGTAAGACTCTAAGTATTTAATTACATTACAACTAATCATAGTAAATATAATTAGATAATAAAATATAGCTATGGATCTCGTATTCCACAGTTAGCCATGATCGTAGAAAATCGATATCCCCTACCAATCAGTAAAATAGGATAAATCCTAGGTTTCTCAAATTCAACATTCTATTTACATAGGGGTCCTAACATTTCATCTAAACAATCTATCCTTCGCAATTCTTTCTTTGTCGTTCTAATCTTCAAAAAACGCTCGACACTTCACATCTTATCCCATCCCGAGCTTTCGTAATTATACCTACAAAAGATGCTATGGAGGGGTAAGCACACTATAGCTTAGTGAATGGGATGGTAACACTTTCAATGCTACGTACACACAAGTAAATTCAAATCAAGTTATCTAAACATATGCTATGCATGGACAACCATATGAATGCAGCATCTCACGTGGTCTTCCAGTAACCGACGTGAGGTTTACGCCCCCTTGACCTTAGGTTGGGGATTCCAAAGTCACCATCAGTGTCCAGGTCTCATTACCCGATTTATTTATCTTATCACTTGATAATTATAATATTTTTTTAATTCAATAGTGAACACTCACGTGCCTCTACATCAGTCGGAGCAACACCCTCAAGGACTAGCCTGACTCGGAACCATTAAGGCGCGACAGTCCCCTAATCACTTAGTTCGCACTTGGCGAAACAGTAATCCTCCGATTACTCCGACGAGCCCTATAGCAGTGATGGTCTTCATTCTCATGCAATGTCTCGTGGAAATGCATGTCCAGTTTTAATCAAGTCCACTTCTTTAGTTAATTGATTCGTGGTGGCCAAACAATATATATATAATCGCATCCAATTCTCATTCAAGGCAATGAAGTAACTACCAAGAATAATCCATAAAGACCTAGTGAAGTCCTATAAACAATCCACTACATCTCATTTTCACACGTACTACAACAAGCAAGGATCATGCATTTCAATCACAAATCAACAAAGGAAATTAGACCAAGCAGATGTAAACTATCCAGCTATACACAAGGTCTTCGTTACTTGACACCTTTGTGCCATTTAACTTAACGTCAAATCAACCACTCGGGATTGATTTACGACTATTATTCCTTGACACCTCTATGTCATCACACTTCTCAAGTGCACAGTTATACACACTTCCGAGAGCCAACAAGGTCATCTCGTATATTCCTTCTAATTCCTCAATACATCTATGTATAATATACATATATATAGGTCCGTAACATAGCTTTAACTAGAGGGCCATTTACTTGACACCTTCCCTCACTTGCTTAAGGGGACAAGAAAATAGGATTATTAAGTTGTAAAAATCAAAGTTACACTCATGATTTGTATGATTGTATTCATGAGTGTATTCTATAGGTATAATAGGAAAATAGGTTTGCCTAAACATATGTACACATTCAAAAGTAACTATGATATGTATACATAATGACATCTTTATACCCTATTCCAACTATACACACTTACTCGATAGCTATAGAAGGAAAAGCTAGGTTTCTATATTTTGGTTTGGTTTGAAGAAAACAATTTTGAATCATGGGTTAGGCTTATGGTAATAGCACTAGCAATATGGTGCTAAGTGCTATCATTAAGGTAATGACATCTAACCCTTGGACCATTCTATCCTCTACACTCTTTATGACTTCTTTCCTAATCTCATTAATCCCCATTATATAACTTAGCTTAACAAGAATCACATTCAATTGCAAACACAACAAACAACAATTTCACATACATAGCATGTCAGCATATAATACAACATGGTAGCATATCCTTAAGTTTCCCACTCACTTGTTTAGGATCGTCATAGTCCTAGCTGGAGTCGAGCAATTCCAACGAGTAACCCTTTTGCTTTCCTCTTGAAATCAGTGTCCTTTTGCAATGCTTCCTCAACCAACCATAAAAGGTAGCATCTCCACTTGACCTTGGTAGTTTCCTAACGCCTGATATGTGTACTCTACTTATCTTACATTTGATGGCAAGACATGAAGTTTCCTCCTTAAGGAACTTTGGGCGAACAAGATTCGAACTGTTGAACACTTCTTCAACATGATTCTGATACAGAGTTCCAAAAGGAATGACCTTCTTACGAATCATTGCTTCCAACACCTCAAGTTATTGTAATCGACTGTCTGCTTTCCTTGTGTAGAAGTCGGCCAATGAAATGTCTTCGACCTGCCAAATTTGAAGTTCCTTCTCCCGTATATGCAAGATACCCTTAGGAAAGACAACTAAAGGTCTTGCATTAGGGTATTTAGCCCAGAATGATCTTCCTCAACATCCTTTGAACATTCCATTGTAAAATCCATTTCATTCCAAATATCCCCCGAACCATCATCTTAGACGTTGCTCGAATCATTCCCTTCACCATCTATACTAATATAAACACCTCTTCTTCCCGTTTACTTTCACATACAGACACACTCACCTCCTTCACGTAATTCCCTTTTCCTCCTCAGTTTCACCTTTCTATTCTTTCTTCTTTCCTTTGTTGACATCTCCATCTATAGGGTTTCTCATCCTTCCTACTGGTTTTCATTCTCACTCACGCTTCCATTACCATACATACACCAACCTTTCCCACACACCACGTACACACCAACATACTTCTATCTATATACATGCACACTCCGCACACTACGTACCTACACATACATATACACCACCATACCATACACCTAATTACATGCACACACAACTGCACGTTATTATCCTCCTTTCTTCTCAAGTCCACATGCACACACACCACTAGTGCACACATATACACATACTCTATTCATGTCTCACACCACCGACACACATATACACACATACTCCAATTATATCTCACACCCCAAATACGTACACATATACACGTGCTCCGCATACACCTCACACCATCAATACATACTTACCCACATACTCTGCACACGCTACATACCTCCCATACACATACACACATACCCTCACCACACCATTTTATACGCTTATACACATACTCCGCATACACCTCATACCACCAATATACACGCACACACACCCTCACACGCTACACAACATCCGCACACCCACACAAACCACACATACCACACACCATCCATATGCATACACCCCTTTCGCACACCCCACATCACCTCATGCACATACGTACATATTCACATACACTACACACTCGGCTCCTCCTTCCCTACACATACATACACATCCTCACACACCACACACCATCACGTACACATACACACATCCTTGCACACACCACATACCACCACATGCACATACACACATACCTCATTCCCCCATTTACATCTAATTTCCCATTCTTTCCCTTCTTCTTTTCTTCTCTATTTTTCGTCTTCCTCTCTCTTGTTTTCTATCTCTCTCTCACTTGGAATGTGGCTTGCTTCAGCTGGATACCTGATTAGATCATGCCATGTCTTCTCGCTTGGAAGCTAGAGCATGCCATGCCATCTTCATCTTCGCTATTGCTGTTGTGGTCCATTGTGGTTGTCGTTGCTGTCGCAATTAGGGTCGCCATTACTACTGCAATTGGGGTCACTGTTGTTGTAGCTGTTGGGTGGTTGTTGCTGCTACTGTTGTGTCGTTGTTGTTGCTATTGTTGGGCCGTTGTTGTCTTCCTCTTCCCTTGCACACACTCACAAACAACTACAAGCCACCGTAGCTGTTTTTCTTTCATTTCTCATCCTAGCTACCCAATATCGACAGCAAATGAACCACCCCTCTCTTTCCTTACTCCCTTCCTCTTCTCCCTTACTATCCAACTCATGCCTGTATGCATACATGTATACATACCTATCCTTCCCTTCTTCCCATTTCCCCTTCTTCTTCTTCTCACCTAGGATGCTGCTGAAACTCTCGCCGAAAGCTATCGTCCTTGGAGTTTACCATAGAGAACCACCATCCATCCACAAGGGGTTCATCAAATCACCTACGCGGACAAGATCGTTGTTGTTGAAGTTAATTTCTTTATTTAACCTAATATTGTTTGAAATTTATGTTTCAGAGAATTTCATTCTTTAATTTAATTTATTCAAACTAAAGTTAGGACTTACGATTATTTTTATCTATCTGTTTATATGTCTATATTTGGATGTTTTTCAATTATTTCGCTTCCTAAATTTATTCGGTAATACATTTCATATAATTTAATTTATTACGTTTACTATCTTCTTTTCTTTGTAAAGGTTGTTTTTTTAATTTTTTTTATTTTTAAAACCTATTATTATCAAAAATTATTAAGATAATATTTATGTATCGTAATATTTGAATTTTTGTCATATATTTCTCAAAGTTTTTAATATTGTGAAATTGTCCCTCCCACTACCCAGACTTAGAAATATTTATTATTCTACTTATTTTTTAAAATTTTCATATATTTTTTTTTTTTATTATTTTTAAGACTTTACACAAAGTCTTCATAAATCCATGCATATCATCATGATGGTGCCACTATTAAATCCAGCAATGCAAAGTTGATGAAATTTCCATGCAAAGTCGACAAGTCTTCGTGCAAGGTCAATAACCAAATAACCTTTGCGGAATTCTTCAATAACATGCAACACAGAATAGAACGTGTAACGGAAGGATCTTGATTCCCATTGGTAAAAAATCTTGGACAAAAACGGAGGCATATCGCAAGCAAAAGCGTTTTTGGGATTGGATTTCTTTTCCCATATTTTGGACGCAAGTTTGCATAATCAAATTAAAAATTCATGATTTTATGCACATTTTGTTTTTGTTTAGCTTAAGTGAACAGAAATGATGATGTGAGCAAGTTAGGATTTCAAATTATTAAGTAATATGATTAGAAGAAGTATTAGAAACAGATTCGAAAAACTTCAAAAAGGAATCATTGAAAAACAGTGCTAGTCAAGCTTCGAACAAAAGTTGGAAGCTCCTAATCTAGAAGATGTTTAACTTCATAATTTTTTGTTTATCATGATATTAAAAATTTTTATTTATATTAAAAAAAGTTTATTTTGATTGAATTAATTTTTTTATTATATTTTATTTAGTTTTCTTAATATTTCTAACTTATGTTAGAGAGTATAATGAAAGATTATTATCATCGATCATTATTGTTAAGTATAAGTTATTTGTTTTTGTATTAGACATCATTCTGCGCCAAACGATAAAAGAAATAAAAGCTTGAAGTCCAAAGGAAGGGGCCAGAGGAGAGATGCAAATCAGCTGAAAGAAAGCATTGGAATCCGTAGAGCGATGAATAATGCAACTCCCGATTATTTACGTCCACGTGTATCGATCAGCAGTCAACAGTCCGAAATTGCCGACATGAAAACGCTGATGTACATCTTACATTGTCGAGCCAAGATTTTGATTGCTTTGTCTTTGTGGTTAGATCTGAAGACAGCCTCCACGTAAAAAACTGCGATCAACCTTTTCAAATCTCCAATCAGATTGACTTTATCACATTTGTTGTGTCTGGCTGATCAAATCATTTACATCCAGTTGTTACACTTACACCGCACGTTACATCTACGTTACTCACACCTAAAGTAATTATTGTACAATTTGAAAGTACTTTCGTGGATTATCTCTTGACAGAGTTTAAGTTATCGTTGGAGTATAGTCATGTGTCCATCTTTTCTAATTTATTATCACACACGATCGTTGACAATTCATGGTCGCAATAAATCATTCTAGACTTAAATAAATTAGTCTTACTCTCCCTATATATACGTTTTATTTTATGTAAATTAAAAATAAATGTTATAATTTATTATATATATAAAGAGTGCATTTTTATCAACAACAGTATCAGGTTCTAGAGAAGCACCAACAGCATTATCAAAATGACTCACATCATTATTCGGACGCTGGAATTGGACAAAGGAACATGATTATGTGGAATAATAGAGACAGAATTGTTGGAATTAAACTTAAAATCAGAGTCTTTATAAGGAAATATTTGTTCAAACAACCGAACATCACAACTCACTAAAACACTGTATTTTTCTATATCGAAGACTTTGTATCCTTTTTGATCAAGTTCATAGCCTAAAAATATACACCGTGTACCTCTATAATCAAACTTATCTTGTCCTAGTAAATGCTTAGAAATATAACATAGATAACCCATTACCTTAAGGTTATCATAAGAAGGAGGCTTTCCATAAAGTTTTTTAAATGAAGTTTTCCAATCAAAATTTCACATTAGCATCCTATTTATAAGATAGGTGGTCGTTAGAATACACTCTCCCCAAAATTTCTTAGATAGTTTTGCATGAATATGTAAAGCTCTTGAAATATCTAACAAATGTTTGTATTTTCTCTCAACCTTGCCATTTTGTTGTGGTATATATACTATAGTACGCTAGTGTATAATTCCTAAGCTATGAAATAAACTTTGACAAGAATTCTGCACCATTATCTATCCTAACACTCTTTGGAAGAACAATAGAACGATTAGAAACATACTTGAAAAATTGTGCTAGAATTGTTGGAAGTTGCAATTTATGATGGAGAAAATATGTCCAAGTAGATCTTGAATAATCATCCACAATGGTAAAAAAATATTTGGCTCCAAATATAGAAAGAATATGATGAGGTCCCCAAACATCTAAATGAAGTAATTAAAAAGGAAAAGTAAACAAATGATTACCCCTTTGGAAAGGAAGCCTATGAAACTTTGCTTCTTGACGTGTATTACAAATGAAATTGTTCAAATTTAAATGCTTACAAATATCTAAATGTTGAAGCATTAAAACAAAAGTATGTCTCAATTGAGCACATAATAGATCTATACGATCTTTATTAATAGATAGAGATTGGTTACAATGTGACGACATTTAGTAGAGTCAACTAAATCTAAAACCAACCTATGACTCAGATTGAAAAAATACAGCCTATTAAACATCTTTGCTTTAGCAACTACTTGTTTATCATTCAGGTCCTAAAATTCACATTGGAATTGATCAATTCTAACTATTAAAGATTGATTAGTTTTGCAAACTAATAAAAGGTTGTGTGTAAATTGAGGTACAAAAATACATGATGAAGTGTAAGTGATGGTATAATAGTGATAGACCCAACTCTATCAACATTAATTGTTCGATCACATGGCAATTTAATAGGAATAGGTTTGGCTAATTGACATATGTTATGTAAGATTTCAATAAAAGGGCTCATATGATTAGTTACGCCTATTTCTATAACCTAATAAGCAAACTGATTACTTAAAGAACTATAACAAAAAGAAGAAATAGATTTACCTGCATACTAAACTAGATTAGCATTCTTTGTCTTTCATCATTCACATCACTTCTACACAAATGTTGCTGATCATTTCTCTATTAGCATTTCCCACATGTTCAACAATAAAATTATCAAATGGCATCTCTAGCATATGATCAAACTTATCTTGTGAGACTAAATTTTCTTGTTTTCCTTTACCACTTCTTTTTCCTTTAAACCATTCAAGATATCCTACCGATTGGAAACAATTTTCCATAACATGTCCATCCCTTCTACAGTATTTACAAATGCTTTTCTTATTTTGTTTCCTCTCATTAGCTGCTTTATTTTCTGCTCTATTGGCTACAAATGCAGAAACCTCTACAATTGGATTAAAACTGCTTGTAATCTACCTCTATTTCTCAACTTGTTTGGATTATATAAAATGCCTTATTAACTGTAGGTAATGGCTCTATTGATAAGATTTGATTCTGCACTCCTTCATAAGCTTCATTTGATCCTATCAAGAACTAGATTAGCTTATTATGTGATTCAAAATCTTGAATTCTTTACCTAAGATTACAAGCACAACCATCCATTCTTCCACATGTACATATGGGATAAGTATATAAAGCATTAAGTTCATCTCAACATCTTTTCAGCCTATTAAAATATACACCAACAAATTGATTTTCTTGTTTTTGATTGCATATCTCATGTTGGAGTTGAAAGATTAGTGGACCACTGGTAATTCCATATTGTTCGACAATTTCCTTCCACAAAACTTAAGCCAACTGAGTGTATAAAAAGTTTTGAGCAAGATCATTCAACATAGAGTTCAATGCTCAACACCTAACCATATAACCACATCTAATCTACCTAATTTATCAGGACTACACTCCCTTGGTTTAGGAACAAATCCATTAAGAAAACCTAATTTCAACTTTGCTCCTAAAGTTATCTTAATCAAATGACTCCAAGCAAGGAAATTGTTTCCATTAGAGACTAAACTACCAATACTCATCCATGGATTATCTTATACAAATTGATCTCCTAAATTCATTTTATAATAATGGAAAACTACTCAATCGTAAACCCTAATATCTTTAGAATTAAACCAAGAATGAAAAGTAATACTCAAATATGAATTAGTACCTAAAATGCTCCGATACCATGTGAGGAATTTGAATCAAGAAGTATGCGAGTCATTTGAGTAAAGAAAATATTTCTATTTTCTATTATTGTGTAAAGTGTTCCATTAAATGAAGTACAAGAAGCATATATAGCATAGCAACAACACTAACAACCTATCCAATGAAATATTACCACTTGGCACAATCTAAACTATTTACATGTATAAATAATTTCACAGTAATATCATAAAAATTATATATATATATATATATATATATATATATATATGTTTTTTCTATATAAATGGTTAGATAATTGATTATTCAATAATACCTATTCATTTTCATAATGTTGATAATGAAAGAAAATGTTACTACTTTAAATAATATAAACTACCATTATTTATTAATATTTTATACAATATAATTGAATCACTTATAATATTGAATTAATTATTATTTATCGTAAAACTATTAATAAATAAATAGTATTTATTGAGAATTTATTTAGTTAACCATCATCTTTTTTATTAATAAAATTTAATTTTAATGGTTATAGCGAAAAAAAAAAAAAAAGAAAGAAAGAAAGAAAGAAAGAGAGATCCTCTATTATAAGTAAAATTTACCTCGAATTATACGACTTAAATTAGAGATCCTCTATTTGTTCATACTATTGAATGCAATATTAGATAATTTTAATTGTAATTATCCCTGTATATATATATAGAGAGAGAGAGAGAAAGTCCGAGGTTAGCTATAATTAGGTTTAGAGAGTATAATAAGGTGCATTTATAGGTAATAAAAGCCTAGAGGTAATCGCAAGAATTTCAGCCGAAGTTGGTAAGTACGCAGGTTGTTGGTCTTTGGTGTCGAGGGTGAAGGCTGATTGTGTGTATGTGACTTGGTATTCGTAGCTCATGCTGAAATTCAACCATAGAGTGCTAAAAAAAAAGGAACAATAGGAAAATGGTTTGAGGAAATCTTTTTCTCTGATTTCTTTATTCCACCCGTTGAATATATATATACAAGAGAATGTTATCTATTCCTTCCTAAACTGACTCCTACAAATTAGCTAAGTCAATAACAAGAATATCTCTAATATCTATCTACCTAAATTACAAAAATCACGTATATCACAATCGTGGAGGGCTGGCCGGCAGGAGATACACGACCGTGTACACGACCGTATACTTTGGTCGTGTACTTTCTATACGTTTCTATGCACATTCTGGCAGGGGATACACGACCGTGTACTTTGGTCGTGTACTTTCTATACGTTTCTGTGCATATTCTGGTAGGGGATACACGACCATGTACACTACCGTGTACTTTGGTCGTGTACTTTCTATACGTTTCTATGCACATTCTGGCATGGGATACACGGCCGTGTACACGACCGTGTACTTTGGCCGTGTACTCTTCTGTGCACTTTCCTACCACATACACGACCATGTACTTCTGTTCGTGTACTTTTCTGTGGACTTACACAACCGTGTCTTGAAACATGAATATACACAGTTGATATCAATAACCCCCCTCAAGTTGGCGCATGAAGATTCGAAGTGCCCAACTTGCATAAGAGACGATCATGTGGGACTTTCCCCAGTGCTTTGGTAAAGATATCAGCTAATTGATCATGAGTGGAGACGTGATACGGACAGATGTAGCCATCAACATTTGCATCACGAACAAGGTGACAGTCGACTTCAATGTACTTGGTGCGTTCATGAAACACTGGATTCTGAGCTATGTGGAGGGTAGCTTGACTATCACAATGAAGATGCATAGGAGAAGAATGAGCAACACCAAGATCAGACAATAGTTCCTTTAACCATTTTAGCTCACAAGTTGTCATTGCCATGGATCGATATTCAGCCTCAGCAGATGAACGGGATACGGTCTGTTGTTTCTTAGTCTTCCAAGAGATGAGCGAGTGTCAGTTACCCAAATCCAATAATAAAGCTCCGATTTTGTCAAATTAGAAAGTTTTGTTTAATTTGTGGAGAGAGAGAGAAATAGAAAACTGTTGAGTTGCGTAACCGTTGATCATGTCATCTGTTTACTGACATCCAATCTATTCTCTTGTCAAATTTTTAATTTTATAATTGCGGCATTGAATAGTTTCTATTTGCAAAGTAATTATGTACTTTTCTTCTTCATTATTTATTTCTTAGAACAAGATGGTTGTGTGTTCAAACTAGCCAAACATACTGATTTTTTTACAACAGCTGATGATGGGTGTCTTCAAATGTTTGACCTTCGTTTAAATGATAACATATCCATAATTAATACAAAGCTATCCTAAGAGGAGGACAGCACGTACTTCGGAAGCCAAGACCAACCATTTTTGGTTTTTTACCGAACAATATTTAGGTATATTGCTTTTGGTACACACTATTTTTCCCAATATTATGCTTCTTCTTTCTTTCTTTTTTTTTTTTTTTTTGGTCATTTGCAAAACTTATAATAAATTTAAAATACAAAGAATATAATACCTTTTACATTCCATATATTAGCATAAATATACAAGTAAAATAAATCGTTTGAAAAAAAAAAAAAAAAGGTGCTAAGATAACATCAAAGTTGAAAATCGATGTAGATCAGCCATAAAACTTCAACAAGAAAAGATTGCTTTAGGCTTTTACATGTTTTTGCTGGTTATATGATGATATACACTCTTCGTATTCAGGATGACAATGGCCTTTTCTTTTCTCTTTTGTTTTCATTTTATTATTAACTATGGCTACAAACTATTTCTTCAATTTTGACCCGAAATAAAGACTTCATATTTTCCTCCCTTTGGCTTGGAAAATGAGAATGGCTAAAAGGAGTTCACCACATTCATTGCGCCGAGGATGGTGTTACGATTTATGATGGCACATCCAACTTCAATTATTTTTCTTCCAAACATTAAATGCGTATTTTGCCAAGCCAACGACCTCTCAGTTTCTCAATTAAAGCTCAAAGTGGTCATGTTTTTTCATTTCAACAAGAATGACCGATCCACCTCCCTCTGTCTTTCCTGTCTCGTGTGTCTAATTATTGTGAATTCATTCGTGTAATTATTAACAACATTGCAAATCCGATTCGGAGATTCATCTGGAAATTAATAAAAAGAGATCGGGGGGGGGGGGATTCATAGGATGGTGGGGGTCAAATAAAGTCATTAGAAATAATAAAATATATTTCATATTTTAATCATAGAGTAACAATACTATTCACCGTAAAATGGACAAGGATTAACTTTCTTTTCCTGCCTCTTAAATAAAAGACCGAGCAGGACCAGCCGAATAGTAAGAGTCTTTCCACTGCTCTCACGTCCATCTACGTGATCCAAATCTAACTACACTACTGATTCAAAGATTGCCTACATAAAAATATATTATTTCTAATTGCTTAGAATATACATAGTTGACATTCCAGAGCCTATAAATTCTCTTATTTAATAAATTTAACAACGATAAACATGGAAATCTCTTGACAAAACCTCCACTCCACTCACAAGGGCCCAGCATCTCAGTTCTCTTGTGGAAGGTGAATGGGCTCTCTACTTGCATTAGATTTGGTTTATATGGCTCTTTGGGAAGGACTGCCGGTAGCCCCGCACCCGCTGATTAAATATTTAGATTGCCAAACACATATAACTGAACATCTTCATATGCACCCGATACAATCCTTCCTTGTGATCCAATTATTTGTTCAATAATTGTCAAAACTACAGGGGTCAACATGGATGGGTTTCATTCAAATCCCTCTAAATCATAAAATTCAACTTCATCTTTTTTATAATATTAGATTAAACTACATATAATTCGGTTTAGAAAATTTTCCAAACCATATATAAACATCGGTTTAATTCGATTCAAATTAAGGATTGAACCACAATATATACTTAGATATGATTGAAGAATTAAAGACCGGATACAAAGGATATAATGACACAACGTTCAAAAGAAGTTTAAATCAAAGACTTTACAACTTTATGTCATTCCATTGTTGATTGTTAAAGATATATTTACCTCATCATTTCAAGTCAAAAGATATACAAAGCATGCAAGATATACAAAATAAGAAAAGCAAGAAAAAGCAACTAAGTTCACTCAAGTTAATCAAGTTCAATTTTCTTGTTGTCTTCTATATTTATGCTAAAAACTATAGAGGATCTTAATTTCATTTTTCCCCCATTGACTATCATTGTTTCAAGAGTGTATTGTCATATTTGAGATGCTATTTCTTTCACTGTACTTAGTGGTTAACTTGTAAAGAAGCTAAGCAGGTAGAGTGATGAGATTCAGATGTGTCGAGTCTAATTTTTTATTTCACATTCCTAATCCGATCTATACTAGACCCTATGTTCATCTAATGTAGATCCTCGACTTGAGTTTGGAATTTCGTTTTGTTTTGGAGTCGCCACCCAACTGTAGTTGGGAAAGATTAAATTAGGACTAATTGAGCAGATTAACCCTAATTTGGACCACTAGTCAGCGTGATTTCCTCTTTTCGTTTTTTGTGAAAAGAGGAAAGGGAAAACCGGAGTTTTTGAGTTCGGAGGCTAACCTATTAAAACCTTAAGGTTACCACCCTAATCTCCTAAAATCTAGTCTATCCAGAATGTCCTTTATTTATTTTTTTTATTATCTTTTTATTTTGTTTTTGAATAGCCTATTCTGAGAAAATGATTTTTATTCCTTTTTAGGGTTGTCCCAAATGGGTGCCTACGTACCTGCTATTCAGGATCAAACGTGTCGTAGTTCGCTTTTCCTAAAAAACTTTAATGTGTTGGTGATTTTTAATTATGAAATTTCTTTTTATTTATGTTTTTACCATCTTAGTATTTTTCTAAAAAAAATCTAAGCCTAAGCTTCATAATTTGATTTTTTTGAAAAAATAATAATTTTTAGGAAAAAATCAATTTTGGATTTATTTAAGAAAATGATTTTTCTAAGTGATAAAAATTTCATTTCTCTATTTTTAAACTCATTTCTATTATTATAAATTTTTATTGATTTTTATAAATTTTATTAATTTTTATTAATTTTCTCCCAGATTATTTATCTATCATATTCTAAAATCTAAATTTTACTATTTTTTATAATATATTTTTATCATTTTCTTTATATATTTTTATTATTTATCATTATAATTATTTCTTCTTATTAATATTCATCTTAAATTAAATCCTAAGAAAAATAATCTTAATTCTAATATTTTTTTCTATTTTTGAATCATGAATAACAAATAGATAAATGAATAAATTTGAAAAAATAAATAAAGTAACTAAATAAATAAATAAGAAAAAAATCGGATCGATGGGCGGGTCGAGTCGGATCGAGTTGGGTCGATCGGACACGGCGGCTATGAGTGTTCATCAACGGCGTTCCGGCGACCTTTTTTGTCAAATAAGGGGTGTTTCTGAAGCTTCCGAGGATGAGGAACCTAAAATCGGTGGTGGTTGCGATCGAAAACCTCCCCAGGCGGCGTTTCAAGGCGGTGCTGATCGGCGGTCGTGCTCGAAAACTCCGGCGAAGCTCCAATCTCACTTATTTTCTCTCTTTCCTCACTTTTGATCCATGCCTCTGCCTCTCCCCTTCATCCTCTATTTATAGGTGCAAGAAATCGAGCTGGATAAGCTCGGATTTCCACCGATTGAAGCAAATCGGATTTACAGTTAAAACCCATCTCCGATTTGTGTAAATCTATTGATTTGTTGCGATTTGATTCCAATTGGATGATGTTTATCTCATTTCAGTTGAAGATTTGTTGGATTTGTGCAAAAAAATCGAATAAAAACGGTCGAAATTCGATTTTTTCTCCTCGCCGGCAATCTCGAACGGAGGTTGAAGATGATCATGCGCCCGGCGCGTGCATCCGCTCCAGCCAATCAGCTGCTGACACATGTCCCAAGCAAAGAAAAATTTGCAAAACTCGAATTCTGCCTCCCCCGCGTTTCGAACCCGTGACCAAGCCCACTCCCGCGTACACCAGACCAAGGTTCGGACCAGCTGGGCTAGCCCACTTTCGCAATTTTCTTATTTTCGCAATTTGCATATATGCAATGCGATTTTTTTTATTTTTTGTATTTTTTGAAATTTCAAAAAATTGTAAAAATTATTTAACCCTTTTTATTACCATTTCTGCAATTATTTTTCAAAATTGATATATTTCTCCTATTTATTTTATTTTTTGAATATTTTTCCTATTTTTGCTAAATTAGAGAAAAATAGAAAAAAATGGAAATTAATTATGGTTTATTATTATTGATCATTAGGGCAAAAATGGGGTGTTTACAGCTACCCCTCTTTGTAATAAAGTTTGAAAAACTTAACTACAAAGACAAGAAAGACGCCATTTTTGGCCTCTTGACTGAATGGATAACGCCTTGGTTTAGTTGGTTATCTGGAATTGGGTCTCTAGCAGGAGAATGCTTCATGAGCTAATAATCCCACGAGTATTTTGTGAGGGTTGGTATTGCATAGGAAACAACCTAACAATCTAGAGTAATGTATCCTCCCAAAAAGTGCTTTATGAGCTAACTAATTGGCGATAAGAAACATCTCAAGGATTTTTTAGAAGGGTGTTAATGTAAATGGAATAGCTGATGATAAGAAGCATCTTAACGGACTAGCAACCTTGAAGAGAAGATTGTTTTAGGAAGCGCTCTTATGAGCTGGCTACCTATCAACATAAGCATTTGGCTAGACTAGCGACTGTTTGGGAAAATACCTTCGAAGAGTGCTCTTATGAGCTGACTAATCGATTATCGACACATTTAAAAAGTGCTCCTATGAGCTAACTAATTGATAAATTCGAAGAGTGCTCCTATGGGCTAACTAATCAATAGATTTGAAAGTGCTCTTCTGAGCTAACTGATAGATTCGAAAAGTGCTCCTATGAGCTAACTGATCGATAAATTCGAAAAGTGCTCCTCTGAGCTAACTTATCGATAGATTCGAAAAGTGCTCCTCTGAGCTAACTTATCGATAGATTTGAAAAGTGCTCCTATGAGCTAACTTCAAGAAAGGGTGTTTAGAAAAGTGCCCCTTTACGAGCTAACTAACCTATAGTGAGAGGACATGCCTCAAAAGGTGCACCTATGGGTTGACATTTTTGAAGGGATGTTTGGGAAAGTGCCCAATTGTGAGCTGACTAACCTATGGTGGGAAGTGTCTTCTTAGACTCACGACCCTAGGGAAGAAATGTTTCGAAAGGTACCTCTACAGGCTGGCCTTAGGAAGAGATATTTAGGAAAGTGCCCAATTGTGGGCTGATTAACCTACAAGGAGGAACGTCTTAAAAAGTGCCCTTATAGGCTAACCCTAAGAGAGAATATTTAGGGAAGTACCCCAATGTAGGCTGACATTTTCAAGGGTTGTTTGGAAAAGTGCCCCATTGTGGGCTGACTAACCTATGGTGGGAAGTGTCTTCTTAGACTCACGACCCTGGGGAAGAAATGTTTCGAAAGGTACCTCTATAGGCTGACCTTAGGAAGAGATATTTAGGGAAGTGCCCCATTGTGGGCTAACTAACCTACAGGGAGAAACATTTCAAAAGGTGCCCTTATGGGCTAACCCTAAGAGAGAATATTTAGGGAAGTGCCCCAATGTGGGCTAACTAACCTATGGTAAGAATACATGTCTCGAAAGGTACCCCAATGTGCTGACCCTACGAGAGGATGTTTAGGGAAGTGCCCCAATGTGGGCTGACATTTCAAGGGGATGCTTAGAGAAGTGCCCTATTGTAGGCTGACTAATCTTATGCTTTTGAACATGCCTCTACTGACTGGGTTAAATGATTTGATGTTTTCGTGATATGTAGATGATAGTTATTTGTTTTAATATGTTTGCCAATTTTCGTGGATAGCAACCAAAAACCAAACCCTCGTGCTGGTTTGCTCCTGCTTCGCTTACTCTTGCTTTAACACAGGGTTGAAGATCTTGATGCGCTTCCTTTCTTGTGCGCATGGCTCTTTTGACAGTAGTGTTATCCTACTAATGCACCAGGTTTTAATGCTCAAAAGTAGGTAGAATTATATCACAAAATTTATTGAGATTCATTTTCAATGTTTATTATTCATTGGTGAAGTGGTTGGTAATGTGTTTAGGAATTTTTGCTTTAATGAGATTTGGTTGGATTTATCGACTATTCAAAGACATTAACTTTGCTTGTAAAAAAAATGAAAACTAAACTCAATGAAATTTTTATTGAATATTGGCTTTCATAAACAATGGCAAAATTTCAATTCCCTTACCTAAAGATAGTACATCTTAACAGCATCTGCATTAATGGGGTCTCTCAATTCTGGACCATCCATTTGAGTCAATATCAGAGCGCCTCTTGACAATATCTTCTTCACCACATAGGGACCCTCATAGTTCGGGGTAAATTTCCCTCTGGTATCTTGGGCATTCGGGAGAACTTTCTTTAGTACCAAATCTCCTTCCTTGAAGCATCGAGGCCTCATTTTCTTGTTAAATGCTCGAGCCATCCTCTATTGGTAAAACTGACAGTGACACAATGCAGTGAGTCTTTTCTCATCAATCAAATTCAATTGATCAAGTCTCTTCTTTACCTAGTCTGATTTAGTTAACTGAGTTTCTGACAGAATTCTGAATGATGATATTTCGACCTCGACTGGCAAGACTGCCTCAGTGCCATATACCAATGAATATGGGGTAGCTCTATTGGATGTTCTAATTAAGGTCCTATAGGCCATGAGGGCAAACGGTAACATCTCGTGCCAATCTTTGTAAGTAATTGTCATTTTTTCGATGATCTTTTTGATATTCTTGTTGGCTGCTTCTACTGCCCCATTCATCTGAGGTTGGTAGGGAGTTGAATTTCTATGGTTTATGTGGAATTGTTGACATAAACCTATCATCGATTTGTTATTAAGATTGGTACCGTTGTCGGTGATGATTGACTCAGGAACTCCATATCGAGCTATTATGTCTCTTTTCAAGAATCGGACTATTACCCCTTTGGTAACATTGGTATATGATGAAGCTTCTACCTACTTAGTGAAGTAATCAATTGCTACCAATATGAACCTGTGGCCGTTGGATGCTGTCGGAGTGATTGGGCCGATTATGTCGATCCCCCACATGGAGAAAGGCCATGGTGCTGACAACGAGTGCAACTTGTTGGGC
Organism: Laguncularia racemosa; assembly: GCA_037954665.1. NCBI lineage: Eukaryota > Viridiplantae > Streptophyta > Magnoliopsida > Myrtales > Combretaceae > Laguncularia > Laguncularia racemosa. The sequence goes on from JBBMOL010000016.1 coordinate 3,949,659, forward strand.
AGAGCATTTATCCGGTTTGCGTACACTTGACACAAATGACAGTGCTTGACATATTTGATGCAATCTGATTCCATGGTTAGCCAATAGTATCCCAACCTCATGATTTTTCGGGCTAACATGTAGCCGTTCATATGAGGTCCACATACCCCTTCATGTACTTCCTTCATCAGTTCACATGCTTCGTTTTTATCCACACATCTTAGCAAGGTGGTATCAGACGATCTTTTGTAAAGCACATACCCACTTAAGAAATGACTTGCTAACCTTCTGAGTGTTCTTTGGTCATTCTTGCTAGCCATTTCAGGGTATCTGCTTTCTTGGAGAAAATTTTTGATGTCGTGATACCAGGGTTTGTCATCTTGTGCTTTTTCAATTGCTAAACAGTAGGCGGGCTGATTTTCGATGTCTATTTTCAACGGTTGGACTTCGGCTCTCCCTGTTATCTGAATCATGGATGCTAGTGTGGCGAGTGCATCTGCAAACTGATTCTGAGTTCTTGGGACGTATGTGAAAGTGATTGCCTCGAATTCTTCTATTAGCTCTGTCAAATGCTGATGGTATGGTACCAGTTTTGGGTCTTTAGTCTTGTATTCCCCTCTTGTCTGTAATATGATAAGTGACGAATCTCCGTACACTTCTAATTCGCGGATTTCCATGTGGCAAGCCATTTTGAGGCTGAGGATACATGCTTCATATTCCGTGATATTATTGGTATATGAAAATGTGAGCCTTGTTGCGGAAGGGAGTTGTGTTCCATCTGGGGATATCAACACTGCCCCAATCCCACAACCAAATACGTTGGCAGCTCCATCAAAGAACATCTTCCACTTGGGGTTCCCGTCTATCCCACAATCCTCTACTGGTGTTCCTTCCACTGTTAATATATTTTCATCAGGGAATTGAACTTGTGGCTCTTAGGAATTTCCCTCGACAGGGTGTTCTGCCAATTGGTCAGCTAAAGATTGCCCTTTCGTCGAGTTTTGATTTATGTAGGTGATATCAAACTCCGATAAGAGCATTTTCCATTTGGAGATTCTCCTTATCAAAACGGGCTTCTCTGCCAAGTACTTTAGAGGATCATGTCCTTAACCGGTGCATGACCCAAATCAGAGCACAGCAAGTCCTTTCTACTTCTGAATATCTCTGTTCCCCGTCTGTGAATTTCTTGCTTAGATAATATATGGAACACTCTCTTCCCTCTTCATCTTTTTGCCCCAACACGCATCCCGTAGATTCAGGGAGTATCATGAGGTATAAGAATAAGGGCTTCCCTTGCTTTGGGACTATCAAGACTGGAGGCTTTATGAGATAGTCTTTGATCGTCCTGAATGCTTCTTCACATTCATTGTCCCATTCTACTGCGGCATTCTTTTTCAACAGACGGAATAGTGGCCGGCACTTATTTGTGAGCTGTGAGATAAAACGAGCTATGTAATTTAACCTTCCCAGCAAACCTCTTACTTCTTTGACAGTGCATGGGGAAGGTAGCTTTAGTATAGATTTTACTTTGTCAGGGTCGATTTTAATGCCTTCTCGGCTTATGGCAAACCCTATCAACTTGCCTGTTGTAACCCCGAAAGTGCACTTCTCTGGATTTAACTTGAGTTGGACCTTTCTCAATCGCTTAAACCACTTTCTCAGGATATCTATATGGCTCTCTTCTTCTTTAGACTTGGCTATCATATCGTCAACGTATACTTCGACTTATCATGTCATGAAGTATCACGACCATGGCTCTCTGATATGTGGCCCCGGCGTTTTTCAAATCGAAAGGCATGACTTTATAACAGAAAGTCCCCCATGTTGTGATGAAAGTCTTCTTAGTTTTATCTTCTTCGGCCATCTTTATCTAGTTATATCCTGAGAAACCATCCATAAATGAAAAAAGATGATTTCCTGCAGTGTTGTCTACCAGTACATCGATATGAGGTAGGGGGAAGTTATTCTTTGACGTAGCTTGGTTTAAGTCCCGGAAGCTTACGCATACGCGTACTTTTTCATTCTTTTTTAGAACAGGGACTATATTCGCTACCCATTTCGGGTAGTCGGACACTTCGATGAACCCTACCTCTAGCAATTTCTAAACTTCCTCTTTAATCTTTAGTAAGATGTCAGGCCTAAATCTTCTCAATTTCTGTTTTTTAGGTTTGACATCTTCCCTTATGGAAAGCCTGTGAACTACTATTGATTGGTCTAACCCTGACATGTCGCCATATGATCAGGCGAACACATCTGCATACTCGGTCAATAGCTCAATCATCTCACGTTTTTGCTCGGCACTCAAACTGGTCCCGATCTTGAGGTTTTTAGGTTTCTCAATGCTTCCTAGATTTACTGTCTCCACTAGCTCATCGATTGAAATTCCGCTTTGTTCATGTTTTTACCAATTTTCTTGTATTATTTCGTGGTCAAGGATATCGCCTCCAATAGCTGACCCAACAGTGTTGGAAACGATATCAGCGTTTTCATTTTTTACCTGCGTGAAATGTCCCTGACGTTCGATGGTAGGAGATCTGGGTGAAGTGAAACAAAAGCAGATATATATAAGCAAGACAAATTGTAATTTATTGAATTATGTAAAGAAGTCTCAATAAAAATTATTTAATAATCGTTCCCTATCCTTGAGCTGACCTAGCGCTATCAATAGGATAACAAAACCAATTATTGAGAGTTGGATGATGTTTGGACGTGCGAGAGGTTGGGCTCCCATTGCTGACGTCATCTTCGCTTATCCTTGGCTCTTGAATGGTAGTTGCTTATTTGAATGATTGTTGGAGGGGTGGAAAGCGCATCGGGGTGTCGCTGTTATTGCCACTGTTTGCCATTTTGGTTCTTGAACGTGTGCAAATTGGGCTTTTGGGAGGGTTCGGTTGTTTGAGAGCTATTTTTTGATACTTGGCGCGCATTTTTTTTTCTTAGTATGATGTATGCATGAAAATGTGATGCATGTGTCACACGAATGCTAAAATAAAGGGGCCGACAATTGATTGATGATATAATACTGAAACTTTATATTTATTAATACTGGAAACTTCGAGATTGATACTTAAAAAAAAATGAAAAAGTACAATAGATCTATTTTCTAATTCTCTTGATCTTCTGTTGTGTAAGCGACGGTCAATTGTGGAACTAGCCATCTATTACAACAGAAATTTCTAAATACAACAATAACTATGTTACAATGATAACATTACAGGGAAATGTATCTGAACTCCATGAACAGAATAAAAGTATTACATCATCAATCGGTTATCGGCCCATGATGTCATGTATGTAAATAGGTAAGTTCTAACAGGTCCCCAAGCTCTATGGCCTCCCGCATTCTCAGAGAAATGGATCTCAGGCCATATCGAAGCATTGGGTGGGGTAGCCTAATCAGTCCCGAACGGTGATCATATCACTTCGCCCGAAACCTACACAATGGCCCCCCGTCTTAGGGTCTTAAGACGGCCCGAGTTTGACCGTATCTACTCACACAATTACATGCATGCAGACTCAACAGGAAAAGTAAATAACTAACCCTATCTTTAGCTAAATCCCTGAAAGGTTAGCAATAATATAACAATCAAAGACATTTCTTAGAAAGGAGGGATTTGAGGAGATTTAGGTGGCTAGCCTACTAGAGATTTTTTCCTCAACTGAGTCGCCATCCTGTCGAGTCTCATTTTTTATTTCTCATTCCTAATCCGATCTATACTAGACCCTATGCTCATCTAATATAGATCCTTCACTTAAGTTAGGAATTTCGTTTTGTTTTGGAGTCGCCACCCAACCGTAGTTGGGAAAGATTGAATTAGGACTAATTGAGCAGATTAACCCTAATTTGGACCACTAATCAGCATGATTTCTTCTTTTCGTTTTTTGTGAAAAGTGGAAAGGGAAAATTAGAGTTTTTGAGTTCGAAGGCTAACCTATTAAAACCTTAAGGTTACCACCCTAATCTCCTAAAATCTACTCTATCCAGAATGTCTTTTATTTATTTTTTTATTATCTTTTTATTTTGTTTTTGAATAGCCTGTTATGAGAAAATGATTTTTATTCCTTTTTAGGGTTGCCCCAAATGGGTACCTACGTACCTGCTATTCAGGATCAAATGTGTCGTAGTTCGCTTTTCCTGAAAAAATTTAATGTGTTGGTGATTTTTAATTATGAAATTTCTTTTTATTTATGTTTTTACCATCTTAGTATTTTTTCTAAAAAAATCTAAGCCTAAGCTTGATAATTTGAATTTTTTTGAAAAAATAATAATTTTTAAGAAAAAACCAATTTTGGATTTATTTAAGAAAATGATTTTTCTAAGTGATAAAAATTTCATTTCTCTATTTTTCAACCCATTTCTATTATTATAAATTTTTATTGATTTTTATAAATTTTTATAATTTTTATTGAAAAATTTTCTCCTATATTATTTATCTATCCTATTCTAAAATCTAAATTTTACTATTTTTTCTAATATATTTTTATAATTTTCTTTATATATTTTTATATTTTTATTATTTATCATTATAATTATTTCTTCTTATTAATATTCATCTTAAATTAAATCCTAAGAAAAATAATCTTAATTCTAATATTTTTTTCTATTTTTGAATCATGAATAACAAATAGATAAATGAATAAATTCGAAAAAATAAATAAAGTAACTAAATAAATAAATAAGAAAAAAAATCGAAAAATCCGACTTACTTGGATTTGGGTCGGTGCGTGGGTCGGGTCGATCAGACACGACGATTGGGAGTGTTTGTCAACGGCGTTCCGGCAGCCCTTTTTGTCGAATAAGGGGTGTTTCTAAAGCTTCCGAGAATGAGGAACCTAAAATCAGTGGTGGTTGCGGTCGAAAACCTCCCCAGGGAGCGTTTCAAGGCGGTGCTGATCAGCAGTCGTGCTCGAAAACTCCGGTGAAGCTCTAATCTCACTTATTTTCTCTCTTTTCTCACTTTTGATCCGTGCCTCTGCCTCTCCCCTTCATCCTCTATTTATAGGTGCAAGAAATCAAGCTGGATAAGCTCGGATTTCCACCGATTGAAGTAAATCGAATTTACGGTTAAAACCCATCTCTGATTTGTGCAAATCCATTGATTTGTTGCGATTTGATTCCAATTGGACGATGTTTATCTCATTTCAGTTGAAGATTTGTTGGATTTGTGCAAAAAAATCAAATCAAAACGGCCGAAATTCAATTTTTTTCTCTTCGCCGGCGATCTTGGACGGAGGTTGAAGATGATCACGCGCCCGACGCGTGCGTCCGCTCCAACCAATCAGCTGCTGACACGTGTCCCAAGCAAAGAAAAATTTGCAAAACGCGGATTTTTCCTCCCCCGTGTTTCGAACCCGTGACTGAGCCCACTCCCACGCACACCAAACCAAGGCTCAGACCAGCTGGGCTAGCCCACTTTCGCGATTTTCTTATTTTCGTAATTTGCATATATGTAATGCGATTTTTTTTATTTTTTGTATTTTTTGAAATTTCAAAAATTTGTAAAAATTATTTAACCCTTTTTATTTCCATTTCTGCAATTATTTTTCAAAATTGATATATTTTTCCTATTTATTTTATTTTTTGAATATTTTTCCTATTTTTGCTAAATTAGAGAAAAATGGAAAAAATTGGAAAAAATTGGAAATTAATTATGGTTGATTATGATTGATCATTAGGGCAAAAATGGGGTGTTTACAAGATGAGTTCATGACCATTAACTTGATCTCAAGCCAAAAGATTATAGAATTTGTTGAGCAAGATTGTCAATAGCATGCCAGGCAAAGAAAAAAAAATGCATAGTTGAAGATTTCTTAGCACATTTTCAAGACTATGATATGAAGACATGTTGTTAGATGCAAGAATAAAAAAATCATGGCAATTTGAAGGAATATAAGGAGAACATGGCCATGATTCTAGCAGTGAACTTCTTGTCTCAATTGGCAAATGAGATCACAACTAGGTTCATAAGTTGGTGCCCCCATGAATCAGACCATGATCCTCCTTGTTCATACAAGACAAACATGTCTAGCCGCATTGATAAGCATGTAATGAAGAACATGAGCAAGTACATCGTTGTGTACTTGATCATGAACTAGCTTGTCTTTTCCACACTCGAAGATTTTAAGTTTTTTCTTTATTTTTATTTTCTATTTTGATCATGAAAACCCTAAAAACTATAAATAGAAATCATAAAACCTATTATGGATATTTTTTACAACAATTACAATTTTCCTTTAGAAGTTTTCTCAATCTCTTTGTTATTATAAATTCTTATAGAATTGAAGTGAACAACTATTCTTCTTAATCGTGAGTCACATCATGAGAAAAGAGTGTAGGTTAGGTTTAGGTGGTTCATAATATCCATCCAAAAAGTCTATCATATTTTAATTTGTTCTTATTTATATTTAGGAACGCTTATGAATCGATGGTTGTCCCTTTGGAGCACATCACATAGTAGAGAACGATTGTGACAAGAATCAACAAACTTTGTAACTCTCAAGTTTTTGAATTTGATACAGTGGAACGAATGGTAAAGACAACCAAATCCCTAACAATAGAGGTTGGAAGAATTGATTGGACCACAAGGTGGCACCATTACAAATTCTTCTGTCTAATATCCTTAATCTAGTCTTTTAAATTTATTGCAATTTATTTATCCCACTGCTATACATATCGCATTCCGCTACTTTAGTAATCAAAAGGGACTTCTAAAATAAAATTTAATCTCAAGCAATCAATTCATACCTCAAACTCCGACGCCCCCCAATTGCTAAATGTAACTAGCACTTTTAAAAGGTCATGTGATAAACCTACATTAACATGATAACACCAATGAATTTGTTAGTTTTACCCATTGTCTTTCACCTTGGCTCTAAAGGTTTCCATGTAAAATTCAGTAGGTCATACCTTGCAAACTCCCTAAGGGTGCTTTTACCATCTTATGATCTCAATAATATGCAAATACCCTTTGTTGTTAAAGCTCAAAAACTATTGCTATTTATAGTCATTTTAAGACAGTTATGAGATTTTGGCAATGGTCAAGGGGTTACATGCCTATTTTAAGAGTTTAGGAAGTTTATTTGCACCATACTAATAGCTTTTAAGTATATTTTAAACTATACCTTATTTATTTATAGTGTTGTGATTCCATCGATTTGTAAAAAATATAGATCTAGCATAATAAATTGGTGTTAGAGCCATTTAACTAAAATGTTATCAAGGATTTAAGCTCTTATTATCTAAACATTGAAGTGATATTGACAAAGTACAACATCAAGGGATTTAACAAATGTATGCATTTTAGGTGGTGGCAAATAAAAATGTAATAACCTAATACAGCTAGACATAAAGAATACATTGGTTCAAAAGTTAGATGCGTGAAGGATGATAAATGGATGGATATTGATGAATAATCCTTAATGGTGATTCGGTTGAGTTTGATCAAATAGTCTTCACATGAAATTTTGACGAAGAAGGTTTTTATTAGATTGTAGAAGGAATTAGAATCATTATACAAGACCAATCCTCATGTGAGCTAGTTAGTGTTGAAATAGAGATTATATTTGATAAAGATGATCGGGGAATCACTTTTAAGTTGGTAAGATATCATATTTAGGAGTTCATGTCTTTGATCTGATTTGAAAATACATATATATCAACAGTGGGACTAAAAACCAAGTAAAAATCATTTTATACTATGTAACATCTTCATTGCAAGTTCATGGTCATACGTGCCATAATCTATGATAGGAGAGTTTATTAATGGGATGGGTTATGAGAAATATATTAAATAAGAATAATTATACAATGAGAAGAGATTTATGAGCAACAAGGTTGCAAATAGTCTAGTTGTTAGAGATTGACTAATGATAATATCTTTAATATAGAATAGTCTAGGCTTTGAGTTGTATTATGCTTTTGTTGCAAGTAGAAAGTCTATACAATGGTAGGACAACCAAAAAGACAAAAAGCTAATGGTAAATATGGGATAACAAGTGTGAAGTAGACAATGATGTGGTGGTAGACGTGTCAAAGGATATTATGGTGTTATTGGCCTCTAACAAACAAATAATAACATATTTATAGTGCAATTAAATAAGAATAATTATACAATTTGTTTTGAAGAATGCATGAGAGAATTAAACATTAACGTAAGAGCTTGAATGTTGATATGATGCTATGTGTTAACATGTGTGAAAACCCTTATATCATTGTTGTTTCACTAGTTTAATTTGTCCATCTTACCCATGCTTTTCACCTTGCTTTTTTTTTTTTGGAAAAATTCATTTGTTAAATATTCTCTTTGCTTTACTGCATATGTTTGGTATTGCATGCCTATTTATATGCAATCAAAATTCCCAATCAAATATACATATAGGCACAACCATTTGGTGGAGATTCATCATTTGAAGGAGCCTCATATTTGCCTTTTCATGGATCTTTATACGAGACCATGAATTGCCATTTCCCATAGTCTTCTCCAAGAGGATTGATGGTGGGGTTTCCTAATAAGATTTAATTATATCTATTTTATTAGGTGATTTTTATTGTATTTTTTATGAATTAAATGGGTGTTATGATAAATTTTGATTTTTAATTGAGTTAAATTTTTATTTTCAAGCTCTACAGAATTAATTTGAAGGAAAGGAAGATATTTGGCTAAGTTTCATGTGATTTGGAGTAAAAATGAAAAAGATATGAAGCATGGAAGAAGTTCATGCCCAAAATCATACCCTATAATCTTTGACCGTGAAGAAAAAGAGGAAGAATAAGTGATCAAGGAGGTCCACAATCAAGATCATGATCATGATTCTACCTGTGAACATGTAGAGTTCAAGAAAATATGTGTTTTAAAGATGAAGGAATCATGGTCTACTTTATGACCATGTTCATAGCTGTGATCATGTTAGAGCTAGCGAACTTTCCTTCACTATTTAAGGCTTTTGAAGATAAGAGAGAGGGGGCTTTTGAAATTCAGAATTGCGAATTAGGTTTTGGAAAAAAGCATTTAAGAGTCAAGAAGAGTGTAGATCTAGCAAGTTTCATAAAGGGTTTTTATTAGGAATTTTTTTTCTTGTTTTATTCTTTATTATTATTATTAGATAGTTGTGAGACATTGAAACCTTAGGAACTATGTAATTAAATTTCTATTTTTCGTATTTTAGTTATATGATTTCTTAATTCATTGAGATCTAATTGCATATTTTTATTTGTACTTTGAATTAATAATTCCAAAGTATTGATTTAATATTTGATATTATATATATAGATTGAAAAATCATATATATAATTAGATCTACATAATTAGAAAGAGTTACACACAATCCTTTGAATAGGGCAACATAAATCCTTTGGATTTATGTCAAACCTAATAGAAAAATTCTTAAAACAATAATGCGACTTGAAGGGTTTTAATTAGAAAGAAATTCCAATTAATCAACTAAAAGTTAGAAATTAATTGTCTCATAAGAGTTATTAATTTAATTTAGGAATTTTCACTGTTTGATGAAATTGATATGAGACTAATTAAATAAATTATATAGTTTTCTTAGAGAATTCAATATCTAAGTATGTGAGTTTTTATTCTTTTATGTTTTAATAATTTTTTCTTATTAAGTTAGTTTAATAAAATTAGTTTAGTTTGGTTTAAATTTATTAACGTTAATTTGAAGGTTAGATAATAAAGGGAAAGGGAAGTACTAGTAATTAATTTGTCTTTGTGGGTTCAACCTAGTCTCATTAGTAATATTGCATATATAACCTAGTGCACTTACTAGTATAATTACGCTTTTATTTTAAAGTAAAGAGTAGGTTTACACATATCATCTCCCTTTTGGTACCTTTTCCAATAATTGGATGCTTGCTTCTTTCTTCTCTTTCTATTGTCAGGATCTTTCCTAAGATAGTCATCAAGAAGGTTCCTTTTAATGTAGCAGTTGTCACACTTGCAATTGTCATCAAAGTAAAGATGTCCATTGAATGAATCCTTAAAAAAGTACATTGGTTTTCCATCATCATTGAAATGCCAAATGATTTGCTGGAGAGCTTAGTTAGGCTTGGGAATCTATAGGTTTCAACTGCCAAATGATTCGGTGTTGGTTTTTCTTGTTCTTTCTTTCAAACCTGATGCAAACAATTCCATCACCTTTTCTCATGAAGCTTGGTTTAAATGATTGAACCGGAATAAAGCTTTGTTGTTTTTACTCATAGCTCATTACCAATGTCTAGCAATTCTGACTTTTGTAACTGTCTTAATGCATATACACACATAAAGGTATGTGTAAAGTTTATGTTTATAATGAGAAGGTCATATCCTTTTTTTAGCAAGGCCAAATCTAGTGAATAGTTTTGTACTATGTACACCATTTGATATTGTAGAGTAGCAACAATTAAATTAGGTGCTAAGGGTGGTCCAGTCATGTGTATTTGTATTCGTAAGGCACCGAGTAGCTTAAGATCTGCTAGAGCTATGTTATAATTAAGAAACAATGTTACAAACATTGTCCCTACATTGAGTACTGGCTCTATGGTACTAATGCAAGCTTGCTAGTATTGTAGGTATTTGATATCCAACAATGCCATTTATGCTACCACAAGTAATCCCTTTCTTCCATGGAAGGTTAAGGCTAAAGATAAATTATAAATATTTGAAGTTTATAACACCCTTACCATGTCAAAATGTTCTAAGCACCTCCATAAGAATTTCCCTAGGTTGTTATTGAACTTTGAGACAATATATTATTGATAATTCGGTCACCATTCCATTTAGAGTAACAAAGTTTTGCCATATAATAATGGCCAAATCACCCATGAGAAGATGTTTTTTCACCAAACCTTAAAACTGATGAATTTTATATATATTATTGTTAGCAATTTTTCCTTTTTTTTTTCCACCTAAAATGACCCATGGATCTTTTTTCATAGATTAATGTGCATAGAAGTAACAATTAAGGCAATAGAAATAAAACTTAAGAATGAAAATCGCTAACTTCAAAGTTTAGATAGTAGTCTATGCATTTTTTTTACGACTTATGTAATGTTTATTGTATAGGACATCAAGCCATGATAAAATGAATACACAAGAGATTTCTACAAGTGAGATGAATGTTCTAGAGACACTAAACAACTAGACATCTACCCTTAGCCTAAGTAACAATAGCCTATATAAAATAAACTACCTTGAGGATCAGAGGATAGATAATACCTCTTTACCTCTTGTTAACTCATATTCAGCTTTCACCAAACCATACCAAAATGTTTTTTCATCCATAAATTCCCTTGTTAAACCACAGTCTTCTAAGGTTAAAGAATACATTCAATCCACAAAGTTTGATCAATGCTTTTTAAAGGCCACAAAAGAGGAACAATTTGTTACATTACAAATCCCACCGTATCTCCCAAATCAATGGGTTGAACAAGCATACACTCATCTCCATTAGAGTTGTGAGATTGGCTCTAACCTTTCATATGAGGAAAGCTATGCACATAACTGCTAGAATGGCTCTCTTAGACTCAAGATATCTAAGATATGAGCAGGCATCCATAGGGACAATAGAGTCAACATTAAATGTAAGAGCAGTATATGTGGCATTACTCCCCAATTATTGCATTCCCTTAAGAGATAACAAGCTTCTAAAAACACTGAAAGTCCAAGTTCAAATACTTGGAGCCTTAATGTTAGAAGGATCCTTATCAACTACACTCCACTACTGGATGGTTTATAGGATTCAAAACCATGCATGGGATCTCGCCCTAGCAGAAGAAGGAAGAGATGCCCTCTTCATTTCCAAGGATACTAACCATGTACCAACAATCATACATGCTTTAAGATAACTAAAGAGGAGGCAACTCCTTAAGCTCATTCCAGAAACCTGGGTAACGAGCTACAATAAGCTATACTAAAACACTATTCCTATCCAATCGACTTCTCTAAACTTTATTAAAAAAAAAAAAAAAGGATGGTATTGTCACGGTGAGCTTTAAAAAGGATGAAGAGCAGGAGAAGAAGACACCATTCATTTTCCCCACTATCTTGATGATCCAACCTACTTAAGCTACCTGCTATCCAACAAAAGAACATCTGGCAAATTTTGAGCCAAATAAAACAATACAACAGATCATCAAATCCTTCATGAAAGAAGAAAAGCCTATTTGCTTTACAAATAATCCATTCGACGGACATTAAATCTTCAACCCAAAATTCTTGTGTGAGGAATGCTACGTAAGTAGAAATTTCTCCTGTGATGATGATGAAACACCACAAAAAAGGAGAAGAAGAAAATGATTAAACTCTATTTTCTGGAAAAGATACCAGGAAGGGGACCCTACTATTGGAACCTATGGTGAAGAAACTAATTCTAAGTTTAACAACAAAAATGATGATGATGAGGTAACTCAAATGCCTCGGCACCATCCTCCTAGTCAGTCCCTTTACAATGTCCTAATGGGACTAGAAAGGATTGAACTTAACCTTAAGGAGCCAAAAGTCAAACAAGTTGAATATTATCTTGCTCCTGAACCACTTAAGGCAAATATAATGAAAAGGCAAAATCCAATGCTTATGGTGCCAAAAAGAATTTAGGTACCAAAAAAGAAGGGAAAAGCTTCCTCGTCAGAAGCATCCAGGCCCAACTCATCTAAGAGCACTCAACCAGCACTTAAATATGCTGATGAATGGACTTCAAAAAGCTCATCTTTAGACACTTCTTCTCGAAAAGAAGGTGTAGCTAGAAAAGTCCAATAGAAAATTTTTGAATCCTCAAGAAAGCAAAAGTCAGGAACTCCAACTAGAAGAATCTATATAATTTAAGGAGATCATAAAAAAGAAGAATTTCCTCCTACAGTGGAATATGAACATGATGAGTATAGGCATATCCCCAAGATAAGGAATCCAGCCAAAAGATATTCCCATTGCATAAAAAAAAAAAAAGAAAAGAGTAGCATAGTGGAAGTTGTTCTCAATTGGCAAACCGATAATGCCTTAACATAAAACCAAATGCTTAGAAAGATCGGAAGCAATGTTGAATGTGTGCATTCCAAACTTTCCTCTGTAGAAAAAATAGTTGATAAAATATCTAAAAGAATATTCATTCTACAAAAATGTATAGAGGAAGTCAAGAACTTAGTGCCTACACTTGGCATTTCTCTTTTTGACTTTATTGAACAAAAGGAATTAGAAAATAGAAAATTACGAGATCAAATACGCATACTAGAAGCAAAACAAAGAGGTTTACCTTATACATTTGACATATTTAGTCTTGGAATAGGAATAAATATAGAAAGCCAACCAATAGCTTCTAAACCTTCACATTTTATGCCAAACCCTTAACAAAATCCAAAGAAAAAGACCGCAGTTGAATTGAGGGTTAAGATTAGAAGAAAAAAGAAAAAAGAGTCTAAGAAAAAAACTAAAGAGGAATCATCTTCTTGACATAAGAGAAAAACCAACTCTCTAGCTCCTTAAGTCCTATACCAAACACAAGATCTAGGGAGTGACAACGATGAATTTGAATTAAAACTCAAACATTCAAATGTCCTCATGGTAAAAAACCATAAAGTCCTAGATGCTCTTGAGATCTTCAACCTAAATCAACCTAAAACTACTCCAAGGTAGTAGAGATTGAATCTAAAACTGAGAGTCTGATAGACAACTCAGAAAATTCAACTGAAGAATCAACTGATCAAGGTTCTCCTGAAAAAGTCCAATATAAAACAAGATATAGATGGCTCTATAAGTAATGGATGGCTATACACCGATTTAAAATAACAATTAGAATTGGATAAAGGAGAACAAGATTCAGTAAGTCTTATAGACTTTCAAAACTCAGCAAATGATGCTCTTAACCTTATGATGAAGGGGGAAGAGGAAGAAGAGTCAAGATTGGAAACATCTAAACCCAAACCAACCACAACCACCAAAAAGTCATCCAGTACAAACACAAAATATATTATCGATGATATTCCTTGCTTTAAGTGGCTTGAAAGGCTACAAGAGTTTCATGCTTGGGTAATCACAAGATCTTTGACGAATAACAATCATTTAGAGATACTGTCTGAATTTGTTGCAAGATTTATTTGGATACTGAAAGATTGGTAGAATTTGGTATATCCTATAGATCAACATGTGTTCCTGGATCTAACAAATTTCAATCATGTGACTAGAATCCTACATACATTCATTATTGGAAATCCAAAGGATTCTAAAGAGGGGAAAAGAAAAGAATTCTTTGAGAGGAGATGTTACTCCTTCAGGAAAAAGGATTTGGATTTGCGCTATAAGAAAATGGTGCAGCTTTTTTACTAACTTAGAGTAGGTCCAACTCTCAAACCAGTGTTCCTATCTTCTATTCCTAAATCACTTTCAAGAGGAATAGAAAAATTATTCAAGATGAGGAACCAAAGAATCATAAACATTAATGTTGGAGAAATCCAACAAGTTGTGCACTTGTTTATTGATGATATGTGTGGGAAAAGGTAGTTATTCAAGGATTATCTCAAAGAAGGACAAACCCTTCATAAAATATGTAAGAAGCAAGATTTGCAAATCAAGTGCAAAAATTCAAACAAGGAATGTAACTATTCTACTAAAAAAAAGAAGCATCACAAAAGGATTCCAATTACAAAATCTTTTAAACCAAGAAGAAGGAAGAAAGTAAAGCGGAAACACTTTCAAAGAAAACCTAAAAATGGAAGAAATCTCCTTGATGCTTCATCTACAACAAAATAAGACATTATGCTAAACAGTGTCAATCAAAAGGATCACAAAAATGATTTAATCAATATACTACCAGACTTGAATCAAAGTAGACGAAGAGGAAGATTTGGAATCACTCTTCTTAGAAGAAGAGGAATTAACAAGAAGCACCATCTTCTCTTTCAAAGTTTGTTCACCAACTTCCAGTCTAGATTTTTCAAACTCTGGAGAACAGTCATATTTAGTACAGTTAGCTAGAAAAAGGATACTAGAAATCAAGAGTATTTTGCAGACTCCACATGTTCCAATTCTGTTCATTACTAGTAAGTTTGACCAACCCATCCAAGTGATAGGATTCATTGATACTGAAGCAGTAAAAAGTATTCTTAATCCCAACATTCTACTTAAAAGATTTTGGAAGCTATATAACCAAACCTTTGTTACAACCTCAAATGAAGAATTTAGAGTATAACTAAGAAGTGTACTAATCAAGATACAATTCTTCTTGGGATGCTTAGTCATCACACCAATCCTCGGATCACGACTTCCAAACAAAGACATCATAATCAGATGGGACATACTCCAATGATTACTAAGGCTTAAGATCCATGCTAAAGAAATAAGGTTTTAAAAAAAAATTAAACCTTATACAAAAGTACCACAACTTTACGCCATACAAGGAGCCATTATCTAAGAGATCAATGAAAAATTAAAAGAAGAAACTTATACTGAAAGCCACACATAATTTCTTGCTAAATGCAAGCACCCTTTATGGCAAAATGAGGAACTCTTTGTAAAAATTCCTTTCAAGAAAAATAAAGATATCAACCCCACTAAAGCCAATCATTCCAGAATAAATCATGAACACTCCAAATTAGCTAAGTAAGAATGTAAATAATTGCTCCAGAAAGGGTTGATTAAATCATCAGATTCACAATGGGCATGTAAAGCGTTCTATGTAAACAAAAGGTCCGCACAAACTAGAGGCAAGCTAAGATTGGTCATCAATTTTTAGCATCTAAATTATTTTGTCCAAGATGATAAATTTCCTATTCCAAATAGGAATATTGTCTTCCAAAACATTGCCAAAACTAAGATATTCTCCAAATTTGATCTCAAAGCAGGCTTCTAGCAACTTGGGATTCATCTTAATGAAAGGTTTAAAACAAGGTCTTGCATCCCAAATCATCACTACTAGTGGAAAGTACTACCATTTGGGCTTAAAATTGTACCTTCACTTTTTCCAAATGCTATGATCAAAATATTTGAACCAATTATTGATCATACAATCATCTACATAAATGGCATACTCCTATATAACCCAAATGATGAGACACATGCTAATTACTGCACAAATTCTATGAAATAGTTACATCAAAAGGAGAAATGCTAGCAGAAAGAAAGATGAAGATAGTCCAGATGAAAATAGAATTCTTGGGAATGAAAATCAAATATGGTTGTTATCAACTTAAACCATCAATTGCTTAGAAATTACTCAAATTTCCTAATTCAACTTTCACCACTAGGGCCAGTAATGCGGGCCGTCTGGGCCAGCCCGCGGGTCATCGCGGGTTGGCCCGCACTGGCCCGCAAGGCTGGCGAGTCAGAAAAGTCGACCCGCCCCGCCCCGCGGGCCAAGCGGGCTAACCCGCAATGACCCGCAAATTTTTTTTTTTTCCTTGTGCAAAAAATTAAAAAAAAAAAACCTACAACCAAATTGAATACATGAATTGATCTCATTTAAGCTAGCCACTACATGTGAATTAACCCTAGTGAACATCTATGCCACACACACATATATATATTGTACGCGTAATTTGTTAAATCCTTATTAGATTCATGCAAACATATAACTTAAAAATAAAAAAGATGCCCTTACATATAAGTATTAAAAGATTGAAGACAATACCAAAAAGTTTTTAGTAGGAATAATTTCTCTATGGTGTTCACCCTCTCAATTATTTTTCGTACAAGTATAAATTCTTAATGACAATTCATTGTATTGACTAATGTTTGTAAGTTACAAATTGTAACAATAGTTTGTTGACGCAGCGTGGAAAACGAGAACGAAACGAATCCGAAATTGGATTGGTTTCCCACAATAAAAAAACACTCTTTGATGCAAATCTAGTTGCGCACAACCCGGAATTTGGAGAAAATTCTCTCTCAAAGTGTATTCAAATATGATAGTAAAACGTAACCCTAATCTATCTGACAAAGGAGTATTTATATGGCCCCGTAAAATATCTAAAAGGGAAAAATCTAAGCGTACACGTGGAAACATTAATAAAATACGCATCTACAAACGGTCTCATACACGGTCGTGTATGGGGACCGTGTATGATTCTGTGGAAATCTTGATCGAATACACGGTCACGATGCACGGCCGTGTATAGGGACCGTGTATGATTCTGTGGAAGTCTACCAATCACTACACGGCCGTGTGTTCAGGCCGTGTGTCCCGTGTCTCTTGTGCCTCCATCATTTGTAAACAAAGTAAATTAGATTAGTTGACATTTAAGTTACTCTCTCTCTCTTTTTCTTACTATAAAAATGATGCTTGAATAGAGACTTCAATTTATATGTACTTAAAACGATAATCAAGCAATTAAGATAAAGTACTTTTCAGTTTTTACTAATTACATAGGAAAACAAATATAATAATGAAGCAAATAAAATTACATATATAAATCAATCATCACTATCATAATCATCAATAACTAAATTGGAGTCTCCTTTCGATGAAGTAGTCGCAGTCCCACCCACACTCCCATTGTCTTCTTCTTTATCTACAATTTATAAGATTACACATATAATTAGGAATATATTATATTAGGGTGAATACATTAAAAGAAATTATTGGAAATAGAACAAAAAAAAAATTACCTTCACATGCAAATCCTTGTAACCAATTTCGTGTACAAATGAGAGCTTCTACATTGGATGGAAGCATAGAACTGCGATACTTATTAAGTACACGAGCGCCGATACTGAAAGCTGACTCCGACGCTACAGTAGTAATTGGAATGCTAAGCACATCGGAGGCCATGATAGATAAATCAGGATATCTCTGGCTTTGACTCTTCCAATGTTGTAACACATCCAATTCTGAGTAGAAGTCCATATCCATTACTGGCTCATCTAGATAAATATCTAAAGAAGATTTACCAGAACTTTGTACTTTTACTTGACGGTATCGGAATTCCTACATTATTAAGAAAAAACTATTTACATACCAATATATATTACAAAAAAATTTATTGAGGAAATAAAAAATTATTAAACTTACTACTAATGTAGCAAAATCAATCTCCAAGCCCTTTCCAGCTCTATGTGTTGTTGCTCCCTTACTGCTGCTACCTCCAGATATGTCTTGTGTTTGAGGAGATGATCCAACCTGATTGCTTCTACTTCTAGATATGTGATCTGTTTTGCTCTTCTCATACTCTCCATAAAGTTTATATAACTTGCTTTTTATATGAGCCATCTTCTCTTCACAAGTGAGGGGATCAAGTTTGTTAAAACAGAAGCTCAAAAAATCAAATTTCATTCGAGGATCAAAGATTGCTCCAAGTGCAAGGATAACACTATAATCACTCCAATACTTATCGAACTTCTGTTTCATTCTAATGGACATCTCCCTTATGACATAATCTTCACTATTTAAATTTTCATTGAGCAAACATTCAATCCTCCATACTTGCAAAAAATAGTGGTTTGATGTTGGATATGATGATCCTGACATCAAATTGGCGATACTATGAAACGGGCTCAAAAACTTGCATATCTTTTCTGCTCTTTCCCACTCACCAATGGTTGGACAGTATTTGTAATGACGATCATTCAATTGAAAGCAAGAAAAAGCACGTCGATACCTGAGTGCGCTATCAAGCATAAGATAAGTGGAATTCCATCTAGTAGTTACATCCAAGCGCAAACCGATATTCGTATCAATGTTGCCAACCTGTTCAACACACTCCAAAAAGTGTTTCATTCTACTCTCAGAACCCTTCACATACTTCACACTTTCCCTTACTTTGTGCAATGCTTCACTACTGACATCCAATCCTTCTTTAATGATCAAGTGAAGAATATGAGCACAACATCTAATATGAAAAAACTCACCACTACATAACAAACTATGTTGTAAATTCAATTGCTCTTTCAGAAAATCTTGCATACAATCATTTGCAGATGCATTATCCAATGTAAGGGAGAATATCTTCCTATCTATGCCCCAATCTTTCAGAAATTCAAATACTTTTTTCGACAACTCAAACCCTGAGTGAGGAGAGAGCATTTTAGAAAAAGCAAGAATTTTATTATTCAATTTCCAATTGGCATCCACATAATGTGCAGTCAAACAAATATATCCCTCACTAGTAGAAGCAGTCCATAAATCAGAGGTCAAGCATACTTTCCCTGGAATTTTTTGCAAAATTTGTTTCAAATTCTCCTTCTGAATCAAATATAAATTCCAAACATCTAATGTAGCAGTTTTTCTACTGATTGGCTTATAATCAGGATTATATAGCCTTATAAACTGTGTAATCCTCCTATATTCAACAAATGAAAATGGCAGATCATGCTCAATAATAGCCATAGCCATGACCTCACGAGCAAATTTAGGATCAGGTTTTCTTGATCTTAACTTCCCCGCATGATCAATTATCATATCGCCAACATCATGATATCTAGGAATTTGACTCAAACGACACTTCTCTATATGTCGACGTAAAGATGAAGTTCCATGTGAATGTGTTCCAATCACATATTCCTTCCCACATGCTTTACACTTAGCCCTATTTTTACCATCATTCCTAATACCAATTTTTGTAAATAATTCCCAAACTTGAGAAGAAGAGCTACCTACTCGAGCCTTCTTACCTACACGTTCTTCAGGTTGAGAAGATCCCGGTTGTAGATTATCGTTATGCCCACCAACTTCAGATACATGATCCACATTAATAGGTTCCATTGGTTCCATTGCAACCTCGTTACTTATAGGATCCATTATGTAAATATAAAAAAATATTATTAGTAGTAGTTAAATATATGTAAATAATTAAATATAACCACCACACACCATACGACCACCACCACCCTACTCTCCATTCTCCATTCTCCATTCACCATGCCTCCACCAGTGGACCACCACCACTGGTGATAAATCTATTTTAACTCTTATAATTGGAGATGATTAAGTCAATTTTTGAGATAATTGGACGTGAAAATATAAGATTATGCTGCTTAATTGATTTATATTTCATGTTCAGGTATGGAAAAGGAGGATTCGATGAAAACTATTTAAATTCAAGATGAATTGGAGATAAAAGCAAGTAAAAAGGGGAATGCTTTGAAGAAAGGAAGTTACACGGTTTTACAAACGGCCGTGTGAAGGAATCAGGAGACTACACGGTTAGGATACACGCCCGTGTATACGACCGTGTATCAGCGTGGAAGAGTTTGTAGGACAGATCAGTACACGGTTAGGAATACACACCCGTGCATAGGAACACATTGAGGAGGACACACGGTTGAGTTACACACCCGTGTAGTTAACCGTGTATGAAGAACAAAGAAGCCAGAGGCATATACGGCTATTACAAATGGCCGTGTGGGATATACACGCCCAGAGTTCACTGAGTCAGAGAGATACACGGTTTTTATACACGACCACCACACCACACGGCCCACACCACCACACCACGCCACACGGCCACCACACCTCACCACACCACACGGCCAAACCACCAGCCACACACAATACAGTAGAGGACAATAGTAGAGAAAAGAGAATTGTTTTACCTTAATTAACGGCGTCTAAAAGGTGGCCGGCGGTGGTGGCACAACGTCGATCTAGCTGCGGAGTATTGGGGGTGCACGGATGGTGGGGTCTGGGGTGGGCTGCCAGCTGCGTTGGAACTTATACAACTTCGACTTCTTCAATGTGGCGTGGCATCACTGGCATGACAAATTGGCAATTTGAACCGCACCCATCGGCTCGGCGGCGTCACTTCAAGTCTTCAACCGGTCATCTCACTTCTCAGTTAGCGGCGGCGGTGCAGGGCATGGTCGTCATGTCGTCCTCGTCACGTCGTGCAGCAGGTCGTCGTACGTGCGTGTCATCTCAAGCCGACGTTGCCGTGCCGTGCTGGTGCTACCGTGCAGTGCAAAGTGCAACTGCAGAATCCAGCGGGTTGGCCCGCAGCCCGCGGGGATTGCCCGCCCCGCCCCGCGGGCCAAAATGGCCCGCAACCCTGCGGGTCATATTTTTTTGGCCCGCCCCGCATATTTTTGCGGGCGGGGCGGGTCAACCCGCGGACCTGCCCCGCAATTCCCACCCCTATTCACCACTAAGCAAATATAGCAATTTCTAGGTATTGTCAATTATTCAAGAGATTTTGTTCCAAAAATCTCCAAATTCACCAGTCTACTCTCAAAAATGTTGAAGAAAAATCATCCAGAATGGGAAAAACACTAGATGAAAGCTGTCTAGATACTATAAGAAAAACTACAAAATTTGCCATCATTGAAGATCCCTTGTCAACAAGAACTAATTCTCCAAATTGATGCTAGTGACAAACATTGAAGAGCAGTTTTCTTATAACAAAATAATGGGAAAAGAAAAATTTGTGGTTATTAAAGTAGATGATTCAAAGACTTTAAAATCCATTACCATTCCATCTTTAAAGAGATCCTTACCATTAAAAACACTATTCATAAATTTGAATATCATTTAATGGGGTCTCACTTCAAGATAGAGATAAATATGAGCTCTTTTTCAAAAATGCTTAAATTTAAGCAAAAAAATGTTACCACATCCACGACTCTTAAGGTGGTAAGAATGATTTTCAAAGTATTCATATAAGGTCAAACAAAATCCAGGAGGGAAGAACTTAGCAGCAAATTTTCTGTCTAAACCTCAGCAAAATGATCAAGTCTTACTGAATCCATAAGTTTTAATAGAAAGGATACAAGAATCCACAAGTTCTAATAGAGCATCAATCAATCCATCAAACTGGCCTTTAACCCAAGGTTCTCCTCTAAGTGATATTCGTGCATCAACATGATCAAAAGGCCTTCAAGCCCAAAGCCAAGCAAGTCAAATGATAGCCATATATAGGGCTTCTTAGAATTCCAAAGATTTCTCATCTTCGAGATGACCCTTACCACTATAAGGAACAGAAGCCACAGCACCAAATGCCACATTTGAATCCTCCATGGCAAGCTCTTCATCCTTAATGGCATCTTTATCAACAACTATAGTAGGGTTCAAACTCATGTATCCATGGAAGACCACACCACTAGAAATAATAGACCTCATAAAAAGGAAAGATTTTCATGAGGTCAACAAAACTAAAATTTGGGAATATTAGTTCCTGATTTTCAAACGATATGGGGGGTTAAATCTTAATCCATTGTGATTACATCTAGAATATCTACTTATTCATCCCCATATAATTCATTTTGAAGAACCATTCCCAGAAGAATTAAAATGACTATACTAGCATCTATTGCACAATTATACTATAACCATACATATTCTAACTGCCAAAGCATTAAGATTCTTGTCAAATACCGTCATCATAAGAAGAGGAACATCTTCACATTTAGGAGACTTGTTTCGATGGTTCTAGCCACTTCATGTTTGGGAAATGTCAATCTAGGAATAGATTAATAAAATAGAAAAGGAACATCTAAGATTCAACAAGGAGGACCTCAAATTAATTATTCAATTATGACAAGAATGAATTAAAATCAAAAGATTCTCATAATATCCTCTCCGAAACCACATAATATTAAATAGGTTCCTCTTTGATATTAGGGAAAATGATCTCTAATATTGGGAGCTTCAAAGAAAACTCTATATAGTAAATCTAGTAATTCCAAAAGAAATTTGCTAAAAAGCTTATTAGAAGGAAGTTCCATGGGATTACAACCAGAACTATAAAAAAACCAAAGTAGATAGAGAACTCACATTAACATAGTTCTATTCCCAAGAATAGATTCAACTCATGGAAGAAGGTGGTCCATAAGAAAAAAATAAGCATAAACGGTTTTATCCGAACACTATTCTTGATCATTTTCAAGATAGTCAAGATCCATATAAAGATTATCTTGAGACATGCATTGTTCACAATGCACTCCAAGATAGCTAAGATTTCTACCAAGATCTTTCAGGGATATTTGAAAAAGATAATTTTCAAAAGATACCCACATGGCTAGACCTACAATACAATAGTAATGACTATGATTTTTTACCAAAAAGTAATTTGTCACCATCCCATTAGATTTAATTTTCAAAAGCTAGACACTGAAGACATTATTTTCATACCAAGAAAAACGAAGTGGAAACACTTCCGAAGAAAAAACCTAAAAGGGGAAAAAATCTCCTCAATACTTCGAATATAACAACATAGAACATTACACTAAACAATATCCATCAAAAGGATCACAAAAAATGATCTAATCAATATTTCATTCCTATATTAACATTTCCCAAACATGAAGTGGTTGGAACGATTGAAACAATTCTCCCAAATGTGAAAATGCTCCTCTTCTTGTGATGACAACATTTGATAGGAACCTTAATGCTTTGGCAGCTGGAATCCATATGGCCATAGTATAATTGAATGTGAAAAACCTCAATTTAAGTTTTAAAATTGGGTGAAATAGGATGTACTTTCATAGTGTAATAGAAAGTAGTATATTAAACTATAACAACCTATCAAAATCCTCCCAATACTTATTCATGAAAGGAAATGAAATGCATCATGAGTGATTAGACGAATTGATATAATATAAATAATCTCTTTATAAACACTAGATCGGGAATTAATGACCTTACCTTTTGTCTTATGCCTACTATTTTAGAATATGCTAACGATTAGCCTTAGCCTTTTGTTGTATTTAATTTGCTTTTCAAAAAAATTAGGGGTCATCTATATCAATCAAGCATGATAGTAAATTAGTTTTAAATATTCACAAGCTCATGCCCTTTATTAGGCTTAGGATAATCTGGAGTGCAATCATCCATGTCAAAGTAGGAATGCAACTGAGTCAGGTTTGGAACGGGTTCTCTAAAACTCGAACCCAAACCTGACTTGGTTACTCATAAGGTTACTTAGAACCCGCGAAGGACCCTATAGGTTTTTTTTTTTTTTAATCTAAACCCACCCCTATTAGGAAAAAGGGAACTTGTGACTTAACCTAACAATTGCTTCAACTTTTTTTTTTTTTGCCAATGCTTCAACTTATTTTGCCTGTCATTTCTATAATTTATTATTAATCTACTTGTTATGCAAAGAAGAAAGATATCAAAATCTTATGAAATCATATTGTATGAAAACATAATATATATTATATTAATTTGTGTCCAATCATAAGAGACTAAATAAAAAAGAAAAAAGAAAAATTAAATTGCACCATATATTGCAAATAGTATTATATATAAAGACAATAAAATAAAATAAAATGTATTCATTAAAAATTATGTTACTAAATTATTATTTCAAAAATATATTATTTTTATGGATTCGAGTTTTTTCTAAATCCTATAATCCAACCTTAAACCTTATTGAGTTTTATTTTATATTTCAAAACCCGACTCAAAGCTCTATAAGATTAAATTCTATAAGGTTTTTATCGAGTCGATCGATTGGATACCTTATTACAACCCATTTCAGTCGTATCCCTATATCGAAATTAAAGTATTAGATTATATATATATATATATAGGGGCATGCAAAACTCATAATATATCAAGTATATCAAGTATTTTCATACACGTTTAACTATATTTTAGGATTTTGACACCATGATGGACATACATTAGGTGAAACAGGCAGATAAATAAATCTAAAAGGGAAAAAAAAAAGTTTTAACAAACGAATGAATAGTAGCGGCTGGTGGTGGGGGATAGGGCGTAGACCAAGGGGAAGGAGAGACGGGGAAAATGAAAGGATCCAAAAAAAAGTCACAGCTGCGTTTGCAGAGGAGATGCATGGCATTGAGCAGTCAATCATGAATGTGGGAGCTAACTATTCCTTGATTCACACCCCTTTTCCCTAAGTAGCGTCAGACTATCAGACCCAAGACGGTCCATGGTCCCCGCCTCCAACACACTGATTTTTAATATTGGACTCCATAATTTAGAATAATTATTGTTAGAGGTTTCTAAAAGAAAAAAAATAAATAAATTATATATTTTTAATGTAAAAATGTATTAAAATGTTAAAAATATTATTTATTTAGTATCTTTTAAAAAAAAAAAAAAAACCCGTATACATATGAATCTTTTTCTTTTTTAGACTATACAGCCGAGAGAGGGAGAGAGATAGCAGCGTAGGGCCTGCTAGAGATGTCCTATCCTCGCCCATAACTTGTACAGCGAAATGTGGAGCGATTGGCTCTGAAACACATTATTGTTTCCATAAAAACAGACAATTTTTATATCCCTTTCAATACATATATTGAAAACTATTACCTTAGGGATAGGGATAGGGATAGGGTATCTATGCAATAATATCTGAAAACTATTACCAAGTCTATGAAATGTGACCGTTTGATTTCCACAGTCACGACTTATACCTTGGTATTTGTTGATATATATATATATATACAAGAGGAAGTCACTCAATAAGCTAAGCATGTGTAGCTCAAAACCTGGCAAGTATAAACTAAAGAATCCAGCTGATAAAAGTTTGTTTTTTTTTTTTTTTTGTGTTGTTACATAAATCCATATGCCTCTCTAATGATGTCCCCACTTCTTAGGACATAAATTAAAGTACTAATTACACAAACATGAAAGACAATAACTCATTTAAAAGTTAAAATATAGAAGATCTAATTGGTAATACCACTCATCTAATATTTAAAAGAATTCCTAATTTAATTTACAAACTAATGAAGAGTTTATAGTTTTCAACAATTAACTAAAGCATGGATATTAAAGGACTGCAAAATTAATAAGAATATTCTTTAGTGATAAAAATATGGGCAAATTATACAAACATGATATGGGCTATAGAGCTCTTATAAAGAAGTGATATGTATGTTTTTTTTTTGATAAATATACATACATTTTATAACTATTTATTAATATTAATTAGAGATGAATACCAACTTTTATTTGGATTAATAATATTATTAAATATATTTAATTGATTAATGTAATAAAAAAAGTTATCAAATAAAAACAAAAAGCAAAAAACAAGGGAAAAAAAAAAAACCTAGTAAATTTATAGGGACATTAATATTATGGGCCATCCCCTACCACACTTCAACACGGTTTCTTGCTTCTGCCCTGCCCATATATCTAGTTGGTTATGCAACTAAAAAGAAAAGGAAGTTCTTAAAACTTATGATGACTTGATAAGTTTTTGAGAACTTTTATCTCTCTTTTTCTCTTTCTTTTTTATTTTTGTATTTTAGTTTTGAAGTGATGGTTAGTCATCGGTGTAGATAGATGGTATGAATGCACTTACAATAGTAGATTACCACCTAATAGGAATACCTAGATGGCCAAAATAGTAGATTTCCACTCATAATTCTGACGATAACTTGACAATTTGGATTCTCATTATAGCCTAGACATTTAGGGTTTATTAGCATGAGAGCTATCCCAGCTACTTTGGGAAATTTAGGAAAGCTAAATTACTTTTGAAGGAATTTTGAACATTAGAATCTGTAGCGCTCTGTACGGGTTGACAGATTCATTTGGTATTTGGATGTTACACCTTTTTCAAATCCAGAATTTTCTTCCATGAGCTTTCATTTACCCATTTCTGGACATAGCCTAGGATTTCAACAGGTTTTAAATTCTGGGGTGCTTTTATTATTATTATTACAGATAGAATAATAATATACTCATGCTTTTGTACATCAACTTTTGATAACATAATTAAATATAAAAGTAATAGATATTTCATTAACGCAGACCCATCAATTGCCAATTAAGGGCGAAACCTTTAGCATTACCTAAGCAACTCGCTCAATTAAAAACAACGGGAAAGTAAAATCTTATAATGATGATGTAAAATTGAGGAAATCGTGGATTTAAATCATCTTCAATTAACATGGGCTTGCTTACGAATATTAGAAGGGCATAAAAGTGGTTATAATACTGGAAACCTCTCTCTCTCTTTCTCTTCTTCTTTTAATGAGATGGTAGCATTTTGTAGTGACTACAAACAAACGGAAGTTAGTATTTTCGAAGGTCCGTTGATAAGTGAAAGTGATAATTGTGCTAGCGCGAGGCAGTAATTATCGAAGATGTTGGAAGGTGAAAGCAGTGATCAAATCCATTTGCAATGTTGATAATTCATCTCAACAACCAATAGCGAAAATTATATAGCATGCATAAAAACACATGCACAGGCACAGCACTCCTATTACAAACAAACCATGACCAAACCTTTTTATCTTACGGTACTTTTCTTTTGATGGGGGATGATGGTATTTCGTATTCATTAGCAAAAGCTGCCTTGATAGACAGCGATTTATGTTTGATGGGCTAAATTTGATGTTGATGTAGTAATTTTTCTCCTCACATTATTTCATCTGCATGCACTGATGAATTCAACAATAACAGTTTGAATGTAATAATTATTAAGAAGATGGGGCTGGGGAAGGGTAGGGCAATGAGTTGTGAGTGTAGGTGGATGAGGCATGTGCATGTGATGGTGGGGTTGGCGTCCTGGGGAGAGAATACAACTTAATTATAGACTAATTGAAGGAAGGTCGGTGGGGGGTTTAAGGACTGAGAAGGAGATAAGAGAGAAAAAGTAAGAGTCCAAAAGGCAAAGCAATGCCAAATGTCCCATTTTAAATTTAAAAAAAAAAAAAAAAAAAAAAAAAGAAACCCATAAGCAGAGAGGGCAGGGGCCAACTGCCATTCCCCTTTTCGGATAGCATTTCACTGTCTTTGACTTTATTGCCATTGTCCACACCTACCAGTACCCAGTGTGTATTAGTTGTATTGTAGGAGACGGATACTTGTGAGATCTTCACGTTCATCCATACATATATATGCATGCATTTTTCATTAAGTTATGGGAAAAGCTGTAGCTGTATAGTAAGAGTGCTCCTTTTCGTGCATCTATTTCTCTTTTTTCTAATTTCTTCAGACTGTTTTCTGTTTTGTACTTTCAAGCCACATACAAGTTTACCTTTCAAGATCCTGCACCCCTTCTTCTCCACAAAGAATTGAATCTTGAAACAAAGGTTAAATCTTCTGCTAAATTTATAGGAAAAAGGGATCTATATTTCCATATAAGCAATCCAAAAACTTATGAGTTAATAAATAAATAAATAAAAGATGCTCTCGTAATAGAAATAGGGGTTTCAAAGATGTCTTAAATGGATGCAAAATTTTGCCTCCAATCATGGGAAAATGAAGGAATTTTCAAATGTGAGATTGTTCGTAGTTTTAAGAGATGGGTCAACTTAATATATCAAATAAATAATATTTAGATAAATCGATATGATACTAGTTTGAATATATATTCCTATGTGAAATAGTTTATCATGTTGAAGCTAATTGAGAACATAAAATTTGATATATGTAAAGAATTTCAAGCCAAAACACTAAATTAAGTATGGAGTTTGTTATAAAGTAGCAATATCTTGATCCAATAATAGTTAGTAGTGAAACAAAACATGTGGATAACAAGTGATATTTTATTTATTTAATTCAAAAGTTTTTATTTAATATTGATACAATATACTATAGTACCTCTTAACATTATAAATGACAAGTAATTCTTGTACTCCATCAATGTAAGAGTTACAATCACATGAAATTCATTTGCACTATCACTTATGATTTGCAATCGGTCCTCCATAAATTTTCATGTTCTCGTTGGATACTTCACCATTAGCAACGGTCCTCTCCCCCTTTTATATGTGTAATTGAGTTTATTCCTACCACTCTCCCCCCTAAAATTCTTGCCATCCTAGATTTAGCTAGGAACTCTTGCACTTTGCTTAGCCTCGCCCTTATAACATGTTCACTTCATAAATGGAATGAAGAAAAATTAAATTTTAATTCAATAGGAACCGAATAAATATGTAATAGCTATTACATTTATTACTTTATTTAGTTGATACAAAATAAATAATAAATCAAATAAAAATAAAAAACAAATTATCCATTATACTCTACTTTTTATAACCAAGATAGACTTAACATAACTTACGATAATAGAATATTTATAGTAAAAATGATAAATAGGCTATTGAATAATAATTTATGAATTGAGTATACAAATTATTATTCAATGTTTTTGGAAATGGAAATTTATTAAAAATTATTATTTGATGAATTAAACTCTATAATAATAATTTTATATAGAATAAGAGTGGAATAAAATAACCGTTAAAGGGTATGATAATCTGTTACATGTATATACATATATATACACATTCGTGTGAGCTAAATAAATCAAACACATACATATACACACATGAACGATTGTAGGTGGGAAAAAAAAAACATTAATTGGAGGACCGCATTCACTCCATGGAACCAACGATTTTCTTCATTCCGCAATAATCCACATGGCACGAGGGAGGTGACTAATAAAGTTAATTAAAGATGAAACGAAAGCATATTACTTTATTGATAAAACACCTAGCTTCCCCTTCCAATGAAAAAGATGGAATAATAAATAAGAGATAAATTTTATGTAAAAATAGGAAGGAAAGAAAAACACATACTTTACATTATGTAAAGTAGGTAATCTAGACTTGAATGCTTTAATGATAGTAATGATTATGAGAAGTGAAATATTCTTTGCTAAATTGCTTATTTAATCTTTTAATAAAGTAATCCGATAAAATAACAATGTTTTATTCAATATTGACTCTCTCTCTAAATAAACGTAACTTAGGTATTTATAGAGCTTAGCTATTGATCTCATATGTTAGATGATGATTGCAATCGATGGTAGACACAGTCATTGGACAGTTCTAAATCGCAAGATCGACCTATAAACAGTCTAGCAGTTTTGATTTGAAACTGTGAACTGTTGAGACGATTCATAACCCATTAGGTTAACCTATTCGACTCATGAGAATCGGCGATTCCAACTTGCAAAAAAAAAAAAGGAAAATTAAATTATTTCTGTGTAAAATAGAAAAAATTGATTTACATTCACATTATTTAATGTGTTATTATTATTAACAATAAAAAATAAATACATCAAAAGAATATGTATAGTTGAATATTTACATAATTCAATATGAGGAAGTTTTCATTTCTTATCAATATGGGATTAAAACCAACTTTTATTTTTTTATTTTCTTTTGTAAACCTTTATTCCACATTATTAAAATGACAACTCTATTTAAATGTAGTTCTATATAAATAAATATAAATCATTTTTAAGTTTTCAAAAAATGTGCTAAAAATTATTTAAAGTTTTGAACTTGTAATTTTTTTAATTTTTAATGTTTTTAAATTTTTTATTTTTTTTATTTGAAAAATAATAAAACAGTTCGTCAGTCTAGAAGTAGACCCACAAACTAGTGGTTCCTTATACCTAACTTGAAATCGGATCCTACGATTCTAAAACTAATTTTGCGTTTAAGGTTGGTAATAGAGCAATCGATTAAATGGATCATATTTTAAACTTATTACATCAATTTTTTTTTAATGTTTCTATTTTTTATAGACTAAACTCTTCAAATTCTATCATTTTAATTTAAAGAATCAAATTCATTTAATTACTAGAATAAACGCCTTCAATCGGATTTAACCCTTTACATATTTTATACTTAAATGAATACTCTATTGTTGTATCTGATAAAACAAGAAACAACCCATGGCTATACTGACACGGACGGGCAAACGCCAAATCGCGTCGAAGGTAGTGTCATCTGAACATCACGAGGTAGCTCCCAATGTCTGGGCCTCTGATCTTTTTGGCATTATAGTAACATCTAAAAGTTTCCGTACCTGATTTGAAATGTAATGGCAAGTAGCTCCAACCTTTCTACATATTAGAAATGTGTACGTACTGGCCCGCCGAGTTAGAACTTAGGAATCCTTATATCTACCTTCTACAGTCCAGATAAAGGCCATTAAATTGTAAATTTATGAGTTGCACAAAACCAGTGCAGCTTCTAAGGTTTTTTTTTTTTTTTTTGTTTCTTTTCCTTTTTTAGTTTCTCTTAAATTAAAATATTGTTAGTTATTCCTATCCAAAGTTATGATATTGAAATCGCAAGATAATATTGTTTTTAAAGGTGAATGAATATTAAAAAATACAGATATAATAAATTTCCACAAAAGTGCATAGCAAAAGTTAAACTTAACCCACTAGATACATCA
Source organism: Laguncularia racemosa (assembly GCA_037954665.1). NCBI lineage: Eukaryota > Viridiplantae > Streptophyta > Magnoliopsida > Myrtales > Combretaceae > Laguncularia > Laguncularia racemosa. Next base: position 3,980,667 of record JBBMOL010000016.1, read on the forward strand.
AAACTAAGTGCATACAATCCATTCCGCAACTGTGCACTTGCAATCATCTTTTTAAAGTTTGGTCAGGAAAATGAGTGAGGAAGAAATAATTTTTTTCTTTTTTAATGAACGAAGAATTAGAGATTGCTTGAAGGGATTGTATAAAAACTAACTTATATAATGATAGCAAATTGTGTGTAAATTGAGTTATAAGAAGTATATTAGGAATTTTGAGGTTTGATGTTAATAGATCTAACTCTATTAACTTCTAACACTTGATCATCAAATAATTTTAAGCGATAACAAAATTCAATAATTATAAACCATTATTTATTGAGATGCGAAATGCATTTGTTCATGTTGCCAAGCATCAGCTTAACTATGTTGGTTAAGCCAACTATGTTAGATATCTATTATATTAGTCAAATTAAATCAATATTTATGAACAGTATTGTACAATCTAGTGTTTTATATCATGCAAGCAATGTGGGATGATGCACAGTTATAATCATCACTTTAAGAGCAAGATAGGAAAATAAAGAAAAATGATACCTACTATACATCAACCCTTAACGTTATGACTGGTATAAAGGACAGAAATTAGAATAAAAATAAAATAAAAGACAAAAAATAGAGAGAAAATATTTGTTTGAATATGAAAGAAATAAGAAAGAACAATTGTAAATGAAAAGTTACTTCAATATTTTTCAATCATATTAAAATACCAAAAAGTCTTTGAAATTTCAAATTTTCCTTTCAATAAAGGGTATTTAAATCATTTCGTTTGCTTTCTTCCTACATATGTGAAGAGAACGATTTTTGCGGAGTCTATGAAAAAATTTCTCCTAAAAATTCATTCTCATTATTTGCCCTCTCTAATTCAAATATGTAGAGGTGGACCTAATTCGATTCTGTATGGTTAACCCTCGCAAATTGAATAAAACCTAATATTATGATTCTATTTGATTTAATTTAGTTTGATTTATGATATGATCATTCGGTATAATTTATCCTTCTAAATTAAACAAAATCTAATATTATGATGTGATGTGATTTGGTTTGGTTTCATTTGATTTGCAATTTTATCTAGTTTTTTTCCTAACCCTATAAATAAAAGAAGAGGGAATTGTTTCAATCTAAACTCCTTTCCTCACTCGCCTTTCTTCCCTCCAAATTTAAACATAACCGACCCCATAAATAATCTATTCAAAACGAGATTGTAAACTTTACATGACGTGTTTGAGTTTTCACCATTAGATATTTTTATATCTATGTTTTTGTTTTTACACTATATGGACATGTGTCGTATATACCTATACGTCATCATTTATCAACAACACTTTCATTTTCATTGATCTATAATAATTAAATTACTGAAAATAATTTTTTTTAATATTGTAATAATAATAATAAGGGAATTTATATTTTGCATTGTTTCTCTGGCAACACGTCTTTAATATTTTGCATATGTTATGTAATACAAGTCATGAGGCACTCGATTCTTTTTACTTTATTTTATTTTTTTGCGAATACAATATTAAGAGGGGGGTTGAAGGTAATTTGTCTCCGAACCACTACTCAGTTACATTTTATTTAAAACGTTTCAGAATTTAATTACTTGAATTGATTTCAAAAGTCGCCACCTTTTCTCTTTCACCTTCCATTTTCCTCAATTTTACCAAAAGAAAAGCCAAATGAAGTTCTACAACTTTAATAGACCAGGCTCATCTATTTTAAAAATAAACAAATCACATAATATTTACCTTATACTTGATTTATTAGAATAAAATAAGATTGTAAAAAAAAATCTAATAATATTTTATTTTATAATAAGGGACAATTTTGAATTAAAGTTACATCCATGATGAATAGCAAAACATTTGATGAAGGGGAGAAATGGAATTTACCTATCTATTCTATATTATATGGAATAAAGATTATTTTTTATATAATATTTTTCAAACTAAATAAAAGAATAGATATTCCATAATAATAATAAAGGTAAGATGGAGAAATTGATTCTTTCGATTTTAATCTCCTCAAATTTTCCTTATTTACAAATTAATAACTATAATTGCGTAGAAATTTGACCAATCTTATTACATTATTATTATATCATATATTTTCTTATGATTTTAACGTAGATTACATGTGGCAATATCACAAGGGAATATATTGAGTATAATTGTGAAATTATAAATGGAGAAAATTTAAATCTATGAAAGAACAATTTCATTCTAACAAATCAAACGCATATTTAATTTTCTATACAAACAATCTTTATTTATGGCATAATTGCTTGTGTATGCTATTTGCTAGCAATCACCATTTTAAGCATATGATTTATTCCTTCATCATATTTTTAGGGAGGAAAAAGAAAAGAATAAGAATTACCAAGCATATTGTAAATCTAACTTACCAATTTATGTTCAATAACCTAATGAATTAAAAACGTTATCTAAAATTACCAATGCCAAAAGGTCATCATCCAAAGACTTGCACATCTAAAATCATCTTCAAATATTTGGGGAAAAAAAAAAAAAAAAACCACCATGTTCAAATAAGTAAAAACCAAATGCACGCACATCACATTGACACCCCCAATCTTTACATTCATTCTCCTAAGCACAATCCTTCATCTTTCCATTTATCCAAACCAACCATAACGCCGTTACGATCTTCCACAAAACCCTAACCCTAACCGTAACCGCACCATCAATGAGGTGTCAATTCCTTATTGGACTGTACACGTGACTTGAGGCAACACCAGAGCCTACGCATTTAATGATACCAACTCTTTCCCCAACACCCTCTGTTCCTTCATTTAATGCTGATTGCAGCTTCTCTTTTACCTCATTCTCTATCACCTATATCATTAGGAGGCGCGTGATCTGCTACCAATTCTTCTTCTTCTTCTCAATTAATTAGACTCCATTATTCATATCATATATGAATTTTCTTCTTTATAGATGATTTATAACCCATGTTTCATTTTCTTGTGTCTGCACGTATTGTATGGTGTCTAGTGGATATTTTTACGCAAATGCTGCAGCTTATCGCTTGCATTGATTAGAAATCAAGTCAGCGGATAGACTTACAAAGCATGATTAATTATAATAATATAGGGATAACAGTGAAGAAAAGCTAAGAACTTTTTCTATCAAAAAAAATGAAATATCATAAACCCTAATATATATTTTTATTTACCCATCAAAGAATTAATTACAATACCTGTTCCACAATATATTTTATCCATGTCGCAAAATATATATATAGAGAGAGAGAGAGAGAGACTTGTAGTAGATTGTAAAATTTTTGTTGTAGAGGAAAACGTAATGATTAAAATTATAGAAACAAAAATGGTACAAAAAGTAACGAAATGCAGGATGACCAAACCACACCGTCGTTTGTAGGTCTCAATTTATAAATTCATTTGAAAACAAGGGAAATTACAAAAAAACAGATGATATGACAAAGGTTACAATAATAATAAGAAGGTAGAAAAGGAAAAGAAACAGGATTAGATTAAACAAACAATAAAATTAAACACCCTTTTTCAGTTATAGCCCTCATCATCACTAAATTCAATAAAATTCCATGATTTCTTTTCCCTAATTTCCTTTTATGCTTCATTCAATTTGAGACAACTCGAGGGTAGACCTGAGTCAATACCCGAACCACCACCCTTGCCTAGCGTTAAGAAAACTTTAATAATCTACTAAGTAAAGTTCTTGCCACCTTGCAAGGAGCTTTCTCTTTCTCACTCGCGGTTCGTTCTTGACTCAGGGCTACCCCCCACCCCCCCCCCCCAACCACACTATTCACTCTTTGCTCTTCCCCTAGATCACACTTAAAATCCAAAAAAAAAAAAAAAAGCATGCAAACAAACACTTAACACCCCGCATCATCATGATGGACGATCTATCTATCTCTCACAGTGAAGTGCCGCTTTGATCTTCTGAATGGTGCATGAGATCAGATTATTAACCGTCTCCACCGACTCCACCGTCAGTTTGGCCGTGGGCAAGCTGTTCACCAGTATCTGAAACGCCACCGTCAGGAGGGAACCACCACCCGCTTTGCTTGGTGGGCCATTTGGATTAGCGGGCCCATGTGGCCCAGGCCCATCGGGTACGATCGCGAAGCCCGACGGGAGAAGTGCCACATATGCAGAATCACCACCGTTCATCACCACGTGCATGGCAGGTATGTCAACTGGCGCGTACACCACAAGCGAACCCGACGCGTCTATGCAAGTCTCTTGAAGTATCAACATGCTGCTCTGGTTCGCGTTCATCGCCTGCACAGCGTCAAATCATATCCGACAACTCCATGTCAATAAAATCAACCTTTGTCTCAGTAGGTATTTACATCGAATGCCACTACCTAAAGCCGTAACTTATTACCATGTATCACGAGTGCGAAGAGTTAAAAATAAATAAATAAATGTCTGTGTGTCAGAGATACGGCGATGGTCCCATATAAAAGTGAAAAGAGTCAAACCCAAAACTTTCCAACTACATCACTCTTTTTTTAACCTTACTGCAAGATAGCGTCTGCTACCGGATGTCTTGAATACTAACTTAACAAAGGTTTCCGACTGACACAGAAAAACAAAAGCTTTTATCATTTATCAATGCCGATATCATATCTTATAACACAAATTCATGGAAACAAGTAAAAGAACTTACGGAATTACGTAGAAAACTTTCAATATTCACTCTGCATAATTGTTTCAGCATTTAACTTTTATTTCGGGAAGGGGTTAATACGGTAAATTTACGCATTAAAACGACGCTCTTTTTCCCTTAAATAATATAGATATATATATGTATGTATGTACATATAATTTCATTTATGGACTCGCTGCAAAAATAATTACACGGACTCCAACAACAAATTATAGTATAATGACAAATAATGGCTGATGCATTTTGTACATTGGTTATTTTCCTTTGTGAAATCTAGATACACACACACATACATATTCAATAGATTTTTGGTAACCACAGCTTCGAAAAAGGGGGTAAGATGGGAGATGAGTAAGGAGAGGTGACAAATGGCCTGTGTATTTTGACTTTTTAAAAATCGGTAAACAACAAAGACACAGAACTGTTCTCTATACGCCTTCTGTTCTGATCCTAGAAGTGTCTTCAAGGATACTTCCAAATCCCAATCCTGTCCCTTCCACCATTTCACCTTTTTCCAATCTATTATACACGACAACCTCAATGACTTTTCGTGCAAGGACATATGCGTCATTTCAATTTCTTACCTTCACGGTGACTATTTTTGTCAAACAAGAATAGCTTCTTCCAACCATATAAATACTGATTATATCTTATCTCCCTCATATTCAACCAATATTGTCTTGATTCTGTTAACATCTTGCAATTTTGCAAATTAGGATCGGTGGTACGAGAATTCACTCAAACGTCCTTCTATATATATAGAAACGTTTTTCTTAATAACGGAAACCTTTTTTTTTTCTTTCTTTCTTTGAAATATAAGAACATAAGAACCGCAACAGTTTTTTCTATTTTCAAAAAAAAAAAAAAAGATTGAGAGGGAGAGAAATATTTGTAACATACACTGGCACGTAGAAGGGAGACACAGTTGCCATGATCTTGACCCTTGGCAATATGGGCCATCTCTTGCATTGGACCGCCGTTGGAAAGGATGTCCCACTCGCTCCTAAGCTGCTCGTCGCGGAGGAAATCGAACAGCCTCTGCGGAGAAACCGGCAACCAAACGGATGTGGCAGCACTGAGGACGACGCCTGGTGGCTCGCCAGGGTCATCCACGCTCTTCCTAGTCATCACCCGGACATCCTCGTCCACATTACCCGCGCTAAGTTTATTCCACTTGTGGATCGTCGATGCGCACACCCCCGCACAGAAGTTGGCCGTCATTCGTTGTGCCAGTTTCAGCATGCTTCGCCTGCCGCTGGGAGTAATAGCTGTGTGTTCCAAATTTTTTGTTAGTGATTTCTTTTTCCGTAAAATTTTAAAATGTAACGACTAATTTAAACTTAATGCTTTTGCCATAAGTAGATGTAGATCGAATCATATATTTATTTTTTAAGTATAAAGTCGACAAAATATATGCCAGCAAGCCAGCTAAATTATGACAAATAAACAATGAAAAAACTGCACAACTAATAAGTAATAGTACATACATACCGGTGGTTTCGCGGGTGGGGACGGTGGAGGACATGAGAATAGCGAGGCACTGGCATTGACGTTGGAGGGTGGTCACCCACCTTTGTGCACCAAAGCCCATGCCAGAACTAATTAATGGCCGGTAGAGCTGGTGGATTTGGCTTTCATCGTACTCTGCATGCTCTACCCACGTCACCTGTTATATTTTTTATTAATTCAATCATTATTAATCATGCCCATCTATCAGTGTACAATAATACATCACTAGGGACCATACGAATATATATATATATATATATATATTACCAATAATAGAAAACAAACTATTAATTCAAACGTTTCAGTTATACAGATACAGCCATGTTAAAGTCATCTATATTTATATACAAGGACAGGCAAGTCCCAGCTTCATCAAAAGGCCAGCCAGATCAATGTTACATAGTAGTATAATTTTACATATCCAGTGTCCCGACTATTATCGTGTACTTCTTTTGGGCTTACAATTATCGAAGTTATAAATGTACTTTTCCTGCAATTTTCAATAAATTATTTATGGCCAGAAATTTTTTCCCTAACTTGAAGAAAAGAAAAGAAAAGAAAGAATCTAACAATAAAGAAGCTTAAATTATGATCTTCTCAGTTTGATGAATCATTTCTATCTCGTTGCACGTCATCGATTTTCATATTGTTAGTAAGACTATCACAAAATATCCACATAAGATCTTCCTAAATATGGATAAGCATCTGCCTAATATAAGTAGGCATTTCTAGAACTGACTACCTAAGCTGACCTTTATTTTTATATTTGGTAGCTAATTTTTATCCCCCCTTTCCATTATACATTAAAACTCGGAAGTCCACTGCACATTAAATTTTATAATCCATTTCGCCAAGGTGTATTTTTAGTATTGCATTTCCTATTTGTGTCCCATATACGCAAAGCAACTTTCTAAGAGATTGAAGTATATAAGGAGTTTTAAATACAACGCCCATACTCCACACCTCCATATTTTTTGAAAATATGCTCATACTACCAAATCATCATATTGCTGTCTCAGTAAAGTTTTGAGTTTTAGCAACAATTTAAAAGACTGCATATTTTTAGAGATTACAAAAAAATAAAAACACGTTTTAATAGTCTAGAATATCTATCCATACCAAACAAATAGTATGTTAGATGTATATTTGCAATTATCCCAAATCAAAAAGTCAGCCTTAAACATTACCGGTTAGAACAACGCAAAAAATAATATACGTCTCAGAAGATCATGTTTCTATTATAGCGTGAAGAGTAAGATAAGATCATGTTTCTATTCGAGCGTGAAGATTAAGATATTTGGTGCATAAAATACGAGACAAATCTCGAAATAAGGTGGAGTACTTGGGCTCAATGAGACATATGGTATCTTAAAGCTGTTTCTAAGGATGAAGAGAGGCATAAAATAATGTTTGTAGAGATCAAAGTTCCGCAAGATTTTAAGGAACATAGTGAACTCGGAGGATGACCTCGAGATATGTGTACTATTTTTTAGATATAATATTTTCATATATGACAAGCTAAATACTACTGATAGTATAATAATTATGAGGGTCCCCTTGATATATATTTGGAGCACTTGTTAAGAAACTAATAGACAAATAATTCCCAACGTAAAACAAAAAAACAAAAGAGATTTTCTTTATTAAGCATGTTAACAAATACCAAAGGACACCCATTAACATTTTTCTGACCGTAATAATATAATAATATTTATAGTCCTAGTCTTGGGGTTTTGACTCACAGGGTCTTGATTTAGAAAGGAGAAAAATTAAAAAAAAAAAAAAAATCATGAGGCTGGAAACCAGATCACACATGTTGCTATGAATAAAATAATGGATAAGGGGATATACGAGACAGCATCAAAGATTGGAATAGAAACATCAAATGCTTTGTTTTATTAATCCAATGTTTTGCGGATTACAAGGCATTTACTTTGCAAAGGATATGAAATTAATGTGTTTCAAGAGGGGCACAGAAATAAGGCAAAATAGAGACTTCCACTAAATATAATAATCTGCTACTCTCGATTTGACGATGTACGGGGGTGATTATTTATTTAATCCAAGAAAACCCAGTTGTTGAAACTTGAGGACATATTAATTATAAAAATGACTTGCACATTAGTAGAAGCATCCAAATGAATAAAATACAACAAATCTGGGAAGAAGTTTCAGATTCTTTGGAAGAAAAATTGACTAGGAGGGACCATTTTCTAAAACACACTGACATAGAGGTGATACAGTGAATAATCACTAGAACTAGAAAATATAATGCCAGCTTTGGAATAATGCCCCCCAAAACCATGAAATGAATGGCTTCATGTTTTTTTTTTTTTCCCCCATCCCCAACCTTCTCAAATTGATGTACTCAGCAAACTTTTAAAGACTCAAGTACAGAAAAAAAACCCACTTGGAAATAAATGAAAAATAACACTGATTAGGAATAAAAACGTTTTGCAATAAGAAAATTGATTATTTCTTTTTCCACCTTTTTAAAAACATACATACCTTGGAGTAACCATTGGGCATATCCTGAACCACACAGCCGGAAGGGAGCCTCCTGCAGTTCACAAATGTTGGTGCACCGGAAGATTCGCGGATAGCGTCAACAGATACGTCCACCACTGCCCACACACCCTCCGCGTGCTGCTTGCAGTAGCGGAGGAAGTTAACCTCTCGGACGGGAACTAGTGGTGATAAAACTTGTAGCTCAGCATGCATCTTTTGGAGGGGGAAAAAAAAGAAAGAGAAAAAAAGAGAAATGAGTCATTAGATCCAATCAAACCCAAAAATAATAATAATAAAATATTGATCAAGAACCACCTTCCGAAGTAAATTTAACAATACTTGAAAGCATTTTAGAACTCACCAATTGAAGAGCACCATTTCTGGTGCCGGAGATGCCACTTGATACCACATCGGTTGTCGAAGTTCTGGCTATCAAACAAGGAAACATTTCCGCCCATCGGTTCTGTAGCAAGGAAGGAAATCCTCAATTGAAAGCAAATTTGGGAACAAGTAAAATGCAAAAGAAAAAAATAAATAAGGAAATAAAAAAAGAAAGTAAAATGACAGAATTTTTCATTGCTCACCGAGTCCATCAGTGTCTCCACAAGAGCCAAGCTATTAATGATCACCATACCAGTTTCTCTAGACGCCTCGGTGACAAAACCATTCGGTTTCATTCCAATACAAGGTGTGAACGATCGAAGATACTCGTCGTGGTTCAACAAATCCTTTCCCCCTTCCAAGCTAACCCACAAGGGCTCATCGTTTTGTGCCATTTTAACCAACTCATCCATAGCAGACAAAGCCAACTCCAACAGCATCGATTTCTCTACCGAAGGGTCCATCCCGGTCATGGTACCCCCAGGCGGCCTAGCGTGTGGCACGACGGTCAAATTCCCCGAAATCCCACCTCCAAAATCAGGCCCTAACGGCAAAGTCGTAGCCACATTGCTCAAACCACCAAAACCACCGTTGCTTCCAACCCCAAGTTCCAGAGTCGAGTTCGGCAACGGAGGAGGGACCGAGGCAGCAAGGGAGGATATGGGGCGGCCAAGGAACTTCCCAGCAAGAGCACAAACGCGGTCTAGCTCATCTTTGAGCCGTGCATTTTCGATCCTCAGGTGCTGTTCCTCGAACGAGATGTCGCCAATTATAGCAGGGCCACCACAATTCGTGCAAATGGGGTTCCGCATCGCCTCTCTAAGGGACATGTTCTCAGCTCGAAGCTTATCATTTTCTTGCCGAAGCAATGAGTTCTCGTGCCTCTCAAGCTGGGTCTGGTGCCATCCAATCATACATTAAAAAAAAAAAAAAAAAAACCATCTTTCACAAACCCCAAAAACATAACACCATAAATCCAAGACAACTATTTCACTAAGAATTTACAAGTACATAGTCCAATACCTTCATTTGGGTACGCCGGTTTTGAAACCAAAACTTGACTTGTCTAGTCTCCAAGCAAAGTCTCTTACTGAGTTCCAGTCTTTGCTTCTCATCGGGGTGGGGGCATTCCTTGAACAAACTATACACATAAACAGCAAAATAAATAAATCAAGTTAAATCAAATTATATACTAAAAAAAAAAAAAGCATTAACATCTAACAGACCATCTTTTAACGCAACAAATAAACCGAATCATTAGCTCAAACATGGGTTTTATTTTTCTTTCTGTTTCTCCTCCTCCTAAGTTAAAAATCTTACGCTTCAAGCTCTTGGATTTGTTGAGGAGTGTGTCGGTGGTATCTTTTCTTCCTAGGAGGATTATCAGCAGCATCTTGATCATCACCAGAAGCACCATCCATGTTGTCACTACCAGATCTACTCTCATGTTCTTCTTCTCTACTTCTCCGGTTCATACTTTGCTCGTAATTATTATTATTATTATTCTCTCCCATTCTGTTTATATCTCCTTGAGTGTTCTCAATCCCAGTTTGCTGTTTTATTTACAAAAACCAAACACACAAATCAGTTAAAAAAATATATAAAGACAAAAATAGATAAAACATTACCAAAAGAAGAAAAATAAAAAGAATGAAAGATGGGTTCTTTTTTTTTGAAGTACAAGAGCAAGAGAGAGTCCAGGAGAGCTGAACATGGTTTTTGCTAACGGAGGGCTGACGAGACGTGGTTGCGCAATAACACCAGATGGCATGTTGAAGTTGTTACTGTTGTTATTGATGTTGTTATGGTTGCTGTGGCTTTTGTCGTCGTCGTCGTGCGGTTCGATGTTGTTAACGTTGCTGTTATGCGTGACGTAGGGTAAATCTGGTACAATTCTTGAGCTGCCTCCAGTTCCACCCGAAGTATTGTCGAGAAATCCTCCAAAACTCATCAAATTCTAAAATATTTCTTTTTTGTTTTTACAAATATTTTTTTCCTCTTAAGATGGTAATATTAAATATATACGTTTAAGAATTAAAAATAAAGATTAAAGTTTGGTGATGTTAAAAGGAAAAAGAAGTACATTTAAGATAGCTAAGGATGGAGAGGTAGAGGAGACATGAGGAAAGAGAGAGTTTTCCAAATGTCTCCAGCTTCCTCTCTACCACAAGGAAGTGATTAAGCAAAGAAGGAGAGAAAAAAGGGAAAAAAAATTTAATGGATTGCTGATTTTTTTTTTAAAGAAAAAGGAGAAGAAAAGAAAAAGAAGAAGAAGAAGAAGAATAGGTAGTAATTTAAAACGGTACGAGAAGGAGGACGGTAAGGGGGGGGTGGGCGGGGGGGTTGCAGACGAAGAAGGTAACAAGGGACTAGTGAGAACTAACCCTAAGTGGGTTTTTCATTATTATTTTGGTTTTAGGGAGAGAGGAGAGAGGTGAGAGGAGAGAGCCTTTTTTTTTTTTTCTTTGTTTTTTGTGAACTGCATTCTTGATTGACTGTGGTATTGTATTGCACTGGTACTGGTTGGACTGGGAAGCTTGAAAGTTGAATGGAAGACGAGGAGAGGTAAAATGGTGAAATCTATATCCCACTATTATATTATATTAAAAGAAAATGGTATGTGATATTGTTATTTACTTTATTATTATGTTGGATTTTACTTTTAAAATTAAGTAACTAAAATCGAAACATTTGATAAACGTACTTTTAAATTATTATTATTATCTTTAGATAAAATAAACAGGATGTATTTACAAAAACTGGATACTTGAGTCTACACGCCCATGTTGTTATATATAAAGAATAAGTCAGACTAAAACGAGAAAAATGAGAGGACAAGAGGAGATGGAAAAAAAGAGAAAAATTGGAGGGGTGTGGGGGGAAGGATAATAAAAAACTAAGTGGGGTGGGGGGGGATATGTGGAGTCTTCGAAGCCATACAAACACATAACACCAAAAAGGGTGGTTGACTCTACAAAGTCTGTGACTGTCAGTGTAAAAATATTATGTTTTTTTTTTTTCTTTTTTAAGTCGTAACTTGTGACTTTTTGAATCTCTATCTCCATCTCAATCACAATCTCCTCCCCACAGAAAGCAAAATCTATTTTCTTTCCCTTTGTTTTTCCTTTTCTCTCTTTTTCCCTTTGACACTGTTATAATAGAACGTCTGACATAAGACCTGTACCTGTACCTATTCCTATGCCTATGCCTAAGAGCAATCTTAAATATTATTAAAAAAATGTTACTGTTGTATCTTTCAAGTTTGACAAGTCTTTTCCTTTTTCATTTTCAAAATTAATTTAATACTACAATATCTCTTACCATCCGGCATCCATCAACAAAAACATTCACACCTTAACTTTTAATTTTTATCTACATGTGTCTGGGTAATAGTAATTTTCTTATTCGTTTTTTCAAGTCCATTGGGATTCCACTTATATGATAGGGAATTAACTGTAATTCTCGTTTTTAAAATTTAATTATATGTACAAAATCTTAACAACCTTCCGAAGTTGAGAGGTGAGCAAGGGAAGCTCATTCCTTTTATGACCTTTGACATCCGTTGCGATCCACCAAATAGTCTTCATCAAATTGCACAGGTTAAATCAGAACGACAACTAGTAACTTCACAAGTACTTCATTAAAATGTCACACTTTATACTATTAAACACAATCTTAATATTAAATTATAAATAATATAATTATTTGTATAGAGTATAATAATGAGTTAAGAGTTAGGACAAATTTTATCACTTTCTTAAATTAAGAAATTGATATCTACAGCTGCTTAGTTAATATAAAAGTAACTTATAAGCTTATCATTGCAACAAGTTTTATTAAATCTCATTTATTCTAGAAACCAAGTAAAATAATTAAATATTAATAATGTGACATACAATGTCTTAATCAAAATATCTTTGATAAAGAAATTTAATTATACAGTAATCATTTTATAGTAGTTTATGATTCACATCTTTTCTATTATGTTAGATGATTCATAATTGTTATTAGATGATTACCTTGATTTGATTTATGTTTGGATAGATAATGCCTTCATATATAAAAACTTACAAGGTCGCACATGAATGCACAGTTATATGAACAAAGTGATTTACTAGAAATTTTAGTAAATATTAAAATTATGTCAAGATTTATTTTGGAACTAGAATTATATGATCTGAATTAATAAAATTAGAAGTATTTTAATATTGGTAAAATGAAGAGGCATGATACGCGTAGATGCTTCTATCCGTTGGCTAAATAAGAGAAAGTGGAATTTATAAATTCATTGTTTATCATTCATTTCAACTATAATAATGATGGGATACCTTTTGATATTCTTTTAGCCAAGTATGTTATAAGTAAAAATGAATAAAGTTTTTGAAATGATTATTCCTCACACCAACGTAAAAATAAAATAAAATACTACTTTTCACTTCCTAGAATTATAATCATAATTCAGGATATCTAGCAATACAAGGATTGAGATTAGTTTTGTTTCCATTTGTATGAATATCACTAAAGAGACTACAATTGAAGTCCTTGTGGTGACAACATAAGTTTGAGATTTCACTTGAAATCCATTCATAGGAGTGTAAGGTATTTTCTTTATAAGATAAAGTTGATTGCTTCATAAACTCCATGGTTTTAGAGAAAATTACAAATGAGGATATCAACGTTTATGATCAAATTTAAAAAAAATATCAAACTTTCAAGTGATTAAAATAAAATATTAATGTTATATTAAATAGTTCAAATATAGAATCATATTATCATATCGTTACAAATAATAATGGATTATTTATTTGAAACCACTTAATATGTTTATGTGATAGTAACAGATCATTTATTTAAATCACTTAATATAACGTTAATTTTCTATTTTAACTACTTAAAAATTTGATCATCTACTTTAACTACTTAACATAACGTTAATCATTTATTTTAATTATTTAAAAATTTATTCTTCTATTTGAACTTGACTCCAAATATTGATTCCTTTGCTTATAATTTTCCCAATGGTTTTATTTCATTTTACATATCACATAGGATCATGGATCTTTGATAGGTTTCGTAGAAAAATTTTTAAATTCCATTGTGTTTCTTATAATACAAAACCTAACATTTTGTTTTACCTATAGTCCTCCCCATGGTTGCCAACAAAGAAATCTTATCCTAAAAATATTTTATATAATATATGAAAGTAAATATATAGTTTATCGACCAATGCAATCAAGTGAAAAATATGCACACAAAGTGCACATTGTAAAAAACATTAATGTTATTATATGCAAAATGCACAAATCAACAATATCAAGAATTATAGCATGGTTACTCAATTTTCTCTTTGTTTTATCACACTTAACAAACTAATAGTTGTTTAATTCCAATTCAACCATTTGTAGCAATCTATTATCCTAGAATCTTGCCTTACATTAGGCAAAAAATGTTCAAAGTTCCCACTTCTTTCGAAGTTCCTAACCCATGATAGCCATTAATTATGAGTATTGGATCACCTAATACATAAAGAGCCTCAATATAATAATCATGATTTTAGCTACTTCATTCTAGCTTCAAGGACTACCTCAATTGCCATCGTTGTTTGAGTGTATGCCTAACCTTACTTTAGATGGTAGGTGTCTCATACTCTTTCCAAATGTAAATTTTATCTATGTCTTCATTTCAATTTTCTTCCATATACTAACAATAATTGTAGGTTAATCCATGACCCATGTACCTTGGAATTAATTGCTATACCATCTAAACATGGATATATGTTACGATTGAATCTAAGTTTTAGGTACAAAGTCACACAACATATTTAAATAAGAAAAATAAACAAATAAAATGAGAATGGTTAACACAAATTTAGCATGAAAAACTCTAAAAGAACATGAATTGAAAATCACAAATAAAATTGAACAAATCGCTATAGTGTAACAATAACAATACACATGATTCTTTTCACACAATCATAAAGCATCATTTCCTTTAGACCAAGTCCCTAGATTTTTGTTACTCTATCTATGTCATCTAACATGCTCAATAGCATATTATAGTATCCACAAAACACAAACCATTAAGCATTTAAAAGGAAATAACTTAGGTACTAAGAGAGCACAATATGAGAAACTATCATAAGCGACACAACACCATTGTAATTGATCAAAGAGTTGACCCAATCAACTACGAGCATATGTTGTCAACTATTACATTGAACAAAGTTTATCTTATGCCCTGTGGTTGCCTTCATACATCTTAAACTTTGGCTTTACTTAAACATGGGTGAGTCCTTCGGTACAATAAGTCTCAATTAAGACATAAAAGATTAGTAGAATCATAAAAAAGTATATAAGAGGATGTTTAATTCATTTCAGTTTTCAAATGTTTTCTTTACTCCACTCTCGAATCTGCTTGACATAATTTTTTCATGGATCTTCCTTCTGTACCAAATATATTATAGATTCAAAATACTTAATTAATAGCATATATTCCCGTCTTTCAAAAGAGAATTAAGAACTTTTGGCTTTTTATTTTTCTTTTTTATATGTTGAGATTTGATAATAAGAGTTAACAAGAAAAAATAGCAAAAAAAAAAAAGGATTTATATAGGTAGTTTGACAATGATATGGTTGGTCCGACCTTTAATTGTGATTTTATGATCCTCCGAGTTATATAAATTTGATTTTCACCTTTAATTACTACAAATGAATTTCTTTAACCTAGATTCTATATTTAAATTTTACTCTACCAAAATTCTAATTACTATGGAAATAGAGAAACCTTTTTTTTTTTTTTTGAGTTTTGAACCTTAGTAAAGTAGCAAACAAATAAATGTGCGAAATGATTAAAAAAGAAGAAGAAGAAGAAGCATGGAGCAGTATGTTAATTTCAACTACAGCATATCAAAGGATGAAATTAAGTAAAACTTCACATAACCTTTGTTCAATAAAAAGGAGTTGTTTGCTATTTTTGAACATAATCACTATACCTACCATTAACATGAGAGACAGTCGATCGCCAATTGTCCATAACCAATTGAGGGGTCTAAAGTTGAAAATTATTTATATATATATATATATATATATATATTGTCTTTAATGTTTTTTTATTTCTTAGCCCGACTTTATTTATTAGGCGTCCATTTTAGGAAGGATAGGAGGACATTACAACACGTGTCATCTGGTTAATGGAATGAAATTGCCTTTCTCACTACTAGTTCACTTACATAATTAAGTATATGGTATCCTAGGAGATCCCCATTCCTAAAACTTTTGTTTTTTACCTTCAATTTCCAAGCTACCATTTCGTTTGCCCTTAAAATACGTTTAACCAAGTTTGGTTCGTAAATGAATATAGTGCTATAGTTAAAAACAAAAATCCTTAAGGATGGAATGGAATTTTAACAATTTTATATTAATTAATAGGCAGTAGAAAAATTTTAAGAGGACAGATTAATCTAACACTAACAATTCTTTAGAAGTATTGTAATGACGATGAAATATTCGAATTCAAAAGATAAAACCTTGTGCTTTGTCAAAGTTGGGAAGTTTGATTAAAATATTTTATTTGAATAATAGTTAGGCTAATGAAGTGGGATTAACAACTCTAAATGCTTAAGTGTTGTTGATATATATATATATATATATATATAGTTGCTAAGCTAAGCCTTTATTGAAATTGAAGAAGGGATCGAACTTAGAGTTAAAGATGGAGAGGCAAAGCTGAATTGGGTAGGATGCATCTAATTCTGTGGGTTTGGGTATAAAATGAGGTTTATTTGCAAAGGTTAGACTACTAAAGTTAGAGGCAACCAACCGATAGGAGCTTTATGTATATAGGTAAAATGTAAGAAAACTAAAATCTCAGGGATTGAAGAAGCGAGAGCCATTTCCATTTTAGGAGGGAATCGTGTGGTTGCAGCAACACATGAGAAGGGTTAGATAATGAAGAGGTCATTAATGCATGATCCTTGATGAATCTATATAGTTGTGGAAAGCCTACAACAAATGAATTAATAGTCCATTCAATTTTACATTTTTTTCCTTTAAACATAAGAAGAGAAGCTAAAGAGGTATTATATGCGAATTTAGCTAGTAAAACTATTAAAAGAGTTGTGAAAAAAAAAAAAAGGTACGGGTACTAGGAACTAGGGTTGTTAATGTTTCACCATCCCCATATTTTGATTGGGGGCTCTTTTGAGTTAAAGTTTATGTTTGAAGGTGTTATGATTTTGTTAAGGACAAAAACAATGATGAGAGTAAATAATAATCGCAAAAAAAATAAAAGACACACAAGATTTACATGGAAAACCCAAATCGGGTAAAAAACTACAAGCAGAGGAGAGGAGAAATCCACTAATTTAAAGTTGGAGTATAAGATTGGATTACATTGTATTTTAAAACCCTAATACCTTATATATATATATACAAGTATGAAATGAATAAAATAGGAAATTAGATAAATTGGATCTATATATACAGGAAGCTGCCGTCCTTCCACAAATTCGAGGCATATTCATCAATAATCTCCACCTTGATACGAATTTGATCATTCTCGGTTATCTCTAAAACTTCAACATGCAACAGGAAACATTCTCCTCCTCTTCCACAAACCCCAAAGAGTAATAATCAGCAACCAACACCAACCAAGTTCAAGCAATGCTCAAACTTGGCTATAGGAAGTGTTTTTGTCAACATATCGGCAGGATTATCATGGGTGCTGACTTTGATTACTACAATTTCACCACGAGTAATAATATCACGAACAAAGTGATATCTAACATCGATGTGTTTTAACCTCTCATGAAACATCCAATCCTTTGTGAGGTAAATTGCACTCTGACTGTCACAATTAACAATAATAGTCTTCACATCATCACCGAGCTCTCCAAATAATCCTTACAACCAAATAGCTTCTTTAAAAGCTTCTGTGATGGCTATATATTTAGCTTCGGTAGTAGATAAAGCTATTGTAGCTTGCAATGTGGCTTTCCAACTGATGGCACAACCTCCAAGTGTAAAGATATACCTTGTAAGAAATCTCCTCTTATTTAAATCTTCAGCAAAATTAGAGTCTACAAAATCGATAAGACTATTTCTAGCTTTACCAAATTGTAAACAAATATTAGTAGTATCTCTTAAGTATCTAAAGATCCACTGAACTGCTCTCCAATTTCTTTGCTAGGATTTACCATATACCCGCTAACAACACTTATAACATGTGACAAGTCTGAGTGAGTACATACCATACCATACATAAGAGATCCTACAGCGCTAGAATATGGAACCTTTGACATATAATTTATTTCTTTATCTGATTTAGGAGATTGAGTAAACGAAAGCCTCAAGTGAGATGCTAAGGGAGTACTGATAGGTTTAGCATTCATCATATTGAACTTGCGAAGTATCTTTTCAAAGTACCCCTTCTGGTTGAGATGCAACATTCCTGATTTTCTGTTTCTTAGAATTTTCATTCCAAGTATCTTCTTTGCTGCTCCCAAATTCTTCATATCAAACTCTCTACTTAACAAGGTTTTAACCCTTTTAATTTCTCTTTTATCTTTAGTTGCAATTAGCATATCATCAACATATAATAATAAATAAACAAAAGACCCATCGTCACATTTCTTGAAATAGACACAGCTATCATAACTACTTCTCCTGACCTGATGAGAAGTCATAAAAGAATCGAATCTTTTATACCATTACCTGGGTGACTACTTCAACCTATAAAAGGATTTCTTTAATATGCAAACATGGTCTTCCTTTCCTAAGGCCACAAAACCTTCTGGTTGTTGCATGTAAATATCTTCCTCAAGCTCTCCATGTAAGAAAGTAGTTTTCACATCTAGCTATTCTAATTCAAGATCTCGCAAGGCTACAATACCCAAAAGTTCTCTAATTGAACCATGTTTTATAACAGGAGAAAACACATCAGTAAAGTCAATACCTGGTATCTGACTGTAGCCTTTTGCGACTAGTTTGGCCTTGTATCTAGGTTCTTCAATACCTAGTGCACATGCTTTCTTCTTATAAACCCATTTGCACTTAACTGTTTTCTTCCCTTTAGGAAGCTTCACCAAATCCCAAGTAATATTTTTCTAAAGGGGTTCCATCTCTTTCTGCATTGCAATCATCCACTTATCAGAGTCTTCATAATTAACAGCCTCTATGTAAGTGGATGGCTCCTAATTAGAATCAATATCCTCTGCAACATCGAGAGCATAAGCTATAAGATCTGCCTCTACAAATCTCTGAGGTGGTCTAACTTCTCTCTTAGGCCTATCTCTAGCAATAGAGTATTGTGGCTGTGAAGGCATAGAGACAAGGCTATCCTTAGTCTGTGATAAAGGTTGAGAAGAAGTCTTTGATTTAGAACTTGAACCAATTTCAACCTCCACCTGTATGGATGATTTCTGCTTGACTTCATCAAATGAAGGGTTAGATGACAAATTAGATAACATAGACACCTCATAAAAAATAACATCTCTACTTACAATAACTTTTTTCAATTCAGGACACCATAATTTATATCCCTTGACACTAGGTTTAAAACCAAGAAATATACACTTCAATGACTGTGGTTCAAGCTTTCCATTATCAACATGGGAATATGCACAACAACAAAAAAATTTCAGTTCAGAGTAATTATCAAGAGTCCCAGACCATACTTTAAATGGAGTCTGCTTTTCTATAGCCATTGATGGAGATCTATTTGTCAAGTAACATGCTGTAGAAGTAGCTTCTGCCCATAATGACTTTGGTAATCTTACATTGAAAAGCATACATCGGACTTTCTCCATAATAGTTCTATTCATGCGCTCTATTACTCCATTTTGTTAAGGTGTGCCGGGGACTGTTAAGTGTCTCACAATTCCCTTTGCTTTGCATAGATTATTAAAATCGTTAGAACAAAACTTTAATCCATTATCAGTGCGTAAACGCTTTACCTCTTTCCTGGTTTGCTTCTCAATCATTGTTTTCCATTATTTAAATGTAGGTAGAACATCATTCTTCTACTTTAAGAAGAATACTCAAACATGTTTAGAAAAGTCATCTGTAATAGTCATCATATAAGCAACACCTCCACTAGATGGCACTCTCAATGGCCCCTAAAGATCAGAGTGGACATAATCCATAATACCCTTTGTATTATGTGTACCTGTTGTAATTTTGACTCTTTTCTATTTTCCAAACACATAATGTTCACAAAATTTTAACTTACTAATGTTTTGCCCCTCAAGTAGATCTCTTCTACTCAACTCAATCATGCCAGCTTCACTTATATGCCCTAAACGCATATGCTAGATTTTTGTAGAATCTTCATCTAACAAGGATGAGAAAGTAACAACAGTATCACCTGTAACGATTGAACCCTACAAAACATACAAGTTAGCAACTTGTTTTTGCACTTTCATCACCACCAATGATCCCTTACTAATCTTCAAAACTCCACCTTCACCAATGTACTTGTACCCTTTAGAATCAAGAATACTAAGAGAAATCAAATTTCTCTTCAAATCAGGAACGTGTCTCACATCACCAAGCGTCCTAACGATACCATCATACATTTTGATTTTAATCATTCCAATACCTGCAATCCTGCAAGAAGCATTATTGCTCAACAAAACAACACCTTTAGAAATCTTTTCATATGTTGAAAACCAGTCCCGATTGGGATACATATGAAAAGTATAGCCAAAATCCAAGATCCATTTCTGACTAGTCTGTGAATCATTGGAAATAATAAGCTCACCATAGCTAATTTCTTCAACAACATCAGCTTCACCAGATTTTTCTAGCTGTTTCTCCTTTTGGTTATCATTATCTCTTTTGTTCTTGTTTTGCAATTTATAACATTCCGATTTTATATTTCCCTTCTTCTTGCAATAATTACAACTTTTATTCCTATTTGCAAACTTTAATTTGCCCCTTGAATTCCCACTAGAATTTCTATCCTGACTCCTTCCATGAGTAACAAGACTCTCAGCCTTAGGCTTAGTTCCAACAACTAAAGTTTTCATCTTTTCATAAGAGGCTAAAGCATCGTAAACATCTTCCATAGTAATTGTATCATGACTATATAAGATTGCATCTCTAAAATTCGAATACGAAGGAGGAAACGAACATAACAAAATCAAAGCCAGATCTTCTTCATCATACTTTACCTCCATGGATTTTAGATCTGATACAATCTCCTTAAAGATGGTCAAGTGATCATCTATAGACCCTCCTTCTGCCAAACGGTGTGAGTATAGTTTTTACTTTAGATGCAATTTACTAGTCAAACTCTTCGTCATGCACAACTGCTCCAACTTCAACCACAGTGTAGCAACGGCCTTTTCCTTTAACACATCATACAAAATTTGATTTGAAAGATGAAGATGAATTTGAGAAAGGGCTTTACAATCCTTACGTTGTTTTTCTTCAAGAGTCCATGGCGCAAGCATCTTATCAAACCCTAACAAAGCATCATCCAAATTCAGCTATGCAAGAACTACATGCATCTTAACCTACCATAAGGAAAATCTTGTGTTGCGATCTAGCAGCGGAATATCGTACTTAAATGATGCCATTGTTTAGAACAAAATCAAAGAACTTAAAAAACCATGAGCAAAGGAGAGGAGAAATCCACTCATTTGAAGTTGGAGTACAAGATTGTATCACACTGTATTTTAAAACCCTAAAATACCCCATATATATAAATACAAGTGCCAAACGAATAAAATAGGAAACTATACAAATTGAATCTATATATACAAGAAGTTGTCATCCTTCCACAAATTCGGGACATATTTATCAATAGAAGGGATTGATATGTCTCCGCCTTAGCGATAAACATAAAAGACAATTGCCATATAATGAAGAACAAATTCTTATTAGAGTAATCAATAGTTTGTTACTGGCTGTAAAAATAAATTGCTTTTAGTGAAGCGATTAAAGATAGCTACCATTATTCAGTCATTATGGTTAATCAAAACACAAAAATATTAAGATAAAAAAAGAGGAAGAATAAGAAAAAACCTTTATCCTTGTTTTCCATTTATATTTATTTATATGGTTAATCACTATTATCAATGATAAGATGCTATTATAGTTTCTATTATCCCTTACTGTCCCTTGATAACATTTAAAATTATATAATTTCTCTACTTTTAAAAAAGTTAACAATTACACCCTCAAATAGCAATGGCCCCATTTTTTTGTGTGTTGTTAGCTTATGTGACAATATAATTTGACATGGATGTTAAAACATAGATAATAAATGGCACATTATATTTTTCTTGATATAACATTTTGATCTAATTTATATTGTCTTATAACCCAATTAGTGTATATATATATATAACCTAACCGTACTTTCTATCCACTCCACCGATCTCATTTCCAAGACACAAAAACAAAATCTACTTTATGAAACATGACTTGAGAGAAAAAAGAAAAACCATCCCCTCGAATACTCACGATCAAAGCAATCTTAGTCTTATTCAAAACCCTAACCCCTCAATTGAGCCTCAAATCTCCCAAATTGAAATGCTCATCATGTAGGGGATGATTTTACGCTATAATTTTCTGGTGAGGAATTGTTGACCAGGAGAAACAGGTTGAAGAATCCATTAATCATTTAAGATGCTTCTTTGATATAGATGTCACATTTCAAAATTGTTTAATATTGAGTTGAGAATAATACCCACTTTTCTCATGAAGAAGTTTCAACGAACTATTGAATTACCTCATGTCTAAATGTGTTTTGCTAATTTCTTTTAACCTTGTTGGGATTTATGTGCATCTCCCTCCACATACATTTACGGAAGAGATTTTTAAATGCATTAGGGCTAGTTTTTGGCTTACTTTTTTATACTTCTCCATTTCTTTTGAGATTACGCTATAGTCCTCTAGTCTTTTCCTTTTCTAAAATTTAAAATTTAACTATTCTAGTTCGCTACCGCCTTGATGAGCACCCAAATTACTTTATAGGCGTTTTCGATTCCGTTGCATGATGCAAAAGGAGTGGCTTTACGCTATGATCATCTCAGCTTATCACCTGATTTTCATGTTGGTGTTAGCTTAAGCTTAGGGTTTTCTCTTGTTCATGCTCACTTTCATATTTCAATTGTGAAAGTTGTTTGTTTTTAGTCGATCGTTGGTTTTGTTTACGTTTGGATAAGTTTTATTACATGAAAATAAAGATGAGAGAATTTCAATGAATATATCTTATTCATATATCTTGATATTACAACAGGAGAGCAATATATAACAAGAAGAGCAATGGGAAACCTACACTAAAAAAGGTAACAGATCACCAATTCCTTGCTACAAATCAGGAACGTAATTGGTTCCAAAAATAGGAAGAACAAAAATAGGAAGAAAATATTTACAATGGTAAAGAATATGTAAAGAATATTTCTACACACCCCCTCAAGTTGGTGCATAGATATCATGTATGCCCAACTTGTCAATCCACCTCAGAAAATCACGACTAGTTACTGCCTTAGTTAAAACATCTGCCAATTGGTTTTCTGATCGTATCTGAGGTAACTCCAAAGTTTTATTATCTAGCTTCTCCTTGATAAAGAATCTATCAACTTCAACATGTTTAGTTCTATCATGCTGGACTGGATTGTGAGCTATATCACGAGCAGCCTTATTATCACAGTACAATTGAATTGGACGCTGTAAAGGATAACACAGGTCTTGTAGTAACAATTTCAGCCATATAGCTTCACATAATCCAAGTGCAATTCCTCTATATTCAGCTTCTGCACTTGAGCGAGAAACCACATGTTGTTTCTTGCTCCTCCAGGTAACAAGATTACCTCCTACGAATGTAAAGTAACCAGATGTAGATCTCCTATCTACTAATGCTCCAGCCCAATCAGCATCCGTATATACAACAATATCTTCTATAGTTGCATTTTTCTTGAACAAAATACCTCTTCCAGGTGAAAACTTCAAGTATCTCAATATTCTCATGACTGCCTCCATATGTTTCTCTCCAGGATTATGCATGAATTGGCTGACAATACTCAAGGCATATGCTAGATCAGGTCTTGTGTGAGCCAAATACATTAGTCTCCCAACAAGCCTTTGATATCTTCCTTTATCAACAGGAATTTGACCTTCTTCTATGCATAGTTTCAATCCTTCTTCAACTGGTGTATTAACAGGTTGACAACCTGACATTCCTGTTTCCTTCAATAAATCTAGAATATACTTTCTTTGAGATAAGAAAATTCCTTCCTTTGATCTTGAGACTTCTATTCCAAGGAAATATTTCAAATAGCCCAAATCCTTCATCTCAAATTCTTTTGACAAGTATTCTCTTAGAGCTTTTACCTCATCAGGGTCATTACCAGTTATAACCATATCATCAACATATACAATGAGAGCTGTGACTTTATCCTCCACTCTTTTCAGAAATAATGTATGGTCTGAATTACTTTGACGGTATCCAAAAACAATCATTGACTTTGTGAATCTTCCAAACCATGCTCTTGGGGACTGCTTTAATCCATATAACGCCCTTTTTAATTTGCACACTTTTCCAGTCATTCTTTCATGCATCGCACATCCTGGTGGAAGCTCCATATAAATCTCCTCATTTAGTTCACCATGCAAAAAAGCATTCTTCACATCAAACTGATGCAGAGGCCAATCCAAATTTGCTGCTAGCGACAACAATACTCGTACTGTGTTGATTTTGGCAACAGGAGCAAAAGTCTCTTTATAATCAACTCCATAGGTTTGAGTATATCCTTTAGCAACCAATCGTGCTTTAAAGCGTTCAATTGTACCATCAGCTCGATATTTGACAGTGAATACCCAACGACATCCTACTGGTTTCTTTCCTGGTGGACAATCAACAAATTCCCACGTTCCATTTTTTTTTAGTGACTCCATTTCTTCATTTATTGCTGCTTTCCACCTCGGATCAGCTAACGCTTCCTGTTCATTGTTAGGAATAACTACAGAAGATAATTGATTTATAAATGCCTTATTTGATTCTGACAAATTATGAGTTGAAACATAGTTATTCATGGGGTATTTAACTTTACTGGAAAGAAAGGTTCATAAGTTGGTTTAGGAATACCTCTAGTGGAACGTTCAGGCAATTGTTTCCGGATAGGTTCAACTTGCATGTTAGAAGCATCCAAAATAGACGATTGGTGTGGTACATCCGGGACACCATTTTCTCCAATTGCTTCTCTACCCAGATCTTCATGTGGCAATTCTGTAGTAGTCAAGTCTCCAGTCACGTCTTCAGACTGTTGTTCAACAAATTCTTCAGGTTGTGCAGTAGATTTTTCAGGTTCATTTATAGGATCAATCCTGTAGTATTCCTGAAGTTCATAATCAAGTGTCATGATGTCCTCCTGGTAATTCTTCCCCTGAAATTCAGGTTGAGCAAAATACATTTTTTCCTCATGAAAAACTGCATCTACTGTAACAAACATCTGTTTAGTGGGAGGATGATAGCATTTGTATCCTTTTTGTTGTATAGCATTTCCAAGGAACACACATCTCAAAGCTCGAGGAGCTAGTTTATGGCGTTGTTGCTTATGAATATGTACAAAGACAACACATCCAAACACTCGGAGAGGAAGACTTGATATAGGTGGATAGCTCACAGTCATGCACAAAGTGTGTAATGGTGTTTGAAAATCAAGAACTCGTGAGGGAGTCCTATTAATTAAGTAAACTGCAGCACACAAAGCTTCTCCCCAATAAGAAAAAGGCATATGAGCTTGGATTAATAGAGCACGAACCACTTCAAGAAGATGTCGATTTTTTCGCTCTGCTACGCCATTCTGTTGGGGCGTATCAACACATGTGGTTTGATGCAAGATGCCTTGTGTGTCTAAATAATTTTTTATCTCCAAGTTTTTATACTCACCACCATTATCACTACGGAGGATCTGAACTTGTGCATTATATTGAGTCTTGATTATTCTGCAAAACCTTTGAAATAAGATATTCACCTCACTCTTAGATTTCATTAACCACAGCCATGTCATTCTACTGCAATCATCTATAAAAGTAACAAACCAACGAGACCCCCCTAATGTATGAATTTTAGATGGTCCCCATACATCGGAGTGAATAATCATAAATGGAGATGGACTTTTATTCAATACTGGTAAAAAAGAGGTTCTATGACTCTTTGCAAGTTCACATACATCACAATGCATATTGGAAATATCAATCTTCTCAAACAAACTAGGAAATAGTTTCTTCAAGTATCCAAAAGAAGCATGTCCCAATCTTCGGTGTTGTAACCAGATTTCATTTTGACTGCTAGCAGAATTGCCTCCATTCACTACAAGAGCTTGACGTAATTTATCTGAAATTGTTGTTTTCAAATCCAGGTAGTATAAATTCCCGTGCTTAGTACCACAACCAATCGTCTGTTTTGTTTGGATGTCCTTAAACAAACAAAAGGTAGGCCAAAAAACAATAATGCAAGATAAGGCCGTTGTAATTTGAGAAACAGACAAGAGGTTATATCCAATGGAAGGAACAATAAGAATAGAATCTAAATTTAAAAATTCTGTAACTTTTAAAGATCCTTCACCAACAATAGGAACTTCATCACCATTAGCAGTTGTAACAAAATTTTGTGAGGAGGGTTTAATTTTATCAATTTGGTTAGAATCAAATGTCATATGATTGGTGGCACCAGAATCAATTATCCATGTGTTATTACTAACAGGTGAAGAAGCATAAAAGGACTTACCACCATTACCTGCCTCGGCTATCATCACTGAATGCATTTGTTCACTTTCATTAGTTGCTTTCGCTTCAACAGCTGCAGCAGTAGATTGACCTTTATTTATGTTCTTCTTTCGAGATTTGTTATGATCCCACCAATCTGGATACCCCACCAACTCATAGCAACGTTCTTTTGTATGTCCAGATTCATTGCAGTGTGTACATTTGTATGCTGATTTATTAGTGCTTCGATTACCTCTTTGTTTATTTCTGGCAATCATAGCTACAGTTTCCATAGTTTCAGAATCTCCTTTGAATGTGATTTTCCGATTAGCCTCCCGTCGGATCAAGGCATAACATTCTTCAAGACTGGGAATAGACTCCTTTCGCAAAATATCTCCACGGACTTGTTCAAAGAGGTCATCAAGTCCAGCCAAAAATATGTGCACCCTCAATCTTTCAATGGATTTTCTGTATATTTCAACATCATCAGGATCTTTCATGAAAACTTTGTCTCGATGATCGAGTTCTTGAAAAATCTCAGTGAGTTCACCATAATATTCTGAAAGTGACCTTTCATTCTGCTTAGCTCCAAAGGCCTTTTGATTCAATGCAAAAATCTGCAATTCATCATTCCCATCATAGAACGCTTTCGCCAACGCTGTCCAAATTGCATAAGCAGTAGGCAACCGGACATAGCGTTTCATAATATCAAGAGTCATTGATATTAGCAACCATCTCTTAACTTTCTGGTTTTCCGCATACCACTTCTCGTATCCTTCTTCAGAGTCTTTGGGTGGTGGTGGTTTCCCACGTATATAAGAGAGCTTTTCTCTTTCCGCAATGTGCATCTCCATTAACTGTGACCAAACATCATAATTTGATTCAGTCAAAGTAATGCCAGCGTTAAACGCCCCTTCAGATTGCACTATAACTGGAACATAATTGTTCTTTGAAGATTCAGATTTATCATCCATTTATTCGCAACAGCGTTTCAAATCAATGATTTAGATCAACCACGCTCTGATACCAACATGAAAATAGAGATGAGAGAATTTCAATGAATATATCTTATTCATATATCTTGAGATTACAACAGGAGAGCAATATATAACAAGAAGAGCAATGGGAAACCTACACTAAAAAAGGTAACAGATCACCAATTCCTTGCTACAAATCAGGAACGTAATTGGTTCCAAAAATAGGAAGAACAAAAATAGGAAGAAAATATTTACAATGGTAAAGAATATGTAAAGAATATTTCTACATTATTTTCATTTGATGGTGAGTTTTTCTTCTTTTTTCTAAAGGTCAGGTTCATTGAATTTCTTTGGTAGGTTGGGTTGTAAATATGTGATCTGGTTAGGTTTCTTGAAAAATTAGGTCAAAATACCATGTCAGTAAAAAATATGATGTGGTCTTTATTTTCCATATTTCATTGTCCACATTAGATAGAATTTTACTTAGGCAACCAATACACGAAAAATTTTGGGCCCATAACTCCTTACGGAGGTTAATTGTTGAATATGAACAAGCGAGGTTCTTATGTAATTTTAAAAATTTTCAAGGAAAATATATACAATTTATCCTCATAAAAATACTAAAATGATAGATAAATTTCCTATTACATTAAATCCAAAATCCTTACGATAGACATTTAGGAATTTTGCTAAGGCCCTTGTAGTCAAGCAATATAAATACCAATCTTACAGTGAATGAATTAGGTTTAATTTCCTCTTACTCAGTTATAATAGTATTTGGCAAAAACACACACATAAACACACATCTAGGAATTTTGGATTTTAGAATTAAATTAATTAGATCCCCAAACTTTAATAGCTAGTATACTTTTTGAATATATCACTTCATTAGTTATAGTATTAAATTGAGAATATAACCAAGTATACCAATACATTTTTTGATGCAGCGAGGAAAGCGTGAAACAAACGACCAATTCTCGAATTGAACCTCACGAATAAACGAAGAATAATCCGAGTTTATTCTTTGAAATTCTCAATTGCGCACAATTGAGGAGATAGAGAGAACTCTTCTTTTAAGTGTATGTAATTTGATAAAAGATTAAAAGCTAACCCTAAAATGACCTAAAAACTATTTATAGTCTTCTGGAAAACAATTAAAAAGGAAATATATATGTACACGTGGAAATAAATATATGTATGCACGTCCGTCATCTGGTTGAGACACGGCCGTGTATGTTTCTGTGGATATTCCAGACGTAACACACGGCCTTGCCTTCTTGCCGTATATAAGGCTGTGTATGTTTCTATGAGTCTTCCAAACACAACAAACGGCCGTGCCTTCTTGCCGTGTATGTTTCTGTGAATTATCTCGACTCAACACACGACCGTGTATGTTTCTATGGAGCTTCCAGACTCATTACATGGTCATGCCTTGTAAAAGACACACCCTGTCAACCCGTGTTAGCCATGATATCCACATCATTCTCTCCCACCAATGAAGAACTCGACCCCAAGTTCTCTTCTGGATATAGAGGTTCGTCATCCGAGTAGAATGGAGATAAATCAGCTACATTGAAGGTTTTCGAAATCTTCATGCTTTTAGGAAGTCCGACTACATACTCATTATCATTTATCTTTGCGACAATCTTATAAGGACCGTACTTCTTTGGTTGCCATTTGCTATAAGTGCCAACGGGAAAATGCTCTTTCCTTAAGAACACCATCACTTGATCTCCCACTTCAAACAGTTTTTTCTTCCGATGCTTGTCTGCAGCTTTCTTGTACTTCTCATTAACCTTCTCGATCTTCTCTTTCACTTCAGATGTCACAGCTTGATATTGGTCCGCCGGGTGTTTTGCAGCTACATTGGACTCCACACCCTTGGGCAAGAGAGCTAAATCCAATGCGTGGGATGTCGCTTTTGTATAGACCACTGAAAAAGGAGATTTCCCAGTAGTTCTATGGATGGAACTGTTATAAGCAAATTCAGCTTGAGAAAGTGCCAAATCCCATTGTCTTGGCTTCTCTCCACAAATGCTTCGTATTAAGTTGCCAAGGGTCCTGTTCGTCACCTCTGTCTGCCCATCAGTCTGAGGGTGGGCTGTGCTACTAAAATTGAGTGAGGAATTGAACATGTACCATAGTGTCCTCCAGAAGTGGCTAAGAAACTGGGTATCTCTATCTGATGTAATTGACTTGGGAACCCAGTGCAACCTGACCACCTCCCTAAAGACTAACTTGGCAACACCCTGTGCATTAGCTGTCTTCTTGCAAGGAATGAAGTGAGCCATCTTGGAGAACCTGTCTACAACTACAAAAACAGTGTCAACACCTCGTTGGGTACGAGGCAAACCTAAAACGAACTCCATAGATAGATCCTCCTAGATATTCTCAAGTACTGGTAGCGGAGTGTACAACCCAGTATTCTGATAATGTCCTTTAGATGTCTGACAGACGTAACACCTTTGCACAATTCTCCCTACGTCTCTTCTCAGCTGATGCCAATGATATCTTGCAGCCACTGCCGCTAGAGTCTTATCTCGCCCCAAATGTCCAGCTAGTCCACCTCCATGTAGGTCTCTAATCAACTTTTCCCTCAAGGATGATTCAGGAATACAGAGTTGATTTCCTTTCATTAAGTAACCCTCCAGGATATAGTAACTGTCATTGGGCTCCTGATTGAGACACTTTTTCCATATAGTCCCGAAATCCACATTCTCCTCATACAGTTCCTTCATCTGCTCAAAACCTACCACCTCAGCCCTCATGGTGATCAATAAATCAGCTCTCATACTCAATGCGTCCACCACTTTATTTTGAACCCTGGATTTGTGCATCAAGCGGAATGGAAACTTTTGCAGAAATTGGATCCATTTGGCATGCATGTCTTTACAGATACGGGTCTGACTACTCAGATGTTTTAGAGCTATACAATCCGAATATAGGATAAATTATTTTCCTATCAAGTAATTCTCCCACATCCTCAGAGCTCTAACCACGGAATAGAACTCTTTATCATAAGTGCACCAACTCCTCCTAGCTTCACAGAGCTTCTCACTATGAAAGGCCATAGGTCTCTTCTCCTGAGATAACACGGCTCCAATACCTACCCCACTGGCATCACAGTCCACTTCAAATAGTTTGTCAAAGTCTGGTAACACCAACACCGGCGCACTACACAATCTTTCTTTTAGCACAGCAAACCCAGACTCAGCTTCTTCACCCCATTGAAACTTCCCCTTCTTTAGGCACTCAGTTAATGGGGCAGCGACAGTACTGAAATGCCGTATGAAGCGCCTATAAAACCCTGCCAACCCTAGAAAGCTCCTCAACTTAGTGATCGTTTTGGGAGTAGGCCAATCTCTAATAGCCCTTACTTTGTCCTCATCCACCGTTATTCCCTCACCACTCACTACAAAACCCAAGAACAACAATTTCTTTAACATGAATATGCACTTCTTGAGATTGGCATAAAGCTTATTCTCTTTCAGCACAATTAATACACTTCTCAAATGCACTAAATGCTCATCCCCAGTCTTACTATATATTAAGATATTATCGAAATACACTACCACAAATCTACCAATGAAAGGTTTAAGTACCTGATTCATTACGCGCATGAAAGTACTGGGTGTATTGCTGAGGTTGAATGGCATAACCAACCATTCATATAACCCTTCCTTTGTCTTAAAAGCGGTTTTCCATTCATCCCCCGGTCTGACTCGGATCTAATGGTATCCACTCCTAAGATCCACCTTCGAAAATATCACCGCTCCACTCAACCTATCCAGCATGTCCTCAATGCGAGGAATTGGGAATTTATACCCAATTGTGATTTTGTTGATCGCACGACTGTCTACGCACATCCTCCAACTTCCATCCTTCTTTGGTGTCAATAGCGCTAGAATAGCACACGGACTCATGCTGTCCCTGATAAATCCTTTATCCAGTAACTCCTAGACTTTCTCTTGTAGGACCTCCGTCTCGGGCTTATCCTATAATGAGGGAGATTAGGAAGGCTAGCCTCAGGCACCAAGTCAATATGGTGTTGGATGTCACGCAATGGAGGCAACCCTTCTGGTAAATCTCCTGGCACTACCTCTTTGAACTCTTCTAACACCCCCTTTACTCCTTCCGGAACCTCCTCACTACTCACTTCTTCTCCAGCATTTTCTACGACAAGTGCATGCATCAGTCGGGATTCTTTTAGGTCCTCGGCCATCTCCTTCTCTGACTGAGTGATTGTCAGAAAGGATTTCCCTTCAGCCCTTTGTGTCTTGGGTCGTTTATCCGTCAATGGCAACAATGTGTATTTCACGCCCACTTTCTCCAACCTATACTTATTCTCTTTCCCGGCATGTTGGGCATCCACGTCAAACTGCTAGGGTCGCCCGAATAACAAGTGGCAGGCATCCATATCGACGATATCGCAATAGACTTCATCCCGATATTTGCCTATCGAGAAAGGAACCCGGCACCTCTCCTTCACCTCAATTCGCTCTGCTGCCTTAATCCACCCTATAGTGTAAGGGTTCAGATGTTTCTCTACCGGGAGCTGGAGTTGCTTCACAACCTCTCTCCCGATTATATTCTCACAACTCCCACTGTCAACAATCAGGTCGAACACTCTCCCACCAATTATGCACCTAGTGCGGAACAACTAGTGTCGTTGCGAACTACCCTCCTGCTTCAGTGCCAGCATCATCCTTCTGATCATATAGCTCGACTCCACTCCATCATCAACCTCATCATAATATTCATCCTCACCATCCGGTTCACAACATACTTCCTCCTCTTCCTCCCTTTCGACAATGTTTATAATCCGTCGATTCGGGCATTCGTTAGATCGGTGCCCCGGTTGATTACACCTATAACACTTTCCCAGAATTGGTTTAGCATACAGATTACTTTGCCTTGGGGTCTCTTTGATCTCAAGAGGCTTCTTCCCTTCAGCCTTGTCTTCCTTCTTCTCTATACCTGCTGGAGGCTTATCAACTACTCCTCTAATCCTTTCACCAACCACCCGGCTGCCACTGCCAACACTATCGTACCCATAATTCCTTTTGCCCCCACCAAGCCTCGCAATTTGTTCTTAGATCATCATCTCGGCTTTAAGGGCTAAATTCTTCGTCTCATTTACAGTTCTAAATACCATCACCCCAATTTTATCCCTAATCTGGGGCTTCAACCCGTCAACAAATTGCGCTACCTGCTGACCCCCGGTCTCCCTCAGATCATTCCTTTTTGCCAACCTCATGAACTCGACGGTATATTCATGCACCGTCCTCTGCCCTTGACGGCATCGTTGGTACTATTGGAAGAGAATCTGCTCATAATCGGGTGGTAGAAAATCCCTTTGCAATAGGTTCTTCATGCGGTACCATGTCCTTATAGGTTGCTTTCCCTCTCTCTGCCTCCTGTTCTGCAAACGATCCCACCATGCAGATGCCCCTCCTTTCAGCCTACACGCAACTAACTTTACTCTCCTATCCTCGGGTATCTCCATATAGTCGAAAAACCTATCGACTTCTGCAAGCCAATCTAGGAAATCTTCTATATTCAGATTACCATTAAATGATGGGATATCTACCTTGAGACGGAAATCACCGCCATTTGCTTGATCGTATCCCTGGTGGTTTCTTTGATATCTGCCACCATACTCTTGATCAATTCTGTTGTCGATCCCGCGGTATTTGCCACCACCAACACCGCCTCTCCTCGGTTGTTACCCTCTCCTCTATAGGAAATCACCCTCTTCCTCAGAAGAACTCTCATCTAGCCATTGATTCCATTGATTTGCGGCTGCAGGTTGATTGATAGGACCGCCACGGGCGACTGCTACCCTTGGTTGATCTCCACCAACATCCCTGTTTCCGTTGTGGCCCATCACCATGGCATCGAAATGCATAATCAGATCCTCCAAGAGCTGCTCTACACGCCCGAGCCTCTGTTCCATGGCTTCGACCACTGTCCTTGGAGCCCATTGATTGACTCCTTAGACTTCCGCATCCTGATCTAGGTCGAGAATGCGACCGTCGTTAGCCGACATCTCCGTAGGAAATTGCCTTGCTCTGATACCAACTGACGCAACGAGGAAAGCGTGAAACACGAGACCAATTCTCGGATTGGACCTCACGAATAAATAAAGAATAATCCGAGTTTATTCCTTGAAATTCTCAATTGCGCACAATTGAGGGGATAGAGAGAACTCTTCTCTAAGTGTATGTAATTTGATAAAAGATTAAAAGCTAACCCTAAAATGACCTAAAAACTATTTATAGTTTTCTGGAAAACAATTAAAAATGAAATATATATGTACACGTGGAAATAAATATATATATGCACGTCCGTCATCTAGTTGAGACATGGCCGTGTATAAGGCCGTGTATGTTTCTGTGGATATTCCAGACGCAACACACAGTCGTGCCTTCTTACCGTGTATAGGGCCATGTATGTTTCTGTGGGTCTTCCAAACACAACACATGGCCGTGCCTTCTTGCCGTGTATGTGGCCGTATATGTTTCTGTGAATTATCTCGACTCAACACACAGCCGTGCCGTTGAACCGCGTATACGGTCGTGTATGTTTCTGTGGAGCCTTCAGACTCATTATACGACCGTGCCTTGTAAAAGACACGCCCTGTCAACCTGTGTCAGCCATGATGTCCACATCATTTTTATTTGATCATTACAAAAATTTTCAAACTAATTTACAAATAAAGAAAATAACAAATTATATTATAAAAATAATTATTCGATTCTTTTTCCATTATTTCTAAATAGACGGTCCTAAAATAACATATTTACTTGTAGAATTATTAACGAGGCTCATCGGTTTATTTATTTATTATTACTACTTTTTGCCAACGCTCATATGACTTAAGAAAAACTTTAGAAATTAGCAATGCCATGTGGGGGATTATATATCGAATTCTATGAATACCATCAATTTCATCTTGATTAGTTAATCTATGTCTTTGGAAGGTTGAGAGGCCCGTTTGATCCATTCTCAATTGGTGGAAGCTATGAGCATAGAGCCAAGTTGGTGCTCGACAAAATTGCTGAGGACATTATTAGTTGGCACTTTGTTGAAAATTCAAATACCTCAAACTTCTTTTTTTTAAAAAAAAAATAAAAATCTTACATATACACCTAATTAATGATAATGTGCCGATTTTCCCATTTTCTAATTAAGATAACCCAGGCTTAGGTTGTACAATGTTTGATCAAATTCAACTCCTACCATTAAATTAGAAAAATTGGCGAAATTTTGATTTTCATCATTTTAAAATCTAACTATAATATGTAATTTATAATTTATATCAGTCCATCCATCCATAAATGTTTGATTTATAATTTAAATTGTAATTTTTTTTTCATATATATACTTTGTGCAATTTAGGATGCATTGGTAATAGCTTACCAAAGAACTAACTTTATTTATTTATTTAGAAATCCGATTATTGAAATTGTGGGAGCACTGCAAAATGTGGGATGGGAGCGCAGTAGTGGTAGTAAACTGCCAACTTATAATAGGTAAATTCTTATCAGAAGTGAGTATCGGTGCCCGTCTTTCTCTAGAAGGGAAGAAGACAAAAATAATTTTGTCGCAGAATCCTTCCATTTTAATATAATAAAAGACGTATGGTACGTGGTATGGTTTTTCAAAGCTGGCAAAAATTTATTAAAAAAAAAACTAAAGAATAATGTGAGGAAGTATCATGTCTCTTCTAGAAGTTAATTAATAGCTCTACAAAGCCTCATTAATCTTGACAACTAATTATTGAAACAAACTGGTGGTGATTATGAATTGCTAAACTCTATAAATACTATCTAAATCATCTTTTAAGATGCCTTAAATCTGGAACATCATATTGAATTAAAGGTTGAAACTTTTCATTCAAACTGTCATATCAAAAATAAAATTGAAGCATTCAAGTTCCTCCAATTATTACATTTTCACCAAGATGCTGGTCTCCTCGAATCACTTGTTTCACCTTCTTGATCAATCCCGATCCTATCCTACTTAAAGTACTGATACAAGCATAATACTTATCTTTTACACGTTAATTATATGACCCATATCGCATGCTTACGCGTTGATTATGTGACCCATATTGCATGCATGATGAGCTCACTTGATAAATTCCTATGTCCATAGTCTTACACCTACATTTTATCTTGCTGATGACTAGAGTGTTGCATAGATATAAGACTCACCAAGCTTAGTCAATTGAAGATAGAATGTCGGTGGTCTTCGAAAAAGAATAAATTTGGGCATCATACTCTTGAATTATGAAGAAAATTTGTCTCCTTTGACTAGGGGCAATTGATTTATGAAACTCATCCATAGAGAGTTATGAGCCCTAATATTATGCTTTCGATTCAAGGGTTTATGATTAACATGGCTAATGTGGCCATATCATTCTACGAGAGAGCAAATATGGGAAGACAAAAATCATGACTTTCTTGCAAATTATGTGGGGAGTTTCTACGAAAAGTGAAGAAGATACTGAGTTACTAAGTGAAGATTTTTATGGTGACATGGAAGATGTGGGAATTGCTTATCAAGCTAAAGAAAAATGCCTGTAAATAGAAGACAATGTAGCGGAAAACAAAGGGATCAAAATATTAACAACGTATTCGAGACAAAGTCAGCAAACGTAGAATTACATAGGACTATTTCAGATTCAAAACTTTGCTTTTCCATCCACTTTGTTTTAGATTTATGAGGTATCGATTGTTTTAGTCCTAATACTCGGCTCAAAATATCATGACCTGAGTAGGATTTATTCTTTTATGCCACAAACATCCGATTTATATTTTATAGTCGTTAAATGTAAATAAAGGTCAAGGAGATATTCTTATTTAAACAAGATATATATACGACAGTATGTTGGTATGAGATTCGAAATAGCAATAAAAAAGTTTACTTATATATATATCAACCTATTTTTTAAAACTAAAACTACTAATAAAAACCAACTTTTTAGGGAAAGTATACATTAACATGAATTAAACTATGTGTAGAGTGATGTTCTTTAAACCAGACGAGAAAAGAAAATTGTTTGATATCATTAGGATTTGTATCCTGTCTTGATTGCATAAATTAGGTACACGTTATGTAACGGATCAAATTTGAATCAAATATAGTGGAAATCATGTTGTAAGAATGTTTTCACTTTTAGGAGTAGTACATTATGGAAATAATCATGATGTGTATGAATTTGAACTTGAAACAACTCGTGTGCGTGGTATCCCCATCCATGCATCAAGATTTAGTCTAAGTATTAGATTATTTGGGAAGTCCTTAGAGATGCCTCTCTAAAACAATAGAACTGATAAGAATAAGAGAGAACATTAATTATCATGCTTGAATTAGTGATAGGAGATGTGCTCCAAACAGAATTTTCACTCAAGAAAGTCTCTCTCTTAGGTGAAAATTCTATTGAAAGATAGTGTTTGACACTCAAATAATACACTAACTGATGAAAAATAAGAGCTTCTAAGTATACATGCTCGAATCTCAATTGCAACACTTTACATAATAATAGGTCACCATTGATGAAAGCCATGATGGGAGTCAAGCTAGAAGATGGAATGTGGATCCTCTTGAAGTGCCACCTGGACCAATCGTAAGAACTCGAGCGAAACGATTCAAGGAAGCACTTAACGGGTTGATAAACGATATCCAAGAAGCCGGAAAAGAGTGGAGCAACCATGAGGTTGACCTTGCATTTGTACAAGTCATTCAAGGAGATCAAAGTTGCCGGCCTTGACAACGCTGGCTTAAATGCTGTCGGCTTTGAACCAGCGTTGCAATTAGAGCGCGACAGAGGGACTACACCGCCTACTACGCTGTCGACGTACATTGCCTGTTTGTTATTTTTTCGCAACTTTATAATGTTATGTCGTTTTGGGCTTTTGTTTTACAAGCTGTAAACCCTATTAAAAGCTGCTAAGGTTGGAAAACAAAACATACAACTTACATACAACATTGATAAACATAATTTGAGAGAATTCCTCTCTTGGTTCTCCAAAGAACTTCTCTTTAACTTATCGGATCTCTTCCGTGGCGTTCAAACCCGACTTATCAATCGGTCTTTCATTCCGATTGTGGCGTCAACAGAATATACCAAGGTTCTTGCCTCACCTATAGGCAACGGGTCGCGGTTCTACTTGATTGTTTTGGCATCTTGGGTTGCAATTCCAAATGTATTGGTATAGGGTTTTGTCACACGTGGGCGTGGTTCGTATCAGTTTCGTATCAGAGCCTAGGTTTGTTAAACATCAGTTCGGTTTGAGAAAGGTAACATCAAAACCCTAACTCCAATCATTCATATCAAGTTTCGTATTACCATCACTTCATACTCAAATTCATAGTGTTAATTGTCTCTTGAGTAGTGTAGTTTCATTCTAGCAATCTTGTTACAAAAAAAAAAAAGAACGGAAAAAAAAACAAAAAAAAAGGAAGAAGAACGAAAAAACAAAAGGACAAAGAAAAAAAAAACAAAGACAAAAAACAAAAAAGAAAGAAAAAGGGAAAAATTCAAGCCGAAAAGTTTGTTCTTGAATCCTATGGAAGAATTTGTTGTGGTTTGGATTACTTCCAAGAGAATTGAGAAGAGGGATTAGTGAGTTGATATCATATCTGGTTGTGAGAATACATGAGTGATTGTGGGATATCCTTCTTTGAGTGAAACACGTGAGGGAGTGAATCGTGAGGTTTAATTCTATATATTTGTGTTAGTACTAACCTTTCATTGCAGGAACTATGTCGAGGCAACATTCTCCTGAAGGTGAGAGGGGGAGGTTGGATGCTAGGTTAGTGATTGAGGCGTTGAGGAGTGAGATAAAGAGGATGTTTCAGGAGGGAATGGAACAAATTCATGAGACGGTGGAACAAAAACTAGAGCAATCTAAAAACGTCTTTCAAGGGTGTAAAAGGGAGAGTTGTTCTAAGAGAGGACAAAGGGGTGGAGATGAGAGTTCTAATGATGAGTTTGATGAACCCTCTATCGGGAGTTATAGAGGCTATGGTGGTAGAAATAGAGGAACTAGGGATTGGGAAGATAGAGGAGATAGGAATAGAGAGGATAATCAATTGAGTAGTATAAAGATGAAGATTTCTCCTTTCCAAGGGAAGAACGATCCCGAGGCATACTTAAAATGGGAGAAGAAGGTAGAGATGGTGTTTGATTGTCACAATTATAGTGGGAGAAAGAAAGTGAAGCTTGCTGCCATTGAGTTTTCAGATTATGCCATCGTGTGGTGGGATCAACTGATGTTGAACAGAAGAAGGAATGGCGAATTACCCATTGAGTCTTGGGAAGAGATGAAGAGGGTGATGAAGAAGCGGTTTGTTCCTGCTTACTACTATCGCGAATTGCACAACAAATTGCAAACTCTTAAGTAGGGAATCCGAAGTGTGGATGGGTATTTCAAGGAAATGGAGGTTACTATGATTAAAGCAAATGTTGAGGAGGATAGAGAGGCTACCATGGCTAGATTTCTTGCTGGGTTAAATAGAGATATTCAAAATGTAGTAGAATTGCAGCATTATGTGGAATTGGAAGATATGGTTCACATGGCTATAAAGGTTGAGAACCAACACAAGAGGAAAGGTAGTAGTACTGCATGGTTCCAACAGGGTGCGGGTTCATCTACGTGGAGGACTAACCATTCGAGGAAGGAAAAAAAGTCTTTACCCACCAAGCCAAAAGGAAAGCAGAAGCAAGGGGGATCTACTCCTAGTAATCAAGGTAAACCTAATTCTTCTACCCCTATAAATCGTGACATTAAATGTTTTAAATGCCAAGGCAGAGGCCATATTGCTAGTCAATGTCCGAATAGACATGTTATGATTCTACGTGATGATGGTGAGTATGAGACTGAGGGGGATAGTGAAGATGATGATATGCCTCCATTGGAGGATGCTAGTGATGACGAGGAGCCTACAGCAGGGAAGTTAGTGGCAGTAGTGAAGCGAGCTTTGAATGTGCAGGTGAAGGAAGAAGAGGAGGTGCAACGAGAGAATATATTTCATACTAGGTGTTATCTAGGTAACCATATTTGCAGTTTGATCATTGATGGGGGGAGTTGCACTAATGTGGTGAGTACTTTCATTGTTGAGAGGTTGGGGCTCAAGACCACTAAACACCCTAGCCCATATAAATTGCAGTGGCTGAATAATAGTGGCGAGACTAAGGTAAGTAAGCAAGCCTTAATTGCTTTTCGCATCGGTAGGTATGAGGATGAGGTGTTATGCGATGTAGTGCCGATGCAGGCGTGTCATGTGTTGTTGGGGAGGCCATGGCAGTTTGACAGGAAGGTTGTTCATGATGGCTTTTCTAATAAGTATACACTTGTTCACCATGGCAAAAGCTATAATCTTAAACCCTTAACACCTAAACAAGTGTATGAGGATCAGTTGTCGCTACAACAATTTTTTACAAAATATAAGGTGAGTGAAAAACAGAGGGAGAGTGAGAGAGCAAAAGACATAGAAAAAGAAAAGGAACACAAAAGTCAATATCAAAAGGAAAAAGAGAGGAAGGTTGGAAAGAGTGTAAGAGGCCAAGTTGAGGGGGGATCAACTTTGGTGGTGAGTGAAAAAGGAGAGTGCAGCCTTGCAAAAGGAGA
The DNA here is from genome assembly GCA_037954665.1 of Laguncularia racemosa. NCBI lineage: Eukaryota > Viridiplantae > Streptophyta > Magnoliopsida > Myrtales > Combretaceae > Laguncularia > Laguncularia racemosa. The sequence goes on from JBBMOL010000016.1 coordinate 4,021,067, forward strand.
GTTGTGTGGCAAGAGCGAGTGTAGTGAGGAGAGCGTTAGTGATGAAATAACCTATGTTGTTGCTGGTTTTTAAAGAAACTTGTTTGAATACCAACGAACTTCTTAACTCTTTGCCTAGTGTGGTTGTGTCTATTATGCAGGACTTTGAAGATGTCTTCCTTGAGGAGATTCTAAAGGGGTTACCACCTATTCGTGGTATTGAGCACCAGATTGACCTTGTTCCCGGAGCATCTATTCTAAACAAGCCAGCTTATAGGAGCAATCTAGAGGAGACAAAAGAACTTCAAAAGCAGGTCAATGACTTAATGGAGAAGGGGTACGTGAGAGAAAGCATGAGCCCATGTGCAGTGCCTGTGATTTTGGTGCTTAAGAAGGATGCGTCATGGAGAATGTGTGTTGATTGCCGAGCCATCAACAACATCACGGTAAAGTATCGTCATCCCATTCCCCGCTTAGATGACATGTTAGATGAGTTACATGGGTCTAGTATCTTTTCCAAAATTGATTTGAAAAGCGGATATCACCAAATTAGAATGAAAGAAGGTGATGAATGGAAAACCGCATTTAAGACAAAATATGGATTATATGAGTGGTTAGTAATGCCTTTCGGTTTAACTAACGCACCTAGTACTTTCATGAGACTTATGAACCATGTTTTGAGGACTTTTATTGGCAAATTTGTGGTCGTTTATTTTGATGATATCTTCATTTACAGCAAGAGTTTGGAAGACCATATATCTCACTTGAGGGATGTTTTGGAAGTGCTTTGAAATGAGCAATTATATGCTAACCTCAAAAAGTGCACTTTTTGCACAGACAAACTTGTGTTTCTTAGTTTTATTGTTAGTGCACTGAGAATACAGGTTGATGAAGAGAAGATTCGTGCGATCCAAGAATGGCCTAGTCCAACTAATGTAAGTAATGTTCGGAGTTTCCATGGACCAGCAAGCTTTTATAGGAGGTTTGTGAAGGATTCCAGCACCATTGCAACACTACTTACTGAAATAATCAAGAAGAATGTGGGGTTCAGTTGGGGAGAGCAACAAGAGAAAGCCTTTCAGACGTTTAAAAATAAGTTGACTCATGCGCCACTACTTGCTTTACCTAATTTCTCTAAAACTTTTGAAATTGAGTGTGATGCTTCAGGAATAGGTGTTGGAGCAGTTCTCATGCAGGAGAGGAGACTAATTGTATTCTTTAGTGAGAAGCTAAGTGGGGCAACCTTGAACTACCCTACTTATGACAAGGAGTTATATCAATTGGTTCGAGCTCTGGAGACTTGGCAACATTATCTTTGGCCAAAAGAATTCGTGATACACACTGATCATGAATCCTTGAAGTACTTGAAGGGACAACATAAGCTGAATAAAAGGCATGATCGTTGGGTAAAGTTTATCGAAACATTTCCCTATGTCATCCACTATAAGCAAGGTAAAGAAAATGTTGTTGCTGATGCACTTTCTCGAAGGTATGTTCTTATCTCTACTCTTAGTTCTAGACTACTTGGTTTTGAGCATATTAAAGAATTATATGCTGCTGATCGAGAATTTTGTGAAGAGTATGCTCGTTGTGAGAAGAGTGGTCATGGTAAATTTTATAAGCATGAGGGATTCTTGTTTAGGGAAAATAAACTTTGCATTCCCAATTGTTCTTTAAGAGAGTTATTAGTGAGGGAGTCTCATGGAGGAGGTTTAATGAGGCATTTTGGAGTAGCTAAAACTTTAGGGGTTTTGCAGGAACACTTCTATTGGCCTTACATGAAACGAGATGTTGAGAGGATTTGTGAGCGATGTGTCACTTGTAAGCAAGCAAAATCTAGAGTCCAACCTCATGGACTTTATACCCAACTTCCCATTCCTCATGAGCCTTGGGTAGATATTTCCATGGATTTTGTGCTAGGATTACCCAGGTCTAGGTATGGTCGAGACTCTATTTTTGTAGTCGTGGATAGGTTTTCTAAGATGGCACATTTTATTCCTTGCCACAAAACAGATGATGCTTGCCATATTGTTAATTTGTTCTTTAGGGAAGTTGTGAAATTGCATGGTATGCCTAGAACAATCGTATCGGATCGGGATGCTAAGTTCTTGAGCTACTTCTGGAAGACCCTGTGGGCTAAGTTAGGAACTAAGTTATTGTTCTCTACTACTTGTCATCCATAGATTGATGGTCAAACTGAGGTAATAAATCCAACTTTATCTACTTTATTAAGGGCTATCATTAAAAAGAACATTAAAAGTTAAGAGGATTGTTTGTCGCATGTTGAATTTGCTTATAATCGCGCAACGCATTCTGCTACTAAGTTTACTCCTTTTGAAATTGTGTATGGTTTTAATCCACTAACTCCTTTAGATTTATCACCTCTTCCTATTTCTAAGTATGTTAATCTAGATGGTAAGAAAAAAGCAGAATTTGTTAAACAGATCCATGAGAAGGCAAGGTTAAACATTGAGCGAAGAACAGAGCAGTATGTGAAACAAGCCAACAAGGGTCGTCGACAAGCTGTCTTTGAACCTAGAGACTAGGTTTGGGTTCACATGCGCAAAGAGCAATTTCCTGTGCAGTGTCGATCTAAATTACTACCTAGAGGCGATGGACCATTTCAAATTCTTGATGCATCAACGATAATGCCTACAAGTTAGATTTGCCAGGTGAGTATCAAGTAAGTGCTACTTTTAACGTTACTGATCTGAGTCCTTTTGATGTAGGCAATGATTTGAGGACAAATCCTTTTCAAGAGAAGGGGAATGATGAAAGCCATGATGGGAGTCAAGCTAGAAGATGGAATGTGGATCCTCTTGAAGTGCCACCTGGACCGATCACAAGAACTCGAGCGAAACGATTCAAGGAAGCACTTAACGGGTTGATAAAGGATATCCAAGAAACCGGAAAAGAGTGGAGCAACCATGAAGTTGACCTTGCATTTGTACAAGTCATTCAAGGAGATCAAAGCATAGGAGAGCAAAGCTGCCGACCTTGACAACGCTGGCTTAAACGCTGCCGGCTTTGAACCGGCGTTGCAATTAGAGCTTGATAGAGGGACTACGCTGGCGTACATTGCCTGTTTGTTATTTTTCCACAACTTTATTATGTTATATCATTTTGGGCTTTTGTTTTACGAGCTGTAAACCCTATTAAAAGCTGCTAGGGTTGGAAAACAGATAATACAACTTACATACAACATTGATAAACATAATTTGAGAGAATTCCTCTCTTGGTTCTCCAAAGAACTTCTCTTGAACTTATCAGATCTCTTCCGTGGCGTTCAAACCCGACTTATCAATCGGTCTTTCATCCCTATTGTGGCGTCAACAGAATATACCAAGGTTCTTGCCTCACCTATAGGCAACGGGTCGCGGTTCCACTTGATTGTTTTGGCATCTTGGGTTGCAATTCCAAATGTATTGGTATAGGGTTTTGTCACACGTGGGCGTGGTTCGTATCAACCATCTAACAAAGTTTTTAAAGTTTAGTGGCTTTTAAGCAAGACTAAAACAACATAAAAATATATTATAAGGTATTCTGGAGTAAAACAACATGAAAAAGAAACCAAACAAATATTTTTGGAACGGAATTGTGCATTTGCAAAATTTTGCAAATGAATGCTCTAAACCTTTTGGTGAAATTCTACATTGTGTTGCTCTCAACAAAGGATATTTCATAGCATGCAATACAGGCTTAAACTCATTTGTGATTTTTGACACTTAGTAACTCTAGACTTTTGTAGGTTGGTAAAATGGTTCGAAGTATAGATGAATGGTCCACACTCTATTTTTCTTTAGGGGTTTAATAGCTTCTATAAATCCAATGCCTTTAGAAGGTTCGAAGAATTTAAGAAAGATCTAGACCTTTCCAGCTTAATCATCTTATCTTCTAGTAGCAACACTTTGCATACTATTCCATGCAACCCAACACTCTCCCAATCCCTCTCGCTAACTACACTTACAATCAACATTTGCTTTAAACTCTTGGACTAAGAATATGTTTTATAACTACTACCTTTGATCAAGTAGTATTAGTTATTCCATATAGATAAGGAATGTGTTTTCCAACCATGGAGCAATTTTTCTCTTGTTAAAGTTAAACCATCACTACACTATCATCACCATTTTTTGCTATACCATCATCACTATTGCTTTCAACACCATTGTTATTATTGCTATAACTATCACCACCACCTCCACCATCACATCACCACAATCATCATGTACCTTACCTCTACATTGCCACCACCATCACCATTATTGTACCACTATTATAGCCATCACTTTTATATTGTTACCAGTACCTCTACACCATCAACAACATTGTTGCTGTTGCTACTACTACTACCATTACTATCACACCGCTACCATCACTAAGCTCCACCACTATTACTATCAACACTTATTGCCTGACATCACCACCTTCACTACCACCAACCCTCCACCATCACCACCACTAACATCACTATTGACACTACCATTACTACCATTACATCACCACTAGTTGTTACCAATCTACTATCCCATACAATTACCACTGTTGATGTTGCCACCACTACCAATATCCTACAATGTCACCAATTCACATGTTTCATGCCCCCTGTCACTAACACCATTATAACCTTACTACTAACACCACTAATATCACACCGCCATAATTGCTACTACCTCACTATTGCCTTAATACCATCACCACCAAGATTAACACAGTAACACAATACAATCATCTACCACCGTAAAGTTAGTGATGGTAGTGTTTCGACGGTGATGGCAATGGAGGAGACGGTGGTGATAGTGATATTGTGGACGTGATGATAGTATAGTGAATAGTGGTGGTGATGTAGTGAGGTAATGAATAGTATTGATATAAGGGTTAGGGGCTATAGTGATGATGCTAATATTGGTGATGGTAGGTTGTAGTGATGAATAAGGGAGGTGATGTGATGGTGGTATAGGATAATGAAGATGGTGATGGCAATAGTGATAGTGCTATTCACTAAACAAGGTCATATTGGTATTCTTAATCTACACCACACTTAGTAATTCAATAACATAATATGATGTGGAAAATATAATTGTTGTTCTTGCAATAAAGATTAGTGGAAAGCAAACATTTGAATATATGCAGCTTGGAGGAATTTTTTTTCTATAGCTTATCTCTTTTATTTCCCCAAAAATAACAAACCCTTGGATCTTTAATGTTGTAGGTTCAAGGTGCTAATTGGATGGAAGTATGCATTGGATCTTGTTAAACTTAATGTTATTAGTGGCTCTAGTTTCTTTATAGCAAGCATGGTATGATTGCATGAAAAATAAATAAATAAAATAAAATAAAGAGAGAAAACGTTGTCACCTAAAATAAAATAAAGCAACAATGTTTCCTCCCAAATTCATCCCTTTCCATTTCCCTTCATTTTCCAAACAAGAGAGAGTTTTTTGAAATTCACACTTTTCTTTCCTTCTCATTTCTTTCCTTTGTTCCAAACAGTGAAAAATGGAAAGTAGGCAAAAAATTGTCCCTTATAATGCAATTACACTTTTGGAAAAAGTCTATTTTTAGTCATTAACATTTAATCACTTTTTTATTTAAGTTATTAACTTATTTCTTTTTTTTGTTTGAGCCCTTAATACTTTTAAATGATTACAAAATAGAAATTCCATTAACACCATTAACTTTTCTATTTACAAATGACACGTAGTACCGTTTGATTCATGAGAATGAATAATTTAAAAAACACAATCAAATTAAATAATATATATAACAAAAAATAAGGAATAAAAAAAGTTAATTACCTATAAAAAAAATCAAATCGTAAACAGAAAAAACCTAACAAATCTAAAAACCAAAACTTTACCCCAAAATGAAAAACAAATCAAAACACAAAAAATTAAAGAAAAAAATTAACATTTTGAACAATGAAAAATAAAAATAATAATACCAAATCTACTGATTTATATATACATAATCACATTTCCTGGAATGGCTTTGAGGTTATATTCCGAAGAAGAAGAATCCCAGTAGAGAAGAGAATAAGTTGGAGCTAAAGCCTAAAAGGTGGGTGAGTTCTTGGGGAGAGAGGAGAGAGGGGTTGAGCTTCAACAGTATTGTTTCGAGCGAGGTCATGGGGGGGTTGTAATTGGAAGCTCAGTGACAGTGACAGGATCTTCAACATCTGACCCCTAACGTTACTTCTTCAAGCTGTTCCCCCTACCCCTCTTAGGGCTACATTTACCATGCCATCTTCTCTTTCTTTTTAATGTTTTTTTAGGTCTTTAAATTTGTTGGATCGTACTGTTTTTAAGATGTCATTTTCTTTTAGTTATTTTTCTTATGTTCCAATTTTTATTATTTATAATGTTTTATTTAAGCTATTTTGGATAAGGTGGATAAGGAAGTTTTAGATATTAAATCTTATCATTCGAGAGAAGTTATAAATAAATAAATAAATAAAAAAAGGAGAGAGCCATCGTCTGCTTTTTAAGATGCATGGGACGTCCTTTTTCGATTTTACTATCCGAATGTGGAAAAATTTAACTCTTTAGAGAGAAGCACATGATGTCGGTAGGCAGGCAATCACACAGGAACAGCTCAAGCAGTAAAGGCCACCATTAAGTATATCCTTTTATGACCTTCCAAATGCTTCGTAAAGTATTTATGTTTCCCATGCCTAAAAGATATCTAAGGAATCTTTATGTATATTATTCAATATTCCCAAGCAACTACAGTTTTCCTTCCTTCTTACTTTCACTGCAATCATTCATTTCGTGAATTATATTCGGTACTTATTTTTCTATTAATACATTTTATTTACTTTTATTTATAGGATAACTTATTGTTAACAAAACCATCGATATCTTTTCTTTTTTTTTTTAATATATATATAAAGGTACTTTATTTTTATTATAATTTTAAAGATTTTATTATAATCTAAAAATGATGATATGGTGTCATTATAAGAAAAAACATATATGTATCTAAAGATGTACATTCTGCCATATACGAACCCCTCCTTATCCTTTGTAAAATAATAATAATATCCCTTTCTTATCTACAGGCTTGAATAGAATTATTTTGAGTTTAATATATTAATCACTGTAATGCTATTATTAGTTTAATGTATAAACTATACGAAAGCATAGAGAAAGTAACTATTGATTAATTATTTATATCAACCTTAGCACAATACACGGAAAAGAGCATGTAGATTTTGGGTTGCTTTGGATTGGGGAATTCATGAATATATTAAAAGTTTAGTCCAATTCCTACCTAATGGGAGTTGGGAGATGGGAGATAAAACTTTACAGGAATAGCAGCACGTCACCGTCAAAAGGCCCACACCCACATGATATTTCACTCTCGGTGCAATCAAAGCAGGCCCCTTTTAGTATTTTCGATTTTTTTTTCTCTGTCCATGCAAGACTTCGTTTTCATGATCGGTTTAGATTGAACTGTATCCAGGGAAGATCCAACAAGTTTGTGTTTGTGTATACACTTACACTTGCATGTCTAATTAAGAGAGTTCATTTTTTCCTCCTCCTTATTATTATCATCAGGATCCAAGCAGTTTTCAACTACACCTGTATGCAAAGCCTTTCTCAAAAGAACCCACACCAAACTTGCTCTTTTCTTTTAGTTAAATGTAAATTTATTTTAACATTCAGACGCATGCAGATTTTCAGTCCTCAAAACCTACTTCATGTTTTTATTCATATTCCGGCTGTATGACTAAATCCAATATATATATATATATATATATATATATATATATAAGTTAAATATTAATAAGTGTCGTAGAGTATTTTTTGAAATACTAAATAGAAAAACCTCATATTTTTCTATATATGTGCTTTTATCAATATTAAAAAAACAAAAAATCGAAAATTTTCTTTTTAGTTTTTCAACGACTATCTTAGAAGCGGTGTCTAAATGTAAGTGGTTGAGAATATTTTCAAATTTAAAGTCAAAACTACACAAGGAACGATTGTTGTAGATGCATAAATGACAATCCTAAAAAATTCAAATCATCTGGATAGAGCTCTCTGATTCCTTGAAAATGCATTAACCGATTTAAGCCTTTGAGGTCTTGGACATAAAAAACATGCATCAATTGGCCAGCATTGGGCTTTTAAGAACTAACTACCAGAAGCAACTGTAGCAACTACAGCCAACACATCTTCAAGAGGTTTCGATCATTTTTATCCTACAGTCAACTTTACTTCAGTTGACAACCAAAGAAAGATGGATCCATACCACTGTTTATCAAATTCTGAGAGTCACTGGAGATTAGATTTTGAATACAAAACTCTGAATATATATCATCGATCCTAAATATTAACACGTCTTAGAGGCAGGTTGAACTACAGTAGATAACACAGGTAAGGCTGGTCCAAAAATATTTGCAATTGTTAATTAAGTGAGAAACATCAAACATAAAATCTCAAAGTAGCCGTTCATTTGAGTTGAAGAATTCCTGAACCATGTGTTCCACTTCCACCTAAAGGTGTCGTAAAAGGATGAGGTTGCTTCTTTTCGTCATCATGGAACACATGGATGGCTTTTAAACATTGATATTTCTTCACAATCCATTGATCAGGCACACTTGTTTCTGCAGAATTTATCATGTCAAGTATCGCTTGGGTTATGTTTGTTCCTATGATTAGGTATGCAAATTTTGCATTTAGACATTGGCTACCCCGAATAATATTTGCTTTGATGTACATCTGGAAACTCCACTTATCTTATGACCAACGATGCCTGGCATGGCAAAGTAAGCGTGCCTGGTAAGACTACTGGGAGTTCCAATTATCATCATACGGATGGCAGCAGATCGGGGGGAAATAGGGTCATGCTCATGCAGTTTATTCTTCTCCCTGTCAAAGTTGAACACAAAATGCAAGAAAATGAGCATCTGTGCCAAGTTCAAAATTGCCCACGTTTTTTCCTAATGAACAATAGAGCAGTGATGATTGATGTTAGTCCCCATTCTCCATAGTGCAATGTTTGTGCCATGACCTATTGATTAATACAAGCACATTTGCTAGGGCATTTCCAAAATTCCAGCAACCACCCTCCTCAGCGTGGAACACTTAATCTGCTCATCTAAGCATGAAACACATTTTTGGTTGCATAATTCATGTAGTGTGTCAACCAAACATGGCAGTACAAGAAGATGAACGTTCATTGAGAGGACTCATACATAGCCCAAAGTACCGGCTGATGAGTTTTCATTGTCTCTTTGCGGGATAAGATGGTGACATTGTCACAGGGACTTCACATCGAGTGCAATAAAGAAAAAAAAAACAATAACATAAACTAGAATGCATGGTACAATCATATGTAAAATGCTTGGGCAAGATAAGGCAGCCATTTATACCATGCTCTCACATTGCCTCTCAACAAACTTCTAGCAAGTAAAAAATGCATGGAAGAAATAACTGAGAAAAATTTTGCAATAACATGCTGGTAGCGATGCATCTAAAGACTCAAAACAATCGCTCCAAAGGTGAAGTTGCCAGTGCCTTTGTTAACTGAAGATCCCACTTTCACTATCTTCTATTTTACACTGTACGATCACATTCCATAATGAACTATCCGTGCAAGAGCTTCATTAACTTCAAATCTCGATTGTACTAAAGAATATATTGAGCAAAGAACAAGCAACAAACTGAACCTATTTGCTAGATTTGTGGTATTACGGCATCAAAAGGGCTCCAATTAAATGCAAATGACATGCATCATGCATCGGAAGCATTTTTCAAGGCAGCTTCCAAAAGTTTTTCATTGCAATGAGAATTTTCTCTCTCCCGTGGGATTCAGGTTCTGCCTCATGTATTGTAGTATTCCACCTAACAGCATGAGCTATCCGAGCTACTTTCTCAATAACTTTAGGTAAATCGCGAATGAGCACCATCCCTTTAGGTCGTAGTATCCTGTCCATCTCTACCATTATGTCCACAAGGCTACATCTGCAGGAAGAAATAGAATAATATTAGGTACTTGCATCTGAAGGATCTATTTTGCTCATTGTTTTAGTTTCATTTTGGTATTGTTTTGGCTTTATTTTGGTATCATTTTAGCAGGAATCCGAAACTGGATGTTTATAACAACGTTACCAAAAAAATAAATAAAGGGACATATATAGAACAGATAAAAAATAGCTAACAACATATATAAATCAGATCCCCTTGCCCCTCAAAACTTGAGAATGCAATTTCCCCCTGTTCAGCAATGAGGCACTTAAGCACTTTGAAACTTTCACAAATTCTTATACCTACTCTACACCAATCACCATCTTACTTGAATTCTTATGAAAACCCCCTCTTTTTTTTTTACCAATTTAATTTGTACATTGTGTTACTAAATGGAAAATTAAGGAGTAATATAAGCTGGGGTCAAAATAGCTACTGACCTGTAAGGGTGCAATTCATCTATCTTCACAAAATGAGAAAATAAGTTGATTGAGATTACTTTTTTTTTTAGAAAAAGATTCAGCGTCTTCACAAATCCATGCTTTTTCTTCATTCTTAATCTCATGTTGCAGCAGTTAAGTCCATACTTTGTAGGAACGTAATTTCAATATGAAAATTATGAAACTATAATATGATCTTGATATTTGACCTCTAATTCAGGTATGGGCATTTGTTATGGTAGCAAGACCTTACATTCCAGATATTTGTGGATCAACCTGTTACAAATCTGGTTCTATTTTTCTTTCAATTGCTCGCATGTGCTACTTATAGCAGGTAGTAAATGTAACTAGATATCACAAGCACATTCCCATTAAAACCCACTGCAATTTAGATGATATCAATTCTCTTTCTTAGAGGCATGGAAAAAGCAGCTAAAATACTGAACCAAAACAATAATTATCAGGGCTGAATAAAATCTCCTTTGTCCTCTTTTAACCCCTCAATTTTGAACTAATAACATATGTGAATCATGAATAAACATATGGAAGTACCTGTTTTTGCTTGTACCTTGACCTTTGACAAGTGAATCGATCTCAGTAACATGGATTAAATCATAGGTACGAGGATAAGTTGAGAATGGTTCACACCTACACCCAATAATGTATTATGAATGAAAATGAAGATATACCTAAAATAGGATCATTAACTTTACAGCTCAAAGAATATAATTAAAAAAGCAAGAAACAAACTTCAAGATATTAAGAGAGAAAACTTATGATCATATCTTTTAAAACCCAGCATGGAAAAGTAGGCCAAACTCACCAATCATGGTAAAGTCCAATAAGGCCTCTATCATAAATTAGACTAAGAGTTGATGGCTTATGAGAATGAACCACATTCATCACCCACACAGGGTCAGATATGATTGCTGTAGCAAAACCTCCCATGAATGCATTCATGTCCATGATGTTGCGTATTGCAGGAGTTCCAAGCCTCAAATTCAATGAATCCTTATAATAAGCAACTCTCCTTGTCCACCTCTTAGTGTCAGCCTCAAATACATTAAATCCATTTTTCATAAGTGTTGCTCTAGAAGGAGCCTTTGTTAATCTCTCTGGCCACTTTGGAATTGTCCCAACTGCATACCCTCCCTCCACTGAAGTCGTCCTGCTCACACAATTTTTCAGTTTGGTGTACCTGCAAAGGAGAAGCGTTAAAAGGTTAATACAACTTAAAAGAAGCTAAACTCTTAACATAGAACAGCAGGTGCATATAATGAGGAAGGATACTGAAACTCTCCAAAGCACAAGTGGCAAAAGAAACACTAAGATAAGAAGTCACACTCACTATTGCAAGAAGAATTAAAAGAATAACAAGACACTTTACCAAGCAAAATTTTGATTGTCAGATTCACTACAAAGTTCAAGCCTAAAATTGTTATGATTGGGTAGGCATGAATCTTCAAGACGCTTTTTCCAGATAGCAGTGTTTTCTTCAACAACGATCAATTGATAACAGAGAGCCTTAGCCACAGCCTGGAGATCTGCCCACTCCCTATCCTGTTTAGCCCATTGAACAGGAGGGCCGGAAATAACTAGATACCCTCCTGGACGAAGGAGCCGATCCACCTCAATAAAGTATGAAGCATCTGCAATATTAAGCAACAATAAGAAGGAACACTATACCATGGGGAGAAGGACAGAGAAAATAGAAATCTATGGTGGAGTTTAAAATGCTAGACAACTTACTATAGGCTGTAAAAGGGATCAGGCATCTAGAGCAATGTACAAGATCAAAAGAAAAGGCGGGAAATGGTAGTCTGCGTGTGCCCAGCATTGCAACAAATGCTGGAATGCCTCTCTCCAAAGAAAACTGTATTTGTGACTTGTGCGAATCTCTTGGAGCAAATGACATTGTCAGAATGCCCTCAGCTAGCAGAGAGCCTCCAAAACTGGCCACCTAGAACATATAAATCTAACTTTTTTCTCAATTATGAAATCTTAGAAAGGCTGAAAGAAACGCTTAGACATGGTTCCTACCCCACAACCCATATCAAGAGCTGTCCGCAGAATTCCGCCATTGAGAGGAACATACTGCCTAAGTTTTTCAATGTAGTGTTCTGCTCCATTAGGAAACATTGTGCCACCGCCAGGGAAAATGAAGTAGGGCCCTTCTAATTTCATCCATCCTTGATGACCTTTCCTATTAGCAATTTTATTATATGGCATGTTGCTATGCCAAATCTACGAGAAGAGCAAAGATCTCTCACACAATTTTTTTCTTCAAAGTTTGCAATCATGCATGCAAGATGAGGTGCATTAAACATAAATCCTAGTGGCAGCAACTTATTAATCAATTTGTAAAATGTTGGTTTAAGGTTCCTGCCTTATATCACATATTCTATACGGCATGCTCCAATTTAATGACTGACTGACCTGGCAATTCTAATTGATGCAATTCACTCAAAGGCTATTCAATTGTAATCAAGCACTTGCAAACCAGCAGCTTCACCTAGACTTTTTAGTTGATCATCTTATAATTTCAAGCACGGTTAGTGTCGTAAATTAAAGGGTAATTATGAAGACACCCTATCGGATTTTGGAATTATAGGAACACCTAAAATTCTTTTAGCATACATCTGGACTTCCTGTCAATGAAAAAAAGGACTAAAAATCCACCTAATTTCTAAAGGGTTCCATTGATGGGTGCACCAAAGACTTGTTAAGGAGTTAAAATGGAAACTTTTCATGCTTCCAACATTGACTACACACTATAAAAAAAGGAAATGCATGAAAAAGTGAAAAAAAGTTCTTTATTTGGTATCTTAGCGACTGTCCCAAGGTATCCATTAATTTTTTACTTTTGTAAATTGCATTCTAGCACGATCAAACTATGTGAAACAAGGATTTGTTAAGCTATATCATCAGACGCATGACTAAAACCAGTGGATCAAAGGGATACAATAGCAATCCAGTTATAAAATTCGGGATGGTACTGCAATTTCAGAATTATACAGGGGTTGTCCACGTTATTTTTTATTGAATCCATAGATCAGTAGAGTCCATATGTCATCATATTATCCGTGGCTTGCATCCGTATATAAACCTGTCACTAACTTACTTCTGCATCATAGTATAATAATACAACATTCAAAACAAAAGGGATGACAATTCAGCTGATACTACATTTAAACATTTCACTGTTCATGGATTTTACTACTGAAACAATTAACAGCTCTTTAAATTAGTGGTCATCTAAGTCTATCATACCGAACATCTGCATGTAATTCTATACCGGCATACGCGATGCCTCTAGTTCAGTTGGCCTGTATTTCCTATTGATATTAACATTCTCAATTATTGCAGGACTCATTCATATACCTTTGGGGAACTAATTTGCATATCATCTAACGACTTCCAAAAACCTCGAATGCCAATCCCGACTAGATGTATCAATACGTCTTGGTCGATTGTGTTCATGTTTCATTTCATATAGAATTCGTGTCAACATAAAATATATATATATATACTTAGATTCCATTAAACATCACAAATAATTAGTATTTTACTATTGACTAACTACGTCAGTTCGTGGTATTTCTTGATAAGTTGCATTTTGCCGGTTTCATGTTTTATATTCATGCTATTGAGTCATGTTAAGGATTGCTAGCCGAAATCCAAACAATTAATGAAGAAAAGCAAACTTTAAGATTAAGTACTAACAGTACTGATATAACTAGCAGAAATTGAAAGCATACTTTATCCAAGCTCTCCGGCCATCGTACGGGAATATTATACCCCTTGGGCGGAGGAATCAAGCAAATAGGCGTCTCCTGAGGCACTGGACAATGCCTTTCTCTGTAGTAATTCATTTTTCTACTAAGTTGGCTGCTCCTTTTGGGATCTTCGCAGGGCATGTAGTCAACGTAGTCCTCAGGGCAGGATTCCAAGTGCCGGGGATAGAGCTCGCCGGACTCAATAGCAGCAGCGATACGCGCATGGTCAGGGAAGGAGGGGAGGGGGGAATGGGCAGCGGGAGAAGAGAAGAGGAAGAGGAGGAAGAGGAGGGCGGAGGCGAGGAATGCGGCGGTTATGATGTCGACGAATCGGCATTTGCGAGGGATGGTGTTAAGGATGAGACTCCGTCGGGAGAAGAAGTTGCGATTAACCATTTGTGGATTGGAGGATAATGGTGGGTTAGTTAAAGATTCGCTTATGAAACGAAACGGTTATTTGGATCTAAAATGATGAATGATGCATGATGGAATGGGTATGGGTATTGGGTATTGGGTGTAGGCATGGAGATGCCATGAGGGAAGGTTTATGCTGATGATGATGTGATGGTAGTAGAATTTGATTTTAAGATTGGGATTTAAGAAGTGTTATAAATATATATAACATATGTAAATTATATCTTTGTTGTAATATATAAATATTTATATACAATAACATATATATTTATAATTTAAGTGTGTGTATATATTTATATATAACCAATACACATGTATATCTACAAGTTGAGAGTATTTATGTTAAATACTACTATAAGCACATCGCATTCCATTTTAAATATGACACAACCAAACAAAAGAATGAAATGGATTAATTGATTTTGTTGATTTTTCCAAACATAGGAATGAATTGATCATTTTGTTTATTATTTCATTCCATTCCAAGTCATTTTGGCATGTCAAATATGATATTAAAGTATAACAAATTGATTGAACAATCAATCAATTGATATTAAGGACTAAATAGTAAAATAATTTAGTTTAGTAAATATGTTTTAAATTGGGGAACTCATGTGTTGATTAATATATATAATAACTATACATTAAATTTTTATTTGCGACTATTTATACTTTCAACTAATATAATATGTTCACTAAATGATTTCTAACAATCTAATGTAGAAATCGATCACTAATCCGATTGTGTGCTTGTAGGGAAAAGTACTAATAGGTGGGCTAACTCAACTCACTTTTTCTCAATCAATTAACCTGTATCAATTACACTACTATTATTGGAAAGTGGAAGTCAAAGGTTGTGGATTGTGTTTCCTTGTCCGTCTAAAGATAAGTTCCTATATTCCGTTTTTGTTTCTTTTTGCCTTGGTAGTTGGTAGGTGTTCTAAAAGTTTTGTTCTTTAGGGCTTGGTTTTGTTGTCTTGACCTTAATTTGTTGCAATTATCTGCTTTGGGTTGCTCAATTGTCTTTCTAGGCTAGCTTTTTCTTTATTATCATAATAAACTAGACATTGCTTTTACTAGCCCATCTCATGTTTCTAATTTGGTCTTTTACTGTTGTATAGATGGATGTAGTCAACTTTGCTCCTACCTAAGAAGGTGTTGGTAGCACTAATAATAATATACATCTAAATTGTTGGGAATAAACCATCCAGGGTAATCATGGTGTGCAAAATTATTTTAGATAGAAAAAAATAATGCAGCTGTGATATCTATATTAAAGAAGTCCTAAAGGAGCTATGAAAACTATGAAATTGTGGCAACAAAGGCTAACTTGTTTGTATGTGTGTTTGGGAAAAGGCAATCTGTTATCAAAATGATGAAGGATAGCCCTTAGGCCTTTATGGGTTAGTTGTCGGTGTTGAATGTGTTGGAATCAAGCGAGAACATCAAGGATGTATGCTTGACTAAATGCACCTTTTAGGTTCAAATACGTAGGTCGAAGCTAGACTAAATGTCAGATAGTCATGTACTAAAATTGGTGCATGTATGAGTGAAGTAATGGAATGTGAACCGGTTATTATAAAGATGGAGCTTTAAGAGGCTTTCTTAGGGTAAGGGTGAATGTTCATTGGTTGTGTCCCTTTAAACTTAGTATTTTGGTGACTAGAATAGTTTGGAGAGGTATTTTGTGAAATTTAAGTATGAGAAACTATCAAATATCTACTTCAAGTGTGGAAGATTGGGTCACTCTATAATGAGATGTAGTATGGGAGGAGGAAATCAATTATATAGCTCTTGGCTAAGAGCACTCTTAATAAGGAGCTTAAGTGGGGGAGATGGTTCTTCTAGTAATAACTCTTTAACTCAATCCCCATGATTGGATGGAACTTTAAGCGAATCGAACCTTGTAAATTTAAATCCTTCATTTTGGAAGTCCAGCAGTGGGAAGTCAACTTAACATGCCTATTACTAATATGAGAACAAATAGAGGGCCTACATTGGTTTAGTTACCCTCTTTCAGAAGACACCGAAAATAGTTAACCAGTAGACTCATCTCCAAATTATGCTTCTTCCTCATTATTAGCCTTCTTGCAACCTAAACCACATGTCAAGTGCGTAGCACTTAGCCTCCTTCTACACCTCTTCACACACCCAATGAATAGGAGGAAGTGACTAGTCCTATAAAGACCTCTATCTCTATCTAACTTAATAACCTGCACTATGTGAACCAATCTCCTATAAAAAACCCAGCAACTTGTACATCTAATCTTAGGCTTTTGTTTAACCCATCAAACATCTACTTTGTTGAGTTTCCAGAGTTGCCTCCTTGTAACGCTTGCCTTTATACGCCTCATAACATTGGCCCTCGTACTTTAATAGAATCTTACCCCTCTCATCTTATTCTTACTTTAAAGGCACTAGCTATAAAGAGATCAAGAGATGATCTACAATTAAGCACAACCAAGAAATTGAAATTTGAAGAAAGTATAATAAAGTACCTTTCACTAAACAGAAGTTACCTGCTTAGGAAAGCCAAAAAGTCTGTAGAAAGGTTTAGGAAATCCACTTTAGCCTCTTAAAAAGTGGAAGTAAATTCAAATGCCCTTGTTGATGTCTCAATCTTGGTATCTTAAAATGTATTAGATAGTTGTGATGGTTGGCCAAAATCAATCACACAAATGCCATGATTCTTATCAAGTTGAATTGTTAAGGATTGGGGCCCAACTTAACAATTCAATATTTAAGGGACCTAGTGTATTAGCACAACCTTAGTATCATTTTCCTCATTGAAACAAAAAAATAATGCACGGAATTATCAAGAATTAGGAGAAGGATGCGGTTTGGTAATGAATTTTATGTACCCCTAATAGGCTTTTCAAGTGGTCTTACATCATGGTGGTCATAAGATGTTGATGTGGTTATTTAGGAGTACAATAAAAATCATATCAATACAACAATATTAGTGGCTAATAGTTCTTTGTTTTCTTAAGTGTCATAGATTTATGTAGATTCAAATCTAGTTAAGTGCCATGCTTTATGCCTGGTTTTGAAAGACTTTAGTCGACTAGAAAAAACCTCAGGTTATGTATTAGGGATTTCAATGATATTACGTTCCATCATGAAAAGGAAAGTATAAATGCACGGCATGGGAGGCTTATGGAGATATTTGGTTCTATGGTCATGAATGCAAATTTAAATGATTTGGGGTTTAAGGGTCCATGGTATACGTGGCTAAACAAAAGGAAAGATGATAGAGTGATGTTAAAAAGCATAGATAGAGCTTTAGCCTTTCAAGAATGGTTGCATGATGGGAATCAAACCTCTGGATCCAGCAATGAGAAGCTAATTTGAACAAATGAGCCTAGACATCCACATGTTATCTTAATTTATCTCATAATAATTTGTCTTTATATTGTAGTAGGTATATTTGTCGTTTTTACAAGACGGCAAGTAAATTCACTAATGCTCAGTTATGGATCATTCATGAATCTACATAAATCAAAGAAGAACCAGTCTTACATTACTCTATGGAGTTGCATGAAACCGGCTACATATAAGGGTTCTATTTGCATTTTTCTCTTGATTAGAAACCAGCTACATTTTGTTATGTTTACTTGTATTTTCTTTTGTTAAATTTGCTTTATTTAGAGTAAGTATAAATACTTGCAAAGTAGGGTTTATAAGGAACTTTTGAACATCACATATCTAAATTTGTTGCCGTAGGAGAGCTCCTCTTCATGCCACCTTACTTTTATATCAATTTCATTTGTGAAATTGTGGCGAGTTGGCTTAAGGAAATACTGTGAGTCATATCAATATTTTTTTAAGTTGTATCCGATTATTGCTAGTGAGTTATATCTAGTTTATAATTGGTTGATTTTATTTGTTCCATTCACGCTAAATTAGGGTTCTTGTATTGCTAGGTTTTCATGCCAATTGTGTGAATTGGAATTGAATTGTTCCTTTTGTATTTGATTGATATTGGAATCCAATTATAGTACATCTTAATTTGATTCACACCATTTGGGGATTCCATCTTCAATCTTGTTTCACACCATTTTAATTGGAAATTGGAATCAATTGCATTTGATTTGTTGAGTGGTATTGAGATTCCCCAATAGAGCACATCATAATTTGGTATTAGAGCAAAGATTTAGAGAAGGGAATTGCGTGATTTTTAATTTGGGATTTAGGGATCTTGTACTTCCATTTCTTAATTAAAGTTATTTGAAGTGGTATTGAAGTAATTGTATGTGATTGTGTTGTGATATACCTTGTTGTTGTAGAATTGGAAGTGGAATTTTAGAATTAACCCTTTGTAGTCTTCATCTTGTCGTGAGTTGATTGTGTGTGGAAGAAAGGGAAATCTTGAATTGAATTTCATTATTTGGAATTCCATAAGTTGAAGTAGTGTTAATTGTTATTTGTTATTTCCTTGAGAATTTTGGAATTGGACGTGCATTTTCATTTCATATTTGCTCTTCTTGCGTGGAGAATTAGGAAACATTTTGAATTTCAAAATCAATCATTAAGTGATGGAGTTATTGTGTATTGATCATCATAATACACTTTGACTAGTTGGAATTATTTCCTTGCCATTTGGAGAAGTGTCTATAATTGTTTCCATTTACATTTTATAGTTGTGATTGGAAGTGAAGCCGTGGAGTGTGTGCTGCACCGTAAGTGTGTGTTGTGGTTTGAAGGGTGTTGCACCATAAGTGAGGTGTGTGTGTGTGTATGTATCGTGGAGTGAGTGTTGTGTGTTGGGTGTATAGTAGTGGTTGTGTGTTGAAGTGTGGAAGTGTGTGTGAAGTCATGGTGTGTGTGTTATTTTAGTGTAGTGTTGAACCGTGGAAGTGTGTGTGCGTGTAAAGTATTGTTATAAGGGTGAAAAGGGGTGTTGTGTGTATTGTATTTGATGGGAAGTGTATTGTAGTTGTCTTGAATTGTTTTTGTGTGTCAACAGATAATTCATCGGCCATATCGAATGATATTGTAAATGGGGGAATTGGCAATGAGGCCAATAGTCAAGTTGGTGGCGGTTAGGGTCATCGAGCTATAGGTGGAAGAACATTAGAGGAGCAGTTGCAGGATTTCACCACCATTTTTGGTACATTAGCAACACGGATAGATCGGATGATGATGCCACAACTACCAATGGTAAATCCTCAGGCACTTTCACCTAGAGTAGTCCCTTATCGGAGGTAATAGGGGCAGGAGAATGGAGGGAGATTATCATGCTCTTATGGAGGAGAGAGATGGTAATTTTGATAATGAATCTTACCTAAACCGGGAGTTCGGACTACTTTGGGGATTAAAGTATATGAAATTGCAGATGCCTTCATTCGATGGCAAGGATTCTGCAGATGATTATTTAGATTTAGAGGACAAGGTTGAGGGTCTGTTCGAGTGCTATGAGATTGATGATAACACTTGGGTTCGTCTTGCAGCTGTGGAATTTATAGTCTATGCTGCACTATGGTGAAAAATCTGGTGGTTAGTAGACGAAGAGATGGTGAGGTTGATATACATACTTAGCGGGACATGAAACGGGTATTGAGAAAAAGGTTTATACTTGAGCATTATAGGTAGGAGCTGTTTATGCGTCTTCAAACATTGAGGCATGGAGGTAAAATAGTTTACAATTATGTACAGGAGTTTGAGACACTGATGATTAGATGTGAGTCAATCGAGCCTTTTAAACAAACCCTAGCATGATTTGTGTCTGGGCTGAAGTATGAAATTGCCTGCGTTGTAGAGCTATAGAGGTATAACACACTTGATGAGGCTATCCAATTAGCCCTTAAAGTGGAGAGACAGAGGAAATCCAACTCTTTCTAAGCAGCTATTAACAGGTATAGAACTTCTACCAAACCTCTCGAATCAGACGGTCAGATGGGAGGACAAAAAGGAGTAGGGCGACATGATAAGACTATGGACAAGAATACCTCTAACACTGATAGGGAGAGGAAGATTTCAAGGAAAGGAAAAGAGGCTGTTGGAGCTTATTTCAAGTAGATAGTGCTAGGGACAACAAGTGGGAAAGTGCACCAAATTAAGTGTTTCAAATGCATGGGTTTTAGACACATGGCTACTTAGTGTCCCAACAAAAGGGTAATGACTATTATAGAAGGAAACAATGATGATGGTCAAGAAGAAGTTGTCGAGCCTACATATTTATCCATAGCACTGTAGAAATATTATGATGATCATGATGTTGAGATACATAAGGACAAAGGAGATGATAAATATTTGCCTATTAATGTGTTATGCAGGGTCATGACTAAATCTCTAGACGTCAAGGACATATAGAGGGAGAACCTATTCCACACACTTTGTCGGATTCGAGGTAATTTGTGTGTTCTTTTCATCGATGGTGATAGTTGCACAAATGTCATATCTGCTACATTAGTAAATAACGTACAACTAGTCACTAGTCTACATCCATACCCTTATAAATTACATTGGTTGGATGAACGGGTAGTTTGCATGTTACATGTAGGGCAAAGGTACCATTCAGCACAGGAGATAAATACGGTGATGAACTTGTCTGTGATGCTTTTCCTATGTGTGCCTTTTATATACTGCTGAGTAGGCCTTGATTGTTTGATAGGAAGGTACTACATGGCGGGTTCAGAAACACTTATATGTTTTAGAAAGATGGTGCACAGGTTATCTTGACTCTTATGTCTCTAATCGAAGTTCGCACATTCTAAGAATAGACCAGTAAAACTAATGGCTACTCAGGACTTTAAGCTAACAAGCACACGTAAACAAAGGATGCTAGTCTAAGAAAAGACCCCTTAGATTTGAGGACAAATCTTTTAGAGGCCTGAGGAGATGATGAGAATCAAACCTCTAGATCCAGCAGTGGGAAGCCAATTTGAACAAATGAGCCAAAACATCCATATGTTATCTTTATTTATCTCATAATAATTCGTCTTTACATTGTAGTAGGTATATTTGCTGGTTTTACGGGATGGCGGGTAAATTCACTAATGCTCAGTTATGGGTCATTCATGGACCTACATAAATCAAAGAAGAACTGGTCTTACATTACTCCATGGAGTTGCATGAAACTGACCACATATGAGGGTTCTATTTGCATTTTTCTCTTGATTAGAAACCGGCCATATTTTGTTATGTTTACTTGTATTTTCTTTTATTAAATTTGCTTTATTTATAGCAAGTATAAATATTTGCAAAGTTGGGTTTGTAAGGGACTTTTAAACATCACATATCTAAATTTGTTGCCATGGGAGAGCTCCTTTTCACGCCACCTTACTCTTATCAATTTCATTTGTGAAATTGTGATGAGTTGGCTTAAGGAAATATTGTGAGTCATATCAATATTTTTTTAAGTTGCATCTGATTATTGTGAGTGAGTTATATCTAGTTTATATTTGGTTGATTTTATTTGTTCCATTCACACCAAATTAAGGTTCTTGTATTGCTAGGTTTTCACACCAATTGTGAGAATTGGAATTGAATTGTTCCTTTTGTATTTGATTGGTATTGAAATCCAATTGTAGTACATCTTAATTTGATTCATGCCATTTAGGGTTATTGGTTCTTGTTTTACGCCATTTTAATTGGAAATTGGAATCAATTGTGTTTGATTTGTTGAGTGGTATTGAGATTCCCCAATAGAGCACATCACTGCATAAGTACCCTAAAACCCAGGTTTTCTATAGCGAGAAGGTAAGATTGGATCACGTGGCACTAATTGTAGACTCATATTTCATAGAGAAGAAAAGTAGAAGATGATTTAGATTGAAAAAAAATATGTAGATTATTATTGGTAGGTGTGGTGACATAATAAAAAAAATTGTAATTAGGCACCCATTCTATCTTAGATATAAGTTGAAATGGTGCAAGATGAGTTTGAAAGAATGGAGAAGAGATGCATTCCTTAACAATATCAAAGAAATTAGAGTACCCAAACAAAGCTTCTTGAGGTACAAAAAAAAAAAAATGACACAAATGGATAAGAATGTTGAAAAGTAGTTGATGGATAAACTTGAAACATTGTGAAAAAATAGAGAAGCTTTGTTGGTAACATGATCTAGAGTCACATGGCTAAAAGAAGGGGATAGAAATACAAAATTCTTTCATCAATCCACCATAATGCATAAGTGTAAACACCCCATTTTTGCCCTAGGAATCGATAATTCTAAAAAATAATCAATTTTCAATTTTTCCCAATTTTTTTCAATTTTTCTCTAATTTACCAAAAATAATAAAAATATTCAAAAAAATAAAAATAAATAGGAAAACACATCAATTTTGAAAAATGATTTCAGAAATAGCAATAATAAATAATAAACAATTTTTACAAAATTTGGAATTTTCAAAAAATAGGAAAATCGCATTGCATATATGCAATTTACGAAATTAGAAAAATCAGGAAAGTGGGCTAGCTCAGCTGGTCCGGACCATGGGCTAAGGCGCGGTGCGGGTGCGAGGTTAGGGGTTCGAATCGCGGGAGGAGCAGTTTCCGCGTTTTGCAATTTTTTCACTTATCCAAGACACGTGGCAGCATCCGATTGGCTGGAGGAAACACACGCGTCGGGCGCGTGATCGTCGTCTACCTCGGGTCTTAGATCGTCGGCGGAAGGAAAAATTCGTATTTCGGCCGTTTTGATTCGATTTTTTGCACAAATCCAACAGATCTTCAACATAAATAAGATAAACATTATCTAATTGGAATCAAATCGCAACAAATCGAGGGATTGACACAAATCGGAGTTGGTTTTTCTAACCGAAAATCCGATCAGCTTCAATTGGAGGAAATTTGAGCTTATCCAACTCGGTTTCAAGTGCTTATAAATAGAGGAGGAGTAGAGGAAGCCAAAGCACGAATCACAATTGAGAGAAAGTGAGGAAAGAGTGCAAATCGGAAAGCATCGGAGGAGACCCAAAACCGCGAAGCATCGGCCGGAGTTGAACCACCACCAGGAGGTGATCTGGGAGCAAACCACCGCCACCATTGGATTCAGCAACCTCGAGAAGCTAGGATTCGACACCTCACCCGCTGCAAAAAGCCACCGGAACGCCGTGAACGAGCCTTCCCGGCCGCCGTGTCCGATCGATCCGACCCGACCCGCGCACCGACCCGAATATAGGTAAATCGGGTTTTTCAGATTTTTTTTATTTATTTTATTTATTTATTTATTCCGAATTTATTTATTATTTGTTATTTATTATTTTTTTATTTCTTTAGCCATTTATTTATTTGTTGATTTAGGTTTTATTTTCAATAAATAGGAAAATGTAGAAATTAGGTTTTTTTTTTTTAGGATTTAATAATGTAAAATAAATAATAAAATATAAAATAATAATAAAAAAATATTAGGAAAATAATAATAAGATTTTAGATGTCAAAATAGGATAGATAATAAACCAAAAATCACAAAAATCAATAAAAATCCCCAAAAATCACAAAAAATCCCAAAAATCCCAAAAAATCCCAAAAAATCACAAAAAAATCCCAAAAATCACGAAAATCAACAAAAATCCCCAAAAATCACAAAAATCCACAAAATTCTTAGAAATCACAAAAATAACAAAAAAATCACAAAGATTATAAAAATCATAAAAAAATTTCAAAAATTATAAAAGAATCATAAAAAATGAGTTTTAGCACTTAGAAAAATCCTTTTCTTCAAATAAATCCAAAATTGATGTTTTTCCCTAAAATCATTTTGAAAATAAAATTAAAGCTTAAGCTTAGATTTTTTTAGAAAAATTCCAAAAATGGTAAGAACATAAAGCAAAAGAGATTTCAAAATTAAAATTCACAAACAAACTTAAAGTTTTCAGAAAAGCGAACTACAGCTTGTTTGATCCTGAGTAGCAGGTACGTAGGCACCCATTCGGGTCAACCCATAAAATGAATGAAAAATCATTTTCTTGAAATAATTCAAAAACATAATAAAAAGTAACAGAAACAAAATAGAAACACATTTCTAAAGAGAAACAATTTCAAGAGATTAGGTGGTAACCGTAAAGGTTTTAATAGGTTAGCCTCCGGACTTAGAAACTCTGGTTTTCCCTTTTCCTCTTTTCACAAAAACGAGAAGAGGAAATAACGACGACTAGTAGTCCAAATTAAGACTAATCCGCTCCTTTAGTCTTAATTCAATTTTCCCAACAACAGTTGGGTGGCGACTCCAAAAATCAAATGAAATTCCTAATTCAAGTCGAGGATCTACATTAGATGAGCATAGGGTCTAGTTTAGATCGGATTAGGAATGGGAATTCAAAAATTAGACCCGACAATAGGCAAAGAAATAAAATCTTAAGGCTTATGGATAGTGATGGTAGTTGGTTTGAGGACGAAGATGAGATCTTGAGAGCATTTAGTTGTCATTATGATGAGTTATTCAAATCAAAGGGAGGAAGGATTGAGTTATTTAGATTAGATGGAGGAAGGAATTAGGGAGACGTGCTTGATTTGATCCTAAGTTTAATCAGTAGTGATATGAATGATGCTCCAGGTTAACCTATAATAGCAAATAAGATTATGAAGGCTACATTTTAATTAGGTGCTCTAAAAGCACTAGGTCTAGATGGGTTCCTAAGTATGTTCTATCGGCGTTACTGGTATATAGTGGGTAAGAGTATGGTTGATATGGTTTAGTCCTTTTTCAACTTAGGTATTATTTCCCCTTTCCTTAATCTTATCGAAATTATTATTATTCTAAAAGTTGCGTTGCTTTAGGAGGTTGGCCACTTTTGGCCAATCAATCTATGTAATTTTAGTTTTAAAATAATCTTAAGAGTCTTTGTCGATCGACCAAAACCTATCCTTAATAAGATGATCTCAAAGTCTTAAAATACCTTTTGTGTCCAATCATGTGATTTATGATAATATCATTGTTTCCCACGAGGCTTTCTAGTTCTTAGGAATGAAACAATCTAATAGTAAAGTGTATAGTAGCTTGATACTAGACATAAGTAAAGCTTACGACAAAATAGAAAGGGATTCTTAAGAGCGGTTATGGTTAAAATTTAGCTTTTGTGATAAACAAATAGGTTGGGTGATGGAGTGTGTCAAGACGGTCTCATATAAGATTCTAGTGGATGGACAATTTGTTGGACATATAAGCCCTTCTAGAGGGCTAAGATAAGGTGACCCTCTCCCTTTACCTTTTCATACTAGTGGTTGAAGTTTTGTCCTGTAATATCAAAAGAGTGGTTAGAGAGATTACTTTGTCACACTTGCTTTTTGTTAATGATTCTCTTTTCTTTATCGAGGCTATTGTTGGAAATGTTTAGGTACTGAAAAATATCATTCGAGAGAATTGCAATGTGTCAAGTTAAAGAGTTAACTTTCAAAAGTGAAGTATATTTTTCAATAAAAACACACTGATTGCGTTGGTAGAAGAAATTTGTAAAGTTATGGAAGTATAAGTCTCCTTTAATTTAGGTAAGTATATAGGTTTACCTACTATTTCAAGAAGGAATAAGATGGAAGCTCTAAGATTTGTAAAGGATAGAGTTCATTTGAAACTCAAAAGTTTGAGAAGGGGTAATGCTAGTAAAGAAGTCTTTATTAAATCCGTAGCTGGAGCTATTCCAATGTTCTTAATGAGTTATTTCAAATTCCTAACCAAATAGAGTAGGGAAGTGAGTGGGACGATAGCACAATATTGGTGGGGCCAAATGAATGAGGAAAGGATGATCCATTTGTAGAGTTGGGATAAGATTACTCAACCAAAGACAAAAGGGAGTTTAGGATTTAAGGACCTTAAAGATTTTAATTTAGCATTGTTAACTAAGCTTACTTAGAGAATTGTGGCAAATCCTAATATCTTTAGGCGCAAATTCTTAAAGGAACATACTTCCTAAATGGTTCCTTTTTGCTGGCGAAAAGAGGATTTAGGGACTCATGGGGATGGGCAAGTATAATGCACAAGGAGTATCTAATGAAAGGTACTTATTGGCAAGTCGGTGATGGGTTGTCGAAACATGTAGCACTAGACAAGTGGATACCAAAAATGCGTGATTATAAACTAGTTTTTATTAATAATTAACCTAATATTGATATGAAAGTTTCTAACTTTATTAATGCACAATCAAGAATGTGGAATTTTTAGGAATTACATAGGTGGTTTGATAGCACAATAGTTAAAGCCAATTAAGAAATACCAATGCCTTATAGGGGAAAGGAAGATCAGTTGACATGGCCATCTGAGAGATCTAGGAAACATATGGTGCACTTAGCATATAACTTCATCAGAAGCAAATCTAAACAATGCAACCTAGGAGTTTCTTCCTCATGTCAGGTTGACAAAAGTGGTATGGAATCTAGTCAAGCATCGTTTGAGTTTACTAAAGGTAAAGCATTTCATGTAGAGGATATTCAATAATGCTATCTCAAAGAATAGTAACCTAATGAAAAGATGAGTTTTAACGAAAAAAAAAATGTAGCTTTATGATGATGATGAAACTATAGAACATGTTCTTCTATGTTGTCCTTGGACCAAAGTAATTTGGTTTGTTGCCATGGGAATAAGGGTGGAAATGGAGTGAATATTTACATTGGACATTTGAATGAAAGAGTGTATGCAAGTTGTGGCATATAATAAAAAGAAGGTGGTGATTTTATTTGCAAAATTGAGCACTACTGTGTGGTGTATTTGGAAAGGTTGTTGCACGGCAGTTTTTTATGGTAAATCCCTAGATGTGAAATTGGTAATTAGTAGTGTGCAAAGATGATTAAGTGAAGTGGAATCTTTGGTTTGCAAAGAAATAGAGCAGCAACTCAACATAAATGCTACGATTAGTGTTGATAAAAGGAACTAGAGTCCTGGTTTTTTGTTTTGTGTAGGTATAAATAATCATTTATCCCTCTCTGGAGACACATGACAACAAATGCCCTCTTTAAATAATGACAACGGTAGCATAAGAGATATGGAAAATGTGATTATGCAACCGACAATAGCTATGGGATAAGAGAAATACTCTTGGAGTCAAGATGTGTGCACTTCTTTGATCTAAATTTTTAATATGCAAAGTAGGAGTATTTGACTAATGAATCATGGTGGGAGGCTTCAATTAGTGAATATATTAAAATAACTTCTAATGGTTCATATAATACAATAACAGGTAAAGCTACTATTAGATTTATGGCTAGGAACTCACAAGGATACATTTGTAGTGGTAGCTCGAAATTGTATACAATAGGTTCCTTGAAAGTGGAAGAAGCTCTAGTAGTCCTTAAAGCATTGAGATATGCAATTTTAATGGGATGGGAGGATGTAATTTTCGAAGTGAATTGTGCTACTTTTTTTTATGCAATCTCCTCAGCAAATGATCCTCCTTGGTACTTATACATTATTATTCAGGATTTAAAGACCTTAATATCAAGTTTCAAGAAAGTTGGATTCAATTTGGTTAGGCACCAAGCAAATGGAGTAGCTGACTGGATTCTTTATTATATTAGATTGAAGCTATGTTTAACAAATTGGGTTTATTAACACTTGACTTTGTTAGAATCTATTATACTTTTCATGCTCATATTTCTCTTTTTCATGAGGAAATTTTGGATTTATTGAACTCTTTGCATATCTAATACATTGGCTAAAAAAAAAAAAGTGAATATTTACCATAAATTTAAGAAAATTCACTCTTAAAAGTGGATTCAATAGAGTATAGGTTTTTTTTTCTTCTATTGATAATAAGTCTTAAAACAAAATATTATAAAAACTTGATAGAATAAATAAAATAAGTAAAATCAACTTTTAATGAATGTTTATTTTTTTTGGTGATTATAATGGGTTAGGAAGATTTAAATTTGATTTATACACCTTAAAAATTACTATTTATGTCATTGAATTATAAAGAGTTAATGAATATTTTGAAGTATTTATTAAAATGAGGGGAAATAAAAACATATTCTCATAAAAGATGTGCGACTATTTTTTAAAAATATTAAAAAAATTTCTCTCTTTTTTTAACTAATACCATTACCAAAGGGACCAACTAAAAATGGGGAACTAGAAGAAAGACAAAACAGAATCGGTGGTGACAGCGACAGTTGATAGGTTTAACGCTCTCACTACTCCTAAGTCCTAACCATATGAGAAGAAGAGAAGCAAATTCAAGGAAAAAAAAAAAAAAAAGGCAAGTAGGAATCCAAAGCCAAAGCCAAAGCAAACCACAACCACCCCCACCACCCCACCTCCAAAAAAAAAGAAAAGAAAAAGGAAGAAAAGAGGAAAGGAAATCCCAAATCTCCGTGTGTGTTTTCTACTAGAAATAGAAATGGCGACACCGACGAGAGAGATGGTTGAGACCTTCATGAGCGTCACCGGTGCCTCCGAGTCAATTGCCGTCCGCAAACTGGAGGTATTCGCTTTTTCTTTTTATCTTATTGGAGAAATGAATGATGGAAGAGCTTCCCTTCTCTTTTCCTGTTTTTTTTGATGTCCAACTCATTGTTTTCTTAAATAGAGAGGACAAACACGTGTATGCAGATTCGAAGTATTACTGAGTATCTGAAAATCACATTTAATGCTGTATTCAATCCTAACAAACTTTTTTGTGACCGGATTCCATTTCGGTTGGTTCTTTTCAAAGTCTGTAAAATCACCCTCATGGCATGTCCTTAGTGGTCCTCTTACCATTTCCTCCCTGTCATGACGCTAGGGTACCCACGAGGTGTTTTCTTCTCTATGAGTAATAATAGTATTTTAACTTTTTATGGTTGAAACTGAACTGTTGGAGCTAGGTAGACAAAATTTGAACCTTTACTATTATTGTTATTATTATTATTATTGGCAATGTATTATATGACGATATCTACCTTACTAAAAGCACGCGTTCTGTTCCTCTATGCTTACCATGGTCATGATAATGAGGTCATTGTGTCTGTGCAGTCCCATTTTTCAAGTGACACTAGAAATGCACGTGTCTTAGAGGTATTTTGGGTTTTGCCAGGAACATGGAGGGAACCTCAATGAGGCTGTGAATGCTCATTTTGCTGAAGGATTCTACCATGTGTAATGCTGAACCTTTGACTTCTTTTTTTCTTCAAACTTGAGTTTCTGGGTTTTGGTATATTTCAATCCTTAATATTCATTCCATTCATTCATTCCATTCATCCTTGGCCAGACCTGATCCTACTTATGCAAACATTTCCCACGAAAACTTTATGCGAGCAAATAATCAGACTCCTGTTAGGCACCGAGGTCTTCTGCATATACTCTCTGCTGTTAGAAGCTTCAAGCTATCATCCCTTCTTGACCCTACCTACAGAAGGAACTTTTTCAATCAGATTGGTGTTTCTGCTATTGGCAATCCCTCACCTGTTGCTTACCCTTCACAATCTGCGAGTGGTTCTGAGCAGCCCTATTACTTGGGATTGGGTCACACCAGCCCCGATCCAAGAGGAATGGGATTGTATACAAGCATCCCTGTTGAACAGAGCAGCGTGCACCCATACAGGAATCATTCAGAGGAAGAAATGCTTCAAGTTCAAGCTGCAATTGAGGCATCAAAGCAGGATCTCAGGGTGAGCTATTCCTTGAAGCTCATATTAGTTTATAAGAATCATTCATTCTATTCTCAAGCTTGCTCTAAACTGGATATGTAGACTATCCACTCATACCAATGTATCTATTATGTTGTTAACAAGCCTATTAAGTGGGTATATGATCTGAGATTTCAGATTAATTTCTGAAATCTTGATTGTTGGACATATACCTCTGACAAGGGTGCTAGAGTTGTTTTGACAAGGCTTGACATTTATAATCTAATGACCTTGACAAGTGACCACTCAATATCATCCATACATTTGATGCAGGTTGCATCTGCCCGTAGGATTCAGCAAGAGCAAAACAACCTTGGAGATGATGACATGGATCATGCAATTTCATTATCTTTGATGGTTCGATTAAGAAAGTTTTCTTTGATTTTTAGTTTTCCTTTCTTTTCTATTTTGATGAACCTGGCGAAGGCAGGGACCTTTGCCCACCCTTTTCCACTTGCCACATCTGGGAGGTGGTCTATAAGTAAAGGATGTTCTGCACAGGTCAGGTTTCAAACTTGAAGCCGGGACTTGGTGCACCAAATCCTTTGTGTTACTAGTATCATTGGGCCCCTCCATAGGGTTTTCCATGTTTAATTCTTTCGAGTTGTTTATGTTATGAATTTATCAACAGACTGCAGAAATAGAGAAAGCAGAGCATGAGCAAGAGTTGAATCATGATTTACGAGCTACCACTTCAAATGAAAAGACAAACGAGACTAACGCTTCAAAGGTATTATATTTTGGGTTAATATAGTATTTGGTGTTTAAACTTTGTCTATTTTTATAATTAATTACCTGAACTTTAAAAGTGTCAATTTATTACGTATAAATTTTTTAAAATCATTTATAGTACCCAGATACGGTAGTTAATTATAAAAATGAGTAAAGTGCAAGTGGTTGATTGTAAAAAGGGACAAAGTTCAATTAGCTGATTGCAAAAATTTGTAAAGTTTAGGTAATAAATTGATATTTTAAAATTTCAAGTAGTTAATTATAAAAGTGGATAAAGTTAAAGGAACTAATTATGACATTTGCCCTTATATTTTTTCCAAATGTAACAAGCAGCCTGTTAGGTTCATAACGTGTGTACTTGGCATTATGATGCCTGTCTTTCTTTGACATGGTTGCTCAAAAACTTCTTTGTTATCAATATGTGTGATTTAATTCACAGCTTTCTGAATGACTATGTATTGAGAGTCCTAATGTTGAAGCTTTTTTTACCATTTCAGCATAATGCCTGTTCTCGTATAATGCTAAAAGTATCAGCAAATGATGATGATAGTCAATCCTGCCTTGGGGCTGTTGTGGCTCAATAAGCTTTGAATTAAGAATAGTCTCAGTTCTTATTCAACACTATGAACCTGCCGCTTCATAATTTTTAATGTTAGTAAAGCACATTACATTGGCAACAGATAATATATACAGTTTACACAAACTGATACCTAGTGTTGTTGCCCAGTATTATATAATATTTTTAATTCAAATTGCCTAATAAGGAATATTTTCACTATATCTTACAGGAAAAAGATACTTTTAAATAAAATTTCTGTTAAAAGAGAAAAATAGAGAGAGAAGAGAAACCGGAATCCTATTTTTATTATTTAATATTGGACTGTATAAGTATTTATATATACATACAAAAAGATGGTATTTTATGGACTAAACTATGTGGGACACATGTACGTATATCATTTAACACTCCCCCTCAAGCTGGAGCATATAAATCATATGCACCAAGCTTGTTACAAATATATCCAATGCAAGATCCTCTAAGAGATTTAGTTAAAATATCAGCCAATTGATCATTTGAGTTGATATGGTTAGTGATAATACAACTAGAGATGATCTTTTCTTGAATAAAGTAATAGTCAATCTTTATATGTTTAGTTTTCTTATGAAAGACTGAATTAGAGGATGTATGTAATGCAGCTTGGTTATCACAAATTAGTTTCATTTGTGATATTTCACAAAATTTTAACTCCTGAAGTAATTGTGTCAACTAAGTAAGCTCACAAGTTGCTAAGGCCATGGCATGGTGTTGGCGGATCTTGTTGAGGACTTAGTGACCACGGGTTGGATATTCAAATCCGTTTCAATTCCCTTGGCATAGGAGTCCCTTCCTTGTTTACCTATGATTGCTTGGGGAAATGGGCTTGTTAGAGAGAACCCTAGATCTCTTGCAATTTGTGTTTTTGGATAATTCAAAAGTCTCTCTTTATTTTTACCTTTTTCTTTCTTAAGTACAATGCGATGCAAGGTGTGGGAGGGGCGAATTGCTATCTGCAATTGCCTTCCTATTTTTCCTCCCCTCACTACCTCTTCCATCATGCCACATCCTAACAACCTCCCCTACCTAGCATGATCCTTAACTGCTCTAATCCACTAACCCTACAGCTTCCCTATTTAGTCAATAGACCTACACGCTATTCTTCATTGCAGCTTGGACTGATTGCTGCAAGATTTCTTCCTATTTTTGGGGGTATAAACCTTCAGTGGGGCGGTTGAAGGTTGGCCGCTAACATGGCTCCCCCCCCTCAAGATGGCGCCTGAACTTAGGTGTGAAATGTGGGTAGCGTTGCTCTGTCATCATGGTGTCTTCCCAAGATGCTTCTGCCGGGGAGTAGCCTTCTCAGTGGATTAGGATTTCTGGCTTGGTGTTGCTATGGCGTGCTTGGAGGATCGCTTGTGGTGTTGGGATGGTGTGTCCTTGGTGAGTGAGTGATATCTTGGGCTATGGCGGGGGTTGTCCAATGAAGCATTTGAGGTAGGAGGTGTGGAAGACCGGGTGGAGTTTGCTATTGGAGGGGAGTTGTAGCTTGTAGGCGATAGAGCTGATGTGTGAGGCGACTGGGAATGAACCATAGAACTTTGGGGAGAGTTTATGAGTCTTGGCAGTTGCAAGGGAGGATTGGCGATGCGGTTGTAAGCGGAGGAGGACCAAGTCGCCTGGATGGAAGGAAATCTCCCGGTGCTTGGAATCATATTGTGTTTTCATGAGTTGCTGTGCATGGAGGAGTTGATGACGGAGCTCGATAAAGGCCTCGTTGCGGTTGAACAAAGCTTGATCAATGGCTTCTAGTTTGGTTTGACCTGCTGAATAGGAAAGGAGGTGCGGGGGGGCTCGACCATAGATGACCTGGAATGGTGTTGTCTTGAGCGAGGAGTGATATCCCGTGTTATAGCAGTACTTTGCCCAAGGAACTCAATATGTCCAAGTACGTGGCCTGTCACTAGTAAAGCAGCACAAGTACATTTGATGGTACGGTTGACCACTTCCGTTTGGCCATCACTTTGGGGATGATATGCGGATGAGAAGGATAACTTGGTTTCACTGAGTTTGAAGAGCTCTTGCCAAAACAAGCTGGTGAAAGTGACATCTCAATTGCTCACGATGGTCTTAGGTAAGCCATGGAGTTGAAAGATCCGGTCGAAGAAGATCCTTGCGATTGAGACAGTGGTATAGGGGTGACTGAGTGGTATGAAATGGGCATACTTGGAGAAGCGATCCACAATGACTAAGAGGACCGTCTTACCATGCGATGGGGCCAGCGAATCAATGAAGTTCATGGAGATGTCAGACCAGACTTGGTGGGGTATTGGCAGTGGTTGTAGGAGACCTGCCGGTTGAAGGTGCTCGGTCTTGTGTTGTTGGCAGGTGGGGCAGGTGTGCACCAAATCCCTTACGTGCTTCTTCATGCCTTTCCAAACGAAGTCACGGCTTATTCAATACAAGGTGCGCTGATGGCCTTCATGGCATTGATCGTGGATGGTCTACGTGATGGTGGAGCAAAGTGCTAATGAAGGTTCCAGATATACGCGGTCCTTATAGAAGATGAGGCCAGTGTCCAGGTGCCACTGAGGGCCCTTTTTGTTGTTGCGAATCTGATGGCAGAGCTCTTGTAGCGTAAGGGAAGAGGCTGTCTTATCCTTGATGAGGTCGAACAGTTCCAGCTGCGGTGCGGATAGCGCTAAGAGTTTTGCTGCCACTTCGTCCCGGCGAGACAGAGCATCAGCCACTTGATTTTGACGTCCTGGTTGGTACTGAATTTCGAAGTTGAACCCCATCAACTTACTGACCCAATGCTACTGTGGAGAAGTTGTAATTCGTTGTTCTAGCAAAAATTTCAAGCTGTAATGGTTTGTCTTCACCAAGAACCTCCTTCCCCATAAATAAGCTCTCCAATACTGTACTGCCTTGGTTAAGCCGATCAATTCCTTCTCATAGGCTGGCAGCTTAAGGTGTCACTGCACAAAAGGACGACTGAAGAAGGAGATTGGCTATCGTTCCTACTGTAGTATTGCCCCTATACCTGTCTTGGATGCTTCGCATTCGACAGTGAATGGTTGAGAGAAATCCGGGAGCTGCAACACTAGATTGTGGGTCGGTGCGTCTCGTAAGGTGAGGAAAGCTTGATTATACTCCGCTGTTCATGTGAAGCTATTTTGGCGCAGCATCTTGGTTAGGGATTCCACGATCATTCCGTAGTTCCGGATGAACCTATGGTAGTAACCTATCAGCCTCAAGAATCCCTGTAAGGTCGTGATGGTGGTAGGTTTTGGCCACGTTTGCACCGCGACGATCTTCTGAGGGTTAGCTTCCACACCTGTTATAGATATCTGATGGCCTAGATATGCCACCCGACGTTGTCCAAAGCTGCACTTTGACTGTTTGAGGAATAGTTGATGCTGCTTTAGTGTGGATAGGACTATGTTGATTTGCTGTAGGTGCTTAGCCCAAGTCTTGCTATACACGAGGATGTCATTGAAGAACACCAAGACGAATTTACGGAGGAATCCTTTAAAGATCTCATTCATGAGAGCTTGAAAAGTGGAGAGGGCATTGGTAAGGCCAAAGGGCATCACGAAGAATTCGAAGTGGCTGTGGTGGGTGCGGAAGGCCATCTTCTCTACATCCGTTGTTTGCATTCTCACTTGGTCTTCTCATAGGCTGGTAGCTTAAGCTGTTGCTGCACAAAAGGATGGCTGAAGAAGGAGATTGGCTATCGTTCTTGCTGTAGTACTACCCCTATACTTATCTCGGATGCTTCGCATTCGACAGTGAATGGTTGAGAGAAATCTGGGAGCCGCAACACTAGATTATGGGTCAGTGCGTCTCGTAAGGTGAGGAAAGCTTGATTAGACTCCGCTGTCCATGTGAAGCTATTTCGGCGCAGCATCTTGGTTAGGGATTCCGTGATCATTCCGTAGTTTCGGATGAACCTACGGTAGTAACCTGTCAGCCCCAAGAATCCCCGTAAGGTCGTGATGGTGGCAGGTTTTGGCCACGTTTGCACTGCGGTGATCTTCTGAGGGTCAACTTCCACACCTGTTACAGATATCTGATGGCCTAGATATGCCACCTGATGTTGTCCAAAGCTGCACTTCGACCGTTTGAGGAGTAGTTGATGCTGCTTAAGTGTGGATAGGACTATGTTGATTTGCTGTAGGTGCTCGACCCAAGTCTTGCTATACACGAGGATGTCATCGAAGAACACTAAGATGAATTTACGGAGGAATCCTTTAAAGATCTCATTCATGAGAGCTTGAAAAGTGGAGGGAGCGTTGGTAAGGCCGAAGGGCATCACGAAGAATTCAAAGTGGCCTTGGTGGGTGCAGAAGGCCATCTTCTCTACATCCGCTGGCTGCATTCTCACTTGGTGGCAGCTGGAGGCCAAATCCAGCTTGGAGAAGTATGCTGCCCCATGTAATTCCTCCAACAATTCCTCAATTATGGGAATGGGGAATTTATCCTTGATGGTCCTTTTGTTCATGGTGCGGTAATCCATGCAAAAGCGCCATGTTTGGTCGGCCTTTCGGACCTGTAGCACCGGTGATGAGTAAGGGGATCAGCTGGGTCGAATGATCCCTCTCCTAAGCATCTCCTCGCACTGCTGTTCAATCTCATTTTTTTATTGTGGGGGTATCGGTAAGGCCTCACGACGACATGGGGCGTGCCCGGTAACAAGCTGATAACGTGATCACATGGGTGCTGCGAGGGAAGGCCTTAGGGTTCCTGGAAAACCTCCTTGAGTGTGGTGAGAAGTTGCTGCAGTTCATGTGTTTAATTGGCCTCTCTAAATGGCCGTTGCGAGTTGTGGTGTCTCTCCTGCCCCAACCATTCCTTGTATTCCAACGCATTCTTTTCCCTTCCGGAATGTCATTTTCATGGAAGAGAAATCCCAGGCAATAGGTCTTAAGGATTTCAACCAATTAACCCCGAGGACAACTCCTACACCGCATAAGGGTAAGGAGTATAAGTCTAACTGGAAGGGAATTCCATCTACCAGCAGCGGCACCTTTCGGTAAACCCCTTCACTTCTGATTCTCTCACCATTTGCTACCACCACCTGCAACTTGGCACGGGCTTCTACATGTAACCCCACTTTTGCCGTTAAGGGTGAATTGATGAAGCTATGAGTGCTCCCTGAATCCACTAAGACCTTAGTTTCCTGCCCCCAAATATGTCCCACTACTTTCATTGTTTGTGCCCTTGTTAGGCTTGCCATGGCTTGCAGGGAGATTTCCAGCTCGCCCTCTACCTCCTCTCTTATATTCTCGCCGCCCTTGGTCTGCCACTCAGTGTCTTCCTTTTCGCACTCCAACCAGAAAAGCCTTTTGCACTTGTGTCCCACCGTAAACAGTTTATCACAATTAAAGCATAGACCCTTAGCTCGGCATTCTTCCAAATCGGGCTTACTCAGCCTTCGGATGAATGGTGGCTTAGCCTCGCTCGGAGGGGTGACCGCTTGGCGTGGTCTTCCCCACGTATCCTCCCTTGTTGGTTGGCCTCGCCTTTCGTATAGTCGGGCAAGATTCATGGCCTTCGAGAGACTAGATGGCTGGTGGAGCTCCACTTCCACCGCAATAAACTCCTTCAACCCACTAATGAAGATGCCAATTTCGTTTTTGACTGTGAGGGTCTCAATTTGGGCAGAGAGCTGTTCAAATTTCCACCGATACTGGTCCACCGTCGTCACCTGGTGTAGTTTGGCCAATTCCCCCACCTTGTTGCTTCGGATGGGCGGGCTAAACCTCAAATCACACAGGAGTTTAAACTCATGCCAACTCCTTATCACATTCTCTCGCGCTAGCTTCATGAACCACGGTTTTGCATCTCCTTCTAGCTAGAAGGTTGCTAGTTCCACCCTATCCACCTCCTTCACGAGCTGGTGTTTGAAGAATTGCTCGCTTCGGTTAAGCCATGCCAGCGGATCGGTGCTTCTATCGTACTTTGGAAAATCCCACTTGGATTATTTGGGAATGGCCGGACCTCGTTCACGCCGTTACTCTCCCTTTGAGTCGCCGCTTGTCTTTGAAGTCTGGTCCTATTGCTTGGACGTCGAACCTTCTCTCAAAAGGGTCTCCACTTGGGTAGCCAACTGCTCTTACCAAGCTTCCATCCGTGCCATGCGTGCCCTGTCCTCCTGGTACATAGCCACGAGGGATTTTGAGGAGTTGGTGCACTTTCCACAAGTCCTCCATGCCTGGCTCTAATACCAACATGTTAGCAGATCTTGTTGAGGACCTAGTGACCATGAGTTGGATATTCAAATCCGTTTCAATTCCCTTGGCACGGGAGTCCCTTTCTTGTTTACCTATGGTTGCTTGGGGAAACAGGCTCGTTAGAGAGAACCCTAGATCTCTTGCAATTTGTGTTTTTGGATAATTCAAAAGTCCCTCTTTATTTTTTCCTTTTTCTTTCTTAAGTACAACGCGACGCAAGGTGTGGGAGGGGCAAATTGCTATCTGCAACTGCTTTCCTATTTTTCCTCCCCCCACTACCTCTTCCGTCATGCCAAATCCTAACAACCTCCCTTTCCAGGCCCGATCCTTAATTGCTCTAATCCACTAACCCTACGACTTCCCTGTCTAGTCGACAGACCTACACTCTATTCTTCATTACAACTTGGACTGATTGCTGGAGGATGTCTTCCTATTTTTGGGGGTATAAACCTTCAGTGGGGCGGCTGAAGGTTGGCCGCTAACACACGGTATTCTGCTTTTGTACTTCATCTAGCCACAACATCTTGCTTCTTACTTTTCCATGATATTAGGTTACCTCTAATCAGTACACAATAACCCGAAGTAGATTGTCTGTCAGATGGAGGACTTGCCTAATTAGCATTATAATATCCAATTACTTGGGAATGACCCTAATCTTCATATAGTAGGCCTCTACGTAGAGCATTTTTAATATATCTAAAAATCCTTACAACTACATTCCAATAATTGTTATAGGGTGATTAGAGAAATTGGCTGACAATACTAATCACAAAGGATATATTAGGTCGAGTGACAGTAAAATAATTAAGTTTGCCAACCAACCGACGGTATCTACCAGGGTCTGCAAATAACTCTCCTTGTCTTAGTAACAATTTCACATTAAGATTCATTTAAGATTCTATAGTCTTACAATTGAGCATCTTAGTTTCTTCTAGAAGATCTAAAGCATATTTTATTTGGCAAAGAATGAATGATTAGATGAATTATGAGTCATACCAAACTTCATAACCACCATACTGAACTATCCAAACCAAGCACATGGAGACTGTTTCAACCCATAAAGTGAGCGACAGAGTTTACATACCATATTAGACTCCCCTTGAGCAACAAAGTCTGGCGGTTGCTCCATATAAATCTCCTCCTAGAGTTCACCATGAAGAAGGGCATTTTTTATGTCTAATTGGTACAAAGGCCAATGTTTCATAGCTGCAATGGATAGAAACAAGCAAACAAATGATATCTTAGTAATAGGAGAAAAAGTATCAAGATAGTCCAAACCGTATGCTTGAGTATAACCCTTGGTAACCAATCGAGCCTTAAGCTAGTCAACATGACCATCGGGACCAACTTTTATAGCATAAACCCATTGACACTCAACTAGAGATTTTTCAGGAGGTAAAGAGACCAAGTCCCAAGTACCATTAGCATGTAAGGCAGTCATCTCCTCTACTATTGCTTGTGTCCACCTTGAATTTAAAAGTGCCTCACTCACATTTTTAGGAACAGAAATAGAAAATAAAGATGAAATAACAATGCAATAGGATGGGGACAAGTGATGATAGCTAAGAAAATTATATATAGGTTGGGAATTACGAGTAGAATGATTACCTTTTCAGTGGGCAAGTGCTATTCTCTCATTACTCGTCGGTATTATCTATCTCTTGATGTCACTTTCTTTGAATCTTCCCTCTTTTATTCCCTATCTTCCAAAAGGTCTCTTTTTAGGTGTATTGCCACATGGGGGATTATTGGTAAGGACCTTTTGGAAGCATCAAAAGAATTCTTGGCATCTGGACACCTACTCAAAGAGATCAACTCTTCCTTCATCTCCTTGGTTCCAAAGATTGCCAACCCATCTAGACTTGGAGAGTTTCGACCTATTGCCTGCTGTAATGTCATTTACAAGGCCATCTCTAAAGTCATAGTAGAACGTATCAAAAGGGTCCTTCCATCTTTAGTGGGCAGCGAGCAAGCGACGTTTATCCCTGAAAGAAGAATCACTGATAACAT
This sequence comes from Laguncularia racemosa, assembly GCA_037954665.1. Classification (NCBI taxonomy): domain Eukaryota; kingdom Viridiplantae; phylum Streptophyta; class Magnoliopsida; order Myrtales; family Combretaceae; genus Laguncularia; species Laguncularia racemosa. The sequence goes on from JBBMOL010000016.1 coordinate 4,060,701, forward strand.
CTTCCTCGCACAAGAATTGTTGGCAGGTTATCGTACTCAATCCACTTCACCTAGGTGTACCCTTAAAGTGGACCTCTAGAAAGCCTTTGACACGATTAAATGGGACTTTTTGATGACTACTCTCCACGCTATGGGCTTTCCTCCCCACTTATGCTCCCTGATTCATCAATGCATCTCTACCCCGAAGTTCTCCATCAACATCAATGGGGAACTCACGGGCCACTTCCCTAGTAGGAGGGGGCTTAGGCAAGGCGATCCGTTATCTCCTTACCTTTTTGTGTTGGGAATAAAGATCCTGTCTACCCAACTGAGGCGGCTAACTGTACACCCCCAATTCTCCCTCCATTGGAGATGCAAGAAGGAGAAATTAACTCATCTATGCTTTGCAGATGATCTTCTCATTTTTTCTAAAGGTAACCTCCAATCAGTTTCCTTGATTAAGTTAACACTCCAGCAGTTTCACTCTATGTCAGGCTTGGAAGTCAACAACAACAAGAGCAATATCTTCTTTTCTCATGTCCCCACAACTGAGAAGGAGGCCATTCTATCTTTGACCCAGTTCCAGGAAGGTTCATTGCCAGTATGCTACTTGGGGATCCCCCTCTCCTCTTCCAAATTGCGTAAAGAAGATTATGATGCCTTGCTAGAGAAAATGTTATCTCGGGTCTCATCTTGGACGTCTAGTTACCTCTCTTATGTAGGGAGATTGCAACTAATCAAATCCGTCCTTGTCTCCCTTCAAGTCCATTGGAGCAATGTATTCATACTTCCCAAATACGTTACTAGGAAGATGGACAGCCTACTCAGGAACTTTCTATGGAGTGGAAACCCTCATACATACACTAAGGCCAAGGTCAGATGGAACGAAGTTTGCAAACCACTTAAGTGTGGGGGCCTAGGCATTCCAGACCTTCACCAATGGAACAAAGCCATCTAGATAAAGCATATTTGGCACCTTTGCAGGGACGGGCCTAAAACCCTTTGGCCTGAATGGGTCCACTCCACTTTCTTGAAAGGGCGAAGCTTCTGGACACAGAAACCACCCGCAACATGCTCCTGGACATGGAAGAAATTGCTTAAACTCAGATGCTTAGTCCGCCCCTGTTTTCAATGGATCCCCAATAATGGCCTCACCATCTCCCTTTGGTCAGACTTATGGCTCCCAATAGGTCCCTTAGATCAGTTATTCAGTGCACATGAGATGGGTAGCACCGGCCTCCCTCCTACCACCAAGCTTTGTTCCCTCATGGAAGGTAACGAATGGCGCATTCCTAAGGCAGTGCTAAATATGAATATCCAGATCCCTACCTCCCTCCTTCCCAATGCATCAGTCAATGACCGCCTCAGATGGATCCATTTTGCCAATGGTGACTACACAACTAAGAGTGGGTATGCATTCCTCTCCCCTTCAACATGGGAAGTCCCTTGGGTTAAGGTGATTTGGAATAAATACTCAATCCCTAGACACTCATTTTGTGACTACCTTCATTGCCCGACACACTTTCGAAACTGGCAAGGGGCTACTTCTCTACTACTGGCCTCAATTGGCTCCAGCTCTCCTGACTTCAATAGAAGATGTGCTGCACTAGCTGCGTCGGTGTATTGTATTTGGAGAGTGCGTAATAATGTACGCCTAGGGAACCACATCCCTAGCTGGGGTTCTGTTATAAACCAAATTAGAGCTTATTCCTCCGTCTTGTAACACTCTCATGTAGCTCTTTATTTTTGCATTTGCTTTACTTTGTCCTTATGACTATGATGTAAATTTTCTCGGCTTACGGTTGTACACTTTTGGATATCAATAAAATTTAACTTATCCAAAAAAAAACTTATTTAATAGATCGAGCTGAGAGTTTATCCTGATCAGGAGACATATCGTGAACAAAGCTTGTGCAACCAAAGACATTTAGAGGAAGAATGTATAATGATTGACCGGGGAATAAGATAGCGTGAGGAATTTTGTATTGAAGGATAGAGGAAGGCATTCTGTTAATGAGACAACATACAGTAAGCACAGCATTAGCCCAATAACGAGTAGGAACATAGTGATGCAAAAGAAATGTGCGAGCAGTCTTGATTAGATGTCGATTTTTATGTTTAGCAACACCGTTTTTGTGAGGTGTAAGCACAAGACGATTGATTTAAAATTCTATGAGACGACATAAATTGAGTAGAAAAATACTTAGGAACATTATCACTATGCAAAATTTGTACAAATGTATTAAATTGAATTTTGATTTCAGCATAAAAAGACTCAAAAATAGAAAGTAGTTCAAAACAACTTTTCATCAAATATAACCAAGTATATCGAGAATAATCATCAATAAAGGTTACAAAATATTGAAAACATAAAACAGAGATGACACGACTAGGATTAGCCAGTATTTGATCATGAATTGGAGTAAGATCAAGACTTAGCATAGCAAGAATGCAGACCATAAAGAATTTATCTCTCTGAGCTAAATCATCCTTGAGAGACTGATTGGGATGAAAGAGAGAGTTATATTCAGCCTTAATAGATGCTCATCGAGACTGATTGGGATGAAAGAAAGAGTTATATTCAGCCTTAATAGATGCTCATCTTTTAAGAAAATCAGTGATAGATATACCCAATTGTTTTAAGTTAAGTAAATTAGAAATTACCAAATACAAATACTGTATATCATTAGTATAAAGAGTCTTTGCTTGAATCCATACATCATAGCATGTGTGATAATGATTGTAAATTGGATGAAGGGAAGAATCAATGGATTACCACAGAAGACTCAATAGTGAAACATCGGCTCTTATCTAATTATCTCTATTTTCCTTTTGCTCATCTTCTACTTTAGTGGTCAAGTGGTCCTGTAGACTTTGACCCATACACCATAACTCTATTGCTATAGACCAAGATAAATAATTTCAAATGCCCATTAGTTTCTTGGTTGTGATGGCAGGAGATGGAGATTTAGAAGCTCAAAAAAGGATCAGTTTTTTATGAGGAACTATCATAAGCCACATTAGATTAAAGGAACACCTTAAAAGGAATGAAAAACGGTGAAAAGAACAAACACACAGCAGTTGCTAGTGGTGGTCAGCGGTGGTTGGTGGCGAACAGCGGTGGTTGACGGTGGACGAAGGTGAACAAAGGAGGAAGAGGACGGTGTTGCTGTTTCATGCCTTAATAAAGCAAAGACCGGTGTGGAACACTAAAGATACTATCGGAAATTTCAAATAACAAGAAAGTAGTGGACAGTGGTGGTGCATGGCAACGCGTGGAGAAGCTTCCAGTGGCAAGATTTCTAGGATATGACATTGGAGAAGAGAGGAACACGATGATATGATCAGATTTCAAATCCGATATTGGAAAGACATGCAACAAGCTTGACTCTACCAAAATTAGGGTTTGTGTTTGGGCAATTTAGGAGCAGGGTTCATGTTTAGGATTTAGATGATTTAGGGTTTCTCATCTCTTAGCTTTGATACCATGTTAAAAGAGAAAAATAGAGAGAAAAGAGAAAAGAGAAACCAGAATATTATTTTTATTATTTAATATTGTACTGTATAAATATTTATATATGTATACAAAAAGATGGTATTTTATAGACTAAGCTATATCGGACAAATGTACATATACCATTTAACAATTTCTATTATGGTGGTCATTCCAACGGCAAAATTCATCCATTCCCTTGTACATTGGAAAAAAAGCATGTGAGATTATTTTTGGAAATGCTTCATGGTTTAGAGCTATGTATCAATATCCAAATTCTTTGACGACATTTCATATGCACTAAAATGACTATCTATATGAAATTGGCACAAGAATCAATTGACCCATTTCAGCTCAAAATGACTATGGCACCACTAATCTGTATTAATTTTGGAGTGAGACATTTCCAGTTTGTAATGATTAAGGTAATTGAGCATTACACATGTAGGTGATTGTTCTCGCCGCTAGAGGGTGAATATTGTACTCTGTTTTTCATAACAATAATTAATAAATTAGGTCCTTTTTACTAGAATTACTGAATCTTAATTTGCAGTTCCTTATCCTATAGAATCAATATGGACTTCCACATTGTCCCAAAAGAATAGCTTTGCATCATAAATTTCTGGTCCTATCTGTCCTGACTTATACTAAGCTCCTTGTTTATGATATGTTGCTTAGAGTTAGTCATCCTATTAAGCATGTCTACCAAAAGAGAGCTCATTTCTAGATTCTTGTCTAGAACTTACACTTAGTCCTTGTAAATAGATAATTAGTTAGAATTCTATAAATAAAGGCATCGTAAGACTTAGCATTACTTAGATCACTTTTCTTACTTTGACACTTGAAAAGAGCAAGGTTGCTCTTGTGAGCCTTCGTAGCTGGAGGTTGTGTGCTAGTTATCCTTTAAAAATCAATAAAAGAACCCTAACTTGCCCCTGTGAACCTATCAAGTGGACCTAATTCTCAATGATTACAGGAATTTCATGGAAAGATGGTGGCAGGAACATCACTACCACCAGAACCAGCATTGGATGATACAGACGCTACAGCTCTTGTTGTCCGAATGCCAGATGGCAGTCGCCATGGTCGCCGCTTTCTGATGTCTGATAAGCTTCAGGTGATCTCTGGAAATGGTATATTTTCTCTTTTCATTTTATCATCATTGCCACTAACAGCTACTTTGTATTTGTTAGTCTCTCTATGACTTTATTGATGCTGGTGGATGGGTGAAACCTGGAAGTTATAGACTGGTGAGTTTTAGCTCTTAGTAGTTGCATCTGCTGTTTTTGTTTACAAACTTATTCTAGGTATACCAAGTACAAGTCTTTGCAATTCATTGAATCAAAATGTGCTCGTGAAACATCTATTTGTAGTATAAATAACTTTTTTAAGGCACACTGAACGGTATAGGGAAGTAGAACTTGGCAAGCAATGGAATTGGACCTACACAGAGTCATGGGGAATAAAAATTAGATAAGCCATTTTCACCTAGTTGAACAGGACTTCGTAGCAGTAGTTGTCAAATTTTCTTTTCCTTATGACTCTTGGCTGGTCCCTGTAATGAACAGGTAAGGCCATATCCCCGCGAAGCATTTAGCACTGAAGACATGTGTCGAAGTATTATGGAATCGGGCTTGATTGGCAAACAAGAAGCACTGTTTCTGGAGCTGATTTAGCAGAAAATACTAATCAGCAACTTTCAAATTTCATATTTTGCTCACATGTCATCTTGGTCTTTATTTGCTTGTAGAGACGATCGTTCCAATGACTCATCGGCAGCACTGGAGTTCAGTAGTTGTTTTGTAAATATAAAAACATGTGGAAACTGTGCCCTCTTTGAAGTAATTTTGTGCGACGCACTCAGATTTCTCTCATGATTTCTATTTGCCTCGATCCTTCAATGCCAATTTTATTGGACGGCTAGACAAATATGAGTAATGTTTTGTTGTGTGTCGATCCTTTCCAAAGGTAGAAATTTTAGTCAAATTTATCAAGTCTCTTGAGCCAAGAAACAATAGACAGACTGTTTTGCTGCCTTTTTGGCTGTTTACCACGAGGAGACTGCAGCGGTTTGTCATCATCTCTATATAATGGACAGTCAGCATTTTACAATTTTTACTGGGATAATGCCCCGGAAATGAGCAATAAAGAATAACCATAAAAAATGATTAAAAAAGAAATGAAGATGGAAAAATGCTATGCCAGGAGAAGATCTATGAAGCTCCCTGCTCTTTTGTAGGTGCCGGAGCGGTCCAGTATTGTTTCACTGCAAAAAGAATCATCTGTCTCTCATGAGGCCCCTTCTCATGATCTACTATTCTACTTTCATATTGCATAGAATCAAGAATGTTCTTGATATTCACCACCATATCGATATCGTCCCGGAAAATAATACTTCCGTTAGGCCTTAATATCCTATCCATTTCCAGGAGAATGTCGTCCATTTCGCAACTGCCAGGAATACCAATGCGATTGTCAAAAACTGCAAAACAAAATGCCTGGAAGCACCATAGAAGATCAAATAAAAGTCTCACCTATCCTTGTAGAGGGTGAAGACTGAATCGGCATGAATGAAGTCGTAAGTTCTTGGATATGTAGACATGGCTTCACACCTGCAAGGTGCTATGTCAGCTAACATAAATACAAGGAAGTTCACACAATCGACTGCTTCAAGTGAGATTGTGCGATTATGTGCAGTCACTCATCCTGACATTGTGTGTGAAAATTCTAGTATATGTCAACACATACTAACATGTTTGGAAATATCAAATGAGAAAAAATCATCTGAAATGTGTAGGCAGGATTGAATACCAGCTTTGGTAGGTTCCAATTAATCCTCGTTCATATATGACTCCTAGAGTGTCGGCTCTAGCCTCAACAGGTACGATGTTCATCGTCCATACTGGATAATCAACCAATGCAGCTGCAAAACCTCCCAAGTAAGAGTTCATATCCAACAAGTTGCGGTATCTGCCTCTTTCTGCTAACTGATAGTCCAATTTCTTGTAGTATGCCATTCGGGTCTTCCACAGCTCTGTGTTCTTTTCGAATGTCTCAGCTGTTATCCCTTCCAAACTTCCACTACTAATTCTTGGTGGCACAGATGTTAATCTTTCGGGCCAATTTGCTAAAGACCCTCCTGCAACTTCCTTAAGGTCTGACACTTCAGGTAGTGGAGTTAGACAGGTTTCCATCGGAGTGTACCTGGAGGAAATTACAAAAAAAAAAAAACCTTTTAGCAGCTTGAAAAGCTTTCTAAAGTTATCCAATTCTATGCTCTGCTTGTGTAGACCATTTTAAGCAAAATTATCGTCCACACACAAAATTAACACAACATATCCTTGCACAATTCCAGAAGTTGATTTTTTTTTGCCCATAGTGATTCTATCACTAAAGACCAATTAGTTTTAAAGGTGTCAATGAGTCAAACTCACACACAAAGTATTCAAGTTTGGCTCAATATTTACTTGAGTTCGATTCAACTACACTACAATTGAGTAGAGCTTGAACTTGACTCAAGTAACTGGTTGAATCAAGCTCAAGCATTTTGGCTTTCTAATTGAGTCCAACTCAAGCTTAAATATAAGTCAAGTTTAGGTTAAATGTAGGAATCAATATTATTTTATTTAGAAATTTTTTTTCCAAGCTTAAAATAAGGCTAAACAGGTTTAATTGGATTGAACTCGAGTTGAAGCTCTACTTAATCAAGCTCTCTACTTAATCTTTGAATTTTTACATTGAGCACAAGTACAATACTATTATTATCTCGCTTTGATTATTTCTACTTCTAGAAGCTGGATGAACCCAAAGGCATCCATGGTTAGTATGACATGATACAGTGAACATGAAGTTACAAAATTGCCTCTGTCCTAGTCCTTCGTTCCTAACTACGTCAACAGGACCAACTTTAGAGAGGGACGATAACGTCCTCCATCTGGCTTTCTTTATCACCTTCACTGGTTTGAGTTATCATTCCAAAGGGTTTAGTTGCTTCCTAGGGGAGACATCTACTTTTGAATTCAAAAGAGATACTCAAAGAACAAAACAATAAAAGCAGAACACACCACATCTACAAATTAAAAAGCAACTACAGGCTCCTATAAGCAACATTCTTGTTGTTTCTATCTGCCTAACCATGAGGGAAGAAGAGAAATAAGATTCTTATTCTTTCTTGGATATATAGAATCAATTTTTCAGCAAATTATCCCAATCAATGAAGATGCTAAGACTGATAAGAGACATAAGCGCTCAATATGATCGTTTACAATCTTCTTCTTCTTCTTCTTCTTCTTTTTTTAAATCTGATTTACCTTAGTTCTAGTCTAGTTTAGCTGTGGTTGAAATCGATGTTTCATAAAATTTTCCTCCACTTCAGAAGGGACGTATGATTTTGTTTCCGTTCTGGAATTCTTAGTCATAGTCTAGAACCCAACCAACGACAAGTAGTCAGGGGTGTCTTGGACCTGAACCATTTACAGGTTAGGAACGTAGGATTTTGGAATAAAATTAATTTCAAGTTGTTTATAAAGAGTAATTAAGTGCACGTCAGCCCCAAATTTGATTTGGCATTTGAAAGTATTACTAAAAATGACATCAAATCAAATAAGGTATAGGTAGGGCCTATATGGATGACCAGAGCAGGGGCTGCATGCATTGTTATATGTTTTTAAATTCTGGGTGATTGGGGTATTTCACTAGTTCCATTCTAGGGCTGTCCATATTTTATACCATAATAATTTTAATTTGTGTGCAAATAGAGGAGGAACAGACTCATGCAAAGAATCAAATGAGACATTACCAGGCCTTATCAGGATCTTGTGCAGGGCAGAATGGAGGGAACTTGAAAACCTTCCTACTAACCTTACAATGGATGTGGTTAGTAGGCTTTTGCCAAATAGCAATATTGCCCTTTTGTTTGAGTTTCTTCCAACACAACCTCTTTGCAATAGATTCAATCACATCTTGTTCTGCTTTCAAGTCCTCAGCTGTTCTATCCCACCCTTTCCAGTGCCTCTCCCAGTTGATTGGTGGCCCTGAAAGGATCCAATAACCGCCCGGCTGCAGGATCCGATCCACCTCCATTAAGTATGCGCCATCTGGATCATCAATTTTTTTTTTTAGTTAAATAGACATATTAAGCTCAAGTATTATCGAAACAGCAATCTTTGTAAAGATGTGCTTTTGAATGCAATGGTCAATCATATTTAGAAGTAAATATACTACACTATTGCATGTTGATAAAAGCTTAAAATCAATAGAAAAGTGTAGTTTCCCAATATAATACGACATGCCGATAGCAGGTGACCGAGTTTTTACAAATCACAAAGGGCAAACTTTATGAATGAATGTGATCTTATTGACCCGATCGTACGTCTAAACGCTGCTCAAATGTTATTTAAGTCTAACGTATGCAACTGTGTCCTCATGAGCTTCCATTTTATGCAACACAAACATTAAACTTGCTAATCGTTATCATGAAACAAATGGCACAACCAGAATGGCAAGGACATAGTTGAAAGATGAACTATTTCATGGCGTTTTGCTAATGATGTTTGCGTCTGCTAGTGGTATTTTAAAAGCAGAATAGTTAAAAATGTACAAAAATTAGTAGTACTGCTACTGCTATTTGCTACGGCGACTTAGTTACACAAACCAAAATTTAGGATTCGGTTCCCAGGGGGCTTATTTTGTGCATTTGGTTTTGTCATGCTACAGAAGAAGTTATTACCCAAGAACAAGTATTAAACGGGAATTACCGTATTGGCCCCAAGGGATCAAGCAACGAGAGCAATGAGCCATGTCAAAGGCTCTTGAAGGGTAAGGGAGTCTTTTGGAAGCTAGGACTCCAATAAGTGCAGGGACTCCTCTTTCAAGAGCAAACTGAACTTGGGCCTCGTGGGTGTCTCTTGGTGCAAATGACATGGTCAATATGTCCCTTGACAAGAGGTATGCTCCCCAACTTGCCACCTTTCAAAATAAATAAGTAATGATCAATGAGCCCTTGTACCTTCTTGTATAAAAAAAGTCAAAATTAAAAATAACTTATGAGAAATTTTACAAACAATAATTGTTAGATTGTAGGTAAATATGAGTGATTGCAATATGATAAACGAAAAACAGATTTAATAATTTTCTTTAATTGATTCAACCTTTACAAATCAAGTGACTTCTTGATTTTGACTTATATGATATTTCAAAATTGGCACGACGGGTTAGGCAACTGACCCAGGTGGCCGCCAGTTGTCCAATGAATGCTAGAAGTTGACCAAAGTTTGAATCCTTTCTGTCTTTCTCTTTCATATCATATGATATTTATTTATTTCATAATTTGTGCATTGTGCTAGGATTTTCTTAATTATTATCAACTAATATATATTAAAAACTCTATTACATCAAGTGTTTTGATAAGTAATATGTAATCTAAGTTAAGATTAATTTGTATTAACGATGTATAATTACACTTATAAACCCGTGTGTTTGTGTTTGTGTTTGCACTATAAGTATAGGCACAGGCTATGGAGAAAAATTAGGGTTGAATTTGTTTGTGGAGGGGGGACCCTCATAGCTTAAAAACTTGAAAGAAGAAGCGGTTTTATGACCGGTTGCTAAACGCAAAACGGTGTGCGGTCAAAGTTACTTCACCTTAGACTTTGACTCTCTTTAAAGATGAGTGTTGTGTTTGTGTATGAGGAAGGACAAGGGCAAAGTAAAACTTACTTTCCTGACGTTGTTAATGCGAGTTTTTAATAATTAATTATCAGCTCTTCTAAAGATTAAAAGATAAAGAATACGTAAGCGCAGTTTTAGGTACGATTAACTTCATGGGAAGTGGGGATTCTAAATTCTGGGACACACAGAACTATCATCTCTTGAACAAACTAAGTAAACATATAGTGGAAGTGTTGTTTTTATTAATAGTTGCTAGTGGGAATATCCTCCTGAATAGTTGTTACGTTTGTATTTGTACCCTAACCTCTGACTCTGACCTCATTCATGGTTAGTAGTTCTTCTTTTTCAAAGGTTTGATAAGAAGCAGAACCAGATTGCATGCATGATTGATTACTAACAAAGAAAACAAACACAACAGAGGCAAAACAAAATTGTCGGCTCATCTCGCCAATAGCATATAGGATAGGAGTTTCTCAGTGACCAACTTTGCAGTCTAAATCTAATAATAAATAATGATCATACATTCGTAAGACATAAATCGCCTCCAAAGTCCAATGGGTTTGGTGGTTACACTTCTACTTGCACCATAATATATGTGCTGGCTTGACCACCAAGCAAACCCTCCCAAACACAAAAGTCATTACCCCGTTAATCTCAACCACATCTCCTACCTCTTCTTATTTCACCAACACCTTCAAAATTTTGTCTCCCACTCATTTGCTCCTCTTAATTGATTTTTTTTCTTCTTTTTATATTTTTCAATCTTTAGTATGAGTCAAGTCGGGCAATAAATTTGTCTTAAATGCTAATTAAAATTGCATTCTTCCTACTATATCGAATGAGAATTTTTAAGAGAATTAAATGCAATACCGTAGAAATTTAAAATAAGAATTTTATTATAATTTACCCATTTCTATGTTAATCTTATTGCCAAATGTTAAAATCTAGGCCATTCCTTATATAACTAAAATAAAGTTTTTCAAGACCTCTTTTATGCCATTCTTTTTCTTTTTTCCTTCTTCCCTGTAAGAGCGGCATGCTCATATATATATAAGAGAACATAAAATGGAGATGCCACATCGACAATCCTATCCAAATTTTAATGCTATAGCATTGGAAAAGGAAGCTTATAAATCGAAATCGACTGCCTCCGTTGATAGAAGGTCCAAGTGGTTTCACTTAGTAAGACCTTATTACATGTTAATATAATTAATTCGGCCAAAAAAATGAAATCCTCTAATTAAAAATATCATGAACATTATGACAAGTATGCACGTTGATCGGAACGTTGATCAATCGGGACCAAAATCAAATTAAAAAAATTGTATACAAGCATCGGATCGGCCGGTCCCAAAAACCGAAGTGGCCGGTCCGTTCCTCAAGAAAATCAATCGGAAGTTAACTAAGCGCAAAGTGAGAAAAAGAAGAAGAAGAAGAAGAAGAAAAGAGAAATTTAACGTAACGTACCCCACAACCAGTGTCGATGGCAGTCCTTATAGAACCATCTTTGAGGTTGATCAACTTCCCAATATCGTCAACATATGCATCAGCGCCATTTGAAAACATGGTGCCGCCACCAGGGAAAGTGAACCGGTCCCCTTCGAACCGGATCCAATTTTGCTTCTTTTTCTCCACAGTCAGGTCCTTATGTGGGACGTTGGCAAACCACGCCGTGTCCCGGCTTTGCGGCCACCGGAACGGCACTTTGTACCCGTAAGGTGCCGGAGTCCTACACTTCAATCTCTCGTTATCCTTAGGACAATGCCTCTCCCGATAAATCAGTCTCTCTCTGTCGAACTTAAGCGATCTTTGGACGTCCTCACACGGGGTGTACTCACTATATTTGGGGTCACAAGGAGGGTAGTGAAGCTCACGCGGCGCGGTAGGGATGAGGTCATCGGCGCGGTGGTGGGCTTCGAAGTCAAGGATGCCGGTGGCGTTTCGGGATGGGGTGCAGGGGAGTTTATCGATAACTATGGGATTTGGGCGCACCGGCGTGACAGTGCCACGGGAGTTCTGCCATATACCGATAAGGTAAAAACTGGTGCAGAGTATAGCGACGGTAACAACGTAATATAGATTTGCTTTCTTGGTCCTGAAAGGTAAGTACGATAATAGGCTCTGACAAACTTTGGCCATGGAAATTGAAAATCAAGACTTTTGATATTATTTGAAAGCAGAATTGGATTAATAATAATAATAATTAAAAAAAAAATTGGGGGGTGTTTTGGATTAAGATTGGATGGACGTGGATCAATTCATGAATTGTTCCTAGAAATTCATTTTCTATTGAGGGAGACGAATAGAGAGTCGAAGTGAGGACACTACGTGCAGAACATAGCATATATGGAGAGAGACGTAATAGGAGTATACTTTCAGATACTTACACCTAAATAATTATGCCAATACATATGTAATACGTAATATATAATGTGTAATATATTATATGTGACCAAATTAGATAAAAATGTTGGTCTTTAGCTTGTGTTTTTCTTTCCCAAAATACATTCTCTAATTTTTCCTTTTTTTTTTTTCTTTTTCAATGAAGTGAAAAACTAGTGCTTCAGCTTTATTTATTCATTTGTTTTTTTTTTTCAACTTTAACATTTTTCTATCTTGACATCCAACTTTTTAAGACAAGTTTGTCTCTTGCATTTATCCTTTTAAAATTCACTCCTTGAATCATTGCAAAAGAAAAATAAATTTCAAAATTTGGAGATCCGAATAAAAGTTAGGAAAAATTACAACGATATAACTTATGTTTTTGGACTTATAAATAAGTGAATTTTTTTATATTTTTTTAACAAACACTTGATATATAGCCTGACATACAAAATGAGAGTCACATTGGAAAAAGTTATCGATTGTTAATAAAAAATGTAATTGAACATTTAACGAGCTCATTCTACAATATTTAATAACTTGAATTAAAAAAAAATAGAAAAGAGCCAAAAGAAAATTTGAAAATCTAATTTTGCTAGTTTTTTTTTTCCTTTTCTTTACTAATTAATATATTTTATTTCTTAAAATATAAAAAATAATAAAGAATTTCTAAAAGGGAAAAAAAAAAAAAAAACAGAGGCACCACTAATTGATATTTTACGCAGTAATTAAACAGGAAAGAAAACTCTCATTTTGGGTTCCCATGCTTTTTACTGTTCACTCTGCCTTGATTTGACTTACCCGTTTATTCAACAAATGGCAGGATTTAGATTGACGCCATAAATTTAACGCGTGTGCTCGTTATGGTAAACAAATAAAAGCTTCAGCTCCGTAACTCCTACGTTGATTCAGTATTATATACGTTTTAATTATCAATCTTTCCAATTCTTTTCTTGCAATGGAAAAGGCAAAGTTAAAAGAGAAAAAAAAAAAAAAAGAAAAAGAAAAAGAAAAAGAAACAAGCTTATCTTTTTTTTTTTTCTTTTTAATGTTTTTTCCCTATTCGACCTAGTACTATCTCATATGAAGTGGATGATGGATCTACTCATACTAGTAATTAAATATGCAGTGATAATATCATACATGCTATCATAGGATCTATAATTTTTCGCCTTACACTGAAATAACCTACTTCTTCTTGCAATCAGATAAGTGGATTATTAATTTTGTTATGTTAATATTTTTAATTTACACGAATATCTATTATAAGAGGAGGTGTTGAGGAAAAGGAATGGGCAAAGGGCTTAGATCAGCATTGATTGATCCTTCGCAATATCCTGTTTTATATATTTCTTGACATATAAGTTATTCACTATCATATGTTTTATGCTTTGACTTCTTTTATATATATATATATATATATATGCTATTATATATAAAAAATTAGGATGAATATTTATAATAAAATTTAAATAAAAAATCAAATTTTATAATAATTTAAATAGAGATAAGCACTATATAAGTGATACAATTAAAGAACGACATCACATAAAGTAATGCAACTATAAAATGTGGTTACTTTCAAATTGAGGATGAAAACTATAGATTCAAGGATGGAAGTTATGTGTGTCTAATGTGTCACATCATCAAGATATGAGGATATTACATTAGAATCATAATGTCATTTTGTATTTGCTCCATTTTACATAATATTCATACTCTATTTGAATTATTAAAAAGTTTCATACTTCAGTTAAATTTGACCAAAAAAATTCATCATTTGCTATGTAATTTTCTCATATATATACATATATATATATATATTATATGGGTAATTGATAGAGCATAAAGTTATAGGGACTTGTGTTAGGGAAATCAAGTGCTATGAACCTATGAGATTATGAATAATTCACTATACCACTACTGTTACATTATATTAGATTGATTTAGTCTTGCTTTACAACTTTTATCTTGGCTCTTTTAAGATTTTCAACATATCTTATATGTATGTTTCTCTTTCTTTCTTACTTGTTAAATCTATTGTGTTTGTATGTTTTGTGATTGATAGCCAAGAAATATGGATCATATTCAAACAAATTGATATTAGAGTAAAGTTGAGAGAAAAGAGATTTTGAGAGTTTGTAATCTAAACACTAAGGAGATAACTTAAAAATTTGATATTAAGGAGACTGATGGTCGCACAAAGTTCAAGCAGTGACAAGTATAAATGTGAGGGGTCTAGGTGCAATTTAGACTTAAAAGAAGGTATTTAGAATGACAATTAGAGTCCATAAATGATGATTGGTAGGCATAACTTGATAAGGCCTTGATGACAATTCAATTAAGTCTAACAAAAAATTTTCAATAAGGGGTATTGGTAGAGAAGATAGTTATGGGATTATGAAAGGTTTTGCAAGAGCTATATATGATCAAATTTCTTACGAATTGACTTGCATTAAAGTAGAGATTGCATTCACTTTAGACAAATGAGGGGTCATTGGTAAGAGAACATATTTTGGATTTTATGTTCTTGATTAATAGTTTGAAAAGCATTAATATTAAGGTCAAGAAAAAGACCAAACAACCAAACAATGATGTTGTTCTGTTTCCATCGTTTATGCAAGAATGGCTAGTCGATAGAAGAGGTGAAAAGCAATTTGTCTACTAAGGATTGGTTAAACCATGAGATAGGATCCATGGGCAATGAGGTGTAAAAGGTGTAATTACAAGAGATGATAGCAGAGGCATCCCTAAAACCTAGGTATTATCTAGTATCACTATAAACGAAAGGGCCATGTGAAGGTAAAGTATCTTAAAAGGTGAAGTAGGGGCCAAACGTTGGATAATAGAGGTAAAGTTATTTCTAATGTAGTAATTACTTAGTTAGAGGATGGAAAGCTATTATTAGCATATGATGATTAGTGTAAATTTACTTTTTGGATTTTGGACTATGAATATGGAGGCACTTTTTACAAGTTGCATGAAAGATTGGTTCCACACCTATAAGGCCATGTAGAGTGTTTTTGTATAAGTAGGTGACGAAGAGGTTGAAGATTGCTACTGTAGGTGGAGTTTAGGTTAAGCTACATAATGAGCAAATGTGCATGTTATTAGATGTCAGGTATTTGGTGAAGTTACTCTATAATGTTTTATCTTTTGACTTGATATATCATGGTGGTTATTATAGCATATTGAGATATGGTAACATGAAATTGTCCCATAAGGTTTGTTAGTAATAACAAGAGTTAAGTTTGAAAATTTGTTCTTGTTGTAATGATTCCTGGTGGTTTTGTTGTGAGTGTTGATCTTAAGGTGGAGGATCTTAATACTTGTGTTGTTGTTTGTGATAGGAAAACACATGTTGGCTTGAGCAACTAAGGAATGGTAAAATGACTTAATGAAAGTTGTTATGTTCTTATAGTTTTTTGTTTTGGTTTTTTTCCCCCTAAATTATTTCCTGTTGAGGTTACACTATAGTAGATTGTGTAGAACTTCAAAGGGTTGTAAAGCAATAAATTTTATTTAGAATAAATAAGAAGAAGTAAACAACAACAAATTGCAATAGAAAAATAAGTACAAAAGGGATAAGAAGATCAATCCAACCTGATATGATGCGGAGTTTAGAATGTCCCATAGTCTCTATGCCCACATAATGCCTCTATTGAGGACCTTGTGCATTTTTTTTTTTTTTACTTATAGTCCTTTTTCTTTAGAATTTTTTTTATTAACTGTTATTTATATTACAACTATTAAGAAAGAGGACATAAAACTTGATCTATCTCATTAGAAGACTAGTGTTCACTATAATGACCTTAGCATATAATTTTTAATGACATAACTTTACATGTGTTTACCTTATAAATTATTTTGTTCTCATAAAAAACGTACTTGAATGAAGACGTGCATTTCGTCAACTATCATTTGCTATTAATATATATATATATATATATATATATGCATTTCAAGCTTTTGTAAGCTCTTCACTTGCAGATAATATTTGAATGATACTCTTAACGCGTTTACTTGTTACATTTTAATATATGATTAAAAGTAACTATTAAACCGCCCATGTTTCCTACATTTTCCCCTTAAGAATTATATACTACATATAGTAATATCAAATGGGTGCTTTTCTGGCTAAATGCTATAAAGAACAATGAAGACTAAAGACTCAACTCAATCACACACTGATAAGTTACATACTTTTTCATTTATTTTTTATTTTTGTAATTTTTGACGAGTCCATTCACATGCCGCACATCCATACATACATCTTCAATTTTTCAAATAAGAAGTTGCAACCCTATCAAAATTGTAGAACCTAATAATCTAATATTATTGTACAAAGTAGATGGTTCTATATGTTTAATTATGATGCGCTTAGAAAAAGGGTAATTAACTATTGCATGCGTAGAGGTTATAGATAGGCTATTATTGCTTCCGGTTTCTAAGAATTTTCATGGTTCTTGCAATTTCAAATGATAATTTAAAGCGTGTATTAAGATAAGGATGAATGAGATTTGCTTATTCAGAATCAGAGCTCTCGAATGAAGAAATTGCTGAGAATATATATAATTAATTAATAATCATCTACCACACCAAGATATTGGGCAAAAAAAAAAAAAAAAAAAAGAGCTTTCCTTGCAATGGGGTTTTGTTTGTTTTTTTTGTCCTTTTTTATCGGTATCGGAATAAGGGCGTTTCCTTTTGTGTATAGAAAAATTCGAAAGCTAAGGTAGACGAGGTTGCTTGTTGGCTTTAACTAGAATCAATCGACTTTTCCCAGGAGATCTCTCGATCACCTCCGAAGTCTGATCCTTGCATGTGCTTCAGCTTCAATACGATATGAAAGTGTATCGACATGTTTACATACATATATATAGGCATTTATGGTATTTCTATCGTCTTCTCTTTGCTGCATATATAACATATAATGCAATTAGTTTTTCATTTAGTAATCAAGAGGCAGTTTTAAGTCAATTTACTATTTAGATTCAAATTAAGGATGCAATCGAGAATTATAATAGAGTATTCGACTGATCAATCCGATAAAAATCCTATAAAGTTTAAGATTGAGTTTTGGAATATAAAATAAAATTTGATAGAATTTAAAGTCGAGTTATGAGATTTAAGAAAAATCTGGTGGAAAAACTTAATTTGATAAAAATAATAATTTTTTAAAATAATAAATTAATAGTATAATTTTTAATGAATATATTTTATTTATTTTTATATATTTATATATAATATTATTTATAATTTCTTGCCAAACCCACCCGGTAACAGTAACACCGTAACAAGAACAACTTGACAATTGACATTACATAGGTCATTGCTCACTAGTTTGGTTACCACTTAGGCACTCACCACAGCACGGTCTGCTTTGCTTTTGCACTCACTCTAGTCGCTAGATGGCTCACGGCTCATGGCATTTGATAATTTCATTTGAATATTTGGCTTTGGCTTTTGCACTTCAGCACAGCACTTGCACTTTGTCTCTGTTCTGTGATTGACTGACTGTGTTCTCTTCTCTCTTCTGTTGACTCTTGTCTTGGCTCTTGCATCCACTTTTCCCTTTGCCATTTCCAGTCCACCCCACCTGGTGTCTCTTTCTGCTCTATATAATGTAGTAGCGTGGTGGAGTCTGTCCGATTAGGCGATTTCCAAAGACCAAAACCAAAGTTCACTAAGAACTGTCAACTGACACATGCACAACTCGTCAACAGCCTCGACTTGGCAACAGCAACGCAACTCATGCTTCTCTCTTAGTCTCTATGTAGCGGGCTTCATTTCATCTCGCTAGATCCTCGATTTGGCTCTATGGCTCTAGCCATCACGATTCACGAGTCACAACGAGACCACACCACTTATTGGAGCAGCTGTGCCCCACCACGGCTAGTGTAGGTAAGCCTTTTAATTTTTCTAATTTGTAGCAATTGTTTTGGGGTTTTATGTATATGTTTTGAGATGCATCTGTATTTATTTATTGGAGTCAATTCAATTGAATGTTGGATCCTAGATTCATAGATCCTATAGGAACCTACTGTGGTTGGAAAATTTTGGCGGGAAATCGATTGTCATAGATCAAATTTGTTTAGTGTGGTTTAATTATGTTGTTGAAAAAGAGTATGAAATTAGGGAAGCTTTGATTAAATGGAAGGATTCTTCCGATGTCAATATTAGTTCAATGGCCTATAAAATGTTTGAGAAGTTTGAAAAATATTGGGATGATGTGTATATTATTACGGCCGTTTACACTATTTTAGATCTAATTTTAAAATGAAAGTCGTGAACTTTGCGTTTATTAATTTTTATGGAGTGAATGCTTCCATGAAGATACAAAATGTTAGAAAAACTTGTTATTAGTTGGTTCAAGAATATCAGTCTAACGCTAAATCTCATCACAGCAAGAGCACTGTCAGTAGTTCTTTAATCTCTCCAACAAGCAATGATGTGCTTCTAGTGATTTTACAAGAAGATCAAGATTGGTGCAATACTTGCATATCATCAATACTGATGATCAGGTAAAGTTAGAGTTAGAGCATTACTTAAAAGAGTATGTGTTGCCTTGGATAGATAATTTTGATATCTTTAGCTAGTGAAATCAAATGAAATTAAATATCCTACATTGTAAGAAATAGTTAATGATATATTAGTTGTTCCTATATTCATAATTGCTTTTGAATTTGTATTTGGTAGTGGTATACGAGTAATTAGCTTACATAGAAGTCGACTCAATTAAGATACAATAGAGTTATTAATGTGTACTCAAAGTTGCTTATCATATGAAAAAAAAGGGTAAGAGTTTAGATTATATAATATTTGCATTTCTTTAATCATTGATAAAGATTTTATTGCCTATTATTTGATTTATTCAACACAATTTTTTTCTCTTTGTAAATATAGAGATAATTAAGGAAGAGGATTGGATGTGAATTCTCGAAATATGTGGATTTAAGAGTAAGTAAGTAAAAATATGTTACCGAAGATTTTTTTTTTTTAGCAAAATTTCAATTGTTAATATAAATTATATTTCATTACAAATAGATCTTTCTACAGAATAATGCTAAATTTAATCAAGGGATTTTGTGATTATGCTTAGCAATTGAAGAATTGCAAGACTTGACAAAACTCTGTTTTGTGATTATGCAAAATTTTATGTTTTATACTCTCCATTTTTATCTATGGACTTGTTGTTTGACCTTATGGTTTTGTTCCTCTCTTAGTCTTGATGTTCAACATACGGTGCAATTTAATTTTGTTTTTTGTTCTTTTTTATTTGGTCTCTTATAATTAGACACAAATTAATATAATATATATTATGTTTTTATATGATAAAATTTCATAAGATTTTGATATCTTTCTTCTTTGCATAATAAGTCGATCAATAATAAATTATAGAAACGATGAATGAAAATAAGGAGAAGCATTTGCTAAAAAAAAGGGTTGAAGTGACTGTCGGGGTCATGGATTTCTTATTTTCTAACTGGGATAGGTTTGGGTTTACAAAAAAAAAAAAAAAACTATACGGTTTTTGTAGGTTCTAGGGTATCTATTTCCTAATTGAGTTGGGCTCAAGTTTTCTTTCCTAATTAGGTTGGGTTTGAGTTTTTAAGAACACCGATTACCTTCCTAATTCAAGTCCGCATTTATGATTAGGTTACAAGAACATTAATGGTTGCTCTTAATGAGATCAATGGTATTGTTTGTTTAAGAGAAAAACTTATTTGATATTCCTTACAATAAGAAAATTATAAATTTTCAAATTTATCTTATTAATCTCAAGAGATGGTTGAAATCAATAGCTTTTATGGTAAATAATGGTGGGAGACGGTATTTCACAATTGATTTTGTTTGTTACCATTTAAAAAGAAGGCATAATGGTATATTCACTATCTAAAGTTTATGTGATTTTTTAATTAAATACTTAAACTTTTTTATTATCAATTTTAGCAACTAGTTAAACTTTCCTTTACTAGTTTTAGTTTCTAAACTAACTCTTTTAATTTTTATTACATGATTTTTCATTATGGCCTGTAACAATATGACACATATATTTTATCACCTATACTATCATATATCAGTAAATATTATAAAATAAATCTAAATTACATCAAAATTAAAAAAGAAAAAAGACATACATTATTATTTTTATATTACTTGGTGCAAAATTAAAAAAAAGAAAAGATAAAAGCACTTCTCTTAGTCATTTGCTTCATCTACTCTAGCTATATCTCATCGGTGGCGGCGACACTACACTCTAGTATTATATATCACTATAAACAACAAAAAGAAAGTAAATAACGAATAAAAAATGACCTAAAAAATATTTAATATAGGTATTTTGATTATAGGAAAGATAAAACCTATCCAATTATTATAGTTCCATATTTTACACAAAAAAAGATATAAACATAATTGCACCAACACTAAAAAATAGAGAAGTCTAAAAATTAATTCACTAGTCACAAAACTATCTCAATACATGTAACAAACTCAAAATCAAGATGAAGGTTTGGGTTGTTGTTTGAAATGGTCAAACCAAAATGGGTCTTCTTTATTCATTATTGGGGAATTCAAATGTTATTTGATTTCCATTATAACCCTCATTGTAAAAAAATTGCCACAGCCTATAGTAGAATAAAGCTATTGTGATGGCGTTTTGCCAGCATATTGGTGGAATGGTTCTTTGGTGGTTTGAAGCCAAAAAAAACTATCTTTGTTCTTCCAAATGTCTTGTTTTATGTATTTTTTTTTCTTTTTTATGATCCTAATCTTTTTCTTTAAATCTTGATGCATGCTCTTCTTCTCTAACCTCCCATGCCCACTGAATTTCGATGCATGCCCTTCTTCTCCTAGTGCCATCTAGAATCTTTTAGAAAGAATGGTGGTTATTCAGAAAGAAAAGATTTTTAAAGAGAGGTATGGGATGGCTATGGTGGTTGTGATGGAGAGAGAGAAAGAGAGCTACGATGGTGGTAGCGATCCATGTTTTTATTCTTTTTTTTTTAATAGTATTACAATATTACTTTGATGATTTTCTCCACCTTAAAATCTTACATGGTAAATCTATGTTTGAGTTAGGTGTTTTTTTTTTTTTTTTAATTTTAATGATAAAAAACAAAGATTACACTGCTATTAGCCTATAGTGCTACACCATGTAATAGCAATCGATAAAGTTAGTTTGGGTACTAACTTTAGCAATCGAAAGTTCAATTAGGTATTGTGATCAACAATAATTTTTTTTTAAGTATTTAATTGAAAAATCACGTAGAGTTTAAATATTAAATGTGACATTATCTTTTGAAAGAAAAAGGAAAATGTCGTCTTTATTGCTCATTAGTATTTTTTGTTGTGGTTGATAACCAGCATTAGTCTTCGTAAACCAACCAAATCATAAATTGAATGGAACCAAACAGAAAATATGATTTTCTTTTTTATTTTTTTTCTCTTTTGAGCAATTTGGTTTGGAAAATTCCAAAACTAAACCAAACTATAAATTTATGAT
This sequence comes from Laguncularia racemosa, assembly GCA_037954665.1. NCBI lineage: Eukaryota > Viridiplantae > Streptophyta > Magnoliopsida > Myrtales > Combretaceae > Laguncularia > Laguncularia racemosa. The sequence goes on from JBBMOL010000016.1 coordinate 4,082,732, forward strand.
TAGTTTTAAAAAGTAAATGATAAAAAGCCAAAAGGAAAAACTAAATTAATCCAATTTAAAAGAAAAATTGACTCATGATTAAAATAATACATTTATTGTAACAAAATACTTAAAAGAAAATTTAGTTTATACTCAATGAAACGTAAATATATTTAACTTTTATGACTGTAAAATTAGATATGTATATAAGTTGATTCAAAATTTATTTTATATGCTAACTTTATGAAGAAAATTAATCATTAAGACACTTGAAATTTTTTAATTACATGAATATTAAATCTATCAACCATTTATATAGTATTAATGCATGTTATTATAGACGATTTTATATTTTTCATATGAGATTATATGTTATGAATGTAAACTTTTAAACTAATAAATTATAGTTTAATTCTTAAAACCAATGATATGGAAAAATTCTGAAATCAAACCATGCGATTTGGTTTAAGATAATAAAAGAATCAACCCACCCACAGTTTATGAGTTGGTTTAGTTAGGAGGAAAAACCAAACTAAACTACCTCCACCCAATCTCCAAATATTGCTTGACACCTAAAGCTATTTGCAATATCTTGATGTATAGGAAAGTCGAAAGAGTTCACAGAATACGAATACGAATAAGTATACCATGGAATTACTTTTAATGTATAATTTTTCTATCTAAAACCCTATGGATGGGAAGTGCATGACAGGTTGTATCCATGGTATACTTATTTCTCTAATTATATAATAAAATCTTCTTAATTAAAATAAAAATAAGACCCATTAAAAATAAAAGATCTATCACCATGTGCGAACGACCGTAGTTTTCAAGATATGAGATATATTGGACTAAAGTTCACCTAGTTTAACAAGCAAAATCTATCAGAACTCATTTAGCTTAAGCTATACAGGGCTTAGTGCAACGATAGATGGCTTTTTATTTATTTTATCCAACTTTTGCTTTTCCCAAACCATTTGATCATTGTCCCATCCTTTTAAGGACTCGCCCTTCGTCAAATGACTTGTGCAGAAATACAATATTTCAATTTCAACCCATGTGGTTTTCGCATGAGTCCCGTCGACATTTAATTAAAAAAAATTAGGACGAGTATAATAATGATATCAACTAAGCAACAGATAATTTGGCAGAAGGAATGGGATTATGGAATAAGGAAGTTTTTTGTAATTCTTCAAGTCAAAAAGAGGTAGACGATGGACGCTACAGGTAGAGCCTTATGTGCCAACCCACCAAATTAACTTATCGATCGATAAACATGTTTAAGAAAAGTACTAGATATCATATTGGATAGAGAGCAGTGTTTATGAAAAATGAAATTTAGATAGCGTTTGGTTACTAGTATTGAACAATACAAAATAAGAAAAACCGGATAAAAAAAAAATTTGTATTACTTTTGGTTTGTTTAATATTGAACAAGGATTTTTGTGCTGTCCAATGTTTGGAATTGCAAAATACTGAATTGAACATAATAAATTTGGCAATTATACCTTTTTTAATGATATCATGGTTATATATACATATTTGATATTATTATAAAAAAAAAACAATTTGAAGAGATTATAAATTATATAAAATAATTCATGTAAATCCATTGATTGAAAAAATTTAATAATTCATGTTATAAATTACAATAATTTATATTATATTTAATAAAATAACACGTTCTAAAAATTTTATTAGTAATTTTTAAAAATTGTAGTAAAAAATTATAAAATATATTGAATGTTAATTATATTAATATTATAACAAACTAATATATATTGCATTATAATAATTTGTTGGTGCTTTTTGTAACTATAATTGTATTTAAATTACAATACTTTGATGCATTTTGTAAATTCCAATATTAAATAAATTAAATAAATATCCTCATTGTAAATGACAATAATATAAGAACTACCCTTTAACAAAGTAACATCTTCATCAAAATAAAGTTCAACACTCTAAATAGGCTATTAATATGATTAACACATACAAAATATGGTCACATGATTGGCATTTAATTAGAACATGCACATCAAATGTGCTCTAACCATCACAAAATTCAAAAAAAGAAATAGTTTGATGTGTGAAGAAGCCAATGAAAGAAGTCTTAGTTATACAAATACTGCAAACATTTTTTCCATCAACCAATAATACGCCTAACAAATGCTAGCATCTGTTCTCCTTGGAGCCTTCAAAAAAACTTTTCATATTATGGATTTGTCGCCATTTGCATAAGAACATCCAACTCTTTATTTTCCGATAATCCTAATGTTTTCAACTCTACAACAACATCATCCCTTGGAGGATTAACAATTTTCCTTGCAAGTAACGCAAAATCACTCATAACATCACTTATGTTCTTTTGAAATGTAGATATAAATTCAGTAGCATATTCCGCTATAGGACGCTTGCAAGTTGGTTGCATAGATGGATCGCGTGAGGCATAGCTAGAGGCTTTAGTAGACTGTGGCACTTATTCTGACTCTATCTCTTCTTCAAAAGTATCTTCACCTTCATTTTGTAACTCGTGTGTCACATCTGCAGGTGTCTCAACCTTTTTGCCATTTGCTCTATCATTTCTAAAAATTCCTTGTAGCCTTTCAAACTCTTTAAAGTCCTTGTTGGCATGATTACTAACCTTTTGATGTTTTTACATATCAATAGAAATAATTATTATAATAACAAAGAATTAACTTAAAAAAAATGAGTATACTTCAAAATAAAGATAATGTTAACTATGCCTCCATATATTCGGCAAGGACATCATCACTGTCAACAATAATACATTTTTTAGCATCATCCCAACCAAATCCACTAGTATTCATCATATCAACAACCTCCGCTAGCTTAATTGACCACCTCTTCATTTTGTTAACAATTTGTCTGACATTGAGATTGATTTCTGGAATATGACTATTCATCCTTTTTAAAGCTTCTTCATGAGCCCCATTCTTAAAAGTGTTATTTTTTTCCTTTGTATCATTCAACAACTAACTCCTCTAGCACTACTAATAACGTTTCTTCCTCAACTTGACTCCAAGAATGCCTCGTTTTTTTATCCCTACTGTCCATGACTGTAAACCCATTCATATTGTAAGTAAAAAAACAAATAAGTAAAATGTAAGTCATGCATACAAACGGTGGATAAAATATTTCAATTTACATCACAACATAAAATTGAAAATTCAACAACCAAATGATTTCAATAATACATAACTAATGAAAAATCAATAGTGACAATGATCGAATATACATAATCAAAGAAAGTACAACAATTAAGTGACATTCTAGTTCCTATGACGTGCCCTCCATTCATCGTACAACTCTTGTGCTAAATTATTCCTCATCTGAGTCCATTCTTCAGTAGTTTCTATCATTTCGATTGCATCAATTTCATTTTCTTCAATTGGAACTTCATCACCTTCTATTACAGCGTGCTCCAACAGGTCTAGTGGCATGTACATTCGAATGAAGTTGTGTAGTAGACAACAAGCTAATATCATTTGACATTGTATTTTGGTGCGATAAAATGATGGACTTCTTAGAATATCTCATCGTTTCTTTAAAATTCTAAAACATCTCTCTACGACATTTCTTGCCCTTGCATGTCTATAGTTAAATAATTCCTCACAATTTTGAGGCCTACGTTGACTTGTAGCCTACTCTTGAATGTGATAATGCTTACCTCTAAAAGGGGAAAGAAAGCTTGGTGCATTGGAATATCCACCATCCACTAGATAATATGAAACTAAAAAGAAATGAAACCACATAAATTTACATGAAAGTTTGTTATTGAAAAAATAAAATGAAGACAATTTACTTTTTTAAAGTGCATACCGGGTGTAACTCTCAAACCATTAGATCGAATGACTGGATCACATAATACTCTAGAATCTAATGCAAACCCTTCTCAGCCTGCTAATATGTAGATAAATTTCATGTCGCGATCACATACACTCATGACATTCGTTGCAAGATGCCATTTCCTTATTCGATACCTAGGTTTATCTACAACTAGTGTTGTCACTATAATGTAGGTACCATCTAATGCTCCTAGACAACCCTAATATGTTCCCAAACAAAAAAAAAAAAATCGTATTATATTATAAGTACTCTATTACCTTAAACTATTTCCACCGTTTGTCAACGCAATCTTGTGGTACTGGATTGGGTTTTGCAAGTAACATATCTTCTAACATTAAGACAGCAACTAACACTTGATGGTAATTTTTACTAACAGTCTTACCCAATTTACGAAATCTCACTTGAATACTCCTATTCTTTGAATGATGAGTAAGGATGTTAACAAAAATAGCAACTTGTTCTTCAACTGTTGCTCTTCCATTACAATGCACTCCCCTCTCTACCCTTCTATTCAAAACAAAGTTCATATAATAGAAACCAACAAAAGCCATTGCAAGCATATTGATATAGACTCTCCATCTAAGAAGGTAAATCAAAATTCCATGATGATCCATGATCTATATGACATATCGAAGGAAAGCAATATGAATGTAACGTTGGGGATCCCCAGATCATTGTCATAACACAAAACATAAGGGACAACAACCCCAACTCCAACTTGAGGAAGTGAATCCTGCCTAGTGAAGTTATGGTAATGATTTAAATTGAAACAAAGGCAAATGACCTAGAACATCATTCAATAAACATAGCAAAAACAAAAGCAGTTGCATAATCTAAATTTATTAGCTAAAGCTAGCCTTCACACATGAACATAGAACCTTAGAAGCACTTGAAGTGATGATTAGGATACATAGCAATCATCAGGAAAAGCATATGAATCACCATGCAGAGTTAGAAGAAATCCTACAAGATTATTACGCGTGCAATGGCAAAAAAACCAAAAGAGAACTTCCTATTCAGGACAATCTTACAAGAAAACAAGGACATGAGTGAAAACCAAACTAATAACTCAAACAAATAAATATAGGTAATCCAAGTTCAACGAGCATATCAATAGTGAAGAACCAAAACATGACAGAAACAACAAGTAATGAGATAACTTACTGGGGAATCACCCACTCAAACCAAACCTAGGAAAATCCTAATAGATCCAGACACAACATATAAAAGTTAAGTCCAAATTCCCCATCTCCAAGAGCTACCATCTTTTGATCATTCTTTTTCTTTAAATTTCAAAGCTGAGGCTTCTAGTTGTAGTTTTTTGGACTTTGGTTAATGAATGAAGGTCTTCTTTGTTGGCCAAAACATAAAAACAGAAGAGAGAAAGTTATGTCCAAATGCTTACAGAACTCAATAATACAAATTAAGGATTGTGCTTTGCTAAAATTGCTTGATTTGAAAAAGTCTAAATATGGCAAGTTACTCCATCAAATTGGCATCATGACATGGAATTTTGCTTTAATCGATTAAACATATTTGATGAAGTCTACTTGTTCTAGCCAGACCCGAGCCACTAGATGACTCCAAGTTTATGCACTCTTACCAACATGGTTTCCATACATGTTCAAGTGGCAATTCTGATTTATGCAGCAGCTTTCCTCTTTCATTAGACGTAAGCAACAACAACCATTGATAGCAAGTAACACCACACAACATTCTAGTACACACACACGATCACCAACTAAAACGTAAACACCACACTAGCCCCTACACCATTCCAGCAAACACACACAGCACACACACATGAACTAGACGACGACAACCAGACGGAGAGCATGCAAGGAAGACAGAAAAGCAAGCAAGGGAAAAAGAATGGAAGGACACGAACTTGACGACGACTTGTGGCGTGACAATGGCGACGTTCGAACAACGATCGATTGCATGATGAAGCCCTTTGTTGGAGTGGCATGGATGGGTTTTCCTACTTCTCTTGAAAGGGTTTGGGGATGGAGGTAGTGTTTGTTTGTAAGGGAAATAAATGAAGGGTAGTTTGGGGATTTTGAAAAAAAAAAAATTGTGCAGTACCACATTTTTTGTACTGAATTATACGTGGTACAAAATTTTGCCATTTTGTCCGGTATCATATTACTTTTTTGTTTAGTACTTTTTTTATGGATGGCAACCAAATGCAGGATAAAAAAATTTGTCCTGTCCAGTACCACATTTTTGTGGCAACCAAATGCTATCTTAGGGCAAAAATGAATAAATGATGGTGATAGAAATACAAAACACTATCATCATTCTTTGGTTTTAAGAAGAAGGTTGAAGAATAAAGTCCTCACTCCAAAAGATAATATGGGAAATTGGATCTATGAGCCTAAAGAAATTCATGAAAATATCATCTCCTATTTTCACAATCTTTTCTACTCTACAAGAATTCAGTGTTATTATAGTAGTCTAATCCTTGGAAGCTTTAGATATGGGTTATCCCAACATGATGTAAAAATTCTAGATACTCCTTTATAAACCAATGAAATTTGCAAGGCCCTTGTTAGTATAGGACCTTGGAAATCGCTAGGAAAAGCTTCATGCTTTATAGGAAATGTTGGAATATTATTAGAGATTCAACTATTAATTTCATACAAGAGGTCTTCAACATGGGTTCTCTTCCTTAGCAAATTAATCAAACTCACTTAGCATTGATTCCTAAACAAGAAGCAACGAATCATTTTAAACAGTATCGGTCAATTGGGTTATGTACTACCCTATATAAGATTATTTCAAATGTCTTGATAAATCGACTTAGGCCCTTTTTTGATACTTTCATTTGTCTAGCCCAAGCTAGCTTTAGTCCAAGCAAAAAAAAAGCTGCGAAAAACATAATTTTAATGTAAGAAATTTTGCACTCTTGTCACAGAAATAAAGGGAGAGCTGGCTGTGTGTTAATCAAGCTTAATTTAGAGAAAGCTCGTGACATAGTAGAGTGCGATTGTATTCTAGGTTCTTCAGGGTTTGGATTTTTTTGAACATTGGATAAATCTGATTAATAACTATGTTTCATCTACTTTCATTGAAATTCTAGTTAATGGTAAACCTTTACTAGCCTTTCTACCAAGCAGGGGATCCCAATCACTTGTTTTGCGTTATCATCATGATTGCGAGAAAAAAAGAAAACGCTGAGGATTTGCTTCCATTTATTTGAAGATAAAAAAAAAAGAGAATAAAAACTCTATATGACTCTTTTGATTGTGTCAACATTAGTTTTATTTGCCTTGGCAATTGAGACAACAAAAGCAACATGAGAAACTTCCAAGCAATCACCCCAAATACCTTGGATACCCTCTTAATGTGGGGCTTAAACCAAAAGCCTCGCATCTGAATTTTATTTTGGAGAAAGCCTAAAATAAACTAAGCGGTTGGAAGGCAAGGAATTTAAGCGTAGTTGGGAGAGTTATTTAGGTTAAGTCAGTTTTGAAAACTCTCCCTATTTATTATATGCAAATGTCAACCTAGCTTGAAAGAAGATTTTTATGGAATGGAAATGAGGAAAGGGGTTGGATGGTCTAAATTAGTAGCTCCAAGAAGGATAGGAGAATTAGGTCCGTCTAAGCTTAAAGCTTGAAGAGAGGTGAGATAGGGAGATGCTATATGGATATAATATTCAACGCTAAATATTAGAGATTCTAGAATGGTTTGAGGTTGTTGGAGAAAGCGTTTTCCATGTTAGGTGATGGAAGGGAAATTAATTTCTGGTTTGATAAATAAGGAGGAGATTTCAGTGTTAGAGAATTGATACAAGATTCAATACATTTTAAGGCAATTAATTTGTCAGTTGGTGAATGTTGGATCGCAGAATGTAAATGGAATGAGAGTAAAATTGGCTTTCAATTGTTGTCCTTATTGGTTGAAAATATTGGACCAGGTGAGGAAAAAAAAATTTAGAAATGAGGTGCAATAGATACTTTATTTACAGTTGTTTGATCCATGTCAATTGGAACATAAATATCATCATGCTATTTCTAGTTGCAGGTCGGAAGCAAGAATTGAAGTTATTCCGAGAGAGAGCTCAATTATGCTTTGTTTTGTTTTGGTTTACGTAAATAGAAGAATGCTGGCAGGAAGGCTAATGTTAATGTTCGTTGACAATGATATATGAAGGACTTTTGTAAGTTTCTGTTTTCAGGAATGTAATGATGGTTTATTGGAAAACTTTAGATACAAAATTTGATTGAATATGACATTGACATATACTAGCTTTAAACTTCATTGGCTTTACCAATTGCTTTATAGGTTCCACATTTATTAGGATCTTTCAAATCAGCGTCTCAGTTGTGTTATTAAGAAAATTTTATTCTTCCTTTTACTTACAATCTAAACATAAATAATCCAAGGAGTGTACAATTATGTTTAGAAATCCAATCATTATATACATCCTATGAATTCTTGTTTCCTTTGAATCTGAAGTTATTACATTTTTCTTGAATGTCTACTACAACTCCATTATTGTCTTTGGCAACTTATCTTCGGATGGAGACAAACATTATTGTCTTTTAAATTATGGCATATGTAATTACAAAAAAAAAAATTCAAATCGAAGATAAAATCCATAAAATTAAAATGAATGACACCCTTATTTACTATTACTAGAATCACAGCAAATAGTAATCATAAAATTCGGGTGTAAAATTGCGAAAATGGCCAAATTCAGTTAACGAGTGCGACTTGATAATTGGAGGTATATTGATTCCAAGCAAACATTGATAAGTTTAGAAAATGGAAGTAAAGCAATTACATGTAAAGATTTAAATCAAATAGATTTATTTTATTTTATTTAATTCCTTTGCCTACAGACCAACTGCTCAAGACTTTTTAGTCCTCACCACCCCATAAAACTCCACTAATAAGAAGCATGATTCTCATCCTTGGTGGAGCGATATAGCACTAAATTTAATAAATATCAGTAACAACAGAGCCATCTTTCATGAGTAGGAATCAGAAATAAGACTTATGTCATGTATCTACCAAAGACTTTATAAAATTCAATTGAATCAAACTACACCAAACCATATAATACTTTTCTTTTTCTTTTTTTTTTGTTATTTATATTTCAGTTCAATTTAAATGGAAATAAACTGAATCGTTTGAACCTGAATCGAATTGCTTGCTTTCTCTTCATTTTCAATTAGTTTTTATATGGCCCTTTACATGTATTACATATTTGTATGATATAATAATATATGTATTCAACTGTTTGTTTTTCTTCTTTATTCTAGTTTTTGTAAAATATATGAATAGTTAAAATGTAGTAGAGAACATGTTTGATGTTAAATACTTGCCGAATGAAGAGTTTAAAAGTTGGATGCAATATTATATGTTTTTCATCAATTGCTTAAAATTACTAATTGATTTGTGGACCTAGAATTTTTTTATTATTAGTACATTACTTCTTTTTTTTTTTTTTATGAGTATAATAGAGGAAGATAGTTTCAAACCTAGTTCATTCTGTTGCAAGATTGGTATGCGATTAAATTATAAGGGCCTTAGTAACTTCTTATCTATAATTTTGTAATAAACTATTAGTATTATGTGCTGCATATTAGCATCACATTAGATAGCAAGGAACAATAGAGCAAGTTCTTTGGTACCTTATTGTTTTTTAATTTATTCTCTACTCAAGTTGCTTATTATACAATGTTGTGATTTAATTTATTCTCTACTCAAGTTGCTTATTATACAATGTTGTGATTTAGTAGGAAATTCACAAGATAAGTTTAAAATAGCAAGTTGAGCATAATGGGGGATAATTATTATGCATAATTCTTTTGTTTAGATATGCATATAAGAAAATATAGTTCAATTGTTAATTTCTTTTTACTTGAAATCTTGCATCAAAATATATAAGTAAAAAATTACAATGATAAATGTGTATTTTGTAAAGTGAAATGAAAGTAGTTCAAGTTGAATCGAACTAAACTAAATTATATTTAAGCCTTTAAGTTTATTCATTTTAAATGCAACTTGGTTTGGTTCAATCTTAGAATTGAGCATAAACCAAACTATGAACATCCTTATTGGGTGGGATAGGAATGACAAAATATCTAGGGCTGATAATAATAACACTTTCCTTCAACAACAGATAAGAATGGAAGCACGGGAATACTGGATTCGTGTGAGGAAAAGAATTAGGTGATTTTCAATTAATAAAGAACCTATTAAAGGGATGCCATCGGCACCAAGTTTTGTGAAACTTAATACAAACAGGCCAATGCTTGTGATGCCCAGTAAGGCCAGTATTTGGAGAGTACTTTAGAGATGAATAAGATAGCCAAGAAAATTTTAAGACACACGGGCATACTGACAACTTGAATCATGGGGTGTGTAGTGGGGTTTACAATTATATCTAGAATTCAAATGACTTCACTATGTGGTTGCCCAGGTGCTCCTACAAAGTAATTTGGATTCCTCTATCTCTTGCCTCTGTTATTGGATGTTGTATAGGTGGTTGTTTTTGTGCAGTAGCTTGCTCTTTAATTGTAACTTGTTCATTAGCAGTAGAAGGGTTGATTTGTTGAGGTTCCTAAGTAGCGCATTGTAATGCAACATTAATGGGATTTAGAAAAGTTGTACCTTGATGCGCAGTAGCAACAATGGCCATAGCAAGCAAAAATTGAGTTATTATTGTGATAAAGAGATCCATCTTTCTATTGTTCTCTTGAATCTCTTACATGACTTGAACATTATCAGGTACACTCTCCTTCGTAGCATTTCCTTAGTTCGCATCACCAAGTGCAAATGTCGTTTGTTCAGTAGCTTTAATATTGGTGTCAAGATCTTGATTATTACCATCTACAATGTCAGGTAGCCTTTTCCTTGGAGGTATCATGTTATTAGCTTTCTCTCCCAATGGAGTTGCAAAAAATGTAGGGGGATAGGTTTGAGTGCGAAGGTCACATGTGTGCTGCATGCGAGCATGCTATATAAAAATTAATTTAGCCTTTTACACTTACAAATTAAGATGCTTTTATAGCAAAAATAAAAATACTTTTCTTCTGAAGTCTTAACATAAGGTTAATCTCCTTGTTAAAAATAAAACTTTTTAAGCATGATGCATCATGTTTGAGTATTTAATGGTAGATAATAATAGTATATGAAAGGAGTATGTTGAAAAAACTACTATGAGTAGTATGGTTATAAAAATTTTTATGTGCAATTTTTACATGTATGTGTTCAATGTTATATGATTCACTTGATGTCTTTCTCTAAATAGAATCATCTATCTTTGGCATAAAAGAATGAGTCTAAAGACGTTTTTTTTTTCTTTCTTTCTTTTTTTTTTTTAAATACAAGTCCTTAAAGAGAATTATTATAAAGATCAAAGAAAGGAAAAAAAAAAAATTCACATATAGCCAATCATTTAACATAAATACAAACCATAAATGATACGATGACTAGGTAAATTACCTATTTGTTCTTCTTAAGTAGGGCTCATTATATGAAGGAATATATATGTATATATATATGCATATGAACTCGAATATTCCATAAATCACATAGCATAACACATGTGATGAATATTCTTTATTTTAGCTTTTTTTTTTAATTTTATATGGTGGCATATGAAAAGATGGAAAGATGGAGGCAATCTCGAAAGAATATAACGAATTTATTTTATTAGTTTGATGTATACATCCACAAGTTGAGACATATAGAAGACTTACTATAAAGGGGAAAAAAAGAAAAAATTTTGAGTCTAAGAGCTGATAAAATAACAAGGGTAAATTAATCAAGGATTGGTTTTATTAAGTGGTGATTAGCTTGTTTGGAATCAAAATAAAAAAGGGATCATTGTTGAATGCACATGGAATATCATAAAAAACAAATTATTAAATGTAAATCCAATTATCGATCTTGTGTGGTTAGGAAAAATATACCATTAATAATAGGGACTATCCAAACTCCAATACTTTCCTAATGCTCTTAAAATGATGCCTTAATTGAATTGGACTATCGTTGTAATATCAAAAATGTTTTTGTTTAGTGAAATACCATATTTTTTTCTTTTAATTCTAAATTTGATTGAGTAAACTCAATAAGTTAATTTACTAATGACTACTTTTAAATATAAGCGATCGTGACTTGTAAGATATATGAAGATAGTAGTCAATAGCTGATTATAAGTATTTTTATTTGTAAATAAAATTTATTATAAGTATTTTTCATCACTATAAATCAACATCACTAGGGATTGATCACGGATATCTATTTCCTTTACTAGTTTTAATTGAAGCCACCAAGCTAGTCAATTTTATCTCATAAGAATACTGTGTTAATATTTGATTAATTATAGAGTTTTAGTTATAACAAATGTCAAAAGTAACGAAGACAATGTCGGTGGGCCAAATAAGAAAAGTTTTTATTTCTACGGTCTATTTTTCTATAGTAACTTTCAAAACAGTGCAATTAAGCAACTTTAAAGTATCTCGAATGGACCATGTGATTGGAAAATCTGTATGCTCCTAGTAAAATACCGTGGGCGAGAAACATTTTTTTTTCCCCTTTAGGCAGCATATAAACTCGAAACACAGAGTAAAAAAAAAAAAAAAAGGCTGGGCTAGGGCTAGGGGATGGGCTAGGGCTAGGGCTAGGGCTAGGGCTTAGGGCTAGGGGATGGCTAGGGCTAGGGCTAAGGCTAGGGGATGGGCTAGGGCTAGGGCTATTGTCCGGTAGTATTTGACATGTCCAAAAACTAAAAAGGGAGATGATAGCGAGAAAAATCGAGAGCTGCTTTGAAAGTTCTTCTGTTAACATGCCAATAATTTAATAATGCAAATAATATTACTCCATTACAGCTGTCTAGCACAGGAAGAGAATTAAAACATATATAATCTGATTTTTTTTTTCTGGTTCGAATATTAATATACAAAGGTTGACTGTCTTTTTTCCTCCTTTCTGGCAGAAAAGTCAGCCCGCCCAGTCTGCGAGCCAATACGGGCTGACTCACGACGATCCGTAAATTTTTTTTCTTGTGTAAATAATTAAAATTATAACACGTTTAACTTTTTTTAAAAAGATTATATTGATTGAACAAATAAATTTCTTGTCCTTTTTGGGTGTTGTAAACTTAGGAGAGGGACGAAGGCTATCCGAACTCAAAGGCCAGGACAAACCCCGATTGGTATAGATTTAAAGTATCCAAAACTGAGCCACTTGGGTCGATCCTCCTAGGCAAACCATGTAAATTTCACCATTTGAAGGGATAACCTAATCATACCTCAACAGCATACCCGGCACATAATCCAATTAAAACAACACCAAGATATATTATCACCATATACCTCAAACTAGCAAAATTGTCCATTTCAACATATCAACCTGAATTATAGAATCTGATCACCCACTCACAACTTTACCACCACCACCACGTCTGTTGATGTCTGACGAATTTCAATTTTCAGGAAAGAGCATCTCAAAAGCCAGCTAATTAAGGTAAGTTGGTCATGCCACACTGAAATCTCATACTTCCATTTAGGATCACAACAAAATTTAAGCAATTCATGTAACAAGAATCGTCAGTACCAAATAAATGTCAACCTGAACACAAAATCAGCAATAAAATAAAATAAAACAACACCAAAACGACCTATTACCTGGAAAGAGAGACATCATAGATCTGACCCTTGATGGCCATGAGAAGAGGCTTCGTTGGGTCAGAACCATCATAAGCTCTTAGCTCTTCTTCCGTAACATCTCCCAACCGAACCGGCTTATTTCAGCTCGTCTCGTCATTTTAGCTTAGCACCAGTCGGCGGCGTCATTTCAACCGATCATTTCAGTTGGTGGCGACAGTGCAGGGTAGGGTAGCTCGTCATGTCGTCCTCGTCATGTCCAGGGTCGTGTCGTCCACAGTGTAGGGCAGGGTAGCTCGCAGACCGCAGTCGCACGCAACGCAAGGAAGCTGCATTTTCCGGCGGGTTGGCCCGCCGCCCGCGGGGATTGCCCTCCCCGCCTTTGGCCTGCACCTCTGCGGGTCAAATTTTTTTTGCCCGTCCCGCAATTCCCACCCCTAGAGACTATGAAGGCTATATTGCTGTTTGGTCAAAAAAAAAAAAAGAGTATGGCTAAATAGAAAACATTAATTAATAATTGAATATCTGGGGAAAAAAGAAAATCAATAGCAGAATAGTTATTAACTGCTTATCTTAACTCACGCACAAATAGCAAAGAATAGTAACCCACCAGTCATGACCTACCAAAGGAAATAATCCAACTTTAATGACAATCTTATTATTATTATTTTTTAAAATAATTAATAAAAAATTACAAAAACATAACTAATGTTTTGGTATTTTTACAAACAAGTAACCCGTGTCTTGACTTTTAACAAACACATTGCTTGTTTTTATTCACTTTGTATAAATGATAAATAAAGGACACATAACTGTTTCTGATTGGTTCATAATATTACTGGATGATCTAATATTATAATATAAATAAATAGTCACTAAAAAGTACAAAGTAATGAAAAATCATTTTCTACGGAGTAAAGCACACAACCGCAACAAGTAGCTCAAACATTATCCTTTTTCTTGTTGTCATGCTGGAGTCTTTCTCGTCTATGTTCCCTTTCTGTATGTGCTAAAATTTGATAGTTATGGTTGTCCCTTTTCTAAGCTTGTTTTCTTTTATAGATTTCATTATGCAACGAATTGAATCCTATCTATAGAACCAGAAGCTTGCCTTCCCTTTGGCAACAGCTACTCAAGCTTTGAATCATTCATTCATGCTTTTAAAGTAAATCATTATTGCAATAGTGTTATTATATACTTTCTTCACCCCCACCCCCCAAAAAAAAAAAACACTTTTTCATTTTGGTATTGCTTTCTTAGGTTTCGCTCACAGGAAATATTGAATGATGTAATAGAGATTGAACTTGATAACTGTCAATATGCCAAGTCCTCACATTAGATTATCAATGAGTGTTTGTTTTTTTTTTTTTTGTGCTTTTTTTTCCTGTATCTTAAATAATTTTTTTCTTTATTTTTATTTAATTAAATTCATTTAATAATATTGTGATTCAATAAAAAATAGCCACGTATATGCAATATATCATTAATACAAAATAAATAAACACAAGTCATATGTTTGTCAAAAATCAAAACATGGGTCACTTGTTTGCAAATGCACCAAAAAACATTTTTTATTTTTGGTAATTTTCCCAATAATTAATTAACATCTTTAATTCTACTAAAGATCGCGTTCCTTACTTTAAAGCTCCATGTCACCTTAGATCAATCATAAAACAAATCGGGTCAACTAAATTCCTTGCATAATAAAATAATTGACCCCTTTCCAAATCCAATCGACTCTTTCCAAATTGTCTCATTTAGTTGACTGGATTTGTGATGTGGTTGAGGACTTCTCCGTTAGATTCACTACTTTTGCTTTTATTCTCACTTTTTCAATTTTTCTTATTAGAGACTTGACCTAAAGCATTGCAATTTGAATGCAAGATCCTTTGTCCATCCCCTACAAACCTTACAATCATCAAAATAACTACTAACTCCAATAATTTAGATAATTCTAATTTACACATTTTTTGTCATTGCTACCATATTTTATGACTCATCCTAAATTTTTAAAATCTCCACAAATATTGTATTAAAATTTTGAGATCATCAATATTATGATTTACATCTTAATTTTAGAGTTTTATTTTCTCCAATTTTATTATCATAAGTCTTAGGGTGGTTTTATCTTAATTTTTCTAAGACAACCTTAAGCTATTTTGATTTTGGATTATTACTTTACTTCAAGCATATCAATATTGAAAAATATTCCTCAACACAAGTTTTCTATTTATCAACTTCATCTTACACTCAAACTCTATTCTTTGATTTTCTTGGATAGAAGATCAAATTCTACAAGGTTTAGGATTCTCACATCATGAATAATCTAATTGGATCTCATTTCCTTACTTTAGAATCCGTGGGAAAATTTTGGATGATGGCATTAGAATAGGAAGGTTATCAACCTCAAGGGAGTGAAGAGTGGAGAATTAGATTTTTCCTTTCATTGAGGCTTTAAGGTTTGCAAAATTAGGTGAGGGCCGTAGTCTTTATATAAAAGGAAGTTAGGGGCAAAATTACTAGATTACCCTAGCTTTAGAGTATTATGTTGAAGTATTTTAATTGAAATCATTAAAATTTTCAAGGTAGAATTTTCCTACAATTTTCTATATGTGCATTTCCACACAGCAAATTATCTTATTTAGCATTGCCATGTTAGCATAACAAATAAAAAAAAAAGAAATTAGGGAAAAATTGAAAAAGAAAGACAAGAGAAAGTTAAGAAAAAGAAAGAAAGAAAGATAATAATAATAAAAGAAAAAAAAAATCAATCTCTACCATGGTCCATCAATAGTTATGAATCCCACCCCACCACTAGTGAACGACCATTCCTCAACTTCAGCCACTACAACCACCGCAGCCCCCAGTGTACTGGCCATCGACCTCCTAACTCCTAGATTTCCTTTACAAACACACAATTAAACAAGTGGAGAAAAAAAAAAAAAGAAAAAATTCCTCATGCTTACTACAAAGAACACATGGAGAGGCTAATGTGTGATAGAGCCCTCTATACCATATTGTGATTAAATCTCAGATATACTCAAGCTTGTAATCCAAGCTCTTGTCACTAGATTCCTTCCATCGTTTACAAATCAGGTGGCTACAAAATAATTGTCCTGTAATGGAATCAGAGAGGAGAAATTGCCTCAAGCCTTCTTCACCTCACTTGCTATCGTGAATAGTCATAAACTAAGAAAATTCTCATTAATGAAATGACTAAGTTTATTATTTAATCCACTATTGAATGAGAACCTTCAATCATCCATTATTTAATTAGTGAACCAGAAAACTTAAATTTCCCCTTCATGTTCCTAAAGAAGATGTTTTTATTCTGCTTGTCCCAGACCTGAAGTAGACGTTTCCATCAGTAAAACATGCATGAGTGAGTTTCGCCTTCTTTTATACTAATTATTGTAAGGATTTGCAATTTCTCATACTACTTATTTATCTAATAAGGAATGATGAAATCAAAGAGATTGACCTGAAAAGTCCAAGATTTGGCTTCTTAAGCTATGCAATATCTTGTAATCCACACTGTCTGGTTGCCGGTTGCAGGAAGCGGATCGTCAGTGGGGGCTGCCGTGGATGTGGTGATTGAAGTTGAGCCCTAAGGAAAGGTGGTTTCGTGGTGTTGCCATTTATAACTTCTGACGGGGTATGGTAGGGAGAAGGGATTCCTTCCCACACCCCAATTTTTTTTTACTCTCTCTTTTTTTTCTTTTTTAATTTTTATTCTTTTTATAATAAGTTTTATGCAAAAATGTTTGTGTTTTTATATATAGATCATATGTGTTAGAGAAAGAAAATACACAATTAGAAAAGTGGTAGTTTTGATATAATCTTAAAAGTTATTAAAAATAATATTTTTTTATTTGTTTGTTTGTTTTAAATATAATTTAGCCATTTTTTTATAATAAAAGAAATGGTTTGTTTCATTGAAACCATTTCATTTTGCTTTTTTTTTTTTTTAAAATAAAAAAAGACATGTTAATACTTCATTAAATTAAAAATTATTATAATTAAATAAAAATACCAAAATTCTAGAAGTATATGGTAGATGAACACATGATTGATCTTCTCCTGCATAACACTGAATGAACTCATTAGGTTGAAGCTCGAATTACTCGAATAATTTATTGACTCTAGCTCAAGCTTTATGGTGTTTAGGTCAACTTATTCTCAAGTCTAATCAAACTTAAATTGAATTTAAATGTTATTTAAGTTTGAATAAAATCTAAATATCAAATTGTTTTATAAATTAATATCATTTTTTATTATTAAATTAAAACAAGTTTAATCAAGTTGAATTTGAGCTTATCAAGTATCACTTCAAGTTTAAAATTATAAGATTGATCAAATTCAAAGTCAAGCTCAAACTTGAATTTATAAATTTCAAATCAAGTTCACCATTGTATCATTTTGACTACACTCATTTATAAACCATGATTGGATGTGAAATAGTATTGTCATGTACAGTAGGGTAAATTAAATAATATTGTAATCAAATAGTTAATGTAGAAAAATGAAATAAGAAAAAAAATAAAAAATGGGCCAAACAGGTGGAGTGGTGCTTTGTGAATGTCACCATGGAGGCGGATGAACGACGAGAAAGAATATGGATGATGCGTATAATATCAATTTAAATTCCACAATATCTAATATTAATTTAAATAAGTGTCTTTAGCTATAAAAAAAAAATTGTTGTCAGTTCAAATATATTTAAATGACTATCGTGAACAAATTAGAATGTAAATGTCACTCAATAATGGAAAATGGAGTAGCTAACAAATGGACCAACTACAATTTGCAGTAGAAGATGCAATGTCATGTTTGATATGTTGGAATGGAATCGCGGTTTTAGATTTTATTTCATTTTTCATGTTTGGATGCATTTTAAGAAGCTAGAATCACAATTCCTCATAATCACCATTCCGATTTTAACAATGCAAAATTATGATTCTATACCAATTTCTTAATTTTACTTAGTTAGGCTTCCCATTGATTTTTTGTTATTCCAAAACCTAACCTTAGATCCTATAGGGTTTTGAATCATATTCTAAAACCCAATAATTTTTATCGAACAATTCGTTAATTGAAATTTACAAAAATGGACACGTAATATGTAATGCATATTTATTTTATCTAGAAACTACATGCATTTTTGACAATTACCATTATAATACAATAATGGAATCAATGATTATAAAGGCATTTCTAAACATCAAAATAGATTTGTCATTTTGATGTGAGACAAGTGTACCTATCAAAATTTGTAATATTATTTATAAAAATATGAATATTGTCCCATAGAGATTTTGAGTACTAGCATTAACCTACATCCTATTATTTAATTGGTAAATTATGAAACTTGATTTTTCTAAAAAAAAAACTAAAATGAAATATTAACTAAGAACTAAGATTTTGTGGAAAGATAGAAAAACAAATCAAATTAAGATTAACTTTAAGTTGGTAAAATTGGTATCTAGACTTTGCTTCTTTTAGGTATTATTATGTGACATTAACAATAAGTATTCGATTTCTTCTTACAATTCATTAACCAAGAGAATTCCTAATTTAGTCTAACAACTTTCTCAAGCTTGTTAAACCCTTATATTAAAATTACCTATTTGAATATCTTCATGATAATATAATAAAAAGATTGCATTAAGAAGAACAAATTCCATTAACGAAAGCAAATAATTTCGGAAGAACCATGTGACTTATCTCTAATTACATCAATCCTTTTCACACATGCATGATATAATTATATATTAGATTTCTCAATCTTGATATACAATATCAAATAGACGTATTAATACATTAGTAATATTAAACCAATCAAAATAAAGAACACATGTATAAATTAATAAACGTAAGAATTCCTCGAATATTATAAGAAAATTTCAAGTCACATAAAAAACCTAAGCTTCACAAGTCTAGATATTAAGGAAATTAAGCACTAAACATATTGGGAATTGAATTCATCAATGATGTAATGACATGCATCATTAAGGAAATCAATACAAATAAGTAAAAACCTCAAAACTTGAAGTTAAAAGAGATAGTTGTCTTTTCCTCTTGAAACCCTAGAATAATAGAAACAAATACAATCCCCCTTCTTCTGTATGAAGTCCTCCTCTATTTATATAATGTGTATATAAAACATTGCATTATTAGGTTGATACACTGTCTAACACGATCATGTTTTGAGTTTTGTTCAATTTGTAGCTCAAAATCTCATAAAACATGATGTTCCAACAAACATGGCCTAGACACAGTCGTGTCTAACTCCCGTGTATCTTTTTTGTGAATCTTTAACTTCAACACGACCAACCAACATGGTCATGTCTAACCTTAAACTTTTGTAACTTCTTTTATTTAACTTCGAATTAAGTAAAATTTGATTTGGTTTCTTCCCCTTTAATTCCTCTACACATCAAAGTCCTAAAATCAAAATATTGCTCAATTAAAATTTAAATTCTTCAAAAACATGCCAAAATCAAGGGAAAAACATATTAAATCTTACTTTATATATATATATATATATATATATATATATATATATATATTTCTTTAATGAGTCTGTAATGTTCTTTTCTTTTTAATGTCTGTACATATGCACTTATGTTTAATGACATGAATGTTTTATGTTATACCTAGAACATACCCCACTAGCCTTGGTTCTATCGCCTATGGTGGCTTAAATGTTCTTGTTCTCTATTTATTTAATGTTTTAATGTGCTAAGCCCTACACGGACTGGCTAAGCCGCCATTGGAGGTTTTAGTTTATATCTTCGGTATGTAGGCTGGAAACTTGTCTTAGAGGGCTAAAGGTTTCCAAAGAGGCACCTTGAAAGATCTTAGTGATCTTTGGTGTATATATGTTTATTTAATGCTTTCGTGTATCTTTAATGTTTTAATTAATTAGTTTCTTTTGTGAAAAAGCAATTCATTTATTTACATTCCGCAGCCATATATATATATATATAATTGAGTGCTTATCAAACTTCCCTACACTTAAGCATTTGCTTGTCCTCAAGCAAATCAATTAAAGTAAATGGGAGAACAAGAAACACTTAATCAAATTACTATTATTCAAGAAATCAATAAAAATAATTCTTATTTAAACCTATAATAGCATAAGAGATAAACTTTGAATCAACTTGTAGTTCAAAAGGGGATTAACTCTAACACTTATAATGTTTCACTTAACCAATTGTCTTGAGCATATGAGAGATTTGAAACCTGAATAATCATCTCTTAAATCAAGAAAAAATCATAAACACTTTACTAACTTTGCTAAAATGTATACACCCCCTTCTTTGACTTTGCTAAATGATATAGTCCAAGATAAATATATCCACTTATCCTTTAATCATTTCTCAAAATTTTTTAAGGTAGTTTCATCGGTCAATAAATCCCAAACCAGATGATCTTAGGTTATTAGATTTTAAGATACCCTTTCAAACCATCTGCTACCTTTGTTTAATATAACTTATTTCCTTACGTTTAGCTTTAATATGAACTTTTCTTTTAACCTTTTTAGCGAGCTTTCAATCAATAATACAAAGTTCTTCACTTAAGTTAACAGGCGCTATTCCATACAAAGGAAGCACCTTGCAGGTTTAGTTACTTGAGTCAACAAGGCCCATAACTAAACTTTATTAAATTTATTTATTTCCTTTTTAACTATATTAGTTTTTTTTTTCAGAAATTTTCAAAAGATAAGTAGTACTATTTATCAAGAATTATAGTGCTCTAGAAATACTAAAAAGGAAAAAGTATACATCAAAGTAAAATTAAAAGAAATTCATGACTAATTCCTAGCTAGTGATTTCAAATCTTGAAATCTCCAAGTTCAAAACTTTGATAAAATGTTTTGAATTATCCAAAGAGTTATTTTCCTTTCCAAAATTACAAGTTAACTTTATGATTTTCAGGATAAACAAGCAAAACTTTTATTTCTTTAATTAACTACACTTTTATAACTTCATTCCCCATTCTTAAAATCATAAAATGTTCTCAATGTATGAAAAAGAAAAATATCAAAAAGAAAAACATCAAAATGAAAATTGAATGAAATAATCATGAAAGAAAAACACAAAAAAGAAAGAAAAAAAATTGAGCAATGTGGTGTGGAGAAGAGTTGACACTCCCCTGAGTATGGCTTTTTATTCCATTGCACAATGAGCTTAGCTTATATAGTAATTGACCCTTAATGCTTGAAAACATTAGAAAGCTACACAAAATATAAAATGAAAAGGAACAAAAATCTAACGCAATTGTAACCATAAAAAGAAAAAGAAAAGAAAAACAAATGGTTTAAATCTAGTTTAGCAAGCTATATAAATCTCATTAATACATCAGAGAAAATAAAGAAATTAGTCACTATCATCACGATCAGAATTTCCTCATGCTCATGCCCATAAAATAGCAAATTCAGGGTTGTAAATACCCCATTTTTGCCCTAATGATCAATAGTAATCAACAATAATTAATTTCTAATTTTTTCTAATTTTTTCCATTTTTTCTCTAATTTAGCAAAAATAGGAAAAATATTCAAAAAATAAAATAAAATAAATAGGAAAAATACATCAATTTTGGAAAATAATTGCAGAAATGGCAATAAAAAGGGTTAAATAATTTTTACATTTTTTTGAAATTTCAAAAAATACAAAAAAATAAAAAAATCGCATTGCATATATGCAAATTGCGAAAATAATAAAATCGCGAAAGTGGGCTAGCTCAGCTAGTCCAAAGGGTGCGTGATCATCTTCAACCTCCGTTCGAGATCGTCGGCGAGGAGAAAAATTCGAATTTCGGCCATTTTGATTCGATTTTTTGCACAAATCCAACAGATCTTCAACCGAAATAAGATAAACATCATTCAATTTGAATCAAATCGCAACAAATAAATGGATTTGCACAAATCGGAGATGGGTTTTTAACCGCAAATCCGATTTGCTTCAAACGGTGGAAATCCGAGCTTATCCAGCTCGATTTCTTACGCTTATAAATAGAGGATGAAGTGGAGAGGTAGAAGCACGGATCAAAAGTGAGAAAAAGAGAGAGAATCGAAGCCTCGCCGGAGTTCTTCACCCGCGACCACCGATCAAGCATCGAGCAGCCACTAGGAGGCGTTTTTGAAGCAAGCCACCGGCGTTTTTGAGGCGTTTTTAACCTTTTTAGCGAGCTTTCAATCAATAATACAAAGTTCTTCACTTAAGTTAACAGGCGCTATTCCATACAAAGGAAGTACCTTGCAGGTTTAGTTACTTGAGTCAACAAGGCCCATAACTAAACTTTATTAAATTTATTTATTTCCTTTTTAACTATATTAGTTTTTTTTTTTTTTCATAAATTTTCAAAAGATAAGTAGTACTATTTATCAAGAATTATAGTGTTCTAAAAATACTAAAAAAGGAAAAGTATACATCAAAGTAAAATTAAAAGAAATTCATGACTAATTCCTAGCTAGTGATTTCAAATCTTGAAATCTCCAAGTTCAAAACTTTGACAAAATGTTTTGAATTATCCAAAGAGTTATTTTCCTTTCCAAAATTACAAGTTAACTTTATGATTTTCAGGATAAACAAGCAAAACTTTTATTTCTTTAATTAACTACACTTTTATAACTTCATTCCCCATTCTTAAAATCATAAAATGTTCTCAATGTATGAAAAAGAAAAATATCAAAAAGAAAAACATCAAAATGAAAATTGAATGAAATAATCATGAAAGAAAAACACAAAAAAGAAAGAAAAAAAATCGAGCAATGTGGTGTGGAGAAGAGTTGACACTCCCCTGAGTATGGCTTTTTATTCCATTGCACAATGAGCTTAGCTTATATAGTAATTGACCCTTAATGCTTGAAAACATTAGAAAGCAACACAAAATATAAAATGAAAAGGAACAAAAATCTAACGCAATTGTAACCATAAAAAGAAAAAGAAAAGAAAAACAAATGGTTTAAATCTAGTTTAGCAAGCTATATAAATCTCATTAATACATCAAAGAAAATAAAGAAATTAGTCACTATCATCACGATCAGAATTTCCTCATGTTCATGCCCATAAAATAGCAAATTTAGGGTTGTAAATACTGCATTTTTGCCCTAATGATCAATAGTAATCAACAATAATTAATTTCCAATTTTTTCTAATTTTTTCCATTTTTTCTCTAATTTAGCAAAAATAAGAAAAATATTCAAAAAATAAAATAAATAGGAAAAATACATCAATTTTGAAAAATAATTGCAGAAATGGCAATAAAAAGGGTTAAATAATTTTTACAAATTTTTGAAATTTCAAAAAATACAAAAAAATAAAAAAATCGCATTGCATATATGCAAATTGCAAAAATAATAAAATCGCGAAAGTGGGCTAGCTCAGCTGGTCCGGAGGGTGCGTGATCGTCTTCAACCTCCTTTCGAGATCGTCGGCGAGGAGAAAAATTCGAATTTCGGCCGTTTTGATTTGATTTTTTGCACAAATCCAATAGATCTTCAATCGAAATAAGATAAACATCATTAAATTTGAATCAAATCGCAACAAATCAATGGATTTGCACAAATCGGAGATGGGTTTTAACCGCAAATCCGATTTGCTTCAAACGGTGGAAATCCGAGCTTATCCAGCTCGATTTCTTACGCTTATAAATAGAGGATGAAGTGGAGAGGTAGAAACACGGATCAAAAGTGAGAAAAAGAGAGAGAATCGAAGTCTCGCCGGAGTTCTTCACTCGCGACCACCGATCAAGCATCGAGCAGCCACTAGGAGGCGTTTTTGAAGAAAACCACCGCCACAGTTGAGTTCCTCACCCCCGAAAACCTAGGAATCGACATCTCAACCGCTTCGAAAGGCCACCGGAACGCCGTCAACGAGCATCCTCAACCACCTCGTTCGATCGACCTGACTCGATCCAACCCGACCCATGCACCGACTCGGATCCAGGTAAGTTGGATTTCCCGATTTTTTGTATTTATTTAGTTATTTTATTTATTTCGAATTTATTTATTTACTTATTTGTTAATTATAATTAAAAAAAAGAGTAATGTTAGAACTTAGATTAGTTTTTTTTTTTTTAGGATTTAATTTAGGATGAATAATAAAAATAAAAAAAAATAATAATTATAATAATAAATAATAAAAATGCACAAATTTATAAAGAAAATGATAAAAATATTAGAAAAGAAGAATAATAAAAATTTAGATTTTAGAATATGATAAATAAATAAATAATGTAGGAGAAAACTCTTCAATAAAAAATTAATAAAAATTATAAAAATTAATAAAAAATCAATAAAAGTTTATAATAATAGAATTGGGTCGAAAAATAGAAAAAATGAAATTTTTATTACTTAGAAAAATCATTTTCTTAAATAAATCCAAAATTGGTTTTTTTCCCTAAAAATTATTGTTTTCAAAAAATCAAATTATCAAGCTTAGGCTTAGATTTTTTTTGAAAAATACTAAAATGGTAAAAACGTAAATCAAAAGTAATTTCATAAATTAAAATTCACAAACACATTAAAGTTTTTCAGGATAAGCGAACTATGGCATGTTTGATCCTGAATAGTAGGTACGTAGGCACCCACTCGGGGCAACTCTAAAAAAGAATAAAAATCATTTTCTTAGAATAGGTTATTCAAAAACAAAATAAAAAGATAATAAAAATAAATAAAAGACATTTCTAGATAGAGTAGATTTTAGGAGATTAGGGTGGTAACCTTAGGGTTTTAATAGGTTAGCCTCTGAACTTAAAAACTCTGGTTTTCCCTTTCCTCTTTTCACAAAAAAAAAAAAAAAACGAAAAGAGGAAATCACGACGACTAGTGACCTAAATTAGGACTAATATGCTCAATTAGTCCTAATTCAATTTTTCCCAACAATAGTTGGGTGGCGACTTCAAAAATAAAAAGAAATTCCTAACTCAAGTTGAGGATCTACATTAGATGAGCATAGGGTCTAGTATAGATTGGATTAGGAATGAGAAATAAAAAATTAGACTCGACAGGATGGCGACTCAACTGGGGACGACATTCTCTAATAGGCTAGCCACCTGAATCTCCTCAAATTGCTCCTTTCTGAGAAATGTTTTTTGATTTGTTATATTATTGCTAACCTTTTAGGGATTTCGCTAAAGGTTAGAATTCAGCTATTTACTTTAGTTATTGAATCTGCATGCATACGATTGTGTGAGTAGATACGGTCAAACCCGGGCCATCTTAGGACCCTAAGACGGGGGGGGCATTGTGTAGGTTTCGGGCGAAGTGATATGATCACCGTTCGGGACTGATTAGGCTACCCCACCCAATGCTTCGATATGGCCTGAGATCCATTTCTCTGAGAATGCGGGAGGCCATAGAGCTTGAGAACCTGTTAGAACCTACCTATTTGCATACATAACGTCATGGGCTGACAATAGATTGATGATGTAATATTTTTGTTCTGTTCATGGAGTTCAGATATATTTCCCTGTAATGTTATCATAGTTCTGGTTGTAATTAGGAAATTTCTGTTATAATAGATGGCTAGTATCGCAGTTGACCGCATCCTCCGCAAAGAAATCCGAGTGTGCAAACCTCTGGATCTGAAATTGGTACTAGACCACTGGTTCACCCTATACAACCCAGAGGAGCAAGCCTTCATCCAGTAGAAAATAGGGCACATCCTCTCACTGATGAAGATGGAGATGAACTTGCCCTTGGTACGGCCCATGCTCCACCTATGGGAAATAGAGCCCGCGACTTTCTTCATCGGGCCACATGAGATTACTCCTACTCTGGAAGAGTACACCCAGTTGCTATAGGCTCCAGCACTAACCAACCAAGTCTATGTACCAGATCTTGAGGCCGGGCCAGTCGGTATTTTCAGCAGACTCCTGGGTATCCGCAAAACAGCAATTAACAAGGCCTTAGCAGACTGTAACGGATACTGCATACGGATGGACGAGTTGGAAGCCTGGTTCATCGCCCGAGAAGATAATGGGGATAGGAAAGACATATTGTGTGGGGACCCCAAGACTTATAGACAAAGAAGGGTGAATGCTTTCATCTTGACAGCTTTCGCCACCATATTATTCCCCACCGGAACTTTCTATGTCCACTACCGAGTTGCAGAATTGGTGACCTAATTTCTGGAAGGAAGATCTTACATCCCGGCTCTATTGGCTGAACAGATCCAGAACTTAAACTTTGTCAAGAAAAAAGGCAACGGGATCCTTTGCTCGAATATCAACCTTATACTAATATGGTTTGTAAGCCACCTCAAGTGTTTTGGGCTGAACATGGTCCGGAAAACCTTGGCTCAACAAGTGGATCTCGTGGACTCATGCATAGAGAAGATAAAGCTACCCGACGACCTTACCAGCCATAGTTGGGTAGAAGTGCTTAAAAGTTTCAGTGCCGATGACATTCTGTGGATAGCCAGATGGAGTTGCTGCGACAAAATTATTTTAACCTGCAGTAACTTTCAAGCCGTGCCTCTGATCGGAATTAGCGGATGTATAGGTTATCATCCCAACTCGGTGGTCCGCTAGTTTGGTACTATTCAAGACATAGTTTATCGGCCCTCGCTGGAGGCAGTCACATTCGAGTATCAAGATCCGAACTTACTAGTAGCTGAGAAATTTACTAAGCTGGCAGAGGTCAAAGCACTTTGGGAAGCTAGAATCGAGAGCCCGAATGTAGACCTCGGAGAGCTGGATGGCAAAGTGGGCAAACATCGAGCCACCAGGGAGTTTGTGATCCACCAGCTGTATTAGACAGGGGAAAGAGCATACCGGGTCCCAGATGTCACCCAACCTAAGCCAGACAAGGTAAATCCGGAGCTGGAAATCTACCTAGAGCAAGTCAGGGCCCGGATGGAAGTATATTTCGAAGCTGTAGATTATAAAAAGGACATCTGGAAAGGTCGATTCAAAGAATCCGACCAGAGAAACAAAGCCTTAAAAGCTCAGCTGGAGAAGACTCAAGCCAAAGTTAAGGAATTATAAGCCGTCATCAATGGGAAACCTGAGTCTCCACAACAGAAGACCAAAATTTCCAATATTAATAAAAAAGTTTCAATATTACATCATCAATCAATTGTTGGCCCCTTTTATTTTAGCATCCGTATGGCACATGCATCACATTTGCATACATTATACTAAAAAGAAAAAATGCGCACCAGGTATCAAAATAGCTTCCAAACAACTGAACCCTCCTAGAAGTCCAATTTGCACACATTCAAGAACAAAAATGGCAAATAGTGGCGACAACCGCAACAACGTAAGTGCTGACACTACTTCAAACTCTAGGATCGTATCCCTGGAACAAACGGTCTAGTAGCTAGCTGCACAAGTACACCTCCTGACTGAAAGCATTGGCCTCCTTCACATTACCTAGCCGACTCAAGAAGAACATTCAGGGGCTAGAAAAGGGAAGGCAGTGGAGGGGCAGCCTCCAGAATATGAGGAAATCAATTCCCACCTCAACCCGACCTTTGAGTATGAGCCGAGAATCAACTAGGGTCCAACCTCTGATGACTTGAAAAAAGAGATGGATGAGAGACAGAAAGAGATGGAAAGAAGACTCTTCCAACAGTTGGCTGACAAGATGAAAACAATAGAGGGGCCTGACGGTTTTGAGCAAGCTGGAATCACTAGTCTGCTAGCATATGGGGAGGAGGTGTACCCTGATAAATTCAAGACCCCGGAATTTGAGAAGTATGACGGTACTGGATGCCCTAAAATGCACACAAGGCTATACGCCCGGAAGATGAGCAAGTATGCTCAATATGACCAACTGATGATCCAGACCTTCCAGGATAGCCTTACGGGCCCTACATTAGTCTGGTATGCCCACTTGGATTTCAATCAGGTCAACACTTGGGAAAGGCTTGCCCGGGCGTTTTATGACCAGTACAAGTTTAATATTGAAGTCGCTCACTTAGTGATTGATCTAGGGAGTCTTCGAAAGAGACACACTGAGCCTTTTAAAGAGTATGCTTAGGGTTGGAGAGCTCAAGCTGCCAGGGTAGCAACCCCAATTTCTGAGAAAGAGTTGACATCCATATTCGTCAACACTCTAGAAAAGACCTACTTCTCACATCTGGTGGGCTAGACATCATCCAGTTTTGCAGAAGTAATAGCTACAGGGTGTCGGATTGAAAGCGCCATCACCATAGGCAGACTCCAAACAATGGATCCTCTCAGGGTCACACCATCACAAAGGCCCTTGGGGGGTAATAAAGCCAAGGAGTCTATTGTCAGCATAGTCAACTCCAGTAAAGTAGACAAAGCTGGAACTTGTGTGACATTCCAGACCACGAGTACCCCAGCCCAGCACTCCACAGCAAATCACGCCCAGGCTACCAGGGTCCTGAGACAGTTCACTCCAATTCCGATCCCGCTCAGCCAGGTCTTTGCTCGGCTGCGAGCGGATAACTTGATCAGCTTCGAAATCCTAAACGACCGGTATAAGCCCAGAAACTTCGACTCAAGCCTCAAATGTGACTATCATATGGGCCAAGAGGGGCATTCTACAGACAGATGCTGGAGGCTCCGACACAAAATCCAGAATTTAATTGACATCGGGATTGTGCAGCTGAATTTTGTTAACACCCCAGCACCCAATGTCAACACCAATCCGCTGCCTAATCATAAGCCCACCATCAATATGATCACATCTGAAGAGTCGGCTCCCAAAGAAGCCTCTAAGCAAAAGGCGACGGACCAGCAGAAAAGGCATTCCTATCAAGCCCTAGAGAAAACCCCCAAGTCACATATAAAAAAGAGATGGTTAGCCGGAGACCCAACAGTCGGCGCCTTGGGAGAATCACACGGGAGATTCAAATACCTGGTGAACTATTCTTATACCCCAACTGTATATGGGCCGCCTAGTGGATGGGGGCTTGAGTTTGAAAAAGAGGACAACCCGCTAAAAGAAGGGGAGAAATCTGTAAACATGATCAATTCAAATCAAAAGCCAAGAGTCATAAAATGCTATGAGGGACAATCAACTGGGATACAAATCCCGAAGAAGAGATATGTGCTCAATGTCCCAATACCTGCGGAGAGGTATAAGGCCGCACTGTTTGACTATCAGACCCTCGAGCAAGAGCGACCTCCTATGGTGGGAGGAATCACTCGCTCTGGGAGAGTATATGACCCGAAATATAAAATCTCAACTAAAGAGCTCAACACGGAGAAAGGAGAGGAAGAAGAAGAGGGGCTCGCTGCATTTACAAAAATGGTCAAAGCAAATGAATATAAGATCATGGAACAACTAAACAAGGTTCCAACACAAATATTACTCATGGGCCTCCTTATAGCCTTTGAGCCCCACAGGGAAGCACTCTTCAAAGTGCTCAAACAGATTCAAGTCCTAGAAGGCATCATTATAGACAAAATAAGTCACGTGGCGGATTCTATTTTCACCATGGACCAGATATCTTTCTCTCCTGAAGAGCTAAGAGAAAATGGAGACCAACATACAAAACCACTATTCATAGTGGTAAGGTGTAACGACACGATTTTCTCCCGAGTACTCATCGACAATGGGTCGTCCCTCAATGTCTGCCCATTAGCTACCCTCGACTTATTGGGGGTCGATCCAAGCAATATTAAACCTAGCTCGACGGTAGTCAGGACGAAAGAGAAGCCAAGCAACACCCCGATGCACATTCCACCCCTCCAGCAATCTTTCAGAAAAGTAACTATCATTCAAGAGCCAAGGATAAGCGAAGATGACATCAGCAATGGGAGCCCAACCCCTCGCATGTTCGAACAGCATCTAGCTCTCAATAATAGGTTCTGTTATCCTATTGATAGCTCTAGGTCAGCTCAAGGATAGAGAACGATTGTTTAACAATTTTTATTGAGACTTCTTTATAATTCAATAAATTACAGTTTGTCTTTCTTATATATATCTGCTTTCATTTTACTTCACCCAGATCTCCTACCATCGAACATTAGGGACATTTCGCGTAGGTAGAAAATAAAAACGCTGATATCGTCTCCGACGCTGCTAGGTCAGTTGTTGGAGGCGATATCCTTGACCACGAAATAATACAAGAAAATTGGCAAAAACATGAACAAATTGGAATTTCAATCGATGAGCCGGTGGAGACAGTAAATCTAGGAAGCATTGAAAAACCTAAAAACCTCAAAATCGGGACCAGTTTAAGTGCTGAGCAAAAGTGTGAGATGACCGAGCTATTGACTGAATATGCAGATGTGTTCGCTTGGTCATATGGTAACATGCTAGGACTAGACCAATCAATAGTGGTTCATAGGCTTCCTACAAGGGAAGATGTCAAACCTAAAAAACAGAAATTGAGAAGATTTAGGCCTGACATATTACTAAAGATCAAGAAAGAAGTCAAGAAACTGCTAGAAGTAGGACTCATCGAAGTGTCCAATTACCCAGAATGGGTAGCAAAGATAGTCCCCGTTATGAAAAAGAATGGAAAAGTACGCGTAAGCGTAGACTTCCGGGACTTAAACCAAGCTACACCAAAGGATAACGTCCCCCTACCTCACATTGATGTTCTAGTAGACAATACTGCAGGAAACCATCTTTTCTCGTTCATGGACGGTTTCTCAGGATATAATCAGATAAAAATGGATGAGGAAGATAAAACCAAAACGACTTTAATCACAACATGGGGAACTTTCTGTTACAAAGTCATGCCCTTTGGTTTGAAAAACGCCGGGGCAACGTATCAGAGAGCCATGGTTGCGATACTTCATAACATGATGCATCGAGAAGTCGAAGTATACGTTGACGATATGATAGCTAAGTCTAAAGAAGAAGAGAGCCATACAGATATCCTGAGAAAATTGTTTAAACGATTGAGAAAATTCCAGCTCAAGTTAAATCCAGAGAAGTGCACTTTCGAGGTCACAACGAGCAAATTGTTAGGGTTTGTCATAAGCCGGGAAGGCATTAAAATCGACCATGACAAAGTAAAGTCTATATTAGAGCTACTGTCGAGTCTAATTTTTTGAATTCCCATTCCTAATCCGATCTAGACTAGACCCTATGCTCATCTAATGTAGATTCTCGACTTGAGTTAGGAACTTCGTCTAATTTTTTGAGTCGCCACCCAACTGTT
Organism: Laguncularia racemosa; assembly: GCA_037954665.1. Taxonomy (NCBI): domain Eukaryota; kingdom Viridiplantae; phylum Streptophyta; class Magnoliopsida; order Myrtales; family Combretaceae; genus Laguncularia; species Laguncularia racemosa. The sequence continues at coordinate 4,114,305 of JBBMOL010000016.1, forward strand.
GTTGGGAAATATTGAATTAAGACTAAAGGAGCGGATTAGTCTTAATTTGGACCACTAGTCGTCGTTATTTCCCTTCTCATTTTTGAAAAGAGGAAAAGAGAAAACCAGAGTTTCTAAGTCTGGAGGCTAACCTATTAAAACCTTACGGTTACCACCTAATTTCCTAAAATTGTTCCTATTTAGAAATGTGTTTTATTATATTTCTGTTACTTTTTATTATGTTTTTGAATTATTTCAAGAAAATGATTTTTTTTATTTCATTTTATGGGTTGACCCGAATGGGTGCCTGCGTACCTGCTATCCAAGATCAAACAAGCCGTAGTTCGCTTTTTTTCTGAAAATATTTAGTGGGTTTGTGAATTTTAATTTTGAAATCTCTTTTGCTTTATGTTTTTAACATTTTTGGGATTTTTCTAAAAAAAGTCTAAGCCTAAGCTTAGTAATTTGATATTTGAAAACGATTTTTAGGAAAAACATCAATTTTGGATTTATTTGAAGAAAATGATTTTTCTAAGTGCTAAAACTCATTTTTTTTTCTATTTTTATAATTTTTGAATTTTTATTAATTTTTTTATGATTTTCTTTGTAATTTTTATGATTTTTTTATGATTTTTATGATTTTTTCGATTTTTCCTTATTCTTCTACAATTTTTATAATTTTTCATGATTTTTATAGTTTTTTTTTTAATAATTTTTATTAATTTTTCATAATTTTTGTGAACTTTTGTTAAAAATTTTTGTTAAAATTTTATCTTAAGTTATTATCTATCCTATTTTAAAGTCTAAAGTCTTATTATTATTTTCCTAATATTTTTATTATTATTTTCTACATTTTTATTATTTTTTATTTTTATTTTTATTATTATTTTTTTCTTAATTATTAAATCCTAAAAGAAAAAAAATCTAATTTCTAACATTTTCCTATTTATAGAAATATAAACAAAACATAAATAAATAAATACATAAATAACAAATTAATAAATAAATAACAAATAATAAATAAAATCGAAATAAAAATAAATAAATAAAATAAATCCGGAAAATCCGACTTACCTGGATTCGGGTTGGTGCATGGGTTGGATCGGTCGGGTCGAATCGGGTCGAGTCGAATCGGTCAGACGCGGCGGCGGAAGATGCTCGTTCATGGTGTTCCGGCGGTCTTTTGTCACGGGTGAGGTGTCGAATCCTAGCTTCTCGAGGGTGTTGAATCCAATGGTGGCGATGGTTTGCTCCCATAACGTCTCCTGGTGGCGGCTTAGCTTCGATCGGCGGTTCGTGGTTTTGGGTTTCCTCCGATGCTCTCTGATTTGCTCTCTTTTCTCACTTTCTCTCAATTGTGATTCGTTATCTGGCTTCCTCCCCTCCTCCTCTATTTATAGGCGTTCGAAATCGAGCTAGATAAGCTCGGATTTCCACCGATCGAAGCAAATTGGATCGACGGTTAAATAAACCAACTCCGATTCGTGTAAATCCTTTGATTGTTGAGATTTGATTCCAATTGGATGATGTTTATCTCAATTCTGTTGAAGATCTGTTGGATTTGTGCAAAAAATCGAATCGAAACGGCTGAAATTCAAATTTTTCCCCTCGCCGGCGATCTCGAACCGAGGTTGAAGATGATCACGCGCTCGGCGCGTGCGTTTCCTCCAGCCAATCAGATGTTGCCACGTGTCCTAGATAAGTGAAAAAACTCAAAACGCGGAAACTGCTTCCCCCGCGATTCAAACCTGCGATCGAGCCCCCCTGCGCGCGCCTTAGCCAGTGGTCCGGACCAGCTGGGTTAGCCCATTTTCCTGATTTTTCTAAGTTCGCAAATTGCATATATACAATGCGAATTTTTTATTTTTTTGTATTTTTTGAAATTTCAAAAATTTGCAAAAATTATTTACTATTTATTATTGCCATTTCTGAAATCATTTTTCAAAATTGATGTGTTTTCCTATTTATTTTTATTTTTTGAATATTTTTTATTATTTATGCTAAATTAGAGAAAAATTGGAAAAAATTGGAAATTGATTATTATTGATTATTATTCATTCCTAGGGCAAAAATGGGGGTGTTTACAACTACCTCTCTTTGTAGTAAAGTTTGAAAAACTTAACTACAAAGATAAGAAAGACGCCATTTTTGGCCTCTTAAATAAATAACGCCTTGGTTTGGCTGGTTATCTAGAATTTGGTTTTTTTGGTAGGAAAATGCTCCATGAGCTAATAATCCCACGATTTAAGATGGTCCTAACAATTTAGAGTAATGTTCCCTCCCCAAACAGTGCTTTATGGGCTGACTAATTGACGATAGGAAACACCTCAAGCATTGTGTGGAAGAAATGATGATAGGAAGCGTCTTATCAGACTAGCAACCTTGGAAAGAAATTTTTTTTAGGAAGCACCCTTATGAGCTGGCTACCTATCAACAGAAGCGTCTTGTTAGACTAGCAACTGTTTGGAAGAATATTTTCGAAAAGTGCCCCAAGAGCTGACTAATCGGGAGAATCTAGGAAAGTGCCCCTCATGAGCTGACTAACCTTAAGATAGATTTTTAGGAAAGTGCCCATCTTGGGCTGACTAACCTATGGTAGAGTGTCTTAAAAAGTGCCCTTATGAGCTGACTTTAAGAACGGATTTTTAGGAAAGTGCCCATCTTGGGCTGACTAACCTATGGTAGAGTGTCTCGAAAAGTGCCCTTATGAGCTGACCTTGAGAACAGATTTTTAGGAAAGTGCCCATCTTGGGCTGACTAACCTATGATAAAATTGATTGAACTGTCTCAAAAAGTGCCCTTATGAGCTGACCTTGAGAACAGATTTTTAGGAAAGTGTCCATCTTGGGCTGACTAACCTAGGATAGAATTGATTGAACTGTTTCAAAAAGTGCCCTTATGAGCTGACCTTGAGAACAGATTTTTAGGAAAGTGCCCATCTTGGGCTGACTAACCTATGATAAAATTGATATCTCAAAAAGGTGCCCCCTATGGGCTAACCTTAAGAGATCTAGGGAAGTGCCCCTTTTTGGGCTGACTACCCTATTAAAGGGAATGTTTAGACAAGTGCCCAACTATGGGCTGACTCATCTTATGCTTCTGAATATGTTTTCTACAGACTGAGCTAAATGATGTGATGCTTTTCATGATAGTTATTATTATTATTTATTTTAATATGCTTGCCAGTTTATCATGGATAGCCACCAAACAAACGAACCTTCGGTTTGGTTTGTTTCTACTTCATTTCTTCTCATCTTGACACGGGGTTGAAAATTTTCATGTGCTCCCTTTCTTTGTGCACCTGGATCTTTTGACGGTAATGTTATCCTACTAATGCATTTAGTTCTAATGCTCAAAAGTAGATAGAATTATATCACAAACTATATTAAGATTCATTATCATTTTAGTCTTTATCTTTCATTGGTGAAGTGGTGGGTAATGTGTTTAGGATTATTTGTTGTGATGAGAACTGATTGGGATTGTTGATCATTCAGGGATATTAACTTTGCTTGCAAAAAGTGAAAACTCGACTCAATGAAATTTATATCGAACACTGGCTTTCATAAACATTGACAAAATTTCAATTCCCTTGCCTAAGGATAGTACATCTTTACAGCATCTGTGTTAATGGGGTCTCTCAATTCCGGACCATTTATCTGAGTTAATATCAAAGCACCTCCTGACAGAACCTTTTTCACTACATAAGGGCCTTCGTAGTTTGGGGTAAATTTCCCTCTAGAGTCTTGGGCATTCGGGAGAACCTTCCTTAGTACCAGATCCCCCTTTTTGAAGTATCGAGGTCTCATCTTCTTGTTAAATGCTCGGGTCATTCTTTGTTGGTAACACTGGCCATGACATAGTGCGGTAAGCCTTCTTTCATCAATCAGATTCAGCTGATCAAGCCTCTTCCTTACCCAATCTGATTCAGTTAGCCGAGTTTCCGACAAGGTTCTGAATGATGGTATTTCAACTTCAATTGGTAGCACTGCTTCTGTACCATATACCAATGAATAAGGGGTGGCTCTCGTAGATGTTCTTATTGAAGTCCTATAAGCCATGAGAGCAAACGGTAACATTTCGTGCCAATCTTTGTAAGTTGTTGTCATTTTCTCGATGATCTTTTTGATATTTTTATTAGCTGCTTCTACTGCCCCATTCATTTGAGGTCGGTAGGGAGTTGAATTTCTGTGGTTTATGTGGAATTGTTGACATAAACCTATCATCAATTTGTTGTTGAGATTGGTACTGTTGTCGGTGATGATGGACTCAGGAACTCCATATCGGGCTATTATGTCCCTTTTTAAGAGGTGGATTATTACCCCCTTTGTAACATTGGTATATGATAACGCTTCTACCCATTTGGTGAAATAATCAATCGCTACTAGTATGAATCTGTGGCCGTTAGATGCTGTCGGAGTGATTGGGCCTATTATGTCGATTCCCCACATGGAGAAAGGCCATGGTGCTGATAACAAGTGTAGCTCGTTGGGCGGAGCATTTATCCGATTTGCGTAGACTTGACACAGATGACAGTGATTGACATATTTTATGCAATCTGATTCCATGGTCAACCAATAATATCCTAATCTCATGATTTTTCGGGCTAACATGTAGCCATTCATATGAGGTCCACATTCTCCCTCATGTACTTCCTTCATTAGTTCGCATGCTTCATTTTTGTCCACACATCTCAACAAGGTGGTATCAGATGATCTCTTGTAAAGTATAGACCCACTTAATAGGAAATGGCTTGCTAACCTCCTGAGTGTTCTTTGGTCATTCTTGCTAGCCATTTCAGGGTATTTACTTTCTTGGAGGAAGGTCTTGATGTCGTGATACCAGGGCTTGTCATTTTGTATTTTTTCAATGGTTAAACAGTAGGCGGGCCGACTTTCGATGTCTATTTTCATCGGTTGAACTTCGGCTCCCCCCGTTATTTGGATCATAGATGCTAGTGTGGCTAGTGCATCTGCAAACTAATTCTGAGTTCTCGGGATGTATGTGAAAGAGATTGCCTTGAATCCTTCGATTAGCTCTATCAAGTGTTGATGATATGGTACCAGTTTGGGGTCTTTAGTCTTGTATTCCCCTCTTGTCTGTAGTATGATAAGTGACGAATCTCCATATACTTCTAATTCACGAATTTCCATTTGACAGGCCATTTTGAGGCCAAGAATGCATGCTTCATACTCTGCGATATTATTGGTGTATGGAAATGTAAGTCTTGTCGCTGCAGGGAATTGAGTGCCATCTGGAGATATCAATACTGCCCCAGCCCCACAACCGAATACGTTGGCGGCTCCATCGAAAAACAATTTCCATTTCGGGTTCTGCTCTATCCCTAAGTCTTCTACCGGTATATCTTCCACTGTTAATATATTTTCGTCCGGGAATTGGGCTTGTAGTTCTTGGGAATCTGTCTCGACCGGGTGTTCTGCTAATTGGTCGGCTAAGGCTTGCCCTTTCATCGAGTTCTGATTTATGTATGTAATGTCAAACTCGGATAGGAGCATTTGCCATTTAGAGATTTTCCCTATCAGAGCTGGCTTCTCTGCCAAGTATTTCAAGGGATCATGTCTTGTCAGCAGCTCAATATGGTAGTAAAGGGTGTATTGCCTTAGTCGATGCATGACCCAGATTAAAGCACAACACGTCTTCTCTACCTCTGAGTACCTCTGTTCCCCATCTGTGAACTTCTTGCTCAGATAATATACGGAACGCTCTCTTCCCTCGTCATCTTTCCGCCCTAGCACACATCCCATGGATTCAGGGAGTATAGTGAGGTATAAGAATAAGGGCTTTCCTTGCTTCAGGACTATCAAGACCGGAGGTTTTATAAGATAGTCTTTGATTGTCTTGAATGCCTCTTCACATTCGTCGTCCCATTCTATTGTGGCGTTCTTCTTCAACAGACGGAATAATGGCCGGCATTTGTCGGTGAGCTGTGAGATAAAACGAGCTATATAATTTAATCTTCCCAGCAAGCTTCTCACTTCTTTAACGGAGCGTGGGGAAGGTAACTCTAATATAGACTTTACCTTGTCAGGGTCAATTTTAATGCCTTCCTAGCTTATGACAAACCCTAATAATTTCCCCGTTGTGACCCCGAAAGTGCATTTCTCTGGGTTTAACTTGAGCTGAAATTTTCTCAGTCGTTTAAACAATTTCCTCAGGATATCTATATGGCTTTCTCCTTCTTTGGATTTGGCTATCATGTCGTCAACATATACTTCAACCTCTTGATGCATCATGTCGTGAAGTATTGCGACCATGGCTCTCTGATATGTTGCCCCGACGTTTTTCAAACCGAAGGGCATGACTTTGTAACAGAAAGTTCCCCACGTTGTGACGAAAGTCGTTTTGGTTTTGTCTTCTTCAACCATTTTTATTTGATTATATCTTGAGAAACCGTCCATGAATGAGAAAAGATGGTTTCCCGCAGTGTTGTCTACTAGAACATCAATGTGAGGTAGGGGGAAGTTATCCTTTGGCGTAGCTTGGTTTAAGTTCCGGAAGTCTACGCATATGCGTACTTTTCCGTTCTTTTTCATAATGGGGACTATATTTGCTACCCATTCTGGGTAGTCGGATACTTCAATGAACCCTACTTCTAGCAGTTTCTTAACTTCTTCCTTAATCTTTAGCAAGATGTCATGCCTAAATCTTCTCAGTTTTTGTTTTTTAGGTTTGACATCTTCCCTTGTGGGAAGCCTATGAACCACTATCGATTGGTCTAGCCCTAGTGTGTCACCATATGACCAGGCAAACACATCCGCATATTCCGTTAATAGCTCGGTTATCTCGCATTTTTGCTTGGCACTCAAACTGGTCCCGATTTTGAGGTTCTTAGGGTTTTCCATGCTTCCTAGATTTACTATCTCCATAGGCTTGTCGATTGAAATTCCGCTTTGTTCATGTTTTTGCCAATTTTCTTGTATTATTTCATGGTCTAGGATATCGCCTTCAACAACTGACCCAGTAGCGTCGGAAACGATATCAGCGTTTTTACTTTCTACCTGCACGAAATATCCTTGATGTTCGATGGTAGGAGATCTAGAGCTACTGATAGGATAACAAAACCAATTGTTCAGAGCCGGATGCTGGTTGGACATGCGGGGGATTGACTTCCCTTTGCTGTCGTCCTCTTCGTTTATCCGAAGCTCTTGAATGATGTTTGCCTTTTGGAAAGATTGTTGGAGAGGTGGGATGCACATCTGGGTTTCGATCGACTTCCCCTTCATTCTACCTTTGACACCTCTTGCTTGTGCTTCTTCTGCGGCCGTAGGAATGTACCCCAGTCCAAACGTCCCGTGCTGCCCCTCTTTAAACTGATGGCCCTCCTTGCTGGTCACCATGTTCACTTCATTGAAAATCTGCAGCCCCAGGTCTTCTGAACCTTCTTCCCCAATATAAGGTATGGCAGTCTCTTTGTATATGGCGTAATCCTGTTCGCCCAATACTGTGACTATCTGCCCGCTTGCAATGAACTTGACCCTTTGGTGGAGACTAGAGGGGATGGCCCCAACAGCATGTATCCAAGGTCATCCCAAAAGCAAGTTGAAAGACCTTGGGATGTCGAGGACCTGGAAAGCGATGTGGAATACTTGTGGACCAATTTCTACTGGTAGGTTCACTTCCCCCACTATGTCTCTTTTTGATCCGTCGAAAGCTCTGACCACCGTGGAGCTAGGTTTTATGTTGCTTGGATCGACCCCCAACAAGTCGAGCGTTGCCAATGGGCAAACGTTGAGGGATGATCCGTTGTCGATGAGTACCCGGGAGACAATGGTGTCATTGCACCTGACCACTATGAATAATGGTTTGGTATGTTGGTCTCCCTCCTCTCCTAGCTCTTCCGGAGAGAAAGATATCTGGTCCATTGTAAAGATGGAGTCCGCCACGTGACCTATTTTGTCTGTAGCGATGTCCTCTGGGACCTGAATCTGTTTTAGCACTTTAAAGAGTGCTTCCCTGTGGGGCTCGGATGTTGTGAGAAGGCCCATGAGTGATATATGTGTTGGAACTTTATTTAACTGTTCCATGATCTTGTATTTACTCGCCTTGACCATCTTTGTAAATGCAGCGAGTCCCCTTTCCTCTTCTTCTCCTTTCTCCACATTGGGTTCTTCAGTCGGGCCTTTATACTTTGGATACTATAATCTCCCAGAGCGGGTGATGCCTCCCACCATAGGAGGCCGCTCTTGTTCGAGGGCCCGATAGTCGAATGGTGCAGCCTTGTAATTCTCTGCCGCTATCGGGACATTGAATACATATCTTTTTCTTGGGATTTGTACCTCAGCTGATTGTCCCTCGTAGCATTGTATAACCCTGGGCTTCTGATGAGAGTTGATCATGTTGATAGTCTTCCCCTCTTCCTTTGACGGGTTGTCTTCTTTCTCAAATTCTGGTACCCATTTACTAGGCGGCCCCTGCTCAGTCGGGGTTTAAGAATAGTTTACCAAATACTGAAATCTCCCGTGTGATTCTCCTAGAGTGCCGACCGTTGGGTCTCCGGCTAACCACCTATTTTTAATGTGTGCCTTTGGTGCTTCTTCTGGAGCTTGATGGGATTGCTTCTTCTGCTGCTCCGTCGTATTCTGCTTAGGGGCTTCTTTGGGAATCGACTCCTCAGATGTGATCATATTAATGGTGGGCTTGTGATTGGGCAGTGGATTGGTGTTGACATTGGGTGTTCTGGCGTTCACGAAATCCAGCTGTATGATTCCTGCATCAATTAAGTCTTGGATTTTGTGCTGGAGCCTCCAGCACCTATCTGTAGAATGCCCCTCTTGTCCCATATAGTAGTCACACTTGAGGCTTGAGTCAAAATTCTTGGGCCTGTACCAGTCATTGAGGAGCTCGAAACTAATCAAGTTGTCTGCCCTCAACCGAGCGAAGACCTGACTGAGCGGTATGGGGATTGGAGTGAACTGCCTTGGGGCCCTGGCGGCCTAGGCGTAACCTATCATGGGTTGTTGGGCTGGGGTACTCGTGGTCTGGAATGTCACACGAGTCCTAGATTTTTCTGCCTTACCGGAGTGGACTGTGTTGACAGTGGACTCTTTAGCTCTGTTTCCTCCTAAAGTCCTTTGTGTCAGCGTGACCCTAGGAAGCTCTATTGTTTGGAGTCTGCCGGTGGTGATGGCATTCTCAATCCTACATCCCACAGCCACTACCTCTGCAAAATTGGATGAGGTCTGGCCTACCAGGTGTGAAAAGTAGGTCTTGTCCAGGGTATTGACAAATATGGATGTCAATTCCTTCTCAGATATCGGGATTGCTACCCTGGCGGCCTGGGCTCTCCAGCGCTGAGCATACTCCTTGAATGGCTCAGCATGCCTTTTTCGGAGACTCCCTAAGTCGATTACAGATGGGGCGACTTCAATATTGAACTTATATTAGTCATAAAACGCCCGGGCTAGCTTCTCCCAGGTGTTGACAATGTTGAAGTCCAGGTGGGCATACCAGACTAGTGCCGGGCCTGTGAGGCTGTCTTGGAATGTCTGGAGCATGAGCTGGTCGTATTGAGCATACTTGCTCATTTTCTGGGCATATAGCCTGGTATGCATTTTGGGGCAGCCGGTCCCATCATACTTTTTGAACTCTGGGGTCTTGAACTTCTCAGGGTGTACCTCTTCCCTATATGTTGGCAGATTGGTGATCCCGACTTGTTCAAAACCATCAGGGCCCTCAATCGTTTTCATCTTGTCATGGAGCTGCTAGAAGAGTCGCTTCTCCATCTCCTTCTGCCTCTCTTCCATTTCCCTTTTCAGGTCATCGGAGGTCAGCCCCTGGTTGACCTTCGGCTCATATTCGAAGGCCGGGTTAAGGTGGGAATTGATCTCTTCATATTCCGGAGGCTGTCCCTCCACTGCCTTCCCCTTTCTAGCCCCTGAATACTCTTCCTGGGTTGGCTGAGTGTTGGGCAGGAGGCCGATGTTTTCAGTTAAGAGGTGAACCTGGGCAGCCAATTGTTGGACCGTTTGTTCTAAGGACATAATCCTGGAGTCCGAGGCAGCTTCAGCATTGGTGTTGTTGCGGTTGTAGCTGTTGTTGGCCATTTTTGTTCTTGAACATGTGAGAATTGGACTTCTGAGAGGGTTCGGTTGCCTGGGAGCTATCTTGATACCTGGGCGCGCATTTTTTTTTTTTATTTTAGTGTGATGTATGCAAAATGATATGCATGTGTCACGCAGATGCTAAAAATAAAAGGGTTGAAAATTGATTGACAATGTAATATTGAAACTTTACTTTTATTAATATTGAAAATTTTAGAGTTTGATAATCAAAATAAAATAAAAAATTACAAATAATGATCTATTTCCTAGCTCTTTTAGTCTTCTGTTGTGGAGGCTCAGACTTCCCATTGATGACAGCTTCTAATTCTTTGACTTTGGCTTGGGTCCTTGTTCCTTTGGTCGGATTCTTTGAAACGTCCCTTCCAGATGTCTTTCTTATGATCTGCAGCTTCAAAGTATACCTCCATTCGGGCCTTGACCTGTTCTAGGTATACTTCTGTCTCTGGATTGATCTTGTCTGGTCTTGGTTGGGTGACGTCTGGAACCCGGTGTGCTCTTTCCCCTGTCTGGTATAGCTGGCGGATTACAAACTCTCTGGTGGCTCGGTGTTTTCCCACTTCGCCATCTAATTCCCCGAGGTCCACATTCGGGCTTTCAATTCTGGCTTCCTAAAGTGCTTTGACCTCTGCTAGCTTAGTAAACTTCTCGGCTACCAACAAGTTCGGATCTTGGTATTCAAAGGTGACTGCTTCCAGCGAGGGCCGATAAACTATATCTTGGATGGTACCAAACTGGCGGACCACTGAGTTGGGGTGATATTCAGTACATCTGCTGATTCCGATTAAAGGTACTGCTTGGAAGTTTCTGCAGGTCAAGATGATTTTGTCACAACAACTCCACCTGGCTGTCTACAGAATATCCTCAGCACTGAAACTTCTAAGTACCTCTACCCAACTGTGGCTGGTAAGGTCGTCGGGTAGCTTCACCTTTTCTATACATGAGTCTACGAGATCCACTTGTTGGGCTAAGGTTTTTCGGACCATGTTCAGCTCGAAGCACTTAAGGTGGCTTACAAACCATATCAGCAGAAGGTTGAGGCTTGAGCGAAGGATCCCATGGCCTTTCTTCTTGAGGAAATTCAAGTTCCGGATCTGTTCAGCCAGTAGAGCCGGGATGTAAGATCTTCCCTCCAGAAATTGGGTTACCAGCTCTGCAACCCGGTAGTGAATATAGAAGGTCCCGGTGGGGAACAGTATGGTGGCGAAGGCTGTCAAGATGAAAGCGTTCACCCTTCTTTGTTTGTAAGTTTTGGGGTCCCCACACAGTATATCCTTCCTATCCCCATTGTCCTCTCGGGCGATGAACCAGGCTTCTAAATCATCCGTATGCAATATCCATTACAGTCTGCCAAGGCTTTGTTGACTATTGTCTTACGGATGCCTAATAATCTGCTGAAGGTACCGGCTGGCTCGGCCTCAAGGTCTGGTGCGTAGATTTGATCAGTCAGTGTTGGAGCCTGTAGCAACTGGGTGTACTCCTCCAGGGTAGGGGTGATCTCATGCGGCCCGATAAAGAAAGCAGCGAGTTCGATTTCCCATAATTAGAGCATGGCTCGGACTAAAGGCAAATTCACCTCTATCTTTGTCAGTGAGAGGATGGAGCCGATCTTTTGCTGGATGAAGGCCTGCTCCTCTGGGTTGTACAAGGTAAACCAATGGTCCAGTACCAACTTTGGGTCCAAAGGTTTGTACACCCGAATTTCTTTGTGGAGGAGGCGGTCGACTGTGGTGCTAGCCATCTATTACAATAAGAAATTGCCTAATTACAAACAGAACTATGAAAACATTATAGGGAAATAGCTTTGAACACCAAAATAAAACAACAAACCATTACATTGTTATCAATTGTCAACCCTTATGATGCTATGTATGCAAGTAGGTTGGTTCTAATTGGTCCCCAAGCTCTATGGCCTCCCGCATTCTCGGAGAAATGGATCTCAGGCCATATCAAAGCATTGGGTGGGGTAGCCTAATCGGTCCCGAACGGTGATCAACTCACTTCGCCCGAAACCTACACAATGGCTCCCCAACTTAGGTTTCTAGGACGGTTTGGGTTCGACCGTATCTATTCACACAAACTTATGCATGCAAACCCCACAGTAAAGAAAACTAAAATCTAGCTAATCCCTGAAAAGTTAGTAACAGAATAATAATTGAAAGACATTTCTTTAAAAGAACATCTTGAGGAGATTCAGGTGGCTAGCTTACTGGAATGGGTCCCTAGTGGAGTCGCCATCCTGTCGAGTCTAATTTTTTGATTTCCCATTCCTAATCTGATTTAGACTAGACCCTATGCTCATCCAATGTAGATCCTCAACTTGAGTTAGGAACTTCGTCTAATTTTTGGAGTCGCCACCCAACTGTTATTGGGAAATATTGAATTAAGACTAAAGGAGCGGATTAGTCTTAATTTGGACCACTAGTCGTTGTTATTTCCCTTCTCGTTTTTGAAAAGAGGAAAACAGAAAACCAGAGTTTTTAAGTCCGGAGGCTAACCTATTAAAACCTTACGGTTACCACCTAATCTCCTAAAATTGTTTCTATTTAGAAATGTGTTTTATTATATTTCTGTTACTTTTTATTATGTTTTTGAATTATTTCAAAAAAATGATTTTTTATTTCATTTTATGGGTTGACCCGAATGGGTGCCTACGTACCTGCTATCCAGGATCAAACAAGCCGTAGTTCGCTTTTTTTTTTTTTTTTTTTTTTTTTTTTTCTGAAAATATTTAGTGGGTTTGTGAATTTTAATTTTGAAATCTCTTTTGCTTTATGTTTTTAACATTTTTGGGATTTTTCTAAAAAAAGTCTAAGCCTAAGCTTAGTAATTTGATCTTTGAAAATGATTTTTAGGAAAAACATCAATTTTGGATTTATTTGAAGAAAATGATTTTTCTAAGTGCTAAAACTCATTTTTTTTCTATTTTTATAATTTTTGAATTTTTATTAATTTTTTTTATGATTTTCTTTGTAATTTTTATGAATTTTTATCTTTTTTATGATTTTTTTGATTTTTCCTTATTCTTCTACAAATTTTATAATTTTTATGAGTTTTCATGATTTTTATAGTTTTTTTTTATTTTTATAATTTTTCATAATTTTTGTGAACTTTTGTTAAAAAATTTATCCTAAGTTATTATCTATCCTATTTTAAAGTCTAAAGTCTTATTATTATTTTCCTAATATTTTTATTATTATTCTCTACATTTTATTATTTTTTTCTTAATTATTAAATCCTAAAAAAAAAAATCTAATTTCTAACATTTTCCTATTTATAGAAATATAAATAAAACATAAATAAATAAATACATAAATAAAAAAATTAATAAATAAATAACAAATAATAAATAAAATCGGAATAAAAATAAATAAATAAAATAAATCCGGAAAATCCGACTTACCTGGATCCGGGTCGGTGCGCGGGTCGGATCGGTCGGGTCGAATCGGGTCGGGTCGGATCGGTCGAACACGGCGGCGGAAGATGCTCGTTCACGGCGTTCCGGCGGTTTTTTGTCACGGGTGAGGTGTCGAATCCTAGCTTCTCGAGGGTGCTGAATCCAATGGTGGAGATGGTTTGCTCCCATAACGTCTTCTGGTGGCGGCTTGGCTTTGATCAGCGGTTCGCGGTTTTGGGTTTCCTCCGATGCTCTCTGATTTGCTCTCTTTTCTCACTTTCTCTCAATTGTGATTCGTTATCTGGCTTCCTCCCCTCCTCCTCTATTTATAGGCGTTCGAAATCGAGCTAGATAAGCTCGGATTTTCACCGATCGAAGCAAATCGGATCGACGGTTAAATAAACCAACTCCGATTCGTGTAAATCCTTTGATTTGTTGAGATTTGATTCCAATTGGATGATGTTTATCTCAATTCTGTTGAAGATCTGTTGGATTTGTGCAAAAAATCGAATCGAAACGGCCGAAATTCAAATTTTTCCCCTCGCCGGCGATCTCGGACCAAGGTTGAAGACGATCACGCGCTCGGCGCGTGCGTTTCCTCCAGCCAATCGGATGCTTCCACGTGTCCTGGATAAGTGAAAAAACTCAAAAATCGAAAAATGCTTCCCCCGCGATTTGAACCTGCGACCGAGCCCCCCTGCACGCGCCTTAGCCCGTGGTCCGGACCAGCAGGGCTAGCCCATTTTCCTGATTTTTCTAAGTTCGCAAATTGCATATATGCAATGCGAATTTTTTATTTTATTTTTTTTTTTGAAATTTCAAAAATTTACAAAAATTATTTACTATTTATTATTTCCATTTCTGAAATCATTTTTCAAAATTGATGTGTTTTCCTATTTATTTTTATTTTTTGAATATTTTTATTATTTATGCTAAATTAGAGAAAAATTGGAAAAAATTGGAAATTGATTATTATTGATTATTATTCATTCCTAGGGCAAAAATGGGGTGTTTATAGCTACCTTCCCCACGCACTGTTAAAGAAGTAAGAAGTTTGCTGGGAAGGTTAAATTACATAGCTCGTTTTATCTCACAGCTCACAGATAAGTGCTGGCCACTATTCCGTCTATTGAAAAAGAATGCCACAGTAGAATGGGATGACGAATGCGAAGAAGCATTCAGGACGATCAAAGACTATCTCATAAAACCTCCAGTCTTGATAGTCCCGAAGCAAGGGAAGCCCTTATTCTTATACCTCATGATACTCCCTGAATCCATGGGATGCGTGTTGGGGCAAAAAGATGAAGAGGGAAGAGAGCGTTCCATATATTACCTAAGCAAGAAATTCACAGACGGGGAATAGAGGTATTCGGAAGTAGAGAAGACCTGCTGTGCTCTAATTTGGGTTATGCACCGATTGAGGCAGTATACCCTTTACTATCATATTGAGCTGCTGACAAGACATGATCCTCCGAAGTACTTGGCAGAAAAACCCGTTTTGATAGGGAGAATCTCCAAATGGCAAATGCTCTTATCGGAGTTTGATATTACATACATAAATCAAAACTCGATGAAAGGGCAATCTTTAGCCGACCAATTGGCAAAACACCCTATCGAGGGGAATTCCCAAGAGCCACAAGTTCAATTCCCTGATGAAAATATATTAACAGTGGAAGGTACACTAGTAGGAGACTGTGGAATAGAGCAGAACCCTAAGTGGAAGATGTTCTTCGATGGAGCTGCCAATGTATTCGGTTGTGGGATCGGGGCAGTGTTGATATCCCCAGACGGAACACAATTCCCTGCAGCAACAAGACTCATATTTCCATATACCAATAATATCGCGGAATATGAGGCATGCATTCTCGGCCTCAAAATGGCTTGCCACATGGAAATCCGTGAATTAGAAGTATACAGAGATTCATCACTTATCATACTACAGATAAGAGGGGAATATAAGACCAAAGACCCCAAACTTGTACCATACCATCAGCATTTGACAGAGCTAATCGAAGAATTTGAGGCAATCACTTTCACATACGTCCCAAGAACTTAGAATCAGTTTACAGATGCACTCGCCACACTAGCATCTATGATCCAAATAACAGGGGGAGCCGAAGTCCAACCGATGAAAATAGACATCGAAAATCGGCCCGCCTACTGTTTAGCAATTGAAAAAGCATAAGATGATAAGCCCTGGTATCACGACATCAAAACTTTTCTCCAAGAAAGCAAATACCCTGAAATGGCTAGCAAAAATGACTAGAGAACACTCAGAAGATTAGCAAGTCATTTCTTATTAAATGGGTCTATACTTTACAAAAGATCATCTAATGCCACCTTGCTAAGATGTGTGGATAAAAATAAAGCATGCGAACTGATGAAAGAAGTACATGAAGGGGTATGTAGACCTCATATGAACGGCTACATGTTGGCCCAAAAAATCATGAGGTTAGGATACTATTGGCTAACCATGGAATCAGATTGCATAAAATATGTCAAACACTGTATCAAGTGTACGCAAACCGGATAAATGCTCCACCCAACGAGTTGCACTTGTTATCAGCACCATGGCCTTTCTCCATGTGGGGAATCGACATAATAGGCCCAATCACTCCGACAACATCCAATGGCCACAGGTTTATATTGGTAGACTTTGATTACTTCACCAAGTGAGTAGAAGCTTCATCATATACTAATGTCACCAAAGGAGTAATAGTCTGCTTCTTGAAAAGGGACATAATAGCTCGATATGGAGTTCCTAAGTTCATCATCACCGACAATGGTACCAATCTTAATAACAAATCGATGACAGGTTTATGTCAACAATTCCACATAAACCATAAAAATTCAACTCCCTACCGACCTCAGATGAACGGGGTAGTAGAAGCAGCTAATAAGAATATCAAAAAGATCATCGAAAAAATGACAACCACTTACAAAGATTGGCACGAGATGTTGCCGTTTGCTCTCATGGCTTATAGGACCTCAAAAAGAACATCTACTAGAGCTACCCCATATTCATTGGTATATGGTACTGAGGCAGTGCTACCAATCGAGGTCGAAATACCATCATTCAAAATTCTATCAGAAACTCAGTTAACTGAATCAGACTGGGTAAAGAAGAGGCTTGATCAGCTAAATCTGATTGATGAAAAAAGACTCACTACACTATGTCATGGCCAGTGTTACCAACAAAGGATGGCCCGAGCATTTAACAAGAAAATGAAGCCTCGATGCTTCGAAGAAGGGGATCTGGTGTTAAAGAAAGTTCTCTCGAATACCCAAGACTCCAAAGGAAAATTTACCCCAAATTATGAGGGTCCGTATGTGGTAAAAAAGGTATTGTCAGGAGGCGCTCTGATATTGACTCAAATGGACGGTCCAGAATTGAGAGACCCCATCAATGTAGATGCTGTTAAGATGTACTATCCTTAAGCAAGGAAATTGAAAATTTTCCAATGTTTATGAAAGCCAATATTCAATACAAATTTCGTTGAGTCCATTTTTCATTTTTTTACAAGCAAAGTTAATGTCTCTGAATGATCGATAATTCCAGCCAATTCTCATTACAACAAACATTCCTAAACACATTACCCATCACTTCACCAATGAATGATAAACACTAAAATGATAATGAATCTCAATAAGTTTTGTAATGTAATTCTATCTACTTTTGAGCATTAAAACCTGGTGCATTAGTAGGATAACACTACCGTCAAAAGAGCCATGTGCACAAGAAAGGAAGCACATCAAGATCTTTAACCCCGTGTCAAAGCAAGAGTAAGTGAAGCAGGAGCAAACTAGCACGAAGGTTCAGTTGTTTGGTTGCTATCCACGATAAATTGGCAAACATATAAATAACCATCATCCACATATCATGAAAACATCAATCATTTAACCCAGTCAGTAGAAGCATGTTCAAAAGTATAAGATTAGTCAGCCCACAATAGGGCACTTGTCTAAACATCCCCTTGAATAGGTTAGTCAACCTGTAATAGGGCACTTTCCTAAATATCCTCTCTTAAGGTCCGCCTATAGGGGCACCTTTTGAGACGTTTCTTCCTATCATAGGTTAGTCAGCCCATAGATGGGCACTTTCCTAAACTTCATCTCTCAGGGTTAGCCCATAGGGGTACCTTTTGAGACATTTTGTTATAGGTTAGTCAGCCCACATTGGGGCACTTCCTTAAACATTCTCTCTTAGGGTTAGCCCATAAGGGCACTTTTTGAGACGTTTCTCCCCATAGGTTACTCAGCCCACAGTGGGGCACTTCCCTAAATATCTCTTCCTAAAGTCAGCCTGTAGAGGTACCTTTCGAAACATTGCTTCCCTAGGGTCGTGAGTTTAAGAAGACACTTCCCGCTATAGGTTAGTCAGCCTACAATGGGGCACTTTCCCAAACACCCCTTAAAAAATGTCAACCCATAGGGGCACCTTTTTGAGGCATGTCCTCTCGCTATAGGTTAGTTAGCCCGCGAAGGGGCACTTTTCTAGACACCTTTTTTTGAAGTTAGCTCAGAGGAGCACTTTTCGAATCTATCGATAAGTTAGCTCAGAGGAGCACTTTTCGAATCTATCGATTAATTAGCTCAAAGGAGAACTTTTCGAATCTATCGATCAGTTAGCTCAGAAGAGTACTTTTCGAATCTATCAATCGGTTAGCTCAGATGAGCACTTTTCGAATCTATCGATCAGTTAACTCAGAGGAGCACTTTTCGAATCTATCAATTAGTCAACTCATAGGAGCACTTTTTCAAATTGCCAATAACTGATTAGTCAGCTCATAAGAGCACTCTTCGAAGGTATTTTTCCAAACAGTCGCTAGTCTAGTCAAGACGCTTCTGTTGACAGGTGGCCAGCTCATAAGAGCGCTTCCTAAGACAATCTTCTCTTCAAGGTTGCTAGTTCGATAAGACGCTTCCTATCATTAGATATTCCACTTACAATAACACACTCCTAAACAATTCTTGAGATTTGTCCTATCGCCAATTAGTCAGCCCATAGAGCACTTTTTGGAATGATACATTATTCTAGATTGTTATGACCATTTCCTAAGTAGTACTAACCATCATGAAACACTCGTGGGATTATTAGCTCATGGAGCATTTTCCTACTAGAGACTTAATTCCAGATAACCAGCCAAACCAAGGCGTTATCCATTCAGTCAAGAGGCCAAAAATGGCGTCTTTCTTGTCTTTATAGTTAAGTTTTTTAAACTTTACTACAAAGAGGGGCAGTTGTAAACACCCCATTTTTGCCCTAATGATCAATAGTAATCAACAATAATTAATTTCCAATTTTTTCTATTTTTTCTCTAATTTAGCAAAAATAGGAAAAATATTCAAAAAATAAAATAAATAGGAAAAATACATCAATTTTGGAAAATAATTGCAGAAATGGCAATAAAAAGGGTTAAATAATTTTTACAAATTTTTGAAATTTTAAAAAATACAAAAAAATAAAAAATCGCATTGCATATATGCAAATTGCGAAAATAATAAAATCGCGAAAGTGGGCTAGCCCAGCTGGTCTGGAGGGTGCGTGATCATCTTCAACCTTCGTTCGAGATCGTCGGCAAGGAGAAAAATTCGAATTTCTGCCGTTTTGATTCGATTTTTTGCACAAATCCAACAGATCTTCAACCAAAATAAGATAAACATCGTCTAATTAGAATCAAATCGCAACAAATCAATGGATTTGCACAAATCGGAGATGGTTTTTTAACCACAAATCCGATTTGCTTCAAACGGTGGAAATCCGAGCTTATCCAGCTCGATTTCTTACGCCTATAAATAGAGGATGAAGTGGAGAGGTAGAAGTACAGATCAAAAGTGAGAAAAAGAGAGAGAATCGAAGCCTCGCAGGAGTTCTTCACCCGCGACCATCGATCAAGTGTCGAGTAGCCACTAGGAGGCGTTTTTGAAGCAAACCACCGCCACAGTTGAGTTCCTCACCCTCGAAAACCTAGGAATCGACACCTCAACCGCTTCGAAAGGCCGTCGGAACGCCGTTAACGAGCATCCTCAACCACCATGTCCGATCACTTCGACCCGACCCGATTCGACCCGACCTACGCACCGACCCGGATCCAGGTAAGCCGGATTTCTCGATTTTTTGTATTTATTTAGTTATTTTATTTATTTCGAATTTATTTATTTGCTTATTTGTTAATTATAATTCAAAAAAATAGAGTAATGTTAGAAATTAGATTAGTTTTTTTTTTTAGGATTTAATTTAGGATGAATAATAAAAATAAAAATAAAAAATAATGATTATAATAATAAATAATAAAAATGCAAAAATTTATAAAGAAAATGATAAAAATATTAGAAAAGAAGAATAATAAAAATTTAGATTTTAGAATATGATAAATAAATAATGTAGGAGAAAACTCTTCAATAAAATATTAATAAAAATTAGGAAAATTAAGAAAAATTAGAAAAATTAATAAAAAATCAATAAAAGTTTATAATCATAGAAATGGGTCAAAAAATAGAAAAAATGAAATTTTTATCACTTAGAAAAATCATTTTCTTAAATAAATCCAAAATTGGTTTTTTTCCTAAAAATTATTGTTTTCAAAAAATCAAATTATCAAGCTTAAGCTTAGATTTTTTTAGAAAAATACTAAAATGGTAATAACGTAAATCAAAAGTAATTTCATAAATTAAAATTCTTAAACACACTAAAGTTTTTTAGGATAAGCGAACTACGACATGTTTGATCCTGAATAGTAGGTACGTAGGTACCCATTCGGGGCAACTCTAAAAAAGAATAAAAATCATTTTCTCATAATAGGTTATTCAAAAACAAAATAAAAAGATAATAAAAAATAAATAAAAGACATTTCTAGATAGAGTAGATTTTAGGAGATTAGGGTGGTAACCTTAGGGTTTTAATAAGTTAGCCTCCGAACTCAAAAACTCTGGTTTTCCCTTTCCTCTTTTCACAAAAAAAAAAAAAAAACGAAAAGAGAAAATCACGATGATTAGTGGTCCAAATTAGGACTAATATGCTTAATTAGTCATAATTCAATTTTTTCCAACAACAGTTGGGTGGCGACTTTAAAAATAAAATGAAATTCCTAACTCAAGTCGAGGATCTACATTAGATGAGCATAGGGTCTAGTATAGATCGGATTAGGAATGAGAAATAAAAAATTAGACTCGACAAGGGTCAACAAGGTCGAAACACGACCATGTCTAAAGACCATATAACTTTCTATATGGACACGTCTAACATGACCTTAGACATGAATGTGTTTAAAGGTCATGTAACTCTGTGCAAATTGACCTTCGTTGGATGTTTTGACATGGCCATGACACAATCATGTTATATCCAAATAATGGTAGCATTTCAACACACCTTTTGATATGATCGTGTTAGTAGTCATGTCAAACTTGCAAAAATTGGGACATGCTCTTTTTTTTTTTTTTTTTTTTATAACTAGGTGTAAAAATAAAAACGAATCTAATTAAATTAAACTAAATTAAGGAAAGCTAATAAACTTGGATTGCCTCCCAAGAAGTACTTTTATTTAACGTCGTTGGCTCGATGCACTTATCTTTTCTACTCAGGTGGACAACAATGAAGATTTTGGTGCTTAAATTGTGTGAATTTATCCGAACCCTTTTTCTTGTCATGAATGAGATGTGGCTAAGCTAGGTTTATATAAATGCCATTCTGCACACAAGTAGAACCAAGTAGGTTAGATGTATTTAGAAAATAACAAGTATCGTCACTCTTAAGGGGTTATTGAATGTTGTCAAGCGTTTTGAAAGTTCTTTCTTCATCCCTAACTTTTAGAGTTAATGTTTGATTTCCTACATTTATAACTGCTCTAGAAGTAGTTAGGAAAGGGAAACCTAAAATTAGTGGTGCTTTGATGTCCTCATTTGTATCTAGGATTACAAAGTCCACTGGAAAAATGAATGTACCTACCTTAACCAACACATCTTCAATAATATCGATGGGGTACTTTACAGATCTATCGGGTAATTAAATGCTCATATGTATTGGTTTAGGGTTCCTTAATCCTAACTTTTTAAGCATATAATGTGACATTAGGTTCATACTTGCACCTATGTCAGCTAGTGCTCCATTTATTGATAAATTGCTAATAAGACAAAGTAGAGTAAAACTCCCTGAATCCTTCAATTTTTAAGCTAACTTCTTTTGCATCACTGTAAAGCATTCCTCATTCAATGTTGCAGTTGATATCTCCTCCAGCTTCCTCTTGTTGGATAACAAATCCTTTAAGTACTTAGCATATTTAGGCATCTGCAATAGGGTATCAACAAAAGGTAAGTTAATGTGTAATTGTTTAAAAATGTCAAGGAACTTACTAAATTGTTAGTTCAAGCGATCACTCTTCAAGTGTTCGAGATAAGGTATGGGTAGTCTATATTCCTTTACTGTTGGTGTTTCTATCATTTCTTTTTCTTTAACTTCCTCTTCATTCCTTACTAACCCTTTTATAACTTTCTGCTTAACCTCCAACTCCGTTCCACTTTTAAGGGCTACTGCTTTTACATGCTCTATAGGATTTGTCTCAGTGTTTTCTAGCAATGTCCCTTGTTGTCTTTCAGCTATTACCTTAGCAAGTTATCCCATTTGATTTTCTAAGTTATAGATTCTTCATGCCTTAAAGAAGTCTTTGTATTATGCAATCTAACCTCATTAGTTTGAATATATTTAGTTAAAAGTTCTTTCGAACTTGATCTCTCTTCATGCGGTGGGGGTCGCTGGAATCCTGGGGGAGGCAACTTCATCCTCTACTGATTTTGATTATGATAGCTCTAAGAGAAATTTGAACGATTTCTCTACCCTGGGTTGTCAGTGTTATTATAGGGGTTATTTTGTGGCCTAGAGGAGTTTCCTGAGTAGTTAGCCTGTTCCCATTGATTTTTGGCATCAACTACTCCCGAGATACACTTTGGATTTACAGAAAGTGCATCTAACTTCCTACTTATGACATTAACCTTATTGGCTAAGTTTGTCATCGCATTCACTTCATAAATGCTTGCTACTTTGTTTCTTGCCCTAGCACCTTCCCATTGAGAATTGTTCATGGTCATGTCCTCAATTAAATATTGAACCTCTTCAGTTGTTTTCGTATTCAATGCTCTCTCTTGTAGTAGCATCTATCATTTGCCTATTTGATAGATTTAAACCATTGTAGAAAGTTTGAATCTGCATCTAAAGTGGTAGGCCATGATGTAGGCATCTCTTCAATAATTCCTTCTATCTCTCCCATGTGTCATATAAAGTCTCAACCTCTAGTTGAGCATAGGATGATATCTCCTTTCAAAGTTTGGCGGTCTTAGTAGGTGGAAAGTAAATTGGACAAATTGTTGCACCATTTACATTATATGGGGTTGGATTGAAAGTTGTTAGCAGCAATAGGTGGCCTTACGATATTTAAGTCGGCTTCGACTAAAGAAGGTTTAGAGTAATCAAACATAGTCCATTGTTGGTTTTGATTTTCGTCACCCATGATATTCAACTCTTCCCCTTCCTCTTCCATCTTAATTCTCAAAGAGATCCTTGATTTAGCTCCTCCACTATTTGTCGCATTGTTTTCCATAACTGTCTTATTGTCCTTTCAATTTTTAAATTAAATATTAGTAGGTCTAGTGGATTATTTTTTGTCATGCACTACAAAAGGAAAATAAAGTAAGAAAAAATGGTTAAATTAATAAAGTAGTTAGTGTTCTTAATATTGAAATCTCCGATAATGATGCCAAAAACTTGATATAAGGTAAGTGTACCTATCAAATTTTGTAATATAGTGTATAAAAATATGAATATTGTCCCATAGAGATTTCGAATACTACTACTAACCTACACCTTATTATCTAACCGGTAAATTATGGAATTTGATTTATCTAAAAAAAAAACTAAAATGAAATATTTACTAAGAGCTAAGATTTTATGAAAAGACAAAAAAAAAAAAAAATCAAATTAAGATTAACTTCAAGTTGTTAAAACTAATATCTAGACTTTACTTCCTCTAGGTATTATCATGTGACATTAATAATAAGTATTCGATTCCTTCTTACAATTCATTAACAGGGAGAATTCCTAATTTGGTCCAATAACTTTCTCAAGCTTGTTAAACCTTAATTTTAAAATTACCTATTTGAATCTCTTTACAATAGCATAATAAAAAGATTGCATTAAGAACAATAAATCCCTTTAACTAAAGCAAATAATTCTGGAAGAACCATGTAACTTATCTATAAGATTACATCAATCCTCTTCACACATGCACGATCTAATTATGTATCAGATGTCTTAATCTCAATATACAATATCAAATAGACGAATTAATACATTAGCAATATTAAACCAATCAAAATAAAGAACATATGCATGAATTAATAATCATAAGAATTCATCGAATATTATAAGAAAATCTCACGTCACATAATAAATCTAAGTTTCACAAGTTTAGATGCTAAAGAAATTAAGCATTAAATATATTGGGAATTGAATTCAGCAATGATGTAATGACATGCATCATTAAGGATATCAATAAAAACAAGTAAAAACCCTAAGTTCTTGAAGTTAAAAGAGTCAGCCGTCTTTTCCTTTGAAAACCTCGAACAATAGAAATAAATGTAGTCCCCCTTCTTTTGTATAAAGTCATTCTCTATTTATATAATGCGTATCCAAAACTCTATGTTTTTAGGTTGACACGTTGTCCAATATGGTTGTGTTTTAAGTCGTGTTAAATTCGTAGTTTAAAATCTCGTAAAACATGACATTTCAATAGACACGGTTGTGTCTAACTCCATCTTTTTGTGAATCTTCAACTTCAACATGGCTAACCAACATGGTCATGATTAGGCCATGTCTAACTTCAAACCTTCATAACTTCTTCAATTTAGCTTTAAATTGAGTAAAATTGGATTTGTTTTCTTCCTTTTTAATTCCTCTATCCACCAAAGCCTTAAAATCAAAATATTACTCAATTAAAATTTAAATTCTTCGAAAACATGCCAAAATCAAGGAAAAAACATGTTAAATCTCAATATATATATATATATATATCTAATTGAGCACTTATCACATTTTAATCCGTTCCTTATTCGATTCCATTCCTTTCCATTTTAATCCATTCTATTCCATTCAATTCCAATCCAATTCATTCTATTCCAAAGCATTCCTGCATACCCAACATGACATAGGTTTTCCCTAATTTTAGATTTCAAGACCCACATATATTTTTTCTATTGTTAGACCTATGTTCTAGGAAAAGAGTCAAATTAGGGTTTTTGTCACTCTTTATAAACATCTTTAACAAACAATAATGTGAAATTCTATGTTGAATCTAATCTCTTTTAAAAAGCTAAGTCTTCAAATGAAAATTATTAAAAAAAAATGAAATTAAAAGAAAAAGGAAAACTTAGGCCAATGACTTGCTATTGCACATGATCCCCTATCTTGAACACATATCACGACACTACTATAAATAAGTTTAGATAAGCAAAACTTGACATCATGATTAATAAATGGACTAAACTTGTTTGGATCCATTATAAACATTTTCAACAACTAGAATTATATAAAAACATTTTACTAAATATATATTATAAACATAGCTTGGTTTGACACATGAACTCACTTAAGAGAAGGATCTATAATGTTTATAATCTAACTATATACTTTACTACTTACTTATTGTAAAATCCCTAAATCTTAATGGTAACGATAATCCACCATGTAATCTACTTAAACATGGCTTACTAAACATTTAATGGCTTTTTAATCCAATTTTATGTTCTAAAATTGTTATTTATGTTTTGAAAACTAATTGATTAGTTGTTGTTTTGCACAGTTATGGATATGTGAGAATGTCTTAAAAATGTCAAGGTTCACAAATTAAAAATACCATAGTGGTCATCATAAAAGTCTAAAAGCATCAAGGGCAACTAGGGCCTAAATATCCAAAGTCCACAAAAGGGTCCATACAACTCATAGAAACCAAAAATAGCCTACAAAGTCTCATTAGTGAAAGTAAAATCAAGCATCCTCAAAGTCAATATAAGTCTAGGAATATAATAGAGGGTATCTAAGCATCACTCTCATTAACCTAGAAGTCCAAGTTAGACCCATAACCCATTGTGTCGTAATAGAAATCAACATAGTTATCATCACAACCTTAAAAAAAAAAAATGGTAAAAAGAGAATGAGTCAAAGGTACTTAGCATAGAAATAGCTACAATTACATTTGTATGCAACTTGCATGCATACCTAATCCTAATGCATCAAATAGGGTTCATTGGAGTATAATTTAAGTATAGCAAAGCAATTATATAGTACTCATGACCTTAAAACACACTAAGGATATGGCGCTTGATCCTATCACAGCTAACACTAGGGTTGACGAGTATAACTAGCTATAGCATCCTAAAACCTTAACCAAATCAATAAATAATCTTGTACAAAGATACTCACCATTATTCAACCACTAAGGTTACACTCCATCCATAACGTATCGCTTGCCAAGTCCCATAAACCCCAAATGACTCCCATTATGACTTCTCTCCGCTTCTCCAGCTATTATATCAACACGTTCTCTCCTATCAAGTACCTATTACACCACTACTTGTGGCTTAGGCGCCTAGACAACCATATCACCCTAATGTTTAAATCATAGCCCATAGACTTAATCTAAGGTTTTCATTTGTTGGCTCAAATGACTACACAACAAACAACACTCAAGTTATTTATTAGCCAATTTACTTTCTATCCTACACATAGAAGCAAATTGCATTATGAAACAAACATTGATTAGTCGACCTCCATCTCATTAATTAATTTATATGCAATTAAGAAAACTAGAGGCATGATCTGAAAAATTAAAGTTTACTAAGAAAGTTTATTACTTAGTTTTAAGTTTAATTAAGTCTAGTATAGACATTTGAACCCATATCCTAAACCAAGAATTGGATTTACCACTTAAGTCCATTATTAAATATTAAATTTAGACTTTAAGGTTTACCGCTTAAAATCTTTCTATTAGGTTTAGTTATTAATTCCAATTCTTAGGTTTAAAGATTAGGGTCAAAACTAAATTATTTATTGTAGTCCACCAATTAAGCCTAATAAGTTATCTTAGTAAATTTCTAAGTCTAACCCCATTAAGCTAGTGTGCCCATTTACTTTTAAACCAAACTGGCCCACTAAATTAGCCAAGTGCTTAATTAGTTAATTAACTTAATTACTATTTGCTATTTACCTATTCGTAAATTTATGGCGGATCAATTTTAGCCATTGGACTGATTTTAAAAACTAGTTTAGCAACTTAAGGAATTCCACCTAAAATTATTTTATCATTTATTATTTTTACTATTATTAATTATCATATGTTCAAGTATTATTATTTTCCATTTTATTTCTAGTTTTCTAATATTTATTCACTAATACATTCCTAACAAGTGTAAACCCATTTTGAAGATCAAATACATTACCATCATAGCTTTGATTCAATGTTGGAAATTTATTATTCATGATTTAGAGATTTGGCTAAACATGAACTAATATATAGCTACAAGATTTCAAGGATTCAAATTTATGTAAATCTTAAATTTAGTTTATAAACTCATTTTTTTTTATGATTTTAGGGCCTCTTTAAAGATCAAAATGGATTTCTAGTTTGAAGATAGTTGAAGTCCATCATGAATGTGATGGACATTCAAATAATTTTCCAAAAAATGCTTTATTATAAACTACTTATAATCCACAAGTCAAAGGATTCGATGAATTGAAGTCTACTTAAATAAGAATATGCTTAAATCTTAATTAAACTCCTCAAGAATATCCAAATCATCACATAAGCATAATAATATTATTATGAGCACACTCAAACTTTTTCTAGAAGATTTCCAAAAAATCAAACTTAACTTGATTAACCAATTCTGCTTTTAAAACACCCTAGCTTAATCCTAAACAACTTGACTTGATTGACCAATTATACTTTTAAAACACCCAAACTTAATCTTAAACATGCCTAAATCATTTCCAACTTTTGCACAATTTCATGAACCATCTAAATCATCATTTCAACACTTAAATGAACAATCAAATTGTCAAAATATCACCAATTCATTCTTGCACCATAAGCAACATGTATACTAATATAATTCTTTGTCCAATTCAAATCCTAAACACATTTCTATAATCCTCAAACATCATTTATTAATAAAATGTCAATTTACACACTCAAAATCAACATAAAGTACCCATATGCTCATTTGAACCCCATAACGTACCCAAAAACTTCCATAGCAACATTTCAAGCCATCAAAACATAATTCCAACATACATCTACTAATCGGAAACCTAAGAATAAGATCAATAACACTTAATTCAAGACCAAAATACCTATGCCCACATACCATCCAAAATGCACCATGCATATATCACACCACACCCACTTACATATCAATCCAACTTTAAATTTCACAATACAATCACTTAGATTAATTAAATTATCCAATTAACACCTGATCAAAGAGATATTATAACTCTTACCTTTAGAGATCACTAGATCCTTGATACTTACTGTAAACACCCCATTTTTGCCCCTAATGATCAATAATAATCAATTTTCAATTTTTTTCATTTTTTACAATTTTTTTCCTAATTTAGCAAAAATAGGAAAATATTCAAAAAATAAAATAAATATGAAAAATAATTCAATTTTGGAAAATAATTGTAGAAATAATAAGAAAAGGAGTTAAATAATTTTTACAAATTTTTAGAATTTCAAAATAATAAAAAATATAATACATATATACAATTTACGTAATAAATAAAACTGAGATCTGGGCCAACTCAGCTGGCTCGTGTGTGCGCTTGGAACGTGCGAGAGAGGACCAAGGTCAGGAGTTCAAATCCCCCCCGCAAGAACTTTGTGCAATTTTTTTCTTCTTTTTCCTCGAGCTGCTACGTGGCAGCGTATGATTAGTCAGGAGGAGTCACGTGCCTCGCACGTGATCGTCTTCTTCACCCAGACAAACATGAGAGAAAGCCGGAGTAGGTTTGACAGAGCTGGGATTGTCTGTTTTTTCTCGAATCTTTTGGATTACCGTCGATCTTAAGCCAAATCCATCAGATAAATCACAAAAAAGCAATGGATTGACATGAAATCTCCGAGATAAGGCCGAATCCAAAACAAAAAAAAGATGGGTTTAACCAAATGAAAGATTTGAGCTTATCCGGAGGAGCTTTTGAGCGTCTATAAATAGGAATCGAAGGCAGGAAGCAAAAGCACGAATCAAAAGTGAGAAAAAGAGAGAAAATCAGAGAGATCGAAGCCTCACCGGAGTTCCCTAAGCCGCGATCGCCGATCAAGCTTTGAACCGCCACTAGGAGGCATTTTTGGAGAAATCTACTACCACGGTTGAGTTCCCCATCCTTGAAAACTTAGGAAACAACTCCTTAACCTCCTCGAAAGGCCGTTGGAACGCCATCAACAAGCACCCCCAACCGCCGTGATTGTTCGACCCGACCCAACCCGCGCACCAACCCAGATCCAGGTAAGTTGGATTTTTTGATTTTTTTTTGTATTTTTTTATTTATTTAGCTATTTATTTATTTATCTATTATTTATAATTCAAAAAAATAATAGAAAAATATTAGAATTTAGATTGGTTTTTTTTAGGATTTAGTTTAGGATGAATAATAGAAGATAATAATAAAAAATAATAAAATAATTATAAAATTATAAAATCGTAAAAAAAAATAAAGATATATTAGAAAAAAATGATAAAATTTAGATTTTTAGTTTAGGGTAGATAAAATAATAAGAGAAAATTTTTTAATTAATTAATTAACAAAAATTAATAAAAATTAATAAAAAATAAAAATAGAAATACAAAAATTAATAAAAAAATAAAAAATAATAATATTAGAGGTAGGTTAAAAATAGAGAAATAAATTTTTATCACTTAGAAAAATGTTTTTTAATAATAAATCCAAAATTGGTTTTTCCTTAAAATTATTATTTTCCGAAAAATCAAATAATCAAGCTTAGGCTTAGATTTTTCTAGAAAAAAAAAATACTAAAACGATAAAAACGTAAACCAAAAGTAATTTCATAATTAAAATTAACAAACACACTAAAGTTTTTCATGAAAAGCGAGCTATGGCCCGTTTGATCTTGAATAGCAGGTACGTAGGCACCCGTTTGGGGCAACTCTAAAAAGAATAAAAAAATCATTTTTTTTAAGAATAAGTTATTCAGAAACACAATAAAAAGATAATAAAAAATAAAATAACAGACATTAGGATAAGGTTTAGATTTCAAGAGAATAGGGTGGTAACTTTAAGGTTTTAATAGGTTAGCCTCCGAATCTAGAATCTCTGGTTTCCCATTTCCTCTTTCATAAAAACGAAAAGAGGAAATCTCGCTGACTAGTTATCCAAATTAGGATTAACCTGCTCAATTAGTCCTAATTCGATTTTTGGGTGGCGACTCCAAAATAAAATGAAATTCCTAATTCAAGTCGATGATCTATATTAGATGAACATATGGTCTAGTATGAATCGGATTAGGAATGGAAAATAAAAAATTAGACTCGACACTTACTTTAAAAGAACCTACTACAAACCAAATTGGAACTACTACTACTCCTTACCATCCTTGAAGTACCTTTAAACAAGATATTAACACTCAATTACTAATCTAAAACTATAGATCAATACTTACCATTAAACGTATATCAAAATGAACTCTAATTTACTAAAATTAATGAAAATAACTTTTCCTTCTACATTGGATATTGAAGCCATCATTATAAGGCTTCTTGATCCTTGAACACTCCTAAATTGATCACTAATTTCCAATAGAATTATCAACTTATCAATTATAAACTTAGGATAACTAACCCACTTTAGGTTGATATATTTACTAATTCCCTTCTTGATGATCCAATACTTTCTAAATTCCACATATAATCTTCAATTGAGGTTAATTAGCTAAGAAAAATAAAAAATCTACTTAGTCTCCCATTGAAGCTCATAGTAAGGAATAAAGAGAGTGTGTGTAATTTTCCAACTTTTGATTCTAAAGTATTTGTAAAATACTAAAATAAATTAATAAAAAGTAAAGTTCATAAGACACGGGTTGTTAATGGAATAAAAGGTTTTAATAAGGATATTATAATATTTAGGGTAGCAGACTATATAAGTCTCGCATAACCTTGAAACGCCTTTCTTTTCTTCTGTCTTTTTCTCTTCATAGGAAACCCTTCTCTTGCAAACTTTCAACCTTTTTTATGCTTTAGTGACACGAAATTACAGACCGTATTCCTACTCGTGCTCTTTTGCATGGCTATGTACATAGCCATATTGTCTTGGAATTTTATAATACACCTCTTTCTTCCTTTTATTTTGGTTTTACATTGATTCTAAACCAGTTTTACAAATAAATAAATAAAAGAAATAAAGAAGTAATAAGCAAGGGAAATAAATAACTAATTCTTAGTTAGACTACCCTAGTAAACTTAGTCCATATTGTAGGCTAGTACTAAGTTTGGTCTTTTGCTACATGATAGATTTTCATAAGATTGATAGTTGCAATCAAGGTGAAACTAAAACCATTCCTCCAGATACATGTTTACTATGCTTGTTGTTTGTGTTTGTTAACTATAGAAACTATATGAACTTAGTGAATATTCGGTAAATGACTTGCTTGTTGCTTATTTTTAGCTCGACATAAAGGCCTGTAGTGGCAGATCCCCAAGAGGCATCTTAATGATCAATATGTGACGTTGTCCTTAGTATAGTCATATATCAAATTGATTTGGGATAGGTTTAAGGGTATTAGAGCTAGCAATAGCACTTCCAAAATACCATTTAAAAATTTTGGGTTAAGAGTAGCAGTTCTTATCCTAGATTCTATATTCTATACTATGTGGCAAAATTATGACTACCATTGTGATGGTTGCTAACTAATATAAAGATAATAAATGAATTGATTGTGTTATTACTATTGCATCTTTGTATGCATGTATGTTGTAAATTGAGTGACACAAGCATGTTCTTATAGTACTCATATACTGGGTTTAAGCTCACTTTTTTTACTTTTTTAGCTATAGAAACTTATGATGAGTTTCAAGGATATGATGAGTTAGGAAACATATACTATTACTACCAAGATGGAGATAGTGGAGATTATTATTATTATGAAGATGTTTGCTAGGAGTATTGTGGGAGACTATGAAGTGTTTAGAAGTTTATTTTGATGATGAAGGAGAGTTGAATACATTTAGGTAGATGATTAGTTAGTTTTGTTAAAAGACTTATTGCATAATGAATGATGAATGGATTCTTAGTACCTTTCTTCTTTCTAATTGAATTGGTTTTTAAAATAACTTGCCTATAAGTCATTTGTTTAATTATGTGGAGTTATGTAAGTTGTTGTGATATGGAGTTAAACAGGCTTTGGAACTACAAATATAGCAATAAGCCTTTGCGTGTCATTGTACCTTAAAGACACATGATGGATTGTAATATCTTAGGTTTTGGAGTATTATATTATCCTTACCTACTTACCCTATGTGATCCCAATAAGCATGTGATTATCAAAGCCTCATTACTCGTTTAATCTTTTCAAGAATAATTTTCTACCCTTTAGGATTTAACCACACTTAAGGGTAATTAGGTAACCTTAGTGACTATCTAAGTAGATGTAAAATCCAAAAGTCAATTACTAAAATACCCTCACAAATTGAATTAACCCAAGGCTATCTTTGGTAATTGTCTTTAAATAATACTTGAAATTTATAAATTTTCCACTTTTAATTTCCTGGGGTATGCCTTTTTATTAATTTATTTAATTCACTTTGGCTAGGGTTTTTCACTTACTATAGTATTTTCTCTAGTGTTCCTCTCTCTCTCTCTTTGTCCCTCCTCCTACTACTACCACATCATAGGTCTTGCAAATTGCCATCGTTATCTCCTTATTTATCATCCTCATCCACTTTGACTCTTGATCAAGTAGAGTGACACTTTTAACTTTTGGTGTCCTTCTACACTTAAATGTAGCATTCCAAAATAAAATCATATTATAATGTATAGAAATGGAAGCAATTTCAAGCTTTGCCACTATATACAAACTCATTTACAAGGTACACCTTATGTAGACTCCGATCTAATAAGTGAAACAACTTGATATTGTTGATAATAGCTAAATTGCATGTATAAATCCATTTTTGCTCAAGTTAGTCATTACATGCTTTTCATCAAGCCCATAAAGCAACCATGCCATAGATTCTTTGCTTAAACAAGTCGCATAACACTCAAAGTCTAAATCTAAACTTAATTCTTAAGCTATTTGGTTTTAACCTTATTAGGTTTTAACCTTATCTTTGCCATAAATTTAAATTATAAATAAAAAGCTATCTTTACAAGAGTTTTGTTGTAAGCATTTAGCAAATGGAAAATAATATAGAAAGCTTGTTTTTCCTAATAAGGATTTGATAGTTAGGTTAAGAATTTATTTTAGAATTTTTTGAATCAATAAATAAATTTTATTTGGATATATGACATTTCTAGTAAATAAGTCAAGTTACAGGTTTAAGTTTTAAACTACAATTAACAAATGGATCATTATGAATTAAAGTTTTCAGACATTAACCATTTTAGACTTGGAGTTGCTATCAATGCTATAAGATCCTCTAGAGAATTCATTGTTACTTTTTCAATTGTTTTATAAAGCATCAAATAGAAGTAATAGGAGGATAAGTCACATTAGAGGAATTGAATTTTGACCAAAAAAAGAAAAGGATCTAATACAAACTAGACATAATCTATAACTTATGCAATAAGAAGAAATCAAATGGTGTCATTATTAATATATATAAATTTGGACATAGAGAATTTTAAAACATGACTCTGTTGAGCATGATAATTAGTTAGGTTATGATACAATGTAGAAATGAGAAATTATTAAGCATGATGATCAGAATAACTATAGATATAACTAAAAGAAAATTATGATTTTAGATATTTTTGTCAAGAACTTTGTAATCAAATAATGATTGCATAAGTACTAACTACACCTAGAAAGATTGATCTCTGTGATAGGATGGTTGTCAAAAACAAAACCACATCTTAGATTTGGTCAATTGCTCCTTAGGGCTTGTTCATGGTGCTATAGTCTTACTTTACTCTATGGTGATGGTCTTGTTTTGGTCATCCATTCTAGGTTGAAGGTCAACTTTCTTCTTAGTTTCACTCAATCCCTAATTTTATTTATTCACAATCATTTCCCAATTTATTTATTAAACTTTAATTTACTTTGTTCTCAACTTTTGATAGAAATCTTTACTATCTTGTACTTTTGTGTTTTATTTTTTCATTATTTTGGTTGTCATGCTTAATAATTATTTATTTTAAATAAATTTGTAATCTAACTCTAATTATTTTATTCTTCAAATTTCTTTAGATTCCAATTTGTTTGTATCAATTATTAGAAAATTCGATTTCTTTCTATGCATTATGATGAGATCCATGATGAGAGCCAAGCCGGAAGAAGAAATGTGGATCCTCTTGAAGTGCCGCCTGGACCGATCACGAGAAATCAAGCGAAACGATTCAAGAAAGCACTTAACGGGTTGATAAAGGTTGTCCATGAAGCCGGAAAGGATTGGAGAAATCATGAAGTTGGAACGGATTGGAACAACCATGGGAAGACCCTTGCTTTTATACAAGTTACACTGGACACGGGTTGAAGAGGGCGTGTATGTTCAAGGCACGGCCGTGTAGGAATTCCAAGATTGCACAGAATCATACACGGCTAGATACACGGCTAAAAGGCACGGCCGTGTATGGAGTCAAGCAAATCCACAGAAAGATACACGTCTAGAAGTACACGGCCGTGTATCTCTTCAAGGCCGCTGGCCTTCAATCCAACGCCGCCGGCCTTTATTGTTCTGTCTTGTGTTTTTTTACGTAACTTATCTAAGCTACGTCGTTTTGGGCTTGTATTTTCACGAATTGTAACCCTAGTATAAAAGCTCCTAGGGTTTAGAATAGACAAAACATAGAATTTACATCTTTGAACATTGAACACTTTTGAGAGGCACCTGTCTTGATTCTTCAAGAACTAAATCAAACTTATCGGATTAATTTCCGTGGCGTTCATCCCGACTTATCAATCGGTCTTCCATCCCGATTGTGGCGTCTTCATTTTTATACCAAGGTTCTTGTCTCGCTTATAGACAACGGGTCGTGGTTTCCACTTTAGGTGTTTGGGCGTCTTAGGCAACGAATTTCCGAACGTATTGGTATTGGGTTTCATCACGATTGGCGTGGTTCATATCAGTTTGGTATCAGAGCTTAGGTTTGTCAAAACATCAAGTTCGGTTGAGGAAGGTAATATCAAAAACCCTAACTCCAATCGTTCATATCAATTATCGTATTCAATTTCCTAGTATTGATTGTCTTTTGATAGTGCAATATCAACTAGGCGATTGTTAAAAAAAAAAAAGAGTAAAAATCACAACAAAAAAAAAAAGAAAAAAGAGAAAAGAAAAGAAAAGAAAAACGTGATCAAGAGCAACAACCAAGACAAAAAAAAAAAAAAATTCGGATAGAAAAATAGAGGAAAATTTACGAACCCTAGAGTTGTTTTGAATTCTACGGAAGGAAATTAGTGTAGTTCAGGTTAGTTCCAAGAGAATTGAGAAGAGGAAATTGGCGAGTTGATATCATCATTATTTGTGAGAATACACGAGTGACTGTGTGATATCATCATTTGAGCGAAACACGTAAGGGAGTGTATCGTGAGGTTTAATTATATATATATTTGTGTTAGTACTAATCTTTTTTGCAGGGACTATGTCGAGACAACATTCTCCTAAAGGTGAGAGGGGAAGGTTTGATGCTAGGTTAGTAATTGAGGCATTGAGGGGTGAGATGAAGAGGATGTTCCAAGAAGGAATGGAATAAATTCATGAGACGGTAGAGCAAAGACTAGAGCAATCCACAAACGTACTCTAAGGGCGTAAGAAGGAGAGTCGTTCTAGGAGAGTACCGAGGGGTGGAGATGAAATGACGGATGATGATTTTTATGAGCCTTCTATCGGGAGTTATAGTGGTTATAGTGGTCGGAATAGAGGAACTAGAGATTGGGAAGATAGAGGAGATAGGAATAGAGAGGATGATCAATTGAGTAGCATAAAGATGAAGATTCCTCCTTTCTAAGGGAAGAATGATCCCGAGACGTACTTAGAGTGGGAGAAGAAGGTAGAGATGGTATTTGATTGTCACAACTATAGTGGGAGAAAGAAAGTAAAACTTGCTGCCATTGAGTTTTCGGATTATGCTATAGTGTGGTGGGATCAACTAGTGTTGAATAGGAGAAGGAGTGGCGAGCCACCTATTGAGTCTTGGGAAGAGATGAAAAGAGTGATGAAGAAGCGGTTTGTGCCTACGTATTACTATCGTGAATTGCACAACAAGTTGCAAACTCTGAGGCAAGGAAGCCGAAGTGTAGATGAGTATTTCAAGGAGATGGAAGTTACAATGATCAGGGCGAATGTAGAGGAGGATAGAGAGGCTACAATGGCTAGGTTTCTTGCTGGGTTGAATAGAGAAATCCAAAATGTGGTTGAATTGCAGCATTATGTAGAATTGGAGGATATGGTTCACATGGCTATAAAGGTTGAGAACCAGCATAAGAGGAAAGGTAGTAGTAATGCACGGTTTCCACAGGGTAATGGTTCATCTACTTGGAAGACTAATCAATGGAAGAAGGAAGAAAAGCCTTTACCCACCAAACCAAAAGGGGAGCTGAGGTAAGCGGGTTCTACTCCTGGTAACCAAGGTAACCCTGATTCTTCTACTTCTAAAAATCGTGACATTAGATGCTTTAAATGCCAAGGTAGAGGCCGTATTGCTAGTCAATGTCCAAATAGGCGTGTGATGATTTTGCGTGATGATGGTGAGTATGAGACTGAGGGGGATAGTGAAGAAGATTATATGCCTCCATTAGAGGATGCTAGTAATGATGAGGAGCCTGCAATGGGAAGGCTATTGGCAGTAGTAAAGCGATCTTTGAATGTGTAGGTGAAGGAAGAAGAGGAGGTGCAAAGAGAGAATATATTTCATACTAGATGTTATCTAGGAGATTACATTTGTAGTTTGATCATTGATGGAGGGAGTTGCACCAATGTAGTGAGTAATTTTATTGTTGAGAGGCTGGGGCTCAAAATTGTTAGACACCCTAGTCCATATAAATTGCAGTGGTTGAATGATAGTGGTGAGACTAAGGTGAGTAAGCAAGCCTTGATTGGTTTTCGCATTGGTAGATATGAGGATGAGGTGTTATGTGATGTAGTGCCAATGCAAGCATGTCATGTGTTGTTGGGGAGGCCGTGGCAATTTGATAGGAAGATTGTTCATGATGGCTTTTCTAACAAGTATACGTTTGTTCACCAAGGGAAAAGCTTTAATCTTAAACCGTTAACACCTAAACAAGTGTATGAGGATCAGTTGCAGCTACAACAGTCGTTTGCAAAACACAAGGTGAGTGAAAAGCAGAGTGAGAGCGAGAGAGCAAAAGACAATGAGAAGAAAAAGGAATATAAAAGTCAAGATCAAAAGGAAAAGGAGAGGAAGGCTAGAAAGAGTGTGAGAGGCCAAGTTGAAGAGGAATCAACTTTGGTGGTGAGTGAAAAGGAGAGGACAGCCTTGCAAAAGGAGAGTTGTGTGGCAAGAGCGAGTGTAGTGAGGAGAGCGTTAGTGAGGAAGCAACCTATGTTGTTGTTGGTTTTTAAGGAAACATGTTTGATTACTAACGACTTATCTAACTCTTTGCCTAGTGTGGTTGTGTCTCTTGTGCAAGACTTTGAAGATGTCTTCCCTGAAGAGATTCCAAAGGGATTACCACCTATTCGTGGTATTGAGCACCAGA
Source organism: Laguncularia racemosa (assembly GCA_037954665.1). Classification (NCBI taxonomy): domain Eukaryota; kingdom Viridiplantae; phylum Streptophyta; class Magnoliopsida; order Myrtales; family Combretaceae; genus Laguncularia; species Laguncularia racemosa. Next base: position 4,151,693 of record JBBMOL010000016.1, read on the forward strand.
TTGACCTTGTACCCGGAGCATCGATTCCAAACAAGCCAGCTTATAGGAGCAACCCGGAGGAGACAAAGGAACTCCAAAGGTAGGTAGATGAGTTAATGGAGAAGGGATACGTGAGAGAAGGCATGAGTCCATGTGCAGTGCCTGTGATTTTGGTGCCTAAGAAGGATGGGATATGGAGAATGCATGTTGACTACCGCGCCATCAACAACATCACGGTAAAGTATCGTCATCCCATTCATCGCTTAGATGACTTCTTAGATTGGTTATATGAGTATAGTGTCATTCCTCATGAGCCGTGGATAAACATTTCCATAGATTTTGTGTTAGGATTATCTAGGCCTAGGCATGGTCGAGATTATATTTTTGTGGTTGTGGATAGGATTCCTAAAATGGTTCATTTCATTCCTTGTCATAAAACTGATGATGCTATACACATTGTTGATTTGTTCTTTAGAAAGGTAGTGCGTCCGCATGATATACCTAGAAGCATTGTTAGTGATCGAGATGAGAAATTTTTGAGTCATTTTTGGAGAGTATTGTGGGAAAAGTTGGAAACTAAACGGATGTTTTCAACTATCTGTCACCCACAAATTGATGGGCAAATTGATGTGGTTAACAGGACTTTAATTCAATTGTTAGGGGCAATCATAGAGAAGAACATTAGGACTTGGAAGGATTGTCTACTATTTGTGGAGTTTGCATATAACATGGCTTTATATAGCACTACTCATTGTTCACCATTTGAGATTGTGTATGGTTTTAACCCATTGGTTCCTATTTATTTATTGCCATTGCCACTTAACAAGTATGTGAGTTTTGATGCTGATTCTAAGGCAGATTTCGTGAGAAAGCTACATGCACAGGTAAAGATTAGGATTGTAAAACGAAATGCCAGGGTCGCTTCAAGGGTGAACAAGGACAGGAGACCCAAGATTTTTCAGCCTGGAGATTGGGTTTGGGTGCATTTTCGCAAGGAGAGTTTTCCATTGCAGAGGAGATCCAAGTTGAACCCTAGGGGAGACGGTCCATTTCCAATGCTTGAGAAAATCAATGATAATGCCTACAAGAAAAATTTACCAGGTGAGTATCCAGTAAATGTCACATTTTATGTTACTGATCTGAGTCCATTTGATGCAGGCAATGATTTGAGGACAAATCCTTTTCAAGAGGAGGGGAATGATGAGATCCATGATGAGAGCCAAGCCGGAAGAAGAAATGTGGATCCTCTTGAAGTGCTGCCTGGACCGATCACGAGAAATCAAGCAAAACGATTCAAGGAAGAACTTAACGGGTTGATAAAGGTTGTCCATGAAGCCGGAAAGGATTGGAGCAATCATGAAGTTGGAACGGATTGGAACAACCATGGGAAGACCCTTGCTTTTATACAAGTGACACCGGATACGGGTTGAAGAGGGCGTGTATGTTCAAGGCACGGCCGTGTAGGAATTCCAAGATTGCACAAAATCATACACGGCTAGATACACGGTTAAAAGGCACGGCCGTATATGGAGTCAAGCAAATCCACAGAAAGATACACGTCTAGAAGTATACAACCGTATATCTCTTCAAGGCCGCCGGCCTTCAATCCAACGCTGCCGGGCTTCATGGCTACACCGCCGGCCTTTATTGTTCTGTCTTGTGTTTTTTTACGCAACTTATCTAAGCTACGTCGTTTTGGGCTTGTATTTTCACGAATTGTAACCTTAATATAAAAGCTCCTAGGGTTTAGAATAGACAAAACATAGAATTTACATCTTTGAACATTGAACACTTTTGAGAGGCACCTGTCTTGGTTCTTCAAGAACTAAATCGAACTTATCGGATTAATTTCCGTGGCGTTCATCCCGACTTATCAATCGATCTTCCATCCCGATTGTGGCGTCTTCATTTTTATACCAAGGTTCTTGTCTCGCTTATAGACAACGGGTCGCGGTTTCCACTTTAGGTGTTTGGGCGTCTTAGGCAACGAATTTCCGAACGTATTGGTATTGGGTTTCGTCACGGGTTGACGTGGTTCGTATCACATTAGGAATAAATCCTATGTAAGTTTTTAGTCCTTGATTCTTTAAAATTCAATTCTTTAATATATTTTGTCCTATTACTCCTATTTGATTGTTTAAAAGAAAAAAAAGGAGAAAAATCCAGTAAAAGAACCTAAGTATTTTTTTTCTCTTTCTCTCTCTCTTTTTTTTTTCAGAACCTATGCTTTCATATAGTTTTCATTTATTTTAAGAGCTACCTTTTTTTTTTTTTCTATTTGAAATCTAAGTTTTCTAGAAAAAGTCAAAAAAATGATGCACGTTCACACATGTTAACAAGGTTTGTCAAAAAGGATATGAAAGGTCTTATTCTAACTCTTTCTTGAAACCTAAATTCTAAAATATAAGAAATAAAAACATGGTCTTGAAATCAAAAGGTAGGGAAGACGAATGACATTTAGTGTATATTTCCCTAGAGGGACTTATCCCTTTGAATATTAAAATTTTGGAGTAGTCAAATAAAGAAGGAAAAAAGAAAGAAAAGCAGTTAAAAATTCAATTATATCACTTTCGTTTTATTTCTGCTAGAGCACTAAATTCAGTCAAAAGGATTTTGCTCATGTTATCAAATTCCGTTGAAGGTTCATTGGGAAAAGATGGGTGGCCATTTCGACTTGAGGAGTAATTAGTAAGAGATTTACTTGATGTTAGTGTTGGATTAAGCGCGATGGCACTAATCATTATTGTATAAAACAGAGACACACGTGGTTGATGTCCGAGGTATGAATTGTTTTTGGCTTGTGTATATATTACGAAAATAGTTTATATAATGTGTGTGTTGCTTCTGTGTTGGTGAAAAAACTCATGTCCTTATCCAGGACCATACCTTTAAAAGCTAGCCGCAAAGAACTTCGATATATATTATGATTGCACCCAAGAACTGCACGAAACCCCAACCAGCAGTAAACCTTAGCAAGCACAATGGTCCAAAAGTAAATTATAGTTCAATGTCACCAATCTATGCAGTTAATCTATATTTTTAACAGAATAATCCATAATGGACAGGAATATATATATATATATATATATATTAGCATCCTTTTACTGTAGGCCATATATTTGAACAATACAAAATAGCAAGAATATTAAAATGGGGATGATAGCATACTTTAAAATGACAAGGTTTGCCAATATTTCTACTATTGGCATGGATATTCCTTTTTATTATTTCATATTTTTATAAACATATATTATGATAAGTTATTTATTTTATTAAATCAAATGGATTTTCTACTATTTGAAAAAATCCTCAACCATACATATGCCTAGTTTGAAACAATAGAAATATTAAAACGCATCTTATGATTAACACTGTGTTTGAATTGGTAAAAATGGATAGAAATCAAAGGAAACTAGTAGAAATCAAAAGAAATAATATGTTTAGTAATTTTAATAAAGGGTAAAAATATGATGAAATAGGCAAGAAATGGATGGAAATGTTTCAACTATAAGTGGAAGTGATATAAACTTACAAGAGTACTCCTAAAAGCAAGGTAAAAAAAAGGGTAAAATAGGGATATTATAATCAATGAAATACTTTAATTATCTTCATTTCTTTTGATAGCTCAATCAAAGAATATGAAAATAAAACATTTTTTTTTTCATTTTCATCCTATAAATTTAAATAAGAAATAAAAATTATATTTTCTTTCCAATTTCTATCCATTTCTGCACAATTGTAAAATACCAAACATTGTGTGGGTTGGGGTTTAAGGAATGTAGTAGACAAAATCAAAAGGTGGTCTCCTCCGCTACAATCATTAATTAATATGAGTTTATTAAAACTTTGCGTTTCGGAATCAAACATCTCAGCCAAAAATGATTAAATGATCCAACAACAGAGGACCCATGTTGTTGAGTCATCACAGAAATCTGGCCTCCCAAAAAAACACAATTTCAGTTCTCTCACAATGCTGGTTAATTTTAACATTTTTTTTTTTTTTTCTGAAACCATCGTTCAAGTTCGTGGATAAGAATAACAAGCAAAGCAAACACGCAACAACAAAATAATAATAATAACAAAACAACTAAGGCAAGGAATCGAATCAATGCACCAATCAAACGTACCGGTGGTCTGTTAACGTGTCACCTCTCCTCATCATCATCTCATCTACTCCTTAAATTATAGTATTACCTTTACACGCCAGACGCCTCTCTCTCTCTCCACACTCATACCAATATCTATCTGTTTTGTGCTTCTGGTATCGAGCTTTCTCGGGAGACGAAATAGGGATTTAATTGAAATTTTTTATATTTCTTAATATGGATTATCCATTTTATGGATAGCAAATAATTATATAAATAATATAATAAAAAATATCTATTTATATATATATTTTTTATTTAACCATTCTCTATAAACTATCAATTATTATCTGTGTATATATAAAAAAGTTTTCTCATGGTTTATTATTCCCTCCATTATATACTCTTAAGAAAACATGCTATGCATGTATGTAAATTTTATAAAAAAAAAAAACAAAAAGAAAATTAATTGATTAATCTCGTGTAAACTACATAACATGTGAAATAATTTGTAAACATATTCTAGTTTGTATCAACATTTGTAAATGTAGGGATTTATTTGAAGTGGTAATGTGCATACAATGTTGGTCTCACACTAGATGTAGCCTTACAGGAATAATGTGGAAGTAGAATTAGAGGAATGACTTGAAGATGAGTGATTCAATGAAGAAATATGTGGTTTAAATGGCTTTAATGCACAAGTAACACGTAAATGAGTTTTAGAAGATCAATCTCACTATTTTTGGGATGTCTTGACATATTCTTCATCTAAGCCTTGTATGATTTTTGAAAGCAAATATTTCACAGCCTAATACCACTTTTTTATCTCTGGATCTTTGTCAAATAAGGAGTTATGACTAAATATTTATAAACACTTAAGCTTGTTCTTATCTATCGAATCTTCATAGTGATCAATAGATGAGATGGAGTATATATAATAAAAAATGCATGAACTTATCTTGACAAGCTTGTCATGAGCCTAAAGGTTGTAGCCTTCCTTAAAGGTTTCTTAACTCTATTTGAGCAAATGGATTAGATCAATGGTTCCTATTTCAAGCTTACTAAGGCAAATCATCTTTAGTCATCTTAATCATAGATGGGACTCTTTAGGCAAGAGTTGAGCTCAAACTACAACAAGTTTGATTGGCTTTATAAAGTGGAATGGAACAACTATTCTTCTCCTTTAAAATTATTGCTAAATTCGGTATGCGGAATAACTAATTTATTGAATTTCTATTATTACAAAACAAGAAATTACAATTATTTCATATGATCAAAGGAATAGCTATTACTTGATCTTTTCCGATATATTTTCATATTTAACCATAAAACCTTAATCCAATAGTGAAGCTGAGGACTTAACTAAGAGCGTATTGATACTTTTAGATTTATTTTTAATTTATTACTTATGTCATTTCAAGTACAACTAAGCAAAATAATAATTATTACTTCTCTATTCTATTATTTAAAAATTACAATTTATTCTTACCTTATTCTATTTCATAAATAAAATGTGTCATAATAGTGGATTTAGCCAAATATTCTAATATAGTCAATTTATTAAATAAGGCAATAGAAAGTACACTCACTTTTTATTGTTTATTTAAAGGGATAATGTTATATTTGATACTTGAATTTTGATAAATTTTTTAATTAATTACCTAAACTTTAAAATTGCTAATTTTAGTAGTTGATTGGATATTTCACTACTATCGTTACTACCTAAGCTAACACCGTTACCCTCCGTCATCCTAGATGGCGCTATGAGCCTATAAATGCATGACACATATTTTCTTCCATATTGAAATAAAAATACTATTCAAACTTAGACTTACCCATTAAATTTTAAATTAAAAAATCATAAAAAGGCCCAAATCAGCTTATGAGTATTATTTATTATTCTAAAAAAAAATGCACAAATTAATTTGAAAAATAAAAACATCAACTTTTCCATCTCTCTCTTACCCATCTTTCTTGGATGACTACTCATCTTCTTCTCTCTTTCACAAACCTTATTTTGCTTTTACCAAATCCTTTACACTCTACTTCACTTAAATGGTTAATCTCTCGATCAACTCTCAAAAATTAACTGAAATTGTCTCTGATGCACTGAAGCTTGATGTTGGGCATTAGAGTTAGATTTCAATTTGGAGAATTAGTGTTTTTTGTGGGTAGTGTTAATTGAGTCCCTTCTAGAAGGATTAGGGTTAGGGTTTCGATTTGGAAATTAGGATTTTGTGAGTAATGCCAATTGAGTCCTCCGTGGAAATATTAGGGTTTCAGTTCGGGATTTCAATGAATTTGATTTTTTTGAAAACTTCATGAGCTGTGATAGGGAGTTGGCGTTGTGACCAAGGATTTTTTTGTCTAGCAATTCAGACTTCCAGGAAATCATTTTAATATATTTTTACAGCATGATCCGTTGGCTATTATACAAGCATGCCTGTCTTCCCTTAATGTTTTGTAGGGATGTGAACAATAAGCTCAGCTTGGCATATTTTATTCCTTTTCTGCTATGGTGTTCTGGTGGCTGGAAGAGTTGGCTTGCCATAATATCAGGCTGCCGGTACTTAAAAGGAGAAGTCGAAGAAGTGAACAAAGAAGATGGCTAAAATGGGGGGGGGGGGGGGGGGGGGGGGGAGAGAAGGGTTAAAATATTAAATAATAATTAATTTTGTTAAAGTTAATTTAATTGAATGATAAACCGTAATGATACAAATGAACTTTAATATATTTGCGTAGAATATCTCCCAATAAAATAAGAAGCTTATAAATTGATGTGAAATATATATTAACAATGCAATCTAAAAGTGAAACATAAGTCAAGGTCTTCGTGCAATAAGTCTCCCTAAGGCTTATAAAAAAAACTCTATAAATAGACTCCAACCCTTCCATTACAAAGCACAGCGGTAAGAATTCTCCTATTGTAGCAAGGAGAGGTAGACACAAAGCATTCATCAACAAAGTAAGTATCTAAATCCTAATCTTTTCACAACTAGTCAAAGGTAGAGTTTTAATCGTAATAAAGTTAGGAAACACCACTCACATGTTTTAAAGGAACAACATGATAATCTATGAATAAATTTTTTTAAAAGACAAATTTAATTGATAAAATTATGGTTGTATCAAGTAGGATAACATATAATAAAAGAATGGATTACGGAATTGGCAAAGAGAATTTGTGAATAATAAACATATTTAGGAATAACAAGTTATAAAATCAAAAGAATTATGTATAATAAAATAAAAGCTTTAGAATTTACAAATTAAGGTTTTATAATGAGATATCAATTATCAATAGACAAAATCCTAAAATCCAATTAAGGATAAAGTGTAAAAAGGGACAAGACAAAGAATAATGAAGGAAAACCCTAATAGGAAGTAAAGCTGATCGACACTCCCTGTTTTAAGGTTAATCACCTTGGCTCCAATATTTGTGGAAGATCCTCAATTAATTAATTTAAATTTAGAAAACTCAAATAAATTAATTAGTTTAATTAAAATAAAAGGAAATTCATTAGACACAAATGAATAAAAATAAAATGAAACTAAAATTAAGCTGTTCAATTGTTTGTTTTAAGATATTATGAAGGGAAAAACAAAGTTAAGTACAATATTGCTTGGTTGTTGTTTGTGCTTGTATCTTATTGATTGTTATTTATGCTTGCATGTGACATTTGTATCTTAACTAATAAATATTAGACCAAAATAGTGTATCTATTGTTTTTGCATGGTAATTTGTACTTGCGGGTGGTAGCCATTAACATGCGAATATTGGTCTTAAGGCAAACCAATGGATGGAACACTAATTTAGACATTATAGATAGACTATACTCTTGATAGCATAATAACAAGTGATAAACTAAATATGAGACGATGGCAATATCAATAATGGGAAATAGGGTCGTTCTTACAAATATATTTCGTAGACTATGGGTTTTAGCTTGGCTGCATTATGTGTTGCAAGTAGTGACCTACCATTCTAACATATTTGAAATGTGGAATTTGAGTTATTCTAAACCTTAATTGTTAAACTCATGTTGTTGTTTATCACTTAATATTACATTTAAAATTATTTATTGCATTTAATTAATATAGATTGTATGTGTTCGATAGGGTTTAACATTTGTGTGCATGTGTGCAATCTAGTATTTGCTGAGCTTTTTCCTCACCCTATTAGGGATGTTGTTTTTTCAAGTAAAATAAAATTAGGCGTAGAGACTTAGAGAGTAGAGGAGAGCCTTACATATTCCTATCTAAGCAAGAACATGTAGTGGACTTTACCATGTCCTTTAGATTTAGGGCATGACAAATATCATAACCTCTACAACTATCTATCCTCACCACAACCTTAATAACATTGCCACCATCATCACCATCATTATCGTCACCACCACCATCAATACGACACTAGCACTAACTTATCACCATTGTCGCTACATTGTACCACCATGTCATCATTATCGCTTGCACCACCATGACGATACCATTTATGCCACTATTATTACTACCTCAAAAGCCTCATGCACCACTAGTCACCACCATCACCATACATTACACTATATCACCATCACTACTACTGTAACTCCACCACCACCAACCAACATATAACCCCTTGACGCAGCGCGGAAGCTAAAACGAAACGAATCCGAAATTGGATTATTTTCACACAACAAAGACACACGCTTTGATGCAAATTAGGTTGCGCACGACCCGAAAATTGGAGAAAACTCTCTCTCAAAGTGTATTCAAATGTATATTAAAACGTAATCCTAATCTATCTGACAAAAGAGTATTTATATGGCCCCGTAAAATATCTAAAAGGGGAAAATCTAAGCGTACACGTGGAAATAAATAGTAAAATACACGTCTATAAATTGTCGCATACACGGCCGTGCCTCCAGGCCGTGTATGCTTCTGGGCAAATGACAAGCCTAGTACACGGTCTTATACACGGCCGTGCCTCTAAGCCGTGTATGATTATGTGAAAGTTCCGCAAGCCGTGTCCTAAGCCGTGCCCGGAACCGTGTCATCCTCTGTGGGATTCTCGATCGTTATACACGGTCACGATACACGGCCGTGTGTGAGGCCGTGTATACTTCTGTGGAAATCTGTCTGAGGGCACGGTCGCGAAGCACGGTTGTCTCCTAGCCGTGTATACGTCTGTGGCTCTGAATTGGATACACGGTCTATATGCACGGCCGTGTGTCCAAGCCGTGTGTCCCCTGGCTCCATCATTTATAGCACGGCCGTGTGTTCAGGCCGTGTGTCCCCTATCTCCATCATTCTCCCCCACCAATGGAGAACTCGACCCTGAGTTCTCATCCGGATATAGAGGAGTATCATCGGCATGAAAAGGTGACAAGTCCGCTACATTGAAAGTGCAAGATATATTCATATCTTTCGGGAGTTGTACAACATATGCGTTGTCATTGATCTTGCGTACAACTTCATAGGGACCGTACTTCCTGGGTTGAAGTTTCCCATACTTCCCTACAGGGAATCACTCCTTCCGAAGGTAAACCATTACCTGATCGCCAACTGTAAAGAGCTTTTGCCGCCTATGCCTATCGGCATCCCCTTTGTACCGTGTGTTGGATTCCTCTATCTTTCGCTTAACTTCTTCAGTAGTGGCTTGGTGTTGCTTCGCCATATGTTTAGCTGCTACATCGCCCACCATGTCCTTGGGTAATTTGAGCAAGTCTAGCGCATGTTGTGGTGTTTTTGTGTATACCACCGAGAATGGAGACCTTCCAATAGTTCGGTGGACAGAACTGTTGTAAGCGAATTCGGCTTGAGCCAATGCTTGATCCCACTGTCCTGGTTTCTCACTGCAGATGCTTCTGATGAGGTTTCCGAGGGTTCTGTTAGTCACCTCGGTCTGTTCGTCGGTTTGAGGATGAGCGGTGCTGCTGTAATTCAAGGAAGAGTCAAACATAAACCAGAGGGTCTTCCAAAAGTGACTAAGGAATTTGCTATCCCTATCTGATGTGATAGATTTTGGGACTCCATGCAGCCGCACCACTTCCTTGAAGAACAATCGTGCAATAGCCCGTGCGTCGGCGGTCTTCCTACATGGGATGAAATGAGCCATCTTGGAGAACCTGTCAACTACAACAAACATAGAGTCAGCACCTCGTTGGGTACGAGGCAAATCCAGTATGAAGTCCATCGACAAATCCTCCCAAATGTTAGAAGGCACGGGGAGAGGAGTGTATAAACCAGTGTTTTGGGATTGCCCCTTAGACACTTGACAAATGTAGCACCTTTCCACAATCCGGTACACATCCCTCCTCAACCGAGGCCAAAAGTATCTGGTGGTAACTGCAGCTAATGTCTTATCTCTACCCATATGTCCCGCCAATCCTCCACCATGCAAGTCCCTGATAAGCTTTTCCCGCAAAGAAGATTCGGGAATGCACAACCGGTTCCCTTTCATCAAATACCCCTCATGTATATGGTAATCGTCACACGGTTCCCTGTTGGCACACTTAATCCAAGTGTCCTTAAAGTCGCCATCGTTCTCGTACAGTTCCTTTAGCTTTTCAAAGCCAACAATGTCTGTACTCAAAGTAAGCAGGACATTCGCTCTTCTACTCAGGGCGTCCGCGACTTTGTTTTGCACACCTGACTTGTGCATCAACCTGAAAGGAAACCTCTGCAAAAACTCAATCCACCTGGCGTGCATATCCTTACTAATTCGGGTCTAACCACTCAAATGTTTAAGAGCCCCACAATCCGAATACAAAACAAACTCTTTCCCGACCAGGTAGTGTTCCCACACTTTAAGGGCCCTTACCACGGCGTAGAACTCCTTATCATAGGTAGACCAAGTCCTCCTTGCTTCGCACAGCTTCTCACTGTAAAAGGCTATCGGTCTCTTCTCCTGTGATAGTACTGCACCTACTCCGACCCCACTAGCATCGCAATCCACTTCGAACAATTTTTCAAAGTCTGGTAGAGCTAGTACAGGCACGCTACACAATCTCTGCTTCAGGTTCATGAAGCTCAAGTTAGATTCTTCACCCCATTGGAACTTTCCCTTCTTTAGGCATTCGGTCAAGGGTGCAGCAACAGTACTAAAATGCCTAATGAACCTTCTGTAGAAACTGGCTAAGCCGAGGAAGCTTCTCAATTCCGTTACGGTTCTTGGAACAGGCCATTCCCTAATTGCTTTTACCTTCTCGTCATCTACCATCACTCCCTCACAACTAACAACAAACTCCAGAAACAACAGTCGTCTTGACATAAAGGTGCATTTTTTTAGATTAGCGAACAACTTATTCGCCTTTAACGTAGATAACACACACCTTAGATGTTCTAAGTGTTCTTCTTCAGATTTACTGTATATCAGAATATCGTCAAAGTACACTACAAGAAAACGACTATTGAAAGGTTTCAATACCTGGTTCATTACTCTCATGAAGGTGCTCGGTGCGTTACTCAGCCCAAATGGCATCACTAGCCACTCATATAGCCCCTCCTTGGTCTTAAATGCCGTTTTCCACTCGTCTCTAGGACGGATTTGAATCTGGTGATACCCACTCCGCAAGTCTATCTTGGAGAAAATAGTAGCGCCACTCAAACGGTCCAACATATCCTCAATGTGGGGTATAGGGAATTTATACCCTATGGTAATCTTGTTGATAGCTCGGGTATCAACACACATCCTCCAACTCCCATCTTTCTTGGGAGTTAACAATGCCAGAACCGCACATGGGCTTAGGCTATCCCGGATGAAACCTTTGTCCAAGAGCTCTTGGACCTTCTCCTAGAGAATCCCGGCTTCCTTGGGACTCATTCTGTAATGCGGGAGGTTTGGGAGACTAGCCCCGGGCACCAGGTCAATCTGGTGTTGAATATCCCTCAAAGGAGGTAGTCCCTCGGGTAGGTCGTTTGGGATCACTTCCTTGAACTCTTCAAGAAGATCCTTCACCGCCCCTGGCACTTCTCTATCAAGTTCCTCCCCTCCTTCAGTCACTCCTTTCACAATGAGGGCGTGTACTACTCGCGATTCCCTCAAGTCGTCCATCACTTCCTTCTCGGATTGAGTGACGGTTAAGAATGAGCGACTCTCAACCTTCTTCCCTTTAGCACGTCCTTCCCTCTTCAATGGTAATAAGGTGTACTTCACACCCTCCTTCTCCAACCGGTAGACATTTTCTTTGCCCGCATGTTGCGCGTCCACGTCAAACTGCCATGGCCTCCCAAACAAGATGTGGCAAGCATCCATGTCTACAATGTCGCAGAATGCTTCATCCCGGTACTTCCCTATTGAGAAAGGTACCCTGCATCTCTCCTTAACTTCAATTTTCTCGGCGGCCTTGATCCAACCAATAGTATAAGGATTCGGGTGCTTCTCAACGGGTAGCTGCAGTTGTGTTACAACCTCCCTTCCTATGATGTTCTCACAACTGCCGCTGTCTACAATCAACTCAAATAGCTTCCCCATGATCGTACACCGTGTACGAAACAATTGGTGCCTCTGCGTGAACTCTTCCTATTTTGGAGTGAGCATCAAACGCCGAATTACATATGATGGCTCCGCTGCTTCTTCTTCTTCCTCATAGTACTCTCCCTCTCCATCGGGCTCACAGCAAATTTCCTCATCATCTTCCCTATCGAGGATGTTGACGCTCTTCCTCGCTGGGCATTCGTTTGATCGATGACCCGGTTGGTTGCATCAGAAACACTTGCCCAATATGGGTTTGGCATAGGGATTGTTCTGTCTTTGAACTCCTTTCGGCTCCATCGGCTTCTTCCCCTCACTTTTCTCCTCCCTCCTAGACATGTCCTCCGTTGGTTTATATGGTGTAACTCGACTTTTCTCAAGTATCGGTCGGCTACCACCACCTGTAACTTCGCCTACATACCCTTTCCATCCTCCCCCGTATCTACTCCCTTGCTCCTGCAACACAAGCTCGGCTCGGAGAGCCAAGTTCTTTGCTTCAACGAGGGTTCTCACCATTGTCACCCCAATCTTATCTTTGATTTGTAATTTTAGCCCTTCTACATACCTCGTAACTTGCTGACCCTCGCTCTCCCTCAAATCATTCCGTTCTGCTAGCCTCATGAACTCCGTTGTATACTCATGCACAGAACGTTGTCCTTGGCGGCACCGTTGATATTGTTGGAACAATATCTGCTCGTAATCCGGCGGGAGGAAGTCATGTTGCAGCAGCTGCTTCATGCGATACCATGACCTTACCGGGTGCCTTCCTTCCCGCTGCCTCCTACTTTGCAATCTCTCCCACCATGCCGAAGCACCACTCTTCAACCTGCACGCCACCAGCCTTACCCGATGATCCTCGGGAATTTCCATGTAGTCGAAGAACCGGTCCACTTCCGCCAACCAATCCAGGACGCCTTCGATGTTGAGACTGCCATCGAACCAAGGAATATCAACCTTCAACCGGTAGTCTCCGCCATCCCTGTGATCATAACCCCCACGGTTCCTCCTGTGATCAACTTCTCTAGGATAGTTTCCATGAGGAGCCATCCGATGACCACCGCCTCTTCCACCACGTCCTCGCCGCGGTCTACTTCCGTACGTATCATCACTCTCTTCGCTGGACTCTTCACTCTCCACACGCCCCCACCTGTTCTCAACGACAGGTCGGATCACGCGTCCCCCGAATTCCTCCACTACACGTGGTGGATTTCTGCCAGCGCCTCCAACCCTATTGGGGTCGACCACCAGAGCATCGAAACGCTCGATCAGTTTATCAAGGCGCCGTTCCATACGCCCGACCTTCTGATGCATTGCGTCGAACTCTGCCCTAGGAACCCATTGATGGTTCCCTTGAAACCTCGCATCTTGAACACCGTCAAGAACACGACCGCCATCAACACCGTCGTTAGCCGACATCTCCGCAGGAAATAACCTTGCTCTGATACCAACTGACACAGCGCGGAAGCTAAAACGAAACGAATCCGAAATTGGATTGGTTTTACACAACAAAGATACACGCTTTGATGCAAATTAGGTTGCGCACAACCCGAAAATTGGAGAAAACTCTCTCAATGTGTATTCAAATGTATATTAAAACGTAACCCTAATCTATCTGACAAAAGAGTATTTATATGGCCCCGTAAAATATCTAAAAGGGGAAAATCTAAGCGTACACGTGGAAATAAATAGTAAAATACACGTCTATAAATTGTCGCATACACGGCCGTGCCTCCAGGCCGTGTATGCTTCTGGGCAAATGACAAGCCTAGTACACGGTCTCATACACGGCCGTGCCTCTAAGCCGTGTATGATTCTGTGAAAGTTCTGCAAGCCGTGTCCCAAGCCGTGCCCGAAACCGTGTCAGCCTCTGTAGGATTCTCGATCGTTATACACGGTCACGATACACGGCCGTGTGTGAGGCCGTGTATACTTCTGTGGAAATCTGTCTGAGGGCACGGTCGCGAAGCATGGTTGTCTCCTAGCCGTGTGAGGAAGCCGTGTATACGTCTGTGGCTCTGAATTGGATACACGGTCTATATGCACGGCCGTGTGTCCAAGCCGTGTGTCCCCTGGCTCCATCATTTATAGCACGGCCATATGTCCCCTGGCTCCATCATTTATAGCACGGCCATGTGTTCAGGCCGTGTGTCCCCTATCTCCATCACCCCTAGTCACTCTATTACTAATACATTTACCGCACTATACCATTATTGCTATTGTCAGCCTCACATGGTCACTAGGTCATTGTTACCATCACTATTACCAAAGAACGAATGCATGGCATTATCATCACAATGGTTTTATACTGGTAGCAATAATTCTACAATAGTATTGTATTATAATGGTGATGATAGTGTATTGGCAATGGTACGATGAGCGGTAAGACGACAATGGAATAGGAAAAATGTTGTAGGAATGAATATAGATTAACATAAATAGTAATGTCAAAATTAATATTCTAATATAGTACTTGTGAACAATAGATAACATATTGTATTTAAACATAAAAAATATAGTAGAAAAAACATGTATATAACATTTTTATATTATTTTCTTTATTTCATATTGAAATGAAAACCATAAGCTATCACAAATAATCAAGACCCTTGCTATCAATCGTAAATAAACATTTTTTTTTTGTTAAGTCGAAACATGTTTGATTCCATTTATTCCATTTAGAATTCAACATGTATGTTCTAATTTAGAAATACAATTTTTCTATTTTTAAATGATATATCCATTTATATCTCCTTTAGTTATATAGGGATTAGAATAAAAAAAGAAGCAGAGATCTTTCCACAAAGTAAGATGTATCGACAAACATGACTGTTACAGGAAATGTTTATCCATATAGTAACGTTAATTATTGAGATGGCACACACGAGTCACGACCAGCTGGCAGTTTGTACAGAAAATTTTAACAGCTGAGAGATTTTTCAGGCTCTTCAGCCTGTCTATTTATCCACCAAACCCCCAAAAAAAAAATCCGACTCCTCATTACTCTGGTCTGGGACCTTCTCTCTTCTCCACAGTCCAAGGCCAGTCTGCTGTTTCTCAATGTATGGTTCTATCTGTCAGTCAGAGTCAATACAACACCCCTATTGAACTAAGTGTCTTTCAATCCTCTATTCCCCTTCTATCACTCCAGATTGAGTTTCTAATTCAAGAAATTTTCCGAACAAAGAACGTGAAATTAAAAAAAAAAGAAAGAAAGTTTGTAAATAATGGTCCTTCCAAATTCAGATATTGAATTATCCCTCTCTCTCAAAATCCATACTTTCAGATTCAAGTTCAGATTTTGAGCTATATATTTTATACCCTTTTGCTTTATTTCTTATTTGGGCGTGGGCTTTTTAGGAAATTCAATTTTTTTTTTCTTCCTCTAGTAAAGCTGAGAAATTTGGTTTTATGGGTGCTAATTTTTCAAGTATAGGATCAGATATTAATGGAGATAACAATAGTAAGCCTCCTAGACTTGATGATATACCTGAAAGCTGTGTTGCATTGCTTTTGATGCATTTGGATCCACCTGAAATTTGTAACCTGGCTCGCTTGAATCGAGCTTTTCATGGTGCTTCTTTGGCTGATTTCTTATGGGAATCAAAGTTACCTCCAAATTACAGGACAATTATTGAGAATGTTTTAGATGAACCAAAGCTGTTAAATTTAGTTAAAAAAGATATCTATGGCAGACTTTGCAGGCCAAACCCGTTTGATCATGGTACTAAGGTATGTAGGTGTTCATGAATCAATTCTTGGCCCTTTTGAATTATTATGCTCATGTCTGTTTTTATGCGTATTATCGTGTATTAAAACTTTGGTGCTAAGTGCAGGAACTGTGGTTGGACAAGTGGACTGGTGGGATTTGTTTATCTATATCTTCGAAGGCATTGACAATTACCGGAATCGACGATCGGAGATATTGGAATTTTATTTCGACAGACGAATCAAGGTAAAATGCTTGACGTTTCTGATTCGATGACCTTAATCTTGGTTATGATTATCTATTTCGATGATATGGATTGTAATGGCCTTGTGTAGCAATAGCATCTCGTTGAAAGTCTGTTAATATTACCTGATGTATCAGGGATGATTTTTTTTTTCTTTTTCTTTTTTTAATTTTTTTGGGTGGGGGGCCAGAAAGAAAATACTCTATTTCACTAGAAAAGCATCAAGGTTCTACAAACAAGGTGCATGGTCTGCTAACAGCAGACTTAATGAAGGCGGGGTGGGAGATTTAATTCCAATAACACGAGTTCATCCCCTTCCTTTTCCTTGGATGTAGCCCAATCCGCCTAAGCATTCGCCTTACTATTTATTAAATTAAAAGAAACAGACTAAGTAACAAAATATCATCAACAATATTCTTGATGTTCCATCTCCTGGAAGACTGTTCAATAGCGTTGTGAACAACTGAGGAATCCACTTCAACTTGAATCTTTTTCCATTCTTTGCTGCTGGCCAACATGGAGACTTCTTTCACAGCCAATGCTTCTACCTCTTCAATATTGTTCATGCTCACATCCCTACGTACACCTACTTTCAGACGTCCATTAGTTTGTGCAATGTTTAATCACGTCATTGCTCTGTTGATAGAACTGTCCCATCTTTGATGCCTCCCATTTTGCAGACATTGCTCTGTCAATAACCTATACGGCCTATAGTAGTAAGTAGCATGTTTCACTGAGAAAGTTGCGGAGTTGTATTATTTGGGAAGTAGCGTGATAGCATATATGAAGTTCTGTTTTCTTTTTTAGGTCACACGTTGTATTTGTCCTAACTGCCGCTTTTTTTCGCCAGTTTGAGCACTCACAATTTGGTATTCGCTAATGGAAATCTCAGTGGCTCAAATATTTAGTAACGTTGCAGCAAAAATCATTTTTTCAGTTTAATTTTGGATAACTGGACTGTAATCAGTAAATAAGCATTTTAAGTTGTAGGTCCCGATTCAGATTCAAACAAATGGTTAAACTCCTCGAGATATTCTAGTAGGCTTGAAATACGTGCTAAGTGTTCAACAAGAATGTTCAATAATAAGCTAAAATAATGGCAAAAATTAGAGAGATAAGGAAAGAAGATCATGCATAAGATTTTATATAGAGGTTTTGCCTTTTATGTTAGTCCGCTCTTCTGGTTCCATTGCTAGGATTCCATTTACACCGGTATCATTCCACTAATCAAATAAATAAAATATGAGAAGTTATAATCAATTTTTCAAACACTTTGTATTTTACGATCTCTACTCCATTTCTCTAACTCATAACTTGGCCAATGTACGAAACTACGAAGAGTTATTGTGACTTCTCTCAACTAAAATGATCAACTTTTCAAGAAATAATTTTTTTTTGAGGAAAATAACAATAAAGATAGTGCTCAAAAACAGAATATTAAAATAAATACTAAAGTAGTATAGTGTAGCTCAAGAGCTCTCTAAGGTTTCAATAGAATGTAATTCTTAAATACATTATTCTCTTTATCTTTTTATTTTTTAAAACTATTTGTGTATATATATTATCTTCGATCCTCATCTTTGAACAATCAACGAATCTTCTTCAAGTCTATCTTTAGTTATCCTTTGATAATGATATCCTCAAATCTTTGAACTTGATTTTTTTTTTTTAAAAAAAAAATTAAACGTTGCTTGCTACAGCATAAAATGTTGACCGGTTGAGCATATATTTGTTAGATAAGATCTAGTTGTTAAGTTGAAGACTTCCTCATTACTTGTGCATAAGCTTAAATCTTTTAGTTTAAAATTCAAATGGATAGGTTAAATGTGATCACTTGAATATATCTCTAGCTTTCATCCTTATTCATAAGCTTGGTCAAATTTTCTTGAGTTTAAAGAGTACCAATGTCTTCTTTTGATTCTCTATAAATATTTATACATGTGTACTCTTATAAATCTTGAATAAACAAGTATAGATAAACTGTTCTTTAATAAAAAAAATTCCTTAAAATTAATCTACATGGATTTATAAACCAACTTAAGTGGAACAGAGTTGGATGTATTTCCTAATACATCCAATAAGTGAAGTTGGATCTTCAATCTAATTTTGTTATAGTTCAACTTAAGTTTAGATCAACCATTTTGTACAAATTTCATTTCCACACATTCTTTGAACTATTATTTGAATATCTTTATACTTGAAGTCTAGAACAAGTTCTGTTATAGTTTCTAAGTTATTTTATTTCTATTTAATTTGTACATTTTATAACCAAATTAGTAAAACACTTAATTATTTTATTATTATCAAAACTAATAGTAATGAACTTAAGATAAGTGGTATGAAGCTACCATTGTCGTTGTTCCCCCAATTCCCTGGCACAGCATATTTGAGAAGATTTCTCATGTTCTGTTCCTTTACACAACCCTCAACATGGATGTGTTAGGAAAGTTCTTAAAAGAACTTAGAATGAGAAAGTGAAACGGAAGAAGAAATTGATCCTCCTTTTTTAATTATTGCTTCTGCTCACAGATTCCATACCATCGCGTATCTTCACCAAATCTGGTGGTTTGAAGTGGGCGGAGAACTTGAGTTCCCGTTTCCTGCTGGAACGTATAGCCTCTTCTTCAGGATCCAACTTGGGAAGTCATCGAAAAGATTAGGGCGAAGGGTTTGTAACTTGGAGCAAATCCATGGATGGGATGTCAAACCTGTTCGATTCCAGCTGTCAACTTCAGGTGGTCAGCATGCTTTATCCTATTGTCATGTGGGCAATCCTGGTAACTGGGTAAACTACCATGCGGGGAATTTTGCTGTTGACAAGCCGGATGCACCTGCAAAGATCAAATTCTCTATGATGCAAATTGATTGTACTCACACCAAAGGTGGCCTAAGTTTTGACTCCGTCTTGATTTGCCCTAGTAGAGTAGGAAAATTGGTTAATTCGTTTTCGTAAGCAGTAATAGTTTCTTTTTGTGAGATGTACAACATATTAGTAGAATTGCCCTCATAGTTCAGGGTGTCCGTACGTTGCAAGCTAAGCAACCCCATGATTGTAGTAAAAAATGTCACTGTATGTATATATGAATTTGTCTTCTCATTGGGCTTACACTTTATATGATATTTATTAGTCAGTCACATTCCGCGTGTACCTTCATGAATGTGTGATGCTCGTTAGGCTTAGGGTTGGTTTCACTTGATAAGTTCTTATTTCTGTTTTCTTTTTCAATACTCCTTTGATTGGGTGGTAGATAAATTTATTTATTTGGAGCGACGGGAATGAGGTGGGAAATTTTTTATTGCCACGGGGTAATGCACTTCGAAGTGTGAGGCAATTATAGTAGGGAAATCAGTCATCCTGACCATCCCTAGTTTTTATACGTGATGTCAACGAATATATATGTATATATATTGTAATTTTCTATTTATTATAAGTTAAAAATTGTTTTATAGCCCGTTCAATTTAATTTTTCTCCAGGACATCTGGGTTATATGTGTGCACATATGTTTGAAGGTAATGAATGGATTCTACAAAGCAAAATGGGGGTGAATCCAGCATTATGCTAGAGAGGGGGCAAGCCACTAAAAAAAAAGTAAAGAGGCTACAACCATGAAGGTAAAATATTATACATATGTTTTCAATTTTTCCTTTTAAATCTTAAAGACAAAATCTTCAAAGTTAAGGTGGGGGTGATTGCATAATCTATTCCCTCGATTTGATACCGGCTAAAACCACCATAATGTGAATGTCGACCTTATGAAGAAATGCATATACATACACACAGCCTCTATGTGAGAATTAAGAATCCGACCAATGCAAAAAGAGAGACTATTAGCACAATAAGAGGCCATCAAGTATCATACTACTATAAAAATAGATATTTTAAGTTTTCTTCCTTTTTTTTCTTTTTTAAGACCAATTGAAGGGAAGAAGTGAGGCGAGTGGGGTTAATTGCCTATCTAACTTATATGGAAGCTACAAGTTCTAAAAATTTGTACTACAACCACAATGTATTCTATCGTCTTTGTTCTCCCTGCCGCGAGCTCTCTCTCCCCGTCAAGAGTTTCCCTCTCCCGTGTTGAAAGTACTACCCCATAGCTAGGGGTTAACTTGATCACTTTTCTCTTGATTTGTTGTTCTCACAACCTTCTATTTCCCCAAACAGACTTTCAACCTTTCCCTCACTCTAAAAAAACCCTAATTTTCATGAATGCCACCTCCTTTTGTAAAGCCACACCAGATCTAACCCTAAACCAAAACGTATTCCCACCCCAGTAGAACTAGCAAACCATCAATATGTAAATTCCGTATCTTTCTTTCCCTTCAATCGAAAACCTTTCTTTTCAGCCCTATTTTCCAGAAACCCTAATCCACCAACAGGGGACATTGTAGGCTTCCTAATTAGCAGATCCACACATAGCAACAGAAAATCCCATCCGCATGGCCTAGTTAGCTTTTGTACAGAAGAGGTATACATATTGGGCCTCACTAGATAAGCGTTGTTTTTTACTATATTATCGTCTTAGTTTGCATTATTGTAATAGGGTTTACTCCGTATTCAGTGTTTACTAAATCTATGTTGAATATTGATAAGGATTATAATGTACTAATTATTTATATAAATTATAATAATTTTTTATTTAATTTTCTTACATTTTAAATGGATATTACACTTAATCACTTTATATTTTAATTTCAAAGTCTTAAATTATAATTTATGAATTAATAAAATTTTTTTATGAAAGTTGAAGAGAAAAATATATTTTTTTTTACAAGATGGGAAGTCTAATGTAAAAATAGCAGAAAAAAAAATGCTAGAATAAGTCATGCAAAGATTCAAGAAGATTAGGGAAGATTCGTATTCACTTGCTGGAAAACACGTTGAGAGACTCACTGTGTTGCACGCCAGAAATTCACCGAAAAACGTGCCAAAATTATCAGCCAAAAAATACGAGGAAGATTTGCTAAGCTCCGAATCTAATATATATATATAACGGCAAGAAGGAGAAAGAGATCAGATAAGGTCGAATCAAATTTAAAGAAATCATCCAAGAGATCTAGCTGCATCCAACATATATATATAACCGACGAAGAAGGCAATTTTAGGGGTTTTAATTAGGAAGAGATTCCAATTAATCAACCTAAAATTAGGAATTAGTATGACTTAAGAGAGCTATTAGTTCAATTTAGGAATTCTCACGGTCTAAGAATAAAATAAAAATTTGAATAATAATTAATTAATTACATTAGTAATTATAGGGAGATTCAATACTTGAATATATTAGTTTTATTGATTATTATTTTCTTTGATTTATTTATTATTTATTTTATTTACTAATTTAATTAATTTTGCCGATTAGATAATTAGAGAAAGGATAATTATTAGTACTTGTAATCCCTGTGGAATCGATACTCAATATCTTTATCCACTATACTATAGAATCGATGGATGCATTTGCCTATAAGTCTAAAATCAGATAATAGGAAGACCCGTATCAAATATACATGTCTTTCAATTGTCTCTTTCTCAGTTCTACTAATATAGTATCTAGCTGTGGAATCTAGCAATGATCTTTTTATGTTAGTAACTTCTATTGTCTTCCTTTTCTTAGTTTACTCTATAGTCATAGTGTGTTGATTGAGTGCTGTAGCTCAGCTTATGTGCATCCTCAAGCTTGTAGTGTCATCTCTAGTATCTTGTAGGTGTCTCTCTTAACATGGATGTTACCCATGCAAATTCTATCAAGCATGCTGATAGAAACCCCATAGTTGTAGATTTGGACACTTAACTGGAGGCTAATTCATCTTCAAGAGCAGTGATGTCATGTAAAGTAGTTTCAAACAAAACAAAAAATAAAGCAACATTGACCTTTGTTCTAAAAAAATCTTGGAAGAATTACAGGAAATGTGAAATTGAGTTCATGAAGCACAACTTGTATGTATGTACTCTTAGAGACATACAATAGATTTTGAAGATAATTCAAGACAGACCATAGACAGTTATGGGAAAGCTATTAGTTTTGAACGTTTGGGAACCTCACCAGAGCATAGAAGATTGTGCTTGAATAGGGCACCCTTTTGGGTTCAAACTCACGGGCTTAAACTGGATCAAATAATAAACAGTAATGCGGCTAATCTTGGATCTTAAGTAGGAGATATCATAGAGATTGAACTAATGTAAACAAGAGGTAATGCTTTAAGGGGGTTTCTCAAGGCAAGATTTAATCCGGATTGGATGCAGCTGATAAATGTTGGCATTTAAGTGAGCAAAAACAAATCAGAAAAATATTTAGAGAATTTCAAATATGAGAAACTACCAAATATTTGTTTCATATGCAATAGATTTGGCCATTCCATCACGGGATGTAATGAAGAAGGAAGAACCACAAGTTTGGCTCCTAGCTAAGATTAAATGCTCTCAAAATACACTCTAAAGGAGATAGCTCACCTAGTGATGCATTACCACCTTAGTCATCATCGATGGGGGTAACTTCTAATGATTCCAGTCCAGCCATGGCACCTATAAGCATAAGGGGCTTAACAAAAATTGCTATAAAAACCAGCCCCACAACTCCTAAGATGCAACTCCATTCCAACCAGTTCCCACATATACCACCCTTTAAAAGAAACCAATCTAATTTGAATGGCTTCCCTTCCAGTGCCAATTCCACTTATTCAAAACCAACCCTAAGCCACCTGAGACCCTCACAAGGAACTTCAAACTATATGCCACACTTCCAATTTGGTGAGGTAACTAGACACTCACAGGAAGTCTCTAACCCGATTAAAATTTAGTCTCCCACCCAACTAAGTAGCCAACTTGAGAGTCCCTCTTTACCTAGAGTATTGCATTCTTTTACCCCTCCATTCATGCCTCTACATAAACCTACTGTCTAGTCTAATTTTTGAATTCCCATTCCTAATCCGATCTAGACTAGACCCTATGCTCATCTAATATAGATCCTCGACTTGAGTTAGGAATTTTGTTTGATTTTTGGAGTCGCCACCCAACTGTTGTTGGGAAAAATTGAATTAAGACTAAAGGAGCGGATTAGTCTTAATTTAGACTACTAGTCGTCGTTATTTTCCTCTTCCCATTTTTGTGAAAAGAGGAAAAGGGCAAACCAGAGTTTCTAAGTCCAGAGGCTAACCTATTAAAACCTTTACGGTTACCACCTAATCTCCTAAAATTGTTCCTCTTTAGACATGTGTTTTATTGTGTTTCTGTTACTTTTTATTATGTTTTGAATTATTATAAGAAAAGGATTTTTCATTTATTTTATGGGTTGACCCGGATGGGTGCCTACGTACTTGCTACTCATGATCAAACAAACAGTAGTTCGCTTTTCTGAAAACTTTAAGTTTGTTTGTTAATTTTAATTTTGAAATCTCTTTTGATTTA
Source organism: Laguncularia racemosa (assembly GCA_037954665.1). NCBI lineage: Eukaryota > Viridiplantae > Streptophyta > Magnoliopsida > Myrtales > Combretaceae > Laguncularia > Laguncularia racemosa. The sequence goes on from JBBMOL010000016.1 coordinate 4,175,559, forward strand.
TGTATTTTATCATTTTTGGGATTTTTCTAAAAAATTCTAAGCCTAAGCATTAATTTGATTTTTGAAAATGATTTTTAGGGAAAAACATCAATTTTGGATTTATTTTAAGAAAAATGATTTTTCTAAGTTCTAAAACTCATTTTTTTTAATTTTTATGAATCTTCACGATTTTTGTGATTCTTATGATTTTTTTTTTTTGTAGTTTTTTATTATTTTTATGATTTTTATTGATTTTTTTATAATTTTTGTGAATTTTTATTAAAAATTTTATCCTAAGTTAATATCTATCCTATTTTGAAATCTAAAGTTTTATTATTATTTTCCTAATATTTTTTATTATTTTTCTACATTTTATTATTATTATTTTTTCTTTTTTCTATCTTATTTTTTCTTATTTATTATTTTTCTACATTATTAAATTCTAGAAAAATCTAATTTCTATATTTTCCTATTTATTAAAAACAAATAAATAAATAGCTAAATAAATGAAAAATAATAAATAACAAATAATAAATCAATTCGGAATAAATAAATAAACAAAATAAGTAAATTAAATAAAATAAAAAAATCCGGAAAATCCAACTTACCTGGATTCAGGTCGGTGCGCGGGTTAGGTCGGTCGGGTCGAATCGATCAGACACGGCGACGGGGGTTGCTCGATCACAGCGTTCCGGCGGCCTTTTGCAACGGGTGAGGTGTCGAATCCTAGCTTCTCAAGGATACTGAATCCAATGGTGGCGGTGGTTCACTCCCAGATCGCCTCCTGGTGGTAGTTCAACGCCGGTCGGTGGTCGCGGTTTTGGGTCCTTCTTCGATGCTCTCCGATTTGCACTCTTTTCTCACTTTCTCTCAATTCTCATCTCTGTCCTTGCTTCCTCCCTTCCTCCTCTATTTATAGGCGTCCGGAAACCCTCTTGGATAAGCTCAAATCAGCCGATTTGGATAAATCCGAATTTCTTCCGTTTTTAGATTTGATTTTATCCTGGAGATTTGATGTTGATCTCTTGTTTTTCTTTGATTTATCTTATGGATTTTGCTTTATCTTGACAGTAATCTAGAAGATTTTGAAAAAAAATGATCGATTCCACCTTCGTCGGACTTGCTCCGGCTTCTTCTCGCGTCTGTCCGGGTGAAGAAGAAGATCACGCACGACACGTATGACTTCCTTCGGCCAATCGGACGCTGCCACGTGGCAACTCCAGGCGAAAGGCAAAAAAATTGCATCGAATGCTCGGGGGGAAGATTCGAACTCGCGACCTCCAGCCTCCATACGTTCCCTATGCGCATGCACAAACCAGCTGGGCTGGCCCAATTTCCCGATTTTCTTTATATCGCAAATTGCATATATGCAATGCGATTTTTTTTCATTTTTTGTATTTTTTGAAATTTCAAAAATTTATAAAAATTATTCATCCCTTATTATTACTATTTCTGAAATTATTTTTCAAAATTGATGTGTTTTCTTATTTATTTTTATTTTTTTTGAATATTTTCCATTATTTTTGCTAAATTAGAAAAATTGGGAAAAATTGGAAAAAATTGAAAATCGATTATTATTGATTATTACTCATTCCTAGGGCAAAAATGGGGTGTTTATAGCTACCCCTCTTTGTAGTAAAGTTTGAAAAACTTGACTACAAAGATAAAAAAAAAAAAAGACGCCATTTTTGGCCTTTTAAATAGGTTTTTGCTAGGAAAATACTCCATGAGCTAACAATCCCACGATTTAAAATGGTCCTAACGATTTAGAGTAATGTTCCCTCCCCAAACAGTGCTTTATGGGCTGACTAATTGGCGATAGGAAACACCTCAAGCATTGTATGGAAGAAATGATGATAGGAAGCGTCCTATCAGACTAGTAACCTTGGAAAGAAAATTTACTTAGGAAGCGCCCTTATGAGCTGGCTACCTGTCAACAGAAGCGTCTTGTTAGACTAGCAACTGTTTGGAAGAATATTTCCGAAAAGTGCCCCAAGAGCTGACTAATCGGGAGAATCTAGGAAAGTGCCCCTCATGGGCTGACTAAACTTAAGATAGATTTTTAGGAAAGTGCCCATCTTGGGCTAACTAACCTATGGTAGAGTGTCTTAAAAAGTGCCCTTATGAGCTGACCTTGAGAACAGATTTTTAGGAAAGTGCCCATCTTGGGCTGACTAACCTATGGTAGAACTGTCTCAAAAAGTGTCCTTATAAGCTGACCTTGAGAACAGATTTTTAGGAAAGTGCCCATCTTGGGCTGACTAACCTATGATAGAGTGTCTCAAAAAGTGCCCCCTATGGGCTGACCATGGGAACAAAGTTTTAGGAAAGTGCTCCCTATGGGCTAACTAACCTGGAATTGAATTTGTCTCAAAAAGTGCCCTTTATGGGCTGACCATGAGAACAAAGTTTTAGGAAAGTGCCCCTATGGGCTGACTAACCTGGAATTGAATTTGTCTCAAAAAGTGCCCCCTATGGGCTGACCATGAGAACAAAGTTTTAGGAAAGTGCCCCCTATGGGCTGACTAACCTGGAATTGAATTTGTCTCAAAAATTGCCCCCTATGGGCTAACCATGAGAACAAGGTTTTAGGAAAGTGCCCCTATGGGCTGACTAACCTAATGTAAAAATGATATCTAGAAAGGTGCCTTTATAGACTGACCTTGGAAGAGATCTAGGGAAGTGCCCCTTTTTGGGCTGACTACCCTATTAAGGGGAATGTTTAGACAAATGCCCCACTATGGGCTGACTCATTTTGTGCTTTTGAATATGCTTTCTACAGCCTGAACTAAATGATGTGATGATATGATAATAGTTATTTATTTTAATATGCTTGCCAGTTTATCGTGGATAGCAACCAAACAACCGAACCTTCGTGCTGGTTTGCTTCTGCTTCATTTCTTCTTATCTTGACACGGGGTTGAAAATTTTGATGTGCTCCCTTTCTTTATGCGCAAGGCTCTTTTAACGGCAATGTTATCCTAATGATGCGCTCAGTTTTAATGTTCAAAAATAGATAGGATTATATCACAAACTATATTAAGATCCATTATCATTTCAGCATTTATCTTTCATTGGTGATATGGTGGGTAATGTGTTTAGGAATATTTGTTGTGATGAGAATTGATTGTTGATCATTCAGGGATATTAACTTTACTTGTAAAAAGTAAAAATTTGACTCGACGAAATTTATATCGAACATTGGCTTTCATAAACATTGGCAAAATTTCAATTTCCTTGCCTAAGGATAGTACATCTTTACAGCATCTGTGTTAATGGGGTCTCTCAATTCTGGACCATCCATTTGAGTTAATATCAGAGCCCCTCCTGATAAAACCTTTTTCACCACATAAGGGCCTTCATAGTTTGGGGTGAATTTTCCTCTGGAGCCTTGGGCGTTCGGAAGAACCTTCCTTAGTACTAGATCCCCCTCTTTAAAGTACCGAGGTCTCATCTTCTTGTTAAATGCTCGGGCCATTCTTTGTTGGTAACACTGACCATGACATAATGCGGTAAGTCTTCTTTCATCAATCAGATTCAGCTGATCAAGCCTCTTCTTTACCCAGTCTGATTCGGTTAACTGAGTTTCTGACAGGATTCTGAATGATGGTATTTCAACTTCAACTGGTAGCACTGCTTCTGTACCATATACCAATGAATAAGGGGTGGCTCCCGTAGATGTTCTTATTGAAGTCTTATAAGCCATGAGAGCAAACGGTAACATTTCATGCCAATCTTTGTAAGTTGTTGTCATTTTCTCGATGATCTTTTTAATATTCTTGTTGGCTGCTTCTACTGCCCCGTTCATTTGAGGTCGGTAGGGAGTTGAATTTCTATGGTTTATGTAGAATTGTTGACATAAACCTGTCATGGATTTGTTGTTGAGATTGGTACCGTTGTCGGTGATGATGGACTCAGGAACTCCATATCGGGCTATTATGTCCCTTTTTAAGAAGCGGACTATTACCCCTTTTGTGACATTAGCATATGATGAAGCTTCTACCCATTTGGTGAAGTAATCGATCGCTACCAGTATAAATCTATGGCCGTTGGATGCTGTTGGAGTGATAAGGCCAATTATGTCGATTCCCCACATGGAGAATGGCCATGGTGCTGATAACAAATGTAGCTCGTTGGGCGGAGCATTGATCCGGTTCGCATAGACTTGACACAAATGATAGTGCTTGACATATTTTATGCAATCTGATTCCATGGTTAACCAATAATATCCTAACCTCATGATTTTTCGGGCCAACATGTAGCCATTCATATGAGGTCCACATACTCCTTCATGCACTTCTTTCATTAGTACGCATGCTTCATCTTTGTCCACACATCTCAACAGGGTGGTATCAGATGATCTCTTGTAAAGTATGGACCCACTTAATAGGAAATAGCTTGCTAACCTTCTGAGTGTTCTTTGGTCATTCTTGCTAGCCATTTCGGGGTATTTACCTTCTTAGAGAAAGGTCTTGATATCGTGATACCAGGGTTTGTTATCTTGTATCTTTTCCATTGTTAAACAGTAGGCGGGCCGACTTTCGATGTCTATTTTCATCGGTTGAACTTCGGTTCCCCCTGTTATCTGGATCATAGATGCTAGCGTGGCTAGTGCATCTGCGAATTGATTCTGAGTTCTCGGGATGTATGTGAAAGTGATTGCCTTGAATTCCTCAATTAGCTCTGTCAAGTGTTGATGATATGGTACCAGTTTAGGGTCTTTAGTCTTATATTCCACTCTTGTTTGTAGTATGATGAGCGACGAATCCCCGTATACCTCTAATTTGCGGATTCTCATTTGGCAGGCCATTTTGAGGCCAAGAATACATGCTTCATATTCTGCGATATTATTGGTATAGGGAAATGTAAGTCCCATCGCTGCAGGGAATTGAATGTCGTCCGGGGATATCAATACTGCCCCAACCCCACAACCGAATACATTGGCAGCTCCATCGAAAAACAATCTCCATTTAGCATTCTGCCCTATCCCAAAGTCTTCTACCAGCCTATTTTCCACTGTCAATATATTCTCATTCGGAAATTGGGCCTGTAGTTCTTGGGAACCTGTCTCAACAGGGTGTTCCGCCAATTGGTCGGCTAAGGCTTGCCCTTTCATCGAGTTCTGATTTACGTATGTAATGTCGAACTCAGATAGGAGCATTTGCCACTTAGAGATTCTTCCTATCAAGGCTGGCTTCTCTGCCAAGTATTTCAAGGGATCATGTCTTGTCAGCAGCTCAACATGGTAGTAAAGGGTATACTGCCTTAGCCGATGCATAACCCAAATTAAAGCACAACAAGTCTTCTCCACCTCTGAGTACCTCTGTTCCCCGTCTGTGAACTTCTTGCTCAGATAATATATGGAGCGCTCTCTTCCCTCTTCATCTTTCTGCCCCAGCACACATCCCATGGATTCAGGGAGTATAGTGAGGTATAAGAATAAGAGTTTTCCTTGTTTCGGGACTATCAAGACTGGAGGTTTTATGAGATAGTCTTTGATTGTTTGGAATGCCTCTTCACATACGTCGTCCCATTCTATTGTGACGTTCTTCTTCAACAGACGGAATAGTGGCCGGCATTTGTCGGTGAGCTATGAGATAAAACGAGCTATGTAATTTAATCTTCCCAATAAGCTTCTTACTTCTTTAACGAAGCGTGGGAAGGTAATTCTAATATGGATTTACCTTGTCTAGGGTCGATTTTAATGCCTCCTACTTATGACAAACCCTAACAATTTCCCCGTTGTGACCCCGAAAGTACATTTTCTGGGTTTAACTTGAGCTGAATTTTCTCAGTCGTTTAAACAATTTTCTCAGGATATCTATATGGCTTTCTCCTTTTTTGGATTTAGCTATCATGTCGTCGACATATACTTCAACCTCTCGATGCATCATATCGTGAAGTATAGCGACCATGGCTCTCTGATATGTTACCCCGGTGTTTTTCAAATCGAAGGGCATGACTTTGTAATAGAAAGTTCCCCATGTTGTGATGAAGGTCGTTTTGGTTTTATCTTCCTCAGCCATTTTTATTTGATTATATCCTGAGAAACCGTCCATGAATGAGAAGAGATGGTTTCCCGCAGTGTTGTCTACTAGAACATCAATATGAGGTAGGGGGAAGTTAACCTTTGGCGTGGCTTGGTTTAAGTCCCGAAAGTCTACGTATACGCGTACTTTTCCGTTCTTTTTCATGATGGGGACTATATTTGCTACCCACTCTGGGTAGTCGGATACTTCAATGAACCCTACTTCTAGCAGTTTCTTGACTTCTTCTTTGATTTTCAGTAAGATGTCAGGCCTAAATCTTCTTAGTTTTTGTTTTTTACGTTTGACATCTTCCCTTGTGGGAAGCCTGTGAACTACTATTGACTGGTCTAGCCCTGGCATGTCACCATATGACCAAGCAAACACATCTGCATATTCCGTTAATAGCTCGGTTATCTCACATTTTTGCTCAGCACTCAAACTGGTCCCGATTTTGAGGTTCTTAGGGTTTTCCATGCTTCCTAGATTTACTGTCTCCATAGCTCGTCGATCGAGATTCCGCTTTAGTTCATGTTTTAGCCAATTTTCTTGTATTATTTCGTGGTTAAGATATCGCCTTCAAAACTGACCCAGCAGCGTTGGAAACGATATCAGCGTTTTTACTTTCTACCTGCGCGAAATATCCCTGATGTTCGATGGTAGGAGATCTGAGTAACATCAAAATGAAAGCATATATATAAGAAAAAAAAAACAAACTGTGACTGAATTTGATAAAGAGTCTCAATAAAATTTGTTTAATAATTTTTCTCTACTTTTGAGCTAACCTAGCGCTACTGATAGGATAATAAAACCAATTGTTCAGAGCCGGATGCTGGTTGGACGTGCGGGGGGTTGATTTCCCTTTGCTGTCGTCCTCTTCATTTATCCGCAACTCTTGAATGATGTTTGCCTTTCGGAAAGATTGGTGGAGAGGTGGGATGCACATCTGGGTGTCGATCAGCTTTCCCTTCATTTTGCCTTTGACACCTTTCGTTTGCGCTTCTTCTGCGGCCGTAAGAATGTACCCCAGTCCAAACGTCCCGTGCTGCCCCTCTTTAAACTGATGGCCCTCCTTGCTGGTCACCATGTTCACTTCATTGAAAATCTACAGCCCTAGGTCTTCCGAGCCCTCTTCCCCAATGTAAGGTATGGCAGTCTCCTTATATATGGCGTAATCTTGCTCGCCTAGTACAGTGACTATCTGCCCGTTTGCGATGAATTTGACCTTTTGGTGGAGACTAGAGGGGATGGCTCCAGCAGCATGTATCCAGGGTCGTCCCAAAAGCAGGTTGAAAGACCTTGGGATGTCGAGGACCTGGAAAGCGATGTGGAATACTTGTGGACCAATTTCCACTGGCAGGTTTACCTCCCCCACTATGTCTCTTTTTGACCCGTCGAAGGCTCTGACCACTGTGGAGCTAGGTTTTATGTTACTTGGATCGACCCCCAATAAGTCGAGTGTTGCCAATGGGCAAACGTTGAGAGATGATCCGTTATCGATAAGTACCCGGGAGACAATGGTGTCGTTGCACCTGACCACTATGAACAGTGGTTTGGTATGTTGGTTTCCCTCTTCTCTTAGCTCTTCCGGAGAGAAGGATATTTGGTCCATTGCGAAGATGGAGTCCGCCACGTGACCTAATTTTTCTGTAGCGATACCTTCCGGGACCTGAATCTTTTTCAGCACTTTAAAGAGTGCTTCCCTATGAGGCTCGGATGTTGTGAGAAGGCCCATGAGTGATATATGCGCTGGAACCTTATTTAATTGTTCCATGATCTTGTATTCGCTGGCCTTAACCATCTTCGTAAATGCAGCAAGACCCTCTTCCTCTTCCTCCGTTTTCTCCCTATTAGGTTCTTCAGTCGGGCTCTTATACTTTGGATCGTATAATCTCCCAGAGCGGGTGATACCTCCCACTATAGGAGGTCGCTCTTGTTCGAGGGCCCGATAGTCGAACGGTGCAACCTTGTAATTCTCTACCGGTATTGGGACATTGAACACATATCTTTTCCTTAGGGTTTGCACTTCAACTGATTGTCCCTCATAGCACTGTATAACCCTGGGCTTCTGATGAGAGTTGATCATGTTGACAGTCTTCCCTTCTTCCTTTATCGGGTTGTCTTCCTTCTCAAATTCCAGTCCCCATCCACTAGGTGGCCCCTGCTCAGTCGGGGTATAAGAATAGTTTACCAAATACTGAAATCTCCCGTGTGATCCTCTCAAAGTGCCAACTGTTGGGTCTCCGGCTAACCATCTTCTCTTAATGTGTGCTTTTGGAGTTTCTTCTGGAGCTTGGTGGGATTGCTTCTTTTGTTGCTCAGTTGGATTCTTTTTAGGGGCTTCTTTGGGAGCCGACTCCTCTAATGTGATCATGTTGATGGTGGGCTTGTGATTGGGCAGTGGGTTGGTGTTGACATTGGGTGCTGGGGCATTCACGAAATCCAATTGTATGATTCCTGCATCAATTAAGTCTTGGATTTTGTGCCGGAGCCTCCAGCACCTATCTGTGGAATGCCCCTCCTGACTTATGTGGTAGTCACCCTTGAGGTTTGAGTCGAAGTTCTTGAGCTTGTACCGGTCATTGGGGATCTCGAAACTAATCAAGTTGTCTGCCCTCAGCCGAGCGTAGACCTGATTGAGCGGTATAGGGATTGGAGTGAACTGCCTTGGGATCCTGGCGGCCTGATTATGACCCGTCGTGGGTTGTTGGACTGGGGTACTCGGGGTCTGGAATGTCACACGAGTCCCGGCTTTTTCTGCCTTACCGGAATGTACCGTGCTGACAGTGGGCTCCTTAACTCTGTTTCCTCCTAAGGGCCTTTGTGTTGGTGTGACCCTAGGAGGCTCCATTGTTTGGAGTCTACCGGTAGTGATGGCATTCTCAATCCTACATCCCATAGCCACTATCTCTGCAAAACTGGATGAGGTCTGGCCTACTAGGTGTGAAAAGTAAGTCTTATCCAGGGTATTGACAAATATGGATGTCAATTCCTTCTTAGATATCGAGATGGCTACCCTGGCGGCCCGGGCCCTCTAGCGCTGAGCATACTCCTTGAACGACTCAGCATGTCTTTTTCGGAGACTCCCCAAGTCGATTACAGATGGGGCGACTTCAATATTGAACTTATATTGATCATAAAACGCTCGGGCTAGCTTCTCCCAAGTGTTGATAATGTTGAAATCCATGTGGGCATACCAGACCAGTGCAGGGCCTGTGAGGCTGTCTTGGAATGTCTGGAGCATAAGCTGGTCGTATTGAGCATACTTTCTCATTTTCCGGGCATATAGCCTGGTATGCATTTTGGGGCAGCCGGATCCCATCATACTTTTCGAAATCTGGGGTCTTGAACTTCTCAGGGTATACCTCCTCCCTGTATGCTGGCAGGTTGGTGATTCCGGCCTGTTCAAATCCATCAGGGCCTTCAATGGTTTTCATCTTGTCATGGAGCTGCTGGAAGAGTCGCTTCTCCATTTCCCCTTCTGCCTCTCTTCCATCTCCCTTTTCAGGTCGTCAGAGGTCGGCCCCTGGTTGACCTTTGGCTCATATTCAAAGGCCGGGGTTAAGGTGGGAATTGATCTCTTCATATTCCGGAGGCTGTCCCTCCACTGCTTTTCCCTTTATAGCCCCTGAATACTCTTCTTGGGTCGGCTGAGTGTTGCGCAGGAGGCCGATACTTTCAGTTAAGAGATGAACCTGGGCAGCCAGTTGTTGGACTGTTTGCTCTAGGGACATAATCCTAGAGTCTGAGGCAGCTTCAACATTGGTGTTGTTGCGGTTGTCACTATTGTTGGCCATTTTTGCTCTTGAGCGCGTGAGAACTGGGCTTCTAGGAGGGTTCGATTGCTTGGAAGCTATTTTGATACCTGGATTCGCATTTTGTTTTCATTTTAGTGTAATGAATGCAAGAATGATATGCATGTGTCACGCAGATGCTAAAAGTAAAAAGGGTTGACAACTGATTGACAATGTAATATCGAAAATTCACTTTTATTAATATTGAAAATTCTGGAGTTCAAAATAAAATATTACAAATAAAGATCTACTTCCTAGTTCTTTTAGTTTTCTGTTGTGGAGGCTCAGACTTCCCACTGATGACAGCTTCCAATTCCTTGACTTTGGCTTGGCATTTCTCCAATTGTGCTTCTAAGGCCTTGTTCCTTTGGTCGGATTCCTTGAAGCGTCCTTCCAGATGTCTTTCTTATAATCTGCAACTTCGAAGTATACTTCCATGCGGGCCTTGACTTGCTCTAGGTAGATTTTTGTCTCTGGGTTGATCTTGTCTGGTCTTGGTTGGGTGACGTTTGGAACCCGGTACGCTCTTTCCCCTATCTGGTACAACTGGCGGATTACAAACTCTCTGGTGGCTCGGTGTTTTCCCACTTCGCCATCTAACTCCCCGAGGTCCACATTCGGGCTTTCAATTCTGGCTTCCCAAAGTGCTTTGACCTCTGTCAGCTTAGCAAACTTCTCGGCTACCAATAGGTTCGGATCTTGATACTCAAAGGTGAACTTCAGCGAGGGCCGATAAACTATGTCTTGGATAGTACTGAACTGGCAGACCACTGAGTTGGGGTGATATCCGATACATCCCTGATTCCGATTAAAGGCACGGCTTGGAAGTTACTGCAGGTCAAGATGATTTTGTCACAGCAACTCCACCTGGCTGTCGATAGAATATCCTCGGCATTGAAGCTCCTAAGCAGCTCTACCCATATGTGGCTGGTAAGGTCGTCGGGTAGCTTTACCTTTTCTATACATGAGTCTACAAGATCCACCTGCTGGGCTAGGGTTTTTTGGACCATGTTTAGCCCGAAGCACTTGAGGTGGCTTACAAACCATATTAGCAGAAGGTTGAGGCTTGAGCGAAGGATCCCATGACCTTTCTTCTTGAGGAAATTCAAAATCCGGATCTGTTCAGCCAATAGAGCCGGGATGTAGGTTCTTCCCTCTAGGAATTGGGCCACCAGCTCTGCAACCCTGTAGTGAATATAGAAGGTCCCGGTGGGGAACAGTATGGTGGCGAAGGCCGTTAAGATGAAGGCGTTCACTCTTCTCTGTCTATAAGTCTTGGGGTCCCCACACAGGACGTCCTTTCTATCCCCATTGTCCTCTTAGGCGATGAACCAGGCTTCCAAATCATCCATCCGTATGCAATATCCATTACAGTCTGCTAGGGCTTTGTTGACTGTTGTTTTACGGATGCCTAGTAATCTGCTGAAGGTACCGGCTGGCCAGGCCTCGAGGTCTGGCATATAGATTTGATCGGTTAGTGCTGGAGCCTGTAGCAACTGGGTGTACTCCTCCAGGGTAGGGGTGATCTCATGCGGCCCGATAAAGAAAGCATCGGGCTTGATTTCCCATAATTGAAGCATGGCCCGGACTAAAGGCAAATTCACCTCTATCTTTGTCAGTGAGAGGATGGAACCGATCTTTTGCTAGATGAAGGCCTGCTCCTCTAGGTTGTATAAGGTAAACCAATGGTCCAGTACCAACTTTGGGTCCAAAGGTTTGTACACCCGAATTTCTTTGCGGAGGAGGCAGTCGACTGCGGTGCTAGCCATCTATTACAATAAGAAATTGCCTATTACAAAAAGAACTATGAAACATTACAGGGAAATAATCTGAACTTTAATGAACAAAATAACAAACCATTACATTGTCATCCAATTGTCAACCCTTATGATGTTATGTATGCAAGTAGGTTGGTTCTAACTGGTTCCCGAGCTCTATGGCCTCCTGCATTGTCGAAGAAATGGATCTCAGGCCATATCGAAGCATAGGGTGGGGTAGCCTAATCAGTCCCGAACGGTGAATCAACTCACTTCGCCCGAAACCTACACAATGGCTCCCCGTCTAGGTTTCTAGGACGGCCCGGGTTCGACCGCATCTACTCACACACACATATGCAGTAAACCCCCCACAATAAAGAAAATCAAAATCTAACTACTCCCTGAAAGTTAGTAACAAGTAAAAATTGAACACATTTCTTAAAGATAACAATTGAAGAGATTCAGGTGGCTAGCCTACTGGCATGGGTCCCTAGTGGAGTCGCCATCCTTCGAGTCTAATTTTTGCATTCCCATTCCTAATCCGATCTAGACTAGACCCTATGCTCATCTAATTAGATCCTCGACTTGAGTTAGGAATTTCGTTTGATTTTTGGAGTCGCCACCCAACTGTTGTTGGGAAAAATTGAATTAAGACTAAAGGAACGGATTAGTCTTAATTTAGACTACTAGTCGTCGTTATTTTCCTCTTCCCATTTTTGTGAAAAGAGAAAAGGGAAAACCAGAGTTTCTAAGTCCGGAGGCTAACCTATTAAAACCTTTACGGTTACCACCTAATCTCCTAAAATTGTTCCTCTTTAGAAATGTGTTTTATTGTGTTTCTGTTACTTTTTATTATGTTTTGAATTATTATAAGAAAAGGATTTTTCGTTCATTTTATGGGTTGACCCGGATGGGTGCCTACGTACCTGCTACTCAGGATCAAACAAATTGTAGTTCGCTTTTTTGAAAACTTTAAATTTGTTTGTGAATTTTAATTTTGAAATATCTTTTGATTTATGTTTTTTATCATTTTTGGGATTTTTCTAAAAAATTCTAAGCTTAAGCTTTAATCTGATTTTTGAAAATGATTTTTAGGGAAAAACATCAATTTTGGATTTATTTTAAGAAAAATGATTTTTCTAAGTTCTAAAACTCATTTTTTTTGAATTTTTATGAATCTTCACGATTTTTGTGTTTTTTATGATTTTTTTATTTTTGTAGTTTTTTATTATTTTTATGATTTTTATTGATTTTTGTATAATTTTTGTGAATTTTTATTAAAAATTTTATCCTAAGTTAATATCTATCTTATTTTGAAATCTAAAGTTTTATTATTATTTTCCTAATATTTTTTTTATTTTCCTACATTTTATTATTTTATTATTATTTTTTTTCTTTTTTCTATCTTATTTTTTCTTATTTATTATTTTTCTACATTATTAAATTCTAGAAAAATCTAATTTCTATATTTTCCTATTTATTAAAAACAAATAAATAAATAGCTAAATAAATGAAAAATAATAAATAATAAATCAATTCGGAATAAATAAATAAACAAAATAAGTAAATTAAATAAAATAAAAAAATTCGAAAAATCCGAATTACTTGGATCCGGGTCGGTGCTGTCGGGTCGGGTCGAATCGGTTAGACACGGCGGCAGGGGTTGCTCGATCACGGCGTTCCGGCGGCCTTTTGCAGCGGGTGAGGTGTCGAATCCTAGCTTCTCGAGGGTGCTGAATCCAATGGTGGCGGTGGTTCACTCCCAGATCGCCTCCTGTGGTAGTTCAACGCCGGTCGGTGGTCGCGGTTTTGGGTCCTTCTCGGTGCTCTCCGATTTGCACTCTTTTCTCACTTTCTCTCAATTGTCATCTGTCCCTTGCTTCCTCCCTTCCTCCTCTATTTATAGGCGTCGGAAACCCTCTTGGATAAGCTCAAATGGGGCGATTTGGATAAATCCAATTTCTTCCGTTTTTAGATTTGATTTTATCCCGGCGATTTGATGTTGATCTCTTGTTTTTCTTTGATTTATCTTATGGATTCGGCTTTATCTTGATAGTAATTTAGAATATTTTGAAAAAAAAAATGATCGATTCCACCTTCGTCGGACTTGCTCCGGCTTCTTCTCGCGTTTGTCCGGGTGAAGAAGACGATCACGCGCGACACACGTGACTTCCTTTGGCCAATCGGATGCTGCCACGTGGCAACTCCAGGCGAAAGGCAAAAAAATTGCATCGAATGCTCAGGGAGAAGATTCGAACTCGCGACCTCCAGCCTCCACATGTTCCCTATGCGCACGCACAAACCAACTGAGCTGGCCTAATTTCCCGATTTTCTTTATATCGCAAATTGCATATATGCAATGCGATTTTTTTTCATTTTTTGTATTTTTTGAAATTTCAAAAATTTATAAAAATTATTCATCCCTTATTGTTACTATTTCTGAAATCATTTTTCAAAATTGATGTGTTTTCCTATTTATTTTTATTTTTTTGAATATTTTCCATTATTTTTGCTAAATTAGAAAATTTGGGAAAAATTGAAAATCGATTATTATTGATTATTACTCATTCCTAGGGCAAAAATGGGGTGTTTACACCTACCAAGAAGTCCGCAACATACTAATGCTTTATATAGTTGAACTTCCACCTTCTTTGCCTCCCTCTCCAAAACTCATTTCTACGACTAAAACCTCTGTAGCATAACTTATCCTAACTTTACAGACCTTAGCCATCAAGAGGGCAGTAAATGAATCTGTTGCGAGTGCCTCTAAAAGGATAAAATATGAAGAATAGCTAGGCTTTAGAAAAGTAAAACAAGGAAACCACTAATTAAAAGGGGATGGAAAGCAAAGAGTGTTTAAGTCAGAACACAAAACATTTCCTCAACATCTCCTTAGTTGGACATATCTAATGCAGACTTGGTGAACATCCCTATCACTCTCATCAATGACACAAAAGACGGTTGTGGTGGTTGGTTAAAATCAGCTACATGGAAGCCATGATCATTCTCATCTGGAATTGTCAAGGTGTAGGGCCCCACTTAACAGTCCAACATCTTTGGGACCTCATCTAACAATACAACTCGAGCATCGTCTTTCTATTGGAAACCAAAAATAATTTCAAAAAACTTGCAAATATCAAAAGAAGAATGAGATTTGAAAGTAAATTTTATATCCCTCCAACTGGACTCTCAATAGGCTTAGCATTATGGTGGTCAAAAGAGGTTTCTATCAAAATAAAGGAATCTAGTAAAAATCACATCACATCATCCATTTTCCTTGAAGATGGCTCTTTGTTTTCTCACTTTTTTTTATTTTATTTATGCAAACCTTGACCCATAGCTTCATCATATCTTATGGCATCATTTAGAGCAATTTGGAGGAAATAATAGAGAGCCTTAACTTTGAATTGGAGACTTCAATGACATACTTTACAATCATAAGAAGAAAGGTGGTGTTCCTTGAAGCACTAGACTAATGGAAATCTTAGATCCATGATCTTAAATGCTAACCTTAATGATCTTGGCTTCTAAGGGCCAAGATTCACACAGTAAAAAAAAAAAAAAAAAGATGATGATCAAATGGTGATGGAAAGGATTAATTAGGCATTGGGATCAAATGAATGGCTAAACAAGTATCCAAACACGGTTATATGGCATAGAGAGATGGTTGGTTTTGATCATGTAGCTTTGGTGGTGAACACTTGTTTTTCTGATAAAAGAGGAAAGAGACTATTCAAATTTGAAAACATGTGGACAACATTAGAGAAATGTGGAGCTACAATATAAGCTTAGAAGGAACACCCCCTAAGTAGCCATCCTTTTTCACTAGGCTTTAAACTGAAGAGGTGCAGCAGGAAACTAATAGAATGGATTTGAATCAATGTCCAAAACAATTGACTTAGGATCCAGGATCCAAAGGGAGCTAAAGGAGTTATAGCAAAAGGGTACATCTACAAACATGCAAGAGGAACAGTAACTGATTAATAGGCTAGGGGAGTTGTGGAAGTAAGAGGAAATGTATTGGCAATAGCGATCTCAAATAACTTGGCTGAGGGAAGGTAATTGAAATACAAAATTTTTTGACTAGCCAACTAGGATGTAGAGACGAAGGAATACAATTTTGAGACTAAAAGATAGTAGTAGTGTTTGGTTGGAGGATAAGGAAGCTATTATGCACATTTTAGGTTGTTTTTACCATCATCTCTTCTAGTTATAGAGGGATAGGAGATGGGATGATGTGCTCACTACCATTCCACCTGTGATTACTAATGACATGAACAATAGTTTGACCAGCCTGGTATCGATCAAGGAAATCAATATTGCTACCTTTTAGCTGGGGGCATTAAAAGCATCAGGACTTGACAAATTCCCTAGGGTTTTCTATCAACATTATTGGCATATTGTGGGTAACTCTGTTATTGAGATAGTCCAAAATTTTTTCACCTTAGGTAACATTCCACCACCTTGTAATCTTACTAACATTGTATTTATACCCAAAGTTGCCTCTCCATAGGAAGTGAATCATTTCCATCTTATTAATTTATGTAATTTTATGTACAAAGTAATTTTTAGAGTCTTAGTGAATCGTCTAAAACCTGTTTTGCATGATATTGTGTCAAACCCATAAAGTGTGTTTGTCTCAAGTAGAGCCATACATGATAATATGCTTATAGCTCATGAGGCTTTCCACTTTTTGAGGAAAAAAACAAACTAGTAACAAAACTTTTTGTGCTTTAAAATAAAATATACAACCAAGTAGAATGGGATTTTCTTCACTCTTTCTTTATCAAACTTGGGTTTGTTGATCAATGGGTTAGATGGGTAATAAAATCCATAATGGTAATAACCTACAAGGTACAGGTCAATGGAAAGCTGCTTATCAAATTCATCCTACTAAAGGCTTAAGATAAGGGAACCCTCTCTCACTTTACCTGTTTATACTACTTGCAGATGTCTTTTATCTCATAATCTTGAAACAATTGTACAAGACAATTTCCTCAAGGGAATGAAAATTAGACATGCATGTCCTTCATTAACTCATCTCCTTTTCACTAATGATTCCTTATTTTTTGTGGAAGCTTCTAATGTATACGTGTTGAAGAATATTCTACAAGCTTATTGCAATGCATCTTATTAGAAAATAAATTTTCAAAAATCTAGCCTATTTTTTAGCAAGAATACACCACATGAGAGAATGTTAGATATTGGAGAAGCTCTAGGCTTACCGATCACACATAACCCAGGAAAATATTTAAGCTTGCTAACAATCTGGGGTAGAAACAAAACTAAAGTGCTTCGCATTGTCAATGATAGCATAAGAGATTAACTGAAAAATTGGAAGAGATGTACATTCCAAGCTACTCAATGAGCTGTTTTAAGCTCCCTACAACATGGTATAAAGAGTTCAACTCTTTATTCATGCAGTACTAGTGGAGATAAGCACATGAAGAAAAAAGGTCCATTGGTTGAGCTAGGATAAAATTTCTTTTATCAAAGTCAAAAGGTGAACTTGGGTTCAAAGACCTCAATGACTTTAATTCCATTCTTTTGACTAAGATTGCTTAGAGGATAAATTCTAATCAAAATGCCTTTTGGGTCAAAATCTTAACAGGTATCTACTATAAATGTTTTTTGCAGGCTTCTTAAGGTTCTAGAGATTCTTTAGGATGGGCTAGTATAGTCAATGAAAAGGATAAGTTATTGAAAGGTGCAATTTGGCAAGTAGGTAATGGACATTCACTCAAAGTCACCACAGACAAATGGATACCAAATGTTAATGGCAGTAAACCCAAGTTTAAACATGGAATGATGAATCATAATTTAATGGTTTCAAAGCTAGTTGATGAAGTAACCAAGTCTTGGAAGGTTTGATAGCTGCACTGCTACTTTAAGGAGGAGTCAATGAAAGCTATATAGAAAATAGCTTTACCTTACACTTCTATGGAGGATTCCCTCATTTGGCCACATAACAAAACAAGAGACTACACAATTCGTATAGCCTATAACATGATTTGGTGTGAGAACATACAGGTAACCCTCAGTATATCCTCTTCACATTAAGTTAGGAAAACAATTTGGAATTAGTAATGGTCTTCTCCCTATCTTTCAAAAGTTAAATTCTTCCTATAGCAAGCTTTAAATAACACAATAGCCACTCAAAGCAATATGGCGAAGCAACATGTCACAAATGACAAGAGGTGTAAATTGTGCTTTAGTGAAGAAACCATTGAACATGTGTTATTATGTTGCCAATGGACAAAACCGATATGGTTTGCTACATTGGGATTACATATAGATTTTGGTAGATTAACTACCTTAGATATGTGACTTACTCTTTGCTTAGATGGAATGGTTAGAAGTAAGCAAGAATCCTTGATTTATTTGCAAAGCTTAGCACTATAATGTGGAACATATGGAAAGCTAGATGTGATGCAATATTTAGATCCAAGGTACCTAATGTGATTATTGTAATAAATTCTTGGAGGAGAGCCTTAGCTAACATTACAGTTTTTGGCGATAACAACAAGAAATCAACAACCACATTCCCTACAGGAGTTGGATTCGGTAAGGAAAATGGGGCAATTTCCATGCACCTTACACATGAGGCAAAACGAAATGTTAGCATTTCAAGCCCACAGGTTGTTCTTTTAGAGGCATCTAACATCCTGAAGTGTGAGTTTGTCCATGTTTCCCAAGTTGGTCACACTATGATTGAGATAAGTTCTCATGTTTTGCAGATTCATCCAACACAACAAGCTTTAAGTGGCCAAACAGCTACTACAAAAATCATCCTAACCTATCTTTACTAGAACAGCAAAATGAAAGTGCCTTATGGCAACATATCTCAAGTACTAGATAGCGTGTTTAATCCACACATTGGCATAGCTGTTATTGGATATGTAGCTAGAAACTCATAAGGAATCCTTTGTGGTGGTAGTTCCAGGCAATGTGCAGTATTCTCACCTAAAGTTGCTAAAATAACAGTTATTCTGGATGCGCTAAAGTATGCCCATCGGTAGGGATGGAAGTTTGTTGAGTTTGAAATGGATTGTGCCATTATACATCAAACCATTGCCTGTCCTGCTTCTACTCCATGGCAATTTTGCTCCTTCATTCTTGACATGGAAGCTCTTTTGTCACACTTCAACTATGTTTGTTGCCTTCAATTTGGTTAAAAGAGAAGCAAACTAAGCAGCTAATTAGACCGTTACAAACAACATAGATGAGTAGTTTGCCTAGCAACTGGATTTTCAATTCTCCTCCTTTAGATTTTATACTTATGTGCGATTCCTCTAATATTTACGAAGTTGACACTCGTACAAAATTAGCTAATATGTTTACCTCTGTTATTAATTTATAGAATCATTTTCTCTTTAGCCAAAAAAGAAAAATTATATGGAAGCTATAGGAAATGTAGAGCCAACACCATCTTTTGAGCAATGCACTTTTAAGGGAGGAATTAACCTTAGCCTTAGCCCTCCATTATGCTTATCTAGTTGCGTTTTAAGCTGATGTACTCATTAATTCTATATAACCAAGTAAGAGGGACTAAGCAAACTTTAGGCAAGTTGGGCTAGTGGGTTTTTTATTCTATTCCACTACTAGTCAAGGGAAGGTTCTCCAATTTGGAGAAATATTGTCCTTGCAAGTTGCATGTACATTACGTATATGGCTTTGTTTCACAATATATATAAGCAAGGAATTGGTGATAGAGAAATGCCGTGGAAAATCATGGTGTTCCCTTCATTTTTACATGGTGCCTAATTACGAAGTTTAGCTGAATCGACTTTATCCCAAAATGAACATTCTAAGGTAAATTTGTAATTGTATCCTTTTAGGTTTGTTTGATATACTCTAATCTTAACCTCTTATTGAGTGTTAAGATCTTAGAATCATATAGAATATACTTCAATTTATATGACCATCTTATAAATAAAAATAAATAACATTAATTATGAAAATATTCAAGAACCAAAGAATAAAATGGAAGTTCTCTCTTTTTTCTTCTTATTTTATGTAATTTATTTTTAATTTTAGTGATTTTTTTATTTTTATCAAGATAGAATAGTCATGTATGAGTCTTAAAACAAATTTCAAAGATTTAAGAATCGAAACAATCAATTTCCCTTGACAGAGGGGTTAAGAACACATTTTAAAATAAAGTAAATCAAATGAACTTGATAGATCAAATTGGTTAGGATGAAGAATTAAGTCTTCTTCTTTTTTTCATAGTTGTATATGCGTCAATTAGTAGACATGCAGCGGCGTTGTGTGTGCTTAAAAGTCTTATACTATACCATCTCAAAGAATAAAATAAAGAGCTACTTTGTTATATTGAAAAAAGGAAATAAATTTACTTGAAACATGTTGAATTATTAATGAAAATTATCAATATTAAAATATGTGTAATATATGGCTACATTCTAGTATTTTCCTATTTTAAATAAAGTGAAAAAGGGTAGTGTAACTATCAAACAATTCCTGATATTACAATTAAATAGGTAATGATTTTAACTTGAAGACATTTGTCAATTGCCTAATATTATAATTAAATAGGTGATATTTTAACTTGGAGGCATTTATCAACAATAAAGATATATATAGAATTTTTTTTTAATTTTATCTACTATTAGAATATTTTGCAATAATAAATTTATTAAACTACAAAATCCTTATCAAAGGCCACATCTTAACAAGAAAAAAAAAAGTAATTAAAGAGGCAATTCCCTTTTTTTAAAAATAAAATATTTTAATTGTTTAGAAATAAGCTTAAGAAAGATTATATCCCATAAAGCTTTGAAATTAGTTGAAAGAGCTCCAAAATCTCCCTATAAAATGGAAACAAAAGATATTTCTAAGAGTCAATTTTTAAGAAATAAGAATCAATTCAAAAGAGAGTAGTTTAAGAAAGTGTAAAAAATATAAGAAATAGGAAAGGAAATATGCTTTGAATTGTGGATTGTGACGTGAACTTTCAGTGGAGCAATTAAAAAGAATATGTGTCTATTATCATAATTGTCCCTACTCAACCAATGGTTGTTTTGTGTTAAAGGATATAATGGTAATTTACTAAAAATAATTAATTTTTAAATGGGTGTAGAGTAAAATAAGAGAATATTTTCTTAATAATATAGATAATATACAATTAGGTAGACAATAGAGATAAATAAAGCATACAAAAATAGAAACAACAATAATTTGATAAGAATAAAGCTATGATATTGAGTTTATACATTGCAATATTAAAAGAAAGGTCATTTTTCATGCTTTATGGATAACTGTCCAAGGTGGATTGGACTGAATATAATTTTGCCATTTCTTATAGCTCTATTAGTTTCTAGAAGCAATTTTTCTAGTTGTATTGATTAGAGATATTACAAAGCTTAATTGGCAAGACCAATAAATTTGATTAAAAAAATGGAGGAAAAAACATTAGAGGAGGAAATTCGAAAGAAGTTTTAATCTTTGAAATAATCTTTTACTATTTTGGAAGAAAGGCATAAAAACAGTGAGAATAGATGTAGCTTGTTTTATACCTTATCTCATGGTATTGGTACCATTGCTATTAACAAAAATTATATATAAAAGATTAATGTTTAAAGTAAAGTTTAAATTGAGATGACACTATTTAACAAAAAGTGTAAAGGGCTAAATGCAATTTAGGGCTTTATATCCATTAGTTAATTACATTTGACTATTTACGTTAAGGTAAAAGGGCCCCAAGAACCAAGTCTATAACCTTAGGATGATCAAATGAGATTTAATATAGCGAGTCTCAAAGTAAGGCTTGTTGGAATGAGCTATCCATTACCAACCTTTCCCATAAGGCTCACACACCTAAAGAAAGCTCTTCATTAGGTTTGGATACATACATAACCCAAGTATGCTTCTTCTTATTTGGATAGAAAAGAAATAATTTGGCAAAATGTTGTTACTCTGTTGGATTAACCTTTCAAAAGATCGTCACTTCTCTTTATTATTAGTAGAGTTTGATGTTGTAAAGGCTCATCTACTTGCCACTAGTGTGTTTAAGCTTACTAGGTCTACCTACTCCTCTTTCTCATCCTACTTACCCTTGATTATTCTCTTATGTATCATCACATGTCACTCCTTTAGTGTAGCACAAAGATTATGCAACACGCATGTGATTACATTACAATCGATCCCATCTACCTACATTTTTTATGACTTCACTAGAGAGAAGAAGCTAACAACCTCACAATGGTAACTCCAAGGAGAAAGATGCTGATTCTAGTGATAACATTAATCAAGATCATAAGGTTAACCCCAAAGTTACCAAACAACTACCCCCGCCTAAAAATGCTAATCTTACAAACAATACTCAAAAGCCTCCGCTTGATAATGTGCAGGTAGTGCATGCTATTAAGGAAAACACTAAGACAATAAACCAATTCATAATGATGCTCGCCCAATGTACACCTAGTATAGTAGGTTTTGCTGCTGTGCAACAAGGAGTAGCTTTGTCAAATCTTACTGCTGCTATATAGCAACCTACCTTTCAAGTACCCCAATCCTCTATCCTAGCTTTAGTCAACCAAAAAGTTGCTTATAGAGTTAAGCAACAAGCTTCTACACTAGAGCCTGCAACTATACATCATCTCACACTTGAGGTGAGTGACCAAGGAATTCACATTAAGGGATCTTTATCCCCATGTACTACACCTGTGTCATAAGGTGTTATTGGAGGATCTACAACTCACAGTAACCTTACCACCGCTACTCTTATAGAGGCTACAACATTTGCTCCTACAAGCACGTTTGTCACAAAGAAGGATTTGGGCATGTATCTAAAGGAAATATAGACAAAGTTCACTATGGGAGTATTAAATCTTAAGCTCTAATACAATTAGTGCATTGTAGCTAAGCCTTACCCTAAAGACTATGTGAGTCCTAAGTTCATGCTTTTCAATGGAAAGAAAGGAAGTGCTAAGGAATACCTATTGAAGTTTATCAAAACACTAGAAATTTATAGGTTGGATGATGACTTGAAACTCAAAGAATTCTCTAAGTCTCTTACGAAGAAGGCATATGCATGGTATGTCAATCTTCCACTAGGGTCAGTAGATTTGTAAGCTAGCATGTGCCAGATATTCCTTGAGAAGTTTTTCTCTGCTTAAGAAAGAGTTACTCTAACTGACAAGGGATGGATCCGATAGAAGCCTAAGGAAAACTTGATGGAGTACGTCGAACACTTTAAAGAACGCTTCTTAGACATTCAAGACATTTGTGATGAAAAGTTGCATCTAAGGGATATTCACTAAATACGTAGTGCATCTAGAGAATTTGTCTTTAGTGTCATTCGTTGCATTAGTTGAAAATGTGTAAATGACCAACATTTTCGTTATAAAGCAAAATGGGGAAAGCCCCAAGTTTAACAAATAGGCACCATCTATGAGCTTGGCCAAAAGAGAAGGATTTAAAAGAGGAAAGAAGCCTAAGATTGAGAAACCTGGAATCGAGACTATAAGGGGCTCTACACCAGCATTGACATATCCATGCTTGATGGGGAAGGTACATACAATGCTTGACATATGGTTGCAATATGGGAATATTAAACTCTCAATAGTCAGACGCTTCCCTACTATAGAAGAAAAAAATAACCCTAAATTTTGCAAGTTCCATAAAGTTGTGGGACATTCTACCAAGGATTGCTTCACTTTAAAGAAGATATTCAATAAGAGGATGTAGAATGGAGAGCTCATCATTGAAGATAATGACATTCGCAATAACTTGCTTCTGGTACACAATATCCAGCATGGCGCTAAGAATGCCATTACCTATGATCATATAATGATAGAATTAACAAATGTGCAGTCAACTAAAGTATACGGAGATAGGAGTGAAGCACTTGAAGATGAAACCAATGGAGATGAAAATGCTATCACAACTTTACTAAAGACTTCAAATGCCAAAAAGTTTTTTTATCTTCTCAACTTTGATGAGGCTTCTTGGTTTATTGCAACGACTACACTTACAAGAATTGCCTAAGGCCAATATGATAAACGTATCATAATACAACCTATAGAGCAGATAGTTTCAATAGGTGATGATGTGATTACATTCATTAAGCTTGATATGTGCATAAGGAATCCCAATCATAATCGCCCTCTATATGTAGAAAGTGTACTTAACAATTATCTAATCAAGAGGACAATCATTAACAATGGATCCTCACTTAATAGCATGCCAATATCTACTTTCAAACCCACAAATATAGACATTCGATATTCAGTAAAGTAACCTACTATGGTGAATTGCTTTTATAAGTCTTCTATAAAGATAGTGGGGTATATCAAAGTAGGCTTTGATGTTGGTCCTATCAGCAGCTCCACATGGTTTCATGTAATCGATATGCCCATATCTTACCATCTCCTCATAGGAAGGGCATGGTTACACGAACACAATATGATACCATCAACATACCATCAATGCATGTGATGTGCTTCGATACCAAAAGTTATGATGTGCCTAGTATCCAATTAGAATCACACAAAAGCTAATTGAACAATAAACTAAACACAAATCATAAAATGGTGTGATTCCCTTTCCACGTGAACCCTAATTGCAAGAACCAATTTGATTGAATACACAATTACAATGTACTCAATTGGAATTCCAATACCAATCAAATAAACAAACACAATTGATTCCAATTTCCAAAACAATTGGCATGAATCCAAGCTTGAAAATTGAATCCTAATTTGCGTAAATTAAGAACAACATAAAGTAACTAATTCCTTACCAGATATTACGCATTAGTTAGAATTAGGATTAACTTGCGATTTGTCAATATCACTCACAACAAATCCAAGTCCACTCGCTACAATCCTATGGAATAATTGATAAGAGTATTTTGTGAAAAAGTATCACATCCTTCACGTAAAAGAGGCAGTCGAAATGTGTTTTTCTAAAAAGTCCCTTCTAAAACCTACTTAGCAAGTATTTATACTTGCTCTAAATAGGGTAAATTCAACAAAACAAAATTACAAGTAAAACCCACAAGTGACCGATTTAAATACCAAAAGAAAATTACAAATAAACCCTCAAAAGTAGCCGGCTTCTTGCAACTCCATGGAACAATATTGGACCGATTCTTCCTTAATTCACGTAGGTTCATAAATGACCCATAAACTGAGTATTAGTGAGTTTATCCACCGTCCTGCAAAAACCGATAAATGTACCTGTTAGAATGTACAACAAATATATAATAAAAAATGTAAACACTCCATTTTTGCCCCTAATAATTAATAATAGTCAATTTTCAATTTTTTTATTTTTTATAATTTTTCTTATAATTTAGCAAAAATAAAGAAAAAATATTCAATAAAATAAAATAAATAAGAAAAATATATCAATTTTGGAAAATAATAGTAGAAATAATAAGAAAAGGAGTTAAATAATTTTTACAAATTTTTAGAATTTTAAAATAATATAAAAATATTAAAATTGCAACGCATATATACAAATTCTATTTAATAAAAAAACGAGTAAGTGAGCTAGCCCAACTAATCCGAGCCATGGCCTAAGGTGCACAAGGGGTGGGCTCGATTGCGAGTTCGAATCGTAGGGGACGCATTCCGCATTTTGCAATTTTTTTCCTTCCCCAAGACACGTGTCAACAGCTGATTGGCCCACGCGAACGCATGCACCGAGCGCATGATCGTCTCCTACCTTCGTCTAAGATTGTTGCCACCAAGGAAAAAATTCAAATCCGGCTGTTTTGATGCGATTTTTTTGCATAAATCCACTAAATATTTAACCAAAATAAGATAAACATCATCCAATTGGAATCAAATCACAACAAATTAGAAAATTTACACAAATGAGAGATGGGTTTTTAATCGCAAATCCGATTCATCCCAATCGGAGGAAATCTAAGCTTATCCCACTCGATTTCCGACACCTATAAATAGAACACGAGAGGAGGAAGCCAAAGCATGAATCAGAAGAGAGAAAGGAGAGGAAATAAGACAGATCGAAGCTTCGCCAGAGTTCCCAAGCCGCGACCGCTGATCACCTCCTTCGAACCACCACTTGGAGAAGCTTTTAGAGAAATCCACCACCACCATCAAGTCCTCTGTCATAAAAAATGTTGGAAACACCCCCTGATTGACAAAAATGGATGCTGAATCGTCGACTACGAGGACCTCCAACCACCGCCCAATTCGACCCAATTGACCCGACCCGTGAATCACGCCCGGACCTAGGTAAGTCGGATTTTCTATATTTTTTATTATTTTATTTATTTGTTTACTTATTTATTTATAATTCAAAAATAAAAAAATGAAATGAAAATAATATTAGGAAAAATGATAGAATTTAGATTAGTTTACTATTATTTTTTTTTATTTTTGAATAGACAAAATAATAAAAAATTATAAAATAAAAATGTCAAAAAATATTTAAAATAATAAAATAAAATAAAAAATGATAAAAATTAAAAAAATAATAAATAATAATAATAAATAAGTAATAATGATTAAAAGTAGGATTAATAATTGAGGTAGATTAATAATAGGGATATAAAAATATTTTTTATCACTTAGAAAAAATCCTTTTCTTAAATAAATCCAAAATTGGTTTTTCCTTAAATTAATTTTTTTTCAAAAAAATAAAATAAAAGTAAAATAATAAAGCTTAGGCTTAGATTTTTTTTCCAAAAAATGCTAAAAATGATAAAAATGTAAACCCGAAGTATTTTCATAATTAAAATTAACTAACCCACTAAAGTTTTTTTATAAAAGGCGAACTACGGCTTGTTTAATCCTAAATAACAAGTACGTAGGTACCCGTCTTGGGCAACTCTAAAAAAAAAGAAAAAAATCATTTTCCAAATTAAAATAAGTTGTTTTTAATCAATAAGCAAAAAATACAACAAAAAATAACAAAAATAAATAAATAAAAATTAAAAACAATAAAAGACTTTAGAATATGGTCTAGATTTCGAAATAATAATGTGGTAACTTTAAGGTTTTAATAGGTTAGCTCCCGTATCCAGAAACTCTGGTTTTCCTTTTCCTCTTTTATAAAAATGAAAAGAGGAGATCTCGCTAACTAGTTGTCCAAATTAGGATTAATCTACTCAATTAGTCCTAATTCAATAATCTTTCCCAACTTCAGTTGGGGGCGACTCCAAAGTAGGATGAAATTCTTAGTTCAAGTCAAGAATTTATATTATATGAGCATAAGGTCTAGTATAAATCGGATTAGGAATGAAAATGAAAAAAAAATCAAAAATTAGACTCGACAGAAAAGAAGATACTAAATAAATATTCCCGGGATCTAATTGGTCAAAGAGGACCCTCATCACCAAATTTCATAACCCTTTGGCTCTTGCCCTAGTGATAGGTCCTGTAGGTATATGATTCCTATCAACATAAAAGGACATTGGAATTGAAAGAATGTCTTCATTCCCACAACAAAAAACCCATTCAAGTATAGTGAATGCCATTTTGTTGAAGCAACATTCTTCAATCGAAACATAGATAATGGGGATGTAGCTATAGTAGAACTCACTAAGCCATTGCCACACATATAGGAAGAAATTGACACCTAAGAACCTAAGAAGAGATAGGCATGTGGTTGTCACAATGATACTAAGAAACAAAAGAAATATAAGGGTGATTACATAAGTGGAAAACACCATATAGGTTAGAAAGTATAACCACTACTTATAATAGAATGCTCTCATTAATTTTCCATCATGACTCTCTCTTTATGTGTAAGCAAAGTGACAAATGCTTCATATTAATGGAATAGTTTTTTATATTTGTAAACACCCCATTTTTGCCCTAATGATCAATAATAATCAACCATAATTAGTTTCCAATTTTTTCCATTTTTTCTCTAATTTAGCAAAAATAGGAAAAATATTCAAAAAATAAAATAAATAAGAAAAATATATCAATTTTGGAAAATAATTGCAGAAATGGCAATAAAAAGGGTTAAATAATTTTTACAAATTTTTGAAATTTCAAAAAATACAAAAAAATAAAAAAATCGCATTGCATATATGCAAATTGCGAAAATAAGAAAATCGCGAAAGTGGCCTAGCCCAGTTGGTCCGAACCTTAGTCTGGTGCGCGCGGGAGTGGGCTCAGTCAGGGGTTTGAAACGCGGGGGAGGCAGATTCCATGTTTTGTGAAAATTTTTCTTCGCTTGGGACACGTGTCAACAGATGATTGGCTGGAGAGAATGCACGCGCCGGGCGCGTGATCGTCTTCAACCTCCGTCTGAGATCGCTGGAGAGGAGAAAAATTCAAATTTCGGCCGTTTTGATTCAATTTTTTGCACAAATCCAGCAGATCTTCAACAGAAATAAGATAAACATCATCCAATTGGAATCAAATCGCAACAAATCAATGGATTTGCACAAATCGGAGATAGGTTTTTAACCGCAAATCCGATTTGCTTCAATCGGTGGAAATCCGAGCTTATCCAGCTTGATTTCTTGCACCTATAAATAGAGGATGAAGGGGAGAGGCAGAAGCACGGATCAAAAGTGAGAAAAAGAGAGAAAAGAGAGAGAATCAAAGCCTCGCCGAAGTTCTTCAACCCGTGACCACCGATCAAGTGTCGAGCAGCCACCAGGAGGCGTTTTTGGAGAAATCCACCACAATAGTTGAGTTCCCCATCCCCGAAAACCTAGGAATCGACACCTCAACCGTTTCGAAAAGTCGCCGGAACGCCGTCAACGAGCATTCCCAGCCGCCATGTCCGATCGACCTGGCCCGAACCGCTTCGACCCGATCTGACCCGACCCACGCATCGACCCATATCAAGGTAAGTCGGATTTTTTGATTTTTTTTTATTTTATTTATTTCTTATGTATTTATTTAGTTATTTTATTTATTTTTTCGAATTTCTTTAGTTATTTAGTTGTTATTTAATTCAAAAATGGAAAAAATGTTAGAAATTAGATTTTTTTTTTTAGGATTTAATTTAGGATGAATAATAAAATAAAAATAATAATTATAATAATAAATAGTTAAATGTAAAAATATATAAAGAAAATGATAAAAATATGAGAAAAAATAATAATAATAATTTAGATTTTAGATTAGGATAGATAAAAAATCTAGGAGAAATTTTTTCAATAAAAATTATGAAAATTCATAAAAGTTAATAAAACTTATAAAAAATTAATAAAAATTATAAAAATTAATAAAAATTAATAAAAAATCAATAAAAATTTATAATAGTAGAAATAGGTCAAAAAATAGAAAAATGAAATTTTTTGTCACTTAGAAAAATCATTTTCTTAAATAAATCCAAAATTGGTTTTTTCTTAAAATTATTATTTTCAAAAAATCAAATTATCAAGCTTAGGCTTAGATTTTTTAGAAAAAAAAATCCTAAAATGGTAAAAACATAAATCAAAAGAAATTTCATAATTAAAAATCATCAACACATTAAAGTTTTTCAAGAAAAGTGAACTACGACATGTTTGATCATGAATAGCAAGTACATAGGCACCCATTTGGGGTAACCCTAAAAAGAAATAAAAAATCATTTTCTCATAATAGGTTATTCAAAAACAAAATAAAAAGATAACAAAAAAAAAATAAAAGACATTTCTAGATAAAGTTTAGATTTTGAGAGATTAGGGTGGTAACCTTAGGGTTTTAATAGGTTAGCCTCCAAACTCAAAAACTTTGGTTTTCTCTTTCCTCTTTTCACAGAAAAACGAAGAGGAAATCACGCTGACTAGTGGTCCAAATTAGGATTGACCCGCTCAATTAATCCTAATTCAATCTTTCCCAACAACAGTTGGGTGGCGACTCCAAAATAAAACGAAATTCCTAACTCAAGTCGAGGATCTACATTAGATGAGCATAGGGTCTAGTATAGATCAGATTAGGAATGGGAAATCAAAAATTAGACTCGACAGGATGGCGACTCCGCTAGAGACAACATTCTCTAGTAGGCTAGCCACTTGAATCTCCTCAAATTGCTCCTTTATAAGAAATGTCTTTTGATTTGTTATATTATTGCTAACCTTTCAAGGATTTAGCTAAAGGTTAAGATTCGGTTATTTACTTTAGTTATTGAGTCTACATGCAAATGTGTGAATATATACGGTCAAACCCCCGTCTTAAGACCCTAAGATGGGGGGCCATTGTATAGGTTTCGGGCGAAGTGATATGATCACTGTTCGGGACCGATTAGGCTACCCTACCTAATGCTTCGATATGGCTTGAGATCTATTTCTCTGAGAATGCGGGAGGCCATAGAGCTTCGGGACCTATTAGAACCTACCTATTTGCATACATAACATCATGGGCTGACAATAGATTGATGATGTAATATTTTTTTTATGTTCATGGAGTTCATATATATTTCCATGTAATGTTATCATAGTTTTGGTTGTAATTAGGAAATTTCTGTTGTAATAGATGGCTAGTTCCACAGTTGACCACCTCCTCCGCAAAGAGATCCGAGTATGCAAACCTTTGGACCCGAAATTAGTACTGGACCACTGGTTCACCCTATACAACTTAGAGGAGCAGGCCTTCATCCAGCAGAAAATAGGGCCCATCCTCTCACTAATGAAGATGGAGATGAACTTGCCCTTAGTACGGGCCATGCTCTATTTATGGGAAATAGAGCCCGCGGCTTTCTTCATCGGGCCACATGAGATTACCTCTACTCTGGAAGAGTACACCCAGCTGCTACAGGCTCCAGCACTAACCAACCAAGTCTATGTACCAGATCTTGAGGCCGGGCCAGCCGGTATTTTCAGCAGACTCTTGGGTATCCGCAAAACAGCAATCAACAAGGCCTTAGCAGACTGTAACGGATACTGCATACGGATGGATGAGTTGGAAGCCTGGTTCATCGCCCGAAAAGATAATGGGGACAGGAAAGACATATTGTGTGGGGACCCCAAGACTTATAGAAAAAGAAGGGTGAATGCTTTCATCTTGACAGCCTTCGCCACCATACTTTTCCCCATCGGAACTTTCTATGTCCACTACCAAGTTGCAGAATTGGTGGCTCAATTCCTGGAAGGAAAATCCTACATCCTAGCTCTATTGGCTAAAAAGATTCGGAACTTAAACTTTGTCAAGAAAAAAGGCCACCGAATCCTCCTCTCAAATATCAACCTTATACTGATATGGTTTGTAAGCCACCTCAAGTGTTTTGGGCTTAACATGGTCCGGAAAACCTTAGCTTAACAAGTGGACCTCGTAGACTCATGCATAGAGAAGATAAAGTTACCCAACGACCTTACCAGCCATAGTTAGGTAGAAGTGCTTAGAAGTTTCAGTGCCGATGACATTTTGTAGACAGCCAGATGGAGTTGCTGCGACAAAGTTATCTTAACCTGCAGTAACTTTCAAGTCATGCCTTTAATCGGTATCAGCGGATGTATAGGTTATCATCCCAACTCAGTGGTCTGCCAGTTCAGTACTATTCAAGACATAGTTTATCGGCTCTCACTGGAAGCAGTCACATTCGAGTACCAAGATCCGAACTTACTAGTAGCTGAGAAATTTGCTAAGCTAGTAGAGGTCAAAGCACTTTAGGAAGCCCGAATCGAGAGCCCGAATGTGGACCTTGGAGAGCTGGACGGTGAAGTGGGCAAACATCGAGCCACCGAGGAGTTCGTGATCCACCAGCTGTATCAGACAGGGGAAAGAGCATACCAGGTCCCAGATGTCACCCAACCTAAGCCAGACAAGGTAAATCCAGAGTTGGAAATCTACTTGGAACAGGTCAGGGCCCAGATGGAAGTATATTTTGAAGCTGCAGATTTTAAAAAGGATATCTGAAAAGGTCGATTCAAGGAATCGGACCAAAGAAACAAAGCCTTGGAAGCTCAGCTGGAGAAGACCCAAGTTAGAGTCAAGGAATTAGAAGTCGTCATCAATGGGAAACCTGAGTCTATGCAGTAGAAGACCAAGAAAGCTAGGAAATAGATTATTATTGTACTCTTTCGTTTTTTTTTTTTTTTATCGAACTCCAAGTTTCCAGTATTAATAAAAATAAAGTTTCAGTATTGTATCATCAATCAATTGTTAGCCCCTTTATTTTAGCATCCGTGTAACACATGCATCACATTTTCATGCATACATCATACTTAAAAGAAAAAATGCGCACCAGGTATCAGAAACAGCTCCCAAACAACCGAACCCTCCTAGAAGCCCAATCTGCACACATTTAAGAACAAAAATGGCAAACAGTGGTGACAATCGCAACAACACAAGTGCTGACGCTGCTTCAGACTCTAGGATCATATCCTTGGAACAAACGGTCCAGTAGTTAGCTGCACAAGTCCAACTCCTGATTGAAAGCATTGGCTTCCTTCGCACCACCCAGCCGACTCAAGAAGAACATTCAGGGGCTAGAAAAGGAAAGGCAGTGGAGGTGCAGCCTCCAGAATATGAGGAAATCAATTCCCACCTCAACCCGGCCTTTGAGTATGAGCTGAGAATCAACCAGGGTCCAACCTCTGATGACTTAAAGAAAGAGATGGAGGAGAGACAGAAAGAGATGGAAAAAAGACTCTTCCAACAACTGGCTGACAAGATGAAAACAATAGAGCGGTTTGACGGTTTCGAGCAAGTCGGGATCACTAGCTTGCCAGCATATGGGGAAGAAGTGTACCCTGATAAATTTAAGACCCCAGAATTTGAGAAGTATGACGGTATCGGATGCCCCAAAATGCACACAAGGCTATACGCCCGAAAGATGAGCAAGTATGCTCAATATGACCAACTAAAGATTCAGACATTCTAGGATAGCCTTACAAATCCTACATTAGTCCGGTATGCCCACTTGGATTTCAATCAGGTCAACACCTAGGAAAGGTTTGCCCAGGCATTCTACAACCAATACAAGTTTAATATCGAAGTCGCCCCCTCAGTGATTGGTCTAGGGAGTCTTCGAAAGAGACACGCTGAGTCTTTTAAAGAGTATGCTCAGCGATGGAGAGCTCAAGCTGCCAGGGTAGCAACCCCAATTTCTGAGAAAGAGTTGACATCCATATTCGTCAACACTCTGGACAAGACCTACTTCTCATATCTGGTGGGCCAGACATCATCCAGTTTTGCAGAAGTAGTGGCTGCAGGGTGCCGGATTGAAAGCGCCATCACAACAGGCAGACTCCAAACAATGGATCCTCCCAGGGTTACATCATCACAAAGACCCTTGGGAGGTAACAGAGCCAATGAGTCTACCGTTAGCACAGTCAACTCCAGTAAAGCAGACAAGGCTGGGACTAGTGTGACATTCCAGACCACGAGTACCCCAGCCCAGCACTCTATGGCAAATCACGCCCAGGCTACTAGAGTCCCGAGACAGTTCACCCCAATTCCGATTCCGCTCAG
The DNA here is from genome assembly GCA_037954665.1 of Laguncularia racemosa. NCBI lineage: Eukaryota > Viridiplantae > Streptophyta > Magnoliopsida > Myrtales > Combretaceae > Laguncularia > Laguncularia racemosa. Next base: position 4,208,468 of record JBBMOL010000016.1, read on the forward strand.
CCAGGTCTTTGCTCGGTTGCGGATAGATAATTTGATCAGTTTCAAAATCCCAAACAACCAGTATAAACCCAGGAATCTCGACTCAAGCCTCAAATGTGACTATCATATGGGCCAGGAGGGGCATGCTACAGACAAATGCTGGAGGCTCCGAAACAAAATCCAGGATCTAATCGACGCCGGGATTATGCGGTTGGATTTTGTTAATACCCCAGCACCCAATGTCAACACCAATCCGCTGCCCAATCATAAGCCCACCGTCAATATGATCACGTCCAAAGAGTCGGCTTCCAAAGAATCCTTCAAGCAAAGGATGACAGACTAGCAAAAAGGGCATTCCCGTCAAGCTCCAGAGAAAACCCCCAAATCACATATAAAAAATAGATGGTTAGCTAAAGACCCAATAGTCGGTACCTTAGGAGAATCGCATGGGAAATTTGAGTACCTGGTGAACTATTCTTACACCCCAACAGAGTATGGGCCACCTAGCGGATGGGGGCCCGAATTTGAGAAAGAAGACCACCCACCAAAAGAGGGGGAGGACGGTTCCGAAGACCTTGGTCTCTAGATATTCAACGAGGTAAATATGGTGACCAGCAAGAAAGGCCATCAGTTCAAGGGGAGACAGCAAGGGACATTTAGACTAGGGTACGTTCCTACAACCCAGGAAGAAGCACGAGCCAGAGGTGTCTGGGGCAGGAAGAAAGAGAAGCCAAGCAACACCCAAATGCACATTCCACCCCTCCAGCAATCATTCATACAAGCAACTACCACTCGAGAGCCAAGGATAAGCGAAGATGACGTCAGCAATGGGAGTCCAACCCCTCGCACGTCCAAACAACATCCAACTCTCAATAATTGGTTCTGTTATCCTATTGATAGCTCTAGGTCAGCTCAAGGATAGGGAACGATTGTTAAATGATTTTTATTGAGACTTCTTTACATAATTCAATAAATTACAATTTGTCTTACTTATATATATCTGCTTTCATTTTACTTCACCCAAATCTCCTACCATCGAACATTAGGGACATTTCGCGTAGGTAGAAAATAAAAACACCGATATCGTTTCCAACGCTGCTGGGTCAGTTATTGGAGGCGATGTCCTCGACCACGAAATAATACAAGAAAATTGGCAAAAACATGAACAAAGCGGAATTTCAATCGACGAGCCGGTGGAGATAGTAAATCTAGGAAGCATTGAGAAACCTAAAAACCTCAAGATCGGGACCAGTTTAAGTGCCGAGCAAAAATGTAAGATGACCAAGCTGTTAACTGAATATGCAGATGTGTTCGTCTGGTCATATGGTGACATGCCAGGACTAGACCAATCAATATTGGTTCATAGGCTTCCCACAAGGGGAGATGTCAAACCTAAAAAACAGAAATTGAGAAGATTTAGGCCTAACATCTTACTAAAGATCAAAGAGGAAGTCAAGAAACTACTAGAAGTAGGGTTCATCAAAGTGTCTGATTACCCTGAATGGGTGGCTAAGATAGTCCCCGTTATGAAAAAGAATGGAAAAGTACGTGTATGCGTAGACTTCCGGGACTTAAACCAAGCTATGCCAAAGGATAACTTCCCCTTACCTCATGGACAACACTGCAGGAAACCATCTTTTCTCATTTATGGACGGTTTCTCAAGATATAATCAAATAAAAATGGCTGAAGAAGATAAAACCAAAACGACTTTCATCACAACATGGGGGACTTTCTATTACAAAGTTATGCCCTTCGGCTTGAAAAACGCCGGGGCAACGTATCAAAGAGCCATGGTCGCGATACTTCATGACATAATGCATCGAGAAGTCAAAGTATACGTCGACGACATGATAGCCAAGTCTAAAGAAGAAGAAAGCCATACAGATATCCTGAGAAAGTTATTTAAACGATTGAGAAAATTCCAACTCAAGTTAAACCCGAAGAAGTGCACTTTCAGGGTCACAACGAGCAAATTGTTAGGGTTTGTTATAAGCCGGAAAGGCATTAAAATCGACCCTGAAAAAGTAAAGTCTATATTAGAGCTACCTTCCCCCACGCACTATCAAAGAAGTAAGGGACTTGCTGGGAAGGTTAAATTACATAGCTCGTTTTATCTCACAACTCACAAATAAATGCCGTCCACTATTCCGTCTGTTGAAAAATAATGTCGCAGTAGAATGGGACGACGAATGCGAAGAAGCATTCAGGACGATCAAAGGCTATCTCATAAAATCTCCAGTCTTGATAGTCCCGAAGCAAGGGAAGCCCTTATTCTTATACTTCACAATACTCCCTGAGTCCATGGGATGCGTGCTGGGGCAGAAAGATGAAGAGGGAAGAGAGCGTTCCATATATTACCTAAGCAAGAAATTCATAGACGGGGAACAGAGGTATTCAAAAGTAGAGAGGACCTGCTGTGCTCTAATTTGGGTTATGCATCGATTGAGGCAGTATACCCTTTACTATCATATTGAGCTGCTAACAAGACATGATCCTCTGAAATACTTGGCAGAGAAACCCGTTTTGATAGGGAGAATCTCCAAATGGCAAATGCTCTTATCGGAGTTTGATATCACATACATAAATCAAAACTCGATTAAAGAGCAATCTTTAGCCGACCAATTGGCATAACACCCTGTCGAGGGAAATTCCCGAGAGCCACAAGTTCAATTCCTTGATGAAAATATATTAACGGTGGAAGGCATACTAGTAGAAGATTGTGGGATAGAGCAGAACCTTAAGTGGAAGATGTTCTTCGACGGAGCTGCCAATGTATTCGGTTGTGGGATCGGGGCAGTGTTGATATCCCCAAACAGAACACAATTCCCTTCAGCAACAAGGCTCACATTTCCATATACCAATAACATCGCGGAATATGAGGCATGCATCCTCGGCCTCAAAACAGCTTGCCAAATGGAAATCCGTGAATTAGAAGTATACGGAGATTCATCACTTATCATATTATAGACAAGAGGGGAATATAAGACTAAAGACCCCAAACTGGTACCATACCATCAATATTTGATAGAGCTAATCAAAGAATTCGAGGCAATCACTTTCACATACATCCCAAGAACTCAGAATCAGTTTGCAGATGTACTCGCCACATTAGCATCTATGATTCAGATAACAGGGGGAGCCGAAGTCCAACCATTGAAAATAGACATTGAAAATCGGCCCGCCTACTGTTTAGCAATTGAAAAAGCACAAGATGACAAGCCCTAGTATCACGACATCAAAACTTTTCTCTAAGAAAGCAAATACCCTGAAATGGCTAGCAAGAATGACCAAAGGACACTTAGAAGGTTAGCAAGTCATTTCTTATTAAATGGGTCTGTGCTTTACAAAAGATCGCCTAATACCACCTTGCTAAGATGTGTGGATAAAAATGAAGCGTGTGAACTGATGAAAGAAGTACATGAAGGGGTATGTGGACCTCATATGAACGGCTACATGTTGGCACGGAAAATCATGAGGTTGGGATACTATTGGTTAACCATGGAATCAGACTGCATAAGATATGCCAAGTACTGTCATTTGTGTCAAGTGTACGCAAATTAGATAAATGCTCCGCCCAACAAGTTGCACTCATTTTCAGCACCATGGCCTTTCTCCATGTGGGGAATCGACGTAATAGGCCCAATTACTCCGACAGCATCCAATGGCCACAGGTTTATATTGGTAGCCATTGATTACTTCACCAAGTGGGTAGAAGCTTCATCATATACCAATGTCACCAAAGGGGTAATAGTCCGCTTCTTAAAAAGTGACATAATAGCTCGATATGGAGTTCCTAAGTCCATCATCACCGAAAACGGTACCAATCTTAATAACAAATTGATGACAGGTTTATGTAAACAATTCCACATAAACAATAGAAATTCAACTCCCTACCGACCTCAGATGAACGAGGCAGTAGAAGCAGCTAACAAGAATATCAAAAAGATCATCAAAAAAATGATAACCACTTACAAAGATTAGCACGAGATGTTACCGTTTGCTCTCATGGCTTATAGGACCTCAATAAGAACATGTACTGGAGCTACCCCATATTCATTGGTATATGGTACTGAGGCAGTGCTACCAGTCGAGGTCAAAATACCATCATTCAGAATTTTGTTAGAAACTCAGTTAATTGAATCAGACTGGGTGAAGAAGAGACTTGATCAACTGAATCTAATTGATGAAAAAAGACTCACTGCATTGTGTCACGGCTAGTGTTACCAACAAAGGATGGCCTGAGCATTTAACAAGAAGGTGAGGCCTCGATGCTTCAAAGAAGGGGATCTGGTGCTAAGGAAAGTTCTCCCGAATGCTTAAGATTCCAGAGGGAAATTTACCCCAAATTATGAGGGACCGTATGTGGTAAAGAAGGTATTGTCAGGAGGTGCTCTGATATTAACTCAAATGGATGGTCCAGAATTGAGAGACCCCATTAATGCAGATGCTGTTAAGATGTACTATCCTTAGGCAAGGGAATTAAAATTTTGCCAATGTTTATGAAAGCCAATATTCAATACAAATTTCGTTGAGTCTATTTTTCATTTTTTACAAGCAAAGTTAATGTCTCTGAATGGTCGATAATTCCAACCAATTCTCATTAAACAAACATTCCTAAACACATTACCCATCACTTCACCAATGAACGATAAACATTGAAATGATAATGAATCTCAATAAATTTTGTGATATAATTCTACCTACTTTTGAGCATTAAAACCTGATGCATTAGTAGGATAAAACTACCGTCAAATGAGCCATACGCACAAGAAAGGAAGCGCATCAAGACCTTCAACCCTAGGTTAAAGCAAGAGTAAGCGAAGCAGGAGCAAACCAGCACGAAGGTCCGGTTGTTTGGTTGCTATCCACGATAAATTGGCAAACATATTAAAATAAATAACTATCATCCACATCAAATCATTTAACTTGGTTAGCAAAAGCATGAGATTAGTCAGCCCACAATAGGGCACTTGTCTAAACATCCCCTTGAAAAGGTCAACCCACATTGGGGCACTTCCCTAAACATTCTCTCTTAGGGTTAGCCCATAAGGGCACTTTTTGAGACGCTTCTCCCTATAAGTTAGTCAGCCCACAATGGGGCACTTCCCTGAATATCTCTTCCTAAGGTCAGCCTGTAGGGGTACCTTTCGAAATATTTCTTCCCCAGAGTCGCGAGTCTAAGAAGACACTTCCCACCATAGGTTAGTCAGCCCACAATGGGATACTTTCCCAAAACATCCCTCAAAAGCGTCAACCTATAAGGGCACCTTTTGAGGCATGTCCTCTTGCTATAGGTTAGTTAGCCCGTGAAGGGGCACTTTCCCAAAACATCCCTCAAAAGCGTCAGCCTATAAGGGCACCTTTTGAGGTATATCCTCTCGCTATAGGTTAGTTAGCCCGCGAATGGGGCACTTTCCCAAAACATCCCTCAAAAGCGTCAGCCTATAAGGGCACCTTTTGAGGCATGTCCTCTCGCTATAAGTTAGTTAGCCCGCGAAGGGGCACTTTCCCAAAAATCCTTCAAAAGCGTCAGCCCATAGGGGCACCTTTTGAGGTAGGTCCTCTCGCTATAGGTTAGTTAGCCCGCGAAGGGGCACTTTCTTAGATACCTTTTCTTAAAGTTAGCTCACAGGAGCACTTTTTAAAGCTATCGATTAGTTAGCTCGTAGGAGCACTTTTCAAATCTATCAGTCAGCTCAGACAAGCACTTTTTGAACCCATCGATCAGTTAGCTCAAAAGAAGCACTTTTCGAATCTATCAATTAGTCAGCTCATAGGAGCACTTTTTCAAATTGTCAATAACCGATTGGTCAGCTCATAAGAGCACTATTCGGCAGTATTTCTCTTCAAACAGTCACTAGTCTAGTCAGACGCTTCTGTTGATAGGTAGCCAGCTCATAAGAGCACTTCTTAAGACAATCTTCTCTTCAAGGTTGCTAGTCCGTTAAGACGCTTCCTATCATTAGCTATTCCACTTACAATAACACACTCCTAAGTAATTCTTGAGATGGTTCATATTGCCAATTAGTCAGCCCATAGAGCACTTTTTGGAGGATACATTACTCTAGATTGTTAAGTTGTTTCATAAGCAGTACCCACCATCACAAAATACTTGTGGGATTATTAGCTCATGGAGAATTTTCCTACTTGAGACCAAATTCCAGATAACCAGTCAAACCAAGGCGTTATCTAATCAGTCAAGAGGCCAAAAACGGCGTCTTTCTTGTCTTTGTAGTTAAGTTTTGTAAACTTTACTACAAAAAGGGGCAGCTATAAACACCCTATTTTTGCCCTAATGATCAATAATAATCAACCATAATTAGTTTCCAATTTTTTCCATTTTTTTTCTGATTTAGCAAAAATAGGAAAAATATTCAAAAAATAAAATAAATAGGAAAAATATATCAATTTTGGAAAATAATTACAGAAATGGCAATAAAAAGGGATAAATAATTTTTACAAATTTTTGAAGTTTCAAAAAATAAAAATAAAAAAAAATTGCATTGCATATATGCAAATTGCGAAAATAAGAAAATCGCGAAAGTGGGCTAGCCCAGCTGGTCCAAACCTTGGTCTGGTGCGCTCGGGAGTGGGCTCAGTCAGGGGTTCGAAATGCGGGGGAGGCAGATTCTGCGTTTTGCAAAAAATTTTCTTCGCTTGGAACATGTGTCAACAGATGACTGGCTGGAGCGAACGCACGCGCCGGGCACGTGATCGTCTTCAACCTCTGTCCGAGATCGCCGGCAAGGAGAAAAATTTGAATTTCGGCCGTTTTGATTTGATTTTTTACACAAATCCAGTAGATCTTCAACAGAAATAAGATAAACATAATCCAATTGAAATCAAATCGCAACAAATCAATGGATTTGCACAAATCGGAGATGGGTTTTTAACCGCAAATCCGATTTGCTTCAATCGGTGGAAATCTGAACTTATCCAACTCGATTTCTTGCACCTATAAATAGAGGATGACGGGGAGAGGCAGAAGCACGAATCAAAAGTGAGAAAAAGAGAGAAAAGAGAGAGAATCGAAGCCTCGCCAGAGTTCTTCAACCCGCGACCACCGATCAAGCATCGAGCAGCCACCAGGAGGCATTTTTGGAGAAATCCATCGCAACAGTTGAGTTCCCTACCCCCGAAAACCTATGAATCAACACCTCAACCGCTTTGAAAAGCCGCCAGAACGCCGTCAATGAGCATCCCCAGCCGCCGTGTCCGATCTACCCGACCCGAACCGCTTTAACCCGATCCAACCTGACCCGCGTACCGACCTGGATCCAAGTAAGTCGGATTTTCTGATTTTTTTTATTTATTTAATTTATTTCTTATGTATTTATTTAGTTATTTTATTTATTTTTTCGAATTTCTTTAGTTATTTATTTGTTATTTAATTCAAAAATGGAAAAAATGTCAGAAATTAGATTTTTTTTTTAGGATTTAATTTAGGATGAATAATAAAATAAAAATAAAAATTATAATAATAAATAGTAAAATGTAAAAATATATAAAGAAAATGATAAAAATATTAGAAAAAATAATAATAATAGTTTAGATTTTAGATTAGAATAGATAAAAAATCTAGGAGAAAATTTTTCAATAAAAATTATGAAAATTCATAAAAGTTAATAAAAATTATAAAAAATTAATAAAAATTGTAAAAATTAATAAAAATTAATAAAAAATCAATAAAAATTTATAATAGTAGAAATAGGTCGAAAAATAGAAAAATGAAATTTTTTGTCACTTAGAAAAATCATTTTCTTAAATAAATCCAAAATTGGTTTTTTCTTAAAATTATTATTTTCAAAAAATCAAATTATCAAGCTTAGGTTTAGATTTTTTAGAAAAAATCCTAAAATGGTAAAAACATAAATCAAAAGAAATTTCATAATTAAAAATCATCAACGCATTAAAGTTTTTCAGGAAAAGCGAACTACGGCATGTTTGATCCTGAATAGCAGGTACGTAGACACCCATTTGGGGCAATCCTAAAAAGGAATAAAAAATCATTTTCTCATAATAGGTTATTCAAAAACAAAATAAAAAGACAACAAAAAATAAATAAATAAATAAAAGACATTTCTAGATAAAGTTTAGATTTTGAGAGATTAGGGTGGTAACCTTAGGGTTTTAATAAGTTAGCCTCCGAACTCAAAAACTCTGGTTTTCCCTTTCCTCTTTTCACAAAAATAACGAAAAGAGGAAATCACGCTGACTAGTGGTCTAAATTAGGATTAACCCAAATCTTTCCCAACAACAGTTGGATGGCGACTCCAAAATAAAACGAAATTCCTCACTCAAGTCGAGGATCTACATTAGATGAGCATAGAGTCTAGTATAGATCGGATTAGGAATGGGAAATCAAAAATTAGACTAGACAATATTGATAATGAGCTTATGTATTCTCCCGTTATTGCTATTATCACCGCAAAGTAAGAGATTAGTCTCCTTAGTGCACAAAGTTAATTTCATAAAATAATTTAAATCTTACCAAGGGCAACCAAACCCTCTTGATTAAGTAAAAGAACACAATAACAAGTACAAGATATCATCTAGACATTGCTACTGACCAGTAAGAGCCTTGACTCCTAAGTGCACAATGACAAATTTGATTTATATGTTGTAGATTGATAAGAGCACTCTCTCTCAAGCGTATGACAAGCCATGTTAATCGAGTGAGAGCATAGTCTCTTTGAGCCCACACATACACAAAAAGAAAAAAAGAGGGGTAACCTCTTGAAACAAGGCTTGATTCCAAGTAATATTCTAGTTAAGTTATGTTAAATGGTCATGTAGTAGGAAATACCCCCTTAATTGACACAAAAATTCTTGATCCCAAGCAATGAATGTCACATCACTACTTAAGTGCGACTAAATGCTTTCTCAAAAGGGATCATCTAAATGTTATCATTGGAAAGTAATAACTTTGCTCGAATACATGAAATAATACAAGAGAGTCACATTTCTACTACTCAACAATAACATGATTAGGTCGATCTTTTGCTCCCAACCGCTTAGTTTTGTTTAAAAAGTGAGGTAGTAAGAGTAACGTAATCATTCTACACTGCATAACCTCATTGCTTGGTTGAAGCCTTTACTCCTAAATGTGCGAAGTCTTTACGCTTACACTCTTTAAATACATAATATACTTCACACTCAATGATGTCTTCATTGCTAGTTTCTATTGTTGATGATTCTAAGCATTTCCTTAAACATCATGCATGGCTATATTGCTACCAAGTTAAGAGATTCTCATTATTCGTAACATCGATTAATGCCTCACGATTCATTCAAAGGAATTGAAGCAATCCTATCATATCATTTCTTAGCATACTGCTAAGTAAGAACTATTGCTCCTGAGCACATGATGATAAGATACATCAATTAAAGCCAAACAAGCATGAAGAGAGCACATGAGTACAAAAGCCAATGTATGAATCTCATTATCCTTATAGATTTCCCAATATTTCATTACAATTGTGTTATAAAAGAAGGAGAGTTACAATTGCATGGTTAAAAGGATTACAATGGAAGGGGCTTAGGTCAATGCTTACTACCACAATTAAGTGATTACAAGTACACATATACAATCAATGTTACAAGCATATCGCCATGAAGTTAAGTACATGTGCTCCTTCAAGACATCACAACTCTTGAGGACTAAGTGACTAAGTTGCAACACTCTGTTTTTTTATAGTAGCATAAGAGAATTTCTACAACAAGAGTTGCCTTTGATATGCTAATAACTAGTAAACAAAATTCATTAATAGGTATAGTATATGAGAAAGTTTCGACCATGATCAAAGGATGGTGTTTCACTAACACATGAACATTTGAATATAACTATGCACCAACATAGATCACTCTCCTTTAGATTTGAAGACTTAATGTCAATCTCTTCTCTCAAAGTTGTATTGTAGCCCTTCATGTTATTGCTATATCACCATCAAAGTGGAAAGAAAGATCCTCATAATTCATCAAGATGCTAGCTTTATGTAATGATTGCAACCATGATGGTTGCTTTATACAGTACTCTCTACACGCTGTAAACACCCCATTTTTGCCCTAGGAGTCAATAATTTTCAGTAATAATCAATTTTTCAATTTTTCCTAATTTTTCCCAATTTTTCCTAATTTAGCATAAAATAATAAAAATGTTCAAAAATAAAAATAAATAGGAAAACACTTCAATTTTGAAAAATGATTTCAGAAATAGCAATAATGAATAATAAACAATTTTTACAAATTTTTGAAATTTCAAAAAATACAAAAAAATAAAAAAAATTGCATCGCATATGTACAATTTGCGATGTAAATAAAATCGGGAAATTGGGCCAGCTCAGCTGGTTCGTGCGTGCGCTGGGAACGTGCGGGAGACTTGGAGGTCGCGAGTTCGAATCTTCCCCCGAGCACTCGATGCAATTTTTTCTTTCTTTTCTCTGGAGCTGCCACGTGGCAGCATGTGATTGGCCAAGAGGAAACGCGTGCATGGCGCGTGATTGTCTTCTTCGCCCAGGAAAATCGGAGGAGGAGTCGGAGCCGGTCCGACGAAGACGAAATCGGCCGTTTTCTTTTTAATCTTCTAGATTAAAGTCAAGATAAAGCCAAATCCATCAGAAAAATCAAAGAAAAACAAGAGATTTACATCAAATCGCCGGGATAAAACCGAATCCAAAAAACAGAAAAATATGGGTTTATCTAAATCGGCCAATTCGAGCTTATCCAAGAGGAGTTCGAGGTTCCTATAAATAGAGGAGAACAGGAGGAAGCTGAAACACGAAGAAAAAGTGAGAGAAAGAGAGAGAAAGGAGCGAATCGGAGTAGATCGGAGGAAACCCAAAGTTGCGACCGTCGATCGGAGTTGAGCCACCGCAAGGAGACGTTCTGGGAGTAAACCGCCACCACCATCGGATTCAGCACCCTCAAGAAGCTAGGATTCGACACTTCACCCGCCGCAAAAGACCATCGGAACGCCGTGAACGAGCCAACCCCGCCGCCGTGTCCGACCGATCCGACCCGACCCGATCCAACCCGCGCACCGATCCGGATCCAGGTAAGTCGGATTTTCCAGATTTTTTATTATTATTTATTTTGTTTATTTGTTTATGTTGAATTTATTTATTATTATTTATTATATTATTAGCCATTTATTTATTTATATTGTCGATAAGTAGGAAAATGTAGGAATTGTATTTTTCTACGATTTAATAATGTAGAAAATAGAAAATAGAAAATAGGAAATAAGAAAAAATAAAATAAAAATAATAAAAATGAAGGAAAATAATAGAAATATTAGAAAAAATAATAATAAAATTTTAAATTTCAAAATAGGATAGAAAATAAACTTAAGATAAAATTTTCAACAAAAAAATATAAAAATTATAAAAATCATGAAAAACTTACAAAACTTATAAAAATCACAAAAATCATGAAAAACTTATAAAACTTATAAAAATCACAAAAATCATGAAAATCACAAAAATCATAAAAATCACAAAAATCATAAAAAATTCAAAAGAATTATAAAAGAATCGCAAAAATAAGTTTTAACACTTAGAAAATCCTTTTCTTCGAATAAACTCAAAATAGATGTTTTCCCCCAAAATCATTTTCAAAAATCAAATTCAAAGTTTAGGCTTAGAAATTTTTAGAAAAATCCCAAAGATGTTAAGAACGTAAATCAAAAGAGTTTTCAAAAATCAAAATTCACCAAACAAACTTAAGATTTTCGAAAAAAAAAAAAAAAAAAAAGCGAACTACGGCTTGTTTGATCCTGAGTAGCAGGTACGTAGGCACCCATTCGGGTCAACCCATAAAATAAATGAAAAATCCTTTTTCTTGAAATAAATTCAAAGACATAACAAAAATTAACAGAAACACATTTCTAAAGATGAACAATTTTAGGAGATTAGGTGGTAACCGCATAGGTTTTAATAGGTTAGCCTCCGGACTTAAAAACTCTGGTTTTCCCTTTTTTCTCTCCTCACAAAAACGAGAAGAGGAAATAACGACGACTAGTAGTCCAAATTAAGACTAATCCGCTCCTTTAGTCTTAATTCACTTTTTCCCAACAACAGTTGGGTGGCGACTCCAAAAATCAAACGAAATTCCTAACTCAAGTCGAGGATCTAGATTAGATGAGCATAGGGTTTAGTTTAGATCGGATTAGGAATGGGAATTCAAAAATTAGACTCGACACACGTGATGCAATCAAAGTGATGCTTGCAACGTGATGCAATCAAAGTGTGCTTGCGCTCATGTGCACATTGCTTACTATGCTCATGCGTGATTGCACTCTTGTGCACATTGCTTGCTACACTAGTGTGCGAATGTGCTCTTGCGCTCATCACTTGGTGTACTCATGCACTCATTACTCAGTGCGCTCATGTGTGCATCACTATGCTCAACACTACCTACGTAATGTGAATGGCATCTTTGTTGGAGCTCTGCACCACATGACATTACATAACTTCCTCATATGGTGCTTATTAGAATCAATACCTTAACATAATCCTCACTACATGGTGATCATTTCGCATGATGATCTTAAGTGATTTCTTACCATGATACTTGCTTTCAAAGCACTTGGTTTGTACATGACACTCAAAAGGATGAAATGGGATCATGTCTAAGTGATGATGGCTCAAACTACTACTAAACTTCAAAAGTAATAGCAACGACTGCATACGGTTCCTACCACTTGGGGAAGGAAACGAAGAATAAAGACTAACTTGATCACTTGATGATATATTACTTGTAAAATACATGGAAGTATTATTAATAAAATGAGAAGAAGAAATGTTATTAACAAAATGAAGTATCACTACACCTTAAGAATCAAAGAATCATAAAGAAGTATACAATATGATGCGTGGATGCACAAGTGAAATGAAGAGCACATGGATGCATAAGTGAAGTGAAATGCATATGGTAGATGTACAAGGAACTAAGGTAACTAAGTTTGAAAGGCCTTCTATAAAATGAAATGAGACACACATAGTGGAGATAATATGCATATCTATAAGTTATATACATTATAACTAGAGGGGTGTAGTGAGAAAGCTTATGCATGCAAGGTCAATCAATCAAACATCAAGTGCACGTGTAGTGAGGAAATTCATGCATGCATGGTCAATTAATCAAACTTCAAGTACATGTGTAGTGAGGAAGCTCATGAATGTAAGGTCAATTAATCAAACGTCAAGCACATGTATAATAGGAAAGCTTATGTATATAGCATCAGTCAATCAAACATTGAATGCATAAGTATATGCATAAGAAGAAAAATGAATTGAACTCATGACTACATTTCATCACTTCCATCAAGCAAAGGTACACTACATTACTTCCACCAAGCCAATACATGAGGGTACACTACGTCACTTCCATCAAGCCAATATATGAGGGAGGCAAAAATTTTAACCTATATGTTACTCAATATTCATATAGTATTCAACACTCAATGACTGACTTTTAATTGTGAAAGATGTTGGAAGTCCTTATAGATTGGGTATAGAGAAAAGGGGAAGTAGCCTTGTTTATAATTTTATGGTATATGTTCCTATGGAAACTAAAACAGTATCTAATTGTGAATATTGGTTTTCCTTATGAGGTTGAATGTTTGATCAAGTAAAGCCTCGTGCTCTCTGACTTACAAAATGGAGGTCTTTAATATTGGGTCATAATATGCAAGGTATGGGAATGGTAAATTAAGCTTATCCTAAATCAGATGATCAAATTATTCCATTGTCACATGTTATGCCTTCCCTATAAGCCCATCATTCTAAGGTGAAGATGGTAACCTATGCTTTAGTGATCAATTTCCTTTTTAAGATTTGAAGTAGTACAAACATAACCGCATGAGACTTGGTTTAATACGTAAAAGGTTGTTTCCACATAGTATGACAATGTTATTGGTAATGTTTTATACCAATTAATGGTGGGGCAATTTGCCGTAGATTTCGAGTAAGATGTTTGAGCCATGTTAAACTTATTCCAATGTTGTATTTTCTATCAAGAGATCTAAAGCCAAACATGTTTTACAATTCCTATTCTACTAGAGCCTATAGGTCTTAAGCACCCAATTCATTGTTTGAGTCAAGCTTCCTATTAATGAAGTTGTCTCTCTTCTTCTTCTTTTATCTATCCTTTTTATTAGTAAGCGTGAAAGGGGTAAACAACCAGTTGGACTAATGGTAAGATGTAAGTAGCCTAGCAAGCATATGGGGTTCTTAAGTTTGAAAGTCACCTTTCAGTGTTTGTAAAGGATTGACAAGGGTTGATAATTATTAGGCTGAATTTATCCAACAAAGGGAGGTCTTCCTTTAATCCTAAAAGAAAAATCAAATAAGCAAGCTCAGCTTATTTGTCGAAAATGTCAAAAAGAATAAGAAGAGAAGAAAAGCTATCCTAAGTAAATGGCACACTCAATGGGGGCAAATGAAGTAGTTTACACTTATTAAGGAGACCCACTTCTACCCTTCAAGGGAGAACAAGATTTACAAATTTGTGAGACAACAAAGAGTTGAACCTCTTAAAATCATGGGGCCTCGCTCGCCATAATTGCAAAAGTTAGACCTCTTAAAATTTTGTAGTCATACAAACTCAAGAGCAACTAAAGACAGAATAATAAAGAGTTAGACCTCATAAAATCATTATGCCTCCACTAGTCATTACAAGTGTAAGCTAAGCTCATTGATGTTTAGCCCTTATCACAATCACAAGTTCCTTAAGCACTGCCTTCCTTAACCTATAGAATGAAGATGAGGAAAACAAGTTCAATGAATCTACTCTTACTTCAAATAAGCTTTCAATATCTATCAAGATAGCCTCCCATTAAAAGAAAACGGAAAGAAAAATGAACTTAAGATCTTCTTTAAAGTTGAGACAAGCCAATAAATATAGAAGCAAAGCCAAAAAACACAACACCAAGAGCAATAACAAGTATTTGGCATATCAACAACAATGACAAGTATTTAGCATTGACATATGCGGTAAAGGGGGAGGAAGAGATACAATATTGCCATAGCGATGCTCTACATTAGGGAGGGACCATGGTAGATGAAAGTCGAATGTGTTCTTGCTAAAGAAAATATAATTTTCTTATATATCAAAATAAAAATAAAACTATAAAGAGGAGCACTCAACCATTCTAAGTTGTACTCAAGAAAAGTAAAATATAAAGTACAATGTCTAGCAATGCACAAATATTTGAGGATGCCTTTCAAGAGGAAAGTTAAATATATATATATATATATATAGAGAGAGAGAGAGAGAGAAGAAATGCAATGCCAATATCAAATAAGCCAACCGGTTACCTATATGTTTTGTTTTCTCCTCTTGTCAATTCAATGCCAACATTAGAGTTATTTATTGATATACCAAAAATGACCTAGAAAAGAAACGAAGTTACCTAAAATTGAAGGATATGTCAGCTATAAATTGAATAAACTACCAAGAGCATGAATAAAAAAGAAGCATCTACAAATGTTCACACATGGAGGAAGATTAAGCAACAATATATGTACATACTTAGAAATAAATACATTTCAATGTGGCATCATAATTGACTTCTAAACCACTTGCTCTTACCTCGGTCAAGTGAGACCAATAGAAAAGGAATAGCTTTTATAGATCAAATTGAAGAACAATTGGACTTAAGCAACATCGAAGAACCATAAAGTATTATGATATCACATTATATGTGGGAACAAGTAGTAAATTGAGTAAGACTTCTCTATTGCAAGTGTGAAGCTACAGCTATCAGCTACTATTGGTGCTTCTTTATGCTATTAATTATAAGCTTCTCCTCGTTTCATTTTCTTATGGATCATCAAGTTTGATTATTAAAGGAAAAGCATTGGAAATTCAAGAGAGTTTTGGTTTAACATGCAACATGTGCTAGTATCTCAAAATGTAAACAACTGCTCGTTCTTTAGGCTAACAAGGAGGACAAAAATATTTACCAATGTCTAAATGATAACAAAGATCAATGTAATGAAGAATAAACATAGGTGTGAAGACAAAAGATAGTCTATTTATCACCAACAAATACAAGTGTTTTAGGTTAGAAGGTACCTAGCTTATGTATGACAAGCAGCACAATAACACTTCATGTAGGAAGAATCATGAAACACAAGAAGCAACTACTATTTAACTCATTAATCATGTGTGTCTATAAATGTGTGAGGCCCAAAAATAAACAAACAAACAAACAAATAAAATGCAAATCAAAGAGCTCCTTTTAGCTTTGCAACAAAACACACAATAAATATCAAGGGACCCTTATCTTAGAAATATAGCAACATTCATCGGGTTCAAAAGACAAAGCTGTTGAATTCACACACAATATTGCAGCAATGAAGGCAAGCTAAATATTAACAATTTCAAGCACGTCTTTTCATAGCCATTCACTAAAAAAAAATAATGAATAAATAAAAATAAATAAATAGATTAAAAAAAAAAAAAAACTAAGTTGTAAGTGTTACCTCTAGAGGTTCACCAACATGGAAGCACCAAAAATGAAGAATCCAAACTAAAGCTTAAGGAATGCTTATGTTTAGGAGCAATCACTAAAACTCAAATGTGAGCTTCATCAAATAAGAAGTCAGTTGGTAACTACAAAGATAAAAGTGTAGAGCTCACCTCCTTAGCTAAAATATAAATTGTTCTTTGATATGCTAAAGGTGGTGAAAGTGTTGAAGGTCTATGTTGCTTCTCATAATATTATGGAGATGTGTATGGGGCAACTATC
This sequence comes from Laguncularia racemosa, assembly GCA_037954665.1. Lineage (NCBI taxonomy): Eukaryota > Viridiplantae > Streptophyta > Magnoliopsida > Myrtales > Combretaceae > Laguncularia > Laguncularia racemosa. Next base: position 4,225,201 of record JBBMOL010000016.1, read on the forward strand.
TTAATAAAAATAGGGTTATATGCGTGCCTTAAAGCCTAATTAGAATATGAATAAGGAAAAGAAATTGAAGTATTTGATGGGCTTAGGAAAGGGGGTAGTGGAGGAAGAGGGGGGGATGGTCTTTCTATGATACATCTACGAAGACAACTAAGAAGACATAATCGTACAACAATAATAGAAGATCAAAGAGGTCTAGAAGAGTACTAGGATATCTAGAGGATTATGTTTAAAATTTAGTTACAATAGCAATATACCAGAATAGATAGCCAATAGCAATGGAGCATATACAATAGATTCTATAACAAATTTGGAAACACAGAACTATAAAAGCATAATCATAGATAGGGGTTGCCACTTTTGATATCCCAAAAATTTTCATGTTCACAGGAGTTGCATTTGGCACTTGAATTCTAGATTTTTCCCCCAAAATCTTTCATCATCCGACACCTCACAAGAAACACAAACAGAGCACACATATTAGAATCAAATCTTTAGATCACAATAGATAACAAGTAGAATTTGTAAATAAAGAGCCAACATGAGAAGAATAGACAAGAACATAAGAAACCTTAGAAAACACAAGAGCAAGAAGAGGAAAACATATTAAATCATTACCTGTGAAACTATGTGGCAAAGAGAGAGAGTAACATACATCAAAGGCTTATATTTGCCAAGCTTAAAGGCTATTTATGAAGAGGTAAAAAAGAGTTAGGTCGAGCCTTCCTTGTAGGCCTATTATTGGTGCTCCCATTGATGTTAGGATTGGAGCAATGGTGAATAATACTTGGGGACTTATCAATTTGCAAGAAGAGGTGCATGCAATTGAAAGGCGTATAAATCAAATGGATGCGCATAGTGATAATATGGAAAAGCTAATGGCGAAGATGATTGAAAACATGAGGAATATGATGTAATCTTTTAAAATACAATGTGAGAATCAAACCAATCATTTGGGAAATTAGAAACAACAAGATTTGCCATTATCTTCTCCTTCAAATGTAGTGGAATCCCATACATATGTCAGAAACATCAAATTAGACTTACTAAAGTTTTCTAGTTGGGATCCTTCTTCTTGGATTTTTAAGGCAACCCAATTCTTTGATTTTCATGAAGTACGAGAATCTCAAAGATTGACAATGGCATCTTTTTCTATGGAAAATAAGGCTTTATCGTGGTTTCAATGGTTATCCAAAGATAAGTTGCTATCATCTTAGCCCACTTTTCTTAAGGCTTTGGAAATGCATTTTGGTCCCTCTTTGTTTGAAGATTTTCAAGGTAAACTTTCAAAGTTAATGCAGACAGGTAATGTTCTTGAATATCTTTCCAATCATGTTTTGAGTCTTTCTGAAAGTTTTCTTAAAAGTTGTTTCATTTCGGGTCTTAAACCCATGATTCAAGATGAAGTTTTGGCTTCTTCATCGTCATCTTCATTAGAAGCCATGAGTCTAGCTAAACTACATAAATCCAAATTAAACAAATTCTTTGATATCAACTTGTCATTTTCTAATCAATCTAAACATTTTTCATCTTCTTTTTCCAAACCACAATATTCTTTGAAACTTCTATTCAAACACAATCATCTAAATCTTCTTATCACCCATCTAGTTCTGTTTCTAGTTCATAATATGACCTACCAAAAAAGTCATTACCTACCAAGAGAATGTCTCAAACAAAATTGGCTTTAAGAAGGGAAAAAGGACTTTGTTATAATTGCAATGAGAAGTTTTATAAAGGATGTATGTAAAGCAAAATTTTTGTTAATGATATCTCTAGTGGAAAAGCAAAAAGAGGAAGAATTGGAAGATTTGTCAATATAAAAAAAAAAAGAAAATAATTTGACAAGTTCAGATAATGTGGTGTCGAGTATGATTTTAAAATTTTCATTTATGTTCCTAATCCAATTCATATTAGATCCAATACTCATCTAATATAAATCCTCGACTTGAACTAGAAAGTTTTTATTTATTTGGAGTCACCACCCAACTAAAGTTGGGAAAAATTATGGAATTAGAACTAAATGAGCAGATTAATTTTAATTTAGACAACTAGTTAACGAAATCTCCTCTTTTTATTTTTTATAAATGAAAAAGAAGAAAGGAAAACCAGAGATTCTCGACTCAGGGGCTATCCTATTAAAACCTAAAGTTACCACCTTATCCTTCTGAAATTTAGGTCATGTTTTGATATCCTGAAAAATTACACTAATAACGATTTGGAAAAAGATTTTTTTTATTCTTTTTAGAGTTGCCCCATAAAGGTGCCTACATACCCACTATTCAATATCAAACAAGCCATAATTCGCTTTTTATGAAAAGCTTTAGTGGATTAGTTTAATTTTAATTATTAAAACGTGTTAGGTTTACGTTTATTACCATTTTCAAGATTTAAAAAAAAATTAAGCCTAAGCTTTCTTATTTTATTTTCTAAAAAAATTTTGATTTAAGAAAAACCAATTATGAATTTATTTTGAAAAAATATTTTTTCTAAGTGATAAAAACAATTCACATTCATATTATTCTAACTAAATCTAATTTAATAATTTAATTTAAAATTTTTATTTTTATTTTATTATTATTTTATTTTTTATTTTTTTTATATTTTATTAGACATATTTATTTTATTTATCAATATTCTAAAACCTAATTAAAATCTAAAAAAAACTTTCTTCTTCTTTTTTTTTATTTTTGAATTATTAAAAAGAAATTTCTTTATTTCTAAAATAATAATAACCTAATTAAATAGATAAATAAAATAAATAAATAAATTAAATAAATAAGAAATAACCAACCTAGGTGGGGTCAAGGTTTGGGTCGGTCGTGTGGGTTGGGTCGGATTCGCAAGTCGGATCTTGGGCGTGACCATGTGTGGTAGCTAGGATCGTCACCGGTAGTTGTCTCCGATGGCCATGGAAGCGCGGAAAAGCATCAGCCTAGGCTTTGCTGGAACGGGAAACTCAATGGTGGTGGTGTTTCTCTTCAAAAAACCACCTTAAGGCAGTAGTTCGTGGCCACAGCGAGGGCTTGAGAGAGAGAAAGAGAGAGCTTCGACGGTTTTCCCTTTTTTTTCATGTGTTGCACTTCCCCTCTTCTTACTTCTGATTCCCTCTTTTTTTTTTCTTTCCGGCCTCCCCCTCCAACCTCTATTTATAGATGTTAAAGGTCGGTGGTGGATGAACATGGATCTTAACCGTGATGGGCGATTCATTTTTATCTTCAAAATGTAATGTTCATCCGTTATATTAGAGTTGTTTTTGGGATTTATTTGGTTTGTTTTTGTGATAAATCCAAAAAGATTCAAAAATCGATTTGGATTTGCCCGAATTTACTTTGGTTTCTCCTCACCTGTTTTTTTTCGCCGATCGAAGGGAGGAAGAAGATGATCACATGGCTGGCATGTGATTCTTCTCGCCCAATGGCTTACTGCCATGTAGCAGCTAGAAAGAAAGAAAAAAGAAAACGACACAAAGTGCCTCACGTGAGATTCGAACTCATGATGCACCCTCTCCTCGTACACTCTAGGCCAATGCATGAGCCAGCTGAGTTGGCTCAAATCTCAGTTTATTATATTGCACATAAATTGTATTTAAGCATGGCAATTTTTATTATTTTTGTATTTTTTTTTAAATTATAAAAATTTGTAAAAATTATTGAACCTCTTTTATTATTATTTTTACCATTATTTTCTAAAATTGGTATATTTTTCCAATTTATTTTATTTTTTGAATATTTTTGTAAATTAGAAGAAAAATTAAAAAAAGGAAAAAATTGTAAATTGACCATTATTAATGATTAAGAGGAAAAATGGGATGTTTACAGTTGCCTCTCTTTGTAGTAAAGTTTGAAAAACTTAACTATAAAGACCAGAAAAAAGCCATTTTTAGCCGACAGACTGAGTGGATAACAACCTAATTGGCTGGTTATCTGTAACTTGGTTCTAATGGGAAAAATGCTCCATGAGCTAATAATTCTAGGAATGCTTTGTGATGATTAATGCTACTTAGGGAATGATCTTAAACAATCTAACAACCTGGAGTAAGATACCATATAGAAAAGTGCTCTATGAGCTAACTACTCGACAATAGAAAACATCTCAGAATTGTCTAGGAGTGTGTTATTGTGAGTGGAATAACTGGTAATAGGAAGCGTCCTATTGGACTAGCGACCATAAAGAAAAGATTGTCTAAGGAAGCATTCTTATGAGTTAGCCACCTGCCAACAGAAGCGTCTGGTTAGACCAACAACTATTAGAGAAGAAATGTTCTCGAGGAGTGCTCTCATAAGCGGACTCATCAATATCAAGAAGTGTCTTAAGCGTCTCCTTGGACTTGCAATCATAAAGAATAGGTATCTCAGAATGTACCCCTATGGGCTAACCCTAAGAGCGGATGTCTAAGAAAGTGCCCCATTGTGGGCTGACTTTAAAAAAGAATAACCAAGAAAATGCCCCATTGTGGGCTAACTTTAAGAACGTATAACCAAGAAAGTGCCCCATTGTCGACTGACTTTAAGAAAGGATATTTAGGAAAGTGTCCTACTGTGAGCTGACTTACTTAATACTTCTGAAAACACTTCTAGAGAACTAGTCAAATGATTGATGAGAGATGTGTTTTAGACTGCTTATCTTAAAATATGTGATTCATGATGAATGATGGTTATTTACTCTAAATGCTTACCGGTTTATCATAAATAACAACCAATCAACGGAACCTTTGTGCTAGTTTGCTCCTTTTTTGCTTATTCTTACTTCAAAGCAGGGTTGAAGGCCTTGATGTACTTTCTTTCTTGTGAGCATGGCTGTTGTGATTGTGGTGTTATCCTATTAATACACCAAGTTTAATGCTCAAAAATAGGTGGGATTATATAACAAAATCTATTGGGATTTATTATCATTTTAATGTTCATTATTCATTATTCATGGTGAGGCAATGGGTAATGTGTGTATATGGACGTTTATTTTAATGAGAATTGGTTGAAATGATTGATCATTCAGAGACATTAACTTTGTTTGTAAAAGAAATGAAAACTAAACTCAACGAAATATGTACTAAATATTAGCATTCATGAACCTTAGCAAAATTTCAATTTTCTTGCCTAAAGATAATACATCTTAACAGCATCTATATTAATGGGGTCTCTCAATTCTGGACCATCCATTTGAGTTAATATTAAAGCTCCTCCTAACAACACCCTTTTTACGACATATGGACCCTCATAGTTTGGGGTAAACTTCTCTCTTGAATCTTAAGCATTTGGGAGAACTTTCTTTAGCACCAGATCTCCTTCTTTGAAACATCGAGGTATCGTTTTCTTATTGAATGCTCGGGCCATTCTTTGTTAGTAGAACTAGCCGTGACATAATGCAATGAGTCTTTTTTTGTCGATCAAATTCAACAGATCAAGCTTATTCTTTACCCAGTCTGACTCATCTAACTACGCTTCTGACAAGATCCTGAAGGATGGTATTTCGACTTCAATTTGTAAAACTGCCTCAGTACCATATACCAGAGAATATAGGGTAACTCCAGTAGATATTCGAATTGAGGTTATGTAAGCCATGAAGGCGAATGGTAGCATCTCGTGCCAATCTTTGTAATTGATTATCATTTTCTCAATAATTCTTTTGATGTTTTTGTTGGTTGCTTCCACTGCCCCATTCATCTGAGGTCGGTAAGGAGTTGAATTTTTGTGGTTTATATGGAATTGTTGACACAAATTTGTCATCAACTTGTTGTTGAGGTTGGTGCCATTGTCGGTGATAATTAATTCAGGAACTCCATATCAAGCTATTATGTCTCTCTTCAGAAATCGGACTATTACCCCTTTTGTGACGCTGGCATATGATGAATGATGAAGCTTCTACCCACTTGGTGAAGTAATCAATGGCTACCAATATGAATCTATAACCATTGAACACTTTTGAAGTGATTGGCCCAATGATGTCAATCCCCCACATGGAGAAAGGCCATAGTGTAGACAACGAATGAAGCTCTTTAGGCGGGGCATTTATTTGGTTTGCATAAACTTGACACAAGTGACAATGCTTGACATATTTGATGCAGTCTAATTCCATGGTTAGCCAATAGTAGCCCATTCTCATGATTTTTCAGGCCAACATGTAGTCATTCATGTGAGGTCCACATACTCCTTCATGCACTTCTTTCATCAATTCACATGCCTCTTTTTTATCTACACATCTTAGCAAAGTGGTATCAAGTGATCTTCTATAAAGTACAGGCCCATTTAGTAAGAAATGACTTGCTAACCTTCTGAGTGTTCTTCGGTTATTTTTGCTAGCCATTTTAGGGTATTTGCTTTCTTGGAGGAAAGTTTTGATATCATAATATCAGGGCTTGTCATCTTGTGCTTTTTCGATTACCAAACAGTAGGCGGGCCTATTTTCAATTTCTATTTTCAGTGGTTGGACTTCAGCTCCCCCTATTATCTGAATCATAGATGCTAATGTGGCGAGGGCATCTGCAAACTGATTTTGAGTCCTTAGGATATATGTGAAGGTAACTGCTCCAAATTCATTGATCCACTCTGTTAAATGTTGATGGTATGGTACCAATTTAGGGTTTTTAGTTTTATGTTCTCCTCGCGTTTGTAATATGATGAGTGAAGAATCTTCGTATACTTCTAATTCACGAATTTGCATGTGGCAAGCCATTTTGAGGCTAAGGATGCATGCCTCATATTCCGCGATATTATTAGTATATGGAAATGTGAGTCTCGGTGTTGAAGGGAATTGTGTTTCTTCTAGTAATATTAGCACTGCCCCAATCCCATAACCGAATACATTGGCAGCTCTGTCAAAGAACATCTTACATTTAGGGCTTTATTCTGTCCCGTAGTCTTCTGTTGGTTCGCCCTCTACTATTAATATATTTTCATCAAGGAATTGAGCTTGTGATTCTCAGGGATCTCCCTCAATTGGGTGTTCTTCCAACTGATCAGCTAAAGATTGCCCTTTTATCGAATTTTGATTTATATAGGTGATATCAATTTCGATAAGAACATTTGCCATTTAGAGATTCTACCTAACAAAACGGGCTTCTCTACTAAGTATTTCAAAAGGTCATGTCTTGTCAGTAACTCAATAGGATTGTAAAGGGTATATTGCCTCAACTGGTGCATAGCCCAAATCAAAGCACAACAAGTCCTTTCTATTTCAAAGTACCTCTATTCTCCATCTGTGAACTTCTTGCTTAGATAGTATATGGAATGTTCCTTTCCTTTTTCATCTTTCTATCCCAGCACACACCCCATAGATTCAAGGAGTATCGTGAGGTATAAGAATAAAGGTTTTCCTTGTTTTGGAATGATTAAGACTGGAGGATTTGTGAGATAGTCTTTGATCGTTCTGAATGCTTCTTCTCATTCATCATCTCATTCTACCATGGCATTCTTTTTTAATAGACGGAATAGTGGGTGACATTTGTCTGTGAGCTGTGAGATGAAACGTGCTATGTAATTCAACCTTCACAACAAACCTCTCACCTCTTTGATAATACATGGAGAAGGTAGTTCCAATATGGCCTTTACTTTTTGAGGGTCGATTTTGATACCTTCTCAGCTTATGACAAACCCTAACAGCTTACCTGTTGTGACCCCAAAAGTACACTTTTTAGGATTTAACTTGAGCTGAAACCTTCTCAATCGCTTGAACAATTTCCTCGGGATAACCACATGGCTTTCTTCTCCCTTAGACTTGGCTATCATGTCGTCAATGTATACTTTCACTTCTTGATGCATCATGTCATGAAATATCACGACCATGGCTCTCTAATACATTGCCTCGGCGTTTTTCAAACCGAAGGGCATATCTTTGTAACAGAAAGTTCCCCATGTTGTGATAAAGGTTGTCTTAGTTTTATCTTCTTCAGCTATTTTTATTTGATTATATCCTGAAAAACCATTCCCTGCGATATTATCTACCAGGACGTCGATGTGAGGTAAAGGGAAATTGTCTTTAGGCATAACTTGATTTAAGTCTCGGAAGTCTAAGCACACTCGCACTTTCCTATTCTTCTTTAGAACGAGGACTATATTTGCTACCCATTCTAGGTAGTCCAATACCTCAATAAACCCTACCTCTAGTAGTTTTTTTACTTCCTCTTTAATCTTTAGTAAGATGTCGGGCTTAAACCTTCTCAATTTTTGTTTTTTAAGTTTAACATCTTCTCTCGTGGGAAGTTTGTGAACTACTATTGACTGGTCGAGTCCTGGCATGTCGCCATATAAGCAGGCGAATACATCTGCATATTCAATTAACAGCTCAGTTATCTCACGTTTTTTGTCATCACTAAAATTGGCCTCAATCTTGAGGTTTTTGGGTTCCTCTGTGCTTCCTAGATTTACTGTCTCCATCGGCTCATCGATTGAGATTTTACTTTATTCATGTTTTTTCTAATTTTCTTGTATTATTTCGTGGTCAAGGACATCACTTCCAACGGCTGACCTAATAGTGTCGGAAATGATATTGATGTTTTCATTACTTACCTGCGCAAAATGTCCTTGATGTTCAAAAGTAGGGAATCTGTAGGTAAAGTGAAGCAAGAACATATATGTATAAGCAAAAGAAATAAGCTACACTTTGTTGCATTTGAAGAGTAATTAATCACAATAGAAATCTATTTAATAATTGTTCCCTATCCTTGAGTTGACCTAGTGCTGTCAACAGGATAACATAACCAATTGTTAAGAGCTGGATATTGATTGGACGTACAAGAGGCTGAGCCTTCATTGTTGACGTTGGTTTCACTTATCCTTGGCTCTTGAACGATAGTTGCTCGCATGAAAGATTGTTGAAGGGGTGGAAAATGCATATGGGTATCGCTTAGTTTCTCTTTCCTTTTGCTTTTGATACCTCTTGTTCGTGCCTCTTCTTGGGATGTAGGAATGTACCCTAGCCCAAACATCCCTTGTTGTCCCTCTTTGAACTGTTGGCCCTCCTTGCTTATTACCATATTTACTTCATTGAATATTTGGAGCCCAATGTCTTCAAAATCGTTTTCCTCGATGTAGGGTATAGAGGTTTCTTTATAGATTGCATAGTCTTGCTCTCCCAGTATGGTGATGATATGTCCATTTGCTATGAAGTTGACCTTCTAATGGAGACTTGAGGGTATGGCTCCAACGGTGTGTATCCATGGCCTTCCCAATAGTATATTGAAAGATCTTGGAATATCGAGGACTTGGAAGGAGATGTGGAACACCTGTGGACCAATTTCCACTGGTAAGTTGATTTCCCCCACTATCTCTCTCTTGGACCCATCAAAGGCCCTAACCACTATCGAGTTTGGCTTGATGTTGCTCACATCGACTCCCAGCAAGTCAAGGGTGGCCAAAGGGCATACGTTGAGGGAAGATCCATTGTCTATGAGTATTCTAGAGACAATTGTGTCATTGCATTTTACCACTATAAATAGTAGTTTCGTGTGTTGGTCTCCATCTTCTCCTAACTCTTCAGGGGAGAACAATGTTTGATTCATGGTGAAGATTGAATCTGGCACATGGCTCAATTTCTCTATTACGATGCCTTCTGGTACCTTGACTTATTTGAGTACTCTAAAGAATGCTCCCCTGTGAGGCTCAAATGTTGTAAGAAGGCCCATAAGCAATATCTAGGCTAGAACTTTGTTAAGTTGTTCCATAATTTTGTATTCACTTGCTTTAATCATTTTTGTGAATGTAGGGAGCCCCTCTTCTTCCTCTTTCTCTACCGCGGTGTTAGGCTCTTCAGTTGAGATCTTGTACTTAAGGTCATAAATTCTCCCAAAGTGGGTGATTCCTCCTACGATAGGGGGTCTTTCCTATTCGAGGGCCTGATAGTAGAATGGTGTTGCCTTATACCTTTCTAAGGGTATTGAGACATTGAATACTTATCTCTTCTTTGGGATTTACACCTCAGTAACTTGTCCCTCGTAGCACTTTATGACTATCGTCTTGGGGTCCGATTTGATCATGTTTACGAACTCCTTCTTTTCTTTCGATGGGTTGTCTTCTTTCTCAAATTCAAGCCTCCATCCACTAGGTAGCCTATATTCGGTTGGGGTGAAAGAGTAATTCACTAGATACTCGAACCTCCCGTATGATTCGCCTAAGGTATCGACTGTTGGGTCTTTGGCTAATCACCTCTTCTTGATCTATGATTCAGGGGTTTTTTCTGAGACTTAGCACAGACGACTTTCTTGCTACGCTGTTACCTTCGTCTATTTTGGGGACTCTTTTGATTTGAAGTCTAGCTCTTCGGATGTAATCATATTGATGATAGGCTTGTGGTTGGGCAGTGGGTTAGTGTTGACATTGGGCGTCGGTGCATTGACAAAGTCTAATTGCACTATCTCGGCGTTAATTAGGTCTTGTATTTTGTTTCGGAACCTCCAACATCTATCTATGGAATGCCCCTCTTGTCCCATGTGGTAATCGCATTTGAGGCTCGAGTCAAAATTTCTTGGCTTGTATCGATTGCTAAAAATCTTAAAGCTAATCAAATTATCTGCTCATAACTGCATAAGACTCGGCCGAGCGGGATCGGTATTGGAGTGAATTGTCTCGTGACCCTAGTAGCCTAGGTGTGATTCATTGGTGATTGCTGGATTGGGGCATTTGTGGTCTAAAATGTTACACAAAACCCAACCCTATTAACTCTTCCGGAATTAACCGTACTGACGGTGGATTCCTTGGCTTTATTACCTCCTACAGGCCTTTGAGATGATGCAACTCTGAGATGGTCGACTGTCTAGAGTCTCCCTGACGTAATGGCATTCTCGATTCGGCACCTTAGTACCACTACCTCTGTGAAACTGGATGACGTCTAGCCTACCAGATGTGAGAAGTAAGTCTTCTCCAAAGTGTTGACGAAGATGAATGTTAACTCTTTTTCAGAGATTGGGGTTGTTACCCTAACGACTTGAGCTCTCCAGTATTGGGTATACTCCTTAAAGGACTCAGTGTGTTTCTTTCGGATGCTTCCTAAATCCATTATCGAAGGGGCAACTTCGATGTTGAATTTGTATTGGTCGTAGAATGCCCAAGCGAGTCTTTCCCAAGTGTTAACTTGGTTGAAGTCCAAGTGTGCATGCAAGACAAAGGCGGGACCTGTGAGGCTGTCTTGAAAGGTTTGGACCATGAGTTGGTCACATTGGGCATATTTGCTCATCTTCCGCACATACAGCCTTGTATTCATCTTAAGGCATCCAGTGCCGTCATATTTTTCGAATTCTGGGCCTTGAACTTCTCTGGATAAGCTTCTTCCCCATATATTGGTAGGCTGGTGATTCCAACCTGCTCAAAGCTGTCAGGTCCTTCTAAAGTCTTCATCTTATCAACTAGTTGATGGAAAAGCTTTCTCTCCATCTCCTTTTGCCTATCTTCCATTTCCCTTTTTATATCATCCAAGGTCGGACCGAGGTTGACTCTTAGCTCATACTTGAATGTTAGGTTGAGGTGGGAATTGATCTCCTCATACTCTAGAGGTTGACCCTCTATTGCCTTTCCTTTTCTAGCCCCTGAATGCTTTTCCTGAATTAGTTGGGTAGTGCGAAGGAGGCCAATACTCTTAGTCAGGAGGTAGATTTGTGCAACCAGTTGTTAGACCGTTTGTTCTAGGGAAACGATCCTCAGGCCCGAGGTGGTATCAACGCTGGCGTTGTTGCGGTTATCGCTGTTGTTGCCACCATTTTCCATTTTGGTCTTAAAGCGAGTATGGATTGGGCTCCTTGGAGGATTTGGTTGTTTGGGAGCTATCTTTGACACTTGGATTCGCATTTTTTAGTTTGATGTGTGTATGTAAATATGATGCATGTATCACACAGATGCTTGAAAGAAAAAGGGGCCAACAATTTATTAACGATATAATACTGAAACTTTATTTTTATTAATATTGGGACTTGAAGTTTGATACACGAAAAAGAAAAAGTACAATGCTAATCTAGTTCCTAATCTTTTTCTTCTTTGGCTGCATAGGCACTGGTTCCCCACTGATGACGGCTTCCAATTCTTTAACTCTAGCTTGGGTCTTTTCCAACTGAGCTTCCAAAGCTTTGTTCCTTTGGTCAAACTCATTAAACCTGCCCTTCTAGATATCCTTTTTGTAGTCTACAGCTTCAAAGTATACTTCCATTTGGGCCCTGACTTGTTCCAAATAAGTTTTTAGTTCTGGACCTACATTGTCTAATGCCGGTTAAGTGACATCCAGGACTCAGTACGCCCTTTCGCTCGTCTGATATAGTTGGTGGATCACGAAATCTCCGGTGGCTCGATGTTTGCCCACTTCCCCGTCCAGGTCTCCGAGGTCTATGTTGAGGCTCTTAATCTAGGCTTCCTATAAGGCTTTAAGCTCTGCCAGTTAGCAATCTTCTCAGCCACTAGTAGACTTGAATCCTGGTATTCAAATGTAATTTCCTCCAACGATGGCCTATAGACTATATCTTGGATGGTACCAAACTAACGAACCACCGAGTTTGGATGATAACCTATGTACCTATTAATACTAATTATAGGAACAGCCTGAAAGTTTCTGCAGGTTAGGATGACCTTGTTACAGTAACTCCATCTAGTAGTCTAGAGGATGTTGTTGGCACTGAAGCTCTTGAGTACTTTTACCCAACTGTGGCTGGTGAGATCATCAGGTAACTTTATTCTTTCTATGCAGGAATCTACGAGATCTGCTTGCTGGGCCAAAGATTTTCGAACCATGTTCAACCTGAAACATTTGAGATAGCTCACAAACCAGATCAGGATGAGGTTGATATTCGAGCGGAGAATTCCATGACCCTTCTTTTTGACGAAATTCAGGTTCCGGATCTATTCAGCTAGTAGAGCCAGGATATAAGACTTCCCTTCTAGAAATTGGGTCACCAACTCTGCGACTTTGTAATGGATATGAAAGATCCTAGTAGGGAAGAGTACTAAAAATACCGGTTGGCCCAGCCTCAAGATTTAGCACATATACCCCGCTGGTTAGTGATGAGGCCTACAGAAATTGGGTGTATTCTTCTAAAGTGGGCATAATCTCATGCGGCCCGATAAAGAAAGCCACGGGCTCGATTTCCCATAAATGGAGGATAGCCCAAATCAAAGGCAGGTTGATTCCCATCTTCATCAGTGACAGGATGGGCCCTATCTTTTACTAGATGAAGGTCTGTTCCTCAGGGTCGTACGAAGTGAACTAGTAGTCCAGTACCAATTTTGGATCCAAAGGTTTGCAAACCCGGATTTCCTTGCAGAGGAGACAGTCGATTGCGGGACTAGCCATTTATTACAACAGAAATTTCTAATTACACAAAAAAAAAATTTACAAAGTACAATTGATTCTATTACAAGTAAACGTATCTGAACTCCAAAAAAGAACAAAAGAATTACATTATTAATCAATTATCAGCCCTTGACTTCATGTATGCAAATAAGTAGGTTCTAATAGGTCCCCAAGCTCTAAGACCTCCCACATTCTCGAAGAAATGGATCTCAGGCCATATCAAAGCATTGGGTGGGGTAGCCTAATTAGCTCCGAATGGTAATCATATCACTTTACCCGAAACCTACACAATGGCCCCCCATTCTAAGATCCTAAGACAGCTTGAGTCTAACCATATCTAATCACACGATATGCATGCATGCAAACTCAACATGAGTAAAAATAAATAAACTATAAACTTCATTAAATCCCTGAAAGGTTAGTATCAGTGATATCTCACGGTATAACAGTTAAAAGACAACTGGAAATGGTGATTTTAGAAAGTTCAAGTGGCTAGCCTACTCACTAATCCCTAGTAGAGTCGTCATCTTGTCGAGTTTAATTTTAAAATTTTCATTTATGTTCCTAATTCGATTCATATTAGATCATATGCTCATTCAATATAAATCCTCAACTTAAACTATGAAGTTTTTATTTATTTGGAGTCGCCACCCAACTGAAATTGGGAAAAATTATGGAATTAGAACTAATTGAACGGATTAATTCTAATTCAAATAACTAGTTGACGAAATCTCCTCTTTTTATTTTTTATAAATGAAAAAGAGGAAAGGAAAACCAGAGATTCTCGACTCGGGGGCTATCCTATTAAAGCCTAAAATTACTACCTTATCCTTCTGAAATCTGGGTCATATTCTGATATTTTTAAAAACTACACTAATAATGATTTGGAAAAAGATTTTTTTTATTCTTTTTAAAGTTGCCCCATAAGGGTGCCTACATACCCGTTATTCAAGATCAAACAAGTCGTAGTTCACTTTTTATGAAAAGCATTAGTGGATTAGTTTAATTTTAATTACGAAAACGTGTCAGGTTTATATTTATTACCATTTTCAAGATTTTGAAAAAAATTAAGCCTAAGCTTTCTTATTTTATTTTCTAAAAAAATAATTGATTTAAGGAAAACTAGTTCTAGATTTATTTTGAAAAATATTTTTTCTAAGTGATAAAAATGATTCAGATTCATATTATTCTAACTAAATCTAATTTAATAATTTAATTTTAAAAAATTTATTTTTTATTTTTATATTTTATTAGACATATTTATTTTATTTATCAAAATTCAAAAACCTAATTAAAATCTAAAAAAACCTTTCTTCTTTTTTATTTTTGAATTATTAAAAAGAAATTTCTTTATTTCTAAAATAATAATAATAACCTAATTAAATAGATAAATAAAGTAAATAAATAAATGAAATGAATAAGAAATAACCAACCTGGGTGAGGTCACCATTCAAGTCGGTCGCACGGGTTGGGTCGGATTCGCAGGTCAGATCTTGGGCGTGACCATGTGTGGCAGCTAGGATTGTCGCCGGCAGTTGTCTTCGATGGCTGTGGAAGCGCGGAAAAGTGTTGGCTTAGGCTTTGCTGGAACGAGAAACTCAATGGTGGTGGTGTTTCTCTTCAAAAAACCACCTTAGGGTGATAGTTTGTGGCTACGACAAGGGCTTAAGAGAGAGAGAGAGAGAGAGAGCTCCGGTGGTTTTCCCTTTTTTTCATGTGTTTCACTTCCCCTCTTCTTACTTTCAATTCCCTCTTCTTCTTTTTTCCTTCCGACCTCCCCCTCCGACCTCTATTTATAAATGTTGAAGGTCGGTGGTGGATGAACACGGATCTTAATCGTGATGGGGGATTCATTTTTATCTTCAAAATGTGATGTTCATATTAGAGTCATTTTTTGGATTTATCTAGTTTATTTTTGTGATAAATCCAAAAAGATTCAAAAATCGATTTAGATTTGCCCGAATTTACTCTATTTTCTCCTCGCCTATTTTTTTTGCCTGTTGAAGGGAGGAAGAAGATGATCACATTATTGGCACATGATTCTTCCCGCCTAATGGCTTGCTACCACGTGGCAACTAAAAAGAAAGAAAAAAGAAAACGACACAAAGCGCCTCTCGTGAGATTTGAACTCGTAACGCACCCTCTCCCGGCACTCTCTAGGCCAATGCATCAAATCTCAGTTTTTATATTGCACACAAATTGTATTTAAGCGTGGCAATTTTTATTATTTTTGTATTTTTTTGAAATTCTAAAAATTTATAAAAATTATTTAACCTCTTTTATTATTATTTCTGCCATTATTTTCTAAAATGGGTATATTTTTCCTATTTATTTTATTTTTATTTGTTACAAGTAGAATTTTCAATAAAATAGAAGATACTCACTTCCCTTTGAAAAAATAACTTGACTAATGTAAAAAAAACTAACATTTTACAGAAAAATAAGAAAAATTCAATAAACTATTTTTTTTTCAGGGTCGCGCTAGAGGATGTGTACCTGAAATTCATGATCAAGCCACGATAGCCCCTTTTTTATTAAAAAAAAAAACTCTTTTAAGTTAGTGGCTCTTTTCTAATTTTCAAAATGTTTCGATTTTTATGTTTTTTTCTTTTTTTCACTTTTTATTTATTTTTTTTCTTTTGTTGAATTATGAAGGAACCTAATTTAATGAAAAGGGTCATTTTATGAATGTAATGACCTATCTCTTAAACATCCTATTTAACTAATTAGAATATACCATCTTGATAGTGTGGTATTGTTATGTTAGGCCTAAAGCAAAATAAGACAATTTTTGTTTTAAAATCAACACTTACTATCGCATTCCACATTATAACATAACCACTTAGGATCACTTGTAGCCAACAATACATTTAGTGCGATCAATCTTTAATATAAAATCCAAAAGTTCATGCCTAACTAGTGAATCAAGACTTGCCATAGCATATGCTAATGTCACTTATGAAAACTTGACTAATTAGGAACCTAACTCACCTGTTCCTTTGAGCTCCATACTATTAGCTTTACTAGTATTGTGATTACAAAACTATAATTAGAATATTACAATTGTTTCTAAATTTACATTATATTATGATGACATTCCTTGAGATTAGGAAACAAAAATGTAGAAAAATGAGTGGAATATGAAGATTAAAAGTTAAATAAAAATCAATAAGAAAATAATAAATAGAGATAAATAGAAATGTTAATATGGCTTTAAATTAAAAAATACTACTTAATTTTTATTTTTTAATAAGAAGCGGTTTGACTTGAATTAAAACGATTCAGTTTAATTACTGTAAATCATTTAGACTTAATCGAAATATATTAAATAAAAAAACTATATTTTACGATTCAATACAATTTGATAAATAACTTTAAAGAAGCTATAAGACACCTTTACACCTGAATATAAACTATTTAAGAATACATATTTCAAAAATTTAGAAATAAAATTTATTATATGATGCATTTGCCAGTCTAATGGTAACGTACTCTATTTAGAATCGACATAGTGAGTTATGACATCAGCCTCCATTGTGACGTTGTCTCTCTCCACTCTCGCGAACCATTCGTTTCTCTCTCTTTCTGTTTGTCCCTCGGACCTCCACGATTTGCACTTCCAATCTCTCTCCCTCTCTCCCTCTCTCTCTCTCACCCCTCTTAGGTTTGGGGTTTCAGCATTATACACCAACTTATGCTCTCCTACGTCGAGCCAAAGGTAAAAAGCTGCCAGGTTTTCATTCTTTTCTCTCTCTTTCCTTCTCCAATTTTTAACTCTGTACCCCATAATCTGTTCATTCCCAATTTAACGTGCGTAATTGTACACTTAGACGGTGAATTACTAAAGAGTTTTTGAAATTTTCCTTTTATTTAGTGCAAATAATGGCTTTTTGTTGAGGGTATTGCTTATTGTGGTTAGATATGATCTAGAGTGGGTGAAGATTTTATCTTGCAATTGTGAAATAACTTGTTCAATTTTATTATTAGGTGGTTATTCTAACGTACTTAATACAGTCTGGTTAGTCTAGGAAACACCCGATTAGGTGCTCAAGGATAGAGTTTTTCTACACTCATTCGGCGGTACGGTCCGGCTTTCTGCCAATCACATGATGCCATGAATTATAACAATTTTATCCGGCCTCAGTTTTTCTTATTTGTTCACACACGACATTTGTGATTGCTACGAATACAAACCGGGACACAAAATGGGAACTGAAGAACTTTGTCCGGGGGCTCCAGTATAGAGTTTCCTGTACTCGTTCATCGTTTCCGTTGCTCCAGCTAATCACAGTCTGCATTTTATGATAAACATTCAATTTGACCTTGGTTTGGTCTTTTTATTTATACATGACAGTCTTCTAGGACAACAAGTGGGTACTTGAAAAACTTTGCCAGTGCTCCTAGCATTTTAGACTTATTGGATTAGTAGGGCACATTTTCCTGCATATATCGCTCTGCTGAACCTAGTGCGGGGAGCCTGCTACTTTTGGATTGCCTGGGTACCTGTTGGGTTGTTGGCATAATGCTGATTAATATGATTTGATCCTTTGAGGAATTGTGTAGACTTGTCTGTTTTTGTTTATATTTTGAATAACACAGCTATCAGATAGGCAAGCCTATTCATGTGTTAACTATTTCCTATAGGTTGCAAGTTTTTATGAGGTAATTGTAATCTGAAGATAATTACTTGGTGTTCTTGAAATGGAAGAGTCAGTGGATTTCTTGCCTCTTCTCAATCCAGACATGTCTTCTAAAATACTCACGACTTTGGATGACCCTTCTGATCTGGTCCGAGCAAGTTGTGTTTCTCATTCTTGGCATGAATTCGGTAAGTTTGCTTAGTCAATGATAAATTCTTTTTTTGTATGATATCATGCTGTAGAACTCTATGTTTACCTACTTGTACTTGGGTTATTGGAAAATCACGAAGTTGGCATCAAGCAAGCTCTGAGCTATATGTTTATGAAAAACCTCTTCCTTTAACCATCACATGCCAAAAGACTTCTTTTTCTTTTTTGATGGTTACCATCCAAAAAAACTTGCTAGGAACTAGCACAAAGCTTATGCATTCAGACAGCCTTTAGAGCACCTTAAGGGTGGATTTTTCTGCCTTGTTTTGCAGTTTGAAACCCCAGATTGAGTACTAGCTTCCCTTTTTTGTTTTATATGGTACTGCACGGCATCTGTTCACTTGGTTAACACTTTATAAGATGTTTGTGGAGACTCAATCCAGGCACTGCACCTTTTTTGTGTAAATATTGGTGCTACTCTCTCTGTCTATATTTTTGAGCAAGGGAAAAGAGGTTGATTTTTTTTTGTTTTTTTTTTGGGGGGGTGGGGTGGGGGGGTTGAGTGCATGGGGAAGGGTTCACAAGGTCATAAGTATTCGACTGGGAATAGTTCCACATGCAAGGGTAAAAAAAGACACTGTAAAATCATCGTTTGATAATTCCCCAGAAAACTTTCACTCTTGCAAATTACCTTGAGGGGGGTAAAAAAAAATTTATGAGGCTTGAATTGATTCTGAATCTTTTGCAGTGATCAGGAGTCGTCTTTGTAGGGAAATCTGTCTTACAATGTTTCCTCAACTATCTGGAGTTGATCATGTCACCAAACCGAGCTGCACTTCAGAAGTTGGCACTAGTGATTCTGATGAATGGGGAAATTTGAAAAAGGAACACTTGGTTTATGCTTTCCTAGCTTATTGTTCTAAAACCATCAGTGTTAGAGAGTGCATGTTAGAACCAATCAGTGCTTCTAGCACAGATAATTATCCACAAGAAGGTATTCATAACACACTGGAAAACAGAGACATTGTGGGAATGGGAAGGATACCATCATACTGGTCGAGTAAAGGACAAAAGAATCCAGATGTACCTGAGACCTTGATTTACAAATTGGTCAGTGATTTGTGTGTTATTACTGAAATTGGTGTCAAACCTTTCCAAGGTATCTTCCCAAAATTCTGCTAACTTTTTCTATGATGTATTTACATTTTACATTTAGTTTTACTGGGTAGAAATAATGCATCATTTGCATATGTGCAGCATACTTCCAGACAGGCCACCCAATATACTCTGCCAAGTGTTTTCGTTTTAGAATGGGCCATGCGAGAGACTCATTAGATGTGGGAGGTGATTTGATGGACCAATCCCACCATGATTCTGTTGATGAGAAGTTTGTATGGACTTATACCTCACCTGAGTTTCCAATGGCACAGGTAATCACTGCTCTCATAAGCCCTTATCTTAAATATATGTTATTACAGTCTACCACAAACCTCCCTCAAAATGCACTTGAGGAGAAATGGTTTGTGTTAGCGGATCAAGTAGAGGATCGCATTACAGGTTTGTTAACTATTATATTCTGTTCAACTAGCTTATTGCGTGATTTCCTTCCGTGTTTCCCTATGGTGACCATGTTTAGGACTCATTAGAGAGAACCCAAGATCTCAACAAGACAAGTTTTTGAGATGGAAAATAGGCTTGTTCTTTTCATTCTTTCATCATGATTTAAGTACAATACCTCAAGTGTGGTTACTCACACTAACCACCACGCTATTTTCTCTCTTTTCTGTTACTAACCACACTCTACAAACACTCACAATCAGACCACCTCAAAAACCCCACTAACTACCCAACACATATCCCATACCTCACGTAACACATACATAAACTCACATACAACATTCAGAACTTCACTAGTTCTAACAACACGACTTATTCAGAACCCCACTAACTGTAGCAACATGACTTATTTTGGCCCCCTCTTGTTCCTGCCTTTGTAGACACGTAAGAGAGTGGAAGTGGGCTGGCTGCTCATGTGGCTCCCCCCCTCAACAAAGTGCATGACCTCATGCACAAAAGCAAGATAACACTGGAACATCATGGTTGCATCTTCCCAAGAAGCTTCAGCTAGAGAGTAGCTGTCCCAATGAATTAACACTTAAGTCTAAGAGTTGGTGGTGCGCACGTCTAGGACGGCTTTAGGCAATGGAATAGTTTGTCCCTGGCTGGTAAAAGGGACATTAGGCTGCTTGGGAGCTTGGCCAACGAATTTTTTGAGGAAGGAAGCATGCAACACCGGGTGTAATTTACTAGATGGGGGTAATTGCAGTTTATACGCCACAGAGCTAACTCAAGCTTCGACAGGAAATGGTCCATAATAGCAGGGAGACAACTTGTGAACCCTTGTAGCTGATAAAGAGGATTGGTGATGGGGCCATAAGGGAAGAAGAACTAGGTCGCCTGGGTTGAAGGAAACCTCCCTGTGCTTCGAGTCATATTGAGCTTTCATTAGTTGTTGAGCATGAGTAAGCTAGTGATGCAACTCCACAAGTACCTTATCACAATCAAGCATGGCTTGTTCGACAGCTTCAATCTTGGTTAGTCCTGTAGTGTATAAAATCAGGCGCGGAGGTGGGTGACCATATACCACTTGGAACAGGGTAGATTTTAGAGCAGAATGGTAGCTGGTATTATAATAATACTCTGTCCAAGGAACCCACTCAGTCCACCGTCTTGGTTGATCTCCTGTAAAACTTCTCTAGTACATTTCAATGATACAGTTGACAACTTCCATTTGGCCATCACTTTGGGGGTGATATGCCAAGGAAAACGAAAGTCTCATGTTACTGAGCTTAAAGAGTTCCTTCCAAAACAGACTGGTGAAAGTAACATCTCAATCACTCACAATAATTTCTGGTAAACTGTGAAGTTGAAAGACCATATAAAAATAAACTTTAGCAACCAAAACTGCATTATAAGGGTGGCTCATTGGAATGAAATGAGCATGTTTAGAGAAACGATCAACAATGACCAGCAAAACAAATATACCATGAGAGTGTGAAAGTCCATCAATGAAGTCCATGGAAATATCGGACCAAATTTGCTACGGATCCAGCAGGGATTGAAGCAGACCAGTGAGTTGTAAGTGTTCTGCTTTATGCTGTTGACAGGTTGTACAAGTGCATACCAGGTCTTGGACATCGTCATCTCATACCTTTCCGATAAAAATCGTGGCTGACTCAGTACAATGTGCATTGATGACCCCTATGGCATCAGTCATGGATGGCATGAACAATAGTAGCGCAAAGGGCTGAAGTTGGCTTCAAGTAAACTCTAGTTTTATAAAAAATCAGTCGTCCTTTAATGCTTCAATCTGACCCTGCTTGATTGGCTTGTATACATCGACTAAGGTCTTGTAAAGTTGGAGAGTTGGATGCAACTGTGGGGTGGAAATTGCAAAACTCTCAGCTCTTGTTTCATCATGGCGAGAAAATGCATCAGGCACCCTATTGTTCTTACCAGCCTGGTACTCAATATCAAAATCAAACCCCAATAGCTTACTGATCCAGTGTTGCTGAGGAGAGGTTGTGCCCTATTGTTCCAACAAAAACTTTAGACTGTAATGGTCAGTCTTGACCACAAACTTCCATCCCCACAAATAGGCCCGCCAATGGCGTATCACCTTAGTCAATCCAATCAACTCCTTTTTATAGGCTGGTAACTTCAAATGTCATTGTGCAAACAGACAACTGAAAAAGGAAATTGGTTGATTTTCCTGTTGCAAGACAGCTCCTATTCCAATATCCAAGGCATCACATTCCACAGTGAAACTTTGAGACATCATTTTTTTGTACATAAAATCTCTCTATGATGTTGAAGTATTAATATAATGTTGATTGCTCAAGATCAGCTGGTTTACAGCGAAAACCAGATTTAAAGCATGTGCATATCGAATGTTCAAATTTTCATTCTTTCTCTCTGGGATGTGACCAAATTATTTGAAGGATTCAATTTTTGGAGGATGTACTGCATTGGAACCACTGCAGATGCACCTCACACGCATATCTGTTCATTTTTTTTATTTGGGTAATTGTGTGTTCTGTTTTTCCCTTTTTCTTTCTTTTCTATCTATTTCGTCAAGCATGGTAATTCTGAGAGTTTTTCATTATGGCCTTGAATATTTACACAGGCAAGGTATAAGGGTCTTACAGCTCTTACCTGTTCGGTTCTCCACTGATACTTGCTTTCCTTTGTCTTTTTACAAAGAAAGTGACTGGTAGGAGCCCAGTAGTAAACAAGTGAACTGGGAACTAATATTCTATTACCAACACTAGTACACGATAACAAAGGAAAGCAAAAATTAAACACACAGGAGCGAATTGAATAAGAGTACCTGAGCACTTGCTCAGCTGGAGTTCTCGTTCTCCGCACAGCAGGCTAGCTAACGTGTATACACTCTGCCTCTTCTCCTCTTTCCTTCTTTTTATTCTCACCCTTCCCCTCCTCCACGTGAGCTTGTGGTCCTCACCAATTCTGTTTCAATTCTGTTATCCTCTGCCCCTTGCTTATCCACGTCAACCATTACCTCTCTCTCCTTGTCCACTGGCCACGTCAGATACTATCCCTCTCTCCTCATCTACTAACCCATGTCAGCTACTGCTCTTCTTACTCTTATTCATGTGTATACCCCTCTTACTACCTTTACTATATAATATCTACTATATAGTATACTAGTATATTATTATGGGTTATTATTTTATTTTTCCCTCCTCCTTTGATACACTTGGAGTGGTGTATCCGAAGCCCCTTTTTTATGCATCATATCAGTGACAGTGCAGGGTGCATCAGAAAGTGTGTTTATATCTGACTGGTTGAGGCTTGCCCTATGTGTCCTAATTTAGGCATCCGAAAGTGAAAATATAAATTTTATTATGCACACAACTTACTTTGTGTTTCCCATAGAAACCTTAAATCATGAAGTGTTTTGGTGGGGGAATGTGATGAAAGCTTCTGATAAATGTGCATAGTAGAGGGTCATAGGCAAAAATGGGTATGCAAAGGAGTGATCTTGCACCCTCCCAGTGTGAATATTCTTTTAGAATGTGATCTTAGAATACATTACTTTGTTTCTCACCCTTGTAATAGTGATGAAACACTGATGTTCGGTTCTTATTAACAGGTAAATTACTTGCAGATGTTTAAGCTTCGCCAGCCTGTTCTTTGTGTTGGAGGATTTTTGCTGATTGAGTTGCTTGGAAGGGTGCAGAGACAAGAAATGGATGACCGGTTCTACATATGGTCTGTCCTGCTCTCACATCTTCATTATTTTTCTATATATAGATTGTTATTGTGATGACAGCCTGCACCCATGGTATTGTGCTTGAAATATTTTTGGAGATTTCTTCTTGTTTATTTATGGCTGAGTAACATAATGCTTGAAGTTTTGATGGAAAAGTTTCTAGCTTTCTGTCAAATTGTATTTGATAGCTGTGTGATTGGAGTTACTTCTGATAATGTAAAGATGCAAGTGTTCATTCTCTGATGTAAGTGTTTGCTTGTGAACTTCTTGGGTTTACGTTCTCCTAAATAACATTTACTATTGCTTAAATGATCCCTCCTACAGTAGCTAGTTGAAATTGTTGTTGCTCAGATTAAACCTTAATTCTATTGCGACCTCTAATTGCTTAGATGGGATTTGTTGCCTGCAATTCATTTAATTTAGAGTATTGTGGCATTGAAAATTTAAAATATCTTCATTTTCAAATATTATCACTCTTGGCTTCAAACTGTGTCTATGTCTATTTTCACTTTGTTATTAGCAGGAACTCTTCCTATTGCTGAGGTTCAGGAGGTTGAAATTTCCTGCTAACCAGATCTTGACATCAAGATTGCTTGTTAGCTACCTTATAAATGGTCTGTACTTTTTGGAGTTGATGTACAATTGATTTAATTGAACGTGCATACTACACTACTCATTGTTTTATTTTACTGAACTTTCAACTGTTTCTTATGCTCTTTTCTCTGTACATCTACCCATCTGCACTGGTTTTAAAATATTTGTCAATGGGGAAAAATGTAATCACATGCAACTTGTCCATAAATGTAAGTATGTTGAAGTACACTTTTGAAAAATCTATTATATGCGATAACAGATAAGCTCTCACCGTTACTATATTTTATCTTTTTTTCTATGAATGAAGCTAGATTTATGGGCATCTGCTACCCATGTACTGTGCTAGAAAGCTACACTTGTACCATACTTTGGCATACATATGGTTTGATTGATTTTTGCTTAGATCCTTTTGGACAGCTATAAAAGAAAAAGAACTGGAATGTGTGCTTGGTTACTTCAAAGAGTTTTGAACGGCTTTAGTTTATCATGTCCTTGCATGTGTTAACTTTGTCTTCGGTTGAACGTTCTACTGAATCATAAGTGGCAGTTATCACACTCAAGTAATGTTCTGGCCACAAGGATTGCTGTAGTGGTAACTAGGATTCATTTGTGTTGTTGATTGATGCTTATGGCAGGAGAGAGCTACATTATTGCAAAATTTCTTTTGTCAAATGATATTAGCTGTACTCCTAATGTTTGGAGTATAATTTCATTCTTGTAATCGACTTCACTTCTTGCAGTATTTCTCATGTGCAAGTGTTGGGTCGCCCATTGTCATCCTTCAGAGTTGAACCACTTGAACCTCCCGGTAGGTTTGTGCTTAAACTTCAGAGTTACGTGCCACAGATCTTGCCTGAAGCCACTCCTGCCCATGTTTCAACTGTTGAGAGGCATGCAAGATATGTGGATCTGATATTCAACATGTTACATGGGAATGTAAGAGGTGTTGAATGGGATGAAGGTGAAGAACTTGTGTAATCAACTAGGCAGTACAGTATTTTCCTTTCTGTTTCTTTTTCTTGTTTTGCAAAATGCAAGGGAAAGGCTGCGTACATATGCATCCTCCTTACCCCATTAGCTGGGGACCCCTTTGTACTCTTCTTCTTCTTCCTTCTTTTTTTTTTCCTCCGTTGTCTGGTATTTACGATCATGCCAGTCTCATTCTTCTTGTCACTGCCACTCTGGATTAAGAGAGAGTAGAAGTTGTAGATCCTCTTTTGTCGTCTTTCTTTGGACTTCTGAGTGAACATCTTCCAGTGGAGAATGATGGGAATGAGGGTCAAAATGATGCAAAATCCGACTGTCACTGTTCATAGCAGACTTCTCCAATGACTGCAATCTGCTGAAAGCTCCTTGGCAGTGTGACTGGAACTTAGCATTTCCAAGTTTTGCTCTAAATCTAGCAAAGAACAAATTGCCAAATGCACGGGAAGCTACTATTAAAATATGCACATAATGGTTACTGATCAAGGACAGCTTGAGCTGCTGCAAATCAGCCGAGGTTGCATTTGGTTTACAAGGAGTGATTTAACAAATCTAACTGGTGAAGGATATGCGTGTGATATAGATCCGAGCGATCTTGAGACTTCCTACGAAGGTCAATCTCTTCAGGAAGTTGTTTCTTCACCGGCTTCTATTTTTAATTGTGTTTTTCTTCCGGTTTATTTAGTAACAATAGGTACTGACGGCTGATGATGTACTACTGTCTATCGTCTTAAGTCGCAATCTTGAAAAAAAAAAAAATAAATCAAATGTAAAGATTGAGGCCTTGAATAATTTCATTCATGGCAATGACATGATCTCTTTGCTATTATTGTATTGCATGCATGCATCGGGCTCATGGCAATTTGTTGGAGTTGTATGTGGACCTTAAAATCAAATATTCCTCGGTTGTGTTGAGAGATTAAAATTTACCATGAGATCCAAGATTAGTGAGAGTTCCCTGAAAAATATCAGGGGCTCCTTAGAAGTGGGAAAACTCTATTTAGTGTATTTGTAAGATCCATATCTGCTTGTTCCATTTTCGTTGGTTCCAATGGTGTCTGCTCAATTTTGCTTGGGTCCATGTTATCTAAAGGAGAAGGTGGTGTTCCAATGATCTCGTTCAATTTCGTTGTTCCTAGTGCTAGTCTGCTTATCAATCTCAATCCAATCACCCTCTTGACAATGCTTTCGTTTCGTCCCCAACGCTTTCATCAAGAGCAGCTTGTTTCCCTGTCGAAAAACGAGGTTAAGATATTATATACTATTATTATATTCCAGTATTGGGAAGCCTTTTTTCCAAGCAGTCTCTTAAATAATGTATAAATAGTGAAAAGTATATTTTTAGTGCTTAATATTTATTTAGTTTTTTTTTATTTGAGTCTTAACTTCTTTTTTATTTAAGTTATTAACATTTTAAAATTTTTATGAAAATAGAACTTTTATTAAATAAATTAATTTTTCCATCCATCCATGATACATCTCTACTTCAAATAGGTCCATAGTAAATAGCTTGGCAAAATAATCATATATTAAACTTAAGAAAAGGGGCCCAAAAAAAAAAAGGTTATACTCTAATCACCTTAGCCAATTAGTCCAAGGCCAATCAAAGGATTATATATATTTAATATGTATAAAAAAAATTAATGTATTTAATAAAAATCCTATTTTTGTTATGTTTTCAAAATTTCGAGAACTTACATAAAAAGGGGAAAAAAGGATGGGAGGAGGAGGATGCTAAGGACTTAAATCGAAAAATAGATAAATATTGAGAACTAAATATATATTTATTCCTATATCTATATTTGAGATAAGTACTATCAAAAGAATAAACCTTATTGTAAGGAGTACATTTAATCTATATATACATTGTTTGATAGGCCTTACTCCAACTAAGTACATTGCTTAGAAGGGAATGCCACTAGGCTGGGTTTTATAAAACCTAAACCTAACTTACTATCTTATAAAGTTACTCATGAGCTACCCTCTTGATAGGGATTTTTCAATCTCATTTATGATTTGACCCGACCTATTAATGTGCTTATCGAATTACATGTTTCCATATTTTCTTCATAAAATCACAAGTTAAAATTAAACAATATAAACCACTAAGAGAGTGAGAGTGGATAAGAGTATTAGGATTTCATTTCAAAACTCAAAATAGAGAAGTAATATCTTTATTAATTATGAATTTTTTAAATTACATAGTAAACTTTAAATATATTTATGTATATTAATTATTTTTAATTAGATTTGGATTTCTTATTGGGTTTTTTCTAAGTCTCAAAAGTTGATCTAAAACCCTACAAAATTTTAAACCCTTTCTCAGAACCCATCCCAAAACCATACAAGATCAAATCTTATAAGGTTTTTATCAAATCAGACAGGTTGGATATCTTATAATTATCTATTAAGTGACATCACTAAGAAAGGCTCCTTAATATATCCAAGAACTCTTGGTTCTATTAGACAGAAACATTTCCTGTTCGAGCATGCAAACCATTAAAATTAAGATTTTAAATAATTGCAGTTTAATTTCATATTCCACAATCTACTAAGTCTAGCCTGTTCTCTTTATCTTTCTCCCACACATCTCCTCGTCGCTATTATTACTTCGCCATCAGTCTTACCGGTTGTAGTGACTGTTTAATTATTGCCCATGTCTATATTGACTCCACTTTTAATAAGAGTAGCACTTTTAGCTTTTGGTTTCCTCCTAAACTCCAATTTCTAGAATTTTAAATCAAAAGTGAATATAGAAGCAATTTCGTGCTTCCCTATATAAAAGCTCATAATAACCTTATTCAAACTTCAACGCAAATAGTAAAACCACTTAGGTTTTTTTTTTTTTTAATAAAAACCGAATAATTTGTATGGATCATTTTTTCGTTTAAGTTTGTCACTTCATGTTTTACATTAAATCCATAAAACAACAATACCATGAGTTTCTTATTAAATTAGCTATCATGTTTTTTATCACATTAGTCTGTACATTTAACCGCTATGTTAGCATTTTTATATTTTAATATAGCTATTATTATATATAAGCATATAGTAAATTTAAGACAACACTAAAAATTTTTATTATTATTACTTTCTTTTAATAAAAACTTGATAGTTATAATATATTAGATTTAGAATCTTTTTAATTGATAAACAAATTTAAGCCCTACATAACATACACTTATTAAATAGGACAGATTATGGTATGGCTTTGGGTTTCCATACAAAATCAATGTAAGTTCATTTTACGGAGGTTTGACCCCATGCAAATTGTCATACAAGATCATCGAAGATTCCGAAACTCTTCACAAATGCACGCAAAATTGTGTTCACCCGCAACAATAATCAATTTAACGAGAAAAGGAATCACTCGAAATGGCATAACATCAGATAACAAAGATCGGCACACCAAGATCAGTCAACCAAATGCAATAAGCAAGTAAAACAGTAGGAAACAGTTATATCCTCCCAAAAGCATTTGACGCATTCGAACGGTCGAGCTCATATGAATCCAGAAGATACGTGTGCTGATAAGCAGATTATTTCATTTACGGGAGCTTGGTATAATGCAACAACATGAACAGAGGTGTAAATGACAAAGGAACTTCGTTGTCACCCCCAACCCATCAGTTCACAAATTACCAGAAAGCTTACACCGAGACTAATATGCCTCAGAGGTCTAAAATAATTATTATAATCATATCAAGCTGTCCACGAACCAGGATTTTCCCTTTCAAGATGTCTTTGACTTGGGTGGTGATGGAAGTAACTGCATAATAGCGGTAATATGTCTCCATTAGAAACTTCAGTCAGAGTCACAGATACAAAAGGCATGAGCCTAAATCGCAATGCAGCTGGGGCAGTAGGGTATAGAACTTACCTGATAACAAGAAATGAGAGACGTGACAAATCCAAAAGCTCCTGTGACTCGAGGAGTAACTTTCTTGGGCGCTAGTTGGAGAAGCCCAACTGCCACCACGATATCCATGGCCGACTTGATCAGGGCCAGAGACCTCTCATTCGATTTCTGAAGCTTAGCACGGTATTGCTCATTCTGTATTACCCACCAAAAAAAAAAAAGGCAGGGAGATTGAGGATCATGGCAAGCATTAGGACCAGAAAGTATGGGAAGAAGATGGAGTTGAGTGTAGAAAGAGATCATGACATGCCTGGCACTTATCACTGTTCTTTAGATCTTTCTCTAACCTTTTCATCGATGCTGAAAGCCTTCCAATCTCACCAATCTTATTAATAGAGTAGAAGAAACTAAGTATATTACTTCCATCTTTATCTTCTGTTGGAAGGCAGCGAACTATAAAAAATAAAAACATAAGACAAATGCAACATACCTCAACCAAGGTAGAGCAGACCGAGGAACCCATCCAACAGAAAAGGGAAATACGACCGATCAGCTCAGTACGTTCTTTGCTCTATAACCAAGCAAGAAATCTGAATTTCCTTTTTCTTTAATGTTTTATACAATGCTTGCAAAGGTAAATGTTAAAGTTGGACGAACCTTGTAGATGCCAGATCTACCAAGCCAGACAATTTGATCAAGAAAGAAGAAAGTAGACAACAAGGCATTCTTTGACTGAGAATGAGCAATAAATACCCAAAAATCAGAAACAAGATGATGAAACCTTGAAAATGAATTATACACCGGACTTGTAGTACCTTTCCAAGTAAAACAAGAGGAAGGGGTGTTCCTTGAGGAGATGGGCTAATGAGAGCATGGAGATCATTGATGAACTGCAAATTCACAATAGATCAACTCGAGAAATGTCATATGTGGGAAATGAAATATGCACGCTGGACTCCATTCATGACTGAACAAGGAAGTACATCCACGGGATAGAAATAAATAAATAAGTCAAGCAACCAGAGCAAGCTTGTCCAAGAAGACCTTATACCGACCTTAAAAAGACGAAAGACTTTCCTAGCCAAGCTAGTTGATTTATCAACATTTTGGGCTGTGCCAGGCTTTCCATCACTCAAAAATTTTGAACCATACTGTATGGCACGGCAAATCTTGTCCCTTGCTTCAGCCTTATTCAAATAGAGTACTGCAAGAGCAAGTTCTGCTCTAGCCACATCCAGGGAACTCATCTTTTATCTCAAGAATACCTGCGAAATGAAGCCTGCTTTAGTCTCCCATAATTGAAGATTCATTTCATGTCAAAGAAAGTTTTCTATTTGTTGCATCAGACACAAGGTAAACGTAGAGGAACAATCAAAACAAGAAGAGATTACAAAGCTTAGCCAACTGTTGTAGGAATAGTCAAATTTAATTCCAAGGGGAAGGGAACACATAAATTTTATGCTTATAGGTATCCCCCTCTTTGCATATGAAAGAAAATGGGATTTACCTAAACAAGTTCCTAGTGAGGCTAACCAAGACCAGTTCCTGATGAGATAAATTGTGCAAGGCAGAAGGATGGTGCAAGATGAAAAATATCTACCTTAACAAATGCACTATTACTTTAGCATACAACTCCATTCCATTACAAACAAAGGCATTAGTCGCGTAAATATGGCATGTGCAGGTTCACCACCAACACAGGTCAACCAAAACAAATTAGGATGCATTCAATAAAATGCCTTGAAATCCTACAGACAGTGATACATTGATCGATTGAAAACAACCGTCATTTAAATAAGAATTATTCTATTAACAATAAGGAAAATGGCTTCTGTCAAAACAAGTGAAAATCATGTCCTTTGCTCTCAGACACTGCCAATGCGGATACTAATCACTTCCTCTAGTCACTAGCTACGACCATCAACTTTTACTCCCACCAACACCAAGCACCACCGGCCGTTGGCCTGTTACTAGTTAACAGTACTGTTTTTTATTATCATTAAAGAAAAATATACGAAATCCTAACTGAATTCGGACACAAAAGATTCTACTCAAAAAAAAAAAAAAAGAAGCTCGAGAACGAACAGAAAAGAAATGCTAATGAAGCAATCCCCAAATTCAAAAGGTGATAATGTGAAGAAAACCAACTTAAGTTGACTCTAGGTTTCAGCTCACACGATACCAGTTCATATAACTAAATAATCATTCAATTACTTTACTTTATGGTCCTCAGCTGATTCCATAGAATGGTGTATATAGCTGCAAGCTTAACTTAAGCTTTGAATAAGTTGGATGCAGATAAAATTCAATCCAAGCAAGTAAAATAAAAGCTATCAAAAACTTAAACCAATTTAATCAACATCAATACAATAAATAAATAAATAAAACAACAACATCCGGAACAGAAAAAACAAAGTAGCTAATGATTGAAAAGTACTACACAATATGAAATGTAACAAGAATAGTCATTAAAAGATTCTAACTTTACACATAACAGTAACAAATTATTGTCATATAATACCAATCAAAAAACCTAAAAAGACCCAGAAGCTTTTTTCATGGATTTTCTTGTATTAAAGTGTATGCAACACAAACAAAAGACAATACCATGCAAACACAGAGAGAAAGAGAGAGAGAGAGAGAGAGAGAGAGAGAGGGATGGAGAGGAAAAGTGCAGTACTAGGGTAAAGGGTATGCCTGGAAAGTGAAAAGGAACAACCTTTGATGTTTGCTTCTCTCTCTAAGTCTAAATATTGAGTAGTGCGGTTTGAGAGTTGTGGGGGAGTTAGGGAAAAGAGAGAGATAGAGGGAGAGAGAGAGAGAGCGGCAATCTTTGGTTGGATTGGGGTCAGCTGGTAAGTGTGATAGAGTGTGATAAGGGCATGTTTGGTTCTCTATTCTTCCAAAGAAACCAACAAAAACGCCACTGAAAACCACCCATAACAGCCAATGACAAAGTTTGAGATGAAGAGCTTGTGTTGTGCTGTGATGGTGTGCTTGAGTGTCAATTTTGATCTACCGCGTTTCTTTTCTGTTTTTTTTTTTATTTTTTTTTATCAAATTAAGATTAGTATTTTGTCAGGATAATGTTGTTTTTGTTTCCACGAGGATGGGGGCACGCATCTCAATGTTTTTCCGAAGCTGTGGCAACTAACTTTATCCGGATACATTCTCCATTCCCAACCCACCACCACTTCCTTTTTCGGCTGTGGCGTTTTATTTTATTAATTAATTAAATCCACTGTGCTAGTGATTGTGATATTTTGAAATAATAAAAAATCATGAGTAGAGCTGGTAATTGAGGTTGACCCACCCCGCTTGAAAAAAATGCTGAGTGGGTAAAAAATTTTGGTCCGCGGGGCAAGGCGAGCAAGTTCCCGTGAAAGCGGGTTGGCCCGCTGAGGCGTTGACCCGAAAAAAAAAATTGTTGTGCTAACGTGCTATGCTGTCAGCTGTGTCTGGTGGACTGTGATGACTAATGATTGACGACTGACGACGAGACAACGCCGACGCCGACTGAAGTGACGAGACAGGGATAGAACCGCAACAGCTGAAGACTTTAAACTTCGACGAGGAGTCAAGGACGACTGGAACGACACTCGACAGCACCGTCCGCAGCAAGCCACAGCATGCACGTAGCAGCACCAGCACAGCAGCAACCCACACCACACGGTCCACACCCACTCACACCATCACACTCAGTCACTCACACGAGACACTCAGTCACAGACCACAGTTGCAAGGTCGGGAGCTCCGTGATTCAAGACAAAGAATATAGGCTTGAGTTGCTTTCCCGAGTGAAAAGGTATAGTGGAATCTCCAAACGAACACTACGAATTTGTATGCTCGTGCTTTTCGGGAAGGCAGGTCATGTCAGTCCTTACATCTCGCCTGATCGTTTGCTGAGTGAATAGCAGTCAATGCTAGTTCCATACTAGCTAGTGGTAGTTCTATTACATCTCGACCAGCTACCTTCGATGTAGGGAAAAGGTATCGAGTTTCAATGAAGTCATAGTGTCACACCTCACACTCCCTCGGTCGTCATCCATTGTCCTCGAATCCTCGTCCAGCCGTTCCTCCACACTCACATACCAAAGACGACAGCACAGTCCTTGTCGTGGGTCGTTTGTCTTTACAGGTGGTTGCGGGCCAGCCCGCATTGGCCCTCAAGGCAAGGCGGACCTTTTGCTGACTCGCCAAACTTGCAAGCCACTGTTGGCCAACCTGCGATGACCCACAAATCAATGCTGATCGGGAGGGGCCGGCCCATTTGGCCTGCATTACCAGCTCTAATCATGAGTCGGCACTAATTGAAAAGTTATAAAAAAATATTTTAAGCTTCTAAAAAATTATAAGCTTTATATTTTAATCTCTTTTAACACGCACATGCAAGTTATTGTCTTAGGACAGGTTTGGAAGGTTTCTTTTAAAAAAAAAAAAGAATTGAGACTTTTTCTTTCCGTATCATTATAAAAAGGTCCGAAGGAATATTAAGCTAAAAAGTTAAATCACATACCCTACATTTGAAGTCATCGTCCTAGTGTTCATTTAGGAAACTATAATTGTAGTTTGAGTCTGGTGACAATTTGAAGGCAACTACGTTTTATGGTTACTTAAAGAGTTATTTTAGGTGCTATTAAAATCCCCACTTTTTCCTCTCTTTTTTTTTTTTTTTTTGGTTTTTTGGGCTTGGACCATGAGATCCCTATGGATAAAACGATTTGCCCAAGGCAAGAAACGGGTCGTGCTCAATTTACCCCGTACGACTTATGCGGTAGGGACGGGGATTATTTGTCCAAGCAACACTCCAAACATTGATAAAAGGAATAAGTTATTAAATTTTAAAATTAAAATTAAAATTTTTAAGTTTTATTTTTTTAATTCAAATTTATTTAATATTAAAATAATAATTTATATATAATATTATAAATTTTTCATACATAAAATTTATGAAAATCGTAACAAAATATATGAAATTAAAAAAAAAAATATTTCTATCTTAATTATTTCAAGTTTTACGATCTGACTACTTACCAAATAAGAGAAAAATGAGATAAAATAATATAAAACCTAAAGTTAAAGAGGAAAATGGGAAAAAAAAATAAGGAAAAGAAAGAGGGATAACATTAGGTTTAACATTTAATATTATTAACTTATAAACTTAAATTTCTTTCTTTTTTTTTGTCTTTTTTACTAAAATATTTATTACTAAAAAATTATAATGATACCATTCACTATTCATTCATTTATATTATTTAATAATATTTTATAAGATAAAGATAAAATATATTGGAATCCATACTTTATATATCTTGAAATATAAGTTTCAAGGTGAGTAAAGGGTAATAAGACTTCATATCATACTCTACCTTGAAGGAGAAATTCTGAAAATTCTATACTTAGAATCTACCATGTAAACCCTAATATCCACATAAAACCTACTTGGTCAAGCAAGATACAAGTAAATAACATGTACAACAACGTTACTCGCACACCCATAATTTAGTAGATAGCAAAATAAGCAGTTAGTATTACATTTATACTCTTCAACCAATAAATATCTATCATTGTGTCTTTTTTTTTTTATAAATGGCTAAATAATGAATTTGATAAATAAAAATTCAATTCAGTTTAGCATTTAGCAACTCAAGCTTTCTAAGTAAAAGTGAAAACCTATCCAAAGTTTATATAGTAATTTTGTTATAAACCTTTTTCTTTTCTTTTCTTTTTTTCATTTTCTCTACAAAGGGAATATGAGCATAAGTACATGAAACCCTACCATATACAATGCAATACCATTTATATTATCTAAGTATTAGTCTCAATAAAAATAGAATTAGGATTTTATGCAATCTACTGGAATGGTTGTCTAAAACACTAAACCACCATAATAAGTGATAGAACCATTTTATACTCAATCTTTATAGTATGAATTGTGTTAATTTATTATTGATTTTATAGAAATCATAAGGAAATGGTACTTAATTTTATTATGGTGATAAACCAGGTTAAATGGAGTCAAGAGTACGAATTCAAGTAAATTAGAGAAGTCATCTACAATTTGGATCAAAGGCAAGGATTTACACCGCCGGAGGAAAGTACATGGGCGTGTAGTTGAAGTACACGGCCGTGTACTTAGTTTTGAAGCCACAGGAAAATACACGATTGAAGTACACGACCGTGTATCTGTCTTGAAGAATCTACGGGAAAATACACGGTTGAAGTACACGACCGTGTATCTGTCTTGAAGAATCCAAAGGAAATACATAGTTGAAGTACACGACCGTGTATCTGTCTTGAAGAATCACCAGAGGAAGGCACGGCTTGACATCTGGCCGTGGTGGAAGACGTGGCACACACTGGACACGGATGAAGAATTGTAGATTATCCACAGAGGAAGACACGGCTTGAAATCTTGCCGTGTTGTAGGGCGTGCCAGGCGGACGATTATTCACTCCTCGAGATTTACATCAAAAAGGAAAGATATTTTCGTATCTTGCTAACAAAAGATCATCTGCCATTCCTTTAACAATATAAATAGAACTAACCCTAGAGGAGAAAGGAGAGTTTTTTCATCTTGGAGACAAGAAGGAAGGAAGGAGGCAGAGCAAGGAAACCGGGAACTGAGGCTTATTATGTTTTTACTTTTAATTTTCGTTTTGATGATGAATATGTGTAGCTAAGCAGATTTTCTAGCCAAAGGATCATTGAAGTTTAATTCTTCACGAATTGTGAGATCTAATTGAGTTGTCTTTAATCTATTCTTTGTTTTTAGATATTTATATATCTTCTAGAAGTTTTGTCAATATTATCTTTGTTGATTGGTATGAATTAGAGCTCTTCTACTCAATTAGCAAGTTAATATATTGTCAACTAGCACGTCAAATCCGTAATTGTTTGATAGTTCTAGTCTCTGTGACACAATAACATGTTTGATTATAAAATAGATGATCGAATTCATGTTATGGAGATATATGATCTTGTTTAAATAAGTTATCTTATAATCTACTGGCATGAATTTGTGGTCTCTCTTGTTTTTAATGCTATTGATAGATTAAATCCTAAGAGCTTGTTTAGGGTTGTTTAATCGATAAGAGAAATAATCAAAGAGCTTGTTTTGATTATCGAGGAAGTAAGGAGAGATAGGTTGTTAGAGCTTGTTAATAACCATAACCAGTTTATCTAGAAATAAGAATAGAAAACATTTGCATCGATGATCAATTCCTAGAATTAAACTGTCTTGATTCCTTTGGCTAGGCTTTTATCAATATTCGATTTTATTATCTTGTTTCAATATTATTTTGATTCACAAACAAAACCCCCCATTTTTCTTTTCCTCTTTATTCTCTTTGAATGGAAATATATTTAACCAATCCCTGTGGATACGACCCTACTCACTACTATAAGCAAATCATATAATTGTCTAGGAGTAGGTTTTATTTTTGTTGGATTCGACACCCATCAAATTTTGGCGCCGTTGCCGGGGATTGGTGTCAAATTTATTTCTATTCTTGTATGACTCGTTCTTCTCATACAGGTGAACTCATTTATAATCCAGAGATTGAGAAGACTCTTAAGAGACTGCAAAGAGAAGCTAGATCATCCCCTGGACTGAACTTGGCATCGGATTTGTCTGATTCAACCATTGATTCTGAAAAAGAAGACGATATGGAAAATCCTGAAAGAACATTGAGAGAATTGGCTGCACCGGATGTGAATCAACGACCACTTTGTATTCACTATCCTGAATTGGCTGTTGAGTTTGAGTTGAAATCTGGTTTGATACATCTGCTACCCACCTTTCATGGTCTTGAGAATGAAGACCCTCACAAACATTTGAAAGAGTTTCATATAGTGTGTTCTAGTATGAGGCCGCAAGGAATAACCGACGATCAAATCAAGTTACATGCTTTTCCATTCTCTTTAAGTACTAGAGCTAAAGATTGGTTGTTTTATTTGCCTCCAGGTTCTATAACCACTTGGACTGATATGGTGAGGCTCTTCTTGGACAAATTTTTCCCTGTGTCTAGAGCCGCTGGTATAAGAAGAGAAATTTGTGGTATCAAACAAAGAGACACCGAGACTCTTCATGAGTATTGGGAGAGGTTCAAGCAACTTTGTGCAAGCTGTCCACAACATGGGATATCTGAACAACTTCTCATTCAATACTTTTATGAAGGCCTGCTTCCGATGGAGAGGAAGATGATGGATGCTGCTAGTGGAGGCGCCATAGTGAATAAAACCCCTGGTCAAGCTAGGGAATTGATCTCCATTATGGCTGCTAATTCGCAACAATTTGGGTATAGGCATGATACATCTTCAAGGAAGGTAAATGAGGTAAGTGTTTCTAACCTTGAACATCAAATTTCTAACCTGACCTCCCTTGTGCAGCAGATAGCTGTTGGCAATACACAACAGGTGAAGGCTTGCGGAATTTGTGCTGCTCCTAATCATCCTACCGACATGTGTCCCTCATTGCAAGATGACAATCATGAGCATGCCAATGCTGTAGGAGGATTCCCAAGACAGCCACACGTAATCAGGGCTCAAGCACATATATATAGAGGTGCAAAGGACAGATACGCCAGTGAGAATTACTCAGATCTGCCAGCGGTATTTGATTGAAAGAGTGGAATACCGGTCGAAGAACTGGTGAAGCGGGAGCTACTGTCTTTCCTCCAGACTCATCGATAGGGTGATGCTACTTCTAAGGGTTGATACGATTCAATAGGCTTGGGGCTCCCTCCAATGCGGGTATCCTTCAGTTTGTTGAAGGAAATATGATCCCTACTCGAATACTTATAATCCTGGATGGAGGGATCATCCTAACTTCAGATATGGCAATAAACCACAAAACTTCCAACAATTCCAACCTAAGCCATCAAACCAAGTACCACAAGCTCCTTCCACTTCAGGTATGTCTCTTGAGGAAATTGTTAAATCTCTTGCTGTTAATACAAAACAATTTCAGGATGAGACAAAGCAGAGCATTCACAACTTGGAAAATCAGGTAAGCCAACTTGCTTCTTCTATAAACAGGTTAGAAACTCAAAGTAAGTTACCCTCTCAGACTATCACAAATCCAAAGCAAAGCGCTAACGCAATTACCTTGAGAAGTGGAACGAAATTGCAGGGATCAAATGAGAAAGGATACCGAACTAATCTTGAGAAAGAGACTACAACTCCGGACCAGCAGAACAACCAGACCAAAGGATCCCTCGTTGAACCACCAAAGGTAATGACAACAACACCTCCTTTCCCTTCTAAATTAGCGAAAACCAAGAATGAAGCTGAAGAAAAAGAGATTCTTGAAACTTTTCGAAAAGTTGAGGTAAATATTCCTTTGCTGGATGCAATTAAGCAAGTACCTCGTTATGCTAAATTTCTCAATGAATTGTGCACTAACAAAAGAAAGCTGAAAGGTAATGAAAAGATTAGTGTGGGTGAGAATGTTTTAGCTATTCTTCAGAAGAAACTTCCTCCTAAATGTAAGGATCCAGGTATGTTTACTATTCCTTGCAAAATAGTTAATCTTGGAATCGCTAAAGCTATGTGTGATTTAGGAGCTTCAATCAATGTTATGCCTTTGTTTGTTTATCAAAGTTTGAATGTTGGTCCCTTGAAGGAAACAGGTGTTATTGTTCAACTTGCTGATAGGTCCAATGTCTATCCTGAGGGAGTCCTAGAAGATGTTTTAGTACAAGTTAATGGGTTGGTTTTCCCTGCAGATTTTTATGTGCTTGACATGGAGAATGATGATTCTCGTAATTCCTCATTGATATTATTAGGGAGACCATTTCTTAAGACATCCAGAACGAAAATTGATGTACATAACGGTAACCTCATTATGGAATTTGATGGTGAAGTGATTAAATTTAACATTTATGATGCCATGAAATATCCTAGTAATATCTCCCCTGTTTTTGTTATGGATGTTATTGACCCATTAACACAGGCTACATTTGATTTGATAGACAATGATGAGTTGAAAATTGTACTTAATAGGAGTCTTACTATTAATGCATTGAAAACTCTTAAGGAGAAGCTTGTAATATCCTCTGATTTGCAGGACATGATTTGGGAGTTGGAATCATTAAAACCTACCAGGTATGATGTGTCCTACATTAATTTACCCCCGTCCAACACAATACTTCTTCCCTCTATTGTGCAGGCACCAAAGCTGGAATTAAAACCCCTACCCGAACATCTAAAGTACATTTTCTTAGGAGAAAATGAGACTCTTGCTGTGATAGTCTCCAACAAACTAAGTACTTTAGAAGAAGAAAAGTTGATTCGGGTGTTAAGAGAGTATAAAGAAGCCATTGGATGGTCTTTAGCCAATATCAAAGGACTAAGCCCCTCCACATGCATGCACAAGATTTTAATGGAAGATAATTGCAAACCTTCAAGGGAAGTTCAGCGTCGTTTGAATCCGCCTATGATGGAAGTAGTTAAGAAAGAGATCTTAAAACTTCTTGATGCAGGTATGATCTATCCAATTTCCGACAGCAAATGGGTAAGTCCAATTCAAGTTGTTCTAAAGAAAACAGACTTAACTGTGATTGAAAACTCTGATGGTGAGTTAATTCCTACTCGGGTTCAAAATGGATGGAGAGTTTGTGTTGATTACAGGAAGTTAAATGCGTCAACTAGAAAAGATCACTTCCCTCTTCCTTTTCTTGACCAGATGCTTGAACGTTTGGCTGGCCATTCTCACTATTGTTGTCTTGATGGTTATTCAGGTTTTCATCAAATTCCAGTGGCGCCGGAAGATCAAGAGAAGACTACCTTCACATGTCCATTCGGTACTTTTGCGTATCGAAGGATGCCTTTTGGGCTCTGCAATGCCCCAGCCACATTCCAAAGGTGTATGGTTAGTATATTTTCAGATTATGTGGAAAATATCATAGAGGTTTTCATGGATGACTTCACTGTCTATGGTAACTCTTTTGATTTATGTTTGACTAACCTTACAAAAGTGCTTAAAAGATGTATAGATAAGAATCTAGTGTTAAATTATGAAAAATGTCACTTTATGGTTGAATAGAGTCTCATTTTAGGTCATATTGTATCTTCTAAGGGGCTTGAAGTCGATAAAGCTAAGGTAGAATTGATTAAATCTTTACCCTACCCTGTAAGTGTACGTGAAATTCGCTCTTTTCTTGGGAGTGCAGGATTCTATCGACGCTTCATCAAGGATTTTTCCAAGATTACTCAACCCCTATGCAGATTGCTGCAAAAAGAAGTGACATTTGAGTTCGATGAGGCCTGCAAGCACGCTTTTGACACATTGAGGGATAAGTTAACTTCTGCTCCAATCATCCAACCACCTGACCGGAACTTTCCCTTTGAAATTATGTGTGATGCGAGCAATTATGCAGTTGGAGCCGTTCTTGGCCAAAGAGTTGGAAGAGCTTCTCATGTCATTTATTACGCTTCCAGAACATTGGATAATGCTCAATGCAACTATTCCACAACGGAAAAAGAACTCTTGGCTGTTGTTTTTGCATTAGAAAAATTCAGATCATATTTACTTGGTACTAAGGTAATTGTTTACTCTGATCATGCAGCTCTCAAATACCTGCTCGCGAAGAAGGAGGCGAAACCAAGACTTATTCGATGGATGCTCTTATTACAAGAGTTTGATATGGAAATACGCGATAGGAAAGGCTCTGAAAACTTAGTTGCCGACCACCTCAGTAGAATACCTATCAGTGAAGGGTCAACACCAATACAAGATGATTTTCCAGATGAGTATCTCTTTTCTATTCAAAAGACAATTCCGTGGTATGCTGATATTGTCAACTATTTGGTTACTAAGACACTACCAAGTGATTTGTCTAGGGCTCAAAAAGATAAAATTAAAAGTGATGCTAAGTACTATGTATGGGATGATCCATATTTGTGGAAACATTGTGCTGATCAGATCATTAGAAGGTGTATTTCTCAAGACGATATTCCTTTTGTCTTGCAATTTTGTCACTCATATGCATGTGGTGGACACTTTGGCCCTAAGAGGACATCTCAAAAGGTATTAGGGTGTGGTTTGTTTTGGCCTACATTGTTTCGTGATTCTTTTATGTTTTGTAAGTCTTGTGAACGATGTCAAAAAATTGGCAACTTAGGACGTAGAGACCAAATGCCACTTACCTCTATTCTTGCTTGTGAAATATTTGATATATGGGGTATTGACTTTATGGGTCCTTTTCCTCCTTCTTTCGGTAATATTTGCATCCTTCTTGCTGTGGATTATGTTTCAAAATGGGTGGAAGCCAAAGCGACCCGAACTAATGATGCCAAAGTTGTTGTGGATTTTGTTAAATCTCATATTTTTGCTAGGTTTGAGACACCAAAGGCTCTTATCAGTGATCGTGGCACACACTTTTGTAATAGAGTAGTGGAAACTCTACTAAAAAAATACAGGGTCACTCATCGCACTTCTACCGCATACCACCCTCAAACCAATGGATTGGCAGAAGTCTCAAATCGAGAAATCAAGTTTATTTTGGAAAAAACCGTCAATCCAAGCAAGAAGGATTGGAGTACAAGAATTGAAGATGCATTATGGGCCTACCGGATAGTTTACAAGACCTTTATAGGTATGTCTCCTTACCGTTTGATATTTGGCAAACCGTGTCACCTCCCTGTGGAGCTGGAACATAGGGCGTACTGGGCTGTAAAACAATGTAACATGCGAATGGATGAGGTTGGTGAGCATAGAAAACTTCAATTACAAGAACTTGAGGAAATTTGAAGAGAAGCTTATGAGAGTACTAAAATCTACAAGGAAAAAATAAAGAATTTTCATGATCAAATGATTTCTCGAAAGAATTTTTCTGTAGGTCAAAAAGTACTACTTTATCATTCTCGATTGAAGTTGTTTTCTGGAAAACTACAATCACGGTGGATTGGTCCTTTTGTTATCACTAACATATTTTCACATGGTGCAGTTGAGATCGCAAGTCTTGAAACTGGTAAGAACTTCAAAGTCAATGGTCATCGCTTGAAACCTTTTATGAAGGATTTCAAGTATGTAATATTGAAGAAACCAGTTTAACTCACCCCGAGTATTGTGATTAATTATAGGAACGTCTAGCCAAAGACGTTAAAGA
Source organism: Laguncularia racemosa (assembly GCA_037954665.1). NCBI lineage: Eukaryota > Viridiplantae > Streptophyta > Magnoliopsida > Myrtales > Combretaceae > Laguncularia > Laguncularia racemosa. Next base: position 4,267,093 of record JBBMOL010000016.1, read on the forward strand.
AAGGCGCTTCATGAGAGGCAACCCATATCAATTTATTTTGTTTTAGTTTTCTTTTGATTAGCTGCAGCAAGGGTATATATCATCAGATAACACTCTCTAATGCTTAAGGGGAGAACTCCAATTACTCTACACTTCATACCAGGGAAGTACCAGTATTCCTTTTCTCTTATTCTCTAATGTTCCTTGTGTTGATTCCTCTCTAATTGTGCTGAATTAGGAACAGTGCGGACACTGTTCAAGCTAAGTGTGGGGGAGAGGGTAATAAAATATAGAGAATAGAGAATTGACTCATACTTTGAATGTTTGTCCTTAAGCAATTTTAAGCCAAAATTTTTCAAAATTATCATGAAATCTAGAGATTGTACTAAATGTTGTAATAAGCATCTACAAAATGTGAAATTGACATGTTCAAATGCTTTACTCACCTACTGCTGTGATTAGAATACTTGGTTAAAATTAAGTAGTGAAATCTTTAAGAAACAAATTTACCTTGTATTTAGCTTTAGAATTGGAAGTCTAAGAGTAAGTCGAGTCCCTAAGTGAAAAATAAACAAGTTTACTTCTAGGTTATATTAGCAACTGTATACTCTTTGAAGTTGTTGTGAAAAAAAAAAAAAAATCAAGCATAGCCATTACTCCAATAATTCAAGTAATTGAGTTAAGAGTATTCAAACTTAAATGTTAGAGTGAGGAAGAGTCCGTAGGGGTATCTCAAAACCTGGTCACTTGAGTGACGATCTCGGGATGTGCCGACTCAATGAACTCACTATAATGATAAGGGCGAAAAAGGCGAAAGTTCATGAAAAGAAGCGGGCAAAAACCCGTCAAAATAAATGCTTGATTAAATCAAAAGAACAATGAATGTAAACATTCATTGAATGAAACAAGACTTATAATAAAAAGGGAGAAAATCTATGGAAAGAGTTGATACTATATGATTTTACTTTATGTTGCAAGGATTCTATACTTGCTAATATCCAATGAAGTTTAATTGAGTGTTTTTCCTTAGTGGATTAAGTATTTACTTTTGGAATAAAAATTCTTTTGCTAAACATGAGGATTAAAGTTTGTTTTGTTTAGATTAGCTATTAAATTTTGTCCATGGTAATTTGATCACATGAAACCAATTTGGTTGAAGTAGTAGACATTAAAATTACAAGTCATGAATTACAAATGAATAGATGCTTGGAATGATGAAAAGAAAGTTCGTATAATCTATGATGGATTTCTCAATTGATTTGATTCAATTGCTTGAGGACAAGCAAGAATTTAAGTGTGGGGGAATTTGATAGAGCCATTTTATACTAAATCTTTATAGTATGAATTGTGTTAATTTATTATTGATTTTATAGAAATCATAAGGAAATGGTACTTAATTTTATTATGGTGATAAATCAGGTTAAATGGAGTCAAGAGTGCTAATTCAAGTAAATTAGAGAAGTCATCTACAATTTGGATCAAAGGCAAGGATTTACACCGCCGGAGGAAAGTACATGGGCGTGTAGTTGAAGTACACGGCCGTGTACTTAGTTTTGAAGCCACAAGAAAATACACGGTTGAAGTACACGACCGTGTATCTGTCTTGAAGAATCCACGGGAAAATACACGGTTGAAGTACACAACCGCGTATCTGTCTTGAAGAATCACCAGAGGAAGGCACGACTTGACATCTGGCCGTGGTGGAAGACGTGGCACACACTGGACACGGATGAAGAATTGTAGATTATCCACAGAGGAAGACACGGCTTGAAATCTTGCCATGTTGTAGGGCGTGCCAGGCGGACGATTATTCACTCCTCGAGATTTACATAAAAAAGGAAAGATATTTTCGTATCTTGCTAGCAAAAGATCATCTGCCATTCCTTTAACAATATAAATAGAACTAACTCTAGAGGAGAAAGGAGAGTTTTTTCATCTTGGAGACAAGAAGGAAGGAAGGAGGTAGAGCAAGGAAACCGGGAACTGAGGCTTATTATGTTTTTACTTTTAATTTTCGTTTTGATGATGAATATGTGTAGCTAAGCAGATTTTCTAGCCAAAGGATCATTAAAGTTTAATTCTTCACGAATTGTGAGATCTAACTGAGTTGTCTTTAATCTATTCTTTGTTTTTAGATATTTATATATCTTCTGGAAGTTTTGTCAATATTATCTTTGTTGATTGGTATGAATTAGAGCTCTTTTACTCAATTAGCAAGTTAATATATTGTCAACTAGCACGTCAAATCCGTAATTGTTTGATAATTCTAGTCTCGGTGACACAATAACATGTTTGATTATAAAATAGATGATTGAATTCATGTTATAGAGATATATGATCTTATTTAAATAAGTTATCTTATAATCTACTGGCATGAATTGGTGGTCTCTCTTGTTTTTAATGCTATTGATAGATTAAATCCTAAGAGCTTGTTTAGGGTTGTCTAATCGATAAGAGAAATAATCAAAGAGCTTGTTTTGATTATCGAGGAAGTAAGGAGAGATAGGTTGTTAGAGCTTGTTAATAACCATAACCAGTTTATCTAGAAATAAGAATAGAAAACATTTGCATCGATGATCAATTCCTAGAATTAAACTGTCTTGATTCCTTTGGCTAGGCTTTTATTTTATTATCTTGTTTCAATATTATTTTGATTTACAAACAAAACCCCCCCCCATTTTTCTTTTCCTCTTTATTCTCTTTGAATGGAAATATATTTAACCAATCCATGTGGATACAACCCTACTCACTACTATACGCAAATCATATAATTCTCTAGGAGTAGGTTTTATTTTTGTTGGATTCGACACCCATCAATAAGGATAAAAAAACGAAGAAGAAGAAATCACCGCATTAAAACTAGTTCCAGGGACCTTGTCCCTTGACAAGAATAACTATGTCTAAAAAAAGAACTTTCTTACGGTCAACAAACATTTCATTTTCATTCTCTTTAGTACTCTAAATCGCTCTTATAAATAAAGGAAGGGTAAATGCAAATAAATTTATCTTCTACTTAACTCCTTTATCTTTTCAAATCTTTACAAAAGAAAAAGAAAAATGCTTTTACAAATTTAAATCCAACTTTTTTCTTTTCATTTCATTAGATTTTGAATATTTTGTTATGTTTTAATAATTTCTTTGATTTATAATTAATTATTATTTTTTTCAATGGAAAAATGATTATATGAGGATCCAAATATATTATTTTTCAAGATTAGGGGTTTAAATGCTCGATTTCAACAATGAGGGAGTTTAAGTGTGTATAAGAAATGTGAGAAGCTATATTTGTAATTTACTCATAAAGGAATTAGTGAACAAAATCTTCTAAGTCCTAAATTAATTGATTTAATTTTACCCACTGGAAGAGATAAAGAAAATTGTCTCTACATCATTCAAAACTTTTAGGGGAAATTATAAATATATCCCTTGTATTTTCTTTACATGTGCCAAACTCTTCTATCTTTGAATTTAAGTGTTTGTACTTCAAATCTTTATAAAAGCATCTTTTTGATCCTATTTTACTATTTTTTTCTTAAATAAATAATTAAAAATACTAGAATTAATAAAAATGACATCAAATTAGGAGAGAGAAAGAACTCCCATTTATTTATTTTTTTAGTTTTTAAGTATCTTGGTATACTTGATGTTTACAATTGTTTAATGTTTTTTCTATGCACAAAATGATCATGTAAGGATCTAAAATACTTTTTTTTTTCTTTGAAGATTTGGGACTTTAAACTCTCAATTTCAAAGGGAAACCTTTCAGTACCTATGGAGCAAACATAAAGAGATTATTTGCACTCTATCCACATGTTTATCATGCAATTATTTAAGAGAATTTCCCTTTTAAGCTTCTTAGTGCTTGATTATTAAAATGATATAATATAGATAGGGATGGGCACAGTTCAGTTTGGTTTGGTTTTTCCTCTAAACTAAACCAAGCCATAAAAACACAATTTTTTTTTTATAACTTTAAATCAAACCATACGGTTTGGATTGAATTTTTTTTCAAACTATAAAATTTCAATTTCATTCGGTTCAACTTATGGATCGAACCGTATTTTGTAATGTAAGAAAATGTATTTGCATACTATGTAATTTTATGTAAAAAGTACTAGATTCATTCAATAATAATAAGTATTAACATTATATAAATAGTTGATTTGTGTATAAATATCTATTAGCAACTAACGTTATTCATAAAGTTAATATATACTATAAATTTTGAGTCGATAAATATATATAATTTAAAAATTATGATCATACAAGTTTAATATATGTATATCTCAATAAATATAAATTAAAAATTCTTTTAAGTGTTATATTATGAAAAAAAAATACTTACAATTAAAATATTATTATTTAAAAAAAAAAGGTTTTGTTTAGTTTATCCCACCAAACTAACCATAAATTTATGGTTTGGTTTGATTTAGGAATTTTTTAAACCTAATTGAAAAAAAAATAAAAAAATTAGATTAGTTTGATTCAATTTGATCGGTTTTTTTTTTTTATCTATCCCTAAATATAGGAGACTGAAAGATTATGGAATAACATAATCCTCTTCCATTGGATTTCGTGCATCCCTTTTAGAAGATTGGAAGTTATTTCTAGAATTTATTTGTTTGGTCTAGTGACAAGATTTATGTTTTTTTTAGACAAAACAAAACCGAGATAAATATTTAGCTGTACAAGTTCACTTTTTATTTAAATCTTAAATCTTTTGTTTTATTGAATCTTCAATGTTTACAAAGTTTGTAAAAGAGTAATTTTTCTAAAGAAAGTGGTTGTTCAACTCAAGGAATGGTGGAGGGTGGCAATGATTCTCACCATTTTTTTTCTTAAAAAAAAAAAGAGAGCAAAAAATAAGCTAAAAACTAATTGGGCCGTCATCGAATTGAGTTTTTAAGCTTACTTTTTATTATTATTATTTTTTAAAGGTAAGAGCAGCTGCTCACCATTCTAGGGAGATATTCACTTGAATAGTGAGCGACTATCCTACACTATTTCTTAAATCGAATAATTCACTTCTTTTAGTGGATCTAATCCTATTGGCCTAAAAGTGGTCATTTTACCCATTCCAAAGTTAAGAGGTGGCCAAAACTATATTTTTAATTTATCCCATTTTTTAATATTTTATTTTTTTTAATATTTTATTATATTATTTATTTTATATAATTATATAGATAAATGAGATATTATCATGTATTACGTACAAATAGTTAAACTAACGGTATTTAAAAAAAACATTTGTTTATGAACTTTTATAATTGCTATGAATTTAAATAGGAGAGAAAAAAAATAGATTTAGGATTTAAATAGAAAATAACAAAAATTGAGGAATGAATATGCATACATCTCAAATGAAACTTTTTTTTAAGATAGGAACACAAATATTGACTGACGTACCTATTGGGCCATTATCTCTGCCATGCAGAAGAGTGAACAGAAAAATGCACCTCTATCTTCAAGCTAATCCATTAACGCCATTAGCTGATTGGGCCAATGAATGAACACTACCTTAGTCTATGTTACTTCCACGGCCCAAAAATAAAGTAAAATTTATTATTGTTGTTGTTTTCTTCTCAATTTCATTAACCAATTGTTATACATGATAGGATTGGATGAATATGTAGGTTTTTTTTTTTTTTTCACCAGGCCACCAGCCCACCGCTATGTAACAAAACCTATCTGAATTCTAAAATGATGTCACTGAAATGATACCACAAAAAGTGAACCAAATAGTACACATCCTAAGTGGCATAACTCTTCTTCATGTTTCAGATATAGTAGATTAGGTTTCATCGTCATGTTCCTACCTTCTACTTCTATCCAATTTAGCCTCTATTGATTTTGGTAAACAAACCTTCTCCTTCATAATCATCACCTAACCTCTCTAGTTTCATAGTTACCTTTATTTTCTTTCTCTTCCTTTTCTTTTTTACTAAAAAAGTTTTACGATAAAAATAAGAACTAATTTATCTCAAAATATTATTGATATCTAAATAGATGATTTTATGAGATGGATGGGTGTTTTTTTTATGAATACTCGATTCTTAGACTTGATTTTATTTTTACTTGCCAGTATTCTCTAATCGTTTGGTCGATGATAAAGCATCGCAAAATCTTCTACATCAGCATCATTCTATTGATAACAATATTTAGAAAATTTGTAAAAATTTAATTTAAAAGAAATGGAGAGCAAATTTGATTCTGAATGTACCCAAAGGGGTAGGTAGGAAAATCAGATATCCAACTTCAATTGCAAAACCAAACCACCCCCCCCCCCCCCCCCCCCCCCCTATTTTCGGGACCAACATAATATACATACATATATGAATATGGGTATAAAACCTCCACGAACTCACTTTTCCTTATGTCGATTGTGTTAGTGTCCCATTGAATGGGTATGAACTATGTAGTCACCTTGCACCGATTGTTTAAGAAAAAGCAAAAAAAAAAAAAAAAAAAGTGGGTGGGGGGTAGACCACCGATTACATTACGCGAGGAACTCGCTCAATACCAAATGCAAAATGATTAAGGAAACTTCATCCACATAAAATGACCGTAACATAGTTAAAGCTAATTTTGTGATTTTATCATCTCATGCAAATAGACTTATAATGGTATCTCCGTGTTAGTTTTATTCGCATTGCTCCATGGAAAAATATCGTCACAAAAAAAGAAAGAAACTATCATTACCCTCTCCACTAATATTATAACTCAGTCTAGATTCTCAAAATTTCAGCCTTGAAATTTCACATGTCATATAAAGGTCAAATGAAATACCAGCATACGTTATAATGAACATATATACTTACAATGAAGAAAGATAGATCTTTAGATTAGTTATGAAAACAATTACAAACACAGAACTAATGCAAGCTATAAACAAGAAATTAGGGATTTTCATACATTTAGCATGCTTATGCTTGTACATTTGCTCTACTATTTTGTGTGTTTCTTCATATTTGTAGCCAATGAGCATATATCATATAACAAGAGAGGAGCCACCATGTACCATGATGTACACAAACACACAAGAAATTTCCAACCTTTCCCTCATTTCCGCCCGAACAGATTCCGAATTTTCCCTCTTTCCAATCTCTCCAGCAGTTTTTTCGCTCCAGGAAGGTCGGATTCCGTTAGCTTCTTCAAGTACCCGATCGCACCGTACGAGATCATTAGCTTCTTACATTTCTTACTCGACGACAGGTAGGTTAAGCAAGAAACCGCGTACTTCTTTGCGGTGTTCTGAGGGGTAGGATCAAGTAGTTGGACTAGATTCGGCACGCTTTTGTCATTCCTTTTGACCTCTCTGCAATTTTGAGAAACCGTCATCAAACCCGAAATAGCCTGGGCTGTCACCTCCCTCACACCATTTGATTTCGCCTCAAGCAAATTGATTAGGAGAGGAACACATCCAGCTTCACCAACTAGTCTCTTCATTTCCGAGGAAGTACACACTCGACAAATTGCAGAAGCTGCAGCTTGCTGCGCACCCATTGATCCCGATCTCAGCACGTGCACCATGCGGGGAAGAAATCCAAGAGAAATCAACGAGTCCGTTGACACATATTCTACCAGGTTCCTCAATGCCCCGACTGCAGATTCTTGTGGTAGTGGACCGTCAAGATAAGTCAATAGGCTTCGGGCTCCACCCTCTGCAATAACGGATCTTTTAAGGCTTTCATTGCTTACAGTGAGATTTTGCAAGCACTCTGCCGCATACTCTTTCGCGCCCAAGAGCATCCCACAATCGAGCAGATTTATCATAACCTTCACAACACCTTCTTCAGCCAAAGCTTGCCTCACATCCGGGACGGTCGATGTATTCTTCAGAGTACTGGCAGCTGCAGCCTGAGAGACAGAATCACCACTTCCACATATCTCGATAAGCGGCCTAATGCCTCCATGGCCTACAATTGCTCGTGCCGTATCAGCTGACATCGACAAACTCTGTAATGAGATTGTAGCCTTTTCCTTGCTCACTGTACTCCCGGACTCGAGAAGCCTTATGAGAGGCGGTAAAATGCCTTCCGAGACAAGCCAATTCTCACAACTCCCGGATTCAGCAAGCGAGCAGATGACAGTCACAGTTTTCTCCCGAATACGAGGAGATGTAGCGGTTAGTAACTGCACCAACGCAGCAATATTGCTTCTTCCTAGGGTGGCTAAAACAAGTTTCTCCTCCTCTTTCATGACTTCTACTAGACTATCAAGTGCTTTGTGTTTCGATTCCAAATGCCCTATCTGAAGCCGTGCAAGCAATTCCCTGATATTGCTTTGAGCTACAGCGTCTGTTTCCGTTGAACAACCGGCTGCAGATAATGGTAAAGTCGCCTCTCCAAGAACTCCAGTCTTGATCAGAAGTCCACAATCGCGTAAATTCAAATCTAATTTCCCGGATAACGAATCAAGATCGCTCTGCATCCTAAGTTTCCCCTCATACTTATCTTTCAAACACAGTTCTGCCAATTCAATAGCTTCGGTCAATGTCCTCGAAACAGCCTGCAACTGCTCCCTACAAAGCGCATTCTTAGAGAAGCACGGATGACATGATAGGTCACATAATCTCGAAGGAATCTGCTCCAACTTAGAAACGATCATCTTCCATCTACTAGGAAACACTTTGACTTCCCTAGTCTTATTGAGTGCCACCGGAACAAGCTCCTTTGTGTGAAACAACCAATCTTCGGCTGATTTGGTGTCAGCTTGAACCCCGTTTTCGTTGTCTCCAACCATTATCCCTAAAAGGGTATAACCGAATCGATCAAATACTGCAAATGAAAACAAGATTTCTTCGATGAACCAAATAATATACGACTTTCTAGTATCTTCAGACGCAGATGGGATAGAATGTGAACGACAAGATTCTTAACCATAGAAAATTCAAGAGCAGTGGAGCAGTTACAGTCATTAATATATAAACTATATGCCATCAGATCAGAATAAAAACGAATGGAAAAAAATAATTATATAAGTTAACATCGATAGGTTTGAGAATCTTTTACGATCACAGAAGGCTCGTTTCACTGAAAAACAAAGTGCCCAAAAAGATGTCCCACGAGTCCTTCATGTTACCTTTCAATCATCATTAAACATTTTTGTTGCAATTTGCATATAAAAAGCAATAACTACACAGGGGAAAAAAAAAGCATTAATAGTGAAAACGAAAGATTTCAACTTTAACCAGCATCTAAACCTAGTGCGGTCCTATCAAAAGTCAAGCATAAAAACAGGTACAATTGAAATTCAATGATCAATGAAGGGTAATACTGTAACTAAATATCATAGTCTGAAGCTTTACTTGTAAATCATGCAATTTGGAGATTTTGTTGGAAATTCTTTTTGAGTTCGAGGATAAGTAGCCACAGAATTTTAAGAGAGAGCCTTCGCTTTGAAGAGAAGATAAGAGTCTTTATCAGCAGTCGTATAGCATGTCTGGAGTGTATTATAGATTTCTGAGGAAAAAAAAATAAAATAAAATAAAACCTACCCCACATCAAATCATTTGAAAATCCAGAGCAATAAATACAAATGAAAATAAATAAAATAAATACAGTACCTTAATAAATACAAATGAAAATAAATTAAATACAGTACCTCAAAACGGAGTACTAGTATGCACCTTTGTCAATATTCACTGGTTGGTCCAAAATCAAAAGCAAACCAACAGTGGATGTCCTGTTAAAAAGAAATAATAAAACAGTGAGATCAAGGAAACCCAACAAATGGATCCACATTTGCAATAAGAACGAACATTGTAAAAACAAAGTTTGAATCTCTAGAAACAAGCAGTTCAAATTATGATTTTTTTTTTTCATTTGTAGTTCCTAAAATTAAGATCCAGAAAAAGAAAAGATGTGATATAGCTTCAAGCACCAACCTTTAAGTCTCAGAGACCATAAAACTCCTCTTTTTCTCTCAAAAAAGCAACCCAGAATAGCTTCATGCTCAAACATCAATCCATGTCTCTATGCGGGGCCAAAAAGACTTCAGAAGAGAACCAGACAGGAATTTTTTGTCTTGTTAGGAAGAGGAAGACAGCGAATAGTCAAAAACATTCAAAATAAAATAAATAATAAAGAAAAAAGCAGAAGAAGAATATCAGGGAAGAAGAAGAAGAAGAAGAAGAAGAAAATGTGAAATCGCACAGAACATGTTGAAGTTAAAAAAAAATGATAGAAAAATTATTTAACTTTAGCACATAAACACATGAACGTGTAGAAGTTTGAAGATCAGGATCACATTCAAAAATCAAACTTTTCTTACACTCTCTCTCCTCTCTATAAGCATGGAACGCACAGCTACAGCACAAGGCACAGACAGAGTGTCAGAACTCACTCATCAGTTCAGATCCTTTTTCAGTATAAATAGGGGGCTTGTTTAATTATTATATTATTTGATTTTTGTTACTCCAAAAGATATTAATAAAATTTCTCAGGATATTGAATTTTCAGCTTTTCTTAACTTTATTTTATTTTTCTTTTGTTTAAATATTTCAACTTTTGCAATTTGTGACTGCATTCTCAATCTTTTTAAAATGAAACAATCAAATGCTCTATTGCATTTTTCATTAATAAAAATTAATTTTTATTGACAAGGTCTTTATGTATTATTTTGGTATACATGTTCCTTGCGTGAAAAAATTATAAAATTTATCCTTAACTTAAGGGCCTTTTCTTTTTTCTTTTTCTTTCTTTTTTTAAATTTTTCCACCGAGGTCCACTGATTGAAAAAGATCTTTAAAAGTCACTTGTCAATACAAAATGTACTCAAAAAAATTTATTGGCTCATTTTAAGTGGGGGAATCAATTATAATTTCAAAATTTGAAAGATTGGATTAAAAAATAATTAAAGACTTTTTATTAATTTTTGTTATAAAATGTATAATGAAATTTTCTTAAAAATGAAAAGATTTATTATTAAATCAATGTTGTATTTCCTTAATGAAATTATTAGTAAAATAATATAGATACGATGCATATGGTAAAAAACTATCATTCTATAATGGAAAAAAAATATTTTTAAGAAAAATATGAATTTATATGTGGCAAAAGTCAATACAATAGACATGGTAGTTTGGCTTGAAAAGAAAAAAAAAAGCTTATATTATATGCATATTAAGAAATAATTTAATTGCCAAACTTAGTGAATACTGTGTATTTGGTATATTAAGTGATCTTTTCTTCTTTAACCAACTTTGTAAAAAAAAAAAAACTTAATTGATACCTATGTAATTAGATGGAGGCGAAGCTTTGGATTTTACACACTTTTATCCATAAATAATTTTAATTAGGAATAACATGTGTCTAACATCATAACTATTTTATCCTTTTTCATACCGTTTGTTTTGTACTCTTTTACAATTGTTTTTTTTTTAATGTAATTATTCCAGTAGTAATAAAATAATTCGTGATTATGAAGGTTGTGAAAAGAGAGATATTAATGAAATAATGTAAAAGAAAAAAGGAGATAAACATATCTGCGTAGATAAGAGGGAAAAAGGCAAATTAAAAAATTTTCTAAAAGAGCCTATTAAAGATCTGAATTATGAACAAAAACAGAGAGCCACTCGACGCTGCAAAACATGAAAAATGGGAAAATGAACATAAATAAGTAATATACGAATTTCAATATAAGAAAAAACAGATATGAGTATTGTGTATGCGAAGATTTTCGTAGAGAAATAGATTAATATAATATCAACCGTGAGGTGATAATTATTTTGATCAACTGATATGTACGGTTTTAGTAAATTAATTAGGTGTCATAGTAAAGAAGTCTATCGGGGGCTTTAGTATTACAGATATTAAAAGATTTCATAATATATATTTGAATTCACAACTGATAACTCATTAAATTTCCGATAGATTATGATAATATCACCCGGAAAGACGATAATTTATTTCGATCCTTTTAATAGTTCAATTAGATGTCATACTAAAAAAAGTCTATCAAGTGTTGATATCATGGATAAATATTCATATCAGTAGACTTCAGAATATGTATTTATATTTACAGCTAATGACTCATTAAGTTTCTAGCATGGGGAGAGATGAAAACTTAAAATGATCATATTATATAGCCAAATTTTCTTTTTTAATTATGGAATAATTCAACTGGCATTGGTTTTAGTGTTTAGATACGAACTAGACAACATTTTCATTTCCATTAGGGGATTTCTGTTTTAACGATTTCTAAATTTCAAGGAGATTTGTTAAATCAAAAATTTCTTTTAAGAATTGACTGCTCTGCAACAAAAAATATTTTAGAGAAAGATGTTCAAAATTTGGTCTCTAATGGTATCAGAGCCAAGGGGGGAGTATATAGTTAAGTTTGAATAAACTTATTTTAGGATCCGTAGTAATATCAGATCAAAAGGAAATCCGATTGTCCCAAGTGGGGGGCGCCTTAATTTTGTATTATCTGGAACAATACGGGATCACCGTGGTGATAGGCGAAGGGGGAGTATCCAGTACCGCCGAGTAAGTCGCGTAAAACCTGCAGATAGAGCGTAAGACGAGTAGCGCATTTGGTGGAGTTGAAACCCTGAGCGGCCGAATTCCACGCTCTCATGCCGTATTTTCCCCTACGGGATGTACAAAAATTAAGATTAAAGTAGGAATTCCATCCTAAAATGAATTTATTTAGCAGAACTATGTCGTCCTCTAGCTCAGTTCCAAATGAGGGACTTGAGGATCTAGGAAATATAAACAATAGAGATGAAATTAGAATAAAAGATTTCAATGAAGCGATAGATAATTGGAAGATCTCTAAGAGATCTTATGATGAGATCTATCAAATGGCCAAATGGAAAATCTTAAGCAAAAATGATTATGTCATATCCACAGAAGAGAGAGACATCCCTGTCTCTGATGGATTGACAACAATTGAACTATTAAACCGTAGTTCCATTCAAAATTATGGAAAAGAATGGAATTACATGCACATAGGTCTAATCCAAGTAGGAGCCAAACCTCTTACAAAATTAGGATTAGATACCTCTGTCCTAATGGTCCTTAGGGATGCAAGAGAACTGGAATATGAAAGATCGATCCATGCATCGATTGAAACCAGTCTCAGTACTGGTCCAGTCCAGTTTGAATGTCATTCAAATGTCACTCTAGGTCTTAGGGATCAAACCATAATGAAATCCCTAACCCTTCAAATTAAGACCCACAATTATAAAATGATTCAAGCTGCTCTGCCTATGGCAATCATCTATCGAATTTATTTCAAACTAATGAAAACAGCCTTTGGATCAAAAGCATACAAAATTGACAAAAGAGGTCAAACGCTTCTGATTCAAACAGATCTAATGTGACTATCCCTAAGATAATCAAATGGGATCAGGTTAGCCTACCTGACCACTGGGAAATAGAAAATCCTGTTCCCCAGAAATCTTATCAAGTAGCTGAACCATCTAATGTTGTTCAACATCCGGATGGCAAAGTTACACTTCAATTCGCTAGGAGATCTTTCGAAACTCCTAGAAGTTCAATGTCTTTAAGATCATCAAGAAAGTCAGTTGATCTGTCCAAAATTGATGAAACTAAAAAGACTAATCCTACAATTTTTGGTTTAGTTAATAAGCCTTCGGGATTAACTCGACCAATATATCAAACTTCTCCAGAATGGGAAGAACCAACTGCTTCAGAATTAGGAGATTCTGAACTCAATGTCATAGAAAAACCCTTCGAACTAGATAGGTTATTTCTAAACAATGATTTTAATTCTTCTAAAAACAAGGAGAAAAGAAAATGGTATTTTAAAACTTTTGATAAGTTTAAAATACAAATTAAAAATGAATATTATGAATTCATGAATGAAATTGGTACTCAGATTTTATTCTTCAATTGGCTAGAAGAATATTATTTGAAACCAAAGTTTATAAATGAGGTTAATAGAACTGTCCAATGGAGACTAAGTGATGGTAATGTAGTTGAATCTACTCATCCGCCACTTAGCAATATCCGGTATCCTCATAAGGAAACCGAAATCAAACTAGCTCCTTTTAAAGTTGCAGAAGCAACTGAAGGATCTGGTATTAAGAAAATTATTGATCAAAACAATTTCACTAATAAAAATCTTCACACAATATGTCAACAACTTGACAGAATTGAAGATTCAATTAGTAAACCTCAGGTCAATAATAATGAAAACATTAAGGTTGAAAAGAAACCGCTTTTCAAACCTTTTGAAATGATCAGTCCTAGTAATGAATTTCTTCAAGCTATTCAAGATAGGAAGAAATCATTAAAAGGAAAAATGAAAATGGAATCAGTGGAATCTTTAAAATTAGATACTCCTAAGTTTAGGAATTTAATTATTGAAGATACTCCATCCGAAAAAATAAATGTTTTAAGTGAAACCAATGATTCTAATCCAGATGATTTATCTGATGACTTAAGTCTCGATAATTCTAATGGTTTAGAAGTAAACAAAATTACTTGGCAAGAGCCCCAAAAGTTGTATTATCAGAGAGCAACCCCTCCTGATATTCTGCTAGAGGAAAAACCAAGTAATTATCAAAACAAATATTCTGCAGGAACCACCTATGAATGGAATATAGATGGAGCCTCATAACAAATGATTTTGAATGTTTTAAACCAAATGATCATGTTCGCCAATACCAACAGAAGTATTCAAGGCGAATCTGATTTTAAAATTGCTGTACTTTTAATTTCTGGGTTCACCGGACAATTAAAAGGATGATGGGATAATTATCTCACTGAAGAACAGCGAATGAACATTTTAACTTCAGAAAAGAAAAATGAATTTGGAGTTAAGATACTTAATGAACAAAATCAACCTATTCAAGATGTTGTTAATACATTAATGTTTTGTATTAGTCAGCATTTTATAGGTGATCCTTCTCATATTCGTGATAAGAATTTAGATCTCTTATCCAATATGAAATGTAAGTCTTTAGGCGAATTCCGTCAATATAAAGACATATTCCTTCAGAGGGTTTTGATGCGAGACGATTGCAATCAATCCTTCTGGAAAGAAAAATTTCTAGCTGGTTTACCGAACATAATAGGTGAACAAGTTAGGTCCAAAATTCGTGAGGAATTTAATGGAGAAATTCCTTACAATAATCTTTCTTATGGCGAGTTAAATTCTTATGTTTATAAGATTGAAACTCAAATGTGCAACACGGTTAGGTTGTAAAAACAACTTAAGAAAGAAAAACAATTAAAAAGGTAAAGCCTTGGAGAATTCTGCCAGCAATATGATCCATCCTTTGTCTTTGATAAATCAAAATGTGTAGATCGTAAAAGGAAAACAAAGAAAAAATCTTCTAAATCAAAAGATGATAAAAAGAAGAAATTTTCTAAATCCTACAAACAATCTAAAGAAAACAATGAAAACTCTAAAAAAGGAAAATCTAAAAAATTTAAAAAATCCTTTTCAGGAGTTAGATGTTTTCTGTGTAACAAATTTGGTCACACAACAGACAAATGTAAGATCAAGAAAAAAATTAAATTCCCTTGATCTTGATGATAAAAAGGTAGAAGAAATCCTCGAGATATTCGAAGGATATTCCTCTTCCGAGTCTTCTTCATCAACAGAAGAAGGACTCCAATGTAATGATCTTGAATTATCCTCAGAGGAAGATTCAATCAATGTTCTAACCAAAGAAGAAGAAGAATTTCTTCTTAAGTTAGATTCAATGTCCGATCCACAGAAATTGAGATGGTTGGAAGGAGCCAAACCTATTTCCTCAATTTCTAACAATTTGACCTATAATCTCAATGAAGTCCTTAATAGAGGCAAATCGAAGAAAACTAAGCCAGTCACACTTAGTGATCTTCAAGGGGAAATTAATTCCCAAAAGAAAGAAATTCAAGAATTAAAAGCTATGTAGAAGGAACTGCAGCAGCAATTCTTAGAATTTAAAATGACCAGAACAAAGTATTCGGATGAAGAAACCGAATATGGAAGTTCTTCTGATATATCTGGGAAAGAAATCAATCCAGAATATCTAATGCAGTTAGTGGAAGTAACCACTAGAAAATGGGTAATTCCGATTACCATTAAGATAAACGAAGAGTTTATCTTAGAAACTACTGCCTTGTTTGATACTGGTGCAAATTTAAATTGCATTAGAGAAGGGTTAATTCCAACAAAATATTTTGAAAAAACAACCCAATCTCTAAGCTCTGCTTCCAGTAACAAACTAAACATTAGTTTCAAATTACCTAATGCAGAAGTTGTAAAGGAAAATGTCTCCTATAATACCAGCTTCATTCTAGTCAAAAATTTAAAGCAGAATGTTATTTTAGGAACTCCTTTTATCAACTTAATTCAACCTTTTAAGGTTACCAATGATGGTGTTGAAACAGATTATTACGGACAATGCATCTGTTTTAACTTTGTTTCAAAACCAAAAACTAAAATGATCGATATGCTCAAACAGAACTCAGTTTCTGAGTTAAACTGTTTGATTAAAGCCAAGGAGGATCATCTATCCTTCTTAAATGACGATTTGGAACTTCACAGAATTGAAGACCAAATCCAAAGGAATCCTGTAAGGACATAGGTTTCTAAATTAGAAAGTGAGATCAGAAACACCATCTGTTCCACTCTTCCAAATGCATTTTGGGATAGGAAATCCCACTCAGTCGGATTACCTTATGAAGGTAACTTCGATGAGAAAAACATTCCCACGAAGGCTAGACCTTCACAAATGAATAGCAATGTTCTCGAACATTGTAAAAAAGAAATTAATGATCTGTTAGCTAAAAAGCTTATCAGGAAATCCAAATCACCTTGGAGCTGCTCTGCTTTTTATGTTAACAAAAATGCTGAAATAGAAAGAGGTGTACCTAGATTAGTAATAAATTACAAACCTCTTAACAATGTCCTTAAATGGATTAGGTATCCAATACCTAATAAAAAAGATTTGCTTGGAAGAATACACAATGCAAAGGTATTCTCCAAGTTTGACATGAAATCTGGGTTTTGGCAAATCCAGATTAATGAATCTGATAGGTACAAGACAGTGTTCACCGTTCCTTTTGGACAATATGAATGAAACGTTATGCCTTTCGGTCTTAAAAAAGCACCCTCTGAATTTCAGAGGATAATGAACGAAATCTTTAATGATTTAGATTTTGTGATAATTTATATAGATGATGTTCTAATATTCTCTCCAAATGTAGAACAGCATTTCAAACATGTCAGATCCTTTGTAAGAAGAGTCAGACATAATGGTCTTGTAGTATCACCATCTAAGATATCCTTATTCCAAACTCGGATTAGGTTCTTAGGTTTTGGTATTCATAATGGCACAATCCAACCAATTAAGAGCTCTATAGAATTTGCTTCTAAGTTCCCTGATAGGATTCTGGATAAAACACAACTCCAGCGGTTCTTAGGTAGCTTAAACTATGTAGCAGATTTCTTTAAAAATCTCAATGTCTTGTGTAAGCCTCTGCATAACAGGCTTAAAAAGAATCCACCTGAATGGTCTGATGAACATACAGATGTTGCCAGACAAATCAAGCAAAGGATAAAGGAAATCCCTTGCATTCATCTAGCAGATCCATCCCTACCAAAAATAGTAGAGACTGATGCATCTGACATAGGATTTGGTGGAATCCTAAAACAGAAATCCCCTAATGGAAATGAAAATGTTGTCCAGTTCGTATCTAAACACTGGAACCAATGCCAGTTGAATTATTCCACAATTAAAAAAGAAATTTTGGCTATTGTTTTAACGATTTCTAAATTTCAAGGAGATTTGTTAAATCAAAAATTTCTTTTAAGAATTGACTACTCTGCAGCAAAAAATGTTTTAGAGAAAGATGTTCACAATTTGGCTTCAAAACAGATTTTTGCCAGATGGCAAGCAATTTTATCTTGTTTTGATTTCGAAATTATGCATATTAAAGGAACGTCCAATTCTCTTCCTGACTTCCTGACTCGTGAATTCCTGCAGGGAGATGCCTCCCAAGGGAAAGGGAAAGGAAAAGGAAGTCCCCCATAAGGGACTTACAAATGTCCAGTCGTGGCTTGCTGCTACGACTCCAAAACCCAATGTGCCATTGGCAATTAAAGAACGTGATGAGGAGTCAACTGACTCATCCAAACTAATGACCAGATCTCCAGTTGAGGGTAATGTGAGTTTAAACACTGAGGGTTTAGACACTAATGTAGTGATAACGCTTGAATTAATTAAGGCAATCACTAATGCTTTGGGTTCCAAGTCTCCTGTAAAAGACCAGAAAAAGATGATTAAAAAATCATCTACCAATGTTCATGTGACTGAGGTGGCGTCTTCATCGAAGGCATTAGTCCCTCAAAAATCTTTTCAAAAATGGTATCATAAGGCCATTTCCAAGTATATCTTTTCGGTCGAAAAGGGTATGCATGAAAATGATCCTTTTGATTTTGCCAGGAAAATATTTCCTGAAAACATCTTTTATGTACCGTATGATCCATTGAAAAATATGGATTTTTACGAGAAAATTCTGGTTGATACAGGCTCTGTGTCAATCAAACATTTTCAAAACAATGGAGTAATTTCTTACTCAACCGCTAGAATCCACAAGGTCATAAACCTGTGCGATTGGCCTGGCAAGCCGACTGGCAAACAAAAGCTCAGCTTTAATCCGCTGGGACCAATGGAATCTCATTTAGCCACTTATAATTATTTTGATTATAAGCAAGCTTGGTTCAATGCCTTTTTAAGAATGAATCAGAAAAGATCTCATACATGGCTGATCTTTTTTGATAAATGTTCTTCTAAAAATTTGCCCTGCTGGTTTGCACACTGGTGGGAAGAATATGGGGCAATTGAAAATATTGTCCATGAAAATGCTAAGAATGGATACTTTCTGTTCTTAAAAAATTATGAGCCCAACGAACATGAATATATGTTCGACAAGACCATGTTATACTACATGCATGTAGGGATATCATGGGTAATGGCATGGAGTTTCGGTTACAAGCAGGACCGAAGAACTCAAACTCCGGTGCTCACCAGGACGTTCAAAGTCAAATGGTGGGACGGATTCAAGCTCTGGGACAGGGTGACTGAGTCAGCAATCGACAAATGGCTGACTAAGCAAAGATTCCTGACCCAAAGAGGAACTTAAACCCCTTTCCTCCATGATAGGGGTTTCCTAATGTCCAACATGGCAAAGACGTAGAATCCAGACGATATGAAGAAAGTCTTGGAAGCTGCTCTTGCACAATTAAAGAAATCCGAAGATGAGATGCGGACTAATGAAGAAACCTCTTCCGCTTCTACATCAGCAGGATTACAAAGCAATGAAGACGATTGCTATGGCATCAATCTAGGAAGTCCGTAGGAAATAATGTAAGTGTTTTGTTACGCTTGTAACAAAATACATAGAATGAAATACAGTATTAAATACTGTATAAATTTTTGTATTTACTCCGTATTTTTACGGATAATGTTGTATGTAATCCTCCGTCATATACGGAACAATTTACCCATGGGGTCATCCCCAAAGCAGGTATGGTCAAGCCGTCATTTATGGTTTGAATGACAGGTGGAACTTTTCCACCGAAAAATCTCTGGGAATTACTGTTGTAACAGTAATATTCCCGACAGGATATTGTGCACTACAGTAAAAATGCTTGTTCTTTAAAACCGGAAACGTTGCTTCATTAGAGGCATTAAACATTCGGGGAAAAAGAATTCAAAAAATTTCAAAACACTTTGAAAGCCTAAACACAATCTTCCTTCTTCTCTACTAACCCCTCTTCTCCTCTACCTCCGGCCTCCGACCTTCGGCCAATTCTTTCTCTCTCTCTCTCTCTCAAACACTAACCCAGGAGTCATCTACTATGGTTGATGAACCATAGGCCCTAAGTACGCAGACATACTTAGGTATACTTCTCTTCTCCTTTCGTCACTAACCTTCACATAATCTTCTTCCATCCTTTCTGATCTTCCATTTCTCTCTTCCTTACCTTCTTTCTTCTTTAATATTTAGTCCACTGTCTGTAACTAATGTTCCCTTTTTAAGGATTCAATGTTAATAGAGTAAATATTTATTTATTTACTTATCTTAAAAGAACAATAACCCACTAGCCTTGGCTCTGCCGCCTGTGGTGTTAAGTTCTTTTGCAATTTATTTATTTATTGCAGTTTTTATATAACCTCCTCGGCTGGTTATACCGCCTTTTGAGGTTTTACATATATTTACTGCTTTAAATATTAATGTATGATTAATGCTTAAAGTATATCGGCTGGAATACTAGACGCTGCAGGCTACTGGTCCAAAGGAACCCCAAGGTTCATGCGACTAGAAAGACGATGCCACGTACTTTAAGTTTTTAATAACTAATGCTTCCGCCTTGCAGTTTATAATTAATTTTATTTACTGCTTAATGTTCATTCCACTCTGTTCCAATTATTGCTTCACTGCACTTTAATTTTATTTTGTTATATATATATATATATATATATATATATATATATATATATATATTTCCTAAAGGATGATGTTGAGGATATTGACCTAATGTTTATGTTTCTAGGGTAATCAAAAGATCTCCTAACAAATTTAAGTGTTACCTTACCATCTAAGTATTGCATTATATTAAATGGTTCGGCATTATATATATATATATTTTTGGAAGTAGGATTATCTATTTCCCATTGATCAGGTAAGTTTACCTGATCCCATTTTATTACTTTAGGAATTGTTACATTTGATTTAGTTAAGTCAGTTTGGATTCAAAGAGTTTGACCTCTTTTGTTAATTTTGTATGCCTTAAATCTAAAAGTAGTTTTCATTAATTTAAAATAAATTCTATAAATAATTGCCATAGGCAATGCACCTTCAATCATTTTATAATTGTGAGTCTTGACCTGTAAGATCAAGGAACTCGTTATTGTTTTGTTTCTAAGACTAAAGGTTACATTTGGATGGCATTCAAATTTAATTGAACCAGTACTAAGATTAGTCTCTACTGCAGTATGAATTGATCGTTCATACTCCAATTCCCTAGTGTCCCTAAGGACCATTAAGACTGAGGTGTCTAATCCTAATTTGGTAAGAGGTTTGACACCTACTTGGATTAAACCTATATGTATATAATTCTATTCTCG
Source organism: Laguncularia racemosa (assembly GCA_037954665.1). Lineage (NCBI taxonomy): Eukaryota > Viridiplantae > Streptophyta > Magnoliopsida > Myrtales > Combretaceae > Laguncularia > Laguncularia racemosa. The sequence continues at coordinate 4,288,169 of JBBMOL010000016.1, forward strand.
TCAATATTTTTTAATGGAATCATTACTTAATAATTTTAATGTTGTTAACCCGTTAGAGATAGGAATATCCTTCTCTTCGGTGGTTATGACATAATCATTTTTACAAAAAAATTTCCATTTGGCCATTTGGTATATTTGGTCATAAGATAATTTTGGAATTTTCCAATCATCTATTACCTTATCAAAATCTTTTACATAAATTTCATCCCTATTGTTTGCTAATGGGTCTTCCAAACCTTTGTTAGAAGCAAAGCTAAAAGATGACATGATTCTTTTGAGTAGATCCATTGTTTAAATTAGAAAACTACAATTTTCCATTTTGTATATATATTTATTTGCGGAACTACTCAAAGTCTTAGTATTATAGTTTTACCTCATTGGCCTTCTTGCTACCCTTTAACTCAACGAGATTTACGCTAGGCCCCTACACTTACCATAATATCCCAAACTTCCACTTAGGGTCATTCCTAAAATAGTAACACTTTAATTTGCTAGGAGATCTTTTGATTACCCTAGAAACATAGACATTAGGTCAATATCCTCAGCATCATCCTCTAGGAAATCCATGGATCTACCTAGACTCATAATTGTCAAAATCACAAGTTAACTCGCACGTTTCTATGATTTTACGAGTTGGTGAACACATTTCTAGTCAACTCGCATGTAAAAACATTTTTGAGGTAAAATCATAGTAAAATCACAATTTTGAATAGTAAAATCGTCAAAATCGCGATTTTACTACATTTCCACTGATTTCACAATATTGCACAACTAGGTAAAATTTCAACCATCCGGATTCGAATGAACAAATATGTAATAATAGCTATTCATAGCTTAAGCCCAAACTTTTAATAAACAAATATGGACTTAATTGTTAAAAGCCTTATAGTGTCCAGGGGGCGCTGCCCCCTTGAAACCCCCCACCCGCTCAACGTGGAGCGGGACCCACGTGCTTTCTTGTCATAGGGGAGTATGAGTCATACCCCTAACATGTTCATCGGTCATCACTCCTCTCCTATTAGTGTGTTGCGTTGCATTAAAGTCTTTGTGTTTGTGTTCGTCGATTGTTGATCTTCTTGTTCCTATTTGTAATCATGTTTGTATTAAAGCACTTATGTTTGATTACTACAACTTTTCTTATTTTAATTAATATTTTTGTAATAGTAAATAAAATAAAGGGTAGGTAACTTTAACTTTATAAGAATTTTTTATATTTTTAATTTTATAGGAAAGGTATAAATGTATTTATATTTTTATTTTTTCAATATATCACTCTCATAGTTAAGTAAATGAAAAATATTGTTAAGTAAATATATTTTGAATTAATAATCACGAATAGTGTAAAAATTTACCTAGTAATATATAATTTTGAAGGTTTTTCTTGTTATAGTATCTTCTTTATTATGTACTTTTGGTTAGTAGTTATTTGTTATTTTTTAATATTACTCATTTCTAATGGTACATCTTCGTTATCAGTTTTTATTTATTAGTAATTTCTTAAAATCACAATTGATTTTAAAATTTTATCTATTATCTTTTAGCTTTTATATATATAACTAGATAAAACTTGCTTTATACATGATTTATCATTTTAGAAATAAAATATCTATATTATACAACTTATTCTTGATTATCTATATTATGACTTTTATTACAAATTTGCAATTTATGGCTAAAATAAATGCTCAATTTCCTTATTTCTATTATTCATTATATTTTTTAATGACTATTGTAAGTAAATTTATAATATTTGGAAGTTATTTTACATAGGTTGTAGAAACTTACGTTTCTACGTTCTAATTCTACAGACCCCTTAGCGATTCTACGTAAAATCACGATTTTGACAACCTTGCCTAAACTAATTATCAACGAACCTAAAAATATTCCAAATAGCCTAAAGGTTAAGGTTAATCCTTCAATTAGTAGTTTAGTTAATAAGCCAGCAGGAATAACTCAACCAGTCTATCAAAACTTTAATGATTTAGAATATGAAGAACCTTCTGCTTCAAAAGTAGAAGACCTTGAACTTAATGTTTAAAAAAAAAACCTTTCAAACCTAATAGAGTTTTTCTAAATAATGATCTTAATTCTCCTAAAAATAAAAAATCAAGAGAATGGTATCTTAAGACTTTTGGTAAGTTTAAGGTGCAAATCAAAGAAAATTATTATAGTTTCATGGAAGAATTAGGTGCTCAAATTCTATTTTTTGAATGGCTTAAAAAATACTATTTGAAGCCTAGGAAAATTAATGTCATTAACAAATGTTTCCAATGGAGACTAAGTAATGGCCAAATTGTAGAATCCAATCATCCACCACTTAGCAATATTCGGTACTCACATAAAGATACTGAAATTAAACTTGCACCCTTTAAGAATGCTACAGAAGCTGAATGGTCAGGTATTAAAAAAGTTATTGATCAAAATGATTATACGAACAAACATCTTTACACAATAGGCCAACAATTAGACAGAATAGAAAATGTAGTAAGAAATGAAGTCAATAACAATGCTAGGATTGAAAAATTGGTTAATAATAAACCACTTTTTAAACCATTCCAAATGCTTAACAATCCTAGTAATGATTTTCTTCAAGCCCTAAATGAAAAGAAAAGGTTAATGAATAATAAAATGAAAATGGAACCAATGGAATCTTTAAAACTAGATACACCTAAATTTAGGAATTTAGTCATCCAAGATACTCCATCTAAAAAAATTAATGTCCTTAATGAATCCAATAATGATTCTAACTCCAATCCAGATGTCTCATTAAAAGATTTAAGTCTTAATGATTCGGATGAAGAAGAAATTAATAAAATTACATGGAAGGAACCTCAAAAATTATATTATCAGTGAGTATCCCCTCCTAATATTATGTTTGAGGAAAAACCAAATAATTTTCAGAATAAATACTCTGTAGGAACCACTTACGAATGGAACATAAATGGAGCCTCAGAACAAATGATTTTGAATGTTCTTAATAAGATGATTATGTTCTCAAATATTAACAAAAGTATTCAGGGCATATCTGATTAGCAAATCGCTATACTTTTAATTGTAGGATTTACTGGCTAATTAAAATGTTGATGGGATAATTATCTTACTGAAAAATAACGAATGAACATTTTAACTGCCATTAAAAAAGATGAAAATGGAGTTAAAATACTTAATGAAAATAATGAACTAATTCGGGATGCTGTTAATACTGTATTGTATTGCTTAGAATTTCATAGGAGATCCATCCCACATTAGGGATAAAAATTTAAATCTTTTGTCTAATATGAAGTGTAAGTCCTTAGGAGGATTTCATCAATACAAGGATATTTTCCTTCAAAGAGTCTTACTAAGAGAAGATTGTAACTAACCTTTCTAGAAAGAAAAATTCTTAGTCGGTTTACCAAAATTAATAGGTGAATAAGTTAGGAATAAGGTCTGGGAAGAATTCAATGGGGAAATTCCTTACAATGCACTATCTTATGGAGAATTAATTTCATATGTCTATAAGATAGGAACCAACTTATGTAATACAATTAGGTTGCAAAAGTAATTTAAAATGAAAAGAAAATGAAGAAACAAACTCTAGGTGACTTTTGTTCTCAGTATGATCCATCTTTTGTTTTTGGAAGCACAAAAAAATGCTCAGAATGTAAGAGAAAATCTAAGAGAAATTTTAAAAGAAAAAAGAAAAATTTCTTTAAGAAATTTCATGAAAATTTTAATGAAGATTCTTCCAAGAAAGAAAAGAAGAAAAAACCTTGGAAAAGAATTAAGTGTTATAAATGTCGAAAGTATGGTCATATTGCCGATAAATGTAAAGATCGGTAAAAAATTAGATGCATTAGATTTAGATGAATATATTATGCAAGATATTCTGCAAATATTTGCAGAAGAAGGATATTCTTCTAATAACATTTCAGTGTCTTTTGAAGAAGATGGAGTTCAAGTCAATGATATTGAATCATCATCTTTTGATAATGAATTAAATGTCCTAACTAAGGAAGAAGAAGAATTTTTTTTTTAAGTTAGACCACATGCCAGATAATGAGAAATTAAGATGGTTGGAAAAAGTCAAGCCAGGCTCTTCAATTTCAAATAATTTAACCTATAATCTTAACGATATTCTCAATAGGAGGAAATCAAAAGATTATAGACCAGTCACGATAAATGATCTTCACAATAAAATCAAAATTCAAAAACAAGAAATCAAAGAATTAAAATCAATGCAAAATAAATTACAAAATGAATTCTTTGAACTAAAAAATAAAATGATTAATGATGAATGTTTAGATGATTTTGAATATGAAAGTTCAATTAATGAAAAATCTGATAACAATCTAGTTAATTCAGATTATTTAATGCAACTAGTAGAAATAACTACTAGGAAATGGATTATTAATGTTACAATTAGGATTAACAATAATTTTATCATAGAAACTACTACATTATTTGATATCGGTGCAGATTTAAACTGCATTAGAGAAGGGTTAATTTCAACAAAATATTTAAAAAAAAAACAATCTCTAAGCTCTGGTTCTGGTAATAAATTGTATATTAGTTTTAAATTACCTAATACTGAAATAATAAAAGGAAAAATGTCCTATAAGACTGCTTTTATTCTTGTTGAAATTTTTTACATATATATATATATATATATATATATATATACCTAATTAAATATATTATATGTTAGCAAAATAAGGTTTGCTTGATGAAATTTGAAATTATAAATAAAAAAAGTTGTATGTTATAATCACTCCAATATATATATATATATATAAATAAAAAGAAAAATTAAAAAAAAAAAGAAAAAGAAAAAACGAAACTTAAAAAGAGAGGATGGATATTAATTTCGTAAAGTTATGATGCGGGCTAGAGCATTGAATAATGGGTGTTGCTTGAAGATCCAGCGGCTATGATTCGCTTAGGTGCAATGAGGCACGTGCATCAGATTTTTGGGATTGGTCGACAATTGACATTTTGAATATGCCTTTCTCTCTCTCTCTCTCTTTTTTTTTTTTTTTTAAGGGGGGGAGGGGTGAGAGAGAAGGGTGTTAACTGTTAACGCTTACATTTACATGCCATCGTGAGTCCCAACCACAACGTCAAAGAAAGAGAACATGCAGTGCCCATAAAATTAAAATTAATCATAAATCATTGTGTAACTTTCAAAATATTGATTTTACGTGTCATCGCAGAAAGACAAGAGTACGAATCAGAAATTTTTAAGATAAATTTTCATTTTCAAAATAATTGAAAACATTCCAACTTCGGCGTTATGCAAAAGTAATAATAAACAATTAATTAGGATTATTTTTCTGATTTTTGAAAAAAATTATTTGGATTATGTATTACAAGAGCAATAATTAGCGGCCAACAGTTGCAAAAGTTTTTTTTTTTTTCCTTTTCTTTGGGAAAAAAAATAGTTGCAAAAGTTACTCACTGCCACAATTGATAAGAGTGAAATTCTTATTAATATTCGTCAAAATATAACTTATTTATATTTTTGTTAGTCGTCTTCACATCCTACATGTTTTAGGAGAACTCACTGTCCATATGGCGATTTGTCAAGGGAATGTAATGTACATACTTTGTATGAGATGTAAGAGATGAGCGTTGAAATGAGATAGAGAGGGTCACGGAGGAGACACTTGGGGGAAAAAAAAAAAAAAAATCTAAAATGCTTCAGTTTTTCATGTACCTAATTTTTTGGAGCAATGACAACTTGAAATCGGGGAAACTTCAATAATCTTAAATTTGAGAGAATAAATAGGTGGTATTTCTAGAATGCGGAAATTTCAACCTTAACGAACTTTGCTCCAATTTGTCAATTTAAAATTCTCTAAGTTATTCTAAATATGAGTCTAATTATCTTGATTATCACTAATTTATATAAATTAACTCAAACCATAATTAAATTTTTATACATTAAAAAAATTATATTTTTATGTATCTTGACCCGAAACAAGCGTCTACAAGCAGTCTCCTAACATGGGGCATTTTGAATGTATAAATTTTAAATCTCCCTACAGATGAGATGATGTAATTTAAATACAACAATGCAACTACGACCTTGACTTACAATTGCTAAGCAAGTGGGTGGGCTTTAAGTGTACCTTTTGAGGGGACAATCTCTTGATCTTGACGGCGTATGGTTTTAGAAGAGAAATTATTTGAAAGAGTACGTGATCTTATGAGATAGCGAATAAATTAGGATTCCAAATCATTGTAATTTGTGACCTTCGAATGATTTTCAAATTGGTTTTACGATATGATATAAATTATTTCTCGAAACTTGAAAGAATTGTTATGAAAAACGATAGGTCAACTTTCCAAAAAAAAAAAAAAGAAGATGAAAATGGCTTCTAGTTAAATTCTATTTTAAGGTATTTGTTTTCCATTTTAATGAAAGTGCTCATCGACTTAATTGGAAAAGTACAGGTACTATTAACAATATTTCGACTTCCAAATCTTTTTATTGTAGTAACCAATTAATTTTCTTTTGTTGTTTCATATTGTAATCCATCCTATTAAAGGAGTAGTAATCGATTGTATTGTATTCTATTGTTGTTGGCTATTGTAGAAACCTATTTGTTTTGGAGGTTTCTCTAAAATTTAATCTATAAATTTTCTAATTAATATATATATCAATCATGATAATAACATCGCTATATTTTTCATAAAACACTACATCATATAACCTTTTTTTTCTCTTCCTTTTAAATATGCCATATACAATACAATTCTTGTACTGAGCATTGCTGTTTTTTTGGTTTATTTTTATAAGAATTAGGGTTATAAATGACTCAAATCAAGATAATATATCATTTAGTTTGATTTGTCTTTGACTTGAGTTCATTTGAGTTTAAAATTTTAATCTTAAACTTAAAGCAACACTCAACAAGTTTCATCATTACTCAATTGAACTGTTTAGGCTTGTTTTATATTGACAAATGTATATTTAGGATTAAAATACCAATGCATAAATTTGGCTCAAAACTTAATTTACACTAAACTTGGCTTAAGCTTAAAGCTTAAACTTGACTAGATGCACTATTTAACTACTTGACTGGAGTCAAATTAAACTTAAGTAAATATAGAATCAAATTTAAATGTAACTTCATATATTAGCCTACAAGGCTGGTTGCAATTTTATTTTTTACTAATATTTGATTGTTTTCCTTTGGGAAACTTAAAATTATTGATTTTGATGAAGTAAAGGAATAATTATAAGTATTTTCCTAATTAAATTCTCAATAGTACCATACCATTTCTAAGCAAGGAAAAAAATGCCATAGTTGTTTTAGGCTATTGATTGTGACATGTTGAAGTTGAGGACAATTTGTTAGGTTTATTTTATAAATAAATCATATGAGTTTATATATGTAATTGATAATAATAATTGTGTAATAAGAGTATCATATTAAATAAAGTCCAAATAAAGTGATTTAATAAAACTATGAACATTATTGCATTAAAGAAGTAGGTAGGAATGCAACCGAGCTGAGTCTAAAATGGGTTCTCTAAAACCCGAACCCAACTTGGAAACTTATAGGGATACCTAGAACCCGGGAAAAACCCTATATGATTTTTTTTTTTTTGAACCTAAACCTGCCCCGGTTAGGAAAAAGGAAATTCATGACCTGACCTGACCCGTCCCTACCCAACAATTGCTTCAACTTTTTTTTTGGCCAATGCTTCAACTTATTTTCAAGTCATTTCTTTAATTTATTATTAATTTACTTGTTATGCAAAAAAGAGATATATCAAAATCTTATTATATGAAAATATAATATATATTAAATTAATTTATGTCTAATCATAAGAAACCAAATAAAAAAGAACAAAAAAACAAAATTAAATTGCACTATATATTTCAAATAATATTATATATAAACACAAACAAAATTATTCATTAAAAATTATATTATTATTTTAAAAAAGTATTATTTTTATTGGATCGAGTTTTCACATTAGGTTTTCCTTAAATCCCATAACTTGACCCTAAACCTTATCAGATTTTATTCCATGTCCCAAAACCCAATCCTAAATTTTATAAGATCAAACCTTATAGGATATTTATTGGGTCAGTTAGTCAGGTACCCTATTATAACTCGCCCCGGTTGCATCCTTAGAAGTATGGGTTATTATGTGTAGAAACCACATGTATTGTTTCTTATTTTTATGATGGGCAAAATTGAAAATAAGAAAAATTAATAGGTTGTCTTCAAGTCATGGATTCTAACAACCCATCATAAAAAATAATAAGAGATAAAAATCTCTAAAGGGACATTTTGCTAACTTAAAAGTTGCACCATTATATTAAATAAAGAAATTCATAAGTTATGAATTTAGGTATGCTTTCGTTCTTTACTTTTATATTTTGTACCTTAATTTTTCATATAAACTGTTCTTGGGTAATATATTTATGGGAATCATCCTAACATAATTATGTTTGTTGTACATCAATGCATTGACAAAATAAGTTATGTCATAATACAATCAATCATTAGTAAGAAAGAAGAAAAAACGATAAAAAATTAAAAAACAAAAAAAGAAAAGAAAAGAAGAGAATAATGCAAAATGATTTTGTATGACAATCCTAGCCGAATTTGATGTTAAAAATTATGAGAATAGAGCAATAAATTCATTATACGAAAAGAATGTGTTTTAGTATAAGAATAACTATTGTGTATCACGTAAGTACCGCACTACACGTGAATTCAAAGAAAAGTGATTAAGATATGGCATGTGATGGGATAATTAAGGAGAGAGAGGTAGAGAGGAGGAATAGGCAATCTCAAGCGTCTCGAATGCGCAAGTGATAGACAAGGGAGCTAAGGAGATCTTAAGCATCAACCTTGTAGTTCTTGGGTAGTTGAGATCATTCTTTGCTTGATCTCTTATTCGATCTTTGAGAGCAAAGAACTATGGGTAGAACACGGTTTCTCTGATCTTAGGAATTCGGGACCATGGTCCTTTCATGAGGAGGAATGATTGAGTATTTATAGACTCTTGGGCTTGATGACATCTGTTAGATCACTTTAGCAATCAATGGGCAAGATGGAGACTGCTTATTTTAAGGTTATCCTAATGAGCTTGCCATTGACTCAAGACCAGTAGCTTTCCTCGTAAGTACATGAGCCTACCTGAGAAAGGTTGGATGTGGATGGACCGGTCCAACGATCCTTTTTTCGAGTCCATCAAGCCAATTCTTCCTGAGTCATTCTAATAATTGGACTGAACTTATTATGCCTTATCACCTAACCTAATGAGTCAAGCTAAATAATCAATGGGTTTAGCCTAATATATTTACATAATATTTTTAGCCTTCTACATTTTGCCCCCCTGACTAAAATCCTTTGAATGAGGTCAAAGGAGTTTAGGCATTAGATAAGCCTTTTTAATGGCTATAAAATTATTTGGCGGAAGTGCATTTGTTGAATAGTCGCACCACTACCACAAGCATGCCTTGCATGATTCATATTGCAAGAGCTTGGAGCCAACACTACATATAATTTAGTTTTTTTTTTTTTTTTGAGTGTGCAAGCTTACAACACCATTTAATTGCACGTGTCTTCTTTAAGCTCATCGAAATGACTTTTCTCATGAAACAACATATGCATACATTTTCCTTAATAAACAATTCGTATATATATATATTTAAGTAATTGGCTTGTCAAATTGCCTTCCATTTTTGTGGAGTATCTAGTTTATCAATGCACAAGCTATGTAGTGTAATGGCGGGAGCATAAATGGCATTCCTGTATTGTTGGCATGCGGCACATCTTTTGGCAAAGTGCAATGCATCATTTTCCATTGTAGGCTAATAATACCCCAAGCTCAATAGGTGGTAGTACAACTTCCTTCCTCCTTGATGTTCTCCACCATCTCCAAAGTGGGCTTTAGCTAGTATAGTCTCCGTTTCGGGTGGTGCGGCACACCTAAGGGGTTGTCCCATGAATGATACTCTGTATAGTTGGTCTTCATGCATGATATACCTCCTTGCCTTACGTTTTACTATGCAGGCATCAATGCCATTCGTAGGTAAGGTGCTGTTATGCAAATAGTCTATATAAGGGCATTTCCAATCATCGACACTTGCCATGAAGTAGCATTATCCTTTATCAAGAATCTCGAAGCATTTTGGGTTGCGTTTGAGAAGCATCTTTGGCCATAATTGAGTAGTAATACCTTGTACGTTGTTTGTGATGATACAGGGATGGGCCTTTCTCTCCATGCCAGATTTTGTGATACTTGTTTAATATCAGACACGTTTGCTTTGCACAAATACATCACGATAGGATGCCCTCTGGACCTTTGAAGTATAGAATGTCATTAATGAGGAGGAAGGTTTTTAAAGTTACTAGAGAAGCTGCATTGAGATGCGCTAGCTGACCCTTGATGGGAGTTTGCCAATCATTTAGCGTTTCTTCTTCCTCATCTAGCAACTGCAGAGCTGTGCAAATAATCGATTTTTTAATGACTCAAATACTTAAACCATCTTCTTCAGTTTGAATAGGAACTTTGGATGCTAAAGTTGTAAGTGCGTCTGCATATTGATTAGCTGATCAATTGGTATGTTCATATATCACTAAATTGAATTTGCTAACCAAAGATTAACTGCAGCCTTGTAGGGTGCTAGTGTTGGTTCTTTGAGAGCGAATTCACCATTGGCCTGTTTGATAATCAGGTTTGAATCATCACGAATGCACAAGTGAGATGCCTCGGCACTTTGCGCTGAAACAATTCCGAGTAGTAGAGCCTTGTACTCAGCCTCATTATTGGTGTAATGGAAATCTAGCTTAAATACTAGTGGTATCTCTTGGCTTTCAGGGGTTATCAATACTACCCCGGTTCCTTTTCTAGTACTAGCAGATGAGCCATCAAATTGTAATTGCCATTCTTCACCCAATTCTGTCCTTATGGAATCCTCATAAAACTTTGCCGAGATTGTATTTATGGTGTGAGTCTCATTTGCCATAGGAAAATGAGCTAAGAGGTTTGCTAGAGCTTGAGACTTGATAGCCTTAGGTGGCATAACCGTAATGTCAAACTCTGATAGGAGAAGTAACCATTTTATGATTCGTCCAGATAGTGCTGACCGTGATAGTAAGTACTTTATTAGGTCAGAGTGAGTGACAAAACTGACTTTACGCACCAAGAAGTAATGATGCAACTTCTATGTAGTGAATATCAACGCAAGATAATGCTTCTCACAAGTTGAATAATTGATTTCACTCCCTTAAAGGGATTGACTTAGGTAATATATAGGTCGCTCCCTTCCCTTAAGTTCTTGTGCAAATAAAGCACCAATGGACTTGTCAGTAGATATCAAGTAGAGAATCATTGGTAAACCCTTGATAGGCATTGTCATCGTTTGTGGAGATGCGAGTATATTCTTTACCTTCTGAATGACCTCCTCTTGTAAGTGCCCCTACTCAAACAATGTTCCTTTCTTCATGAGCTGTTGTAGGGGATAAGAAATCTCGGCTAGTGCTGGGATAAATCACCTGATATAAAAGACCTTCCTCATGAACGTTTTTAATTCCTTCGGGTTAGTGGGTGAAGGCATGGATTATATAGCCTACACCTTTGCTGGATCAACATGAATCCCTTTTCTGTGAACTACAAATCTAAGGAATTTGCCAGATGTTACACCAAAAATGCACTTTAGCGAGTTCATGCGTAGTTTATACAATCAGCACTACTTAAAAGCCTTCTACAGATGTATTAAGTGATCTAGCGTCCACCTTGACTTGATAACAATGTCATCCGCATAGTCTTTCATGAAGTCATGCATTATATCATCAAAAATGGTAGTCATTGCTCTTTGGTAAGTAGCTCCTACATTTTTAAACTTGAAGGGCATGGTTGTATAGTAGAAATTCTCGACTGACATCCTGAAAGCAGTACATTCAGCGTCTCCAATGGCCATTTTGATTTGGTTGTAGCTGCTACAACCATTCATAAACGAGAAAAACTCATGTCTAGTTATGGCATCCACTAGCATATCAATATTTGGTAATGGGAAATCATCCTTTAGGCAAGCCTTATTAAGATCACAAAAATCTATACAAACTCATATTTGGCCATTTTTCTTCCTAACTGGTACAATATTAACCAACCATGAGGGGTGCTCAATTGGCTCGATGAAGCCAACTTTGAGCAACTTCTCAATCTCTTATTTGATTTGGACCTCAACTTCTAGGCAAAAAACTCGTTGTCTTTGTTTTACTGGCTTAACCTTAGCTACAATGTTCAATCTTTGTACCACTAGAGTGGGGTCAAGTCCTGGCATTTCATCGTAAGTCCATGTAAATACATCTCAATACTTTCATAGTAACTCCACTAGGTGAACCTTAAGTTCTTGCAAGAGATTCTTACTAATGAAGATAGGTCTTGAAGATTCCCTTGGTTTCGCTTAATCTAACTCTTCAATTTCATTAACTTGTAGCTTGAGTTGATCCTGCATCTCTGGGGAGGGCGGGTTAGGTTTCTTGTATTAGTATGGGATCTGAAGAAGATAAACAAGCTTCTTCGGATCTATCTCCTTTAAATCCCATGGACCGTCATAAATAGTACACCCTCTGCCCATATTCTCTAATGAAACTTTCTATCACTTCATTTCTCTTTTGCTTCTTTTGGCCCCCCCACAAGAGCCTCACATTCTCTTCTTTCTCGTAAGCTTCTCTTGAGTCTCTTCCCAAATGGGTAGTGGTGTGTCAAAGGGTGTTGCGATAGCAGTTTCTCCCTCTTCGGCATATTCATCAAAGAATGCAGCTTTCGTAAAGTATGCCTCGTTATGCTCAAATGGATTGTTTGTAGCGGGAATAAACATGTCTTTTCTCTTCCAATAGCCCTTAATGCATTGATGCCATGTTGAGAGTATGAGATTGTGATCATGCAGTCACTTTTTTCCAATTAGTAGGTGGTAGGATACGGGCGCATTGATCACATGGAATCATGTGGAGCTCTATATAGGGCCTACTTTAAAGCTCACATTAACATACCCTACCGTGTTTGTAGATCTGTCAGTGAAACTATTGATGGCAATAGGTTGTCTCACTAGGTGCTGGTTGTCTATTCCTACAGCCTTTAGTGTAGACAATGGCATTGTGTTTATAGAAGAGCTATTTTCTATGAATGTCCTCTTAATGAGATGCTCATTTAGCATGCTTTTCATATACTGAGGATGGTTATGATTGGGGTTCTAGGCGCACATATCCGCATCAATAAAGAGAATTACATTTTCATGTGCCTTTGCCATTCTTCGTATAGGTTGTGCTAGACTGCACTCCTCGTATTGTCTCTTTGTAATTTGGGTAAGGGCAGTTATTGCTGCAAGACGTGCATCCCTGTTAAACCTAAGTAAGTTAAAAAAATTTCTGAAGTTAGTTGTCTTCATTAGGGCGGCTACTTCAGGCGTACATGTGTCCTCATTATTCCCAGTTATAGCTTCTTGTACATTACGTACATTGGCATGTGACATATCTCTTTTTTCGGTACTAGGATTGTGACTAATGGCACTTATAGTACCTCGTTGATTATTGTGTGTAGGAATTGAATTATTACATACATTATTATTTTCTATGATAAGTTCCTCATTACGGACTCTATTACTGAAAATCTTTTTCAAAGTCCATCACTCTTTCGTAGGGTGACCTATGAATCTATGATACTTGCAAAACTTAGGATCATTCTTCACATTTTATGTTGGTAAACAAACTACTCTTGGGAGCTTGATATTCCCATCTTGTAACCATTGGTCAAACAAAGCATGTACCTTTCCCATCTGGCATAAGAAAGGTGGAATTGATGTAGATCCTCGGGATGCATCATTCCTTGGCTTCTTATTCTCTCTAAGGGTCTTAACTTGGGCCGAGTTAATAGATGTTACTTGTTTCCCAAGCCTCCCATTTTCTCCTCGTTGCCTTGTAACTGAATTATTATTTCTCCTTGCAGTCTCAACTAGTGTAGAAAAAGGAACTTAGATTGAAATTTTTTAAGTGGATTGCGTACTTAGTGAACATCCCTTAGATGCAAATCTTCACTAACTCCCTCTCATCACATACATCTTGGATGTCCAGTGTGCACTCCCTGAAGCGTTCTATATAATCTATTAAGTCTTCCTTGGGGTACTGCCGTGTTCTTTCCATGTTCGTGATTGTGACCCATTCTTAAGTAGAGAAGAATTTCTCCAAGAATAACTTACACATATACCCCCATGAATCAACTGACTCTGCAGGTAGGTTAACATACCAAATGTAAGCCTTTTTGTTCAGTGATTTAGAAAATTCTTTGAGTTTCAGGTCATCATCTAGCCTATATACTTCCAGGGTTTCAATAAACTTAAGTAAATATTCTTTAGCGCTTCCTTTCTTGCCATTGAACAGGATGAACTTAGGGCTAACATAATCCTTAAAATATGGCTTTTTAGCAATGTGCTAATGGTAAGGGAATCTTAACTTTAGTACTCCCACCATTGATTTTGTTTGTATTTCTTTTAAGTATATGTCCAAGTCTTCCTTTGTTACAAAGGAAGTCCTTGGGGTAGATACCATGGAAGCAGGTGTGGGAGTAGGCTGACGGCTAAATCCATCGAAAGCATTAGGAGGTGGAACATCCAGTTGAGTGGTTTGCTCTTGAGGAATGTTCTCCTCATCCATGGGAGAGTCAATGAGATGAATTGCATGTGATGGAGTTACATGGGTAGCACCTTACTGCGTAGCAATGTTGGTGTTTGGCAGAGCCACACCTTGTTGCACAGCAACGGTGGTAGCCAACCCTGTAACTAGTGGAGCAAGCATGGTCATAAGTTGATTTAGAGCCCTTGTATTCTCTTGCATAGTCTACATCATTTGTGCATGATCTATGGGAGCCTCAGACTGTGAATTGCTTTGACTAGTATTCTACGGTATTTGAGGTAGGTTTTGCTCTATCAGTTCAGTGTTAGGATCTTGTTCTTGATCGATATTGTCAAATAGTCCCCTCTTCCTAGGGGGTGCCATTACTCATTTTTCACTTAACTTTGTCCCCAATGGAGTTGCTAAAATGTAGATGAGGGGTTTCGGTAGGAGTGGCCATGTGCATATCATGCGGGTACTGCACTACACATGAATTAAAAAAAAAAAAAAAAAGCGATTTAGAGATGGCATGTGATGGGATGACTAGGGAGAAAGGAGTAGGAAGGAGGAACAAGCAATCTCAAGCGTTTCGAATACACAAGTGATAGACAAGGGAGCTAAGGGAACCTTAAGCGCTAACCTTGCAGTTATTAGGTAATGTAGATTGTTCTTTGCCTGATCCTTTGTTTGATCATGGAGAGCAGAGAACTCTAGGTGGAACTCTATTTCTCTAATCTTAAGAATTTAGGACCAAGGCCTTTTAATGAGGAAGAATGATTGAGTATTTATAAACTCTTGGGCTCGATGACATTCGTTAGATCGCTTTAGTGATCAATGGACGAGATGGAGACTACTCATTTTAAGGTTATCCTAATGAGCTTGCCATAGGCCCAAGACCGGTAGCTTTCCTTGTAAGTACATGAGCATACCTGAGAAAGGTTGCATGCAGATGAACCGGTCCAACGATCCTTGTTCCGAGCCCACCAAGCCAATTCTTCCTAAGTCATTACAATAATTGGACTGGACTTATTAGGTTTTGTCACCTAACTCAATGAATCAAGTCAAATAATCAATGGGCTTAGTCAAATATATTTACATAATATTTTTAGCCCTCTACATAATGCAAAACGATTTTATATGATAATACCAGCCAGATTTGATGTTAAAAATTATGAGAATAGAGCAATAAATTCACTATATGAAAAAAATGCGTTTTGGTATAAAAACCACAATTGCAATTCATCACATGCAAATCATCTTGTAAGCTTAAATATATATTGAGTTTTATATAAAATTGAGTCAATTTTAAGTTTTAGTATAAATTTAATTAAAAGAAAGATAAACTTTTATATATAATTGAACCAAAAGCTTAAGCTTGTTAAGTAGTGCTTGAAGTTAAAAAGATGGAGCTAAAAGAATTTGAAATCAGTGAAGTTCAAGCTTTGATTTTTAAGAAACTTAAAAGCTGAAGCTCAAGGGTTTTGAACTTTAACACCACAGGAGGTGTAGAATTCCCATCACAGTATATAAATATAATATGTTAGTAGAAGGTATGGTTAAGAGTCAAAAGTTCTTCTGGATGCAGGAACTGTCGGCTGCTAGCACATTCAAGTTTTCATTTTCCATAATTCATTGATATTCATTTTGTGTGTGTGTGTTTATTAGGATTTTCAAAGCTTGGAAACTGTGTACAATAATTACTTGGAAGCATCCGGATAAACATCGTTATCTTATTATATGTGGAACGATGGGATGAGAACGATGATGGCGAGAGATATAAATATAATGCTGCTTGCCTTGTTTCATCAATTTAATTTCATGGTCAACAACGCACATTTCATGGATTAAGACGTAGAAAGAACACACGTTGGACTTTTCGAGAGAGCTCACCGACAAGGTGAGTTACTTCTTTGTGTTCATCAAATGATTTTCTCTTTTATTTCTTATTTAGATGATAAATCGGTCAGGATTGCGGTAATTAATAAGTCGGTGGAAGCAACTAATATAACAATAGCAAAGAGTCAAGAACTGGACTCAGAAAATAAAATGCTAGCAAAAAGACACCATATTTATATGGAATACTTTGGTTTTAGAGGTACTATGACAATATCCCCTAAATTAAAAAATATTATTATTATTATGTGGATACACCTAGAAAATGACTAAAGTTATGTCCCCAGTGGAAACATCCCCGGTGGCCGGGTCCAAAGAAATATTTTCTTTAGGCAGGAAGGACTTCCAATTTAAATATGTTTGTGTTCATTCAAATCGAAAAAGAAAATGTATGGTCGATTCTCAAAGCTCTATAGGCCTCCAAAATACGGATAACATTGGCTTTTGTTCCGGTTGTTGAAACTTCACGGCGTTGTATATATATTTATATATATGATGGCGATAAATTATGTTCGATTTTCGAGATTCGAAATACCTTAAGAACATTTTAAGATAAATAATAATAAACATATCGAATATTTAATACGAAATTCTATTAAATTAAAAAAATTTAATATTATTTTTTTTTCCATTCTTAAAATAAGTTAAACAAGACAATACATACTGTTTGCTCAAACTTCTTTATTTAGATTATTAATCAATGCGGTAGAATCAATTGTTAAGATAATTGTCATAAATAATGCCTTCAATTCAATAGAACACCCGGTCTGTCTTCAAACTTATTTGTTTATTTGAAGTCTGTCTGTCTTCACCTTATAATCGAAAACAGCAATGTTAGGTGGTTCCATATAATTTGTATTTGAAACTCTTGTTAAGACGACAATTAAACATTTTAAACTTGTCCTTTTGTGGATAAGTAAAGAAAGACTTTGCTTCTGACTTGAAAACCATTTTACGGTGGGACATATTCAAACAACTGTCTCAGCTTATATTCTTCAAAACAATTCTAAAGAAAATTTTCATTTCACATATATACGTATTGTAATAACTCAGTAATAATAAATATTCTGAAATTTAAGATAGATGATTGAAGTTAACATAGTAACAGTCATATTCCGGTTTCTATGACCCTTTTTCAAGTTCCAGCATATTAAATATTTGAGGGGAAAATCTAAAAATCGCCCTTCATCTTTGGCTTTTTTATTTTATTTTATTTTTACATGAGTTCTTCACTTTTTATTTTCATTTTTTTTTTTATAATTTCTGAATGAGTTCGCCCTTTTGACTGTTTCATTCCATTCAAGCTTCCATTTTTTTCTTTTTTCAAAAAGGCTGTCTCTTGGGAGACATGTCAATTAATTTTTTATTAAAAAATGTTAATATTGATTTTTTTTTTATTTGAAAAATAGATACTTATCATATTGACATGGGTTCTTACTACCATAAAACCTAGTTGTTAATTGACATGATGAAAGAACCCTTTTTAAGTAATTTTGAAAAAAAAAAAACTGAAAATTCAAATAAAGCACTTAAAAAGGTGGATGGCTCAAATAATAAAGCAACAAAAGAAAAACCATTCAAATGGAGGAATTAAATTAAAAAATATTCAAACATAAAAGTAGCAAAATATGAATAACCGTTTTTTTTTATATATTTATCCGAATATTTAAGGGGGATTTGATTTTAATAATTATGAAGTTTTATTACCCAAAATAAAAGTCAATCACAACCCTAAGCTCAAAGTTATTTTCGAACAACCAATAGCAGCCAGAGCCAGATAACAAAATGGAAGAATACAAATTTAGGGAAAGAGCTGTGCCGGTGTCCACAAGTCAAACCACCGGCACAGGTGTAGGAGTTGGGATTCCCTTGAATATAAATTTATGGAGTCTGGATTCTGTGAGTGTGTGTCGGTCGGATTGTACGATAAAACGAATAATAGGAAAAGTCAGTTCCTGTTTATCCAGCTTTGGATACAAATTTTTACTCCGGCTACACGACAAGCCGACAACTTAACTTTGCACTAGCTACTAAAGGGCCAGGGTTTAGATGCCCATTAAATTAAGATTCGGTGTTTGTGCTTTACCTTTACCTTTTTTTATCCATTAAATATTTTTTATATAGATAAAATGAGGAATAAAACATATTATCAGTATATTATGTAAAAACACTTTCATTAACACCTATTTTGATCAACAGATGGATTAGAACATAATTACCTTAACCATAAGGAAAGGATAGTACACAGAAAATACACATGACGAATTCGATTACATTGTGCGAGTACAAGGTCTTTCTATTTCACTTTAGGCTTTAGTTCTTTTTAATCTTCTTTATTTATTTATTTATCACTTTAAACGCCTAATGTCAAATTAATATCGGGTCATCCGATGATGGTTGGTTTTCAGCATCAATCTTCATATTCCGCACTCCTTTGTTTACCATCGCAGAAGAGTCCCATAACTTCAAAAGCCACGCATCTTACGTATCACTCAATCATGCTTTTAGATTTACAGTCATTCATGAACCGGAGTATTTAGCAGCAGAATCCTAATCATTGAAACGCTTTTTAATATAACAGCCTAGGCTGCACCAAAGAAGCTGATAATACCATCCTATGAAGACTTCCAATCCCTACAAGCTCACAATAACTCTCTGTAACATGCTATTGCAGATTTACTTTTCGTGTGGAAATTAAAAAAAAAAAAGAACAAATACTTCATTGTTGATAAAGAAAAAGTTTTAATTAAGCCAAATTTGGATTTACACAAAGTCACACAATACAAATGTATATCCCTAAGGCAATGATGACAATTGAGATTTTCCATTTTTGGCCCTGGAATGGAATGGGTTGCATGTTAGGGATACGTGAATCAATAAAAGAAAAGAGCATGAACCCCAAACCTCTGTCAGACAATTTTACCCCCTGTATTTAAGAAAAATAGTCGGGAATTATCCATAAATGCAAATTTAATACCTAATAAAGATGCATAATATGAAATCTCTATAGCAGGTTACAGGAGACAAATACTAAGCTAACCACAGGTATCCAATCCAATCATGATAAACTACCAAACAACCTTTCACGCTATATAATAAAAGACTACAATTCAAAGGCAGATCACCAAGCCGACAGAAGGTGCAGACAACGAAATAACAGAGTGGCCCTATCCATAGCACCTACAACTTCATTCTTTCAAGAGCGAGATCTTTCACGGGGCGGTGGTGAGCGACTGCATTAATAAAAAAGGCATCGTCAAGTTGATAACAAAACACGAGAGATTGTGACTCGAGCAGTTTAACAAAGTAGGAGAAGAATTCAGAAGACAACCTGTGGTATCTTTCATTCACAGGGCTCTCGGCTCTATCATAGTTGGGACTTCCCCTTGGGTCAGATCTGGAATTTGGATTTCCTCCATGCCCATAATCTGGGCTACCCCTATCACGGTGATAGGGACTTGGTGAGCGCCCACGATAACCCCCCCTTCCTGGAGGAGACACATCACGACCTCTTCTTTCAGGGCTGTACCCATTTCTTCTGTCATCATCATCTTTAATTGCATATTCCACAGTGATAACTCGGTCCATCAGCTTGCTGCATGGCAATAATCACAACAAAGTTGAGAAATTATTAAATCCAAAGCTGAAAATGATTCAAAACAAAACCTCACAGCTTCAATTCTTCAACAGTGAATTCACTAACATAAGTGGATAGCAAAATATCTTTTTGTTATGCACTTGACATTAAAACAGCTTCAGATTTCTTGTAATAGGAACAATCTAGTTGGTGGCTAATATCAAAATTACTAATAAACATGAGGGTTCGACTTGATAGGCAATAGCACTTCTGCATGTATAAACCTTATCTAGCAGAGAAGCAAAGCTTCTGCTAGCTTAGCCTCTAGGTACATTTCTGTTGAGGGTTACGATGGCTGAACTGGGGAAACCAAAATTATCAATGGTGAAAAAGAACCTCATATTTGTGGCCTCCAAGGCTCTTGTAGCATCCTCCTGCAATTCATATTGGATGAATGCAAAATTCCTTCTAATCCTGATATTTGCAATTCTCCCATACTGATCAAAGTGCCTCTCCAAATCCCTCGTCCTAGTATGAATTGGATCAAAGTTAATGACAAACAGAGTTTTTGATGGCCGCGTATTAGCAGAGGATCGCCTGGAACCACCACCCCTCCTTCCACCATCTTCCTGCAACAAAGATGTGCAGAGTACATTATTGTTGCTAGTCGCATCAAAATTAAGTGTAGAAATCAAATCATATTAATCTTGTGACTTAATCCAAATATTTGATCAACACAAAGCCAGTGGAGGCAAAAAAGAAATTTTGGTGAGCCAGTACTCTCTCTGCTAATTTGAATAGATTCCTTATTGTTAGGCATAGTTTCATGAAGCTAACCTAATAGGTATTGGCAAAGAAAAGATAAGAGGCATGACTATGAAGTTTCATACTCAAAACATTTAAAAAGCATGACAAGCAACCTCGTCCCATTTTCAAAGGCAAGGTTATTCAGCATAGATCTATGTGTGAATGAACCACTTGCATAAGATGAGGAGATGGAATTTAAAATGACACAAAGAAGCACTGGTACATACTCCGGATAGCCAATAATACCTGGGAGTGCAGAACTTAGTCCAGAAAGCAGTGCACAGTGCAAACTCAACAATTTAATATATAGGCTGATGTTGGTAAAAATTATGAGAGATTATTTTGTATACAAACAATAAGAAAGGGTTCAAAATGGATTATTTTCTGCAGTAAACAGATGAGGTGTTTGTTTAATTAACAGCAGAGATTTCAACTTGCAACTAAGATTAGCTGCTCATAAGAAACCTATTAAATAACGATAAGACTTGAATCTAATATTTCAACAATATAGTCCACAAAATCCTACCTTGCTCCACTCAACACGAAGTCGGCGTCCCTTTCGGCCAAACTCTATCCTGTCAAGTCTTCGAACTGCATCATCAGCATCCCGCTCATCCTCCATATATATGAAAGCATAACCTGTGAAATGATAATGTTAAGAAATCACCAGAAAAGAAAGTTGATTACATAAGCATATCCAACAAAAGAACATTGATGAAGCAGGATTCCAAAGTAGTTTGATTCATTTCTGAAAACACCAAGTTGTAAAGAGAGACTTACCAAAGAAATCATATAAAGAGAGCATACACGCAAGAAATATAAGAGGAACCAGAAGAACAAAAATAGTTCATTAAGAGGTAAGACAACACCTGCTATTGGCTGGCAAGATCATTTAGATCTCAACAGTGAAACATGTTGGAAATTGAGGACTGAAAGTAATCCAGGAAAAGTGAAAAGGCAATAGTGTCTCAGAGAGTCATATGATGGGAGTGCGAGTGCCATTGCAAATTAGGTTGGGACTCCTTAAAAACACAAGAAGATGAAGCGTAGCAGTGTCTAGAAAAGAAATGCAGGAGAGCACATCCATCCAAGAGGTATATGGATATTCCAGACAATCCTGCGTCAAAGAGATAGTTGAGCAAGGGGACACACTTAAACAAAGAACCTGCTTAAAAACAAACTCATAAAGCCATCGAGAAAATTATTTCCACAAGATGATCACATAGACTCTTTCAAGAATAAGCTTCA
The DNA here is from genome assembly GCA_037954665.1 of Laguncularia racemosa. Lineage (NCBI taxonomy): Eukaryota > Viridiplantae > Streptophyta > Magnoliopsida > Myrtales > Combretaceae > Laguncularia > Laguncularia racemosa. The sequence goes on from JBBMOL010000016.1 coordinate 4,310,315, forward strand.
GACATTCCCCAAGCTCAAATCACAATAATACATGGCATTTCATATTTGACGATTTAACAGCATTGAGGCCAACTCAACTCTTCCATCCTGAGATTCCATGGAGCATATCTGCATGGTCTCTACAAATCTTGAACCTTCCCGCGAACACCCTATTTCTTCCTAGTCAAACCTCCCTCTGACTAAGCAAAATTCATCCATAAGCACCACCTTTTGGTTCAAAGTACAGGATCTAAGATTGCTCTCTCTTTGTCGTCCATTGAATCAAAGCAAGTGGCTTTACTAAACATAATAGGGGACACAGCTTCCTCTTGTTGCATATACTTAAATGAGGCTTCTTTTCAGAAAGAAGAAAACATGCAACTATACTAATATATGACCATACCACAAATGAATTAAGACATTGTACACACCCAAGAACATGAGATTCAAAGAGAGTGGCAAGAACTACAAAAATGTACCAATATCAAGGAACAAGACCTCCTCTGAGTGCTTTCCATCATTTGCTAAATAACCCAATATTTTCAATGCACAAGGAGCAACAGATATAGCATAGCTTTAATACTAGCAAAATTCATCCAAACCAACCATAAATATTATGTACAAGATAAAGTTTCAAAATGTTTTTGTCACCAAGTAGTTAAGTTTATCAAGAATCATTGAATAAGCCAATAAACTTAAATATAATTGAAAAAAATAGGAAAACAGTGTGTGAACTTTACAGAAGGAATTCCTGGCTTAGGGATAACAATAACATTGCCAAAGAGATCCTAGGAATGAACCAAATGCTTACCTGACTTCATGTCCACCCTATCCACTCTTCCATATCTTCTAAAAAGGCGCTCAACATCTGATTGGCGTGCATCATAATCCAGGTTGCCACAGAAGATGGGCCTCATTCTTCTTAATTTCCAAGTTAAAGAATCAGTGTAAAACCTGTAATATTGAATGCGATAAGTTCATCTAAGCAAGAAGAAGAATGTGATAGTAGCATTTTTATGTCCACAAAAACACATTATGTACAGACTAAGATCCTGAAGTAACTGCCCTGAACAGGCCTCCATAACATATAGGAAAAAATTTATTTCAGACGCAATCTGTATATATACAATAATTAATAATATAACAGATAACTTCCATACAAATAATTACCATCACATTTACTCATTTTCAAAAGAAAAAGTGACCATATGAAAACATTTTCTAAAAACAAATTAAACTCTCAGTGCATTAGGTCACCATATAAAAACAATTCTGAAATCAAATAAAAATGACCAGTCATGTTAGCCTAGTAAACTATCTTAGCAGCTGAACAAACAAAAGCACACCAAGCAGCCTATCAATTCTCACCAAAATATACTATTTGGGATCAAAAATCAATTATCAATTCAGCACATCTAGCCCTTTTCCTTATCATGAAAATCAAAGGGCAAACTTTCGCTCATCATGGACTTACTTTAATCCTGTGTACCCACGAAACTTTATATGCAACAGATTGCAAAGTTTGCCTTTTCTTGGTAAATAAAGTTCTTTGATAAATTTCACTCTTTTTCTTTATTAGAAAAACACAGCCATGATTAGACCAGCTAACTCCGTACACATGAACCCCACTACAAGATTCATGCACCAGTTAAGTATGATTTGCACCATATAGGCAGTAGCATGTCTCCTTAGTGAAACTGTCGAGCTCAAAATCACAAAAACACAGCAGCTTTATCACGAATACGCAAAAAAGCTAATTCAAGAAATTGATTCATGCTCAATACGGCTTAAAACCAATATAAATTTCAACGTTTTCAAAGGGTAAACGAAGATCGTTCACTTTCCTACATGATTTACATGAACTTGAATTAAAAATCGACCTTCCTTTTTCTATGATTCCAAGCATTCTCCAAAGCAATAAAAGAATGGGAAAAATCGGATCTCTGAACCGATTTTTAAGAGAAAATAAACATAGAAGAACTGATCTTGGATTTCGACGTGAAATATACAGCAGAAGATGAATCAAAAGGCCGATCTCGTATATACAAGAGAGAGATTAGAGAGACTGTACCTGGAAAATTTGGCTCAACGGTTGGAGAATGAAAAACCCTAGAAACGAGTTTGAAAACAGGAACGAAAGTGTTTTTGTAGCACGAAAATATCGTCTGGAAACGACGGCGTTTGCTATCAGTGAATATTGTGGGCTAGTTGGGCTGGTTTGGTTAGTACCCGGATTAGATAGCCACAATTGTGAATAAGGAAAATGTTCGGTAAAGCACATATTTACTTTTCATTGCTTGATATATATTTTTTATTTGAGTCTTAAATTTTTATTTATTTTTATTTATGTTCTCATCATTTGTAAAAATATGAAAAAAGTCTTTTATTAGAATGTCATTAGTTTTTTCGTTAGTAGTGACATGTATCACATTCTCATTAATTCATATAATTTTTATTATATAAATAATATAAGAAATTATTGAAAAAATAAATAAAATAGTAGAAAATTAATATAAATAGGAAAAAATAATAAAAATATATATGTGTATATATATAATAAAAACATATGAGTATATATATAATTTATTATTTTGGGTAACGAATACATATATTTAGTTTAATAAAATAAAAAAGCAAAAAATTTGAAAAAAAAAAAAGGTTTTAGCCACCAAATGATGAGAGGTTAAATAGAAAAAAAAAATAGAGGTTTAGGGCTGAAATAGATTAGGTATAAAATGTTGAGAACTAAATATATCCATTTTCTAAAATGTTATGGTAATAAATAAATAAATAAATATGGAAAATGCTATGAAATGGCTTCTACCCATTCACTTGGATGTAGGGTTGTAAATGAATTAAATCAAAATGACATAGTATTAAATTCAAACTCGAGCTCAAGCTCAATTGAGCTTCTAATTCTTAACTTAAACTTAATTCGAAGCGGCAAACAATGAGCTTGAGCATAACTAGAGTAAGCTTGTTTTTCTTAATATGGGTAAAAATTATTTTATTTTAAACATAAATAATAATAACATTAAACTCAACTCAATTTTGGATTAATATTAAAATTTAGCTTAAACTCGATTAAGCTTGTGAGTTAATCAAGCTAAATATTATGAAGCTTAAGCTTAACTCGATTGATATTGAAACAAACTCGAATTTTATCGTGTTGAATCCAATTAGCTTGTTGTAAGCTTGACTCGCTTACAACCCTATTTGGATGTAATTATTATTTAATTATAGTCTTATTTCTCACTGAATTGCTATTTCAATGTTTTTTTTTTTTTTTTTTGCATTTGATCCTGTAATAGCAATTCAATGAGGAATTCCTACTACCAAAAAACATTAAATTGTAATTCTTTATTCCCACCATTGAATTCCAATTCATTGATGTTATTCCTCACCTTTTCTCCTTCTTCCACACCACCGCAAACCAAGAGACTAACAACCCAATGCCAACTAGTCACCCACTACCAGCTAATCACTCACCACTAACTGATTGCCCTCCACACCCTTCATAAACCACATACCACCAACAATCACCACATACCACACCCACCCATCAATGCGCCACGAAAGAAACACCATAGACTACTAGTAACCACCACAGACTACTCCCACCTACTAACATAAACTACCGTTGACCACTATGCAATACCACATACCATATTCACCCACCCACCATGCACTACGACAAACCACTATAAACCACCACACAGTACCATAAGCCACTAACAATAAACCTTTTTTTAGAAAGTAAGAATCTTGCAAAAGCACTCCTTAAGTCAATGCTCAAAAGAAACATCATTACAAAGTACAAGGTGATTATGGTTTGGTTCAGTTCAAACCTTTAATGAATTGAACCACTTTAACGGTTTGGGGTTCTAAACTAAACCTTTAAAATGCGATTTGATTTAGTTTAGTTTAGTTTGAATTGCTTTTAACAATACCTTATTTTAGTTGATAGTATTAGTACTTACTAGAGTTTTTAACCGGATATTGATGTTTAAATTAAAAAATGCTATATATGAATGTAAGCTATATAATATTTTAACATGGTGTAACGTTACATTTTAAGTAATAGTAAAGGCACACTTATCTATTTGAGAAGTGAAAGATGAAAATGAATAAATTGTGAATATTAAAAGTATAATGGAGTTAACAAAAAGGGAATGGTAAATAAGGTTAAATAAACATTTTAATAAAGTTTAAAATTAAAAAAAATATCTCGTAACTTATATTTTTTAATAAGAAGTGGTTCGGTTCGGGTTTAAACTCTCAAACCATATTGCAAACCATTTGAACCTTCTCTAAATCGAGTCAAAATATAAAAAAATCGCATTTCATGGTTTGATTCAGTTTTCAGTTCGGTTCGATTCGATTTAATGAATAGCCTAGTAGATGGTTATGTGAAGGTGGGTTGCAAAAAAGTTTTTGACATGAAGAGAATTTATACTGTTAGTGTTGTAATAGATGGATAATTTAACAAAAAAAAAAAGAAAAATGGATATGAAAATATTTTAGCGAGAAAAGGGGATTAGAGAGAAGAAGATGAGAGAATAGAGAGAGATATAGAAACATATAAATGAGAGGGTACAAAGGAGAGAAAAAGAGAGGGTAAAATAATATTTTAAAATGTATTATTTTGTTTTATTTTTGAGAATGTGTTTTATCCAAGTAAACAAAGTAATAAACTATTATAAGTCTATTCAATAATGAATAGAATTTCTATATAAGTTTATTTTATTTGGTAAAGTGAATGTGTAAGTACTGTTTATTTAATAACATACCTTGTAACGCCCTAAAATCTGGGCTGCACTACTACTAGTCACGCATCCTTATCTCACAAGAACACGTTAAGGCTTTAAAACAATTCTAATATATTTAGCCTGTAACTCCTATATAAAAACATTTTATACATCCTCCGAATTGCAATGATAACTTAAACCATATCAAACATCTAACGCAGCAGAAGTCTTTAAACACCAAAAATAACATTTAAAAAAAAACAATGTCCATCATAATCCAATAACATAATTCTCCCTAAACCTAATCACTATAATAATAATGGTAATCTTCATCTTCTTCTCTCTATAGTTCACCCAAACTTAAGTTATCTTCTGGGTTCTCATCTCCCTCAACACCTGCATCTAAAAATGATTTCCTGAAAGGTGAGCTAATACCTAGTAAATATAACACAAACACATACGTATGAATAAACATAAACAAGTGTCACACACATCATGCAGAACTTAAACACAGACAACCATTTCATAATATAATTTATGTCCACAAGCAAACAATAGGGTACTCATGACCCCCTTACCACACTTAACACATTGGAGTATGACTTAGTGATGAGAACTACCACTATGGGCTCTACGCCCATGTCCACTTAAACCTTAAACTTGGTGATGGGAACTGCTACTACGAGTCCCACACCCTTGTACACTTAACCACTTAATCAACATTTAACCTAGATCATTTTCAAGCATGGCTCCATTAGGGACAATGTCACACAAAGATCATTGAGGTGCTCCCTAGGGATCTGCCACTACAAGTCCTTAGGCTGAGCCAAGCACATACAGCATACCACTTAAGCACTTAAGCCAAATCATTCAACTTAATCATTTTTAACATATATACTAACTTAAACAAATACAGAACATTACACAAGTTACATGTACCTTGAATCCTAACCTTAAGCACTTCCCGGTCTTAGATTTAATCTAATTGAAGATCTGTACACAGTAACATGCTCTTCTTAGTATTCAATCTAAGATTAATTTCATTCTTAATTTTCTTAATCCTATTCATTTAATTTCTCTAAGGCATTACTAGCTATCTAGGTTATATGGAAATTAGTTTAATTTGAAGTTAAATAAATAGGTAATTACTTTATACTTTATTCAACACAGTCATGTTAGGGATCGTGTTACTCAACATGGGTTGAAGCACGACCGTGTTAAGGGTCATGTATCTTTTGGTGTAAAACTTGGTTTCAACATGGTTGGAACATAACCGTGTTAAGAGATCGTGTTATCCTTAACTCAAGATTGTCGAAACACAACTGTGTTAAGAGGCCATGTATCTCTTGGTGCATCTTTCATACTTAACATGGTCTAAACATGACCGTGTTGAGAGGTCATGTTACCGTTAACTTAACACAGTCGAAATACAATCATGTTGGAAGGCCGTGTATCTCTCGGTGCACCTTTTTATTTCAACATGGTTGAAACACGATCGTGTTGGGAAGCCGCGTTACCCTTGGTAATCTCTACGAACCCTATTATTTTACTCCAATTTCTCCTAAACTTGATTCCCTTTATTTTTAAGCTTAACTAAGTTTCTAAAATTCGTAATTGTATTTAAATTACATAGATTTGCATACTTACTTTAAACTCCACAAGTCACAAATCTCGGATTGTCGATTCTCTGTTCTCGTACATTCCTTCACGCATTTCGTTTTCTATATGAACAAACGATGGTCATAACTACAAATTCCATAAATCCTAATTTGACTTTAGTATGGAATTCCTTATCCTTTTATCTTTGGAGTTTGATCGCCCCTTTTCCTCTTATCTTTAGGGTTCCCATGAAGAGAGTCTCTCCTTTTGTTTTAAGGTTTTACTGCACAAAAATGATCAAAAGGGTCTCTAGGTTAACTATATGGCTTTTATATTCTCCATGTAAAATGACTAAATTGCCTCTCGAAATTTTATAAAATTCCATTATCGTCCTTAGCTTTTTATGATAATACCTATATTATATAAGTAAATAAATAATTAAAATTTTCATGTATTACATACCTAGTATGTGACTATGCATTTAAGGGCTTAGTTACTTAAAAAAATTCCCCTTACTTAAGGGCCTTTATATATTTATCAAGTATTTGATTTGGCATGAAGATAAATTTGCTAACGTGGTTATAACAACATGAATGATTAAACTTGCCAGGAAGGATTTTCTCTTTTACAATTATGTTTATTTTCTTCTAGATAATTTTTAACCTACTCTCTCTCAATAATTTCATTTATCCCATATTAAAACCTAAATCCACCTAATTTTTCAACACAATACAATATTTAAGCCATTAAACTTCAAAATGTCAAATACCCAAAATTTCTAAAATAAAAAAACTTAACCTTAATGGTTAGGGATGAGTAGGTAAAGGTAGGTAAAATATAAGACATATCCACACCTTATCTTGTAGATATCGATTTTTAGCTTTTAGAACTAGAATCTATCTTATAATATTTAAGAATTATTTTGGAACTTATAAATTTTTCTATTATATTTTTACAACATTAAGATTTTAAGGTAAATTTTCCAATAGCCTGTCAATTTTTTCATAGCTTAATAACAAGTAATTTTATCAATTTATTATGCATAACTATCACAAAATTACAATCCATCATAATTTTTTTAAGTATAAAAAGATTTACAATCGAATTAATTGTAGGTAAATTCTTATAAAATTAAGTTATTCAAGGGACCTTTGTATTTTGACATCTTGTTCTCCACACAAAGGAAGAAGATACATTATACTATCCCACTATAAAGGATAATTATTCATACAATCATAAGATTATCCTCTATGTTAAATGTACCTCTAACTAAAATAATACCAATAGCAATTTATTCAATCAAACTAAACATAGCACAAAAAATAGCAAATAGGAGTTAGGAATTTTAGAATAGTGTTAAGATTTCTAATGGATAAATTGGTTTATATATTGCTTTAAATAGAAGATAGTAGCTATATATTTACGTAAAAGTATAATATCATGTTGTTATTAGTTAATAATTCGATGGGTATATAATGCTTTGGAACTTATAATCTGTATACCTTAAAGTATAGATTTGGAGTGGGTATAAGGTATAAAATATTGTACTTATATCCTACCTAGACTATCTAGAAGAGTAAGTTTTAAAAAATTATACTCAAAACTTACTATACGTCCTTCAATATCTATTTATAACCTATTCAAAGTAGGGTTAAATAGAGTATAGGTTCTACTAGGACTACCAAATAAAAAATAAATCTTAATCTTCTTAAAGATTGATAGCAATTAACAAGCATACGTTATAATATGAAGCTAAGTCGTATGTAATACTTTCATTGAAAAAAAAAAAGGTTCTTTAACAATAGAAACTATGTGATAGAAAATATCTTTCTTCAAAAAAATTATTTGCAAAATGAATCTATGATATATTCATAAACATAAAATGGAATGATTTTTACAATTTATATATATTTCAGCAATAAAATTTGCATGAATTAACTATGGATTTTTTAATGGAAATAAATTCCATGGTAAACTTATCTCCATTATTGTAGTAGGAAAGTGACATTTTGCAATCTGTTACTAACATTAAAATATACTCCACATTGTATGCACAAAAATAAGTAATTTAAGATAACTACAAAAATGAATACATTGAACATTTTTTAAAACTATATTTAATATGAGCAAATAGACATAGTATGAAATAATAGCATCTATTTAAACAATTTCAAGTGTAGTTAAAACAATAAGGTATGTAAGAATGGGATTTGCATTTAAATAATATGGAGGGGTGGTTTTGATTCCTTTATATAATGTGGAAATGTGGAATTTATATGGTTATGAATATTCGAACAGTTGAAAGGTAGTTTTACTAAATGAGAAGGGCATGATTGTAATTTTATGGTTATTGATAATCTTTTTTAGGGTGTGTAGAGTCGCGGGTAGTTGCCTAATAATAAATAATATATGTATGTATGTAAGTATGTATACATGACAATCGAAGATAAAAATAATCTATCTCTAATTGCTTTTACTATTCCCAATACTTTCATTTTTCCTCTTTTATTTTTCTCATTTCTCTCCCTCTCTCTCTCTATATGTGCATGTGTGGGGGGTAATACTCTTAAATATGATACTTTATAAAAAATATTTTGTAAATATTGTACCCAGAAAAATTATTAAAAAAAATAGGTTGTTAAGGCGCATATGGCAACCATGCCTTTAGTTCAAAAAAAAAAAATACATTGAAGGCATGGACGCCACTCATGCCTTTAGTACAAAAAAAAAAAATTACACTGAAGGTGGGGGTGATGTTTATGCCTTCAATGTAAATATATATTTTTTGAAGGCGTAGACACCACTCTTGTATTCAGTAAAAAAAAAAAAATTTACAATGAAGGCGCGGGTGGCATTTATGCCTTCAGTACAAATTTATGAACACGCAAACTAGATCCGCACTTCGAAACCTATTTTTGGAATAATTATTTCAGGTACAATATTTTTGAAAAAGCACCATATTTAAGAGTATTACCCCCGTGCGCGGGTACGTATTATATGAATTGCTATCTCCTTGATGTTAGGTGTGGATTTCACTATTGAGAAGTTGACAGGCATTAATGAGGACTAGGCCCTTCTTTAACTCCAAGACAATCTCCACACTCTCCCCCCTTGTAAGGTGAGTATATATATGTGTAAATTAGTGCATTGTGAACTTTCATGAAAAAAATAGCTGTTTTCATTTTGATTTAACTTGGCTGGAATTCAATTTATTCACTCCTATGGGTGGAAGATAATTTATTTAGCCTAAGTTAAACCTTAAAAAACATTTCAATAAGCCCCCAACTAATGTTTTAGAAGAAAATCAATTTTTACATAAGATAAATTGGAGCTAAAACATCCATTGAATAGGTCTTATTTCAAATTTGTTTTTATTTCATATGTGTATTGCATTAATTAGTAGCCCGGTTAGTTTGAAGTGTACTCTAGAAATCAAGGTCCAAGGGTCGATTCATTACTTAGGTGTGTGCCTATAACATTTTTTCCTTCAAATATAATAAAATTCCATTATATGATGAAAGGAAGCCAATTGTGTAGCAATGGGAAGTGGGATTTTGTGAGCTAATGGTACATATGCCTACCAAACCTTCTTCACATGAAGTGTATAACACATAAGCGCCAAACAAATTATCATCTTCTTCCTTTTAACGTGCACAAAGAAAACAAAAAAGGGAAGCGCCAACTTCCATGCATATTTGGACTTAAAATTAACAAATCCAATGGCACAAAGGAGGCAATTGAATCATGCATAAATTATTTTAATCTTTAATTGAATCAAATCTAAATTAAGGTCCATTTGTTTTAGGATAAATATTTTTTATTAAAATATATTTTCTATTTTTTCTTATTCGTTATGATGAAAAAGGTATTTTAAGTAGAAAACATTTTTCCCTATAGGAGAAAACATTCTTTGATTTAAGAGAAAATACTAGTGACTTATAGGAAAACGACCACTTTTTTTTCAAAATAGAAAGTTGTTTTTCAAATTAATTTCAACAAGAGATTTAGCTTTGGAAAAATGAATTTTTTTTTTTTTTAGTGTGATTGACCTATATGTTATATTTTTAGCATGAAAGAATTTTGTAAGTAATAAAATAAAAACTCCATAAAGACTAATATAGAAAATCGACTAAAGGTTATAATAATGAATATTATAAAATAATATATAATTTATATTTTTCCTTCTAAATAATTTGTTTGCCATAATGTAATTATAGTATTATGTTGATAATAATTTGTTTAGGTATGATTACAAGTGGGATAATGTTACGATTACTACCTAAACTTTGAATGAAAATTCAATTTATTACATAAAGTTTAAATTTACTAATTTGAACATCTAATTTGAAGCCTTCGCGTTACCACTACTATTTACATCAAATTTTGTGACACAACCACCTATCCAATCATATCCTTAAGCCATTATTAGCACAATACATATCCCACTAGTTTAAAGATTGGTACTTTGATGTTGTTTATGCACATCTTAGATTGAGTAATTTTTTTTTCTAAAAAAAAAGTCACAAAACACATCAAATTATATAAAACAAAAAATAATGCCATTCCATTGTGTTCAACAGCTGAAGCTAACAATGCGAATGTGGTACTTTTTAAACTAGTAGGACATGTGCCATGCTAAAAATGCTGAAGGATATGACTGGACAAATGAATCATCACAAAATTTGATGTGGGTAGTAACAGTGACATAAACATTTTGAATTAGGTACTAAATTTAGCAAATTTAAATTTCAGGTAGTAAATTAAACATTTGTCTAAAGTTTAGATAGCATTAGCAATATTGTCTCGACTACAAGTACTATAACATTTGTGAGTCAAACACCAAAAATTTTTTTAGTACATTTTTATAAATACAAGCAAACACATGAAAACATATATTTTTAAGGAAAATACTTTTAGGGAAAACATTTAGTTAATAGTTGGTTTTCCTTGAGATAAATCGTGCCTAAAGATGTTAAATACAAAGGATCTCTTCTCTCTCCTTTTCTCTCTACTCGATCCTAAACACAACCCAAAAACAAACCTCAATTTGAGAAACCTTAGGGGCAACCGCCCTTTATTGGCCACCCTACCTCACTCTTCGTTTTTATTTTCACTATTTGATAAGCGCAAAAAGCCTGCCTCTATCCATAATCTCCATCATCATCTTTACATCACCATTTTTATAGTTGTAGCACTTTAAGCTTGCCGTGTAAGTCTACTATTTCCATTGTCATCCTTGTACTATCCTCACTATTGCAACCCTTCAAGCATGCCGTCGAGGTTGATGACATTCCATTGTAAGGGACTCATCTCCATCATTATTGAAGGGTATTTATTATTTCTTTTTCTATTTTAGTTTTACCCTTTTATGGGTTTATTCTTTGGTCATAGAACCCTTTTTCATTTACATTAAAGAATTTTTTTATTTTTTTGTAATAGAGATGTGTCCATTATGAATTAAGTTCTTAAACTTCCAACCCTGCATTTAGTTGTTTTTTTCATTGTATTGGAATGTTTAAATGTAAATAAGAATTTCAATTCTTCTTGCCCAAAAAAACAAAATGGATTTTTTTTTTTAAATCAGGTTAAAATAGGCTACCAATCGGATTAAAATCAAAAGAAGCCAAAAAATCAAATATTTGGGGTTAAGAACTTAAATATTGTGATTTTTTTTTTAAAAATTGCATAAATATTGTTATGAAATAATTATTCCTAAAATAAGTTTCGAAGATATAGACGTCGTTTGTGACTTTAGTGATAATGAAAAATTTTAAACTAAAGGCATACATCGGTCAGCACTTTCAAGCAAAATGCTTGAAGGTGTAGACGAGGTCCACATTTTTAGTATAAGTTATAGTAAATTTTTTTCTTATATATCTGCAAACCTATAAAAGCTGTAAAAAAAAGTTTATTGCAAACCTATAAAATTAATATAAAAGTACTACTGCGAACTTATAAAAGTGATACAGTAAATTTATATAATATCATAACATGTGATTTGTAATATACAAGAAAAAATTTGCATTAATAATTTGTAATATAAATACGAATCCTCAGTTCATATGTTCATATTTCTATCTTTCAATTTCATCTACAAATCTCACTCTATCTCATTATTTGCAAATTTTATTTTCGTAATTTCTGTTTTACACAGGTTTTATTTTATTGAAATATGTGTGTGGAAATATCTTTATCAAGATTTTGGTATGTTTTCTTAAGAAAATATTTATTTTTGTTACTATTATACTACTTCGGATAAATGCAAAAAAAAAAAAAGGTGTAATTATATATACTCCACATTTTTTATTGAAATAGTAGTAGTTGTTAATTAATTATTAATCAGTAATTAATTAGTTGTTAATATATGATTAATTAAGATTGCAAATGTAAAATATATGAATGGCTTTGTACAATTAGTTATAAAATGAAGTAGTTATTAATTATTCGTTAATTAAAGGTAATTAGTCGTTAATATATTATTAATTAATTATTATAAAATTAATTAGTGAAAAATTTTTATGTCGGTTGCAAATGTAAAATATTTGTATGGTTTTATAGAATTAGTTACAAAATTAAGTAGTTATTAATTATCCATTAGTTAAAGGGATAAGTCGCTAATATGTCGTTAATTAATTGTTATAAACTTAATTAGTAAAAGAAAATTATGTTAGCTACAAATGTAAAATATTTGTATGGTTTTGTAGAATTAGTTATAAAAGTAAGTAGTTATTAATTATCTAGTAATTAAAGGTAATTAGTCATTAATATGTCGTTAATTAACTGTTCTAAAATTAATTAGTGAAAAAATTTGTGTTGGTTGACAACGTAAAATATTTGTATGATTTTATAGAATTAGTTATAAAATTAAGTAGTTATTAATTATCCCTCAATTAAAAGTGATTAGTCGTTAATTAATTGTTATAAAATTAATTAGTAAAAATTTAGTGTTGGTTGCAAATGTAAAATATTTGTATAATTGTGTAGAATTAGTTATAAAATTAAGTAGTTATTAATTATCCCTTAATTAAAGGTGATTAGTCGTTAATATGTAGTTAATTAATTATTATAAAATTAGTAAAAATTTAGTGTTGGTTGCAAATGTAAAATATTTGTATGGTTTTATAGAATTAGTTATAAAATTAAGTAGTTAATTATCCATTAATTAAAGGTGATTAGTCATTAATATGTCGTTAATTAATTGTTATAAGCTTAATTAGTGAAAATTTAGTGTTAGTTACAAATGTAAAATATTTGTATGGTTTTGTAGAATTAGTTATAAAAGGAAGTAGTTATTAATTATCCCTTAATTAAAGGTGATTAGTCGTTAATATGTTGTTAATTAATTGTTATAAAATTAATTAGTGAAAATTTAGTGTTGGTTGTAAATATAAAATATTTGTATGATTTTGTAGAATTAGTTATAAAATCAAGTAGTTATTAATTATCCATTAATTAAAGGTAATTAGTCGTTAATATGTAGTTAAATAATTGTTGTAAAATTAATTAGTAAAAATTTAGTGTTGGTTGCAAATGTAAAATATTTGTATGATTTTGAGAATTAGTTATAAAATTAAGTAGTTATTAATTATCCGTTAATTAAAGGTGATTAGTCATTAATATGTCATTAATTAATTGTTATAAAATTAATTAGTGAAAATTTAGTATTGGTTGTAAATATAAAATATTTGTATGGTTTTGTAGAATTAATTATAAAATTAAGTAATTATTAATTATCTGTTAATTAAAGGTGATTAGTCATTAATATATCGTTAATTAATTGTTATAAAATTAATTAGTAACAATTTAGTGTTGGTTGCAAATATAAAATATTTGCATGGTTTTATAGAATTAGTTATAAAATTAAGTAGTTATTAATTATTTATTAATTAAAGTGATTAGTCATTAATATGTCCTCAATTAATCGTTGTAAAATTAATTACTAAAAAAGTTAATATTGATTGTACATGCAATATCTTTGTCTGTTACTGTAAAAATATGTATAAACTTTAGTTATTGTTAATTAACTATTAATTAGAGTAAATAGTTGCTAATTAGTCATGAATTAATATATTGATGGAAACATATACTAATTTTTTTAATACATATTCTATTTTACATAATAGATAAAGCTTGAACCTTTTGATCCTTCAATCTTAATGCAGTAGGAGAGACATCGATCATTGGCCGTTTGGGACGAAGAGGTAAACAACTTTTCACTTATCAATTAGTTTATGTTGCATTAGGAATAGTAAAACATTTCATGAGAGAGGTAAGCAACCCTTGTTATTCAACGGTGTGAGTTGTCACTCTGTTGAGATGAGTGCGCCATCCTCTTCGATGCTAGAATGGAGCCACACTTGCATTTGGCTAGATTTGAAGGTGTAAGCTGCTTGCCGTACATACCCCTAGATTAGCACATGATTGTAGCATTGGTGGAGCGATGGTGGCTAGAGATGCACACATTTCATATGCCAATATGGGAGTTTACAATTGCCCTGTAGGATGTGGAGATCTAGTTATGACTCCCCGTAGATGGTTAGGATATTATAGGGAGTGGTTATCTAGATTGGGAAGCAATATGTAAAGAACTACTAAGGTGAGGCCGGGGCCTAGTAGTAGGGAGGGCTGCATTAGTATGACATGGCTCTATGATATGTTTTAGATGATCCTACCTAGCGCTAATGCTAAGCAAATCTATTGAGCTACACACACTTACATACTACAATTGTTGGGGGGATTTATCTTTATCGATAAATTTAGCGCCCTCGTCCATGTGATGTGGTCACCTTTGTTGGAGCATTTCGACATTGTTAGAATGTATAGCTGGGGGTCCACATGTCTAGCGTGGTTGTATTGCCAACTTTATATCGCGTCATCATCATTGGCACAAGAGATTGGAGGGGTTGCCATTTTGCTACAGGTGTGGACCTGGGATAGATTTCCCTACATCGCACTTGTTAACTGACATGAACTATTCATACAAGTTAGATGTCTACTAACGGGACCTTAGAACATGCGGAGGGAGACACAATATCACCCTACCTACGTTGTCGGCGCATATCGAGATGCGTTGGACAAGTAGGACATATCATAGGTACTTTAGTAACCTAATTTTTTTCCTTGCAATTAATCATATTGAGCATTTGAAGTCAATATAATTTCCTATTCTTAGGTTGAATGGGAGTTGTACGATGGGAATTTAATTAATCTTTTGCTTGATTTCTACAAATCTAGCATGCACATTTGGATAACTCGGGTGCCACTGATTTGTTTCCACATTGTTGAGTGGCATTTCCCAAACCGAAGGGCTAAGCAGTTTGGTGGGTTCCAATATATCCTACAGCCGGGGAACATGCAACTGGAGCTCCATGAAATTGACCTGCGGGGGCAGATTGGTGTTGATTAGCCGGTTTAGCATGTAGTGTATTTAAACATGTGGAAACAGCAGGTTGATTGATTCCTTCTTATGGAGGGCTCTCGTGGTGTGCATGATAATTACCTGCAATGATATGGATCGATCAGCAAGCGATACATTAGATGCACGAGGGCTGTTCTAGAATTTCTCGTAAGTCCGATTTACATCAACACTCCATAATGTTGAAATAATTGCATGATTGTGGCAAATTTAATTTACATTTTATTCATACTTGAAGGGTGACACGTTGCAACAAATCTTCTTGTTGCCAAATGTAAAGATGGTCCTGACAATTAGCTGCTCAGGGTCTTGAGTTCAAGCTTCACTACGCGGGGGTAACACTATACCTACAACCACAATAGCAAAATAACCGATTCCTATGTGGTGACGAACAAAGGGATGACGACAACTCCAAAATCGAGGTGTGACACAGGAAAATCCAATACATGACCAACGGATGCCTATTGATTCTGATGTGATGTATGCTAGCTTAAGGCCGATTTTTCAGCCAATACGAGATACTACATTAGCATTCTATAAGTGGTTCTGCTCCAATGCCGCTAGCTCCACAAAACAAACTCTCTAGAAAACAACCTATGTACCAAGGTGAATCATCAAGTTAGCCTATAGACCTGTGCCTCGGCAAGATTCGATGATACTCCTCAGTAACATCCAACATAGGAGTCCGAAGCTCCTCTAGCTCCACGTACAAGGCTAACCAACACCTTTGCTCGGTTAGTTAGACAATTCACTAGGGGAAGGAGATAGGATGAGATAGGGATATAAACTGCCAATTTTTATTTGTTTCATATGTATATGTTCAATTGAAATAATTAAGTTGATGTATTTTTATAGGCAATGTGTACATATACTAATTTACAACTTCAAAATTTTCAAGACAAATTAACAAATTTCTACAGAAATTAACATTTAATATAACTTCTCAATAAATTACAAAATTGCAAATATATATACAAAATATCAAGCATCCCTATTCTACCATGCCAAAACAAACTGCATAAAATGGTCAAGAATTCACTTAACCTGCAAAAGGGAAAAAGATAATGTTAGTATCACAAATACAATATCGAACGTGATGAAATATGTATTGGTATTCATTAGTTACCATTATCACATCAATGTAGGCACGTTATTCTATTATGCTCTCCCACTTCGTAAAGTCCACATGTGATTTGATCTAGACGCTCCCTAATGTCTATCTCCATGTGGTATATTTTCCGCCTTAGCTTTCTCTTCTTTTGTGTGAGGTCTCCCCTTAGGTAAAGTGACGGGAAGTGTACTGGCTCTCAATCCAACTTATCCCTATAGGCATGAAGTGCATCCTATATGTTTGCTCTTGATGTGTCCATCTATACCAATCAGGTATAGAGTGCATCATATCAAGCCTAAGTGAGGCGGCTATTGCATATATATGGGAGGATGGAATTTTATATATTTGCTACTTCTAGCAACTGCATGTGCTACGGGCAAAGTCAACAATGTGTGTTTGGCCCTCTTCCCTCAACCCGCTAGTGATGTGACGACTACCGGTGAGGACTTCGAAAACTCTATCATGCCTGCGATAGTTGATGACCCTATGATTGCTAGCTTATGAACTCCATCGATCGATTTTTTGGGTTACATATTTGGTGAAAATTCTACCATTTACCATATTCTTTAATGCCTTCGTATGCTTCTAGATGAAGTACCCTACACAGTTGTAAAACATCTTCTTCACTAAAGTAGTCATAGATAACCCCTAAGCCCCCTTCAATACGGAATTGTAACTTTCAACAATGTTGGGGGTCATATACCCAAACCGATAGCAACCATCATGAGCTAGCGTCCACATATCCAACGGCACGTCCTTAAACTAGTTCAAGGCATTCGGCTTAATAATCCTCACCTACTCCATCATATAATTCAACTTGCGAGATTGTGCTTGCAACCCGGTCTATGTGGTCAACCTCTTGCATTGGGTATTTTTATGTGTCGAGTTGAAGTTGCTCGTAATGTATCAGAGACAGAATTGCCACACCATAAATAGAGGCTACCATCCATTCACTTCTTCTTGGACTACTGATCCGACGCCTATGTGTCTATCCAATATGAGGCAAATGGTTTTATGACTTTCATGGTCGCAAACAACATATTCCTTCAGTTTTCTCAAAAACTAGCCCCATGTCTCAACTGTCTCCTAATCAACCAAAGTGAATGCCAGTGGAAGTATATGGTTGTTGCCATCAACGCCATAAGCAACTAGCAACTTGTGAGTGTACTTCCCATACAGAAAAGTGGCATCATTGGTAATAACTGGTTTAAGGAATCTCTATGCTACGATGTATGACCTAAATGCCTAGAATACCTACTTCAAAGTAGACACACCGGGGATACTTGATCTGCTCCACCCCCAATCTATTCGTTTTTTGGGATTTGTATTTTATGTTGCATTAAGAAGTTTAGGCAGTTCATTATAAGACTTCTCCCAATTCCTGTACACTTGCTCGATAGCCCATTTCTCTCCCTCTAAAACTCATCTCTTGTTGATCCTATAGCCAAATTTCTATTCGACAATGGAAGTCAGCTTGACCACCTTTATATCAGGATTGTCCCTAAGAAGATTACAAATCGGCTAGCAAGGAGATTACAATCTAGTTGTAGGTGATCTTAACTAATCAGTGGGTTATTGCATGTGTGTGGACCCTCAAACCTCATCACTATAAACATGCCCTCCGACTTCTTTAGGGCTCGAAGCCTCCTTTTACAACCTTCGTCCTTTCTCAAACAATGAATAGACCACAACAATGGACTAAACTCTACAATAGTGAAGTTGCAATGGTTCTTTACGTGGTAAGACTTCATTACTTGAATCACATCTGCTTTCATTTTAAATGTCATGCCTCTGTAGAAATCACCACTGCTACTTAAACCACTGCAAATATTAGTTTGCTCTTGCTCGAAATAAATGTAACCACTATCATCGTCAAAATTGTAGTATAAAATAGGATCTTTAACTGCTATGGTTAGTGGTTCAATATGCTCTGATTGATATATTGGCTGTCTCTAGTAGGTATGTATGGTTAGAGAGTCTTCTTTAAGTATTTCATCTCCCTCGTTCTCACTTTCCTCATTTTCCTCATCAAAACTTTTCTCGTTATCGCTACTCTCCTCCTCAACACCCATTCCACCATCGGTGTCAGTTGCAGCTTTTGCTCCCACATGAATCATGTATGGATCCCGTGTGTCTGATTGTTGTAATACTTGAGTGATTGCTCTATTTATTTCATCTTCATCATTCACATCCATTGGGGTTGGAATTGAGGGTTGAAATGTCGATAGCTTCGATTGCATTTCTACAATGTCATGTGATGAATGTGGCTAATTGCTTGTATCGAATGTCTACCTTATTGAGGCCTCCCCTAAATTGTCAAAAATTCTGATGTACAATTGTTATATGCTATGATCTCCATATGATTCAACTGTTTTAATAAAATTTTCAACATTTTCGTCGTCTCTAATTGCCATTAATGCGTAACATGTATTGCCCCTATGGAATATATGATACTTGTGAATTATCTTAACCTTTACTTCAATTGGATCGACTCTGATGCTACGACATATTTTGTATAAGAATTCGTTGTAGTTGATATTTTTCTTCATTTTCAACTTCTTTATCAGATCTCTGTCATACTACGACCCCCCAGTTACCAGCCACAATATTCCAAAACACATAGATCATTAATTTCACGTAGTCAACCATTCTTTCCCTATCCACGGTATATATAAATTATGAGCTTTTAAAAAAACATGATAATTTCCAATAACATTATAAAAATTTGCACAAAAAAAAAAAATAAATTCCGTAACATTTGAAATTTAAAAATTTTCACCATTATTTCCAAACTAATTTTTTCTGAAAATTTGTTAGATGTTATTTTTTAATAACATTTTCATTGCTAAAAATTTCAATTATTTCGTATTATTTTACAATACTATAAAAATTATTTCACATTTAAGATATTACAAATTTTCATCAATTTTTTTTTTATATTTTCAATAACAACATTCTTAAAATTTGCATAAAAAAATTTCCGTATTAATTTTAATTTTAATTTTAATTTTTCTCCCATTATTTCCAAACAATTTTTTTTTTCTAAAAATTTGTCTAAAATTATTTTTTAATAATATTTTTTTGCTAAATATTTTAATAATTTCCGTATTGTTTTATAATGCTATAAGAATCATTCCACATTTTACATATTTCACATTCGTCATATCAACAAATCCTCATTCTAATACAAAAATTAACATCACATGTTACGTATTACAACATCTATATAAATCATATCTAACAAATTACAAACTAATAATAACCAGTAATTTTTTTTTATAAAATATAACATTATAGTAATATTTTGCTAAAATATTACATCAAACATAGATAAAAAAAAACTTCAACTTTTCCAAAAAAAAAATACCACAATCAATTATTTGTTGAGAAAACACTTAGATTTAGGTAAATTACTTCCAATCCTTCCTTTCCTATGTAGAATCACTTCTTTTTCTTCTTCTCCTGTGTGCGAACGAGAGAAAAAGAAATAGATCCGATACAAGTAGTTTATTTTGTGTCTGTGGAAAATTTTACTCTATTATTGTATTTATATTTTTTATTTCGTATACTGTTATTATATGATTTTTCTTTTAGATCTACAGTCAGTATAAAAAATAATAAAAAATTAGATGGTGGGATTGAAGTGAGGTTTGCGTGTTGTAGTACAAATTGTACTAGTTTGCACTTTTAGTTTAAATTTCTTTTTCATTCCTAAAGTCACAAATGCCGTTCGCGTCTTCAAAACCTATTTTAAGAATAATTATTACGGGTATAATATTTACGTAATTTTTTTTAAATCACAATATTTAAGTATGTAATCCCAAATATTTGCTCTTTTATTGAATATAGGGTTTCTATGAGTGAAATTGAGCTCAAATATATAAAGAGAAGAGTATTTGAGAGGGATCTAGATTATATTTATAAATAAAAAATTTCTAAAATTCATCAAATTTGACTCTCTCTCTCTAGGAAACTCACTAATGCGAAGCCTTAAAATTTCTCTAGGAATTATTCTTTCTAGACCAAAATTAAGCCAAATTGACTACAGAAATGGAATTCCCGTTGCTTAATATTCAAAAGCCCTCAATCAACTTTGTAGAAGCAAATCGATTTCGAGAATAATTTGTATTGTTTTTGGCTCAATTGTTCAAACGTGTATTGGGGTTACCGTTTTCCTTCACCGGCGCCACAATGCACCACCAAACTTCAAATTAGGCCATACTAGGACGAGCAGCACCAGATGAGGTTGTTTGACAAGCTTTCAAGTGCTAACAACCGTCATAGCAACTCCAATTGAAGACCACCATGTGCGTGCTAGGGTTTTGCTTCTTCCGTATTTTATTTTATTCTATTATTATTTTAATAATTTGTAAATTAATTATAAAAAGTTAAAATTTATAAAAAGCACAAAATATTTACTGCTAAGTTTGTTTGCTTGATCTTGCATTAATTAATAACTCGTTGTTGTGTAATTATGCCTCGATTCTTAATGAAAATATTAAACAAAAAACTTTAGCTTTTAAATTGATTATAAATTTTAGCTTTTTTTTTAATCTTTGTATTTTCAATGCTTTAATGATGAAAAGTGATAAGTTAGCAAATTAGGAGTTGTTAAAATAGAATTTTATATTTTTCTTATCAATTAGGGCTTTTAATTGAAATTTGGTGATGATTAAGTTTCTTTTGGTTAAGAATTAGTTAAAAATAAAAATCCAAGGTTTTCACTTTAAATTAGGGTTTCCTTTTATAATTTAAATTTTCATTAATAAAATTTAGTTTTTTTTTTTTCAAATAAGAATCTTTAAATAAAAATCTAGGGTTCTAAAAAATTATGGTTTGCTCAAATCAAAGTCTTTAATTCATATCTAGAATTTTCTCTTAAAATCTAGGCCTTCTTTACAATTAGAATTTCATTCGATGAAAATTAGCATTTTCCTTACATTTTTTTTTCAATAAAAAATATTTTATTTAATAAAAAATTAGTATTTGTTTTAATAAGCTAGCATTTTCAATCAATAACAAAGGTTTTTAGAAAAAAATTGCTTTTTTATCTTAACAAGTAGTTATTCTAAATAAATAAAGTGTAAAAATTAAAAAATTATAACAACTAAAATTTCTTAAAAAAATAAAAGCTACTTAAAAGAGCTTTGTTAAATAAAGAAAACAATGAACAACAACGACTTGATCCTGATGGCGAGTATATAGACATGGAAAAGTGGAGTGGCTCTAAAAATAAAATTAAAAGAAATTTCCCCTTTTTTTCTGTTAACAATTGATTCTCGTTTAGATTAATTTGTTAATAATTGTTCAGTCACCCTAATTCTAGGTTTTTTGTTTTTGTCCAATGATTTGGTTGCTATTTGAGTCTCTATTTTTTTTTATTTTATATTTTTTTTTACTCTGGTGAGTGGCGACTTTAAAAATTTTTGTCAAAGATTTTTTTTTCTCCCCAATAAAGAGTCTCTTTCTTAATTTTTACGGGATCAATATATATTTTTAGTGGGTCAAGGTCAATATAAATTAAAAATTGAGGAAAAAAGAAAAATTTTCTTGTTCGAAAATACGTATGTATTATGTGTACATATGTTTTTATATTGAGAAATAGGAGTTGTTTTGGTGAATGTAATTTCCATATTGAGCTGACGAAGAAGACGGTGAAGGTGGGACAAACTCATTTGTTCATGGATTGATCGTAGAGTTGATAATGAGGAAAAGAAGGCTTTTTTTTTTTTTTTTTTTCAATTAAGTAGTCACTTTTTCCTCTAATTAGAACTCATAACTTTTAGGATAAATTATACCGATTTTTCTCGAAAATCTTAAAATTATATTGACACCACTAGTTTTTGAAATTGTGTAAATTTTTTAAGAAAAAAAAAAATAGAAAAGCGTGCATTTCTCCCTCTCTAGCGTATGTCAATCCCACTACTTTTGCCTACACAAGCATTTACACGGCAAAACAATTTAACATGGCAAATGCTATGTTGCATATTTATATTAAAAATCGCTGTGTCAAATAAAAATAAAATAGATATAATAAAATAGAATAATAATATTTTTTGCATGCTTCTTGTTCTGATTCTATATATTTTTCAAAATACATCTCACTTTTCAATTCCTAGGAATGCTCTTAAATAAAGTTATTTTATTTTATTTTTTAAATTTGCGAAATAGCATACCTAAAAAAATTATTTCAAAAATAAGTTATAAAGGCATGGACCCGGAATGTACCTTTAGTCTCGATTTGTACCTTTAGTGCACGCCAACCTGTACTCGTACAGCTAATTCCACCATCGATTTTTTTTAGTTGAAAATCAATTGCTCACATGTGCACTGCAATCTTGCAACCTTACACCCTACAAACCTGGAAAAAAAAAAAAAACACATGCATGCAAGCCTATGTCAGTGCAGAGTCATAGACATTATAGTATGTTAAATTAATAATACAAACATGTAAACAAAAGACGTTTATTATTATTTTACCTTTTGCAAACTCCATTTATTCTTTTTTTTTTCTTTCATTTACAGGAAGAAGAAGAAGTTGTATTGATTTGAAATGGTGAGAATTCAATGAGTAAGCTGAGATCTACCATTTCCTTAATGAAAAGACTCGATTAATCTACATTCTAGTATGTATTTTGACAAAAAGTTGAAGTTTTTTTTGTTATTATGTTTGTTTTTAGTATTTGAGAAAATTGTTGCCATGATGTTATGTTGTTTTTGGAAACATATTACTACTTGTTAGTTTTTAGTGTTGTTTTTTAAATTAGCTATCCTTTTGTTGTGAAATTTTGGAAAAAAAAAATGAAATGGAAAGATATTGCCTTTTTTTTTTTTTTAACAAATGCATTGTCAATTTAAAATACTGATATTACCCGGTTTTGTAGAATAGCAGATAATTTATATATAATATGGATAGGGAAATAATGGCTGATGTGAAATTGATGATCTATGCATTTTGGAAATATTATAGCTAGTAATTGGAGGCTAGAATATGATAAGGATTCGATTAAGAAGTAGAAAATGAAGAAGAATGTGAATTATACTAAATTCTTGTACAGAATATGCCGGGGTATTGGAATTGATCCAACCGAAGTGAGAGTAGAGACAATTCACATGCATCGTATTTTCCACGGGAGTAGTAGATCATATGCCTTGATGGCAATTAGAAATGATGGTGATGTTCAAAACTTCATTGAAATGGCTGAATCCTTTAGAGATCATGGCATACAATAGTTGTATGTTAGAATTTCTGAAGACTTGGGGGGTTCCTTCGAAAGGCAAACATTCGAAGAAAGTGGGCACCCGCATTCTTCACATAACATGAAGAAAATGCTCCTCGAGCCATCGATGTTTGTTCCGACCCCTATGGAAGAGGCACCATTAGCAGATCAAGATGAAGTAGACAAAGCAGTTACTTTAGTGTTACAAAGACCAAACACGCGTGATCCCTATATGGTTTGTTTAGGAGTGCAAATTGCCACAGACATCGATGTTAGAATAGGTATTGAGGAGGATATTTCTGATTATGAGGAGAGCTTTGAGGAGGAGGATGAGTAGAGTGAAAACGATGGAAATGATATATTTGAAAAGGATCTTCTAATCGTACATACGTACTCAACACAAGCAATATATCAGTCGAGATAGGCTAAACCACCTAATTTGCTAGTGAGAGATCTTGTTTCCTATTACAATGTCGATGGTGATGACAAGTACATCTATTTTGAGTAGAAGGAAAATGCAATGTGGAGTGGTTTGAGCAACAATGACGACTTTTATAAGGGCACAAGATTCAGAACTAAGGTAGATGTGGTTTAGGTAGTTAAGGCTTACCATATGAAGAACTATTGTAACTTCACTATCGTAAAATCTAATTCGTTACTTTGATCTATTTTTTGTTTGAGGAGGGATAGTGGATGTCAGTGGAGGCTTCGGGCTCGAAAGAAGAAGTTGGAGGGATTGTTTGTAGTTAACAAATTTGAGGGTCCACACATATGCATCAACGCAGTGATAAATTAAGATTACCTATAGTTGGATTACAATCTTCTTGTAAGTTGGTTTGTAAATCTTATCAGGAACAATCTTGATATGAAGATTGCAAAGCTCGCTTCTATTGTTGAACAGGAATTTGATTACATGATAAACAGGGGATGAGTTTAGGATGGCAAGAAATGGACTATTAAGCATGTATATGAGAATTAGGAGAAGTCTTACAATGAACTCCATAAGCTTCTAAATGCCATAGAAAATACAAATTCTAGAACACCAGTTGATTGGGGGTGGAGAAGATCGACCACTCTTGGGGTGTTGATCCTTAAGTGGGTTTTCTAGGCATTTAGGTCATACATGGCAGCATGGAGATTTCTCAAACCGGTTGTTACCATTGATAGAACTTTTTTATTTGGGAAGTATATGCACAAGTTGCTGGTTACTTGTAGCATTGATGGGGACAATTATATATTTCCACTAGCATTTGCTCTCGTAGATCAAGAGATAGTTGAAACATGAGGATGGTTTTTGAGGAAATTGAAGAAGCATGTGATTAGCGACCGTAAAGGTCGTGAACCCATTTTCTTCATATTAGACAAACACATTGGCATTAAGTTGGCAGTTGAATCTTACGAGTGGATAGCACCCTTCGTTTGCAGTGTGGCGTTATTGTTTACAACATATTGTAAGCAACTTTAATGCAATACACAAAAATATGCAATGCAAGAAGTTGGTTACATATGCCGAGTTGCAAGCATAAGCTTGGAAGATGAACTATTTCATGGACCAAATGGGGACTATTAAACTTGATGCCCTTGAATGGTTTGATGATGTGTCAGTGGATATGTGGACCCTGGCTCATGACGGTTGCTATTGGTTTGGTTATATGACGTCTAACATTGTCAAAAGCTATAATTCCGTCTTGAAGAGAGCTTAGGGGTTACTTGTGACAGCTTTGATGAAGAAGACTTTCTACAATTGCGTATAGTACTTAGTGAAGAAGCATTTCAAAGCACTTAAGAATATGGTGAAGGATAAAATCTTCACCAAATATGCCATGGAAAAGATAGACAAATGGAGTTTATGGGTTAGCAACTATAGGATCATCGACTATAGTAGGTAGTAGAGAATTTTTTAAGTGCTCATCGATAGTCATTGTGTTGCGAGCGGGTTGAGGAGAGGGGGCTAGATGTACACTATTGACCTTGCTCGTAATTCATGCACTTGCCAAAAGTGGCAAATATATTGAATCTCATGCTCTTATGCCTATGTAGTAGCTGCTCCACTAGGGCTTAATATTTTGGCGTTTATATCGGATTGGTACAGGTAGACGCACCAAGAGTTCACATATAAGACACACTTCATGCTCATAGGTGATGAGCTCAATTTAGAGTCGGTATAGTTTCTGTTACTCTGTCCAAGACCAAACCTTGCACAGAAAAAGGGTAAATCTAGGCAAAAAAGATTACATGGAGATGGACATTAGGAAGCATCTAAATAAGATCACATGTGGACTTTGTCAAGAAGAAGGCCATAATAGAAGAATATGCTCACGTTGACACTATAATGGTATACGATGAATAATCATACACATGATTTGTCGAATATTAGCTTACCCTTGCATATTTATGATATTGAATCATTGCTTCTATAATGCTAATATTTTTTTTTCCATTGTGCATATTAGATCAAGTTTCGACCATTTCATCAACTCTGTATTAACATAGAAGAAAGGAGATCTTTCATGAATATTGTAATTTTTCACATTTTGTAATAAATTATTTTATAGTTGTTTCTTAATGTTTTGTATGTCTTTAATGATGTTGCTGATTCTTATTTCACATTTTTTAATAATAAAAAAAATTTGCACTTTGTGTCTTTAAGCAATTACTTTTAGTACAAATTATACTGAAGCCACATATCAAGTTTGCGCTTTCGATTTTGCAAAATTTCGCAAAACTAAACACGTATTCCCGGTTTATGCCTTCGTGACCTATTTTTTGAATAATTTTTTTTAGTATGCTATTTTGTAATTTTTTTTAAATTGCATTATTTAAGAGCATTCCTCTTTCAATTCTCTCTAAATATTGATAAAATTTTATATAAAATCTGAGATATCTCCCTAAGTTTTTGCTTTTTTTTTTCCTGCTATAATCTACAAATCCTGGTTACTTTTTTTTTAAAATGAAAACCTCGTGGGAAGAAAACACTTATCTTTTCCCACGAGTGATAAATCTTTGGAGCGCTCATGTACTCTGTTCCATGGAGTTGAATGTACTTGAAATCAATTCTGATGGGTGCATTAAAATTTAGCTATTTAACCTCTATTCATCTCAAAAGTAGTTTCCTTTCCTCTCTTTTCCCCTAATGAAAAATAAAATAGAACAAACCCAGCTAAAGCTCAAGAGGGGGCCGACCCTTGCTGGCCACACCTTTCCATTTTCATTTTCCACCTTTTCCCTCTATATCTATATATATATATATATATTATTTACCCCTGTCCTATCAAACCCTACAAAGTTTCTTCACTGACGTCTCGCTTAAGTTATTGCTCAATGTCTAGCCACTACTCAACGTCTTCGCTTGTTGCTACTCATCATCTCGTCGTCATCACTAAACGTGTCGCCATTGCCGTTGCATACCGTCTCCACTCTCTGTTCAGTATACAAGCGAATGGATGGTTTATTTACTTTGTTTTCCTTTTACTTTTCCCACTTGGTTTGGTTGTTTTACCTCAGTGAGGAGATTTGTCTCCGTTAATGTGCCGATTTTCATTCTTAATAGGAGAATTTATTGCTAAAATGGATCTTTTCAACCCGTAGTTGTACAAAGAGATGTGTTTATCATGGATTGGTCATTAGAACTCCATCTCTTTGGTTGATTAATGGTATGTTATTGTATCGGAATAATCCTATATGAATGAATTTTTGTTCATCTTGCTAAAAAAGAAAAAAAGAAAAGAAAAGAAAACCCTTGTTCCTTCAAATAATTCAGTTGACTAAACAAAACATTAGCAATTCCATTCCATTCAACTGAACAAAATAATAATTCTTTAGATCTTATTATAGACTCATTTAATTCCTTTCAATAGTTATTGTATTACAATATTATTTTATTCTGACATTATTAATGATAAGAGCAAGTAAAGGATCATTTCTCTGGGATAAGGGGTATTTGAATTTTAGTTCATCTAATTAGAAAAGCATCGATACTACTAGACTGCAAAGGATTATTTTTAATATATTTAATTAAAATTAATATGTTTAGTGGACAAATGTCCTAGTTTGGCACCAAAACTTTCCCTTTATCATTAATTAACAAATGCTACACTTCCGTGTCTCATTTTTAGTGCGCATACACATAACAAATTTGCATATTACACCAAATCGAAAGATACGTCGATGTGCTGTAAGATATTACATTGCTAATAAAATCATCTTTTGCGCATATATTGAGCTGACACTCAACAATGAATCCTAAGTTATTATTTGGTTTTAATTTCGGACTTCAATTTTTAAAATCTAATACCAATAATTAAATTTCTTAAGAATTGATTATCTTTATTATTTTTTTATAATACATAAAATATGGATATAAAATGTCACTATTTTGGCAAGAGAGAAAATAGATAGACAAAAAAAAAAAAAAGGTGAGGGTGGGGAAGGAAGGGGGGAGAGAGTGAAGTGATAATTTTATTAAAATAAGATATATTTTATAAATTCAAATCCTAACAAAAGAGTTAAAAAATATATAGGATTTAATGGAATATAATTCGTGGCTTATTTTCACAATCAAATGACCGAAACATATACTTTTAAAAGATTCAAACCCAGTTCATAATAAATCAAACAAGGCCTAAATATCAATTTTATCAAGTTCCCTAAAATTGTATATTATAGGTATTACATTTTGCCCAGCAACCGAACTCATTCTTCTCTATCAAAATAATGCTGGTAAGGTCGATGGACTTGATAGCGTAAAGCCACATGATACGTTGCTTTTGCTTCTTTATACCCTCTTTTACTTTTATTTTTTGTTTTTTCTAGGATTCTATTCAATCTTCTTCATTAATCAAGTATGCATTAAAAGCAAGCTTTTGGGAACTACATAGAACTATGACATAGCCTTTTCTATTTGCTTGTGTCAACCACTAGATGATTCATGTGCATGGTGTATCATTATTCTGAAACCATTGATTCCTTTCTTCCTAATAATGAGCCCTTAATTAATTTCACTGCTATTATTGTTGTATGGTGACCCACTGAAGGTTGGTGGAACCACCACAGAAGAAGAGACCTTAAACCTCTTGCTCCTTGACATTTCACCACCACCATACCCGGGATGCCACTCCTGACAGTCCATCCAACCCGCTATTGGATCCGCAAACCGCTGTTCGGCAATGCTAAGTTCACCTATATCCGATCCATCGGAGTCTAATTCTGGTTGTCGAAATCCTATCCACTCACTACTACAATCCGACACACTCGAGCTATCCCATTTATTACAAGATAGTTGATGATCATCTACCCCATGTGAGGGCACAATAATACTAGGTTGCACTGATTTCTCAATATTCTTAATATCGACAGGGCTTTGTTGGTATTGGTAGTTCTTGAAGTGGAATATACTAGCAAAAGTGAAGTGGTCGCTAACCCTACTTTTCGATGATTTGCTTTCACTTGACCTAGCCATTATACTCTGGAGGTTTTTGCTTAGTTTAGCCTTCAATGATGAGAAACTAAGTCCATGACGACCGTCGGATTGCACGGTATACCCTTCGTTGGATTGAGATGATTCAAGTTGACCTCGGCCCGAATTATTAGTCTTGTTAACGGATGCAAAATTGGTACGAGCGTTTTCCCCGCGGAGCGCTCGAGCCGCCTCATCATAAGCCCGAGCGGCCTCTTCAGGTGTATCATACGTTCCAAGCCATAGTCTAACACGTTGAGACGAGTCTTTAATTTCCGCCACCCATCGGCCGGATGGTCGTTGCCTTACTCCAATAAACCTTCTTACGGTTTGTTTCGATGGTGGTGCAAGGTTGCTCGTGGCGGTCGTGGTCGTCGTAAAATTGGTCTTCATGGGTTCGGATCCAACCATTGTAACTAACAAAAGTTTAGACTTAAATAGGTTTTGTCGGCTAATTGAAGAGGGGAGTTTTTTTTTTTGGGGGGAGGGGGGTTTTGAATTAGGGTTTGTTACATCATTTGTTGCACACTAACTGATGTGTGGATTTTAGGTAGGTACTCCTTGTTATGTATATATACATAGAGGGTCAGCTCCAAGAACTGATGAGTGTAAGGCATATACCTTTAAGCCTCCATTATTTTGTTTGTCTTTTCCTAGTAATTAAATATAGCTCAAATTGAGTTCGTGATTGGGGCGTGGATTGCCGCCATTAATTGGCTTCGGCTAGGGCTTTCAGTATGTTAGCTAAGCTTGTGAATAAAATAATAACAAATCCATGAAGTCGAGGATATAAAAAGTTCGAAAATCGCTCGACTTCGACAGTTTACCCAATACCTAAATCACAGTTAAACTAGACATGACATGGAGTTGATGCCCCTCGTTTTATATCAGATAAGTGGGCAGGGCCATTAGATTTACGGACAAGCGATTAATTATAAGTATAATTCAACCTCAAAACTCCTAAAACCATTACTAAAAGACATACACAACATTTGGTTACCATAATTTTATAGTATTAAATTAAATAAAAAATTTAGTTTTTTATTTGATTTGCATGATGAACACTTGGTTAAGAATAGAATAAAAAGGGGCTAGACGTACATTTTTGGGTTACTCACTTAAATATATATTTTTTAATTTATAAAATAATATATCCAAAAAAATTATTCAAAAAATAGGATGTCCACACCCTCGATATAAATTGTAGTAGGCACAAACAATGTTTGCGTCTTTAGTTTTGGCTACCCTCGACTATTCCCATCGTTGATATCAAGATTATAAGCCTACAACCTACAAACTTAAAAAGAAAAAGCATGCAAACGTATGAGTTAAGAACACTACAGTATGTAAATTAATAATACAAATGTAAAAACAAAAGACATTTATTTTCATTTTACCTTTTACAAACTCCATCTCTTCGTTTTTTCTCTCATTCGTAGGAAGAAGAAGAAGTTCTTATGCATATTGGAAAGGGCGAGATTTGAATGAATACGTAGAGATATATCATTTCCTCAATAAAAGACTCAATTAATCTATATTGTGGTATGTATTTTTACAAGAAGTTGAAGTTTTTTTTTTTTTTTTTTTTGTTATTGTGTTTGATTTTAGCATTTGAGAAAATTCTTGTTGTAATATTATGTTTTGTAAAAAATATCATTACTTGTTGTTAGTTTGTAATGTATTAGACATGATTTATATAGATCTCGTAATACATAACATACGATAGTTAATTTTTACGTTAGTATGAGAATATATTATACTAACGAAGAATTTCATATTATTTGTAAATATCAAATTTACAAATATTATCTATATTGTTATAAGAAAATATTGTAATGGAAATTTGATTTTTTTTTTGTAAAATAAATTTTTGGTGTTGTTATTTAAACTTGCCATTTTTTGTTGCGAAATTATGGGAAAAAAAAATTTAAAATTGAAATGGAAATGGAAATGGAAATTTTTTATTTTTTTATGACTAATTTTTACAATGTTATTTAAATTTGCCATTTTTGTGAAATAGCTGATAATTTATATATGTTATGGATAGGAAAACAATGGGTGACTACGTGAAATTGATGATTTACACATTTGGAAATATTGTGGTTGGTAATTAGAGGTTGGAATATGATTGGGATCCAATCCAGAAGTTGAAAATAAAGAAAAATGTCAATTGCATTGAATTCTCATACAGAATATGTTAGAGCATTGGAGTTGATCCAATTGAAGTGGGGTTGAGATAATTCACAAGAATCTTATGTTCCATAAGAATAGTATATCTTACGCCTTGATGGCAATTAAAGATAATGAAGATGTTGAAAATTTTAATGAAATGGTTGAATCCTTTGGAGATTATGGCATACAACAGCTGTACATTAGAATTTCTGACGATTTGGGTGGTCCCTTTGAAAGGTAGACATTCAAAGAAAGTAGGCACTAACATTCTTCACATAACATGAAAAAAATGCAGCCCGAGCCATTGACATTTGAACCTTCAATTCCAAACTCAATGGAAGACAGTGATGAAGATGAAGTGGATAGAATATTTACTCTAGTGTTATAATGACCAGATACATGTGATCCGTACATGATTCATTTAGGAGTAGAAACTACAATAGACATCGATATAGAAATGGGTTTTGAGGATGAGAGTATCGATTATGAGGAGAGTTTTGAGAGAGAAGATGGGGAAAGTGAAAGCAATAGAGATGAAGTACTTAAATAGGACTCTCCAACCGTATCTACGTACTCAACATAGGCTATATATTAGTTAAAGTAGGCTAAACCACCTAGTATGACAGTTAGAGATCCTGTTATCTACTACAACATCAGTGGTGATGACGGTTACATCTATTTCAAGTAGGAGCAAAATATCTTGCTTAGTGGTTCGAGAAGTAGTGACAATTTGTATAATGATATGAGATTTAGAATAAAGGCAGATGTGATTCAGGTAATGAAGGCTTACTATGTGAAGAACCATGTAATTTCACTATTGTAGACTTTAGCTCATTGCTTTGGTTTGTTTATTGTTTGGGAAGGGAAGATGGTTGTAAATGGAGGCTTTGAGCCCGAAGAAGAAGTTGAAGGGGTTATTCATAGTTACGAGATTTGAGAGTCCACACATATACATTATCTCACTATTAAGTCAGGATCATTTACAGTTGGATTGCAATCTTCTTGCTAGCCAATTTGTAAATCTTGTTAGGGACAATCTTGATATGACGGTTGTAGAGCTTGCTTCTATTGTCGAATAGGAATTTGGCTATAGGATAAATAGGAGACAGGTTTGAAAGGGGAAGAAACAGGCTATTGAGCATGTGTGCGAGAATTGAGAGAAGTCTTACAATAAACTCCCTAAGCTTCTAAATGCCATAAAAAAATATAAATCTTAGAACATGAATTGAGTAGGGGTGGAGCGGATCAATTACCCCCAAGGTGTCCACTCTTAAGTAGGTTTTCTAAGCATTTAGGCCATGCATTGTTGCATGGAGATTCCTTAGACTAGTTGTTACTATTGATGGAACTTTTCTGTATAGGAAGTACACACACAAGTTGCTAGTTACTTATGGCATTGATAGCAACAACCATATACTTTCACTAACATTTGCTTTTGTAGATCAAG
Source organism: Laguncularia racemosa (assembly GCA_037954665.1). Classification (NCBI taxonomy): domain Eukaryota; kingdom Viridiplantae; phylum Streptophyta; class Magnoliopsida; order Myrtales; family Combretaceae; genus Laguncularia; species Laguncularia racemosa. Next base: position 4,343,461 of record JBBMOL010000016.1, read on the forward strand.
AGACGATTGAAACATGGGATTGATTTTTAAGGAAATTGAAGAAACATGTTGTTGGCAACCTTTGAAGGTCGTAAAACCATTTGCCTCATATCGAACAGACACTTTGGCATCAAGTTGGCACATGAAGAAGGAGCCAATGGATGGCTCCCTCCATTTGTAGTGTGGCGATTTTGTTTAGGAAACCTTGTAAGCAATTTCAACTTGGCACATAAAAACATGCAATGCAAGAGGTTGGTTATATATATCAAGTTGCAAGCACAAGCTCGAAAGCTAAACTTTGTGATGGAGTAAGTGGAGACCATTAAGCTTGATGTGTTGGACTGGTTTGGCGATGTGTTGGTAGATATGTGGATGCTAGCTTATGATGGTTGCTATTGGTTTAGGTATATGACCTCCAACATTATTGAACATTACAATTCTGTGTTGAAGAGAACTTGGGGGTTACTTGTGACCACTTTAGTGAAGAAGATGTTCTATAATTGCGTGGGGTACTTTGTGAAGAAGCATTCGAAGACATTGAAGAACATGACAAATGGTAGAATGTTCACCAAGTATGCAATAAAAAAGATAGACATATGGAGTTTAGGAGCTAGCAATCACAAGGTCATCGACTATAGTAGGTAGGAGAGAACTTTTGAAGTACTCACTGATAGTCGTTGTGTGGTGAGCAAGTTGAGAGGAGGGGTCGAACATACACTATTGACTTTGCCTACAGCACATACACTTGCCAAAAGTGGCAAATATACCGAATCCCATGCTCCTACGCCTATGCAGTAGTTGCTTTAATTAGGCTTAACATGATACATTTTATACCAGATTGGTATAGGTGGATGCATATAGGATGCACTTCATGCTCATAGGTGACGAGCTTGATTGGGAGCCAGTATAGTTCCTATCACTTTGCCCAAGGGAAAACCTTGCATAGAAAAGGGAAAAACTGAGGTGAAAAAGATACCACATGACAATAGACATGGGGAGCGTCCAAATAAAATCACATGTAGATTTTGTGAAGGGGAAGGCCATAATAGAAGAACGTGCCCATGTTAACGCGATAATGGTAAATGTTAGATAACAATATACATGATTTGCTGAATGTTAGCTTAACCTTACACACTTCTGTTGTTGAATCATTGCCTATATAATGCTAACATTATTTGTTTCCATTGTGCAGCTTAGGTGAGGTCTCGACCGCTTCATCCACTTTGTTTTTATGCAGTAGAAGGGGAATCGTTTATGAGTGTTGGTGATTCTTGTGCATTTATATTTAGAATTTTGTAAATTTTTAACAGTTGTTTATAAGCTTTTTCAATATTCATTAGATTTATTAGAAAATGCTAGACAAATGCATACAAATTCATTAGACAATGTTAATTTCCATGAATAATCTATTAGATAATTAACAACTACTGGTATTTTAATAATAATAATAGAGTACAAACAATTGCATTTAATTTTTTATGCATTGACGAAAAGTAATATAATAGGAATTTTTTTTCTTGGGAAAAATGTACCAAAATATAACTTCACTGAAGAAGTTGGAAAAATCCTCTATAGATATTCCTACACTCGTAGATGTAAAAGCGAAGCCTGTGTAAAATAGAAATTAAGAAAACAAAAAGTTTGAAATTGTGAGGAAGAAGAAGAATGGAAGAAGAAATTGAAATGTTTAATAATGAACACATGCATTGAGAATTTGCATTTATATTACAAACTGTATGTGTAATTTTTTTTTTCTATATTTGAGTTCACATGTTGTGTTATTGTGTAAATTTATAGTATCGTTTTGTAATAATTTTATAAGTTTGTAGTATAGATTTATAGTATTTCATTACATTATTGGACAGTAGGAGATAATGTCAAAAATATTTTCCATAGTGATTTACTAAAGGTGCACACTTAGTTCACGCCTTCAATTTTGAAAAATTTGGCAAAATTGAAAATTGAAAGCGCACATCAGGTTCACGTATTCGAAACATATTTTTGAAATATTTTTTTCAGACACATTATTTCGTAATTTTTTTAAAAAGCAGCAATATTTAAGTGGGTACCCCTATATTTTTGGGCCTCTTTTCATTAAACTTATGGAATAGGATTCAAGAATAAAATTGAATTTTGTATTAATTGTTATGAGTTAATAGGCATGTAATATAAGACGATGAAAAATCTGGGTTTTAATTTGGAATTAAATTCTTTTTTCCTACCAGTTAATTGGGAGCTATAAAATAATATGTTCTTGATATATATGCACATATGTATTCGTCAAGCTCTAATGAAATTTGGATTTTGAAGAATCTTAAAAGCGAAAGGAAACCTATCAATTATCATCACATGCTTGGATCCAAGCCAAATTATCTCCACTAGGTTACTTAAACAAATATAAGTTATTCTTCATTTTATTAGCGGTTACCAAATGGATTCTGGTAAGCTCATTTAATTCCATCTACAATATATATTAAGTGCTTGAAGCAATTGATGAGTAAAGAAATGGTGAGGCAATCGACACTCATCATTTCAATCATGCCTTTGTTCCGTCGCTATTATTTGCCTACCCTTCTCATTGAAGGTATCCTTGGACTTGAATATGTATGCTAGTATTAGTAGGTAGTTTTTAAAAACAATCATTTATATTTTTCATGTATTAATATTTTATTGATATTTATTTATTATTAATCTATTCATATAATGTATTAATACCATTAAAGTTATTTTCGTTTTTGATGAACTGTGTTTTGAAGTGAATACAATAAAAATCATACTAAGATTCAATAATTTTAAAACTAGAGTGTGATTCTTTAGGATTACTTTGAAATTATACTCTACAAAATTTATTGGTTTCAAGTTAAGTACTAAATTTACGAGTATATAGCTATGCTCTTAAAAATATGAACGTTAGTATATGGATATAATTTAAACCTTTTGAAGAATCCAATCAACAATTTTGATTGAAAAAGACTTTGATGCAGTAGAAATGATTAAAAAAACATATTAACCAAAGAAAGAAAAATCGTAAATTCATAGGATCATCTTGAGTTCAAATGTCATAATTCATCACACCCTTGAGCACATAGGGTCTTATTGTATTGAATTGAAATTTATGAATCATGCGTGTTCGAATATAGGCCACTTTACCTACCTTGCATGAGTATACGTTGTTCTTTGTAACTTGGGTTAGATAATCTTTCTCATTGAAGGAAAGGCTGATTATATAGATAACATAGCATTGTCCTAATTTTGATATAGAGTGGATAATTGTCGTCCTTTCGACATATGTGCAAAATCAATGGATTCTACTAGTCCAATATGAGGTCGAAATTCGTACGATAAAAAAATAAAATTATGCCATGTTTATAACTTTTAAAACTTTTGACTAGGTGTGCTAGCATCATTTTATGCTAATTAATAGAACCAAAATAAGCCCAAAAATAAGACGGAAACATAAGAAGGTCTAGAAAAGTGTCGAGACAATGGAGTTTGAGGTTCAAATGGCATCCAACAGTAAACCAGTTTGATCATATCAATGAGCTTAGAAAAGCTTTGAAAATTATACTCATACAACCATGTAACTCATCCCAAACCAACAATTATAGGTCATTGCACAAACCCATCTTTCCATCGCGTTTCTCTTATTTCAGTGTACAGAAACGCTCTCAATACCCCATGGCAAATACTGGTGGCATTGCATGAAGACTTCATATGTATTGCTTGTAGACTAGTGTTGATTTGACATTTTTATCGAACGTTATTGCCGTGTACTTCAGCCCTCTTGATAAAAAAAAAGATCATTATCGTCTAACCAAATTATATTCCCTTATTTATGCACAAGTTTATGTCGAAACTATTACAACATTTGTCTCTATTAATCTCCCGATAAGTTAAGATAATCATCCTTGCCATCCACTTTAAGGTGAGAGTTACCCAAAACCCCACTTGCTAACTTCCCTTCAAATATTATTTTTTAAAAGGTTCCAAAACCAATTTTAATTTTTCCAATTTTGGAAGCTAGTGCTAATCAACATGGCTTCTCCTTGTATTTAAAGCTCAATGAAACGAGCCCAGAGTAAAACGGCTTCGCTGTGAAAAATTACAATGAGAAAGTGACAAATAATAGGCGGTCATGATTTGTCTGCTTATAAATAATGAAGAGCTGATTTGGAACGTAGGATTAGAATTTTTAAATCCGGTGCTTTAAATTAACTTAATCATGATGCGACCTGTAGATGACCGTTGTAATGTAGTTCTTGGTGATAGAATGATTTGTGGGCTCAACAAACTCCGTACCTTGTCTTCTCTGGCGTTTGTATTTGAATGATGGAAAAAAAAAAAAAACCCCTAATATCATTGAATATAAATATGGCATTACTTGCGGATTTATTTATCTGTTTTTGGTGCAAAAGGCTTTGATGATGTTATTATTTTATGTTTGGTTTTAAAAAGCTTTTCTTGGCTTATGTGTTGAATTACATCTTTGGAATTTTTTTAATGGGTGATTTCAAGATACTTGATAAGAATTTTAAAATAAAATTTATACACTTTTTAATATTATTATTACCAAACTCTAAAAAAAAAAGTATATGTATTTATGAAATGTTAAGAAGTCCTTTTATCTAATATTTTAACAAGGATTTATGGAAACTGATCAACATTTTGCGTATGAATTTAATCATCCAAATGATGGAGCGTCATTAGATTCCCAAAATGTTCATATTCCTCTAGAAGTGGGAGTGAGAAATTTGTCGATTAGCTATCTAGCAAGGTGGGTTTGTCCCTAGTTACACGATTGGAACAACAAGTGGCATGTGATCCATCTTATTTTATTAACATTAGCTAATGAAAACGGAGGTTCTCATTTGGAACTATTTTCATTCAATCTATTCTTGCTGTACTTGCCTTGATAGAGTGCGTTTACTGTTTAACCCTAAGATATAAAAGGGTCAAAAGGATGAAGTTCTATCATTTTTTTTTCTCTTTTTTAGGAGTGGGGTTAACATGTTTCCTATTTGGTTATGATATTCTAGAGAATTAATATCTATGCATTTTTGTCATGTAATTAGCATTGGTAGCAAAATTAACCTTTGAATTTCGATGATTTCATTGTTTATTTCACTAGTGACAGGTTAATAGGAGTTGGGTTTTTTAAGATATACTAGCAAGAATCAAAGATAAATGAAAGATGGATTAGGAAGCTAAGAAATCTAAATAAGAACGTTATTGCGAATCATCATAAGATATTTGATTAGGTACACAACCACATTCCCAAGCGTGTTGACCTACATGGTCAATAATATGACCATATTGAAGTGACAAAGAGATCGGTGAGATATATGGCTACCAACATGGTTGTGTTGGTGAGTGTGTTGTTCAACACATAAGTAACATTATCGTGTTGAATGGCAAGGATGATCAATGGAATACATGGTTACCAATACCACCATGTAGGCGATTGTGTTGCGCCCAACGAGTCTATTATATTTCTTTTAATTATTGATGAACTTGTTCTTTTATTTGCATTTTCTTACTCTTTATTTACAAAATTATTATTAAGGTTTCATTGTTAGTATTTAACTCTTTTATGTCTTAGAATACAAAATATGATTGAGTATTGAAAGTTTAACAAACATTGTTTATCTTTTTTTATATTGAGTTGTCTTATCTCAATCCTTTTGTTCTTATTAATTTATTGACATAGATTGTAGTGAACTATATCTTCTTAGTTATTCAATATTGTGTGTAACATTGATATTGTTTCAACCAACACCAATTTTATTTGATTCTTATATTGTGTGTAATATCAATCAAGGATTCAAAACCCTAGTTCAAATTAATTTTATTATGGCATCCCTTGACTTATCAATCAAACTAATTTGTACATATCTTATTTTGTTTTACGGTTCATAAATACAAAAATCTCATAAAAATTCCTTCTTTTCATCCCTAAACCTTAAAGTTACAAAAGGAATATCTCTTTACAATTAATATACATCGTGAAATTGCTTAGCATTACCTTATATGGACTTTACCTATATCATTGGGTCACTTTGCTTATAGGCTTTTATCAAGTTGGAGCTTCGATTTTTAAAGAATTTAGTCTTCTGCTAATAGATCGGTCAAATATTTGACAATTAAATTTTGATATAGATCCCACTCAATGTAACTCATATTATTACAATATATCCATACCTTATGTTTAACATGGATCTGTAAAAATGGGATCTACCAAAGATAAATTCCATTCGAAAAATGAAACCAAATTTGATGATATAGTATGTATCTCATCCTTCTTATCTAAAAGTACCAGCTAGGAAGCGTCTTCATTAATGATAAAGGACATGGGTATATAATATAAATAAATATTACTAATTATATAGAGGATGACAAAAGAAGGTGATGTTGCACTACATCTCCACTGGTGTTCATCTTTGTCAACTATAAGCACCAGCTAGCTAGGAAGCATCTTCATTAATGAAAATGGACCTAACAAAAATAAATGCTAGCTACCTCTCATTGTTAAATGCTAATCATAGAGTGGATGTTATGCTACTCAAAATACTTATCAAACCAAATAGGTCTTTCTACTACTTGGATCAATATAATTAAAAACTTAATCAAGTATGGAGTTGTATTTAAGTGATCGAGTTTGAATTAAATTTTAAACTAAATACCAGATTAACTTGAGATAACATTGTTTCTTAAGAGATAAAAAAAAAAGGGATTTCTAACCCCATTTTGTGAGGTCTTAAGTGAGAAATCTCCCTTCCCCAAATATTTTTAGTAGCAACTAGGCTGTCTAAGGTTGTTTGTTTAAGTTGCCATGTCCATGGAATGCACATGATTGGAAGTATAGTAGGTATAAATATATATATAGAAGCATGTGTCCTGTAGATGCCTCAAGATGGTCATTGTGTGTGCAAGATAACATCATGCGGAATGGATGTTAAAGCGAGTAAATTGCATGTTTATGTGTATAAGCATGCATATTGGTAATACATTATTGATTGCTTGCAATATTATTTTACAAACTTAGATGATATGTTAATTTTGTTTAAACAAAAAATATAAATATAAACCCTCTAATATGAACACTTTCTTAAATCATTAATGAACAAAATGGCATCTATGCATAGATAAATAAATGTTTATACATAGATGCAATCAATGGGAAGCTACAGCTACCCATGTGGTCTAATGAACTAGGCTAATAAAAGGGTAGGTCTATACACTAATCTCAAGGGTAGTGACTATGATTGAATAGTAAATTAATATCTAATTAATTTCTCAAACTGCCTTCAGACAATGTGAAAAGGCTTAATGATAGAAACATCTTTTTTTTTTTTTTTGGAAAAAGCCGATATGGCTATTGCTTTTATTGATTTTGTCAGAAAAACCTTACAGTGAGTAGTATTTGAAAATACTGTACAAAAGACATTCCTCCAGCTGGAGGATGTATACAAAAGGACTATAGGTTAGGTTGCAATGGAAGCTATCTACTTCTAATGTATGGACAACCAGCAAGATCTAAAAGGTAGATACCTTTGAGTTTCCCGATGAGATCTTGCCATCGCACGATAGTGGTACTATCAAGTTGAGTTACATAATGAGAAAGACCTGCCGCTAAAGCATTTTCTTCGCTATATACATGGACAACGGATGCTGATAGTAATTGCATCAGGTTTTTTGCCTCCGTTATTTTGAGGGATAGTTGCCATGGACACTCTACACCTTCTTGAAAGTAAGACACTAGTGACTTGTTACTGGTTTGAATCTGTATTGGGGAGATATTGTTGGTAGCACATGAGTGTAGGCCAAAAAGAATTCCCTCCAATTCTATAGATATTGCCTTCGATGTATCCATTATACATTTCATGTTTGAATGTATAAACGAGCCATCATTCCGTCGCAAAATGTAAGCCCAAGCCACTCCATCCGAAGTATATGAACCAGCGGAGTTAATGACATAACCTGATGTGGGTCTCAACCATTTGATGATTTTTCTTGTTTTCACCCTCACCTCTAAGATGGTTGCAAATTGGTGTTTGATAGCTTCAGCTTCTTGCATGGTATTCACTTTGGGAGAGTAGGATCTAAGAGTTAAGATTAGCTGATCCTTAATCCGGTGATAAAGAGTTCTAATTGATGTTGTGCGTCCTTTAAATACCATTATGTTCCTAGCCCTCCATAGTTCCTAGCAGATAAAGGCCGGTGTTAACTGACATATTAAGCTAAACACTGTGCCCTTTGGATGCACTTGAAACCAATTTTGTATCATATTCCACAAGCCAGCAGCCGGAGAAATATGGATGTCTAACCAGGTAGCCATAAGAATCCAAAGATCAATAGCTACTTTGCATTTGAGGAAAAGGTGTTGTATGGATTCCATTTCACTCAAACACAAAGGGCATCGAGAGGGGTTCTGGATGAATCCAAAACCGCAAAGAACTTCCAGAAAGGCATATAGTTTATTAAATAAACGCCACATGAATATGCGAATCCGAAGAGGCAAAAAACGATGTTTTAGTTTCTCAAAAAATTGAATGGATTGTTGCCTCGGCCTAACCACTTCATATGCTGTTTTGTAGCTGAAAGCACCGGTGACAGATGGCACCCATATGCGTTGGTTACCTTGTACGCATGTGTTCTGTTCTGCTACATTTTGTATAGCCTGAATACGCCGCCATAAGGTACGTTTCCTTGATGTTTCAGACAATGAGCTAATGAAATTTGCCCAAAGACTCTTGCCTTGTTTAAATTTCCACCATAGCTTCAATGAGGCAGCTTTAATCAAAGAGGAAAAATCACGGATTCCAAGTCCATTTTCATCTGATGGAAAAGTGATTCTATGCCAAGCTCTCCAATGTTTGTTGTTACCATAGTCTGAGGATCCCTATAGGAATTGTTGACATTTGTGCTCAAGCTTCTTTATCACCGATTTGGGGGGTTGAATTGCTGTGAGCGTGTGAATTGGAATTGCATGCAACACATGCCGAATGAGAATTATTCTACCTCCAGGCGATAAGATCTTGGTGGACCAATGGCCTAGTTTTCGTTCATAACTGTCGATTAGGTGTGAGAAATAACATTCTCGTACTCTACCCCTGTAGAGTTGGCATCCTAAATATTGGAACGGAAAAGAGCTACCCGGAATTCCAAGAGAAGTCGAGACTTGTTGGATATAGATTGGGGGACGGTTGCTGGGGCGGATGAAGAAGCTCTTGTCCTTGTTGATTTTTTGTCTAGAACCTAGCTCATAATCAGAAAGGAATCTATTGAGATGCTGCAAGGACCTTTTATCACCACGAATGAAAACCAAGATATCATCTGCAAAACTTAGGTGTGTTACTTTGACTGAATTTGATGAGGGAGTATGAAATGGAAGTATTTGCCCTGTCTCTTGAAGGTTTTTGAGTCCACAAGATAAGGCTTCCGAAACTAGCAAGAAGAGATATGGAGATAGTGGATCTCCTTGTTTGATACCCCTAGATGCTTGGAAGAAACCAACTGGACCTCCGTTTAATATGATTGAAAACCAGGCAGCTCTGAGATTATCAAGGATAAGTGATACAAAGTGGTGTGCGAAGCCGAATTTGATCATTAGATTCTGGAGGAAGGACCATGATACCCGATCAAAGGCTTTCATCATATCCATCTTGATTATTAGATTTCCGCCTCTTGGGGGGTGTTCTAGGAATTGGGCGAGATCTTTAGCAAGGAGTATGTTTTCTGTGATGTCGCGACCGCTCAGGAAGGTCGACTGCTCCGGTGAAATTATGGATGGTAGAACTAGCTTCAACCTTTCAGTTAGTACCTTTGTGAAAATTTTGTTCAAGAAATTGCAGAGGCTTATCAGTCTATAGTCCGCGAATGATGTTGTAGAGTGCTTTTTAGGTAGAAGGACAATCAGAGTGCTTGCTACCGCTCTGGGAATTGGAGTACCAGCCATAAAGTCTCGAGTAGCAGCTAAGAGGTCTTGTTCTATTATATCCCAACATGAGCGATAGAAGAAACCCCCGTATCCATCAACGCCAGGTGAACTGTCCGCGTTTAAACTAAAAATAGCTTGTTTTAGCTCAGGGCCCATGATAGGATGCAACAATGCTCTATTGTCTTCGAAGGTAATTGAGTTTGGGATGTTAGCAAGCAGCCTATTCTCAGCTCTAGCATCATCATCAACTGGCTGTTGCCGCAAAAGGTGAGTAAAGAAATGAATAGCTTCTGCTTCTAGCTCAGCAGGGGATGATATCCAATCCCCTCTTCCATTTCTGACTTTATGGATCGTCATTTTGGACCGAGGGCCTGCAACAAAAGAGTGAAATAGAGTTGAATTTTCATCTCCTTCCCTGAACCATTTTATCTTGGATTTCTGTTGCATATAGTCTGTGTGCTCCCTGAGACGTGAAAATAGATTGGATTTGGACTTCTCTAGGTTGAGTCTGTCTTCTACTGCTCCAGTCTCTTCATACAGCTGTTCTAGACTAGAGACCTGGGCTTCAGCTTTCTTCAGGTTTTGGAAAACATCCCCAAAATGTTGTTTGTTCCAATCCTTAAGCCTAGACTTGAGTCTCCTAAGTTTAAGTGAGAAAGCTAGCATGCCATAAGAGTTTGTTGGCTGAGACCAATTTTCCTTTATGATATCAAATATTTCCTGTCGTCTGAGCCACATCTTCTGGAACCGAAATAAACTTGGCTTGGATGATGCCTCTTTCTGATATTGGAATAAGATAGGGCAGTGATCTGAAGAAGATCTATTCAAGTGTTGAATGGAGTTTACCTGTATCGTGGAGATCCAATTTGTTGAGAAAAGTAAGCGGTCAAGTTTCTTGAATACTGTTCCATTGGATCTAACTCCTTGCCATGTGAACTCATTCCCCACGGTTGGAAGCTCAATGAGCTTGCATTCAGTTATGCAATTATTGAAATCAGAAATCGCCCCCTAATTGGGAGTGGAGTTTCCTTTGTATTCATCCATTGAACGGATGACATTGAAATCTCCTCCTATTAGCCATGGCATACCCTGAGAAGACCTGGAGAGTGTTTGCATTGTCGACCACAAACCCAAACGGCCCTGTATTGTGGAGGAAGCATAAACTACAGAGATCAAGATTGTGGTGGGAAGGTGATGATGGGTTACCTCCAAGGATAATACCTGCTCATGATCAGTTGAAGATAACACAAAGTATTCATTGGAAATAAGAATCCAAATTTTGTTGTTAGCAGAAGATAGTGTTGTAACAAGATTGAATTTATTCCTCAACGCCTGGAGGACAGTAATGTTTGCCATCGGTTCAAGAAGTGCAACTAATGATATTCTATGAGATTGTATTAGAAACTTAAGACGACGCTGAGATGCTTTGCTAGCAATCCTATGCACATTCCAAAAAAGCATACTAATCATTTAAAAAGAAGGGTGTTTAGGGTCACCGGATATCCTCGCGGAGCGCCGAGGGTTTGTTTGACAGAAGGTAACCTTTTTTGTTGGGCTAAAGTGTCGTTTGTGTTTTTTGATTGTGGTAGCTTCATCATCTGATTGTGTCAAGCGAGGGGGCTTTCGAGTTGACAATGCGTCTTCAGATACATGAGCTGATTCCCCTAAAATCCGATCATAATCCGTTTCCTCATTTAATTGTTCATTATCATCAGCAAGCACATTGAAGTAAGAGGATGTTGTCACCAGTGGATCAGCAGATATGTTGGGTAATTCCACATACAGAGATGCAATAGTAGTAGTGATATTTTCGGATGGAGAAATAGGATTGGTTTGCAAAGATGTTGTTACCTGAGATGATGTTGGGTCAGCTGGTATCATATTCGCTTTGGTAGGACTGTTATGCCGAAATCTTTGCTTAGAGTGTACTACTGTTGCTTCATCTGGTCTTCCTTTGGTAACATCGTTCTGGGAAGAGTCCTTTGTAATAGAGGGCTTTAATGTGTTGTTCTCTGAAATTGTCTTATCCACTTTCTCAGCTGGTTCCAACACTTGTCCTTGGATCTGTCCGTGAATTGGTTGGTAGATACTAGCATTCCCTCCGAGAGTTGATCAATAGACACTGACAAGTTATTAGCTTGATTTTCCAGGGGATCCATGGGTGTGCGAGCTTTGTCTGAAGTTTGAAAACCAGATGAGGATGGGGGTTTGTCCAGAGCCTGAGATGGGGGTTTAAACTCGGCTACCTTGGTACTCTTAGGTGCAGTAATAGCAGATTTCAGTCCTCGATTACGACAATTTGCTGCCCCATAACCAATTGTGTTGCATAGGCGACAATAGGGGGGGGGGGGGGGAGGGGGGGTCTTCATACCGTACTTTTTGAAAGTATATCTCATCTCCTTCTCCCAATCGAAGACGCGTTGGTAGATCTGTTAAGAGATCAACTTCGATACAAATTCGGGCTATAGAAGGTCAAGTTTTCTTCTTTGTAACTTCATCCAGTTTGAGAGGCGTTCCAATCATCAAGGCCAGCCGACGCAAGTAACGTTCTTCAAATAGATGGATCGGAAGGTTTTCTAATGAAACCCAAACTGGAACGAGGGATGATTCCTTATCTGGACGAAAGGAGGGTGTCCATTTTAGGACTCTCATTACGTATGAATCCATGGTCCATATGGCTCTAATCCAGCATCGCTGGTAGTCTTCGTCGAGATCGAAATTGATGAGGATATGTCGAAAATCAATAGCTCCAATGGAGAAACTCCCTTTGAAGCCTATTATGTCAAATTCCTTTTTTAGAGTTTCCATCTTCGATCGTCCCTTTGAGAATTTACCGATTAAGGCTAGGCGGAAGGGTTTTGCGAGTTGCTCACTTTCGGCCTTGGTGATGATGAAGGTAGGTTCTCCTTTGTAGATGGTGGGCATGGATGTCATGTTGAAATCTGAGGGTAGTGTTGCGAAGGTAGCAGGAGCGGGGGGTCGTCCACGAAGGGCTGTGGCATATGACGGAGCCGCAGTGGGCGGAGCCGTCTGCGGAGGCGGGATGCCGCCTATCATAGATGCGGTGGCGGCGGCGATTTGGACAGAGGGCAAGAAACCCTAGGGTTTTCATGCAGAGAGCATTGCTTTTTTCTTTACCTTTTGATTACTTTTGATAGAAACATCTTATGTGTTCTACTAGATGCTATACCAAAACAACTTAAATCTTCAACATGACATAACTCTTTAACAACAAATCTAAAGCCATATCACAACTTTATTATATTATCTTTTGATGAATTAAAAATTGACAATTGGATATACAAATAAAAGTTAATAGTTTTCATACAATTTTCTCATCATATGATTTTTAATGTAATAATGATAGGTGATTAAACAAATCATTTCTTTAGTTACAATTTAGAATAGATATTTGATTAAACAAATCATTTCTTTAGTTACAATTTTGTCCAATCATTGGTATTCCAAATTTTATCTGACTTTCCTCTTAATCCTTGTGGTTATCATTCAATTATATTAGCAGGTCATGATACATTTTACAAAATTCTGTAATAGTTAAAATGATATCAACGTTATTCATGATGAATTCATTAACTAATTTAATTTTAACACTATTGACATGGTATATGTTAAGTCTTATTATATGCTTGTTAATCAACTTAACATTAAAGCTATTAATTTTTACGCATTATATCTTTCTTTTAGCTCTAATGGTACCAATCCAATGGTTTTGGTATGGTACTCTAGCCTTGCTAAGCTAATCCGTCATGATATGAAAGTGAACCTACGCTACCATAACCCATAGACACATTCCTCTTCTTGGCTTATTGTTTCTTTTTTACAGAATTTGGTATTAGGATATTTTATGCATTGCTTATGACCAACCTAACTAGATGCCTTCATTTGGGTAAAAAATGAAACTATTAAATGCCTTTCCTTGATTAATTAGATTTTAAATAAAAAAATAAGTGATTTGTGCATCTATTTTAGATTGAGGCTCAAGTGGTGGTAGTCGACGAATAAGACCAACTAAATCAACTCGATTAGACATCTATTGGAGTTCAATTTACATGTAATTGGATTGAGTTTGAACTCAAAATATTTGAGTAGCTTATTATGAGGAAGTTGACCTTTAACCTAATTTGGTCTTAATGAAATTATGAGTCTTACTAAATTCAAGTAGAGCTTTAATATGTACCAAATTTATTATAATACATGTTAAAATTGAAATTCAATATGGACTTAGCTAAAACGAATACAATGTTTTTCTAACAATCAAAACCAAGCAACCTTAGGTTCCCTTAAACTCATTTAGTGTTACTTCAAATGGTAGTTTTGCTTGCAAATTTAAAATTGAGTAAGGTTGTGCTCAAAATTGAAATCCTTTAACTCAAGGTTGACATAAAAAATCATTTGTTAAAACTCTAAAACACAAGATTATAGCATTTGAGTAACACATTTACTAAAAATAGATTAGGTCAATTTAATCTTTATCTTTATCAGGGTCAATTAAGCCTTTCACTTCCACCATTACTCGACATCTAACACTTAAACTATCGAAATGATATAGATTATGTGGGTTTATAATTTTGTTAATTAATCACTTGATGACCTAACACATGTGCCCCTTGCATTAAACAAGATATGACAAATTTTTTATTTAAATATTTAAAAGAAAGCCAAAGTGAAAATTACTTTAAAAACTAAAAGAGAAATCTGCTTTTAACTTGACTCATCTATTGCCCTTTCAAAACTTATCTCCAACATTTATGCTAACCTTATAACTCTAATCCTAGTTTCTATCTTTCTCCTTTTTCCCAACCTTATACTAGGAGAGTGGAAGATAATGAAAGGAACAAGGGCTCTAGAGAAAGATACATAGATTCCTCTCATTATAGGAAATGACTCATTATTTATTATATCTAATAGGTAGTGGGCATGGATGAATATAAATATGACATACTTAATATGTTCTTAAGAACCATCTTAATTAGTAGATAAAAAGCATCATGTGCATTGGTATTTTATCATACCAAGTTGCACATAAATTGTAGTAAGGATAATCTTTGTATGTAATTTTGTACAAACTTTCAAATAGTTTTGATTTATTAGCTTTTTTTTTTCCTTGTTGTTCATTTTTACATCTTTTTAATAGTATTTTGGCGCTATTTTTAGACCTTGCACTTGCATTTGCTAACATAAGATGCCAAAAAGTTGAAAATATCAATATATATATACTCTTCTTATAAAATTAAATACAAGGGGGGTAAAAATGCAAACATATTAAAATATATTAAGCTCAATATTAATTTGTACCAATTAATTGAATTAATGATATTATCTAGCTCTTTAGTTTCACACCCATATTTGGATTGATAGACTAAAAAATGTTTGTTAAGACTATTTTATCTAATCATAATATCTCTTGGCAGGCTTATGTCTTTAGTAGTTCCCTAGAAGGGCTATTAAGCTTATGCATATGTTTTCTGGAGGCCCATTAATAGCTCTAGCTAGAAAACTTTCTTAGTCATGTCTGTTGATCAATCAAATGATTCGATGATGGTTATTAATTGTTGAATTCTATTAATACCACCTAGCTCTTCTCATTAGGGGTCTTAGATCTCAATTCATCAAATCAAATTGAAGGATAAAGCTTCCTATGTTGAGTTACCATTGTTCTAGAGATTAAGCATTATTTAGTTGAAGTCCTCTAGTTCCTCTTACTATGATGCAAACTTGTTGAGATCGTCTATTCATCCTTCTCAATCTTTCTCAATCTCATCTTACTTAAAGTGTTATTCCAAGTGTAACACTTATCTCTTGTCTGTGAAGCATGTAACTCACATTGCACGAATTAATACTCACCGGACATTTAGAGTTTTGTTTCTTCAACTAATCATTGTGTTCTATGAATGAATTTGATAGTTGTTGAGAGGATTGCACAAAAGCAATATATAAGGCATTCTGGTAAAATTTATACAAATTGCTATAGTCATATGTATTTACCTTTTACTTATTTAGCTTTACAAAAAATGAATAAATTATAGTTATTTTATTTTCCCAACTCTTATTTCCAATTACCATAATTATTATGATAAGATAAAAAAAAAATATTTGAATATTAGGTTTGAAATCGAAAAACAAATGGAATATCAATAATATATAGATAAGACACAATTAATATATATATATAATGTAAAAACTAAAAGTACCTTATAAAGCAAAATCTTTGTTGAGCCAATATTTACTTGGATGAGTGCTAAGCGCAAGAACATGGTAGCTCTAGGCCGCAAGGCCAAGCCCATAAGTTCAAAAGGCCTTGCAATGGATGCATTGCCCATAAGCAGTATATAAGACATAACAGTAAAACTTATACAAATCACTATGTTTATATTCATTTACCTTTTACTTATTTAGCTTCATAGAAAAATGAATAAATTATAGTTCTTTCATTTTCTCGACTCTCATTTCCAATCACCATAATTATAATAAGATAAAAAAAATAAAAGACGATTTATTTAAATATTAAGTTTGAAATCAAAATACAAATGAAATATCGATAAAATATAGATTTATGTAAAAACTAAAAATATCGTATAAAGCAAAAAGGCAAGCAAAATCTTTGTTGAGCCGACATTTACTTGGACATATACCAAGAGCAAGAATATAATAGCTCTTGGCTGCAAGGCCAGGCCTATAAGTTTAAAAGGCCTTGCAATGGATCTCTTGGGCCAAGTCCATTAAAATGGTCAAAAGCCCATTTCACTAACCACTTCCAGTCCTTCTCCTCCACCTTTTCCACGTATCTCTCCCTCCCTCAAAGCACAACAAACTTATCAGTCTTCATTGAACAATGGCGGATCCAGCACTCCACCACGAGATCCAACCCTTGAAGCAGATCGCTGTAGAATACACTCTAGAGACATGTACTCATTATTTAGAGTCCAACTCGATAACTCTGGTCTACGACCACCGTGGCTGCGCAAGGTGGCACACAACCACCAAGTTCCAGTACGGTACATTCAGTGCCCTCATCAAATGCCCGGAAGGAAATACGAGTGGACTTAACTTCAA
The DNA here is from genome assembly GCA_037954665.1 of Laguncularia racemosa. Lineage (NCBI taxonomy): Eukaryota > Viridiplantae > Streptophyta > Magnoliopsida > Myrtales > Combretaceae > Laguncularia > Laguncularia racemosa. Next base: position 4,360,451 of record JBBMOL010000016.1, read on the forward strand.
CATGTATTATTGTTCTCTTGAAGGAGATAAGTCCTAGGATGAGATTGACTTCGAGTTTCTTGGAAAAGTCAAGACCATCGTCTAAACTAATTATTATACCACAGGTATTATAGGATTTTGTTTACATATATTGATAACGTAGTTCTTTTTTTTTTTAATTGTGATAATGGGTATATAATTTAATTGTAATCTAGATATTCATCAAAAGATCAGCTTTAATAAGTTGATTTTTACAGTTGTATGACTGACTAGACCATGTAGTTGAGTTGACTATAAAACATGATCATAATGTATAAATATAGATCAGAGTAAGAGTTACACGGTTTGGACTTTCAATTATGTGTGCTTGTTTGTTTTTTTTTTTTCTTTGCTTAAGTAGGATAATGTGATCCAAGGGAAAAAAATGGTGTACGTGTGGATCTTGTTATTGGTTATCCTAGTTTACTAGACATATTCTCTTAGGTCACACTTAACTATTTTCTATTAGAGCATATAGAATATTTCTATTATGTTTGTGCACACCCAATGAACATATAATAATAGAAACGGAAGCAAAATTTTGGATTGTGTACATGCCTCCAGTACTACAAATAAACTCACTGATTTTCTATAGTTTCAGCTTGGTACTTTTAAGCCCTTATTCGCTCAAATCGATGGTGTAATTTTCTAAAATGAAAGAGTAGGTTTAGATACCCCAATCGAAAGATCATATCCTAAATATATCTTTTATCATCACAAATCTTAACTGACGTAATTTGAGTTTGATGCAAGATTTTCTTGCATGGATATGTATGTGTGGATATGCATTAAATCGTATTTCCAATGGACTACATTCCAATCGAATTTCTTGAAAAAATCACATTATATTCAAAAAATTCCAACATTCTCCCACTTGATCCATTTATCGCAACATGAAACATAACAAGAAACAAAATATATGAATTATGGCGATAGGTCCTCTCATAACAAGTATTATCTTCCATGTATTATAATATATCAAGTCTCTCAATACCGGCTCTTAAACTTAATGAATAAACCATATGTTCATTATAAGTTCAAACTTAATGACATTTCTTAAAACAAATGAATAGACAAAATGTGTATACAAAACTAAACAAGAAATATCAACTAAATAAGAGTTTCATTGAAACATCAAATGCATGTACAATGAAAGATTATATCATGGAACTAAGTCTTATTCCTATTACATGATCCTTAAAATTCTTTGATGACATACCTTTATTTAAAGGATTAGCTATCATTAACTCAGTGCTAATGTGCTCAATGACCACTTTCTTTTCCTTAACACATTCTTTTATGGCTAAGTGCTTGATATCGATATGCTTACTTCGATTACCGCTTTTATTGTTCTTAGCCATAAATACAACAGCTGAGTTATCGCAGTATAATCTCAATGGCCTATAAATAGAATTAATAATTCTAAGCCTAGATGAGAAACTCTTCAACCATACACCATGTGAAGTAGCCTCAAAACAAGATACGAACTCGGCCTCTATAGTGGAAGTAGTAGTCGAGGTTTGCTTTGCACTCCTCCAAGACATGACTCCATTGGTAAGCATGAAAATGTAACCATATATTCATTTGTGTGAATTAACATAGCTAGCAAAATCCGCATTAGAAAATCCAATAACTTTTAGATTATTAGTTTGTCTATACATGAGCATGTAGTCTTTTGTTCCTTGAAGGTATCTCATTAACTTCTTTGCAGTTCTCTAGTGGTCAACTCTTGTGTTACTTTGATATCTCCATAGCGTCCCAACAATGTCAAGTTTAGTACAAACTTGAGCATATATTAGGCTTCCAATAATTGACGAATATGGGATGTTTTTCATTTGTTCATGCTTGAGCTCATTTTTAGGGCATTAGCTTAAGGTCATTCTATCACCCTTCATAATGGGTGCTAAACTTGGTGAACAATCATTCATCCAAAATTTCTCTAAAACTTTGTTGATATAGGTGCCTTGAGACAAACCTAAAATGCCTTGAGATCTTTCTCTATGGATCTTAATGCTAATGACATAAGATGCCTCACCTATATCCTTCATATCAAAGTTCTTCGAGAGGAATTGTTGTAAGCAAAATGTCATCCACATACAACATGAGTAAACAAATTTTACTTCTACTAACCTTCCGATATATACATTGATCCATAATGTTCTCTTCAAAACCAAATGAAGTGACGACATCGTGGAATTTCAAATACCACTGACGAGAGGCTTGTTTCAATCTATATATAGGTTTATTATGCTTACAAACCAAATGCTCATCATTACTAGTGGAGAATCCTTCAGGTTGTTTCATGCAAACCTCTTCTTCTAGATTACCATTAAGGAAGGTCATGTTCACATCCATTTGGTGTAACTCCAAATCAAAATGTGCAACCAATGCCATAATTACATGAAGGGAATATTTCTTAGATATAGGATAAAATGTTTCTGTGTAGTCGATTCCTTCCCTTTAAGTGAATCCTTTAGCAACGAGTCTTGCTTTATATCTTTCAATGTTGCCTTGTGAGTCTTTCTTTGTTTTAAAGACCCATTTGCATCCACTGGCATTTACACCATCAAGAAACTTGACGAGATTCTAGACTCTATTAGATGCCATCAAATCCATCTCTTCTTTCATGTCACTATGCCACAAGTTCAAATCCTCAGAACTCATGGCCTATGGAAATGTCTCAGGATCATTTTTGACTTCAACATTGTAGTCAGACTCTTACAAATACACGACATAGTCACTAGGAATTGCTGATTTCCTTACTCTAGTAGATCTTCTTAATGTTGCATTAGCATTCTCTTGAGGAACAGGATCATGTTGTTTAGTCGGTTGTTCAACAGCTTTGGACATTTATTGAACTTCAACATCTATTGGATCGGGATCAGCAGTTTGTGGTACCTTTAAGATTGGCTCTTCAACACGCATTTATGTTGGAGGCATGTTGTTAACAACAACGATCAACCTACTACTTGAAGTGGCACATTGAGCATCTGTATGATCTTTTTCAAAACTAGGGCCCTGAGATTAATTTCTCCCATTAATCAAGTCATTCTCAAGAAATTTTGCATTTCTTGATTCCACAAACTTAGTGCTATGAGATGGACAATAAAATCTATATACCTTAGACTTTTCAGCATATCCAACGAAATATCCACTAATAGTCCTTAGGTTTAACTAGTTCTTGTGTGGATTGTAGACTCTTACTTCAGATAGACATCCCTAAATGCATATATGTTGCAAACTCGATTTCCACCCTTTAAATAACTCAAATGGCATCTTTTCGACAGCCTTAGTTGGAACTTGGTTCAATATATGCGCAACTATTTTAAGAGTTTCGGTCCATAATGAGTTAAGAAGTTTGGAGCTTGCAAGCATGCTCCCTATGATGTCTAATGATGTTTGGTTTCTTCTTTCAGCTACTCCATTTTGATTTAGAGAACTAGGTAAACTATATTGGGCAACAATCCCATTATTTTGAAGAAACCTCATAAATGGACCAGTCGCTTGTTCACTCTCTATGTATCTACTATAATACTCTTCGTCTCTATCAGACCTCACAATTTTAATTTGTTTTCCACATTGTTTCTTTACTTCAGTCTTAGATGCTTTAAAAGCATCTAGTGCTTCATTCTTGTTGTTAAGAAAGTAGAGATACATGTATCGTGAGTAATCATTTATGAAAGAAACAAAATACCTATTACGATATGCATCTATGTTTAGACTACAAATGTCTGTGTGTATGATTTCTAATAATTCAGAGCTCCTCTTGGCAACCTTCTTTGAATTATTAGTTTGTTTTCCTTTAATACAGCTTGTACAAATCTTAAAGTCAGTAAAATCTAAGACACTAAGTATCCCATCATTCACCTACCTTTTAATTCTATCAATGGAGATATGTCATAATCTCTGATGCTTCATAACATAGAGGATTCTTCATTCATAACACATCATTTAGTGCCAACCTTTTCATGAATATGCATAACATTATGGTTATCATCATTTCATAAATTAAGAGGAAAAGACCATAAGACAAAGTATCATATCTAATAACATCAGATTTATAAAATAAATCAAATCCGAAGTTTGAAAAGTTAAAGGAATAACCATTTGATATAAGTCTGGAAATTGAAATTAAATTCCTAGAATAACTAGGGATATAAAATGTCCTTTTCAAATTCAAAATGTAACCACTACTTAAAACTAAGTTGCGCGTTCCAATAGATTCCACATTTGAAGACATCTTGTTTGAATAGATGCTAAGCTCACTTTCGACTGGCTTTCGTAGGTCTTTTAAGTCCTGCAATGAATTGGTTATATAGACTGTAGAACTAATATCAATCCACCATGTGTTATGATTAACATCAATCATATTACATTCACAAAAGATAAGTGAAAGTTGAGTACCTTTCTTATTAAGCTATTGCATGAACGTGAAGCATTGTTTCTTCATGTGTCCTTTCTTTTTATAGAAGCACATAACCTCCTTCTTTATGTCCTTTGCGGGAGGGATTTTCCCTTTCCCCTTGTCTTTGGCCCGATCTTTCCTGTTACTCTTTCCATGAGTAGTTAAGTTCATCCTTTTCTTCTCCTTCTCCTCCATAAGTAGTTTGCCCTCTTCTTGAACACACATGGTCGATAACTTATTGATTGACCGTTTATCCTTATGTGTGTTGTAAGATATCTTAAATGGGTCATACTCCTGAGGTAGAGTGCAAAGGATGTAGTGAACCAAGAAGGATTCTAACAACTTAACTTCCAATGCCTTTAGTTGGACCATAATGTCCCTTGTGCGCATGATCTGATCACGCACACCCTTAATGTTAGTGAGCCTTAAAGTTAAAAGTTCTATAATTAAGGTACTAGCCATTTCCTTGTCTGAAGTGGCAAACTGCTCATCAATGGCCTTTAGCAAATCTTGGACCCTTTGATATTGCTCAATAGAGCCCCTTATACTAGTAGAAATTTCAGTCTTTATAAACATGATTGACAAGCGATTAGATCACTCTCATTTTTCATAAAAACTTATTACATCCAAAGTGTTGGTTTTAGTTATTGCAGGAGGCTCCAGTTTCCTTATGGCATAATCAATATCCATTCATTCTAAATGAAGAAGAACTCTCTCTTTCCAAACCTTATAGTTATTCCCTTTAAGTTCAAGAACATCACATCACATATCAGAAAAATTAATAGGTTGAATTGCTGCCATAATTAAACATGCATGCTCATGTTACAAATTTTTTTTAGGTTAATTAAGATATGTCATGTTTTACCAACGTAAAATCATGCTAAAGTATGAATCTAGTGACATAAAACTTGCTTATAGACTAAAGTTCTAATTCAATTAGATTCATTTAAAGTCTCATGATAAAACTATCAAATTATGTTCCATTTCCTAATCCCTGTAGGTGAATCAGAAAATATAATTGGATATTTTATCCTAATTAATCTTATACAACATAATAAAAATTCATGTGGGATAAGATCTATTATATTGCATATAATTAATCACAACTAATGTTTATTTTCATGTGTGATCTTATCATCCTTAATATATAAAATTTTAATTAACTAAAGATATTATGGCTACTCTTTAATTAATTGAAACTGTATGGATCACTTAAACATTAACTAAATCTTTAGGCTCAATTATTGTATAAAACCGTAAGCAATAACTTATGAACTTAACTTGAACATACTTATAACACCTAATTAACATTATATGTATAATTATAAACCATAAACCATACATGTAAAATAATAATAATATAAGCACATATCATGATAATTAAATCCATAGAGAGCCAATAAGAATTAATTTACTTCAATAATTAATACAAATAATTTTAATATGTAAAATTATTTAACTAAATGCTATCTCCATAATTAACAATAAATTATATAGATACATTAAAATTATAAAGGTTTAATTTTCACCAAATGTTAGGATTCTTGGTTTAAAGCCCATTAAAATTATGATAAAATTGGCTGAAAAGAGGCTCAACCTAATTGGCTAAGTTTTACGCCACGCATGTAGGAAGGCCTTGAAGGTTAGGGGTTTAAGCCAGTTGAAAGCACTTCCTACGTGTCCTTACTTTTCAGACAGGCACGTGTAATGCACATGTAGGGCCTAGTGTGTGATGTGTCTATGTTGCGGAAGACTGAGCTTAGCTCTGTTTAGGAGACAACATACAAATGTCAAGGTCTCTTCGAGATGAGTTCCAACTTTCCTGTGCATGTGTGTGTGTGTGTGTGTGTGTTTTTTTTTTTTTTTTTCAGGTCGACTTAACTTTTAAGATGACTTAAATATAAGTTGTCTTCAACCTTTAGCCAAGTCACTATGATACGGTTTCAACCCGCAATTTTTCGATTGATTTAGACCTTAAAATTAACGTTTTAAAACCCAAAATACATGAAATTCAATTTTCTATCAATTCTCAATCTTATTAGGACTAAAAAACCATCAAATTTAAACCAACCCAAAATAGGGCAAGGTAGAGGTATTTTCAAAAAATTGCTTTGATACCAAATGTTAGAGCATATAAAATATTTCTATCATATTCGTGCACACCAAATGAACATACAAGAATAGAAGTGGAAGCAAAATTTTGGATTATGTACATACCTTTAGCCATCGTAAATAAACTTATAGATTTTTCTTAGTTTCGATATGATACTTCTAAGTCCTTGCTCAAATCAATGGTGTATTTTTCTAAAGTAAGAAACTAGGATTAGAGACTCCAACCAAAAGACTACATCCCGAATATATCTTTTATCATCACAGATTTTAACCAACGTGATTCGAGCTTAGATGCGAAATTTTTTCGCATGGATATACATAACAACATATGTCCAATGGACCACATTTCGACCAAATTTCCCTAGAAAAATCACATTATATCCAGAAAATTCCAACATTTTCTAATGAGTAGTTAGTGTTCACATTAGTTTCCCATCAAGCACACACCTTCAAGGATGAAAATGAAAATAAAAAGAGTGCCGCGTTGGATAATTAGTGTATGTGGTATGTTATGATTGGTTAGGACATAGACAGGAATATGTAATGGATGGATATAGGAAAGCTTGATTAGGATAAATATTTGGATTTCATGGTGCCGATACCATAGAGAAAACTAGGGTGCTATTGAGTGATAAAATGGACCTAGCTTCTTGGAGGTTGACACTTTCCTTGATCCTTTGGCCATGCGAGTTTGAGTACAAATTGCTTGGCTGATTTGGATGAGTATTCAGTACGTATTAAAATATAATATATTTATGGATTCTGAATATGGGGTGACTAGGAGCTTGCATTATTTACTAAATGATTAGTGTACTAGGTCAATGTGGCAGATTTGATCAGTTTACGTGTTGGATAAAGTGGCGTTCATAGTCCAAAAGGAAACGTAGCACAAGATCTGATATATGCATGTCGAGGTTATATTTGTTAGACTCCCATAAGTTCCCACAACTGCTCAATGCTGCCTGCTCGAATTTAAGACATAGTCCAAACTCATTTAGGTCGCATGCTACTTTAACAAATACTTTCCAGTTTGTTTTCTCAATCGACAAAGGACATGAGTTCCATGCATGTCACGATTGCGTTCCAGCTCAACTCTCGCCTAAATGATGTAAAGCTGCACATAACATACTTTAGTGTAACGGTGATGTTTTGTCTTCAAAGTTTTACACCATTCCATGCCATCTCCATGCATTTTAGAAACGATTTTTCATCATTTTGACGTGGCATTACATATACCTATATCTCAAAGCTCTTTGGTGTAATTTTGGAAGTGGTGATCTAGGTACTGGGAACAAAGAGCAGATTCATGATTTGGGCTTCGATGGTTCTTATGGTTTTCGCCGGTATGTAATTAAGTGGTATAAAGATTTCATAGATTGGTTGATTGATGGGAGGCAATGAGGAGGGAGGAGAGGAAGGTAGGAGAGCATTTCCCTGATAAGCCAATGTTTCTCAAGACTTCCATTTGGGATGCAAGTTACATGGATAATGCAAGGTGGACAGGATCATACATTGGTTGTGATGCTCCTTATGTTTGCCTGTACAAGGACATCCATGTTCTACGGGGGACTGCATTGGAGTGTTCAAGCGATTCCTGACATGGACATCTTTGCATAACCATTTGGCGTGTTATGCTGGTTTGTCGCTCAGGTTTGTGTTGCAATATTGTGTTGAATATGCGGAACTATGCTATATATTAGATAACCATATCCTGTCACCGGTCATCCTAATAATGCTGGCAGTGGTTGGTCTGAATAGGAAGTACTTCCCCACAAGAAATGGTGCTCCCTAATTCCTGGGAAGTGGTCTTTATTATGAAGTCCTCGTGTTTGTATCTCTCTTCAAAGTTTATTTGGAACAAAACATGCCAACTTTTCCCGTTGCATGATCGTGTAAGGATGGGATCAACTTGGTCTCCTAAAATGTTTGCATTTGCTTCAAATTGTTTTATCGATGTCTCTGGTATTTTGTTGAATGGCATTTCGATGGCATAAACAATTCCATATGGTCAAGGTCTCAAGGATCAGATTGCCTGGATTGAACTGTTAGATTTTGATGTGGCAAGATTCTTATAATGTAGAAATCAAGGTCCGATGTGCAATATGGTTGTGTGATAGCTATGCTACATGGGGGAGGATAATTTTCTCTCCTCAAATGATGTTATATAGCAACATCATGCTAGCCGGGACAGAGCTAAAGATACTATTGGGATTGGGAAATGTTAATCCATTTTAGTCATTACATGCCATTGCCAAGGAGTTTCAGATTCGATCCAAAATGCTTCCAGATTGGAGCAATCCTAATCCTACGTTGTTGCCTTTTTGTTCTTATAATATTTAAGTGTTTGATGCATTTATCTTAATTATATTCAAACTTTATTGATGGGGTTGAGCTTTATGCTTTGGCCAATTTGGCATTTTCTGTCACTTCTTAGTCGTGATATGATGATGAGACTATCTTAAGATTCAAATCGATCGTAAAGTTACTTTAAAGAGATTTTAAAAAGATTGATAAGTTTTTCTATGAGTATTATACATTTGGTTGGTTTAGAATTTTCTTATTATAACTTAAAATAAGTTGTATCCATTCTTTTTTTAAATTCATTTAAGCGAAACAAATTAAAAAATATTAGCTTTGTCTTCCATTTGGAATGCCCTTAAAATATATAGGCTTTCATCTTGGTTTAGAAATACTTGAACATACATAGTATACTTTAACATTACAAGGGAGCTTGTTCTGCAAGATTCAATAGATAATCATGTGATCAGTCTTTTACTATATCATTCATGTATGGGGTCTTTAAACATTTCACTAGATGCGTCTTTTCCTTTGTTAGGACCATGCACTTTAGACTTTTTGAAAACTTTTCAATTAATCAAATAAAATGATTTATACTAGACAAATGTCTATTTAAAACAATATGATTAGATCATGTAAAATGATTTGAACCAAATTAATATATGTTAAAAACAATATGATAAGAACAAGTAGGATATGTAACAACCTTAATCATTGTCTTGTTCAATTCACCAGCATAACCATTGTGCCTTTCTCACGTTGACTTACAAATAGCCAGTACCTCTTGAACCTCGCCTATGATTCTTTATGTTACACATCCTATGTTCTAAAATGTGTTGTTTCGTTTCTGATACACAAGATCCTTATCAGAGGCAAGTGTAGAGCATACTTTGAATCTCGGAAGATAGACGAGACATCCAAATAATTTCTTTCTTATAGGAATTAAGAGGAGAGAGAGAGAGTGTTTAGAGACTTATGGTTTAGCAAACACACTCCTATTATTTTTTAAAGGCTAAGTCTGCCTTTTTCTTACAAGTCTTCCTCTATTTATAAGAAGAGGATCTTAATACATGGTAGACAACTTTCCGTCTATTATAGAAGAGTAAGTAAAAATATCTAAGGGTAGATGATCTAATTTTTCTACCCGCATCCTAACTTTAAAGACATAGTTTGTCTAAAGTCAAAAGGTAAACAATATAAAGCTAGACTAATATAAAACTTTGCTTACTTTGTCAAAAGCTAGATTAGTAACCTAATTTTGAAAAACTTGTGAGATTTCCTAAAAGCTAAATCGAGTGAGACGGAGATAAATTGCTTTCCGATGTAAAGTTTGAGTCATCACTGTTTTATTTTGGGTCTAGTCACGTGGGTATCCTGTGCAGTTTGAATCTATCCTTTTTATATGTGTTTGGAAAATCTTAACTCACAATCTCTAGACAGTTTGCAAGTCTTGACTATCTTGAAAAGGATCAAGAATAGCATTCTGATCAGACTGTTCATAGTTATCTTATTCCTGTGAATCATCTTCTTCCATAGGTCGAACTTGCTCTTGATAGAAAATTGATAATGCAAGTTCTTTGTTTGCCTTGGTTATTTCGTAGTTGTCGACACACAATTTTTGCTCCTTTTATATATATATAATTATTTATTATCATTATTTATTTATTTTTCTTTTTATTTTTTATCTATTTATTTATTTACTTTCATTTCTAAAAAAAAGTGGGGGAAGGAAAATGGAAACAAATGCAATTTGATTGCATAACAGGACTGAGGCATAGGCCTATAGCTTGTTGGAAAGATCATACGCAAGAAAGCCCCACGTTCGAAGTTCGAACCCTAGCATACACGAGTTGCGCAAAATTTTTTTTCACAATGGAAAACTTGTGTTGAACACACGTTTTCTCCTTCCAGCAAATAGTTAAGAAAACATGTTTTGAACATACGTTTTCACTATCCATCTTCTTCCTCCTCCAGCCAAGATTAACTCATTTTTCCTTCTTGGATGGCCTCTTTTAGAGCTCCTTTTTACCCCTTTTTTCTTTATGATTTCATCAAATTAATGGCGAAATCACAAAGATCGCATTCCCTACTATGCATCCAAGAAAAAAAAAAACAATAAAAATACACTTAATTAATCAGCTAAAATTGGCCTGAAAAATAGGAAAAAATCATTCCGTGCAAAAATTAATCTTACATATTTAGCTTGATTGGACAAAATCGAAGCTTCCATAGACATTTTCAAGCAAGTACGAGCATCCAGGGATTCTTTTTATTCAAATTACAGCCGAATTCATTGCATTAAAATCAAAATCGATCAAAACCCATTAAATTAAAAAATAAAAAATTCATTGCAAGAATTGACTTTCCATGCTTAATTCGAGCTTGGGAAGTATAAAAGGGACCCTAGGGAAGGCATTGGGACACTAGAAAAGATCGATCCTCACTTCAAAAAGAAAAAAATTTCTCCTTTCTCTCTCTACGTCTTCGTTTTTTTCTTTTTTCTCCTTCTCTCGACAAAGTCTGAGTCCTTTCCACCATTCCCGATTACTCGGAGCTCCACCAAAGTTTGCCATCGGAAGTCGATGCCGAAGCCGTCGTCCCCACCGCTGATTAAACGTAGCACAGGTTCGTCACATTTTCTTTTTCTTTTTCTTTATTCACCATTATAATATATATATATATTTCCCTAAATTAATTTATTATTATTGAAAAAAATTCTTTATTTTTATTATATATATATAACATTTAAAAAAAACATATTTTCGCTATTTTTTTTTACATTTTAGAAATTTATATATATATATATATATGTAAGTAATAATATTTTTTTTGGAACTATTCAATATATATATATATATAAATGTTTTCCTTTTCTTAGAAAAAAAATCATTTTCTCTAAAAAAAAAGAAATTTTTTTAGTATAATTTAGTTTTTTTTTTTATAAATAGATTTCGGTCTAAAAAAAATAATAATGATAAATTCTTTTTTTATGAACTATGACAGGTCTGATCTTGAACAGCTGATACGTAGACACCTATGGGGCGACCTTAAATAATAATTTTTTTTAGTTAAACATTTTTTAATTAAGTTGAATTTTGGAAGGTTAACGTGGTAATCGTAAAGTTTTAATAAGATAGCTTTCGACTCCAAATCTCTGGTTTTATTTAAAACATTCTACGTGGACAAGTAGCTAAATTAAGACTAATCTACTCAATTAGTCTTAATTTAATAGTTTTCCCAATTTCGATCGGGTGGCGACTCCTTTTTCTCCAAGTTAGATAAAAAATAAAATTTTTCCTAATTTTAGTTGAGGATTTACATTAAATAGGCATAAGGTTTAGTGTAAATCAAATTAGGAAAAAATGAATTAAAATTTAGGCTCGACGGTAGTCTTGGCTGTAGTCCCATGAAACTTCTTTTTCATATGCTCTTGGCCAAATTTCTTTTGGAATCACCAGGTTGGCAATACAAATTCTTTGTTGGAGTTCTCTGTATTAGAGATCACTATCTCTAATATCAAAGAGAAATTCATTTAATATGACTTGGCTTGGGAGAGGATGATATGAGAATCTATTAATGTTAATCCATTCTTGGTGTAATTAGATAATTAGCCTTAAGTCCTCCTTATTGAATCCTGAATGTTCCTTTTCTATGTTGTTAATTCATTCTTAGATTATTGTTTCCCATACATGTAATGGTTGGAACCCTCGGAATAGTTCTCCCAAATGTAAGGTTATTCCTCCTTTTATAACGATATGGTTTGACAGGAACTTTAATGCCTTGGTTGCTGGAACTTATATGGTTATGGTATAATTATGTAATAAATACCGATATAGCCATTTTAATTCCTCTGAGGATGGTTCTTCAAAATGAATAATTTGAGGATGGATGAATGGATATTATGGATGTAATCCCATTGGTTTAAGATTTAATCCCCCATATTTTTTGAAAATTAGGATTTGATATTCCCAGATTTTTGCTTTGGTGACCTCATCAAACTTTTCTCTTACTATGAGGTCTTTCATATCTGGAGGTGTTGTCTACCATGGATACTTAAGTTTGGGCTTGGTGTTGGTTGCCGATGAAGAGCTTGCCATCGGGGATACAAATGTGGCATTTAATGGAGTGCCTTCTTGTTTTGGTATGGTACAGGTCTCCTATAGGAGGATTTTCTTGTAGATGAGAAATCCTTGGGTTTCTAAGGGGTTCGGTACATGGCTATCATTTGACTTATTTGGCTCTTGGCCAGGATATCTTTTGATCATGTTGATGCATGAATATCACCTAAAGGAGAATCCTGAGGCAAAGTCCAATTTAATGGACTAACCCACGTTCTATTAAAACCTGTGGATTCTTCTATCCTTTCTATTAGAGCCTGTGGATTCAGCAAAGCTTGATGATTTTGCTGAGGTCTTGAGAGAAAGTTTGCAATTGAGTTCTTTTCTCTTGGAATATATTTGGCCTCATATGAATATTTTGAAAACCATTCTTGCCATCGTAAGAGCTGAGGATGTGGTACTGTCTTTTGTTTAAATTTGAGAATCTTTGAGAAAGAGCTTATGTCCATTTCTATCTTAACATTAGATCCCATTAAATGATATTCAAATTTATGAATAGCATTTTTAACAGCAATGATCTCCTTGAAAGTGGAGTGGTAATAGATTTCTGAATCTTTAAATCATCCACTTTGATAGCTACATAAGCTTCTTTTTCCATTGTCTTCTTCTTCTAAAAGAACCGTTCTCCAATGTTTGTCAATAGCATCAATTTGGATGATTAATTTTCCTTCTGTAGGAATTTTCAGTGATAGCAACTTTTGCAACTTTTCTTTTAGTAGCTGAACAGCTTTGGTTTGATGCTTTCCCCATTCTAGATGATCTTTCTTTAGCATCTTTGACAGTGGACTAGTGAGTCTAGAGATTTTCAAAACAAAATCTCTTAAATAGTTCACTATACTCAGAAATTGTTGTATCTACTTGGTGTTGAGTTATGAGTCAGGAAATTTGAGTAATTCTTGAGCAATTGATGGTTCAAGTTGATAGCACCCATTTTTGAAATTCATTCCCAAGAATTATATTTCTGTCCAAGCTATCTTCATCTTCCTTTTTGCTAACATTACTCCTTTTAATATGATTATTTCACAGAATTTGTGGAGTAATTCAGCATGAGTTTCTTCATCTAGATTGTGCAAGAGTATATCATCTTTATAGATGACTACATGATCAATAATAGGTTCAAATATTTTGATCATGGCCTTTTGGAAGAATGAAGGCGTAGTTTTGAGTCTAAAGGGTAGTACCTGCCATTGGTAGTGGTAATTTGGGATACAAAACCTTGTTTTGAACCTTTAATCAAGATGAATTCTAAGTTGCTAAAATCTTGCTTTTAAATCAAATTTGGAAAATATCTTAGCCTCGTCAATATTATGGAAGACTAAATTCCTATTTGGAATAGGGAATTTGTCATCTTGGATAAAATGGTTTAGAGGCTAGAAGTTGATGACTAATCTCGGTTTGCCTCTATTTTGTTTGGCTCTCTTATTCATATAGAATGCTTTACACACCTATTATGAATTTAATGGTTCAATCAACCTTTGTTGGACTAACTCTTTGCATTCTTGTTCAGCTAGTCTGGAGTGTTCAAGATTCATCCCTGAATCGCTAGCTTTGGTTGGGTTGATATCTTCATTCTTTTTTAAGGAAATCTTAACAAAGAATCCCTTATTTTACCACAAAGGATGCTTGCATTTGGAAATGAATTCGATGTGGCTTTCGGCACAGGCTTCTACCTTTAATCTTTCTTTGATTTCCTTGGATACTGGCTCCTTACATAGAATAAAGTCGTGCTACTTCTGCATAAGGTTTAAAATATTTTTTAAACCTTATTCCCTCAGCATAGATCTTGAGTTTAGGTAATTGTTGGTGGATATCCCAATCGATTACAATATCTTTGCTTGGGAGTGGTGATCTAAGAATTGGTGTGATGATTGAACATCCTAGGAAGAATTGTACTTTGATTGGTATGCTTCTCAAGTATATCCTCAATTCTTCATTTGAGGCAATAACAAAAGTTTTGTTGTATAGTCTATAAAACTTTTTAGGCAGATTGCTGGGATTAAGAATACTTTCCACTACTCTGATGTCGATGAATCCTATCACCTAAATAGGTTGATCATATTTGTAGGTAATGATCTGTATTGGTACATGTGGAGTCTTGAGAATGCCTTTGATTTCCAGTATTATTTTCTTAATTGGTTGTATTAAATATGATTCATCTCTGGAGTCTAAGTCTTCTGGATTGGATATTGGTGAGTATACTTTGAAAGAGAAGAAGGTGCTTCTTGATAACTCTTCTTATTATGAGAAGAGTGATTTTAGGTCTTCTTCGTCATCTATTTTGATTCCAGTTTGTTAGTATATTGATTTGATCATTTTTTTGTGATCCCTTTGATGGGCATTGTTTAGCATAATGTCCCATCTTATTGCAGATGAAGCATTGAGGAGATTTCTTTCCTCTCTGTCCTTTTCTCTTGAAGTGTTTCCACCTTAGCTTTTTCTTCCTTCTTGGTTTAAGGGATTTTACGATTGGAATCCTTTTGTGATGCTTCTTCTTTATGATAGAACAATTACATTCCTTATTAGAATGTTTGCACTTGATGTATAGGTCTTTTTTCTTACACATCTTATCAAAGATCTGTCTTTCTTTGAGATAATCCTTGAATAACTGTCTTTTTTCGCACATGTCATCGATAACCAAATGCAATTCTTGTTGAATTTCTCCAATAGGCATGTCCATAATTTTTTGGTTCCTTAGCTTGAAGAATCTTTTCTTTTCCCCTTGAAAGTGATTCAAGAATAGAAGAAAAGAACATTGGCTTGAGAGTTAGGTTTGCTCCAAGCTGATAGAAGAGTTGCACAATTTTCTTGTAGTGCAAGTCTAAATACTTCTTTGTGAATGAGCAGCATCTTCTCTCAAGGAATTCCTTTTGTTTTGCCTCTTTAGAATCCTCAGGATTTCCAATAAGGTATGTGTATAGGATTCTAATCACATGGTTGAAATCTTTCTGATCTAAGAATACATATTAGTCCGTGGGATTTAGAGAATTCCATTAATCTTTCAATATCTCAGTAAATCATGCTATGAATTCGGACAATATCTCAAAATGATTACCATTAGTTAGAGATTTTGTAATTAATCAAGCATGGAATTCTTGTAGCCTTTCTGGCCATTTTAAGTATAGAATATCAATAGTAAATGTTATATTTATGTTGGATGATTTCTTGGTAGATGTTGCAAGTTTGGGATCAAATGTCTTTGATCTTATTTCCTCTTCCTTGCCCCTCATCATTAGGATAGGAGCTTCGTTTGTTGTATCTTGAGAATCTATAAGATCTTTAGAAGCTTGGTCATCTGATTTTTCCTTTTCCTCAAAATCAGTATATGGCCACCTATCACTTTCATTAGAGTATTCAGAAGATCTTTCATTAGCTAATTCTTCAACCTCGTCTGTTAAGTTATCTAATTAATTATTAGCTTCAGATTTGACCTTTGCTTCCTTAGGATTAGTCTTGGGTCGATCTTGATTGAACACCTTAAGAGGATTTGGCGTCTCATGAGTTTTGACCATAAAGACATTTGATTGTCTTAATTTTGGTCCAAGCTCATCATTGTTGCTACTTAGATCCCGTGTTTGGTACATTTACTTAGGGTTTGGATAACTTGTTTTCCTTTTGTATCGAGAGGATGATTCCTCTCTTGCTCTCCCCTCCACTTCCTTTTTCTTTTTTCTTCTTATCTCATCCCTTAATTCCACTAGTCTTTTTCTTTAGAATTTGTTGAGGGTTTGGTGTGAAAAGAGAGGATTTGGAAGCCCTAGGTTGACAACCAACATTTACCCCTAGTTCAGGAGTAAATATATCAAATGTAGAAGGTAGACCTCTTTGTTTTGCTTCCAATATGTGAATTTGTTCTCGAAGCTTTCTACCTTCTAACTCCTATTGTTAGATAAAGTCAGAAAGAGATATGCTAGGAGTAGACACCGAGTTCTTGACTTCCTTTATTCGCTGTTGTAGGATGGAGATCCTTTTGGATGTCTTATCTATTGTTTTTTCTACAAATGATAGTTTAGAGTGGATATTTTCAACATTGTTTCCAATCATTTTAAGCATCTAGTTTTAAACTAGAGTATTATCACTATGCCAGTTGAGAACAGCTTCTACTATATTACTCTTTTTTTTTTTTTTTTGATGCCTTGGGAATCTCTTTCAAGGGGATTCCTTATTTTAGGGACATGCTTGTATTCATCATGCTCATATTCCTCCATTGGAGGGAATTCCTCCTTTTTCTGATCTCCTCTGACCATATAGATTTTTCCAGGTGTAGTTTCCAGTTTTTCTTGCGTTAGAGATTTAAAAACGTCCTGTTAGACTTTACCATATGCTCTTCCTTCTTCAGAAGAAGTATCTGAAGATGAGCTATACAAAGTCCATTCTTCAACATGCTTGGATGTTAACTGAGTATTCTTGGGAGAGTTTGGCTCAAAGGCTTCTAATTAGGAAGCTTCTCCTTTCTTCCTTTTTGGTACCTTAGGCATTAGATTTCGCCTTTTCATTATACTCGCCCTAAGAAGTTCAAGAGCAAGATGACATTCAACTTGTTTGACTCTAGGTTTCTTTAGGTTCAATTTAATGCTTTATAGTCTTGTATAGACATCATAAAGAGATTGAACAGGAGGATTGTGTTGTCTCACCATTATCATTTTTATTGTCAATCTCTAAGTCAAATTCTTCTTATGATTTCTCAAGAGAGTTTCCATAAGAAACCATGTATTGCCATTTTCCATAATCTTCTCTAAGTGGTCCAACAATGGGGTCCCCTTCTTGGTATCTTTTCCAAAAAATGGTATTTGATCCCTTTTTTCTTCTCTTTTTTTTTAGAGTATCATCATCGTTACAAAAGAAGTTTCTTTGGACATAGCATTTGTCGTATGGACATTCTGTGTTGAAGAATTCATGTCCATTGAATGGATCTTTGGCAAAACAGATAGGTTTTCCTTCTTTTGAGAAGGATTTGATGATTTGTTGTAGTATTTTTTCTGGTTCAATATTAGCCAAATATTCTTCTGCTAGTTGGTAAATAACCCGAGTGGGTTGGATCATTAGCATGTTGGGGAAGATAGATGGAGTCTTCTTCTCCTTTTCCTCATCTTGAGGGTCTGGATAACTTATTTTCCTTTTATGTCAAGAGGATGATTCGCCTCTTACTCTCTCCTCTACTTCCTTCTTCTTTTTTCTTCTTATTCCATCCCTCAATTTCATTATAGTCTTTTTCTTTGAAATTTGTTAACGGTCCAGCATGAAAAGAGAGGGTATGGAAGCCCTAGGTTGAAATCCAACATTTACTCCTGGTTGAGGAGTAAATATATCAAATGTAGAGGGTAGGCCTCCTTGTTTTGCTTCCAGTACATGAATTTGTTCTCGAAGCTTTCTACTTTCTAACTCCTTTTGTTGGATAAAGTAAAAATGAGATATGCTAGGAGTAGGCACTGAGTTCTTGACTTCCTCTATTTTCCATTGTAGGATAGAGATCCTTCTGGATGTCTCATCTACTATTTTTTTCTACAGATGATAGTTTGGAGTAGATATTCTCAACATTGTTTCTAATCCATTTAAGCACAAGAGAAAAGGATGGAGAGGAAAGAAACCTCCTTGATGCTTCCTCTGCAATAAGATGGGACATTATGCTGAACAATGCCCATTAAAGGGATCACAAAAAATGATCCAATCAATATACCAACAAACTGGAATCAAAATAGATGAAGAAGAAAACTTAGAATCACTCTTCTCAGAAGAAAAAGAGTTATTAAGAAGCACCCTTTTCTCTTTTAAGGTCTACTCACCAATATCTAGTCTTGAAGACTTAGACTCCAAAGATAAGTCATATTCAGTACAACCAGTCAAGAAAAGAAAACTGGAAATCAAAGGCATTTTTCCAGACACCACATGTACCAATACAGATCATTACCAACAAGTATGATCGACCTATTCAGGTGATAGGATTCATTGACACTGGAGCGGTGGAAAGTATTCTTAAGCCCAGCATTCTGCCTAAAAAGTTTTGAAGACCATAAAACAAAATTTTTGTTGCTGCCTCAAATGAAGAACTGAGGATATACCTAAGAAGCATACCAATCAAAGTACAATTCTCCTTAGGATGTTCAATCATCACACAAATTGGATCACCACTTCCAAGAAAAGTTATTGTAATTAGTTAGGATATCCTCTAATGATTACTTAAACTTAAGATCCATGTTGAGGGAATAAGGTTTAAAAAAATATTTTAAACCTTATATAGAAGTGGCACGACTTTATTCTATACACGATGCCACTATCCAAGAAATCAAAGAAAGATTAAAGGTAGAAGCCTATGTTGAAAGCCACATTGAATTCCTTGCTAAATGCAAGCATCTTTTGCGGCAAAATAAGGGATTCTTTGTTAAGATTCCCTTAAAAAAGAATGAAGATATCAACCTAACCAAAGCTAGCCATTTAGGGATGAATCTTGAACACTCCAGATTAGCTGAACAAAAATGCAAAGAGTTGCTCCAACAAAGGTTAATTGAACCATCAGGTTCACAATGGACATGTGAAGTGTTCTATGTGAATAAGAGAGTTAAATAAAATAGAGGCAAATTGAGATTAGTCATCAACTTCTAGCCTCTAAACCATTTTGTCCAGGATTACAAATTCCCTATTCCAAATAGGAATATGGTTTTCCAAAATATTGCTAAGGCCAAGATATTTTCCAAAATTTGATTTGAAAGTAGGATTTTGGCAACTTGGAATTCATCTTGATGAAAGGTTCAAAACAGGGTTCTGTATCCCAAATTACCACTATCAATGGCGGGTACTACCCTTTGGACTCAAAATAGCGCCTTCAGTCTTCTAAAAGGCCATGATTAAAATATTTGGACCTATTATTAATCATGCAATCATGTACATAAATGGCATACTCTTGCACAGTCCAAATGAAGAAACTCATGCCAATTACTTCACAAGTTATGTGAAATAATCATATCAAAAGGAGTAATGTTAGTAGAAAGGAAGATGAAGATAGCCTAGACAGAAATACAATTCTTAGGAATGAATATAAAAAATGGGTGTTATCAACCTAAGCCATCAATTGCTTAGGAATTACTTAAATTTCTTGACTTACAACTCACTACCAAGCAGATACAATAGTTTCTGGGTATAGTGGACTATTTAAGAGATTTTGTTATGAAAATCTCTAAACTCACTACAACTCACTACCAAGCAGATACAATAGTTTCTGGGTATAGTGGACTATTTAAGAGATTTTGTTATGAAAATCTCTAAACTCACTAGTTCACTATCAAAGATGCTAAAGATAGATCATCTAGAATGGGGAAAGCATCAGACTAAAGCTGTCCAACTACTAAAAGAAAAGTTGCAGAAATTGCTACCACTGAAAATTCCTATAAAAGGAAAACTAATCATCCAGATTGATGCCGGTGACAAACATTAGGGAGCAGTTCTTTTAGAAGAATAAGACAATGGAAAAAGAAGCATAAGTGGCTATCGAAGTGGATGATTTAAAGATTCTAAAATCTATTATCACTCCACTTTCAAGGAGATCCTTGTTATTAAAAATGCTATTAATTAATTTGAATATCATTTAGTGGGATCTCACTTCAAGATAGAAATGGACGTGAGTCTTTTCCAAAGATGCTCAAATTTAAACAAAAGATGGTACCACATCCTTAGCTCCTACGATGGCAAGAATGGCTTTCAAAATATTCATATGAGATGAAGCATATTCTAAGAGAAAAGAACTCAGTTGCAGACTTTCTCTCCAGTCCTCAGCAAAATCATCAAGCCTTATTGAATCCACAGGCTCTAACAAAAAGGACATAAGAATCCACAAATTCTAATAGAACATGGATTAGTTCATTAATTTAGCCTTTGCCCTAGGATTCTCCTTTAGGTGATATTTGTGCATCAATATGATCAAAAGATATCTTAGCCAAAAGCCAAATTAGTTGGATGATAGCCATGTACTGGGCTCCTTGGAAACCCAAGGATTTCTCATCTATAAGAAAATCCTCCCACAAGAGACCTGTACCACTACTAGAACCAGAAGGCACTCCATCAAATGCCACGTCTGGATCATCTATGGCAAGCTCTTCATCTGCAACCAACACCAAGCCTAAACTCAAGTATCCATGGTAAACAACACCTCTAGATATGAAAGACCTCATAGCAAGAGAAAAGTTTGATGATGTCACCAAAGTAAAAATCTAGGAATATCAAATCCTAATTTTCAAAAAATATGAAGGATTAAATCTTAAACCAATGGGATTACATCCAGAATATCCATTCTTCTATCCCCATATTATTTATTTTGAAGAACCATTCCTAAAGGAATTAAAATGGCTATGCTGGTGTTTATTACATAATTATACCATAGCCATACTAATTTCAGCAGCTAAAGCATTAAAGTTCATGTCAAACAATATCGTTACAAAAAGAGGAACAACCTCACATTTGGGAGAACTGTTCCGATGGTTCCAACCATTACATGTATGGGAAACAATAATCCAAGAATGGACTAGAAACACTTGAAAGGAACATCCAGAATTCAATAAGGAAGACCTAAGACTAATTATCCAATTACGCCAAGAATGGATTAAGATTAATAGGTTCTCATATTGTCTTCTCTCAAGCCATATCATATTAAATGGATTTCTCTTTGATATCAAAGATATTGATCTCCTATATAGAGAACTTCAACGAAGACTTTGTATTGCTAACCTGGTGATTCCAAAAGAAATTTGGTCAGGAGCATACGAAAAAGAAGTTTCATGGGACTACAGCAAAGACTATAAAATAACCAAGGTAAATAGAGAACTTGCATTCTCAATTTTCCATCAAAAGTAAGCTCAACCTATGGAAGAAGATGATCCACAAGAACAGGATAACTATGAATAATCTCATTAGAGTACCCTTTTCAAGATGGTCAAGATTCGTATGAAAACTGTCCAGAGATTATGAGTCAAGATTTTCCAAGCACATCTAAAAAATAAAGATTCAGATTGCACAAGATACCCATGTGGCTAGACCTATAATACAATAGTGATGACTTAGACTTTATATTAAAAAGCAATTTATCTTCGTCTCACTGGATTTAGAATTTATGAAATCTGATAAGTTTTTCAAAATTAGGTTACTAATCTAGCTTTTGACAAAGTAGACATAGTTTTAAATTAGTCTAGCTTTATACTGTTTACCTTTTGACCCTAGACAAACTATGTCTTTAAAGTTAGGATACGAGCAGATAAATTAGATCATCTGCTCTTAGATATTTTTACCTACTCTTCCATAATAGACGAAAAGTTGTCTACCATGTATTAAGATCCTCTTATTATAAATAGAGGAAAACTTGTAAGAAGAAGGCAAACTTAGCCTTTAAAAAATAATAGAATTGTGTTTGCTAAACCATGAGTCTCTAAACACACACACTCTCTCTCCTTAATTCCTATAAGAAAGAAATTGTTTGGATGCTTGGTCTATCTTTCGAGATTCAAAGTATGCTCTACACTTGTCTCTAATTAGGATCCTGTGTATCAGAAATAAATCAATTTATTTTAGAACATAGGATGTGTAACATAATGAATCATGGGAGAGGTTTAAGAGGTGTTGGCTGTTTATAAGTTGCCGTGAGGAAGGTGCAGTGGTGATGCTGGTGAGCTGAACTAGACTATGATTAAGGTTGTTACATATCCCACTAATTCTGATCATATTGTTTTTAACAAATATTAATCTGGTTTAAATCATTTTACATGATCTAATCATGTTGTTTTAAACAGACATTTGTCTGGTACAAATCATTTTACATGATTAATTGAAAAGTTTTCAGAAAATTTGAAGTGTATGGTCCTAATAGAGGAAAAGAAGCCTCTGGTGGAATGTTTAAAGAATCCATGCATGGATGATATACTAAAAGACTGATCACATGATTATCTATTGAATCTTACAAAATGAGACCCCTTTAGTATTAGAGCCAAACAATTTCTTTTCTTTAGGAAGAATGAGAGTAGTGTTAAACACCATGGATAGTACACGAGAGCTCTACAAGTTTGCAACTGAGTTCTTTTCTCTTGGAATATGTTTGACCTTATATAAATATTTTGAAAACCATTCTTGCCATCATATGAGCTGAGGATGTGGTATCATCTTTTGTTTAAATTTAAGTATCTTTGGGAAAGAGCTCATGTCCATTTCTATCTTGAAGTGAGATCACATTAAATGATTTTCAAGTTTATGAATAACATTTTTAACAACAAAGATCTCCTTGAAAGTAGAGTCGTAATAGATTTCAGAATATTTGAATCGTCTACTTCAATAGTTACATATGCTTCTTTTTCGATTATCTTATTCTTCTGGAAGAACTGCTCCCCAATGTTTGTCACTGGCATCAGTTTAGATGATTAGTTTTCCTTCTGTAGGAATTTTCAATGATGGCAATTTCAACAACTTTTCTTTTAATAGCTAGACAACTTTGGTTTAATGCTTTCCCCATTTTGGATTATCATTCTTTAGCATATTTGAGAGTGGACTAGTAAGTCTAGAGATTTTCAGAACAAAATCTCTTACATAGTTCATTATACCCAGAAATTGTTGTATCCACTTGGTGGTGAGTTGTGAGTTAGGGAATTTGAGTAATTCTTGAGCAATTGATTATTTTGGCTGATAGTACCCATTTTTTATATTCATTCCCAAGAATTGTATTTCTATCTAGGCTATCTTCACCTTCCTTTCTGCTAACATTACTCCTTTTGATATGATTATTTCACATAACTTGTGGAGTAATTCAACATGAGTTTCTTCATCTAGACTGTGTAGGAGTATGTCATCTATGTAGATGACTGCATGATCAATAATAGGCTCAAATATTTTGATCATGGCCTTCTAGAAGAGTGAAGGCACAATTTTGAGTCCAAAGGGTAGTAACCGCCATTGATAGTGGTAATTTGGGATACAAAACCCTGTTTTGAGCATTTCATCAGGATGAATTCCAAGTTGCCAGAATGCTGCTTTCAAATCAAAATTGGAAAATATCTTGGCCTCGGCAATATTCTAGAAAACTAAATTCCTGTTTGGAATAGGGAATTTGTCATCCTAGATAAAATTGTTTAAAGGATGGAAGTTGATGACTAATCTCAGTTTGCCTCTATTTTGTTCAGCTCTCTTATTCACATAGAATGCTTCACACGCCCATTGTGAATTTGATGGTTCAATCAACCCTTGTTGGACTAACTCTTTGCATTCTTGTTCAGATAGTCTGGAGTGTTCGGGATTCATCCCTGAATGGCTAGCTTTGGTTGGGTTAATATCTTCATTCTTTTTTAAGGAAATCTTAACAAAGAATCCCTTATTTTACTACAAAGGATGCTTGCATTTGGCAACAAATTCGATGTGGCTTTTAGCACAGGCTTCTACCTTTAATCTTTCTTTGATTCCTTGGATAGTAGCTCCTTGAATAAAATAAAGCCATGCCACTTCTGCATAAGGTTTAAAATATTTTTTAAACATTATTCCCTGAACATGGATCTTGAGTTTAGGTAATCGTTGGTAGATATCCCAATCAATTACAATATCTTTGCTTGGTATTGGTGATCCAAGAATTGGTGTGATGATTGAACATCCTGGGAAGAATTGCACTTTAATTGGTATGCTTTTTAGGTATATCCTCAGTTCTTCATTTGAGGCAGTGATGAAAGTTTTGTTGTATGGTCTCTAAAACTTTTCAGGTAGAATGCTAGGATTAAGAATACTTTCCACTACTCCAGTGTTAATGAATCCTATCACCTGGATAAGCCGATTATATTTGTTGGTAATGATCTGTGTTGGTACATGTAGAGTCTGGAGAATGCCTTTGATTTCCAATATTCTTTTCTTAGCTGTTTGTACTGAATATGACTCATCTTCGGAGTCTGAGTCTTCTGGATTGGATATTGGTGAGTAGACCTTGAAAAAGAAGAGGGTGCTTCTTGATAACTCTTCTTCTTCTTCTGAGAAGAGTGACTCTAGGTCTTCTTCTTCATCTATTTTGATTCTAGTTTGTTGGTATGTTAATTGGATCATTTTTGTGATCCCTTTAATGGGCATTGTTTAGCATAATGTGCCATCTTATTGCAAATGAAGCATCGGGAAGATTTCTTTCCTCCCCGTTCTTTTCTCTTGAAGTGTTTCTACCTCACCTTTTTCTTCCTTCATGGCTTAAAGATTTTTGTGATTGGAATCCTTTTGAGATGCTTTTTCTTTCTGGTAGAACAATTACATTCCTTATTAAAATGTTTGCACTTGATGTACAAGTCTTTTTTCTTGCACGTCTTATCAAGGATCTATCCTTCTTCAAGATAATCCTTGAATAACTATCTTTTTTTGCACATGTCATCAATAATCAAGTACAAAACTTGTTGGATTTTTCTAATAGGAATGTCCATAATTTTTTGGTTCCTTACTTTGAAGAATTTTTCTATTCCCCTTGAAAGTGATTTGGGAATAGAAGAAAGGAACATTGGCTTGAGAGTTGGGTCTACTCCAAGCTGATAGAAGAGTTGCGCCATTTTCTTATAGTGCAAGTCTAAATCCTTCTTTCTCAATGAGCAACATCTTCTCTCAAAAAATTCCTTTTGTTTTTCCTCTATAGAATCCTCAGGATTTTCAATAAGGATTATGTACAAGATTTTAATCACATGGTTAAAATCTGTCTAATCCAAGAATGCATGTTAGTCCGTGGGATTTATTGAATTCTACCAATCTTTCAATATCCCATCGAATCTTGCTACGAATTCGGATAATATCTCAAAATGATTGTCATTAGACAGAGATTTTGTAATCAACTAGGCATGGAATTATTATAGCCTTTTTAGCCATTTTGAGTATGGAATATCATCAACAGTAAATGTTATATTTATGTTGGATGACTTCTTGGTGAAAGTTACAAGTTTAGGATCAGATGTCTCTGATCTTACTTTCTCTTCCTTGCCCCTCATCATTAGAATAGGAGCTTCGTTTGTTGTATCTTGAGAATCCATAAGATCTTTAAAAGCTTGGTCAATCGATTCTTCCTTTTGCTCTGAATCAGTACATAGCCATCCATCACTTTCATTGGAGTATTTAGAAAATCTTTCATCAGTTGATTCTTCAACCTCTTCTATTGAGTTATCCAATGAATTATCAGCTTTAGATTTGACCTTTACTTCTTTAAGAGTAGTCTTGGGTCAATCTTGATTGAACACCTTAAGAGGATCTAGGATCTCATGAGTTTTGACCATAAGGACATTTGATTATCTTAATTTTGGTCCAAGCTCATCATTGTCATTACCCAGATCTTGTGTCCATTACATTTCTTGAGGGTCTAGATAACTTGTTTTTCTTTTGGTTTCGAGAAGATGATTCCTCTCTTGCTCTCTCCTCCACTTCCTTCTTCTTTTTTCTTCTTATCTCATCCCTTAATTCCACTATAGTCTTCTTCTTTATAATTTGTTGAGGCTCCGACTTGAAAAGAGAGGGTCTAGAAGCCCCAAGTCGACAACCCACATTTACCCCTGGTCTAGGAGTAAATATATCAAATGTAGAAGGTAAACCTCTTTGTTTTGCTTCCAGTATGTGAGTTTGTTCTTGAAGCTTTCTACTTTCTAACTCCTTTTGTTGGATAAAGTCAGAAAGAGATATGCTAGGAGTAGGCACCAAGTTCTTGACTTCCTATATTCGTCGTTATAAGATGGAGACCCTTCTAAATGTCTCATCTACTATTTTTTCTACAGAGGACAGTCTGGAGTAGATATTCTCAACATTGTTTCTAATCCTTTTAAGCATCAAGTTTTGAATTAGAGAATTATTAATATGCCAATTGAGAACGGCTTTTGCTATGCTACTCTCTTTTCTGATGCCTTGGGAATCTGTTTTAGGGGGATTCCTTATTTTAGGGACATGCTTGTATTCATCATGCTCATAATCCTCCATCAGAGGGAATTCATCCTTTTTCCGATCTTCTCTAATTATATAGATTTTTCTAGGTGGAGTTATTGGTTTTTCTTGCGTTGGAGATTCAAAAACATTCTGTTGGACTTTATCATATGCTCTTCTTTCTTTAGAAGAAGTATCTGAAGATGAGCTATACAAAGTCCATTCTCCAACATGCTTGGATGTTGACTGAGTATCCTTAGAAGAGTTGGGCTCAGAGGCTTCTGATGAGGAAGCTTCTCCTGTCTTCTTTTTTGGTAGCCAAATTATTCTTAGTACCTTAGGCATTGGATTTCACCTTTTCATCATGCTTGCCTTGAGAGTTTCAGGAGCAGGATGACATTCAACTTATCTAACTCTAGGTTCCTTTAGGCTTAATTTAATGCTTTGTAGTCTTGTATAGACATCATAAAGAGATTAACTAGGAGGATTGTGTTGAGGTGTTTGTGTTGTCTCACCATTATCATTTTCATTGTTAGTCTCTAAGTCAGATTCTTCTGATGATTTCTCAAGAGAGTTTCCATAAGAAACCATGTATTGCCATTTTCTGTAATCTTCTCTAAGTGGTCTAATAGTGGGATCCCCTTCTTGGTATCTTTTCCAGACAATAGTATTTAATCCCTTTTTTCTTCTCCTTTTTTGTGGAGTATCATCATCATCACAGGAGAAGTTTCTTTAGACATAGCATTCATCACATAGGCATTATGTGTTGAAGAATTCATGTCCATTGAATGGATCTTTAGCAAAGCAAATAGGTTTTCCTTCTTCTGAGAAAGATTTGATGATCTGTTGTAGTATTTTGTCTGGCTCAGGATTAGCCAAATATTCTTCTACTGATTGGTAGATAACCCAAGTGGGTTGGATCATTAGCATGGTGGAGAAGATAAATGGAGTCTTCTTCTCCTTTTCCTCATCCTCATTGAAGTTGATAGTAACGGTGCCATCTTTTTTTCTAATGAAGGTTGAACCGGTAGACTGAATTGGTACAATGTTCTAGTATAACTTCTCATAGCTTATTACCCATGTTTCAGGTATAAGCTTAAGGAGTTCTTTTCTTTCAAGTTGTCTTGGAGCATGTATCACAATCGAAACATGCTTAGTGTTCATGGAGAGGAAGAGAGCATCTCTTCCTTCTTTTGGTAACACAAGGTCCCATGCGTAATTTTGAATCCTATAAGCCATCTAGTAGTGGAGTATAGCTGATAAAGATCCTTCCAGCATTGAGGCACCAAGTATTTAAACTTAAACTTTGAGTGTCTCCAAGAGCTTCTTGTCATGTAGAGGGATACAGTAATTTGGGAATAGTGTTACACATATTGTTCTTGCATTTAATGTTAATTCCACAGTCTTTATACATGCTTGTTCATATCTCAGATATCTCAAGTCTAAGAGAGCCATTCTAGCTACAATAGGCATACCTTTCACGCCATGAAAGGTTAAAGCCAATTGTACTACTCTAAAGTGGAGATGAGTGCATCCCTGTTTGGTCCACTAATATGGAAGTTTTGGAGGAATTTTTAACATAACAAATTGTTCCTCCTTAGTAGCCTTTAAAAGGCATTGATTGAACTTTGTAGATTGAATGTATTTCTTGACTTTGGAAGATTATGGCTTGATAAGGGATTTTATGGATGAGAAAACATTTTGTTGTGGCCTGGCAAAGGCTGAGTCTGGATTGATAAGGGGTAAAAAAGTACTATCTATTTTTTTGTCTTTAAGGTAGGTTATTTCATACAGACTATCTATTTTACTAGCGTGAGAGCTTTTAAATGGACTACTACTACTCAAGCTAATGGTAGAGGCTTGGTTATTTAGTGTGTTTAGGATATCGATTTCACTTATAGAGCTCTTGTATGTATTATCCATGTTGTTTAATACTACTCTAAAAAATCAATAAAAAACCCTAATTAAGACACTCAAGCTTTTGACTCTTTTTTTTCTTCTATTTTTAATTTCTAACCCATCAATGTTTTTGGGTTCTTATAGACCACCCTAAAGTTTGGGAACAGCTAGCTAAACACCCTTAGGGTTTTTTTTTTTTTTTAATTATATGTATTTTTTAATTATTTTTATTATGTTAATTAAATATTTTTAATAATATTATTTTATTAAATTAATTATTATAGGCCAATTAAAAATTTGACATGCATTTGTTGATTGACAAAAGCAAATAGTAATGAAATATATACATGCAAACTCTTAAAAATAAAATACAAATATATAAAATGATAAAAAGTAAAAATGGAGATATGTAAATTGTTATTCATTCCAAAAAATATGAGTATAAATTTAAATTATGAGAGTTATGGATAGATTAGCTATATTAGTTAAAGCAACCAAATCAAAAGTCCTAATAATTTTTATTATGGGACTTCTAGACGAAAATCGATAAATAGATTTAGTATGTAAGATAATAAAGCCATGGAAAACAACATTTCTTACTATAAAATGTAACACTCCCTTTTATATGGTTTAGTGATAATATTAATATGTAATTTTTTTTTTCCAAAAATATCTTACTCCGTACTACCCCACATGATAATATAACTATTCTTCCCTTAAACTTACCCCTGACTCCTCTTCCGTATTGCTCCTGGTTCTTGAGCTTCCACTCCGCAGGGGGGAGAGAGAGAGCATGGAGAATAACAACATTTCAAAGCCCCCACAATTACCAGAACTAATAGCATCCCTTGAACAAGCAACCTTAATGGCCAAACAACTTCCTTTCACCACCGACCCATCTCTCCTCCACCAAATCTACTCCTCCTTCCACGCCGCCCACCACCGTCTCTCCTTCTTCATCTCCTCCTCCTCCACTTCCGCCACCGCCGCCGATAATTCTCTCTCCTCCGACACCAATAACAATACCAATGCTGCCGCTGAGCCCATGCAATTCGACGTCGAATTCGATAACCAAGAGGCTGATTCAAAGCAGAATAATAACAAGGATATTATGATTGAGAATGTTGAGGAGAGGATGAGGAACTGTTTTATTAAGAACAAGAGGCCGAAGCGGGCGCTCTCGCCGCTGTCCGCTGCGACGGCCGAGGAGGAAAGGAGACTGAGAGGTGATAGGGATGAGAGGATGATCGGATTAGGGCCAGGGTTAGGGTTAGGGTTTGATCCGATTGAGACTAGGTTGAATGCGTTGGAGCTTGTGTATCAGTTTCATGGATGATATGCGATGCATGTAGATTTTATTGTTAAGTGGAGATTTCTTGTAAATGAATTTTTAGGTGATTACTAAGTTCTTATTTACTTTTTATTTGAGCAAAGTTTTTTGTTTTTTCAGGTAATTGGCAGAGTAAATGAACAGCTTTTTTTCCCCTCATAGTTTGTTACTTTCTGCAAAATAATTCGACGGTGGGATTGAAACTGTGTGCGGGCGTGCCTGTGTATTATTTCCCTTACCGTCCCCTGAATATTGTGTGGCTACATTCTCGCAAATTTTTTCTTACTAATTCTAATAAATCGAAACTGCTCTATCTATTCGAGCTATAAGGTTAGACCTCCAATTTCCTTTAATATAACATATAAAACTCGACTTATCAAGGAAAATAACATTCTTAACTAAGCCTTCTCATTTTTTTTTTATTTTTATTGGAATGATTATTCTATTTCATTTCTTTGAGAATGGAGACTAAAAGTAAAGCACTAAACAAGAAGGCTAAAGGATTATATGATGATTTCATTACGATGTGCACATGACAATTTGATGGTCTCCTACATGTGGAAATTGGTGTTGGAAACGAAAGAAAGATATAGAATGTGTTTCTGTTCTGTTAATTTTACAAACCCAAAAAAAAAAAAAAAAAATTCCAAATTGTGCTTTGCTATACTGTACAAAACTGAAACTTTCCTATGAGGATGGAGAGAGTAAACTATAATCTCGGCATCCACCCCATCGTCAAGTTCCCAGCTTTGGGAGCTCTTGTGTGTCACTTAACAAAGTGGTTGAAGAGGCTAGGCTAGGCTTGTTTCAGGCTCTTGTCACCCCGCATTTGCATTTCAAAGCATTTCTCGAAAGGGACTAAACTTTTACCATCAAGTTATGCAACTTCACAAAATCAACCATACTAAGCTCCTCTGGCCTTGATTGCAAAATAGATTTAGTAAGTTCATTCAAAATTATGGTAATAATATTACATTATAACAGGTAAGAGCAATCTGCTAATAAAATCTTAAAGAAGAAAAGATATAAAAATAATTGAATTACTTTCTGGGCCATTCATCAAGTTCATTTTGGTTATGTTTTACAGTGTTGAACATACCCTTGTCAGTTGAATCTCAAGCCATACTTTAGTGTAGAATCAACCAGATAAAGAACTTTAGGTAATTTAGGGATGTAATTGGGATAGGCTTAGGTAATATCTGAGTCTTACCCAACAAGGAACAATAAACCTAGTTGGGAATTACCAACGTAAACCCTATAGGCTTTTCTTAAAAAAAAAAAAGAAAAAGAAGAGAGAAATAGATATTTAATGGAAAGTTACTTAATTTCAGATTTTGTAAATAAAAATAGAGAGAAAGGTCATTTTTACCTTATTGTTAATATTTCTTAACCTCATTTTAAAGGATATCGTATGTTTTTACTTTTCAAGTTGTTGGGAACTAGATGTTTATGGCAATAAACAGCCCCAAACATGTAAAGAATTGAAATAATACTCCATGGAAATAGAAGCCACACAATGCCTGGCCTAGACCCACTTACATCCCTAATATGTATATCTCATGAGTGATATTATGCAATATACTCACCGTAGGTGGAAGACCTGCATCATTAAGAGCTTTCTCGACCTCATTGGCAGTACATATGTGCTATAATGATCTCCGTAACATCTTTCTTTTACCATTGAATGTAGAATTAACCTGTGTTCATGAACATTGTGGTTATTAGATTTCTTGAATCCTAAAACATGATAGCTGGTTTAAAATTCCCTATTTAGCCAATTACCACTTCTTCAAGAATTTCATGAACAAAAAGGAAATGCTAAGACGAAAAGGACATAATATTCCTATCTCAAAATCATTAAAGAATGATGGGAATCAACTCTGTGGTTCCAACAGTGGGGAAAACAAATTGGATACATGAGCCCAAATATCCACATGTTGTCATATTTATCTAATAAAACTTTATCTTTGCATTATAGCAAGTACATTTATCGGTTTTACAAGATGGCAAATAAAATGCACTAAGGATCAAATTAGGGACATTCTTAGGCTTACATTCAACGGTCAACAATGTGTTCAATTGAAGTGAAGAACTGGCCATTTGAAGACTATTTATACTTGTAATTTGTTGATTTTTAAGATCGGCCACTTAAGTGGCTTATTTGTAATTTGTTGTGTTATTTTTACCCTAATTGGAGCAAGTATAAATACTTGCTAAGTAGGGTTTTGAGGGAGCTTTTTGAACACTTGAAAATTATATACTTTTGCTGTGAGGAAGGGTCCTTGCTTGCAAAAATTCTCTTATCAATTTTACAAGTGAAATTGTGGCGAGATTAGCTTGAGGAGATTGTGAGTAATATCAATCTTTCTCTAGTTATTTCAAATTGTATTCTAGTACGTCATATCTAGGTGCAATTTTTTTGTGCTACTTGTTGTTCTTCATGTGAATTAGGGTTCATCAATTTCA
Source organism: Laguncularia racemosa (assembly GCA_037954665.1). Taxonomy (NCBI): domain Eukaryota; kingdom Viridiplantae; phylum Streptophyta; class Magnoliopsida; order Myrtales; family Combretaceae; genus Laguncularia; species Laguncularia racemosa. The sequence goes on from JBBMOL010000016.1 coordinate 4,392,972, forward strand.
TATTTGAAAATTTTGAGTGGAATTTTAATTCATTTATATTGTTATCCATTGCTTCTTATACAATTGCATTGTTAATCAACACCATTTAGTATCATTGCCATTTGGTTCCACGTAAATTAGAGATCAAAGGAGAGTTGTTAATCATGCCATTTGTGGATGTGTATGCAATTAGAATTGTAAAGCACATCATACTTTTTGTTATTAGAGCACATCATACTTTTTGGTATTAGAGCAAAAGGTTTTGGAGAAGGGGATTTGCGTGAATTTCAATTGGGAAATTAGGGTTCTTGAATTTTCATTTCTTAATTGAAGTTGTTTGAAGTGGAATTGAAGTAGTTACTTGTGATTGTATTGTCATATACCTTATTGTTGCAGAAGTGGAAGTGGAATTTTGGAAATTGAACTTTGTGTCTTCATCTTGCCATGAGTGCTTGTTGTGAGTAGAAGAAAGGGAAGCTTAAATTTGAATTTGAACATTGAGTAGTGTTGATTGTTGTAATACACTTTCCTTTGCAAGAATTCGGAAGTGGAGCACAATTCTTTTCATATTTACCTTCTTTGCCATGGACAATTAGGAAACTATTTGAAATTCAAAACAATCATTAAGTTGAAGAGTTATTGAGTATTGTTAATTTTAATACACTTTGACTATTTTTGAATTGTTTCTTACTATTTGTGGAGAAGCTTCATTAAGTGTTGCAATTATGGTGTTGTTACCGTGATTGGAAGTGTAGTGTGAAGTGTGTGTGTGTGCTGCACTATGAGTGAAGAGTGAGTGTGTGTAGTGAAGGGTTGCAACGTGGTGTAGTATGTTTGTGTTGTGGTGATTGAACCTTGGAGGTGTTAGTGTGTGGTTGTGTATATCGTGGTTGTTGAGGCATGTTGATTGTGATGTGGTGTGTAAGTGTGTGTGGTGTGAAGGCGTGTAGTGAATTGGAGATCTCAGCGCTATGAAGGTGTTGTGTTGCGAGTGTGTCATGAGTTGGTGTTGAGTGATAAAATAAATTTCAAAAATCATGTTGAATGATAGTGTGAATGGGGGAATTAGCAATAAGGCCAATAGCCAAGTTGGAGGCGGTCAGGGTCATCGAACTGCAAGTGGAAGAACTTTAGAGGAGCAGTTACAGGATCTCACCACTATTGTTGCTACATTAGCAACAAGGATAGATCGGATGATGATGCCAAAACCACCAGTAGCAAATCCTCAAGCACCACCACCTAGGGTAGTTCCTCAAAATGCTCACAGGGAGGGAGCTGTTGGAGGTAATATGGGAAGAAGAGTGAAAGGAGATTATCATGCTTTTAGGGAGGAAAGAGATGATAATTTTGGGATTAACCCATACCCAAATAGGGATTTCAAACCACTTCGGGGATTGGAATATGTGAAACTGCAGATGCCTTCATTTGATGGCAAGGGTTCAACAGATAATTACTTGGATTAGGAGGACAAAGTTGAGGGTCTATTCGAGTGTTATAAAATTGATGATAAAACTAGGGTTCATCTTGCAGCTATGGAATTCATAGGTTATGCTGCCTTATGGTGGAAAAATCTGATGATCAGTAGACGAAGGGATGGAAATGGGTTCTGAGGAAAAGGTTTATAGCAGAACATTATAGGCAGGAACTGTTTATGCGTCTCTAAACACTGAGGCAGGGAGGCAAAACAGTAGGTGACTATGTAGAGGAGTTTGAGACGCTGATGATCAGATGTAGATCAGTCGAGCCTCCTAAGCAAACCTTAGCACGATTTGTGTCTAGGTTGAAATATGAGATTACCTATGTTATTAAGCTACAAAGGTATAATACACTTGATGAGGCTATACAGTTGGCCTTGAAAGTAGAGAGGTAGAGGCGATCCAATCCTTTCCAAGCCACTAGTAACAGGTATGGTACTACTACTAAACCTATTGGAGTAGATGGTCAAATGGGTGGACAAAAGGGAGTAGGAGAACATGCTAAGGTTGTAGACAAAATTATCTCTAGCACTGATAAGGAGAAAAATCTTTTTGGGAAAGGTAAAGAGGTAGTTGGATTTGATTTTAGGCAGATAGCACCAGGATCAACCAGTGGGAAGATGCGCTGGATTAAATGTTTCAAATGTATGGGTTTTTGACATATAGCTACATAGTGCCCCAATAAAAGGGTGATGACTGTTATGGAGGGCAACAAAGAAGATGACGAGGAAGAAGTTGTCGAATCGATAGATTTATTCCTAACTCTGCAAGAATATTATGATGATTAGAACGTTGAGACACATGAGGATAAAAATGGTAAAAATTACTTACCTATTAATGTGTTACGCAGGGTTATAACCATATCTCTAGATATTAGGGATATATTGAGGGAGAACCTATTCCAAACAACTTGTCAGATTCAAGGTAACCTATGTGCTCTTTTCATTAATGGTGGTAGTTGCACTAATGTCATATCTTCTACATTAGTAAATAATTTATAACTAGCCACTAGCCCACATCCACACCCTTATAAATTGCATTGGTAAGACGACCGAGGTAGCTTGCATGTTACACAGAGGGCATAGGTGCCATTCAATATAGGAGATAGATACAATGATGAGATTATCTGTGATGTGCTTCCTATGTGCGCCTTTCATATATAGCTGGGTAGAGCGTGGTTATTTGACAGGAAGGTGCTACATGATGGGTTCAGAAACACTTATATGTTTCAGAAGGATGGTACACGGATTGTCTTGACTCTTATGTCTCTATTTGAGGTTTGCTCTTTCCAGGAACATATTAGAAACATCAATAGCTCCACAAGACCTCTAGCCAACAAGCAAACACAAATACTGGGTGTTAGTCCAAGAGAAGACCCCTTAGATTTGAGGGCAAATCTTTTAGAGGCCCGAGGAGATGATGGGAATCAACCCTATGGTTCTAACAGTGGGGAAAACAAATTGGATACATGAGCCTAGATATCCACATGTTGTCATATTTATCTAATAAAACTTTATCTTTGCATTATAGTAGGTACATTTATCGGTTTTACAAAATGGCAAATAAAATGTACTAAGGATCAAATTGGGGACATTCTTTGGCTTACATCCTATGGTTCATAATGTGTTCAATTGAAGTGAAGAACCGGTCATTTGAAGACTATTTGTACTTGTAATTTGTTGATTTTTAAGATCGGCCACTTAAGTGGCTTAGTTGTAATTTTTTGTGTTATTTTTACCCTAATTAGAGTAAGTATAAATACTTGTTAAGTAGGGTTTTAAAGGAGCTTTTTGAACACTTGAAAATTATACACTTTATCAATTTCACAAGTGAAATTGTAGTGAGATTAGCTTAAGGAGATTGTGAGTAATATCAATCTTTCTCGAATTGTTTCAAATTGTATTCTAGTGCGTCATATCTAGGTGCAATTTGTTTGTGCTACTTGTTGTTCTTCACGTGAATTAGGGTTCATCAATTTTAGATATAAATCAAGTCAATTTGAGTGGAATTCTAATTTATTTATATTGTTATCTATTGCTTCTTATACAATTGCATTGTTAATCAATACCATTTAGTATCATTGTCATTTGGTTCCACGTGAATTAGTGATCAAAGGAGAGTTGTTGATCACACCATTTGTGAATGTGTATGCAATTGGAATTATAAGGCACATCATACTTTTTGGTATTAGAGCACATCAAAGAAATTCATGAAATTCATAATAATTCACAGACCATATAGCTAGCAACTTACCAAAGAGAAGAAGGTTTTGGCAGAGGAAACAGGAGGATAATTGGTAGCTTGTTTAAGCTTAAATGTAACAACAACAGCATCAACCTACGCAAACAATTTTAAGATTATGCCTAGTTTTTCCACCTATCCAATCCACATAAAAAGGGAAAAGAAGTGCTTAGCAGGATGACCAGTCTCATTATATGACAACCCTGCAAGTACTTAGAAAGATATTGAATAAGTTTAACCATCACATTTTATTTGTTTAGAAGAAGAAAATGGGTAGCCAAGTGAAAAGAAATAATTGATGAAGGTTAAATGAGTCATATTGCTAAGATTTAGCATACTTTACTTTACGCTCTCTTGTCATCTACCTCAATTAATAATTCTGTTGTTTCCTAAGAAGTACTTGGTTTAAAATTTGATACATCAAAAGCTACTCCCACTAATTTAACCCTAAATAAGTTTTAAAAAAAAGGTGGTCATTTTGTTTCTGGTTGGCAAAGGGGGACTATCTTAAATCAATCATGCTACTAAAAAATGATGCCTAAAGGGTAGGCTAGCAATAACTAAATTGTTGGAGGTTGGTCCATCTATAAATTCAACAAATGGGATGATCATGGACAATCAATCTAAAACCCAATTTCAATTGGTAAAGCTGATGCAAAAAGTTGTAGATAGACATCCTAACAAAAATCAAAACAATATTTTTCATTATCAAAGAAAATTTATTTGGTGACCTTCGATTAAGATTGCTTGTGTTTCATACAAAGAGAACCTCCAATTTAATGATATATGTAACATAGGATATAAGCATCTAATTTTAAGGAAATGCTCACATTTGGCTAAGGAAAGAAATCTATCCTTAGCACATTAAATTTGTGGAAATGAAAGAAATAAGTAGACAAGACAAAAGATATGACATAAATATGAACAATGACTATAATGACCATGCATAAGAACCATTCATTTGGCATAATTTTTTGCTTCCAACATTACAAAAATACATGCTTTCAAAAAGAAATTATATGGTAAGAAACCTAAATAAAACTCTACAAAAATATTGATTGGATGATACTTGGATGTTCTTAACCATGCTGACACCAAGTGCACCACTGTTTCTTCTTGAAATAATGATAGTTTTATAGATAAATAACATAATCACTATTTCAAATAAGACAATAAGAGTGATGAATGCATCTCCAACAACCAATTGTTTACTCTAGCTAACAAACTACAGGCACACTGAGTTTAACAAAGGTCCATTTAACCAACTATCAAGCCTAACACCGATCTCTCGTTATATATTCAGTTAATGCTAAACCACATTATACTTTCTAGTCAGGAATTGAATCTTAACTATATAAACTCAATCCATGGCTCTAAAAACTCCATGATCAGTGCATATTGCATATTAAAAGGGTAGAATAGTCTTTCCATATGTCCCAAGGTTACAAACCCTAATTAATTGTATATATATTCTCTTTATACAAGTAATGGTCATAAAAAATCACATTTTATCAAACGTTGATTAGTTGCAAATGGTGTTAGAGTAAGGGTCCTTGGTTCAACCATTTGCATTGCTATTTGACTCCTATCTAATTACATCATCCACTTGATGAGTTTTAGACAAAGTCTCAACCCATAAGTAAGCAACAATGTCAACTAATAAATTTAAAGCTCACAACAAATCTATAAGTCTAAACTTTTAAATCAGCTAGTAATGGCTTTAAGCTTAACATTGTTAATGGTATACAATATTTAACATGAAAATTTCTACTTCTTTCTTTGTTTTCTTGTTAAATATTTATAAGAAAGAAAAATTACCTACTAAAAAAATTTTAAAAAGAAAAATTAACATATGCAATTATTCACTTTGGTTTTGGAGTCAATTAATGGGCAAATATATAGTAAGTGACTAAATATAAAAACATTCTACAAAAGAGTTCACACGATAACTTGAAGTAAGAGAAAGACTAGAAAAGATGTCACCAATTGGAAGAAGAAACTTGACTACATCTGTAGTAATGTTAAATGGTATATTAGCAACAACTTGCAAGGAAAAGCATGAAAATGTGCCTATGTGAAGCAATATAATTAAGGATAATTCCAGATGCTATAGAAACAAGAAACATACTCAATGTATCAAAAGGTAACCAATGTATCAAAAGGTAACCAAGAATAGCTTGGAAAGTTAAAAATGTGCTATAAAATATATTCTAAACGTATACTCTTAGAACCTGTACCTTTGCTCTTTTTGAGTTTAAATTTGAATCTACGCTTTCTAGTAATGTTGTCATATGGGACTGTATATGACACTTGACAAAGTCCTCTTGCAAGACCTGCAAGTCATCATTGAAGAATTTTAGAAGCTAAAATTTATCAAAAACATGAAAATGCTCCTACAAGCCAAACATGTAAGGAGTTATATGTAGATGAAAAAACAAGACTAAATCTGCCCATGGTACATTGGCATAGCACAAGATAGGCCAAATTGGTTAAGAAGAGAAAATAAAATTTCACTCAAAGGTTTCATCAAAAAAAAAACAAATTGCACTCAAAGGAGTAGAAGCAGCTGATCAAGGTGGTCTCAAGGTATAGGGAAAACAATAGAGGGAGAGAAATTAATTCACTTTAAAGTGAGAATGCCAATGACCATCTTACTAATTTTCTAATTTCGAGAGAAAATCATTCATAGACATTTTGCGTAATTTAAAACTTACATTCCATTTATTGCAAAGACTTACTGCCTTAAAAATAACAAACTAGGCGTGCTCATAGTTGCCAATCTACCCACACAACCACGGGAGGGAAGGTGGCGATATGAGTGTAGGCAGTAACAAATTCTTATTTTTGCTCATTAAGCATATTCATTGTAGATGAATCTAAATATTACGATTAGAATACTCATGATAACCTAAGAGAAACACAAGGAGAACAAAATATTGTCACTCTAAGAGATTCCCTAAATATTTAGAAGCAAAAACAAATATTGGTACTTAAAGGTTTTAATTAGAAGTCACAATTTGCCAGCATTCAAACAGTGAAGCACCAAGATTCAGAGCATCAAACAACTCTAAGAATATGTTGATCATGGTTAAACCAATCAACGAGAATTCGAATAAATACTTTACCTTCAATTTATCTATACTTGAAAACCTCTCTCTGACAAGTGATGCTATATTTTAACAGCATATAATAAGGTCCATTAAACATAAAAAATTGGATTGGAAGAGAAATTTTCCATGACAATTAAAAAAAATAATAAAAGTAGACCAAATAAAAAACAGTATTCATAAATCAATTATCCTAGTGGACATGCACAGAAGTTCTTCCAAAATCAACCATGCCAAATATTTTTATGTAACTAAAATGCTACACATTATTGCCAACTTGAATTATCTATTTCTTTCATCTATATTACCGGATGTGAGAAAGAAAATATTGATCTTGTTTCCTTGAGTAATTTGATATATTTATCTATACAAGATAAATGAATCCAAAAAAAAGAAAGAAAAAAAAATAAAAGGTCCTACTTTCTAATCTTGTCTACATCCTATAACACTTCCCTTCAAGTTAGAGTATAAATATTAATCATGCTTAGCTTATTACAAAGATAATCAACTCAAGTCCCATTTGAAGCCTTTTGTAAAGAGGTCTAATTGTTCTCTAATCTTCACAAACCTTATGGAAATTAACCCTTGTTGTATTTTCTCATGAATAAAATGACAATGTATTTCAGTGTGTTTATTTTATTCATGGAATATAGGGTTCAATGCAATGTGAAGAGTACCTTGATCGTCACATCACAATTTTGTACGTAGTGAAGTTTTGAGGCCAACTTCGATTAAAAGTTGATGTATCCACATTACTTAACAAACTGATTGCACCATAACTTTATATTCCAATTTTGCACTAAATCGTGATACAACATTCTACTTATTACTCTTTCATGAGATTAGATTTCCTCCAACAAAAACACAATATCCAGAAGTTGATCTCTAATCTTCCTTAGATCTTACCCAATCAACATCAGAAAAATACTCAACATTAGTATGACCATGATTCTTATACAAATACCACATTTAGGAGCACCTTTTAAATAGCACAAAATTTACTTTATAGGTGTCATGTATTGACTCACAACAATAATTGGATATGCAATATCTAGACGAGTTAGTGTAAGATAATTCAACTTCCTAACCAATCGTCTATATCTTTCAGGATCCTCATATAACTTACCTTTTCTCGAGAGTTGTAAATTAAGAACCATTAGACTATTACATGGTTTAGCCCCTAATTTTCCTATTAGATAATAAGTCAAGCACATATTTCCTTTAAGAAAGGAAAATTCCTTTCTTATTTCTCATTACTTTAACACCCAAAAAGTATTTTAATATCCCTAAATCCTTTGTTTAAAATTAACTATAAAGAAAGGATTTGAGGTCTCCACACAAAAAAAAAAAAAGAAGCATTATTGATATTTAACTGATGTAGAAACCAACTTTGAATAGCTGCTATGGAAATATATAACCTAATAGATATTAACTTAACAATAGGTGAAAAAGTGTCAAAATAATCTACTTTATAAGTCTAAGCATACCCTTTAGCAACAAGATAGGCTTTCAACCAAGAAATGGACCCATCAAGGTTAACTTTAATTGCAAAAATCCATTTACATCCAATAGCCTTCTTCCCTGCAAGTAGTTTTACTAAACCCCAAGTATTGTTTTTTATCTAAAGCATTCATGTCCTTTATCATTGCGTTATGTCATCTAGGATGGGATAAAGCTTTATGAACAGTTTTAAGAATAGAAATAGGGTCAAGAGATGTGATAAAAGAACAAGAGAAGCTTGACAAGTGATCATACGACAAAAAAAAAAAAATAAATAAATAAACAGGGTAAGTACACTAGCACTTACCTTTGTGAAGGGTAGTCGAAAAATCATCATTTGAAACTAGATCTAATGATGAAGGAGCTAGTTCAAGACATGTATTGAGCTGGTTCAAATGTACATTATTTGCAAGAATAGCCCTAAATGATAGGAGGTTTAGGAGTAGAAACAAAAGATGTAATAGTATAAATTAACAAATCATCATCCTTCCCTTAACTTGCATAAGTTAAAGATGGAGGGAAAGGTATATCTTCAAGAAAAGTGACATTAGCTAATATAAGATATCTATTAAGGCTAGGACAATAGTATCTATATCCCTTTTGAACATGAGAATACCTAAGAAAAATACATTTCAATGATTTGGGATCAAGTTTAGTAACTTGAGGGTGAACATCTTAAACAAAACAAGTACAACTAAATTATCTTTGACTCAATAGGAAACAAAGATCTATTTGGAAAATGAGTATGATAAGGAGTCTCGCTATTAAGAACAAATGAAGGCTTATGGTTAATCAAAAAGCTAGCTATGGATACTGCATTAGCTTAAAAATGTTTAGGAACATGCATTCAAAACAACAGAGTTCTAGCAATCGCAAGCAAATGTTTATTCTTTCTCTTAGCAACCCCATTTTAAGATGGTGTATCCACACAAGAGGTTTCATGAATAACTCCATTTCTAATCATATAGGATTGAAAAGATTCGGACAAGTACTTTTCACAATATTTATACTGAAACATTAAACTAACCTTAGCATAAAAAGTACAAAAATGAGAAAACAACTCAAAACAATTTTTTTCATTAAATACAATCAATTCATAAGAGAGTAGTCATCAACAAAAGTAACAAAATACTTGAATCTAGTTTTAGACATTATTGGACAAGGACCCCATACATTTGAATGAAGTAACTCAAAAAGGAGGATTTGCTCGTTTATCGACTCTAGGACTCAAACTAAGACGATGATGTTTCGAATATTGGCAAGACTCATAATTTAAGGAATTTAAGCTATGAAATTAAGGACAAATTTTCTTTAGCAAAAGAAGAAATGGATGACCTAACTAACAATATGCTTCAAAATGGGGTTATAACTCTAGTGCAAGCAAAAACTTTAGCACCTCTATGTCAAGGATATAGAGACCCCCAAATTCATATCATTTACCAATAATCTTCTTCATCATAAGATCCTAGAATAGACAATGGTCAGGGGAAAATGAGATACGATAGAAGCTTTCTAATGGAAATTAGATTAAAGAATAAATAAGGCAAACTTAAGACAAATGACAAATGAATTAATGGAGATAGGTGAACTATGCTAGATTCAAGAATACGAGATATTGACCCATTAGTTAATCTAACAGAAGTGGGAGAGGGATGTGATTGATAAGTAAAAAGTAGACTAGAATTACTTATCATATGATTTGTGGCACCATAATCAATGACCTATTTGGAAGATAAAGAAACAAGACAAGTGCTTGGTTTACCTCACTCAGCAATAGTAGTCACTAGAATAGATGAAGACTTTAATGGAATAGACTTTTTAGAAGCATCATTAGTGGACGCAACATGTGCTAATAGAACTGACCAAATTCCCTAATTCTTATTTTGCAATTTTCAACAATCACGGTTTATATATCTTACTTTATGACAATAGTGACATATAACCACTCCAGAGTTCTATCCTTGAGTGTCAACTCCTCTATTATCACTCTTGTATTGTTGTCTTGCATATTTAAAGTCATTATTCCAACTTACAAAAGCATGGGTAGACTGAACAGGTTAAGAGCCCTTTTTACAAGCATCCTATTAAAAATATCTTATAAGGAAGAGATCTCAAAACTAGAGAGAATATGAGATTTAGCCATTTCAAATTTAGATGGTAAACTTGCTAAAAAAAACTCATAACAACTATCTGTTCCATTTGAGTTTATCGAACCTTCACATTAGAATAAAAAGGTAATAACATATTAAGCACTTCATAAGTTTTCTTAAAATCTATGAGGTAGCTCATGAGAGACCTATCATGTTTTTCTCCATAGAAAAAAGCCTTGCATATCTCATAAATACGACAAACATTCACCTTTCCCAAGTATAAGAAATCTAGATCTTCCATCAATTTCTTAACAAATTCACAATGATTAATGAAATCATTTACCTTATTATCAATGAAATTTCATATCTATAAGAATAATCTAGTATCTTCCTTCAACCATGTCTGCCTTGACCTATCTTTAAGTGGATCTTCAGTTAAATGATCATCCTTATCAAAACTTTGCAAATAAAGCCTAACAGTTTTACTCCAATCTAAATAAATAGACCCATTAAGTTTATGTTCCGTGATCTTTGACTTCACGGGAACCACATCAAATACAACTACAGTCTTTGTGTCAATTGTCTCTCTAATGACTTGGAGAAATAGAAATGTATAAATCAGAAAATAAAACAAACTTACTTTGAAGCCCAAGGTACCAATTAGAGCTGGTGCAAGTACAAGAACAACACAAAACTAAAATAACCCCAAAGCACAAAACTGTGAAACTCCAACATACAAACCCACAAACCCCATTCTCAAGGAAGTTCTACACCCAAGAGATTGACTAAATGAATGACAAAACTATATTGTGTAAACCCAAGCAAGACAAACAATGGTAATTGGAGAATGTTTTTACCACACATGTACCTCTACACCTTAATGTGTGAAACCGGGGTGGATCCTTGTGGCAGTGCATGTGACTCATGCGCTGCATTTTTTGCTGTGAAACTTTCCATAATCCACAAACAATGGGTGGCATTCTCTCTTAGGTAAGCTGTGTTGATGATAGATAAGATGACAGAGGTGAACTAAATATTAGTGATGAATATTTGGACCAAAAAATAAATACAAACAATATTTCAAGTATTTAGAGCTCTGATACCATGTTACAAGAGGTGAGAAAGAAAATAGTGATCTTATTTCTTTAAGTAATTTGATACATTTATATATACAAGATAAAGAAATCTAAAAAAGAAAAGTAAAGAGAATAAAAGATCCTACCTTCTATTCTTATTTACATCCTATAACAATCTACAATATAAATTTCTTTGGCAACCAAGCGAAAAGGGATAGGAAACAACTTATATTAGTTCTAATCAGGTAGTAAACATGCCATATTCACAAGTATAGGTTTCTAAAAGGACACAAGCCTTAGTTCAAACATACATACTATTATCAAGAAAATGAAAAGCATGCTCAAATACTCAGAGACAAGTGATATGGGCATGCATGTTCAGCGTATAAATCAATGTATAGCCCATCACAACTGCATAGAGAAGCTCCCTAGTTATGAGTTGTGGCCTCAAACAAGCAATCTAGTTGAATTAGATGCTTCTAAAATCAGTGATAGCTAACCTTTTCAACTGCTAGGATGGTGACACCTGCGTTTATAAGCACATTAGTAAGAGAACCGGTTTCGGGTCCAATTTCCAACACTACATCTCCTTCTTTAACTCCTACTGCACTTACAATCTTTTCATTAATTTCATTATTGATCATGTAATGCTGCAAATGACAAATAACCCAAAAACTGTAATTACTAACCATGAACAATGCATACTGAATGCTCAACGAATCACTGTAGCACAACTTATCCCAATACTGTACATGGATAGAATAAACAATTCAACCAAAGAACTTATCAGTAACCCAGTATCAAGTTTAGTGCACACACTAGACTTTAGTTAAATTATTAAAACAAATATGATCAAAAGCATTAAACTTTAGAGAATTAACACATGAATTTCAGAAACATTATGCAAGTAATCCTCAAAATCAACACACTTTAACATAACAAAGTGGAACTTAGCTCTCTAAGCACCAAATTTAGTTTTCCATTAACCTAAAAAAAGGAGGACAAAAAAAAGAAATTCTAACATGAAAATTCTCAAGATTATACAATACACAATGTTATCTTTTTCTACCGTCCATTACTAGATATAATATTAAAAAGCAATGAATATTAGTGAATTTGAGCCAAACCCAACATTCCCTACACTCATGTAATGGACTTCCAGAAAAAAAATTGAACTAAATTCAATTTCCTATATGCTGAATCACATGCTAAAATAACTAAAACAATGAGCTTTTATAATGCTTGAATTGAATCTACGCCATGCCAAAATTACCGAATACAACTTAATGTTCAAAGGCAAAAGAAACTAAGCCAAACCCATCTTTCTCTACATTGAAAGCAATGAACTACAAATAAATTTGAGCCAAACCTAATTTCCTACATGTTAAATTGTGCACTTTAATAACTAAAGAAACAAACTTTTTATATGCTTGATTTTTTTTTATGAAAGGTTAGATTTTGATATACTTGAATTGATAACACACCATTTCAAAACTGCAGTATGCATAAAACATTCAAAAAAAAGTAATGAATTTCAACAAAACTAAACCAAACCCAACATTCTAGACATGCCAAGCAATGAACTTTTAATTGTAAATGAGAAATAGCTTAAGGGGCTTTACTTGACTAAGTGATTTTCTAAGAAAATGAGCTTTGGAGTTGAGAGCTTTAAGAGTTCCATGGTAATCATCTTAGCATCTTTTTTTAGTAACTCTTCCACTAGAATAAGCATAGATTGTATTCTAGTGACATGGCAGTCTTCCAAATGTGGTGGTTGTACTGGTGTGTTCTAGAATTGATGGACTTAGAGGGAGAGAATGGAAGAGAAGAAGGGTCAAATTAGACTCATTGTTCTTATCCTTTCCCTTCTACTACTCTTCCCTCTAGGTTTTTGAAGAAATTACTTCCTTCATTTCTTTATTTTATAAAGTTTGCAAGTCACGTTTGAGAAGTTCCATATTAGGACATAAAATTGAGTGAGAAAAGTAGGAAACATTGATCTTAAACACCATCCAACCTCAATTTCACATGGAAAATGTAATGGATGTTGGAAATGCTCAATAATATATATAATAAAATAATTTGTTAGTTTTCAATTTATATAAATACATAACAAATATTAAAAAATGACAATTTTTTTTTTCGATTCCCTTCATAAGCTTTCTTGTACACATTCATGAAATCCATTTTACTTTCTTTTTTTTTCCTTAGGAAACCATTCCACATTAAGTAATGGTAATTATTAACAAGGTAACCAATAGAAGAAGTGGTCAAATATTAAATATTCATATGTTGTGATATCGATTTTACATTAAGTAAAATCTTTATTTGAAATTTATATGTTTATTTTTAATTGTTGTTTACTTTTTTTTTAGTTTTCAATTTTTTTTCCATTCTATTTCAGTCAATTTTTTTCATTTTTTTTTATAAATATAAGATTGAGTTCAGGTCAGGCAGTAAGTGGTCAAGTCAAGTTGATTCGATAAGTTATAATTGACGGACGAAGGTAATAAGGTTTATGATAGTTTCACATCACAAGATGGTGAGATGTCGTATCAGGGTTTCTAGCAATGGCTAACTTGGTGGAGGTGTTGGTTCAATAGCAAGAGTCACAATAGTAGTGGTTTCCAGAAAGTGTGGTAGCTGAATTCTAGAATTTCAATGGAGGCTCCAAAAGATGAAATCTAAGCACAAGATTTATATAGTCTAAAACTATGAGACAATAGGAGTCAAATGAGATCGATTTCAAGCTTTGATGTTGAGTGTGGAATGGGAAAAATTAAAGAGAAATTTTAGATCATTGGTTTTGAGCATAGAGAGAGAAAGCTCCTATTAAAGCTTAAATGAAGATGGTTAACCGGTGGATGATGGTCGAAAAGCTTCTCTATATCCCTATTTATACTATTCGACCTTCAAACAAGCTTGGAAAGTAATTAAACATCACTGAATTCAAAGATTTGACTCGGAGCAAAATGATGTCTGAATGAAGTTTTTTTTTTTCAACTTTGAGAGTAAATTTGACCCACTAAACGAGTATATTTAGACATGCTTCTATGCTCAATCAAAAGAATGTTATGTACTCCACATGATTGCATGTATTTTACATGATTGTATCATTAATTTCATGAAGTTATGTGTAGAAACCAGCCTCCCCATGCGAAAAACACCCCTCCTATCATTATGAGCGGGAGGTAGGAGGTAGAAAGTAATGATGTTATCGAAACATGGCGCTAACATGGTGTCATTTTAAACTTATGATGGCTACCACGTGTCGATATGTGGCAATGATGTGCCACTGCATGTCAATGACATGGCAACATTTGAACTACCCCGCTAGTTGCCATTTGGTGACACAAGGCATCATTTAATCATTAGGATGTCACCACATGGAACCCCAAGAGAAGAAAATTCTATATTATGCCTAACCTTAGACTCAAACCCATCACCCCTTATATCTAATCTAATGCCTTTATCAATGTGTTGTCACTTTCTTCAAAGACAATTTTCTTAAGCTTTTATATCCCATACTACTTCAAAACACTAAATATAATTCATTCCAAATTGGTAGCCCAATTAACTAGTCTTCTCGAAATTGATCATGCAATATTCTTAAAGATAGAGTTTAGTACTCATATGTTAAAAATAATTTTCAATTTGCGTCCAGTTTAACCGTTTGAAATTTGTTTCATTGCTCGCCTAGTTAATTAAAAATTGCTTTTCTCATAAATTAGTCACTTTAAGTTTAATCAAGGAGTTATTCAAAGCCACATTCAACTTAAATCGACTTTTTTTCTATGATATAAAAGTAATTAACATGGATTGTGGTTTAAATATTAAATTTTTAGAAAAAATTAACATTCACATTTAAAGCTTAAAAACCATCAAATTGCATGTATACTTTAACCTCATTTGATCCTTAAAAATGAAACTCCATGACCACCAATATATTCATTTCTTTTAATTTCTTATTTTTCCTATATTTTTTCTTTTCTTTTAAGGTTTTCTCATTTTTATTTATTTTATTTTTTTTCTTCTTTTTTTTTATTTTCTATTTTTCCATTTTTCACCATTCTTTTTATTGTTATCTATAAGACAACATAAATCATGCAAAGTCAATTCTATTATCATTTGCTAAAACATTAATGTTCTCATACTAAATTTGTCTCTTGATAACCTGCCATCAATCTACAACATTCTAATTAGTGTCTCACTCCACTTACTTGCCAATTGTTGTAATTTCCTTCCCTTCATTAATCGTATTAGTCATGACTCCCTCATACCAACATCTCACCAAGTTATTGCAATAACCTTAATGCCTAACTAAATCACTCCATTTAAAGTCTAAACCAACATCCTCTTATCCCTAGTTGCCACTCGCAAGTCTAAGTAGCCACACATAAACAATACAAGAATTTAATAAAGCTAAATATTTATTAATCCAATTCACAATCTTAACATGTGCATTCAACATACAACAGTGGCTACGCACCTAGTATCAACTCAAATACTTGATAGAACCACAATTATAATCAACATCTATAATTTAAAATGCAATAAATATCAAACTTAATTCTATTTAAGAACTATAAATCTTAGGATTAAGATTAGGTTTTCCACTTTCAACTACGAATAAAACCTAAATGAACCATCTAACGATTATCAGAAGGTTAAAATGGGGCAAAAGAGGACCAACTAAGTCAACTACGGTGAATGAGGTTATTTGACTGCTTACACAAGTGAAGGGTGGTAGATTTCCTATAGGGATTAGTCAATCATGTCTAGGGGCTTATCAACTAGAGTTAGCAAGGGAGCTTTATTTATTGCAATTTGAAGCTAGTTGACAATAGTTCCATGGGTTTTTGGCCTAATGTTGCTACCTAAGTTAATCCTATAAAAATCTAGGGGTTTAGACACATGAATTATAATTAAATCTTTTCTTAAATCATCAAATTGTAACTTTAACACCAAAGATTATAACTTATTCTTTTATGGTCCGATTCTTAGCTTTCCAAAATTCACAACACGTTAAGAAAAAGGGAAGAGTTTAAATTGATTCACTTAAATCCTTTAGTAGCTTTAATGTCCTTAGAATGAAATCCACCACCTTGATTCCTTTAATGAAATCCTTTCTTAGGATTACGAAAGGGATTAGGTTTTATTGAAATTGAAGAGGTAATTTAAAAAATAAAAAAAAAGTGATAAATGTCTTATCTTTCCTTGTGCACTCTTGCCATAAACGTTTTATTCTACATCATCCATAAGAATCCTTAAAATTAGAATTTTTAACCCTTTTTGATTGATTGAGAATTCCTTGAATAGACTAGGGAGAGATCTTCTCTATCACCCTAGTGAGGCAATTAAATCAGTTGATCATTATTGGTGACTAAGAATACTAAGGAGGTTAGAAATTTTTCTACCATTCTTCAAAGATGATTCCAGGATTTTATATGAAGGGTTTTTTTTTTTTTTTAATTAACAAGAAGAAGAAGAAGAATATTATTCTTTCCTATTAAAAAAGGTCTTGAATATTGTAACTCAAACAACACATACATCATATCACACATGACACTATAGAACAAAAATGTTCCATCCTTCACTAAAGTGGAACTATAGAAGTTCTTCATCTCTAGCAACACTAACAACAAAACCATCTTGGTGAAACTAATCATAATTCATAGAATAGGCACCCCAAGCAATATTTTGTACTTGAAGCATTGTACTCTTCAGTGAGTTACATTAGATGGCTAACTACACGAGGCCCAAAAAAGTGACCACAAGTTCATAAATGGATTACATCCATTCATAATTACTTACAATTAAACATGGTGCATCAGCAAACCTTCCTAAATTCACAAGAAACAATTCATTAAGAAAGTCATCGAATAACTCCCTCCCACTAGGTAGCACTATCGCATCTCTTGGTTCAAACACCAAACATGCAATCTTCATTAATCTCCTGTTTTAGATTTAAGAGCATCGGGGTCTTGTTGCTCCTACCCTAGGGTTGATTTCAATTGAATTGATTCTTCTTGACAAGACTCACCAAATAATTAGTGCTAGAAAGTGAAATTTCACATAAACAGAGTAGTGAAATAATGATCTCTAAAATGTAGGATTAGCTAAATATATTGTTTACCAAATCAAACAAAACCTGATAGGAATTTACCATGATTCAATTGGGCATGACTTTGACATTCAGGTCTTAATGTTGCTTTCTATAAATATGAATAGGAACAAACATCTTGTCCACAAATTGCCGATGATGCATCACTATCTACAATACTTACATTATTGGAGTTTCTCATGACCTTCTGTGTTGGACCTAGTTGTAACTTTGAGGAAGGATGATAATTCTACAAAATAGTACCTTCAATTAGGGTTCTTATAGTCAATACATGGCTCAAGTAGCTAAATAAAATAAATATAACAATAATCTCTATTATAACTAGGTTTATATTTGTTGAAAGTGATAATTGTAAGAGAAGCTTTAGCAATATCACAAGGAATGTTATCTAATATGAACAAGCATTGAGAGTTTTTTAATTTTTTGGGTATTTAATTGATATGCCTAAAACCAAGGTCTAAGCACATGCAAATGAATCAAAGAAACAACTTCAATTCACAAGATCAAACAGGTTCAATGGAGTCAAAACTTGCGTGAACCCTAATGGAGATGTAATGAAATCCAAATGCTCAAAGTTGTAATTAACAATCCAACAATGATAATTTTCTCCAATATAACAATAATCACAAGTAATTCCACGTGAATTACACACAAGAACAACAAGATCCAATTCCGTGATTCACTTTCCCAACAAAATGATCCACGGTTCAAAATGATGCTAAATTGAAGGTTAAAACTAAGGCTAAAACCAATCAATTAAGCAACAAGAATTTGATTACAAATGCAATCAAATTCGGTCAATAAAACATCCAATTCAACCCTAGATACTACTCACTAGAGAGGAAAAGGAAATTGCAACAAAGTAAATTTGATATTACTCACAAATTAACCTTGAAGCCACTCACCACAACCTCAAATTGGGATTTGAAATTGATAAGAGCAATTGAATTAGGAATAAGCCCTAACCCTCTCACGTAAAAGTGAAGTTCTATTATGAAAAATGGCCTCCTCAAACCCTACTTTAAGCAAGTATTTATACTTGCTCCCTTTAGGGTTAGAAAATGCACAAAATTACAACTATGCCACTTTTAAGGTGGTCGGTCCTAAATGACAATTACAATCAAAATGAAAGTGTCCTAAAAGAAAATACAACATAAAATAGTCCATAGAATAATTACAAAGTATAAAATATCATAAATTTTCATGAGCCAATGCTTCGAAATGGAAACAATCGCAGCGAGCCTTTGATTGCAAATCTGAAGATGTCCCGTGGCCATCAACTAATGTAGGACATATTGGCATCCCATGGAGAACTATTATCATACCTGTAAGATTATTTCTCAAATATTTATTAGATAAAAAGATATGAAGTAAAATATGAGCGATTTGGATCATCAGCCAAATCTAGTTCTGATAGCATAGGCGGTGCCGGAAAATTTCCCATCATTAATACATTGAGAATTCTTCACTAAAGTATCAACTAAGAAATTCAAGAACATTTGTCTAAAGCAACAAAAATATCATCATTTTTAAGCAAGGCCTCTTATTTCAAAAACCATAACATATGGTTTTCTAATTTAATGTACTTCAAAGGAATTTCAATACCAATCAAAGAAACAAGCACAATTGATTCCAATTTCCAATTAAATGGCGAGAACCCTAAATTGAAAAATGGACCCTAATTGTGTGAAACAAGAGATATAAAAGAAGAACTAATTCCTTATCAAATATTACGCACTAGTTGGAATTATGTTTGATCTTGATGTTGTTGATATTATGCACAACAAAATTCAAAATCCACTCACAACAATTCTAAGAGAATTGATAAGAGTATGGTGCATGAAAGGGGCTAGCTTTCCATGGAAACAAAAGTCAGATTTGTGATGTTCAAAAAGTCCCTTACAAACCTTATTTTACATGTATTTATACTAGTACTAATTAAGGAAATACAACATAAAAAAAAATGGTACACATGGCTGGCCACTCCAAGCTCTAATCACAATCACAAGGAGAAAAAATAAGACCAGTTCTCCTTTGGTTCAATTTGGTTCATTATGGACCATAACCCAATCACAAACCATTTGCCATTGTGCTTGGTCGTCTTCTTGTAAAACTGACAAAATGTTCCTACTAAAATGTAAAGACAATTATTATAAGATAAATAAAGACACCATTAAAATGTCTTGGTCCCATTTGATCAAGTTGGTTTATCAATGCTGGATGCAGAAAGTTGATTCCCATCATATTTTATAAATAAATGAAAAAGGCAATTCATCAACCTCCTCTATCTTAGATCCAAAAGAGTTGAAGTCCCCTTGTTCTTGCAGTGGTGATAGTGGCAATTGCACTATATCTTCCTCATAGGAGATATTACATAATCGGTGCTTAAATATGAAGATATCACCAGTTATCATCCCTGTTATAAAGTGAAATTCAATAAGACCAGAATAGTCAAGTAAGCTCTTAAGTAAAATATTTGGCTAAAAATACCATTTATTACAGTAAGAAAAAGACCTCAATAGGAATTTAATTCAATTTATAACAACTCTTAAAGAACATAAACCCTTATTAGGGGGTTATAAGAGATTTAGATAGTGGTATGTGCTGTGTTGGTGTGTTACGTGTGGGTGTTGTTGTAATATGTTGATGTGTTTGTGTAGTATGTGTTAATGTTTCTATGTAGTGCATAGCAGTGTAATGTGTGTTGTATAGTAGTGTAGTATGTGTTATATAGCTATGTAGTGTATGTTGTATGTTATTATGTTGGTGTTATCTGTTGTGGGTGTTATGTTTAGTGGTATTAGGGGTGTGGGGAAAGTTGTTGTAGAAAAGAATTGAGAGGAGGTAGGTTGGGGAGATTCTGATCTTGTTTGAACAAGCTAACCCTAGGAGAGCAGTGTTAGTTCCAGGTGAATTTCTATTTCTTAATGCCATACCTTGTGGTTTCAAGTGGTGCCATCTATGGGAAAGGTGGTAAGATGACTAAGATAGAGTCTCATATGAAATCACTTGAGAAGAATGTTCAAGAGCTATGAGAGAAGATGCGAAGCTGCATTGTAGAATTTCAACATCAGATTGAGACAATTGAAAGGAATTTGAGTGCGAGTTATCAAAGATTGGACAAATAGATTTCTAACATTGAATCTATGTTACATGATTTATGGATGCATCGGTAAAAGGAAGTCCGAGCTAAGAGAAAGTGTCTAGTTCAATCGGAGTTAGTTTGGAGCTCAATTCCGATCAACAATCTCACATTAATCGTGTTGATTGTGTGGAAGTTTTAGAGGAGGCAAATGATGAGCACAATAGATTTAGTATGATGAACATTGTGCTACTATCATTTGAAGGGAGTGATCCTATACATTAGATCACCATAGTTGAACAATACTTTGATGTTCAATGAATTCGAGAGGAAAAGAAAGTTACTCTAACTTTTACTTGTTTAAGAGGCCGAGATATATATTGGTACAAGATGCTTTATAGGAAGTATCCTTAGCCGGATTCAGATAACATGAAACAAAAGCTACTTACTAGATATGGAGGTTTATTTTTTAGTAATCCTTTTGAAAGCCTATTGACTTTGCTGTAAGAATCTACTATAATGTAGTACATGGAAGATTTTGAGGCCTTGACAACTCAAGTTCCAAACATGTTTGAGATGTCATTGCTAGGTTATTATCTTGGAGGATTAAGGGAGGAGATTAGGGTGAGGGTGTAGACATTGAGACCCATCACACTTTCGGAGGCTATGGAATTATCTTTAAGCATTGTACAAGAATTTTCTTGTGGAGTAGTTGTGGTTAGGAAGGGAAATGAGGAAGATCTATTAGGTGGTTGTAATTTGTCACATGCTTTTGTTTATTTCCCTTTTATTCAACCAGTAGTGAAGACTTCTCGATTAAGTGTACCTATTGTTAGTAGTTAGCGATTTCAATCTACGGATGGTAGTGAGCAATTGACTAGTAAGGGAAGTGTAAGTTTGCACAGTCATTGGGTAATGGAAACAATAGATTAGTTGCTCCTAGCAGTGGTGGAATGAACAAGAATGTTGAGGAGTCAAGCCACAATAGCTCTTTTGTTACCCAGCAAAGTAATGCAAATAAAGGACCTTAGCAAATGACTTATCACAAGTACTTGGTCAACCAAAGCAAAGGTTTATGTTTTAAGTGTGATCAGCCATTTAGTGCAAGACATAAGTTTTGTAATAAGACCCTACGGGTATTTTTGATGGAGGATGAAAGTGAAAATCCGAATTAAGATTAGGTAAACATTGAGAAAAATGATGGAAACCATTGTTGTAATTGTTAACTGCAGGTTAACCTAGCTATGGAACTATCTTTATTAGCCTTAAATGGATTTAATGGACCGAAAACTTTGAAATTTAAAGGTGAAGTTCTTAGAACTTACATTTCTATTATTGTTGACAGTGGAGCAAGCCACAATTCTATTTCCCCCGCATTAGTTACTTCTTTAGCATTGGAAGTTGAGAGTACTATGTCATTTTTTGTCAATCTTAGTGATGAGCACAAGGTTTTTGCTCGAGGAGTGTGTAGAAATGTGTTTTTTCTTGTAGATGGATATGAAATCTTGGTTGACTGCTATGTAATGTATATAGGAGGAGTTGACTTAATTTTGGGAGTTGCTTGGCTCCAAACTTTAGAAGAAATCAAAATAGATTGGAGACATATGATGATGAAAATTCCTTATAATGGGAGTGAACGTGTTTTAAAGGGCAACCTAACTTTACATTGGTCAGGAATAACTTTAAAGAAATTACACAAGATACATACTTTGAGTTTGGAGGAGTTTTGAAATTGTATGAATTTTTGTGTTTTTCTACTGTTAAGGAAACTAAATTCATTGTGATTGTTGCTTTATTGCATGAATTTTCTAATGTTTTTGATGAAATTAAAGAGTTACCTCCTTCAAGAATCCAAAACCATAGAATAATTCTCAAAGAAGGGGAGGAGCAAATTAATGTTCGACCTTATAGGTATGCTCAAATTTAGAAAGATGAGATTGAGAAATTGGTTTCTAATATGTTGAAGGCCAGCATTATTAGATCAAGTTCAAGTCCATTTTCAATCCCTATTATTTTGGTCAAGAAGAAAGATAGATCCTAGCAATTTTGTGTGGATTATAGGGTTATGAATGCTACAACCATGCCCGATAAGTATCTAATTCCTATTATTGATGAATTATTGGATGAGTTGTATAGGGCCCTAATGTTCTCTAAGATTGACCTATGTTCAAGATATCATTAAATTCGTGTTTCTTTAGATGATATTCCAAAAAAAGCATATAGAACACATCAAGGACATTATGAGTTTTTAGTCATGCCTTTTAGCTTAACTAATGCACCTGCTACTTTTCAATCAATAATAAATAATGTGTTCCAACCTTATTTATGCAAATTTGTATAAGTTTTCTTTGATGATATTTTAGTTTATAGTTCTTCCTTGGAAGACCATCTTAGACATTTATGATTGGTTCTTGAGTTACTTCAATCACACTACTTCTATGCTAATAAGAAGAAATGTCACTTTGGTAAGTCTTCTAAAATATTTAGGTCATGCAATATCTACACAAGGAGTTAGTATGGATCCTTATAAGGTCTAAGCTATTTTAGATTGGTTGATTCCAAAGTCGTTGAAAGGTTTGTGTGGTTTTCTTGGCTTATCTAGGTATTATTGCAAGTTTATTAAGATTATGGAAAGCTTGCACAACCTCTTACTCAACTATTGAAAAAGAATTCTTTCTCTTAGTCTAATGCTGCTATTGCTGCCTTTTGAATACTATAACAAGCTTTGACTAATGCTCCAATCCTTGCTATGCTCGATTTCTCTCAACCCTTCATAATAGAGTGTGATGCTTTAGGAAATGGTCTTAGGGCTGTTTTAATGCAAAATCAAGGCCCTATAGCTTATTGAAGTGAAGTACTCTCTGATAAGACATTAAGGAAGTCAACTTATGAGAGGGAATTGATGGCTTTGGTCTTAGCTATTAATCATTAGCACCCATATTTGTTAGGTCATCACTTCATGGTTGTTACGAATCAAAAGAGCCTCAAACATCTCTTATCTTAACGGATTACTATTCCCAACTAACAGCATTGGCTAACTAAATTACTCGGTTACGACTTTGATATCCTTTACAAGAGTGGTTCTTTGAATAATGTTGCTAATGCCTTCTCTAGAGAGTTTGAGGAATTTGACTTAGCAGGTATTTTGGGTCCAATTTAGACTGATCTTGATGAAAGCCATAAGGATGTAGCTACTGATGACTTGTTGGCTACCAAAATGTAGTTGTTACATGATGGAAAGGATGCTAGATCAAGTTTCAGTTTGCGCAATAATACTTTATATTATAATGATCGCTTAGTTAATCTATCTCATTCCAAGTAGATGCTTATGTTCTCACATGAATTCCATTCTTCTCTAGTTAGGGGTCATATAGGTTATGTTCGAACATATAGACATTTGGCATCTCATTTGTTTTGTTTTGGTTTGGTATGAAGAAGGATGCTTCTCATTTTGTGGACATTTGTGCTATTTTGCCAACGTCAGAAGGTGCAAAATGTATTGCTAGTTGGTCTACTTCCACACTCCCTATTCCCCAAGCTATATGGGAGGATATCTCTATGGATTTCATCACCAAGCTTCCTAAGTCTAAGGCTTTTGAAGTTATCTTTGTTGTGGTTGATAGGTTTTCAAAATATGCTCATTTTATACTCATTAAACATCCTTATACAGCAAGGTCTATTGATCAAGTCTTTCTGAAAGAAGTTATTCGTCTATATGGTTTCCCCATACTATTGTAAGTGATCATAATCCCCTTTTATGAGTAATTTTTTGCAACAATTGTTTCTACTTCAAGGCACCAAATTACATTTTGGCACGACTTATCATTTGAAAACCAATGGTCAAACAAAAAATCTTAATCATAGTCTTAAGTGTTATCTTTGCTGTTTTATTTTTTACTGTCCCAACACGTAGGCTAATTGGATTTCTTGGGCAAAATACTCCCATAATACTTCATATCATTCATCTGTTGGGATGACACCATTTGAGATTGTGTATGGCCATGCTCCTCCATCTGTACCTTTGTATTTACCAAATGAAGTTGCTAATTTGTCCGTTTGAGCTACTCTTCACTCCCAAAATGATATTTTGTTGAAATTACGTGCTAATCTAGAAAAAGCCCACCTTCGAATGACCGCCAATGCTAATAGCCATCATTAGGATGTGGAATACCAAGTGAGTGATTGGTTTTCTTTAAGTATTCATCCTTCTTATTCTTCCATGATGGAACTCAAATCTATTCCAAAGCTTTAACCACGATTTTTCAAGCCTTTTTAAATTGTGGCTTGAGTGGGTAAAGTCACTTACAAGTTAAGATTACCACATTATTATCATTTACATCTAATTTTCCATGTGTCTCTCCTCAAGCAATCTCATGGTTCCTTTCCTCTTATGCAAGATTTTCCTTCGAATATTTCTAACGATGAAGTTTCTCTTGCTCGTTATCCTTCTCGAGTGTTGGGCCATCGTCATGTAGTTCATGATAATTTTGAAATTCCTCAAGTTCTTGTTCATTGGGAAGGTTACTCTTTTGGTGAGGATTCTTGAGTTGACACCAATGAGATTATGCTCTTTTTTCATATTTTTTCCTTGGGGACAAGGACACTCTTCCAGAGGTGGGTCTTGTAACAACACCTAAAGAACATAAACTCTTATTGAGGGTTTATAAGAGACATAGATAGTGGTATGTGTTGTGTTGATGTGTTGTGTGTTGGTGTTGTTATGCTGTGTTGACGTGTTTGTGTCATATGTGTGGGTGTTGTTGTGCAGTGTATAGTAGTGTAGTGTATGTTGTATAGTTGTGTAGTATGTGTTGTATGTTATTGTGTTGTTGGTGTTGTTTGTTGTGGGTGTTGTGCTTAGTGGTTTTGGGGGTCGTATAGGGATATTTTAGTAATTGTTAGTTAAAGACTTATATGGGGCAAAGATATAAATACTAAGGGATGAGTAATGGAAGTTAGTTATAGAGAGGGAAAGTTATTATAGAAAATAATTGAGAGGAGGTAGGTTGGGGAGATTCTAATCTTGTTTGAGTAGGTTAACCCTAAGATAGAAGTGCTAGATTGTGGCAACCTGCTTCTTTACTATATACAAAGCTGTTCTAGGAAAATTTCTGTTTCTTAGTGCCATACCTTGTTGTTTCACAATTGGACATCATTTTCATGTACAAATTGTAGAAAAGCTTGTTACAAAAATAAATAATGATGAATTCTTATGGTCAGCTACAATACCTAACATGTTAGAGGTCATCCTCTTCTACATTATACCATGAAGATGCTTTTAGTTGCATTGATAGTTTTGTAAAGGAAGTGCCTCCATTAAGGTTTCTTATAGTCAATAATGGCTAAAATGGATGTATCTAGTAAAAACCACACCTACAAATAACTAGAAACACTTCTTTGAGTGAGTCCAAGGATACTCATAAGCAGAAGGATTTCCTTTAGATGAGCTTCTAAACAATAAAAGAATGAAAAGAATTACTTATTTATAAGACAAAGATAGCTAAGAAGTTATTTCTAAAATTTACAAAATATAGATAAATATGACACCACTCATAATGATAATATTGTACAAGAACCAAAGTTACAAGGCTCCTACTATCAAGTCCTATAACGTAGATGGCTTGTAAGAACCTATGATTTAGCTCATCTATCCAAAATAGCTTGTGCCTTTTCTGCAATCCCAAACCCCCATCATCTTCCTCTTCATTGCGATCTATCTCATCAATCTTCCATTTCCTTGATACATTTTGACTATGCTTCCCATTGCATATGATAGAAACTTGAGTCTCTACATCTTTGTCATTATACTTTGAAAATGCATCATTCAAACTGTTTTGATGAGTTACTGACATTTCTCTTGCTCTTCTTTTAGTGAAAGCAAACTGCCAAAGATTTTTCACATTATGCATGCTTATTGGTTTCACAAGGTAGAATGCAACCCCTTTCAGAAGAACATCATGCATGGAATTAACATCATTATCACCAAACATTACTACATCCAAGTAAACAAAATGATCAAACAGCTCCTTTTGAGTAATCAATCAGAAGAAATGATTAAGCAAAGAGAAGAAAGCAAAATCTTCATAGATGAATACTCACCAACAACAATAAAGTGGGAGAATTTTCTCAATTTCATCAGGAAGTCGTCTTCATTCATGTCCAATAAGTAAACATTAGTTAGAACAAGATGAAGATCCTTGCCTTTCTCTCGAATAATGGATAACACCTCAATAGCTCTTACGGCAATCAAAACTAGATGAACATGTAGTTCAATGGAGGAAAAGAATAAATCAATTAAAGTAAGAGAAGAAAGGAATGATCTAAATCGACAGGAAGCTACTCATATCCTCAAGATAAATGTAAGAATAGCCATAAAAATTATCCATAAACGAAGCATGTGCTGGTACGATAATGCAAATAAGGTACCGAAGTTTTACTACGAAATAATCAATAGCATATTGAATATTGAAATAATTAAAGATTTACTTTCCACTAGGGAAGGAAAGATAATCCACCCTTATCTTTTAGAGTTAATAATACACACATGTGGCACACCTAACAAAGAACACATGCCATTGCAAAGTCAAGGACTTAGAGACAATAATTTTTTGTAATTCTTGAAGACATAATTTGAAGGCATAAAAACATTAGCATTGCATTGATAGACATGAGATTGGCAAAAGGTGGTAAAACAAGAGAAAGATCCTTGCAAAAAATCCAGTGATCTTGCCTTTGTATCTAAATAGGCAGAGCATCCTTGATGAGATTGTAAGTGACTCCTACAGCATATCTGCTTAGCTCAACTAAAGAAACCTCTTTCTTATTCCTATAAATGAGATTGCAAGACATGGAAGGAATGTTAAAGATGATGTTTAAACACTGTCACAAAGAGAGATAGAGGATACAAGGCAAAGGGGGGCTAAGACTTTAAACCACTTCCCTGCTCAAGATTTATAGTAGATCACTTGATTCGTTTTTTTTTTTTTTCCTTTTTTTCCTTTTTTTTTCTTTTTAAACTTGGTAAATGACGCTGGTTATGAGGCAAAAGAAGGTAAAACATTACAACCACTTCCCTACTCACCATTTACAGCAAAAACTCGTGCATTTTTCCCCTTTTCTTCATTTGGAAAATAACAATTAGCAATGCATGACCAAATTCAGAGACAAGTTTGTTGCTAATAAATTACTTTGAAACACCCTTGAAAAGAAGCGCTTTATTTAATTAAGAAAATAAAAAAGAAAAACCTAAAGTGAAAAAGAAAGGGAAGAAGAAAAGAATCAATTTTGGGTAAACTAAGCATGACTTATTTGGAAGATGATTCTGATTCATAGAAATGGTTATTATCTTGGCTTATTCTCTTATAGTCTATGGTCTATCCAATTATATCATCAATACTTTTCATAGTAAGAAACTGTGACACAATTAGAAAACTCTGGACCAACAATCCCCATGAACTAATTTAAACTAGGGGGCATGGGATAAAGAATCTATTGATACTATTCTCCACGTGATCCTTGTTTATTGAAGCATAGGCTTTTTACAAAAAAAAAAAAATTCCCATTTCGCATTAGCAAAATGGTTAAATTAGAAATATGAACTCAAACTTGCTTCCATGTTCCCTTAGGTACAATAGGCAAAACTCATCTAATGACAGTGATGGCTCATCTTCATTTTTATATGTCCTAATAACCATTATTTAGTTCTCCATAGTGATTATCAAGATGCAAAATAGTTAGAAATGGAACCATTGCTAGTTTAGCATCAGTAAGATCAACATTCTACAAAATATCCAAAGGAAATTTCCTTTGATTCAACATAAAGCCATTTGAAGTTCCTAGGAAGAACCTAATTTCATTGAGATCTTCGTTGTGAAAGCCTTACCAGTGGACTGTTTCACTATTGTTATAGCAGATAAACTATCTTCAATAATAAGGACATCATCTACGTACACGAGAATAGCAAGAAACCCATCTTGATTACCTCATGTAAACAAACAGTAATCATTTTTAGATTGAATAAAACTCAACTCCTTATTCCATTACTTGGAAGCTTGTTTAAGACCTTACGAAAATCTTACTAGTTTGCACACTTGTCATGGGGCTGCCATAAGATACCCTTCAGGTGGCACCATAAATATTTCCTCATCAATGTAGCGATGTAAAAATCACATCAAGTTGGTGAACATGTCAATGAAAAACTAATGCAACTGCTAAAAGAATAAGTATTGTAGTCAGTCTAGCAATAGGCGAGAAAGTGTAAGCGTAATTGATTACCCCTATCTAATTATACCCTTTGCCACCAAGCATACCTTAACATGTTCAATTGATCCATTAGATTTGTATGTAATTTTATAAATCCATTTACAACCGATAGATAATCATATTCCTTGGTGGCAAAGTATTCAAATCCCCAGTGAGATTTAACTCTAATGCAAC
This sequence comes from Laguncularia racemosa, assembly GCA_037954665.1. Classification (NCBI taxonomy): domain Eukaryota; kingdom Viridiplantae; phylum Streptophyta; class Magnoliopsida; order Myrtales; family Combretaceae; genus Laguncularia; species Laguncularia racemosa. Next base: position 4,422,082 of record JBBMOL010000016.1, read on the forward strand.
TTTTTATCCATTGCTACGATCCACCATGGATCCTTCTTGGCTTCATGATAATTTTAAGGCTCACAAATTGCAAACAGGTAATTTCTGTTGATTCCTAACATGATATGCAGCAACCACTTCTTCTTGTTCATCCAACATTTTACTCATTTGCTTCTATTTTTCATCTTGACAAATCAGATAATATGCTTTACTAACAGTAGGCAAGTGATCTATAGACAAAATATGACTCCTTTTGTTCTCGTAAGTGCCACTTAAACCCATACAAAACTAGATTAAAATGTTTCTATTTTCAATTTCTAGAAATTTCACTTTTAAATAACATACACAATGCTCATATACGCTACAAAAACATTCAAGAATCTCACATAACTTCTTGAGTTGTAATACTTGAATTTTCTCACTTCATATTCAAAATATCATGCTACAATTGATATACCAGTGGTCTATTTGTCAAACCAAACCTCTCACAAATGTCTTCCCACAATTCCTTGATCGATTTCGCATACACAAATGCTTTGAATAAATCTTTTGTCATTGAATTTTAATAGCCAATATCTAATCATATAATCGCACCTTATCCATCATTGCAAATTAGTTACATTATTCTCTAGTTTAGTACAACTACCATCAATGAACCCTAGCTTTTAGGGTAACACTCTTAAATATAACACTTTTTAAAAATATTCTGTAAATATTGTATCCAAAAAAATTATTCTAAAAACATATACGAAAAAAAAAAATTATATTGGAAGCGTGGGTGGTGTCTGCGCCTTTAGTTTAAATTTCTTTTTTTTTTTTAAGAAGGTGCAGACGCCACATGCGCCTTCAATGCAAAAAATAATAATAATAATACAATGAAGGCGTAGGTAGCATCCAAACCGTTAGTGTAATTTTTTTTTTTTTTTTTTTGAAGACATGGATGCTACCCGTCTGTTCAGCAAAAAAAAAAAAAAAAAATACATTAAAGGCAAGGGTAGCATCTGTGCCTTCAATACAAATCTACTGAAGGCATAGACGCAGTCAATGCCTTCGATACAAATTTATGAAAGCGCAGACCGGGTCTGAGCTTTCAAAACCTATTTTTGGAATAATTATTTCAAATATAATATTTACAGAATATTTTTAAAAAAAAGTACTATATTTAATAGTGTTACCCCTAGCTTTTGCTCCTAATGCAAATTTAATAGATTGACTTCATCCAAGGAAATTTGATCCACTAAACACCATTTCTACTTTAGGATTATTAGATCTAAAGAGATAGAGTAGATCAGTTTTACTAGAATCAGAATTCATAAATATAAGATCAAACATTTCTACTCAATGATAAAAAATTCCAATTAAAGAACACAAACAGTTGGAAACAAATTAAAGGGATAAAGGCATTACTAGTGCTTTTACTATCAATTTTAAGCAATTAAATATCTAAATATTCATCTGTGGCAATTTAGTGTCTATACTTTTAAATATAGATCGTTTTTAAATATGGATCATTTAAGTATCGCCATTACAAAACAAACATTAATTTTATTGACATAGATAGGGATGCAACAAAGGTGAATTCAAGACAGGTTTTATAAAACCCTAACCCATTCTTATAGGTAGCGTTTTTCAAAACCTTAAAGTTTTTACTTTTATTACTAAAACCTAACCCTATATAGTCATAAACCCTATATAGGCAAATTGGGTTTTTATAAAGTTCATACGAGAGAAGGTAAAAGTAGAGTACAATGTAGTTAAGTAGGGTTAATATCATATTTACTAACTTGTACAAATAAAATTTGAAAATTAGATTTGTTGTATAATATAGAATTAGTATAGAGTTTGCATGTTATGTAAGTTAATGACAAATATTATTAATATATTATTTTTTATCAAAATCAAATTTCCTATCAAGTTTTTTAAAAGTCCATAAACCCAACCCTAAATCTTATAGAGTTTTAAATCATGTCTCAAAACCTAATAAAAACTTTATAGAATATTACCTTATATGGTTTTTATCGAGTTAAGTACCCTATTATGACCTGCTAAGTTGCGTATCTAAATGTAAACCAATTAAAATCTTATAGGGTTTTTATCAAGCCGAGTACCCTATTACGACCCGTTCAATTGCATCCCTAGAGTAAACTAATCAAAGGGCTCCAAATCAACTAATGATGGAAACACTCAAATGACTTATCTTTGAAAGTATAGGTATTAAATTATCACAAATGAAAATTTAAATACTTAATTGCCCAAAATCAAAAGTACAAGTACTTCCCATACCTTTATCCCAAATTAAATGAACACATATAATACTACTCTGATACCATGTAGAAAAGTAAAATAAGAAATTAATTCAATAGCAATGGAAAAAAATTTATATATCATGAAGATCAAGAAGTGCCAAACAAGAGAGGGAGAAACAGAGTGATGTTGAGAAATTGTCAACTTTATTCTATGTTCTCTTATTTCCAACTGACTATAATAGTGTATGTAAATACTCTCTTCATTCCCATCGTACATGACTCTCATGTGACAACATAAATAAGGACTAAGTCTACGTTTAAAATTTAACAATAGCAACGCCTAGCAATGATGATGACAGGGCCATGTGTTTTGCTCTCCTCAAGGGACTGTTTCGTAGCTTGTGGAACAAATACATATGAAATATGCGAAAAATCTTTTGGTAGTTCACTTACGCTGATAAAAGATATTGAAAAATGATAATTACCCATCAAAAAAGATTGAATTTAATTATCACCTGATTATCATAGAAAATGTTGAATTTGGATTCCTCGCAGGGAGAGAAATACGAAGCAACAGCCATTTTCTTTGCAGAGAAACAGGATCACCAGTATCTGGAGTGTAAATAGTGGTATGCTTAACCAAATTTGACAATTATAAACTTCTTCTAGTGTCATGTACTTCCCTTCTGCTACATTGCAACAAACAACAGCATTATCCATAAATGTGCACAAAGTTGCACTCCAACTTGCATTCTTACCGAATACCACCCTTTTGTTGAATTTTCAGCATTCATTGTGCATCAGTGATAAACAAACAAATATCACAGCCCATAAGATATTTGTTTCCTGACCATCTGCCATCAACTGGAACCTTGTATGCAGTTCACGATTGTAAAGGCCATTATAATGCATTCTGAAAGTAGCAATTGAATCGGTGATAGTCAAATCAAGGAATTGCTGAGTGCTTTCTTGATGTCCTTCACAATGACACATTGTTTGGACTCACAAACCTCATTTCTCCTTTAACTTCCTTGATAAGAAGAATTCAGAAAGTTTGAAATCCGTACGAATTTACCCTTGTCATCCAGTTGCACTATGTCCAGGTACCTTGTGCACATTGTTTGCTCTCATCAAGCTTCTAACCATCTCAACTTCATCCCATCTCCCAGATTCAGCATACAAGTTAGATAACAGGACATAATTACCAGAATTCCTAGGCTCAAGCATCATGAGTTCTTTGATTGCTAGTTCTGCAAGTTCCACATCACCATGAGTTCGGCAAGCACTGAGCACCGAACCCCATAATGCAGCACTTGGTTTAATTTTCATATTTTTTACCAGGTCAAAAGCCTCTCTCACACATCCTTTACGGCCCAAAAGATCAACCATACATCCATAATGTTCAAGCTTTGGCTCTGTCTGGTAATTAGCAATCATAGAAGCAAACACTTCTCTTGCTTTATCGACCAAACCTGCATGGCTACAACACGTAAGAACACCGACAAATGTAGCATCATTAGGAGTGATCTCTTCCGTCATCATCTCCTCAAACAATTTGACCCCAAGGCGATCGTTTCCATTATATGCCATGCCCGTGATCATCGCATTCCACGAAACCACATTTCTCGATCGCATCCCCTCAAACTTCCGCCAGGAAGCTTCCATATCACCGCACTTGCAATAAAAACAAACCATCGCATTTTCCACCGAGACAAAATCCTTATCAAGCCTATGTGCCTTTGCATACGAGCAAATCCATTGCCCAACATCAATAGCCCCCAACCGAGAACAAACAGGCAACATACTAACAACAGTAGTTTCGTCCAACTCAGACCCTTGCCGCAACATTTCACTGAAAAATCCCAAAGCATCACTATCCCTCCCGCACTGTCCTAAACATGAAATCACCGTATTCCACGAAACAACATTCCTATCTTTCATCTGCAAGAAAAGATCCAAACCTGCATCAACATTACCAGCTCTACAAAACCCACGAACCATCAAGTTCCAAGCAATCAAATCTCTCTTGGAAATTTCATCAAATACCTTCTTCGCTTCCATCATCCTTTTAAACCCAGCATAAAACTCCACCAACCCAATACCTACCGCATCAAAACACTCAAACCCATTAACAATAATCTCCCCATGAATGCATTCACCAACCCAAACATCCTCAAGACTCGAACAGCTCTTAAGCAGAGGAGCAAAAGTGTACTCATCAGCCCAAATGCCACGTTTACGCATAGCGGTGTAAAAGAGGAGGGATCTCTCGTAAGGGCCGAACAGAGAATACCCCTTAATGATGGAATTAAAGAGGAGAATGTTGGGGTGGCGGGTTTGGTTGAAAATGCGGTGAGCGTAAGGCATCTTGTTGAAAGAAGCGCAAACGGAGACAAAGTGAGAGAGGACTTGGTTGGACTGGTGGAGACCGTGACGGAGGAAGTAGGCGTGAATTTGAGTGAGTTGGCTTCGGGTTTTGGAGCCGTGAAGGAGTCGCAGGATGGTTCGCTCTGCCTCCCGACACCGGCTGCTGATTCGAACCATTGTCGGAGGCTAAAACACTCGGCGTATTCACAGGTGTCGTGCCGTTACGACGGTGGAACCGAGCACAAGCCGAGGGCTTGGAAATGCAGGACCTCCGGTTCATTCAAATTTCAAGCCGTGGTGGTGGTGGAAAACAAGTACAGGAGAGGGGGTATGAAAAGAAGACCCGCCTGGTTTGGATGAGGGAGCAATTTAAGAGAGAAAGAGTTACATATAAGATGTTTAAATGTGTCTTTAAGGTAGCATTTGGTTGGCATTGAAATTCGACACTTGACTGGACAAAATTTTTTATCCCTCGTTTGGTTGCCACACATGAAGGAAGTACTAGACTAAACATCAATTACGTACTGGACAAAATCAGAAATTTTAGTACCACATGTAATTCGATACTAAAAATGTGGTACTGGACTAAATGTAATTTTTTTGAAATTTCAAATTTGCCCTTCATACTTACCTTGAATCCCTGCTGCACAGACGCCCCTTTCGTTCGCAGCAACCGTTTGGTTTTTCCTCCAGCGCCGCACGAGCTTCAACCGGTCGTGTTTTCCCCCGCTCCTTCACTGCCGCCCACCGTGGAATCGGCCGCAAGTTCACCCATCGCCATTGTGAAGCCCGAAGTCGCCATCAGGTACGTATGGTTCCATTTCTTCTCACATTGTTGCTTCCTTTTGAATGTTCCTCGCATGCTTGTTCGTTGTGTCCGTCAACAAATCCCCCAGTGCTCGCATGTTGTTCAAGATTTGCCGCTCGCTATCCATTGGGGGGTGGGGGAAGCTTAAACATTGTTTTTGGGTTCGAATGCATGGTGCGCTTTAGGGGGTTTTTTGGTTTTAGGGTTCGAATGCATGCTCTATAATGGAGAAGAGTTGGTTAGGGTTCGATTGCATGGTTCGCTTTAGGGGGTTTATTGGTTAGGGTTCGAATGCATGCTCAGTACACGGTTAAAGGCACGGCCGTGCGTTAAACTTGGAAAATCCACAGAAGCACACAGGGTTAAGTACATGGTTGAAGGCACAGCCGTGTGTTAAGGTTGGAAAATCCACAAAAGCACACACGGTTGAGTACACGGTTGAAGGCACGAGCGTGTATTAATCTTGGAAAATCCACAGAAGCACACACGGTTGAAGGCACGGCCATGTGTTAAGCTTGAAAAATCCACAGAAACACACACGATTGAAGGCACGGCCGTGTCAAGCACACACAGTTGAGTACATGGTTGAAGGCACGGCCGTGTGTATGCCGTGTGTCGAGACCGTGTGCTTGAAAAAAGTCAGGAGAATTAGCCATCAACTCATCTTCACTAGAAGTATTACCCATTCACAACTCACAAGTGAAGTCGGACGAAGCGGAAGCGCATAATGAAGTTACAAGGGGGGAGTTGGAAGCAATCGGGTCCAACTTAATGTGTAGACAACCAGTTCCTTTATTGGATATTTGTGTATGAGAGCTTCTTAGGGAAGAACAACGGCTCCTTACACAAGTTGTCTTATTGCCTACTCCCTAGTTGAATTTAGATTATGTAGCATATCATTTTGTCCATTATGTTTTGTATTATGAAAATAATCTTCGAATCCCCAACGTTACACTTATGGGTCTTTCCTTTAATATGTCATATAGATCATGGATCATCGTGGATTTCTGATTTGTCTTCTTGGATGGAGAGTCTATATCAATATGCTTACAATGGCGGCAGCTAGTTTCTATTATATAAACTTTGTTTTGAATAGGAGAGTAGAGAGGGGTGTATTGAATGAGCGAGCAATAGCTAGATATGAAACACGTCGAGAGGTGATTGATTCACTCATTAATGGGAGTGATACAAATTGTTTATGGGAGTTAAGGATGTGTAAGAATAGTTTTGCACATCTTTGTGAACTCATTAGGGTACGAGGGGGAATGCATTGTAATGGAAGAGCAACAGTTGAAGAACAAGTTGCGATTTTTCTTAACATCCTTGCACATCATACAAAAAATAGGAGTATTCAAGTCAGATTTCGTAGATCAGGTGAGACTGTTAGTAGAAATTGCCATCAAGTGTTAGCAACTGTGTTAAGGTTACAAGATATTTTACTTGCAAAACCCAATCCAGTACAAGAAGATTGCATTAATGAACGGTGGAAATGGTTTAAGGTAATACAAAAAATCTTTTAGATACCGTCAGCTAATCGACGACGGTCATGATTACTTATATTACAATACAATTTTTTTTTGTTTCTTTGGGAACATTTTAGGGTTGCCTTGGAGCATTAGATGGTGCATACATTGTAGTTACGACACCAGTTGCAGATAGACCTAGGTATCGAACAAGGAAAGGGCATCTTGCAACGAATGTCATGGGTGTATGTGATCGTGACATGAAATTTATCTACATATTGGCTAGCTGGGAAGGGTCTGCATCAGATTCTAGAGTATTACGTGATGCAGTCATTCGATCTAATGGATTGAGAGTTGCACCTGGTGAGCATTTTAAAAAAGAAAATTGTTTTCATTTTATCTATCCAGTTGAAATTTTTCATGTAAATTTATGTGGTTACATTTTGTTGTAGGTTCATATTATCTAGTGGATGGTGGATATTCCAATGCACTAGGATTCTTTTCCCCTTTTAGAGGGAGGCGTTATCACATTCAAGAGTGGGCCACAAGTCAACGTAGGCCTCAAAATTGTGAGGAATTATTTAACTATAGACATGCAAGGGCAAGAAATGTTGTTGAGAGATGTTTTGGAATTTTGAAAGGATGGGGTATTCTAAGGAGTCCATCATTTTATCCTATCAAAATATAATGTCGAATGATTCTAGCTTGTTGTCTATTACACAACTTCATTCGAATGTACATGCCCCTGGACCCATTGGAGCACGCAGTAATTGAAGGAGATGAAGTTCCAATTGAAGAAAATGGAATTGATGCAATTGAAACAGTAGAACCTACTGAGGCATGGACTGAGATAAGGAATACCTTAACACAAGAGATGTACAATGAATGGAGGGCCCGTCATAGGAACTAGAATATTACTAATTGTTGTACTTTCTTTGATTATGTATCTTGGATCAGTGTCAGTATTGATTTTTCGTTAATTTTATATTATTGAAATCATTTGGTTGTCGAATTTTCAATTTTATGTTGTAATGTAAATTGAAATATTCTATCCACTGTTTGTATGCATGAATTACATTTTATTTGTTTGGTTTTTGCCTTACACTATGGATTCGTTTACAATCATGGATAGTAGAGATAAAAAAACTAGACGTTCTTGGAGCCAAGTTGAAGAAGATACGTTATTGATGATGCTGGAGGAGTTAGTCGTTGAAGAATACAAAGGAGAAAATGGCAGTTTTAAGAATGGGGCTCATGAAGAAGCTTTAAAAAGGATGAAAAGCGACATTCCAGAAATCAATCTCAATGTCAGGCAAATTGTTAACAAAATGAAGAGGTGGTCAATGAAACTGGCAGAGGTTGTTGACATGATAAATACTAGTGGTTTTGGGTGGGATGATGCCAAAAAATGTGTTATTGTTGATAATGATGCAGTCCTTGCTGAATACATAGAGGTAAAATCAACATTATGTTTATTTTGAAATAAGCTCATTTTTTAAACGTTAATTCTTTATTGTTATAATAACTATTTCTATTGTTTTGTAGAAACATCCAAAGGTTGCTAATCATGCTAGCAAGGAATTTAAAAAGTTTGAAAAACTTCAAGAGATATTTGGAAAGGATAGAGCAACTGGCAAAAGAGCTGAGACACTAGCAGATGTGATACAGGACTTGCAAAATGAGGGTAAGGATACTTTTGATGAAGACATAGAGTCAGAACAAGTGCCACAGTCTACTGAAGCCTCAAGCTATGCCTCACGTGATCCATCTGTGCGACCGACTCGCAAGCGTCCAATGGCAGAATATGCTGCAGAATTTATATCTATGTTTCAAAAGAGCATTAGTGATGTTAGGAGTGATTTTGCTTTACTTGCAGGAAAAATTGCTAATCCTCCTAGGGACGATATTGTTGCAGAGTTGAAAACGTTAGGATTGTCGGAAAATGAAGAGTTGGATGTTCTTATGCAAATGGCGACAAATCCACAGTATGAGAAGTTTTTTTGGAGGCTCCAAGGAGAACAACACCTAGCATTTGTTAGGCGAATTATTGATTGATGTAAGGAATGTTTGTAGTATTTATGTAATTGAGACTTCTTTCATTGGCTTTGTATTATCGAACCTCTCTACCCTGGTTTAGTATTTTGTATGGTTAAACCGATTTTCATATTTTGTAGAAGTTGTAACCTCATGTATCTCCTGCAACAGAGTTGGCAGGTTTTCTATCAGATGTAGTTGGCAGGTCATAATCATAGAAACTACTTTGACTATTGAAACGTATGATTATTATCTTATCTATGTCATTTATGCCTTATCCTTATGAAATATAAAAGTGATTGATGTTCTAATCTAATCGATCTAATTTGTGGATGGATTTTGTAATTTTCAGGTCTTTCAATGACTTGTTTAAAGTGGTTGATAAATATGTGGATGTTTAAGTGACATATTCAAAATCATAAATAATGTATTATTTAATTAAATATAACATAACTCTTTTTCCTATAATATTTAATATTATATATTAAATCTTCAAATCATTTTTTCTTATAATAATATCAAATATATATAAATAACTATGATATAAATAAAAAGGGCAAAATTATCAATTTTACTCTGTCCAGTCCAGTACTTTATAATTTCAAACACTGGACAGCACAAAAGCCTTCTCTAGGGCAAAACTGTCAAATTTACTATGTTCAGTCCAGTACTTTGCAATCCAAACACTGGATAGCACAAAAATCCTTGTCTAGTACTGAACAAACCAAACGTGGTATAAAAATATTTTTTATCTAGTCATTCTTTTTTAGTATTATACAGTACTCTTGTTCTGTCCAGTACCAGTAATCAAACGGTATCTAAAATGAAAAATATGCACGAGACAGTACTCCCCTTTTTACTTACTTTAATTGAGGAGTTCGAATAATAAAGTAGCTTAGGCCATTGGTTTTATATTCTTTTAAGGACATATCATCCAAATGTGGCTATTCCTATTATACACTGTTTCGATGTATGAGATATTTACCTCAGTTCTCGGTTTTGCAATAGGACAATAACTTTTGGTTTCCAGGCGTCCTCTTTCATTTCACACTGAGTGAGATTTTAAACTCCGCTATGAATGTTGACTGTCGCAGCGCACATTACCTCTAGTCCTCCTCTACCTCCAGCATAGCGCTTAGTCAAATTCAACGGTAGAGAATAATTACTGAAATCATTCTCATTGCCAGCAATTTTGAATCTCTTCCCTTCCCTTAGCATTAATTCTCATTAATATGCCAATACTAATGAACTCTTTAGAAGAGTAAGAATTAAGTGGATTTAAACCGGAGGAATTAACGAGGTCTCGCTATAAATAAAGTAGGCTGGACAAAATTATACAACCTATAATCTTAAATTTTTTTTTTTTCGAAATTAGAAACTGAAACATATCTGCTATCTTGAATGCTCTTTATCTCTTACTCCTCCTTAATAAAGACCTTATGCACTCCAAAGACGTTAACAAATTTGTTCCAAACTAGGTGCTCAAACTTCATCATCTTTTCAATTGTTAATCTTATGGGTGTAAATTAGCAAAATTATGCATGAATTGCTCAAATTAAGTTTAATATCTATTCAATATTATCGAGTTAAGCTTAAACTTGAACCACTTGAATAGTTTATTAGGCTGAGCTTAGCTCAACTAACCCTCAAGCTTGATCAAGTTTAAATTGAGCTTTAATACTAGCCAAGTTTAATTCAAGTTCAAATATTAAGATCATTTCAATTGTATAAAATGATTTTTAGATAAATCAAGTTTAAAAAAACTTAATCTAGTCAAGTTGGATTTCAAATTACACAAATAGTTTATTAAGTTAAACTCGAGTTTTACAAAATTTGTTGACTAACTTCTAAACCTAATTAGAAAGGTAAATATTATTGCTAATTGGGTAGCAAAACACTAGAATTGGGATGTGTCTTATGAATTAGTGGACAATGGTTTAAGATCAGCCTCATGAAAACCTTGTATTCTTTGAGTGGGTTTTACCATGTGGAAATGCTTTTGAATAGAACTTTAGCTCTAGCTGGTCATGACCAAGAAACCACCAATTTTGCCTAGTGGGCTAAAAATCCACAATTTATCAATTTATCCAATAAACTATTAGAGGCTCATGCAACCCATGTTGGATTAATTGCATTATGACCTGAAGCAATAATTCTATTTGAAGTGGCTTGTTTTGCATCAGAGAAGCCCATGTATAAATGAGGATTATTTTTACTTCCTCATCTAACTACTCTAGGTTAGGGAGTAGGGCTTTGTGGGGAAGTTATAGGCACCTTTCTACACTTTGTATTAGGACTACTTCATTTAATTTCCTCAATAGTGTTAGGCTTTGGCAATATTTATCATGTACTTCTAAGCCCCATCCCCTCTCCTAAAGCTACTCTTCAATGATTGTAATAGGCCAATAGTCTTAATTATAATCGCTTTAATAAATGAATTCAATCACAAAAACATATCATTTATTTTGATCCACTCTAAACCCTAACTTTCTTATAATAATGTATTGATTAACAATTTGTTTATGCTTTGCACTACAAGAATTCTCAATTAAACTAGTTACTCCCCCAAGTTGATTAATTAATAACCTTTGATGGAATAGTGGAAACCTTTTCCTCACTATCGCCCTATAAGATTTCGTTAAATTCATAATCCCTAAATAAATATTTAAATCTTTGTGTAGAAAATTTAAGTTTTCCTATTTCTAGGTAAAACATGCAATCTTTCTATTCATGAAGATCTATCTTATCAGATGAGACCTATCTCTATCTAACAAGAATCAGACATACAATTAATTTGCGTACATAAATTAATCACACAGTAATTAAAATACATGAATAAATACAAAGGCGTAAACTTTTCATTAATCAATAAACAATTTAATCACATGGTTTAGAGTTCTACAAGATACAGGGCATATAAATCTATTCCTCTATGAAATTTATAGTAATCACAAAAACTCTAAAGGAATAACAAGAAATCATAATGAAAAGTATAAACCCTTATAGACATTTTTATGATTTCCGATGATGTTCCAGTGATTCCTCTCTTCAGATTCGTAATTTTTCTCTCTTAGGGTTTTTAGAGTGGTTACGAGAAATAAAAAATCTAGATCCCTAAATTTTGTAATAAAGCAAGTATTTATAATATAAGAAATAAGGTAACATGCATGGCTTAGTGCACGCCTGTGCTCAAGGCTATGTACTTTGGAAAAAAAGTGAAATTTTGGCATTCATGGTTCTGCACAGCCTCCTACACGACCGTGCTCAAGGTTGTGCACTCTGTAATTCCTTCATTTTCTTCTCTAGGCAAATTTCTTCCTTCAGCACCACTCTTTACACAACTTGTGCAACGGCCATGGCACACTTTCACGATGCATTATGATCACTTTTTGCCATCTACCATTAGTGTCAGCATGGCCATGTTGAAGGTTATGTATACATGTAAATCACCATTTCTTGTATTTTGCTAAATTTCTCCTTGTTTTTGCTCAAACCTTCTTTAAATCCTTAAATTGCACTCTTTAAACTTCGAATTCAAATATTAAGCACTTAAGTATCTTTTTCTTGATAAAATCACACAAAATTCATAAAAAACCATATTCAATAAAAACTAGAAATAAGGTTCTTTCAACATTTCTCATAGAACAAATAATAACGGAACAATATTTAATAAACATATAGAATCTAAAAATTCTATTGCTAGTATTGCTTTTATAGACGAAATTACAATATGACAAATTCCTAATAGGAGAAATATAGTAAAACTAAATGTGCTATTTACAAAATTTAATAACTAAACAATTATAACTTTACAAATTCGTTTGATAGATATATTATATAACATGCTAATAGAGATAATTTTAAAGCAAGATATAATACTTATTGTTAGTAAAAACTTATTACCTAGCTTTTATAATCTTAATCATTAACAGAAATGTATATATATATATATACATATATATATGATATGGATAAGTATCTAATTAAGCCACCAATAAAGAGTGGATTCAATCATATTTTTAAGGGTCATTAAATACTAATACAAAAAATAATTGAAAGATAATTAAATTAAATATTCTAATACACTAAAGTTAGATAATAACATGAATATAAATAATTTGATAAATGCCTATGCATTGGAATACATAAGCAGTAAGATCCACTTTGATACCTTTATTATTATTTTTTATTTTACCCCCATTTTCCCTTTTTATTCTTATTTTTATCCCCCACCAAATTAGTTTTCGACTAAAGTAATAGTATATTAACTAACGGTGGAAACTCCATTTACATTGCAAATCACATGTAACACCAAATAAAACCCATTGCACATTTTGTTCTTATCCTTAAAGAACCTTAATTTCCTTGTTTCTAACTAAGTAGTCACCTTCTCTCTCTCTTGCTCTCTATTTTAATTCTTAGAAGTCCCCTGAATCTAGCAAAAAATCTACCCTAAGTACCATGCAATCTCACTCAAGATCTAATCAATCTCTCTCTCCCTTTCTATGCCTTGTTGCAATCTCTCTCTCCTCTCTCTTACATCTTCCTATTTTCCTCAAGAAAAAAAATACAAAAAGGAGAAATGAAATGAAAATATTTGTTTCATCCCCAAAAACTTCATCGGCTACTATGTTACGTCTTCCTCTTCTCTCTTTCCCCTCTTCCTCTTCTCTAAATTCTTTTCCTTTTCTTCTTGACCAACTACCCCTATTTTTGAAAAAGGAGATAAAGCACTCTAATTTCTATTCAAGTAAACGACAATAGCACCGCCTTTCCTCACACAAATTTCTTCATCCTCTTCACATCACCGATCAGCTACTCTAGCAGGTCATCAAGTTTTGGTTTCATTCTTGGCTTTAGTCTCCTACGACCCCAGTCATAACGAAGGTGATGAACTCACATCTCTTGATCCTAATTTAACTGTTATTCATTTCCTGCTTTAATTTCTATTGCAACTCTATTTCCATGCCTTCTATTCAAACTCCAGCGAGATGGCAAAGGAACAGTTGAAGTTGGCTTGGGAAGAGAGTGACCAAAGCTCGTTTTGCAAGCTTTGTTAACTAATCCTTCCGTCCATTTTCTTTCTATCATGAGCATCATCATGAATGTCAATGCTTGGTCACTTTCTTCGTTCTCCATTCTGATTTTCGCTTTTCAATGAGTCGCCAACTACTAAGTTAACTCTATTTGCCTCTTGTGAAACTCATTCCTTCACATTGTAGTATTGAAAGCTTTACTCTCCTAACATTAAGTGAAACAAATTATATAATAATAAACAATTAAACTGTACCAAGTATTATCTATTTGTTTATCTAAAAATATACTAAATAGAATATGATGACAATATTATAATAAAAAATACACTAAACAGAATATGATGGCAATATTATAATAATCTTTCTTAGGTTTGTTTGTTTTAGACATCTCACTGGGTCAAATCATCAATATTAATAACCTAAGTGATTTAAAAAGTTAATTGGTAAATTACTACTTAAATATAACCAAAGGTAAATTTTACTTAAATTATTTAATGTATGCATCTTTATATATATATATATTATGATAAAATGAATCAGTTAATAAAAAAAAATGAAATACACTTAGTAACCTATATATTTACATTCTTATACCTACATTTGTCAAAAAGAAAATAATAATAAACATCAAATGAATATAAAATAAATATACTAATATATATATAATAAATATATATATAATAAAATCGCTTGATAATGTGTGTGAAATATGGTTATTCTATTATAATTATAAGATCATGAAGCACTAATTCAAAATGAAGAACTTATAACTGAAATACTAAATTGGGTATAATTAAGAAATAGATAAACATTGGGTATAATTAAGAAATAGATAAACCTTACTTAGTACTTTAGTTAATTTGAGGCATTATTTAGATTTAAGATATTTATTTTATCATTAGGTAAAGCGATCACACATTGAAATTACTTGACGACTATTATGATTAATGACTGCAATAAATGGGTGAGTGAAAAACTCTGCGATATGCTATAATATTGTGTTTAATTGTGATATGTCATGTTTGTATATATTTTCTTGCTTGGCTGCTGTTGTAGTTGTTGTGGTTGCTATTGTTTTAGAGTTAGAAGTAGTGTAAAATGTGTTGGGAATGAAGTTGTATGAAGAGATTAGAAGTTGGACAATATAGATAAATATCGTCTTAAGAGTACAAAAATACTATCCTAACAGTATAAGGAATAGAAAGGTCTAAGAATTTGGATATCATTGTCTTGATGGTGGCACTTAGCATCGTCCTACTAGTATTGTCACTACCGGCTTGACATCATGAATGTAACTTTATTTCCTTAAACTAAATTAATAAATACAAACTCGACCTTTTCGCCATATAAGTTAGTATATATATATACATATTTTGGAATAAACTATAATATTATAAACATGTATGGAAATCTATTTATGAACATGTATACATGCTTGAACAAGACTATTTTCACCTTATATGTATACTTACGTTTATAAATATAATTATATAAAGTCACAAGTATAAATTTCCATCTTTTCAAACTAATAAATATTTTCTTTCGCTCCTTGCATATTTGTAAGAGAATATGTTTTGCAAACTTATTCCTTTTAGCTAGATTAAGGTACAAATCAATCTTTTACATATAATTATATATTTATATATTTATACTAGGGAAAATAGAGGTAAACTTATAACTTGGCAAACATAGGCATATGTTTGGCAAGCTATTCTTCTTGTGTAAACCTATGGACACCTATTCGTATAAATTTATATATGCCTATGTTTGAGAATTTGAAGTACAAGTGAGCTAAGCTATTTCCATACCTACCCTATTCCGTATATAAATGAGATTAGATGTTATTTATATATGTAAGTATGAATGAAGACTTGCTTGGGCATTTGATACTGCGAAGGTAAAATGGCTTAGTGGATAGTAGATTAAAGGAATGATGGGTCTAGGGCATGGTTGTTGGAGAACACTTGAAATAGTGCAATGTCAGTTGCTTTATTGTGATTATGGTGAATGGTTGATGGTTGATCTGGTCTTCCTTACTTATCCATGATGTGAAATGCTTAATTCTTCCTATTGTGATGAATATAAATATAGAGTGTAAATTGTTTTACTTGTGGGATTGGCTTGGTTTCTTTGTGCTTACCCTTGGAGTTATGTTTCTTAAATGCTTTAATAGTTTACTGTCTTGAATGTGGATTGGCTTGTAACTATATATTGTTTGGTCACCTCGAACCAACTAATCAAAGAATTGGACTTAACTAAAATTGGACATGCATTGTACAATACATTATATTATGTTGAAGGTCATCACTATTACAAGACACATCAGAAATAATCAAGAGGAATACTATTCTACCTTTGGCAAACTAAGTGACTTAAGGGTTATCGCGCTTTTGATGATTTCGAATCTTGTCCATTCTTAAGGGTGTGTGTGCTCGATGTGCTGATTGACACTTAGAGCTTAAGGAATTTGATTTAAAGATAATTTCCAATAAAGAGATAAGATGGAAATAAATGGAATGGGATACCTAGGTACTAATAGTTATGAGAATCCCCAAGCCAAGCTCAATGGGGGCGTTAAATCCTAAACTTTATGTTGGTTACTGGAAGATCATGTGCGATGACTGCATTTCATATGGTTGTTCATGCATAGCATATGAAACTTGTTTGGAATTGCTTATGCGTGTATAATATTGAGAGTATTGCACTCCCATCTTATTAAGTCTCGGTGTGCTCACCTCTCAATAGACTATTTTGCAAGAAAATTTTATAATCTTAAGATGGGATAAGAGATGATGTGATAAGAACTACTAGAATCAAGAGTAATATAGTAAAATGTGTATTAATAGATTATTTAGATGGAATTTTATTCTTAGGAACTCAATGTAGAAATAGAACTTATAAAACTTAGATGTGTTTTTCCATTTTTCCATTTTGGTAGGAAATTCTGATTCCCTGCGATCTTGGTCGATCGTAGAACATGAGAATCCATAGTTAATTTCTTATTATATGATTATAAGTAATATAATTAGTTGTAATTGATTAAATATTTAATTAGAGTCTTGAGATCTTTAACTCACAAAGTGGTTATCATGTAATTGATGCACACGTGACATGATAGCTTTTAGTTGAAACTTCCAAGCCCTCCTATAGGGCGTGACACTCCTAGTCTCCTAAAACATAAGAGGGACTGTGGTAAACCCAATAAGGGCACTCTTGATGAAGGATGAGTTCAGAACAATTCTTGGTGAAGAACAAGAAAAGAAGATTAATTCATCATCTAGAAACAAGAAAAATAAATGAGGCCAAAAATGGTCGAGCATCGCATGAGATCTCTAGAAGGGAAAAATCTCCATTCCAATGACAAGTGGTATTAGACCTAACGTTTCAATCACATTGAGCCACTTGAATGTTACCTAAGTGAAATAAATGTGAATGATAGCTTTGTTGACAAAAGGGCTCATGTGAGAGAAGCTCGAGAAGAGGAGCGACCACTATATGGACACTATTGCAAGAGGAGAGGCATTTGTGTCGCGAGTCAAGACTTTTGTAACAAGAGCTACCTAAGTCATTATAAGAAAAGAAAACGGTAATCCAATGGTTTGCCCTACCATTAGACGATTCAACAAAAGGTGATTTCATATGACATAGAGAGGGGCAAGGTCAAGAGTGGGGAGCCATGGAAGCTTAAGAGTCCTAGCTGAGATGATCTTAGGGTGGAGTTTGGCTATGAGTGAAGGAGTGTGGTAATTATTTAGGGGAAGTATAATAGTGGGCCACCCTACCATTAGATAACCTAAAAAGAGGAGATTTTACAGGATGAAGAGAAGGGTGAGGACAACAAAGGATGACCCGTGGAACCCCTAAGTCCTCACTGGAAAAGACCTTGGGTGAAGTTTGCCAATGGGTAGAGAAAGGCGGCAATTCGTTGGCCAAAAAGGGTAATGACAAGAGAATGGTCTTGTGACAAGGATATCATGAGTTTAAGTGGAGGAGAATATTACAATCCGTAACAATAGAGTAGATATGGTGAGATCAACTTAGGTATAAAGTATAATAAGTGACATCAATAAGATAGTTTGTTTTATGAATTGGGTTCTCTAAAGAAGGGTTTGGTCACCCCGTGAATAAACTGGTCAAAAACTGATGTCGCTTTCTTGATGATGGTTATGGCAAGTCAAAACCAATTAAGAAGGTTAGTTCCCTAAAACATAAGAAGGATCGTACTAAAGCTAGTGAGGGTCATCCTGATGAAAGATGGGCTCAAAACAGTTGTGGATAAAGAATAGGAAGAGAAGATTGGCTGGCCATCCAAAAACAAGAAAAATGTATGAGGTAAAGAAAGTAACACACGAGATTTTTAGAAGGGGAGAACTTCCCACCCTGTAACACATACAACGTTTGAGGCTACAGAATGTTGCACTTCCTCCGTCGAGCCATGTCAAAGGTAGTCACAAGTGGTAGCTGCAACTTTGAGCAATTAGCCACTTTGAGTGGCAGCGATAGGAACAATCACCTTTGGAGAGTGGTGGCTATGGAGCAGAGCTACGGAAGTTTTCAGAGAGTGCATGAGTTACAGCATAGAAGCTTTGGGTAAATATGGCGGGGAGCAGCCATCAGGTCACAGTGGCTTCCAAGAGGATGGTAGCATTACATTCTTGCTTCCCTGGTTTTCATTCTATCGTCGCTTGGCTTCTCATAGTACCTTAGCTTGCTCAATTCTAAAATGGGAGAAAAATCAATACAAATGGCATCTCAAGTGGAGTAATGACTTGTAAGCAAGAGTAAAACATCATTTGACACAAAGCAATTGTTTAAATTGTGAGACAATTAATAAAAATAAGACCACTTGTCAAATTATCATCCGCTCATGCCCACCAGATTTAACACTCCTATAATCTCTAAGGAACTTGGGTCGACCAAAGATTCCATCAGGTCACAGTGGCTTCCAAGAGGACGTTAGCATTACATTCTTGCTTCCCTGGTTTTCATTCTATCGTCGCTTGGCTTCTCATAGTACCTTAGCTTGCTCAATTCTAAAATGGGAGAAAAATCAATACAAATGGCATCTCAAGTGGAGTAATGACTTGTAAGCAAGAGTAAAACATCATTTGACACAAAGCAATTGTTTAAATTGTGAGACAACTAATAAAAATAAGACCACTTGTCAAATTATCATCCGCTCATGCCCACCAGATTTAACACTCCTAATAATCTCTAAGGAACTTTGGTCGACCAAAGATTCCATAGGAGAATCATAAAGATGATGGTTTCATCAAAATTGGTCCTAATATGAGAATAAGCTGAAAATTACACAGTGAGGTTCTAAAATCTGAAGCCCCCAAAGGGTTGGCCTAATATTTAAATGGCCAAGAAACTCATGATAATTTACATGAAATTTCATATTCCGATTTTATCAAGGTTACTTCTTGAGACTAGCTATATTTCACAAGCCATATTGAACCGGTGCATAGATCTTGTAGGGTGGTTGCCGAACCTCCATTACAAACCAAAAATAAATAAATAAATAAATAATGCAGTAGGCAACTGGTAAGACACAAAACAGATTGGACCACATGTTTACCGCAAATAAAACATATAAAATGAAGACCGTAAAAATAGAGTTACTTAAATCGAGAGAGGGCCAAACATGATCTAGAAGGAAAAATCCCTCCACATCATTTGAGATAGAACGTTTCAATACTCCAAGATTCTTTTCGTGCTCCAAAAACTCTTTCTATCAAGAGATGATAGTACATATTCTTCAAAGATGCCATTGAGCTATAGAATTGCATGTGGTGAGAAAAGGCACGTCTTAACTTAGGGCAATCACTGTCTACATATTAGCACTTTTAAGATGCCTTTGGACGTCTAAATATATGGACAACGGCATATATATATATAGTGTTATTGTTGACTACTAGTCTAAGAATGAGATTTAATTCACAATTACATCGAAACTTGTCCCCTATACATTCTTGTACATATAATTCACGGTATCCATAGAACTGAATTATTTTTTGTCCTTTCTTTACTTTTTCCTTCTTCTTCTTCTTCTTCTTCTTTCTTTCTTTCTTTTTTTCCTTTCTTTGTTTTTTGGTTAGAAGCTAAGCATACTGGATGGTAGCGATGCAGGATCAAGTTCCCAACATTCTTCTACAAGCTTTGGATCTTCATTCCCACAGAGCTTCTTAGCAGGTATCTGATGCGAACAAATATGCATTTCATCATTTCTTAGATATTTAACTGCATGACATCCAATATCTCGTCTCTTGAATATAGTCTTAAACCCATCAACTTTCTCAAGATATCCGAAGCTCAAAACATGCATATCACTGTAACTGGTTAAAAAAACAACTAGATCGTAGGAATCCCTATCTCTATTTAAACTATTAATCCCATCGCCTTCTTTATAAACAGCCCATACTGAACCTTTCTTTGGATAAATCCGATAAACCTCTTTAGCTGCCCTTTCACAATCAACTAAGTGTGAAAATATATTTACAGACTTCACAAGAGTCTCTCTAGATACCTTAAATAGACCAGACCCTACATGAAGACCTGTTTTCTCCTGGTAGGCACTATCCTGAACTACTAACCGACTAAGTCTTAGTATGAAAGGATTTGCTGAGATAACATCATTGATCACACCATAGTGCCTTGGGAATCCATCTATCTCATCATATATAGCCCATACTTGCCCTTTCTTAAAGCTCCTTTCCGTTCTTTCAGTACGAAAATTGTAGAAATCTGTATGGCCAAGTACAACCATCTTATCGCCCATAAACTCATTCTGCTTTCTCTTTGACCCTTGTTTCTCAACTTCTAAATCTTTTTTTTCCCCTGAATTGCCTCGCCTCTCACTTTCTAAACAAATAATGCTCCTTTTTGAAGACCTTCTTCTCTCAATATCCAACTGCATGTTCTGACTCAACTCACTTAGCCTTTCAACTTCAGATTCGTTCTCCTTCCCGGAATCATTCTTTCTCTCAATGTGCTTCCCCTTCTGTTTCCATTCATTCTCCATGGCTTTCTCATTATCTTTATCTTTCTTCTCCACCTTCTCCTTCTCCTTAGCTTTCTTCTCTGCCTCTTTATGCTTCTCCTTTTGTTTCTCTTTATATTTCACCTTCTCCACGTTTGTCTTTCTCTTTACAGCCGACTGCATTTCAGCCAATGTCATCATATCATCCCCAACATTCACCCTCTTCTTATACAAAATCTCCATCAGTTCCCGAACTTTATTCATTTTACCCCTCAACCTACCACCACTCCACTCACCACCACTCGAGCTTACCTTACTCCCATCAATTCCAACCACCTGCTCCTTCAACTTCACATTCTCAAACCATTCCTTATCCCTTTCTTCTCCAGCCTCCACGTGCTCAATCCCATTCTCTGTTCCCCTTAATCCCCCATTCTTAACCTTAACCCTATCTCCATCCCCACTTATCTCCTCATAATCACCACCGCCATCACTTCGGTCACCATCCTCCTCCTCGATCTCCACAGCTCTAAAACTCTTCCTACAATTAGGGCAAACCAAATTATGCCCCAAAAACTTCTTCTCGAATTTATGCACCAATCGACACCCCGAACACACTGTCGAAAACCTCTCCTCCTCTACACCACCACCACCACCCACCACACTTTCTTCCTGCAACCTAATTCTCAGCTTCAAATCATACTCTTTCCTCCTAACCCTATCACTCAAAACCCTAAACCCTTCACTAACAACCTTAAACGCCTCCTCGGAGCCTAAATTAGGGTTCTTATCAGGATGCAATGTTAAAGCAAGCTTCTTGTACTGTGTCTTAATCGTATTGATGTGAGAGAAAGGTTGTACCTGGAGAATGGAGTAGTAATTCGGAAATGTCCATTGAGAAGAAGAAGCGGCAGCTTGTTGGAGGATAGTGAAGGATGTTAGCATCTCGTTGACGCCGTGGAGTGATGGGCAGAGAGAGTGTGCTTTCGTGATATAGTTTAGGGCGGAATTTAGGTCGGAGGAAGCGAATTTGTCCTCTGCTAGGGTTTTGAGTCTTAGGGCTTCTTCTTCATTGTCAAGCTCAGGGCTTTCCGAATTCATTTTCACAGGGGAGGAGAGAGACACCGAGAGAGAGAAAGAGAAGGGTTTAATCTTAAGAATTTTTAGTTATGAATGAAAGAGATAATAAAGAGTTTGGGCTGGTTTTGTTGGGGGCTGTACTGTATATGGATTCCTTAAAGGTCCAAAACGCTGAAAGAGATGGGAATATTGAAAAGAATTTTTGTTTTAATTAGGGGTCCAATCCTGAAAAACCGAAGTTTTGACTTTTGTCTTTAGTTCTCATGTATGTCATGACATGTACCCTTATTTAGTTAGTGTTTTTATTTTTTATTTTATTTCTCTTAAAAATATATATATTACAGTTTGTTTACTAGTATAATTTAACGTTTTAATTACATATTAGATCCGACAATGAAATAAAAAATTTTAAAATTTAAAATTTAAATTTAAAAAAAAAAGAAAAAGAAATCCAAGTGCATATAATTAGAAAACCATCATGTTGAGATCGTAAATTTAACATTATCCTCGTGTTTTTTAAAGCCCGTGGTCAGTATAGAGTCCGAAAGCTTTGACTGATATGTGGGGAGTTGCACACGTATTGTAATCTTAAAAAAATTAATGACCTTTTTAAAAGAGGGTTTAAGAACTAATTACAACATGATCCTAAATTTAGGATTAATTACAATGTTTTTCTGCATGCAGTACATACTGAAATTGATTATGATAAGGGATGTCGATCTATGACATGGCTGTGATCCTTTTAACTCCTAGGTAGAAACTTATTATTTCCTTTGGAGTTTTTACAAGAATTATGAAGCAAAATTTGTCTCTATATATGCTGAGAGTGGTTTATGGTGCGGCATCGCCAATCATGAAAACAACCAAGCCCAACAGCGCTCTCGATTGATGGGATGGGAATGGGATAATAATTATGATTAATTATGGTGGGATAAGAAATATTTGATCCTACAATCACCATCATTTAGTTCCTTTAAGTTTTTTTTTTTAAAAAAAAATTCTTCCGTAACAATGTATTATTATATATCTTTTACTATTTATTATTGCATTTTCTATAAAGTTTTAAAAATGTGCTTTTAACAATTTCAATTGTTTTTCTTAACTTTACTTAACTATCGACTAGAAACAGTATAACATGAACTCATAGATTAAGAGGCAGGCACGAGTGACTCGGCATCGAACCGCCACTGTGAGTCTAAGAATCCAACACACCCTACGTGATAGTTGCTGATCCGTGTATGGATTCGGTGGGTCCATGGTTTGGGGGCAATTCGATGGATCAAGTTCACGGTGAGTATTTACTGAATTTTTTAAAATTATTAATTATGAAAAAAAAGAAATAAAAAATAAAGTGTAAAATTGAATTACAGGAAAAATTTAAAACTACTATCGCATGAATAATTAAAAAATTTTCCATATTTGTAAATTTTAATGTATTACTATTAATAATATAGAATATATATATATATATAATCTTGATCTAACTTAATATATATATAGATTTTATTCATAAGAAAATTTTTATTTCTTAACAATATACAACTAACCAGTGACTCTTTTTTTTTTTTAATTTTCTTACCTCACATTGCTAATTCACAATATAGGTGAGTTGTAATTTTATATAAATAAGATAGCAAGTTCTTTTCAAATTATCAAAATTTATGCTAAAATTAATTAATTCTTGAGTTTAAAATTGGATTAAAACTACTTAAGTTTTAGATTAAAAAATGAGTATGTGAAACTTTAAAATTAAAAAAAAAAAAAAGAAAGAAAGAAAAATGGGCTACTCCAACAGTTTCAAGAATCATGGATCAATTCAAAATGAGCAATTTTATGAATCTAACTCAAAACTAGCTCTTGCACGAACCAGTTATCGTTTGACCTTGAGTAGCCTCAGTTGTAGCAAGGTCATGCTCTTTGCACCACTTTGAACTAAAGGAAAGGGCTGGTTTGGCCCTTTGAACTAAGCTCGAATTGGCTCAATTGGTTCACCAACGAGTAGAACCTACCAGCCCAATGGGTTGTGAATTGGCTCACAACAAGCCAATTTGAGGCCCTTGAACCAGCAAGCTAACCCACCGTATAAGGCCAAATATATATGTATATATATATATATATAATCAAATGTTGCAACTCCATGAACTTTGGAAGGAAAAAAAAAAAGAAGAAAGAAAACAAATGCAAAAAATGTAAGGAAGAAGAGACCAAGCATGGATGAAAAACAGTGAAGACAGACAAATGTTTGCAATGAAATGAGCATAATTTAAAAAAAAAAATTGAATGTGTAAGTTTATAAGTCACATGCAGAGAGCAAGGGAAAGAGTTGTTGATAGAAAAAAGGTTCAACATTCATTTGAATAAATTTTACTTGCGTAGTAAGCTTGTAGGCATAAGTGCAGACAGTAGGTGTTCAAAATATTCAAATTTAAACGGTTTGTTTGATGTTGTATAAATGGATGCTGTAATATGACGATCGAAATTCTCTAAGCAAAAAATTCATACTAACTCTTCTGCCCTCATCAACAGCTTTTGTGCTCTTCAATTATCTTTTGTTTTGTAACTTGAGAACTTCTGAATATTTTCTATCCTCTGATCTACTCATATTAATATTTTCTTGTTATCCTAATTTCAAAAAATGGCAAGTTTTTTCTGTAGTTCAGGTTTTTCTAAGAGGAATTGTTCTAAAAAATGTGATAAGAGAAAATCTGTGCAACCTACACCTAAACAATTTTTTGAAGTGAATAATTACGATATTCATGACTTCACCAATGAGCAGTTAAAGGACTTGATGATGCCACCCTTGAGCGTTGATCAAAAGCCTTTTAGTGAACAAAGCTAACTACTATCACGAGAGGGCAGTGAAAAGGAGGCGGAAGAAAAAGGGAAAGACGATGTCCCCAAAGTGCCAGAGGAAGAAATACCGGGCTACTTATGTAACTCATTCAACTCCACATATAAACCACCTGCACCACTTAAATAAGATATTTTTATTAAATATTTTCATAAAATTATAAGGGAAGATAGGAGCACATGTGCTTATTGCAACTACTGTTGATCAAGTTACACGTGGTAAAAGGGAAAAGGGTATGATACTCTCAATAAGCACATGCAATGAAAACATCCTACAAAGTTTAGCATAGATAAGTCTTAATAACAAATTTCCTAATCAGGTGGATCACAAGGAAGATGCTTATTTTGATATTCTGCTGAAAGGCAATAAGTTCTGCTCATAGAATACTTAGCAAAATGTAACATATCATAGAGTCAAGCATCTTCCAAGCATCGGTTAGAGTACGAACAAGAAGCGCTAGATCCAAGCTCACATAGTCGCGACCCAAAAATGATACAACAAACTATTATGAAGCTGTATCATAATGGTAAGCGTAAACTAGCCGTTATTTTTAATTCTCTTGAGACACATCTTTTTATTTGCGCAAATATATAAATCAATCCACAACAAGAAGATTCATATATAAGAGTTACATGCCACTTGATAGACGATGCATGATAGGTACAAAAAATACTAATAGCGTTAAGGATTTTCAATGAATACCGTATGACACAAAATATTTTTTGAATCATAAGTATTATTTTAGGTGAATACAATTTGACAAAAATATATTTTCAATTGATTTTAACAATGCGGCTGTTAACACGGTATCTATTGATAAACTTCAAGCTTTATATCAACCCACACTAAGTGAGATTTTTTTCTACATACGATGTGCTTGCCATACTTTAAATATTTGCATTGAGGATGATATGAATTGTTTAGATTTTAAGATGTCCCTAATAAGACAACTAATTGGCTTTTTAATTGACCATCATTCTATAAATAAAGCATAACAAAGATTTTGTATTGAAAACGAAATGAAACAAAAAACAAAAATTGAAAATGATGTTAAGCATAAGTAGAATTCCAAATATTGACTTTTAGAAAGTACAATTTCTTATAAAGATACATTATGTACTTTTGCTACCATGAGTATCCTAGACACTTCACTATACCCCAGCTATTGAGATGCATACAATAGAATGATAAATGTTTTAAGAGTTTTTTTATGAGTATACGCTAACATTTTCTCAAGTGTACCAGGTTAGTGTTCACATTTTTCTTATGAATGTTGTGAACATACTGTTAGTGCTGCTTGAAGCCTGAAGTAACCATTTGCTTCAAGTGGTTGTAAATGACATGGCTACTAAGTGGTTGTAGTATTATAAACAATTTCTAACAATTTATCTTGTTGCTTCTATTTTAGATCCATGTTGTAAAAAAGATATGTTATTAAACTATCTTAATTTATATTATTCCATTATTGATACCTTCTCCAACATAAAAGACATCTATGCCATTACTACCGCACAAAAATTATACCCGGTGATCTAGATAATAGAAGACTTATATTATAACTTTTTCACTGCATTTTGTGGTCAAGTTTCCGGAACTCTCTTACTGTCCCCCAGCCCACATGGTATCACACATAGTTACACCCTCCCTGTGCAATGAATGATGATACAAAAGTTGAAGCGTTATCGTTTTAAGTCAAGTGAGTACATAGAACTTGACTACTGCTTCAATACAAACTTCGAATTTGGTGACAGCAATATCACAGGTTTCAACATCCTGAACCAGTGGAGATAGCATAAGAAGATGTATCCGATCCTCTCTCTCTAATGGCTCGCTAAGTTCTGGTTGTCCTTGCATAAACGGTAGCTATTGAATAGACTTTTTGATGCGAACCCTAGGTATATTAAACCTAGAACCCGTCAATCGTGATTTGAAATCGGATTCCCAAGTATCGTCTTGAACAAGTGATGAACGGAAACAGACCCCAACCACACCTACTGATTGAAACCTAAGTTATCAAGATGACTTCCCCGAGCGTTTAGATCGAAGAAATCGAAAGGAGTTCTTTCGCAAAGAACAAAAGAGAGAGAGCTCTCAAAATGTGTATTCAACAACTATCAGTCAATTGGTCTGACAAAAGAGTATTTATATGACCCCGTAAAATACCTAAAAGGGGGAAAAATCTAAGCGTACACGTGGAAATAAATAATAATATTCGCGTCTGAACATGTGACGAGTGCAGTACACGGCCGTGTCCCAAGCCGTGTCTTAACCCGTGTAAGCTTCTGTGAAAGTTCTGCAAGCCGTGTCCCCAGCCGTGCCCGGAACCGTGTCAGATTCTGTGACAGACCTTCAGGCCGTGTCTCAAGTCGTGCCCGGAACCGTGTCAAAGTCTGTGACAGACCTTCAGGCCGTGTCTCAAGCCGTGCCTGGAACCGTGTCAACTTCTGTCCTCCATTCAAGGCCAGTTCTCTCGGGATCCTCTTTGGAAGCTTGGATTATGTGAATAAATGTCGATTCTCCCTTGGTAAAGCTCGGTTCCTTCTCTTGCAGCTCCATCACTAATCCTTGCAAAGCTTCTCTCATCCGCTTAGCTCTAGCTCTTGTCATTGGACCTCCAATACCATGTAACGGGTCATTGGATTTTGACTCTTGAACTCTTGATGTTAGTTGATCCCCATCACTTTTAGCATAGCAGACCTTATCCTATCCCAGCAACAATCAAGATTGTCACTCATCAACGTTGAGGCATTGGCTTGTGTGGAAGATTGGTCTAAGGCAAGGAGTCAAGCACAAGAATCATACAGGACATCCGGTGAAGAAGATGAATATTTCAACGACTTCATCCTATTTGGTGGAGCTTCGCTAGTTTGAATCTTGATATCTAGTAAGCCAAATAAATTTATAAGGGTAATTGTACTATCTTATTTATTTCTATTATTTACTTATAGAGTTTTATTATCGTGTATAAGAGGTAAGGCCAAATGTCTTCTTCTTTTTATATAATTTTTTATTTAATTAATAAAATTTGGGATTGGCATCCGTTTCTCATGTATGGGGTATTGCCATCAATTAATTTCCCAAACATCATATATTTCCCTAAAAGTGATGGATTAAATTTTGATGTTGATAAATTTAGGGGAAAAAACTAACTCAAAAAATTCACACAAATAAATAATAAATAATCTAAAAGAATATGAAAAATAAATAATAAAAAATAGCTAAAAAAAATGTAAGGCCAATTCACGAGCCAAACCACCCTATAAACTATCGAGTCAAAGGAATCAGCCCAACTTCCCCCTTACGCTAGCCTAATGTCTACCTCACCCCACCCCCATCATGAAAGCACTTTAGACTTTATGGACAAATATGGCTGTAGCTTTTACTACTCGAAAACATAGGTAGATCTAAAAGGAAAAAGTTTGGAAAAATTAATTATTTAAAATTATTTTTAAAAATACATTATATATATATTTTAAAGACTATTTTTAATAAAATACTAGATATGGTAGTGTGATTAGGTGCTTAAATTTAAAAGTTTATAGTCATGGGTTGAAATCCTACAAATAGCATTTCTCTTTTTAATTTTTCCAAATTTTCATTTATCTTTATGTCATTTAATAACATTTTCTTTTGACTTATTTTTCTTTCTTTTTTTTTTTTTTAAATTTTCATAGTAATTAATAGTATTAAATTTTATTTATCATAAAATTATAATTATAAAATATATTCTCTTCAATTTTTATTTACTTATGAAACATTTTTTAAAAATAATTCTAATATTGATTTACATAAAATAAGTCTGGCTTCCAATCATATAATTTTGCATCCATAATGATACATAAATTTGCACTTATTTATCCCACCACAATCATTATTTGCGGATAGAATCTAAATAAATAAAAAAGAAAAAAGGAGCTTTTATTTATTTATATTTCTCATATTGCCGAACCTGGTTTTCCCCAAGTAAGTAGCCTTTTAGTTTAGGTGCAATTAGATTACAAAACTTGCGCCCACTAGACTGTACCGGTACCTTCAACGTCAGCGTTTCAACAACATTTGCATTTGGACAACAATGCCCACCTACTGCCACCTGTGTTTACCAAATACTGGATTATACTAAAACCAACCCAACCACATTAATTATTACATATATGGTGGCATTATGATGATCTCATCGCTTTGCTATTAATCAACTTCACAAGCCAAACTTAAATAAACATATACATTACACAGGCACAAGAGAAGATGTGATGATTGGTTAATAGTGTCCCTTTCTTTTGAACGAGTCGTCGATGCATACATCTCTGTTACTGTTTTGGTAGCTTTTAATCATATTGCATGGTATTGAATATATTAGTTATTTGACTTTTCTTATCGTACCTTTCTCAAACTTTGACTTTGGAAACAACCTGCTAGAAGCCTCCTGTTTTCTTTTTCTTTGCTCGGTCTCTCTTTTCGCCTCCCCGAATGGACTTTGCACCAAATAATGGTTACTTGTTATTTAAGTTCAAGATTTTTATTGTTCGATTAAGAGCGAAAATTCTCCTGAGACGTTTCTCGAGAACCGTAAGACTCAACGTTTTAAATTAATAAGTCAAATTGTGTGAATTTTCCAATACTTTCCGGCAATAAGAGGAGAAAAGAAAAAATATATAGCCAAAAAACTCCATCCATATTTTCCATCGCCATATGCATTTGAGAATTTTTCGTTATCATGTTTTTCCTAACTCAATTAGCAATTCAATATTCTAATCATGTAATTTAAATTACAACTATATACGTACACTTTTAATTAAAACTAGTGTTTTGCTAATCAATAGTATTTCATTATCCTAATGTTATGACTATGTCTTTATTATTTATATTTTATTTTTTAAATCAAGCAAATATATATATATATATTTTTTTTTACTGGTCTCGCTAGTAATATATATATATAGCTTTCCTCTTACAATACGTCACAATAATCATGGGATCATATCTGGGATTCAATAGAAGAAACTTGCCATATACATTGGAAGGGTGTGGTCTCAGCATTATTAGAACCGTACCTAACAAATAATATCATGGCATACATGACAAGGTTTAATTTGTTCAATCAAATTACAAGAAATGTTTGGCAAAAAAAAAAAAATCATATTGCAACAAATGATTTCGTCTAAATAATATAAAAAATGGAAAAATAGATCAACGGAAGGACGGAAAGGTCCCGGACTCGTTCGCCCATCATGTTTTGAAAGAAGAAAAAATTAAAGAAAAAGATGATAGCAGAACGTAGTCGGAATTAGCTACTAGCTAGCATGAAAAAATAAAATAAAATAAGAAATAATAAAAATGGTAATGATAGCGTGAGGACAAGTGGGCAGCCTGTTAGTTTTAGATAATCCATGATTGTGAGCATCCCCGTGAATACATTTTATTGGCAGAAGGTACACCCGAACCGATCGATCAGAAGATATAATTAACTGGAATGATAGAGACCCTTCAACCCCCTTGCTAGCCCCTCCATATCTTAACCCTGTTCTGTTTACGCACGAATCAACCCCAGAGAAAAAACTTAAGAAATGTATTGGCACCGGTCAATAACATTTCCGAAAGCGTAAAGTTGAAATACAAACCTTTATGAGAACATACTTGATACTGGATAATAAGAACAAGAGTGAAGCTTTCGTAGATTTTCTTAAAGAAAATTATGGATGAAACTACTTAAGTTTGGCTAAATCTTTGTTTGAGTGTGAATTGATTATTTGAATTAAGGTCAAGCTCAAGCTACTTCAAGAAGCTTAATGAATTGAGCTCCAACTTAAATCTATTTAACTCTATGAACTTGCAAGCTTAATTATACTCAAATCAAACTTTCAAGTATCTTAAGTTTTATCAAATTTAAGACCACTTCAAGCTTTAATATGAATATAATCCAAAGCTATTATATGGAATTTATAAATATTAGAGTGTCAATGAGCTTAATTGAGTCCATCTAAACTTGTTAAGTAGTGCTTAAAGTTAAGTGCCAACTAAAAAATTTGAATTCATTTAGGTTCAAGCTAAGTTCGAGCTTTGAATTTCTTGTTTGATCTCAATGTTACATGCATTGATTTAATTTGTTATGCCCCTTATTACACATTAGGTATTACTGAAACAATTTTTACTTTATCTTAACAAATAATTTGGGGATGATCACTAGCAACCCTAATTTATTTTAATATTACAACTCCACAAATAATTTTATGTTATATGTCTTTCTTATGTTTTGTACTATACTAAAAACCAAATGCTATCTAAAGTTTTCCTACTACATTGATGGGCATTAATACAACAATACATGTAATGTTTGTTATAATTGATCGAGTGATTGAGACGAAGTATTTTAAATGATAATGCAGTGATAATTCATATATAAATATACTAAAATCTAGTAAGTAAGATATTGGTAAACATATTGGTAGCGATTAACAACCCTCAAGTGTATAAAATTACATGTAGAAGTATCAATGTTTGAGATCGATTTTAAATAGAGTATCAAACTTTCGAGTTATTTAAATAGATTATCAATGCTATGATAAATAGTTCAAATAAAGGATTTAAAACCCAAATTTTATTTTACAACTTCTCTAATTTTAATATTCTATTTGAACCATTTATTATAATATTGATTATCTATTTTAACCATTTAAAAGTTTGATCATTTATTTGAATCACTTAACATAATATTAATTCTTTATTTTTAACATATTAAAGTTTAATCCTTTATTTAAATTTAATTCTAAATATTAATAATTCAAAGAGCAAATATCACAATGAAGATAAAATTAATCAAAATTGGAAAACACTAAACCCTTGTGAAATTCCTTTCAAAAGTTTTGATCTGACTTGTTTTAATCGAAAGACTTCTAAGTATATTTTTAACACATAAAAGTTTGATCCTTTATTTGAACTTAACTTTACATATTAATAATTCAAAGAGCAAATATCATAATGAAGATAAAATTAATCAAAAATGGAAAACACTAAACCCTTGTGAAATTCGTTTCGAAAGTTTTGATCTGACTTGTTTTAATCAAAAGACTTCTAAGTATTTTTAAATTTTGGCTAATATCATTAGCTAGATTGTTTCGAAATCCTTGTCAAAAGAAAATTTCGGAAGGGATTTCAACTCCTAATAAAAGAATATATTACAACTTTAAAAATTTTAGTGTAATTTCCAAATGATGATAGGGATCTCTTGATAAAATCCAAAACATTTAGTAGTTTGCACATATAATCGTAAACTCATCCAAACATGTAATTGTTAGAAATTTTGTATAATAAGTTTTGATATTAAAAATATCGAAACTAAGGTTATCTAAATAATGAATTGATAAAACTTAAAGATCAAGAGAAAAAAGGTATATTATTTTATAGTATCAATATTTTTATTAAATGTGTAAAATTAAGTTTTTGGAAGATAGATTAAGAATATTACTTACAAAATTGGAATTGTATTTTGAAGAAGTTTTTTGAAGTATAGTGTTCAAAAGAAATTTTTGAAGTGTAATAAAAAAAATTGGAGAAAAGCATTCCAAATGAAGAATAAATGAGTGTTAGGAACAAGATATCTCTAAAGAAGTTCCCAAAGAAGAAAACAAGTTGGAAAAGATTTCTAAAAATATGGAAAATTAAATTCAAGACCCACTTGTACAAGTAAAATATATTTCGGTAATATATTTGATCTATTCTACTAAGTTGGTTACACAAGCATATCTAAGGAAAGTTAATTATTTGCTTGATGATCAAATAAGGAAAGATTCTAAAAGTTAAAAGGAATTTGACAACATTTACTACACTTGATGATTATAATAAATGTTGCAAATTTGAATTGACATAAGAGAATTGAAGAAGAACTATTTTTAACAAAAATAAAGAATTAGAGTGAAATGTTGACAAAGTGCTATGATAAAAAAAGAAGGTTTTGAATGGCCATTGCAAATTTATCTATAAATATAGTATAGAAGCCATGAATGGGAGAAAAAACAAAATAAAAGAAGAAAAGAGAAAAGAGAAAAGCAATAGTAAGAGGAAGAATTTGAAGCAAACTTTAATTATTTTTATTGTATTTTGATAAAAAAACTAATTCTGTTGAGGATCATATACTTTGTTTTTGTCATGATTACTAAACTTCTTTTGAAATAGATTTGTGTGATAGGTTACTTTGATCACTATAATTTGAGTAATCAGTTTTGTGTAAAAGTTGAGTGAGTTAAAATAGTAAGTGACTAGTCGAGGAAGCTCGACTATTACAACCTTCAATATTTGCTATTATTATTATTCTTTTTTTTTTTAATATAATGGAATGATACTAGTGAAGAAGATGAGATCTCCAACATGTGGGGACTAGAAAAATGACTTGATATATAAGGTGAAATTACAATAAATTGTTGTCTAGTCTTTTTAACTTTTACTCTCTTACATTAGTTGTAATTTATTTTTCCATTGTGTATTTAATTTTCAATTATAATACTTAATCAAAATCCACCACTAATAATCAAAGGGATTTTCCAAACTTTTCATTAAAGAAGTGAAGAATTTTATATCAATCAATTCACCTTTCTCGCTAACTGAGACCAACAATAATAACCTTAATTTAATTATCCATTACAAAGCTAAACAATAATGCATCCCTTCCTGTTTAGACTACTGTCTTAGATGGCATTCAAACTCAAATAATCCACACCAGAAACATACATAAATGGACTTAATAGGAAAAAGGAAAAATTGCTGGTTGCCAGTTGCCAATTTCCAGCCATCCATACTCATGCATTAGAATATAAAGCGTGCACATGGTGCATTACGTATCATGCAAAGATAAGCCTAAGCCTAAGCAAAAGGCACACGCACAACCACGCCAACAAATTCATATCTTGCAAGTTGCAGCTACGACCTATTTTTGTATATCCTCAATCCATAATAACAACAGAAAGATGCACATAAATCCTTATGTACTTAGTTGTCACTGTATCGAGTCTCAAAGAGACTTCCCCTCTAATATTAATTATTGCTAGCAATAATCCATAAATTTAAAAATCTACAATAATAATTATTGAGTCTAACATTCTCCTAACATCCTTCTATAGATATATATGAATCAAACAATGCAAACTAATTTTTACTATAATGATAACTACCCCTAATAATTACCTATTAAATATAGGATTACGTTACAAAAATATATGCTAGGTGTGTTTGTCCCCTCTTTTATTTATTTATTTATTTAAATATGTGTGGTATCATACGAGATAGTATATTAACATGCATATCCAAAATAACCCATATATATATATATATATATATATTATATGCCATTTAGTATTTAATTTCTGTCTGATTCAATCTAAAGTCGCTCTTGATTAGTGTAGATTCCTTAAATAAATAATAATCAAGGTGCGGTTCTAGTACTGACAAAAATCGAACATAATTCCTACCTGGCTGCCGTATCTCTCTCTCTCTCTCTCTCCTCTACCTAAACTTTAATTCAAAACATTCCAGCTGTTCCGGGGGAGCCTCCATTCTACATATACCCTGTGAAGACGTGTTCTTCGCACATATAAAAAGCAACAGAAGAAAGCAAGGAGAGAAAGACTAGGAGATTAGTAAGACTAACAGAAAAAAAAAAAAAAAAACCCAATAGAATAGGATAAAAAAAAAATGTATGCTCTAATTTTACCATGTTCCTCTCTTACAAGAACGTCAAAACAAAGCAAATCCTATTTTCTTTTTCATCATCATCATCTTCTTCTTGCTACCTTATTATTCCATTGCGCGTTCGTTATTGAAGCTGGAAAATTCAACATCGACACAATCTCCTTCGATGAAGGCTATAAACCACTCTTCGGCGACGGCAACGTAGCTCGCCACCCAGATGGCCGGGGCGTCAACCTCCTCCTCGACCGATACACCGGTAAGTAAAAAAAAAAAAATTATAATATATTTAGGCTCGTTTATTTGACAATGTTTACATGCATATTTATTTATGTTATTTTGGAAAAATGGAAATTGTTTAATTAGGTGCTGGATTCATATCGTCCGACATGTATGATCATGGATTCTTCAGCGCCAAAATTAGATTGCCATCGGATTACTCCGCAGGCATAGTCGTCGCCTTCTATGTAAGTTTCATGAACAAAGTTGTTTCCTTTATATATATATATATATATATCTAATTTCATGATTGATCATGGTCATGGATTCAGTTTTCTGAGAAAAAAATAATGGTTTTGGTATTGGTTGAACGAATCTTTCACAATAAGACCAAGAATAAATAAATAAATAAAATTGTTAGTAAAATGAAATCCTTTGATGACCAGCACGGATTTTTTTTTTTAATTCCATTTATTGCATGGAAAATCGGGTTGTTTCCAATCGCATGAATCATTGGGGTAGATGGTAATTTATGGTCGACTTTAGCAATTGGTTTTGTAAATTGTAATCACAAACTTTTTGTCTTTTGCTTTTTAACATTTTGTTGATGTTTTAACATTCCTGAAATTGGATGTTGTAATCGTGCATATTTGTCTTTCTCTATAAGTTTACAGCAGTTATTACTATATAGAAAAAACAAAACAAAACAATAGATATTTTTAGAAATAAACAGTCTTTAATTAATTATGCCTTAGAATAGAGTTAACTTACTGATATATGCTTTATAGTCAATACATGTAATAGTGTTTAAACATGCCGGGGAAAAAAATTGCAGACTTCAAATGGAGACGTATTCGAGAAAACACACGACGAATTGGACATAGAATTTCTAGGAAACATTAGAGCCAGGAAATGGAGGTTCCAGACAAATTTATATGGTAATGGAAGCACCAGCAGAGGAAGAGAAGAGAGATACACTTTATGGTTCGATCCCACCAGGGACTTTCACCGTTATAGCATCCTCTGGACTGCTAATCGCATCGTGTGAGTGCTTTCATTTCCTTCTCTATTTTCTAATTATTACATAAATTCCTTTTTTTTTCTAATTATTTGTTGAATAAATCGATACTCATGTATTTTCCTTTTTTTTTTTGTATTTATGAAATTTATTATCATTCGCATCTTGCACATGTTATATACATGTAAGAGAGGAAAAATTAAAAAAAAAAAACTAATAAAACAGAATGCAAAAGTTATATTATACTATTTCAATTTATTGAAAAGACTTTATATATAATATAAATTATTGACCATTCATTTATTTTATTGGCTATCATTTATTTATATCGCTGTGCGCATAGTATTCAAATATAGTTACAGAATTAAGACTAGCTAGAGTGTACCTATTTTACACGGCATCTTGCCCTAGAAGAAAAAGCTTGGAATTGCGTGTGGGACGATGATTCTTGATGGCAGCAGCTGAGAAGACACGCCGGGCTTCCTTTAAATCGTGTGGTGCCACCGCCTCGCCGTCAAATGGCAATTAATCCTTTTTCCTAATCACACGCTTGTTGACAAAACTAAAGTAGCTTAGCTTTTCTTTCAAGGACTTTACTCGGTCCTCACACGCATTCATGCAGTGTGAAGGAATTCAAGATAAACCGTAATATATACATTCACTACAATAAAATCTTCCATGTTTTTCATCATTAGTATGCTCTGAATGAAAAAGTAAAAAATATGAAATAAAAAATAAATAATAGGTTCATTTCTTAACATCTTAACAATTATCCATTTAACATTCTTGATTTGATAAGTATGATATAAGAAGGAAGCTACAACTTTCTTTAGCAATTACTAATATGATCTAAACAACATGATTCGTTATTCTAGAAGCCAAAATGGTTACAACAACATAGTTGGGCAAAGGGCCATTTCATTAAAGTGGTTCACTATAGGTTGTACTGTACTATTTCATCTAGACTATTGGCTATTATAGCTCTGCCTTAATAATTAATTGCGCCTAACTTTCCACATATGCCTTTTCCTGCCTATCACCTTTCATGCTCTCAAACACGAGCGGCAAAAATAGACAAAACCTAGGGCCATTCGGCCGTACTTTTACTAGCCAGTTCTAATTTCTGTAGCTGCCAAAATCAAACTCATAGCCGTAGGCTTTAATTTTCCAAAGCCTTTCGCTCATTGACTAAGCCGTTTTTACATATGGTAAGAAATGGACTACTATGTATCTAAAAACCACTGGCTGAACGATTGCAGCAGCTGCCCCAGTCAATTCCATTAAGATTGAAACAACATGTGTAATGCTTATTGATATCCAAGATTAATAAAAATTTGACTTTTTAATCTTCACCCATCATAAAAGATAACTAGTACATGCAGTAACAACTATTCTTACTCGCCAACTTTCTATTTATTCTTATCTACCGTATTGTAATGCATAATTCGTGCTGACCCATTTCTCGTTACATCATTTTGCTAAAAACGTTTAATAAAATTAACCCTTATACAAATTACTAACTTCTCTCCCTCCCTCCTCTTTATATCTGTTGACAGATTTTTTGTGGATGAAGTGCCCATAAGAGAGATAGTCCGCAACGAGGCAATGGGCGGTGACTACCCGGCAAAGCCGATGTCATTATACGCAACCATATGGGACGGCTCTGATTGGGCCACAGGAGGTGGCAAGTACAAAGTCAACTACAAATACGCGCCGTTCGTAGCTGAATTCAAAGATTTAGTTTTAGAAGGTTGTCCCGTGGACCCCATCGAAAAAGTGTCATCCCAAGATTGCAGTGATGACTTAAACACTCTCCTCTTCGCAAAGGGTGTCGCCACCATCTCCCCGGCGCAACGCGCCACCATGAAGCGTTTCAGGGAGAGATATATGTATTATTCCTATTGTTATGACACGTTAAGATACCCCGTGCCACAGCCGGAGTGTGTGATCCTTCCATCGGAGAAAGAGAGGTTTAAGGATACCGGTAGGCTTAAGTTTGGTGGAAGCCATAAACGCCGACGACGGAGACAACACCAGTTTAGGGTGAGGCAATTTTCCAATGATGATGCTGAATTTCAAATTGACATTTGATAGGGGACACGTCATTTTTTTATTTTCTTTTTTTTTTTATGTAGAAATTGCAATTGTTTTTTGCGTGTGACCGTGAGTGTGAGTGTGATTATTGTATGTTTTGAATATTATTATAGGAGATGTATGTACAGATTGAATAAAAAAAATTTAATTGGAGTTATCGACTTTACTTTTTTGTTTTTTATAGGATGCATATTTTTATTGCAAAATGGCGAGATTATACTATTATTAATATTATATAGGATAGAAGGATAAAAAGCTGTCCGTTTTACATAACTTTTTTTTTTATCTATATTCTCTTTAATTATACATTATCGTGTATATATATATATATAATATTTCAATCATAATAAGTGTGATTAAAGGTGATATAAATATGAACAATATTTGGAACAGCGAATTTGATCCGGACTATAAGGGCATTGATGAGTTATCTAGTATTTGGGACTCAGGTGTATTATTATTATTATTACTGTAAACTAATTGTTACTTGTTAGTTATTTTCATTTTGCTTCGTGTACGTGTGCGTAGGGGTTGGATTTGTAATAAAGAATTCGAAACCTACTATAGATTATAGTATATGCAAAGATGGAATAAAATAATCAGATGTGGCGTTCTCTTGATTGTTGTATACATGATTGTATTCCGTATTTGCAAGTTAAGTTACTAAAATACCCCTAATTAAGTATGTGGGTGGTGTAGGAGGAGACACGCTATATTCTTTTGTCCATTGGAGTCACTATATTAATTAATGGAAAAGGTTAAAAAAATATTGAGTCACTTATTAATATACATGCCGATGACATGTATATTAGCAACAAGAAACTCAACTTTATTTTAAATATACAATTATACGTCATGTTCAATCAATAATTTTCAGTTATTAAACTATGAAAGAGAAGGATCGAGTATCGACCAAGCTTGAGTTACATCACCTTAAGTTTTGAAATATGCCTATATTGTCTTTCATGGGCGGCTCATGATTAAACTATTTCGTTGTTAATCATTCATCAAGCAGCATATACTAACTAACATCATATTATATTCTATTGTATTATATTACACCCATAATAAAAATATAATTGTATATTTTTGTTTAGATCTAAAAATTTCTAATTTATGATGGCATAATAAAGTGATTAGTTTATAAGATTTTTAGATAATAAAGCAAATATGTAATTAGTTTAGAAGATTCAGCCCTTAAGAATAATTAAGCTTTTTTTAATCTATCCACTTAATGTTAATCCATCGAGAAGGATTCGAACAACAAAAACTTGAAAAGGCTGGTTAGAATAAGGTTGGTAGACTTTATAGCATTAATTGAAAGATACATAATTTTAAGATTGTGTTTTTATTTAGAAAGAGTTTTAAATGTATTTTATAATTGTACGAATTAGTTGAATCGGTGGAGAAAAAATCAACTTTGATATGCCAAAAATTTTAAACATATTATGATATGCTGTTATAGACTCATATTGATATTGGATGAATGGAAATCTGTAGAAATCAAGAGAAAGCTAAGAAAACAAGTGGAAATTAGAGGAATTGTGTATTGGGTTAGGATAAAAAGTGGTTAAATGAATGGAAATAAATAGAATTATTTTTACTATAAAGATCTTTTTCTTTCTCTTTAAGTTTAGAGAGAAATTAGAGAAAATGATTGGAAATGTATTAAAATTACAAAACTAACCTCACAATGAGAGGATAAGGAAAAAAAAATGTAAAGTGACCTATGGAGGTTAATTTAGTCCATTCATTATTATGTTTCTTTTTTTTTTTTCACTCTCTTACATTAACCAAATATATGAAAAGGAAATATTTTTACCTATTTTCTTCCATTTTCACTCTAAATATTCAAATAAGGATTCCTTTATTTTCCTTTTTATAGATTTCTTTCCATTGCCACTTTTTTTTCAAAAATTGCATATCAGTATTGATTTTATTTTATTTGTCTTTTTTCTATTTCCTTACATTAACCAAGCATGTTAAAAGGAAACAATAAATATATTCTCCTATTTCCTTCAATTTTTGCTCTTCGCATCCAGACAATGATAAAAATTGTATTTCCTTTATTCTCCTATCTTTTCTTCTTCTTTCCATGAATTTCTTTCTATTTTTTTACTTTCTTAAAAGCTATCAAATACAGCGGTAATTTTATTATTTTATTTATCTTCTTTTTATTTTCTTACATTAAATAAATATAAAAAAGAAATATATCCATCTATTACCTTTAATTTTCAGTTTTTATATTTAAACAAAAATAAAAATTACCCTTTCTTTCTTTTTCTTTCTTTTCTTTTCCTTTTCACGAATTTCTTTTTGTTTTTTACTTTCTTCAAAAGTTACCAAACAAAATGTCAACTTTATTTGATTCGTACAAAGTTGAATAGGGAATCTTTGGCCGATAGGAATGAACTGCCCCCTACCTCTTTTAAGATTGCATTTACCCCCCTTTTTTTTTTTTTTAAAAAAAAATATCTTTATAATTATTGACCATCATCGTTGGGCATTGGTTGTGACTTGCAACCTATATGGATAGGTATACAGTAGAGTGGTCCCAACCTTGGAAAAATTAATTATTAAAATAGAAGAAAAAAAATGCATTCTGTGTATATATGTTAAACACCAATATTTAATAAGATATTAAATATGACTAATAACTTCAATGTAAATTATTATGGGTTTAAATCTCATGAACAATATTTTTCTATTTTAAGTTGCATATATGTTTATATTGTTTGAATAATATTCTCTCTCCTTTTTTCAACTTTTTCTCAATAATAGTTAATAACATTAAATTTTATTTATTAAAAAATTACAATTAATTAAATAAATTCTCCTAAATTACTATTTATTTATTATTAGTTTATCATAAATAATAATTATATTGTGAATATTGTAAATATTTTAATTTTATTTTACTGGTTTTTTCTCTATGGATAATTCTAATATTGAGTTACATAAACTAAGTCTAAGCCCCAATTGCATGATTCTACATCTATCCCTAGCAACTTCACTTCCCACCATTGGGTGCTCTAAAAGTTAATAATGATTGTAGCCTTTTAGGATTATTACCATAATATATTTAACAATTCTAAGGCTTTAACTATAAAAATGTGGAAAAAAGGACCAAAAAGTGCTTTTCGCAAGATAAACACACCTGTAGTTTCCTTATTTATTATCATAAAATTAGTAGGATTTGTTCTTGTTTATTTGTTTCTTTTACACTCTATTTGGGATGAGGGAAAGGAGAAAGAAAGAATGGGACAGGAAGTAATTAAACAAGATTCAATTATTTTTTCATTGTTTGATAAGTAATTAGACAAGATTTGTTATTTTTCCATGGTTTGATAAGTTGAAAAATTAGAAAGGAATGGAATTGGGGAGGCAACAAATCTATAGAACATGCCAAAATTTGTTCTATCTCACAATTCGATAAAATTAATACGATATTTATTTAGATAAATAATGAGCAAATATCAATATAATATTTGAACACATGATAGTAATAATAATTTTTTTTTTAAAAATTATTATTCATATTTATACATATTGGAATTTATTTAAAAAAAGAAAAAGAAATAGATTATACATTCTTACATACTACTAATCCGTCTATTTTATTAAAATAACAAATTACTGCATATATCTATCTACATTAGTCGTCTTCAAAGCATCAATGCGGCATACTTTCTTAATCATGTTAATTGGTAGCACTTGGCTATGACAGCCAAGATTAGGAGACATTTAAATTGCATTTACAAATGCCTGTACCTGTAACCCGAGTTGGTTGGTCATGCATCTTATCAGAATGGTCTACATCTTTCATATGGAAAATTTTAAACCTCTGTGTCCGTCGTCCCTTTCATTTCGTTGGCGTATGTATTGCTGTAATGTCATTATTTTGAAACTAACAGCCAATTATGATGATAATAATGGGACCAAAACCTCCAAATTAATTAGACTGCCGAGTGACCAAGTCCAAACTGTATTCTTATATATTTAATTTGGACGCTCTTATGATGGCCTAGGAAAGGAATAGCAGTCTAGCTAATTTCTGGATTGCAAATTTACAACCAATTCATGTTTTACTTAGATGCTGACTCGGTTTTTTAATTGAACAATAAGTTAATTGAGTTTGAGCTATATTTTAGCGGCAGTCGAAACTAGATTTGATAATCTTGTTCAAATATACGTATCTATATATATATATATATGAAGTTTTTTAGATTTGATTATAGTTCATGTTTTGATATAAGTTTAATTATATATATATAATATACTTTATTAAATAGTTAAGCTTATATAAACTTGATGGTATCAAGCTTATTGAACAATACTTTAATCTGTGATCTAAGTTTAAACCAAGGAATCTATGAAATAGAATCGAGCACTACATGGTTCAACCCATTTTGATTCATTGACACACGGTTAGCATTAGTATCACGATTTTTCCTATCTTATTTGTTTTGTGCATATCCTCCTCCTTCATCGGCTCTCAGCTTATTCTTTGTTTTGTTCAATGAAGTTTCCGATATTATGCGTTATTAGAAGCAAGGGACGTGGAGACATTTTTATACTTAGGGAATTTCTGGAGAAGTTAGAAATTATACACGGGAAGCGACTTTTAGCTGAGATGCATACCTGTGACGGATAGATTTTCAGGCGAAAAGTCAATGGGAAAGGGATTTGTCAGACGATTTTCACCCAAAAAAAAAAAAAAAAGAAGAGTTGACATTGTTTTAAGAAATCTAAGACAAGGTAGGTGAAGAGCTGAGCGACGTTTGCATTGTCCATACTTATATACACACATACACAGATAATGTCATATATACACACACGAGGCATTTCTGGTAATGTTTTCCAAAATAAAATTTAACCAGTGGATTCGTATTGTCTTCATAGGATGCGTATATATATACTTAAAATTATTTTTATTACCTCGAGATATATTTTTAAACATTACTGTTCAATTACAATCCATGTGCAAGTTGAGCTTTAAAACTTGGTAT
Source organism: Laguncularia racemosa (assembly GCA_037954665.1). Lineage (NCBI taxonomy): Eukaryota > Viridiplantae > Streptophyta > Magnoliopsida > Myrtales > Combretaceae > Laguncularia > Laguncularia racemosa. The sequence continues at coordinate 4,464,943 of JBBMOL010000016.1, forward strand.
TTTCTATATTCAATTTTTGCATCAACGTTTATATTATAAAAGCTTATAACCAATGTTTATTTTTTCATAACATGTGCGTAATGATGTATATAAATACTCTTGGTAGTATTTGTACAATTAACCTAACGAAATATAAAAAACTCTACTTCTTCATCATTTCATCAATGCTCTACTAGGGTTCTTACTTCCAGCATTTCTACAACTTCTTCAGCACATCGGTAAGTTCAAATTCTTGTTTCCAAATCAATTTTATGTTTCAAGATGGTATTAGAGCTGTGTTGGGTCTTTGATTGATTGCATATTGTTACTTTTCTTTCCCATGGATAATTTGGACGTCTTGAACGTGAATACGAATTTTGATTTTTCATATAATGATCCATTATAATTATTTGGATAAGATAATCTTGAAACAATCATTACTAGTGTTACTTTTAATGGATCCAATTTTCTTAGTTGGAGTAAATTGATAAAATTGGCCTTTGGTGCAAAAGCTAAGATAGGGTTTATAGATGGCTCTTGTACTAGACTAGAACCTAATTTGACAAATAAATAGAGGTGGATTCATTGTGATTTTATGGTGAGATGTTGGATTTTAAACTCAACGTCTAAAGAACTATAAGAGGCTTTTATATATGCAAAATTAGCAAGAGAACTATAGTAGGACATATGTGAATGTTTTGGACCCTTGAATGTACTTTATCGTATTAGTTACAAGTTGGGATTGTAGGTTTTGAAAAAGAAAATGCAAAAGGTGCCATGCATTTTAACAAATTGAAAAGATTGTAGGATGAATTGAACAATTTATATGCAATACGAGAATGTAGTTGTGGAGCTATAGATAATGTTTATTATGTTTTTTATACTTCTCATTTTATTTTGATTTTTAATTATATCCATGTCTTTTGTTTGAAGTTAAATTTATCTATAATTTTATCAATTGTGATATTATATGGAACTTAAAAATTTTACAAATCACATGTGTATTATTGAGATTATGGTTATTATGACAAGTTTAATATTTTAACCATTCTAAAATTTTGAGACTTCATTCTATGTCAAACTTCTTCTCTCTTTGAAAATTTTGGTGTTTGTAACAATCAAATCCATGAAATTTGAAATGAAAGCATTATCACTTATTTTGTATTTATTGTATATTATATCCTATCGTACCCTCGATTCAATAATAGTCTATTTACAATCAAATTAAGTATATACCATAATAAAATATATATATCATATATTTACGTGTTGGAATTTATTTAAAAAAAAAAAAAAAATTGGATTACATATATTTACATATTAGTAATCCATCTATTTTATTAGAATAACAAATTATTCATATATCTATATTAGTCGGCTTCAAAGCATCAATGCGGCGGCATACTTTCTTAATCATTGTTAATTGGTAGCACTTGGCTAAGATAGCAAAGAGTAAGACACATCCAAATTACATTTACATATGCCGTACACGTAACCTGAGTTGGTTGGCCAATGGTCGCGCACCTTATCACAATGGTCGACATCTTTCATATGGAAAATTTTAAACCACCGATTCTGGTGTCCCTTTCATTTCATTGGCGTATTTATTGCTGTAACGACGTTATTTTGAAACTAACAGCTAATTATGATAACGATGGGACCAAAACCTCCAAATGGATTGATAAGTGACCAAGTCCAAACTGTATTATTATATATTTAAATCGGACAGTATTTTATCATGGCCTAGGAATAGCAGTCTAATTTCTGGATTGCACTTTGAATTTAATTCGATTATAAGTTTATTGAATTTGAGTTTGAGCTGTATTTTGATTTTATTATGTACAATTTTTCTAATTTAAATTAAGCAATTTTACAACTAGATTTAAATTTTAACTTATTTGATCTGATGAATAATTTAATCAAGCTCAAGTTGTAAGCATATATATTAAGGTTTTTATTTTTTATAATTTGAGTCTAGTTAGTGTAAGCATACTGAGCAACACATTACTCTGAGATCTAAGTTTAAACTCAAGATCTAAGCTAGATTATAGAAGTAGAATGGAGCACTATATTGTTCTAACTCATTTTGATTCATTCACACCCGATTGGCATTACTATCACAATCTTTCCATCTTAATTATTGTTTTGTGCATATCCCTCCTTCCTCATCAGCTCTTGTTTTGCTCGATCTTAATTATTGTTGCTATTACGCATTATTAGAAGCCAGGGACAAGGAGGCATTTTTATACTTGGGAAATTTCCGGAGAAGTTAGAAATTTTACCGGGGAAGCGACTTTGAGTTGAGATGCATACTTGCGACGGATAGACCTTCCTGGGAAAGGGATTTTTGTCAAATGATTTTCACAAAAAAAAAAAAAAGAAGGAAGAATTGACATTGTTTTAAGAAATCTCGGACAAGGTCGGTGTAGGGTGGAGCGCAGTTCGCGGTTTCCAAGCCAATTTCTCTCTCTTTTTTAAATTTTGTGGAATTTGAAATCGAACAATTATCACCTACTTTGTAGTTACTGTACATTCTATCTTATCATACCTTCAATTGAACAATAATCTATTTATAATCAAATTAAGTATCTACCATAATAATATCACATTTCTTTATAATATAGCAAATTACATAATGCAGTTGTCCGTATGTCTGTAATGCCGGTTGCTGGCTGCTGCTCAGTGATAGTCGGGTACAGAATGATGAGGCACTGTTACTGATGATGGAGAAGTTCAGTTACTTTCCAAATTAGCTGCAGTTTTCGCAGCACAAACATAGAATTCATGAGAGAACTTTTCAAAAACATACTGGAAGGCCCTTATATCAATTACGATCTGCTGCTGTTTGAACACTGGCTTTGGTTAAGATAAGTCTAAGTCGTACTGACCTATCTTTGTAAGGTAAGGGGGGTTCATAAGTACACGTATGTGTGCAGGGCATCATAGTAAGATAGGATAACTGGATAATGGAATAATTACATTACTAAGAAAACGTTTAATCACTATGTCTAGTGATTAAGATAAGTCTAAGTCGTACTGACCTATCTTTGTAAGGTAAGGGGGGTTCATAAGTACACGTATGTGTGCAGGGCATCATAGTAAGATAGGATAACTGGATAATGGAATAATTACATTACTAAGAAAACGTTTAATCACTATGCAATCTGGAAAAACCGAGAAAAAATCACATATATATCTGGATCTAAATCTGCTAAAATTTGGAAGGGGGGGGAGGGGGGGTGGGGTGAAGAGGAATACTGGGATGATAGTTTGTGGATATCCTAATATGGCTGCGATGCCCTTTGTAATCCCAAGTACAGTAGTACACAACGAGGTTCCGCCTCATTCATACTGACTTTTGAACAATCTAACTAACCTGGCAAAGGAGCTAACTACGAAATCACATTGCCAAATTCCATTCTTAAATCATAGCAATTATCATGCCCATTTTTTCTATATATACCATCAACTAGCCAATTGAAATTGTTTTTCCTCCCTGATATATACAGACAACAAAAGAGTCCCAATCTTCATACTGGAAATGAGGGGGAGAAAGTACAATCGCTCTTCAGCTAATTTTGTTTTCGGAATTTTCATTTAGCTAGATAAAAGCAGTAAACACTGAAATGAACCACTGAATGAATACTTAGGATGGTACATGAAGCAACACGATTAAACAATAAGCACTATAAACTGGAGATTAAAAATATGAAGATATAAAAGCAACACGATTAAACAATAAGCACTATAAACTGGAGATTAAAAATATGAAGATATAACCCACTGAATGAATTCTTAGGAAAGAAAAGAATAAGCAAAAAAAAAATCACATTCATAGACCACAAAGTGTTGAATCCAACTAATTGTGCCTTATAGCACGTTCTTATAAAAAGTTCACAAGCATTACCAGATCTGAAATGATCCTCCAATTTGGTTCGTACCAGAAGGAGGTTTGATGGCCACCCAAAGGAGAGAAATGGATATTGCAATGAGACCCGACCAAACAAAAACAATGGTAGGTGTCCTCCCCCTTTTTCCCATGAGTCCTTTAGCAAAAGGATAAAGATGAGCAAGCACCCAAAAGCTGAAGAACACTCCACCTACCAACCGGCTCCATTGAGGAATAATGCTGTAGATTGTTCGGCAAACCGCCACTGCAATAGCAATCAAGTTGGTGAATATAATTGTGATTGGTAATATCATCAGCGATGTCCATTTGAATATATAGAGATCTGCAAACTCGTCATCCACATCATCGCCAGCCGATTTTGACGTCAAAGTGAATGAAATCTCAATCCCTGCAATCACTTTCAATAAGCCTTGCAGGACTGCAGCCAGATGAGCACTAGTGCCACCAATCACCCAAAATTGCTCATTCCTCCACCATTCTTCCAACTCAATTCCAGACCACTTGATCTCGAGCATTGCAAGCACGCATAGGGTTAAAGTTATAGCTAGGAGATAAGTAAGGAAAGTGACATTAAGGGACTGCACGATGAACTGGCCAGAGAAAAGAGATAATGCCGGAAGAAAGCAGTAGACAACCAAGAAAATGGAAGTGAAAGGATAAAGCCCGACATTGAGGTAAGCAATCCTCTGTAAAAACTTCATCCTGGTGCTTGCAAGGAACGCGTTGTTCCTAGAGAAGAATATCTCAACAGAACCAGTAGCCCACCGAAGAACCTGATGAAGTCGATCGGTAAGATTTATGGGAGCAGTTCCACGGAAAGCATCCCTCTTGGTGACACAATAGACGGATCTCCACCCCCGGTTGTGCATCCGATATCCTGTAACAACATCCTCAGTAACAGAACCATAAATCCAGCCTATTCGTTTCCCCCACTCAGTCTTATCTTCATACCAGCATGAAATGACACTGATTGCCTCAGCAACAGTCGGTGCATCAAGAAGCTGTCTGGGAATAGTAAGAGCACCAGGAGGCCGCCCATTTTTCACCGATGGGTGATCAGCGAGTGGCCGGCCTTGGAATTCAGCAATAGGGATGGAATCAACAAAGAGAGTTGAATTCCCGAACCTCTTAGGAAGAAGGGCAAGATTCGCTTCATTATCGAAATCCGGCATGCCAAACGGCAAGTTATCGCCAGGGGAAATTTCAGGGGCGGAAGCAACAGTAGCAGCTTTCTTGCGGAAAATGTTACTAAAGCAACCTGCTCTCCGTTCTTTTACGCGGGGAGGATCAAAACCATAAAGGGCAGTTCGGCGAAAGAGACATCCAGTTCCAACATAAACTGGACCTTGTAATCCATCAAGAGCACGCATGTTGACATCAAAGAAAACAGTGTTGTGATTGGCATATCGATCAGACGGGTCAATACCCTCAAATCTCTGGGGAAATTGGACATAACAAATGCGATCTCCACCACGATCCATCATGAAGCACATGCCTTCCCTCAATGCTTGAGAATTGTAAACATAGTGGTCACAGTCCAAGTTGAGGATGAAGGGGCCATTCGACATTACAGCGGAAGCTCGAACAAGAGCATTCATTGCACCGGCTTTCTTGTTGTGATCATAGCCGGGTCTTTTTTCACGAGATACATAGACCAACATGGGAAGACGGATATCAACTTCACTAAAGTCAATAGAAGATGCATCTTGAGGTTTACCTCTCAACGGGACATCACTTGGAGGTTTCAGCATCGCCTATATTAACCAAATTAACCTCGGTTAAATGAGACGTCTTAGATAAATTGCTCAACCAGAAATTTACAGATGCATAAGTATGCCAACAGTACCTGTATAATGCTGGCATGATCCCCCCTGGAGTGTTCTGGAGCTGGACAGGCCCAAGTACCTGGCCAATGTGTTCCATCTGCCATCCATGTAGCTTTTGGAATCTTCAGTTTTTCCACTTCAACATCATTCTCGTTCTTGTTTTGCTGCTTCATTGCTTTCATCTCCTCCCGAGCATTGTAAGCATCAGAACGTCTCCGGATTGAATCAGCAAGACCATTGATCCGGACCTTGAACTCATCATACTCACGCTTAACACGCCTGCGGTCTCTAACAAAGTCAGGACGTACTTTGTCTTTGTAGGGATCTCTTTTCAGACTGAAATAAGATTCTGGGTTCCTTGGCTCAATCCCTTGCTTGCGACAAAAAGGGACCCAAGTGTTGGCGAAACTAGCTGCTTCTGCCATGGCCTCAAACGTTAGGAGTGCACCACCATCGTCAGATACATAACAAGCAAGCTTCTCCACAGGATAGTCTGCTGCCAGTATAGACAAAATTGTATTTGCCGTGACCAGCGGTGGTTCTTTTTTGGGATCCGCAGTAGAAACAAAGATGTCGACGCCTGGAAGATCAGATTTTGCAGTAGGGTTGGTTGGAGTAGACATTTCAAACTTCTGTTTCAGAACATCAAGGTCGGTAGTGCGATTAACAGGACAGAGTTTTGGAAGCTGATCCAGCAACCAAGAGAATCCAAACCAAGTTTCACAGACCACAGACATGCCCCACAGCCACTTTGCGTCCTCATTAGGATGCTTGATTCTCCAAGCCAAAAGTAATGCAAGAACAGCTACTCGAATTAAGATGAGAAGCCTGGGAAAACAGTAAGTGCAATCACAGGAAAATTTAGCAAAAACTGACTTTTTCAGCTAATTAATGTTGGAGACCAAGAAATTCATGTGGATATAGTGCAAAGTATTTCTATATAACTGCTTAAAAATGAAAGGTACAAACACATATAACAGCAAAATGTCAAACAAAGTGAAGTTAAATTATTTAGGTTGCCAGAACTGGTTTAATGAAATTTGTAATATGCTATATGAAACGTAATGCTTCTATTTGAGATAAGTGACCAATGAAATTTGGTAACCGAGAGAGACAGAAATTCTAGAATCTTGATTGTATTTCCCAATAATGAATCAAATTTACAATAAGAGGCTACTACTTTTGGTTAATAACCTACTAACTTTCCAACAATCTAACCCAATTGGCAAAGGGACTAACTAAATTTCTACCTCATATTCCAATCACATGGCTTAAAACCCAAAGTAAATACAATTGAATAATATCTACGGACCCTTTCATATGTTAAGTTTTAGAATAGAGTACTGAGCAGTATGACTTACAATATGTTGTTCTAGCAATAGTTATATCCATCTCTCATCTATCATTTTCGAACAATCGCTGAGAAAGAGGTGTTATGATCAACACAGGCTACAGCCTCTATAATCGAATTCCAATATTCACAGAAAAATGTAGAATAATGCAGTAAACTGTAAAATATGTTAGAAAGAAAGTACCTGTAAGGACTGAGAATTTTCGTAGATACGTTCACCTTTCGAGTAAGAGGCCTCCATCTTTTGTCGAAAAGCAATCGACGGTTAAAATCTCCATTGGAATCATCTTTTGGCCACATTGCATTTCCATATCCATAACTGCACTTAGTTTCAAAAAGCCAATTTTTATGATCAAACTCTTCAGTTTCTGACCTCTTCATCACTGCAGATTTCATCAGAGAGAGCCTTCTTTCTGTCCTTGATCCCCCTGAAGACAATCGTTGTTCAGAATCGCTCATTTGTTCAACGCCACCAACGCCTTTATATGGCTCCTTACATCCGAAACAAAATGTATCACCATTTTTCACTGCTTCCCTATAGCAATCCATACATATTTTGTAATCACAAACACAAGGGACTATGTCGATCCCTCTTTCATCAGTCATAATCTTTCCATCACATCCAGGTAATGCACATGATGATCCTTTTAGGCCAACCATCTGGGGATGACTAGATATGGAGTCGGCCATCTTCTGCTTCAAATGAGCACGTGTGACACAGTTGTATCCACCTATAAACATGGAATTCGATGCATATAGGTCTTCAACTTTCTCAGCAGTTGAGGGATCAAAAGAGCTGTACATTGGAGTGTACTCAGGAGTGGGGGGTATTTGGACCGAGTAATTAACAAACTCTGGAGTGCTGATCACACTGTCAATATCATCTCTTGAATTGTGCACTAAGTGAATGGAGGGCATGTTTCTTGTCATTTGAAATTCAGATTCCATGTCTTAACCTCAAAAAGATGTGTACTTCAACAATCTGATATATACATTAAGAAAATGAACCTCAAAAACTCAATTATTTTAACTAAAAAGAAGGCTACTCAACATGGTATCAAATACTAGGTTATATTCTACAAATCAGACACAATTCTTTAAGTGGGAAAAAGCGAGCATACTGCAACTGCGAAGTTATAATTTTTTCATTGCTCACTCGGCATATATGCTAACGTTACAAAGATAAAATAAAAAATTGAACACACTTTCTGGACATGTCTGTTCCCGTTGTAATCTAAAGCTTCATAGTTCCACGAATAGATACACAAGCAATGTTTAGACACTAAATTGCAAAATCGTATAGCTCAAATTGTTGCACATCACCAAGGCCCTCATGGGCCGTACAGCATCAGCACTGTTATCTTAGTGTGATGGAGCATGGTCGATTCTTCCTTGCGTATATATAAAATATAGCGTTGGCAAAATAACACATAATTATTTCATTTCTCACGAGGACTGTATACAGAAGTATGAAAGAAAAAAAAGTAAAGAATTGCACAAATTCATACATTTTAAATAATGCCTATTCCCAAGGTCATCTAGAGCTTAAATGTATGAAAAACCTGTAGTTCATATAGTTGAAAAACCTGTAGTTCATATGGTTGCATATTGTCAGGGCTCTTATGACCAGTCTGGTGTAAGCATCATGGCCCCACTAATATGGAACTCCTACTAGTATCGAATAGGTTCTATTTCTCTTCCTCGTCCTCAAAATACAGAGTTAGCCTAAGGAAACCAAACGCTTGCACCTTAATTATCCCACATTCTCTAAGCTAGCTAGCATTTTAATCTTACTATCTTATGAATCATCATAAAGAAGCCAAGTCCAAGAGTACAATGTAAAAAGTTCACAAATATACTAGTCTACGCGAGCAGCTTCAATCCAACTGGCGTCTCTAAACCGCATATTACAAATTTGGAAACGCCGATGTCAAAATTTAATACATACCCTCTTCGTAATGACAAGAGGATGCTTAAAATAACAAAAGATAAACGACAAAGGAACTGTCTTTGACATGATTATAAAACAAAAGGACATGACTATACACATCTAAGTAAAAACGTAAGTGTACAACAAGCTAAGCTAAGAAAAAGACATCATTAGTTTAAGCTTAAGAACAAACTTGCATAAAACATAGTCTAACCTTAAATGGGTCATTTAAGGTTGTTGCACGTGAAGCTTCTGAGAATGAGAAACCGAGTTAGACCATGTGTGGAGGCATGTAAAGTTGTTCTTGGAGAAGCTGTAGTGAGAACTGAAATATTGTACCGTTATAAAGGAGAAGAGCAGCGAGAAGAGATAGAGCAAAAGATGATAATGAACGTTGGAGAAATTTGAATTTGAAATTTAAAAGGAGTAAAGGGGGACAGAAAAAGAAAAATAATAAAAGATCCAAAAAAAAAAAAAAGTCGTTTTCATAGATCTGACGGAAAAAGAAGAAAAATAGGAGGGGATGTTAACGTCTTTATTGGGTTGGGAAACTACTACTCTAACAGCTTTTCTTTTTTTTTTTATTATTATTATTATGTCGATGATATTTAAATGAATGGTGAAATAGATAAGGTCAGAAAGCTAGATTAAATGTTAAATTGAAATAGCTAGTTGAGCATAAATTATACATTAAGTTGAAGAAGTACCTATGAAGTAGTAGTACACTTAAACAAAAGTAAGTTAAATGTTAGACTATTTTTTCCTAGTTATTTTCCTTTATATAGTTTTTCATAACATATAAGAACAAGATTAATTTCAAAGTGCAAGAAAATTACATTAGATGATGGAATTTATTCTTATCAACCTTTTAATTTCCGGTGTAAATGGGAAAGTTATTTTCTTGATTATAAAAAGATATGAGGATTCAAAATGAAAAAAGTTTAAATATGCTACTTAATTAGAGAAGTACTTTAGCATAATAGAGTAGTTTTATTTATTTATTAATTTTTAAATGCCATGTCTTAATACATGCATTACAATAATACTTATTTATGCATACTTATGTTTTATATTAAAAAGAAGAATTGTTGATGTCACATCCCATAGAGTACCTTATTCGTGATAACCTACTATGATTATTCGGTCTTTAATAAGTAACTGCAAAGCGTCTCAACATAAAACCATTAATCTATTAAAAATACAATAATTGACCAAAATTTGAATGCTTTTAGCATTTCACTAATTCATTTCAACTATTTCGTACTCATTGGAATTAATTATAAAGAAACTTTAATAGCGAACCTCATTCAAGTCCCATAAAATATAACTCAAAAGTTTCAATAATCCAAATCAAATATTTACATATATTTGACCCTAATACTTCAGTATAAATTTACAAAAGAAGGTCATTCTACTCTTAGCCTTGTATTTTTTTCCAAAAGTTTTACGAAATAATTTGCTTATCGTAGTATGATGCTTATAAAGAAAGTTTACATAGTTGTGACTTACATTACAAAATATGTAGAAAGGTGAGCTAAATAGCCTAATGTGATAGAAGTGTAATATCTCAATACTATGCACATACAGCAATTCACGTAAGTTTTCAATCATATGCTATGTATGAGCAACCATATAAAATACAATATCGCACATAGTTTTCCAATAACCAATGTGAAATGTAGGACTTACGCTCTTTTTGACCTTGGGTTGGGGATTCACATCATTACCATTAGTGCCCAAGTCTCACAACCTAATTATTTTAATCTTATCTCTTCATTAGAATTGGTTTTTTAAATTTAATCTCATAAAGCCAGGTGTAATTAGGACACCGAGTAATAAGACACCCTTAAGGACAAACCAAACTTAGAATCGTCAAAAGCGCTACAATCTCCTAATCACTTAGTTCGCCCCTAATGGAATAGTAATCCTACTCGATTATTTCTGGTGCGTCTTGTAGCAATAATGACCTTCCACTTCATGTAATGTCTCGTGTAATGCGTGTTAATTTTATTTAAGCTATAATAATTAAATTATCATTTCTAAGTGATCACATAAGAAATATTCAGATTCATGTCAAATATTGAAAATAATCAATCAATTACAATCATAAAACAATATTCACAACATCAAAAAAGTCAATTCACCAAGTATTGAATTTTATCTGAATTCCTTTAATCACCATCCATTCCTCTTTTATCTCAAACTGATAAATTCGCAAATATATATATATATATATACACCCCTTTTCATATCCATCATAAAAGTTTTTTTTTTTTGGTGCTTCCCTGCACATACTTATTAAACCATATATGTCAGACTACTCGCAGCCCCCTCAACACATTCAACATCACCTTACACGTCCAAGCATGCCTGCCTATATGCTCGTGCACATCTACACCAACATCCCCATGTACTAAAGCCAACACAGCTGTGTAGCCATTCGTTCTTACCTATGCACTCATTCCTTCTTGCCCGTGCATGCACAACACACCCACCATGCACACACACTCCTTCAACCATGCATACATCACACACATCCATCATGCACACACTCTCCCACCAACACCAGCACACATATTCACCAATCTAGCACCCACACACAAAAGCACATACACACACGCCATTCTAGCATATTGATAAGTGTTGAAAGAACCTCATTTTCAGTATTAATTAAGTGCTTAATATTTGGATTTAGGGTTTAAACAGTGTAATTGAAGGGTTTAAAGAAGCTTTGAGTTGAAATTTGGTAAAATATAAAAAAGGGTGATTTTCATGTGTACATAACTTTTAGTATAGCTATGCAAACACCAGTGTTGGAGAGTAAAAAGTGATTAAAGTGTATTGTGAAATTGTGCCTTGGCTGCTGTATAAGCTGTGTAGAGGGTAGTATTAAAGGAAAAGATCTGCTTAGAGAAGAAAATGAAGGAATTCCAGAGTGCACAACCCTGAGCACGGTTATGCAGGAGGTCGTACAGAACCCTGAATGCTAGAATTTCACTTTATTCCAAAGTACACGACCTTGAGCATGGGCTTGCACTAGGTCGTATATGCTACCTTGCTTCTTATACTGTTAATATTCGCTTTATTTTTTATACTAACCTTCCTATTATATAACTTTAGACCTATAAGCAAATGCACCTATTGATTATATAGTGTAGTGGATAAAGATATCGAGTGTCGATCCCATAAGGATTATGAGTACTAGTAATTACCTTTTTTCTAATTATCTAATCAACAAGAATTAAATAAACGAGTAAATAAAATAAATAACAAATAAATTAAAGAAAATAATAATCAATGAAAATATATTCAGGTATTAAACCCCCCTGGAATTACTAATGTAATTAACTAATTATTATTCAAATTCTTATTTTATTCTTGGATCGTGGGAATTCCTAAGTTAAATTAATAGCTCTCTCAAGTCATACTAATTCCTAATTCTAGGTTGATTAATTGGAATCTTTTCCTAATTAAAACCCCCCTAGAATTGCATTGCATTCGATCTATGAATTCTACTATTAGGTTTAACCATAATTCGGAATATTTATGTCATCTTATCTCTAGGTTTGCATTTAACTCTTTTCAATTATGCTAGATCTATTCTTATATAAAATCTCTCGATTTTTATATAAGAAATCAAATTTCAACTAATATGCTAGCAATATTAAATTGAAAATAATAAAAACACATAATTGAATCACAAGAATGATAAATAAATCATTGAATAATAATCATAAAAATTGTATGTTCATTCTAGGGTTCATCTACCAAAATATGAAAGAAATTAAGTCATAGACATATTAAATCTAAAAGTAATAATAATAAAAGAAAGCACAAATAAAAATATTAAAATCTAATCTTAATTTTCTAATTCTATTTTCTTATTCTAATTTTTCCTATGGTTTAAAACTAAAACTAATCTATTCTACTACTCTCGTTTAATCCTTCTCTTTGTTCAGATATATATATGTGACATAAAACATAAAACCACCACAAGTGGTAGAGCCAAGGCTAATGGGGTATGTACTTGTAAAAATTAAAGTAAACACAAGAATCGAATCTCCACAAGCAGTAGAGCCAAGGTTAGTGGGATATGGATTCTAAAGAATTAAGAAAACTATAAACATTCATTAAAACATGAGCATATGTATAGACATTCAAGATACATGGAAATATTGAAGACAGGAAGTTATAACATTATAACATTACCTTAGTACTGATAAGTATAAAGGTTTATCTATGATCTCCTATAGAAGGGAAGATAGATGATCAAAAGAGAAGAGAGGAAAAGAAAAGAAGATGAACTGAAGAAGGATGGAAGTGGTATCGTAGAGAGAGAGAGAGAAGTAAATTGAGAGAGGTGGAATATAGTGAAGAGAGGAAGGAGCATTCAGAGAAGAGAGGATTTTTTTTCTTCTTCTACCTTTCATTGTGTATGGGGGAGTCATTATATAGGACAATGTCTGAGAGGTACTATTTTTTATTGGAATCTTACTGTAGATGACAGTAAAACTTAGGTATTGTTTTAAATTGAAATCTTATTATAGATGATAGTAAAATTCAAAAAGTAAAAAGTTATATATATATATTTTCGTGCTCAATGCATTACATGTGTTTTATTACATACATTGGAAATACATGTAATTGTGCATATTGAAAAAATTGTACATTATGGATATACTAAGTTTAATTCATAGCAATCATCCTCATTGGTGTCTCCACTATGGTGTGAATCTGATGGGGTAGAGTTTTCTTCATCTGCATTCTTTAAACTTGCTAAAGCTTGTTCTAATAATTTCTTCATTTGATCTGGAAAGCATACGCAAGCCATTGATGACATAAAAAATCCTTTATTATGAAAAAAAAAGAATTTGTGGTAAACTAACATTGGTTGGAATATTAGTTGATTTGGTTCTAATCCAATTAAGGACTGCACCTCCATCAACTTTATTCCACATTTAAAACTCATCCCATCATTTAACTTTGAATCTTCTTGTTAAGATAGTGGTGTTGGTTGAATTATCCTTTCAGTATTCGTAGAACCATATCATTACCCATGAAGTACTGATATGCATAAAGAACAACATTGTTTTATTAAATGGTTGTTCATTTGCATTCAGTGTATAATTTTCCATGAATGTCTTAAATCCATTACGAGCATTGTCATGGATTATTTCATTGGTGGCACCAAATTCATCTCACTAGTGTGCAAACCAATAAAAAAGGTTTTTTTAAGAATATTTTTCAAAAAAGATAAGCCATGTATGTGACCTTTTTTTATTCATTTGGTAAAAGGCATTCTACCATGCTTGCTTATAATCATAATAACTAAAAGCATTACGGTATGAAGGAATTGGGTTAACTAGGTTTATTTGGAATTTCAGGCATTTTGTAGGATGGTCAGGCCATTTATTAAGGTTTATGACCTTATGAATCTTAGCAATTGAGTAATTAATTACTTCATTGGTTTTGAAGTGTTTAAATGAAACTGATTTAATTTTGCTTAAAATTTTTTCATAAAATTTCATTGTTTTAAAATTGTCATAAGGGACAATTTTAATATATATGTATGTAGAATGCAGCTTGATCAGTATCTTGGACGATAAGCTGCAATGGATCGTCATTCTGTTTGGTCGTCTGTCTTTATCTTTTATAATTTTGATTTGTCCTTGCCGAGGAATCCTTGCCGTTATATATATATATAATATATATATAATATCAGATTCGGAGCTTTGGAAGTTGGACGAAATCGTTGTCTTGCATTTTCCAGCGTCTCTTCCAGCGCATATCTTCCCAGCGGAGCTCTGAACGTGTTTTCCGGTTGCTATGTTAAATCTTCGTTATATATATATATACGTCGAGCATCAGCACGTTTTGGCGCAATATGTACGAAATCTTCTGATCTATTATATTCTCCTCTTCGTATCTAAACTGATCTGATCTCCATCGTGATTCTCTCGTCTCGGATTGATCTTCGTGTCTGTCTCGAATATATATATATATATATTCGTCGGGGTCGTCAGCACGGTTTGGACTTGCATTGCAACACGAGCATGTCGTCTTGCCGTGTACAATTCTGTGCAGCTTTCGTCGTCAGTACGCCTACCAGCACGGGCGTGTCCATTGCCGTGTTGCTGCTGTCCGGAATTTCCCTTGACATGTCTTCAAGCATGGGCATTTTTGTGTGTGTGTTGAGCTTGCTCAGCCTGCTTCCATGGTGATTTACATGGTTTGCTAAATGGTTTGGTTGGCTTTGTTGTATGGCTAATGAATGGTTGGACACATCCATATTTGTTTCACTTGTTGCACTTCCAATCTTTGTAAAAATTATATTTTTCTTTAACTTTCAAGTAATTTTCCTATTAATTCAAAAATCATAATTTAAAGATTTTAAAATTAAAGTAAAGATTAATTAAGTGTATTATTTATACAAAATATAATAAAATTAAATAAAATGTTATTTTAATTTATATAAATAATTAGTATATTATAAACTTTATCAAATTCTCCTATACTTGAGTCTTTGCTTGTTCTTAAGCAAAAGAAACTTTAAAGATAAAGAACAAATTTCTTAATTAGTACTTAAACAGATTATATTCATAATAAAGTTACTTTTTCTTAACATCTTTTTTTCACTTAATCATGTTTAATGTACTATAAATACTAATATTAGAGTTCAAGAGTTAATCTATAAAATATCAAAATTTATCATGTTATTTAAACAAAAAATTATAAGCCCATAATTGTACTAGACATTACTTAATTAAAAATAAAGTTTTCAAATTGTTGTCAACTTAATTAAGATATATACTTCTCCTTTTTCATCCCTTAAAGTACTATGATGTCTAGCAAAAGCTTTTTTCCATCTATCCCTTGAAAATCCTTCCTATTTTTTTTTTCTTTTAGTATTATGGAGTAATTTCATTGGTCAGTAAGTCCCAGACCAGATGATCTTAGGCTACTAGGTTTTAAGATACCCTTTCGAACTTCTATTAACTCCATTACTTATTTCTATTAGTAGTTCAGTTTTCTCAGACTTTTCTCTTGACCCATGTAACAAGTTTTAGGTCGATGATCCTAAGTTCATTACTCAAGTCAATAAGTGTTATTCCCCAAAATGCACCCTGTAGGCTTAATTACTTAAGTCAACGAGACCCATTATTGAACTTTATTTATATATTTATTATTTTAATTTTTTTTTAATTTTTTCTTTTTTTTTTCAACTTCTATTTTATAAGAAGAGACTTCAAAAGATAATTTTTTCAATTCAATTATTTGAGATCATAGTACTCATAAGGATTTCTAAGAGACATGTATATATCAAAATAAGTTAAAAACTTGAATTCTTAATTCTTAATTAGTAATATCCTTCAAATATAGAGTTTCTAAATTCTAAGCCTAAATAACATATAACTTTTGATTTACTAAGATTTCACAATTCAACTCTAATATAGTATTCTAAGTTCACTAATGAAAAAGTAAAAATATATCAAGGTCAAAATTTTCAATAAATTATTGAATTATGAATGTAATGCAAAAATTTAACCAAAGCAGTAATTTATAATTAGGCTTATTATATTTTGTTATTTCCCCCACACTTAAATGGTACATTGTCCTCAATATATAAAATAGAATAGCAAAATAACAAATGGGGAAAAAAAATTAATAGAAGACTTCCTTGATAATGCTTTATAAACTTGAAAAGCAATTCCTGCTTTTTACAAGAAAGAGTTCCTAACACGGTTGGTGAATGCGGGTGTATAGACTCCTGTTGGCTTTCTTCTGTGTTTCTTGTGTCCTGAAATCATGCCTTACAGTACCAAGATCAAGGGAAATTTAATTTTTAATTTTTTAATTTAATTTCTTTTATATAAGATCAACACAACCTTAACATAACCGTGTAACATGATCGTGTAACTCTTGGTGCAATGTGGTAGATCAACACGGCCTGAACACGACTGTGTTGTAGGATCATGTGTCTCTCAGTGGGAGGTTTTCTAAGCAACACGGTCACAACATGACCGTGCTTAATGCCCATTTTTTTTTTGAAATAACTAAGTGTAATTAAAATTTTTTAAAATCAAATTAAACTAAATTATAAAACTAAATAGTATTTGGGTTGCTTTCCAAAAAGCGCTATTGTTTAACGTCATTTGCTCGACGTTGTTACCTCATTTGTTTAGTTAGGGGGGCGGCACTTATATTTTCAGTAGTCAAGTTTCTTGGATTTTCCTGGACCCTTTAAATCGCCACAAGTGTGATACTGTTGTATTGGATCCTTGTGAATACCATCCTGTACATAAGTATAACTATACAAGTTAGATGTATTTACTAAATAGCAGGTACTGTTATTATTTAGAGGATGTCAAATTATGTTAGGTGTTTTGAAAGTTTGTTCTCCATTCGCTATTTTCAAAGTTGAAGTGCAATTACCTACATCTATTATTGCTTTTGTAGTTGTTAGAAAAAGGTGTCCTAAAATTAGTGGAGCATTTATATCTTCATCATTATCTAAGATTACGAATTCCACTGGGAAGATAAATGTTCCTACCTTAACCAACACATCTTCAATGATACCGATAGGAATTTTAATAGACCTATCAGCTAATTGAATGCTCATTTATATCGGTTTAGGTTTCCCTAATCCTAATTTCTTAAATATATGATGCGGCATTAGATTTATACTAGCTCCTAAATCAACTAAAGCATCATTTATTAATAAAGTGCTGATAAAATATGGTAAAGTACAACTCTTTGGATCTTTTAATTTCTCTGGCAATTTGTTATGTAGGATGGCAGAGCATTCTTCATTAAGGCTGACTATTCAGACTTCTTCTAGTTTCTTTTTGTTGGAAAGTAAGTCCTTCAAGAATTTTACATACTTCGGCATCTATGATAAAGCCTCAATGATGTGCCTATACTCTAATTGCAAGAACACCAAATCTAATCGCTCTAATGGCGTGAATTCCACTTGCCACGTGAACCCTAATTATTAAAATCAATGTGTTCTAATCACCAAAAAGATGACGTGTTTCAAGGGAATTATATTATAAATCAAAGATAGGAGAAACCAAGTATCCAATTCCAATCAAAGGCACAATCCTTAGCTATTAAGATGAACCCTAAATTGCATGAAATATGAACACAATAAGAACAAATCTAATCACTCACTAGATATGACACACTAGTAATAATTGGAATCAACGTAAGAAAATTGATATTACTCACAAAATTCTTAAGCCAATCTCGCCACAATTCCACACATGAAATTGATAAGAGATGCGATTTGCATGTAAGGACTCCCTCACGACAAAGTGTTTGGTTTTTATCAAAATGTCAAAAAGTGCCTTCTAAACCCTAGTTAGCAAATATTTATACTTGCTCCTATTAGGGTAAAAACCACAGGAAAATTATAAATAAGCCACTTAGGTAGTCGGTTCCAAGAAAAGAAATTACAAATTCTATATGAAATGACCGGTTCTCAAAACAATAATTACAAGTACAAGGTTCTTCAAGTGGTCGGTTCTTCAATTCAATTGAGTAATTTGTTGGACCAGTTCTTCTTTGGTTTATGTCGGTTTATGAATAACCCATAAGCTGAGTTTTAATGAGTTTGTCCATCGCCTTGTAAAAATTGACAAGTATGCCTGTTGGAATGCACAATAAATAAGTAATAAAAAAGAAGTTAGTATACAAATATTTCCGAGATCGATTTGTTCAAAGAGGACCCTCATTGCCAAATTTTATAACCCTTTGGCTCTTGCCCTAGTGATACGTCTTGTAGGATTTTGATTCCTATCATCTCCTCAGGCCTCAAGAAGATTTATCTGTAAAATTATCACTGTAGTATCCTAATACTTGAAATACCATAGGGGGTGGTTGCTCTTACCCCTCCATCTTTAGGACATATCTCATCTGCAACACATATAAAGGTCCATCATCTACTGAGACCTCCCCTATCTCAAACTGTCCCACCAATAAAGTCTTCTTTTTCCCCGTTTCACTAATATGTCTTTAAACCTCTTTGTCCTCTGATGGTTTACTCATTTTCCCCTAAACCTTTCGAACCTCTGTTGTTTGACACATCTGTTTATGAACCGCTAGGTCTTCTAAAGGTTGACTCATCTGACTATGAACCTCAGGAACCTTTGATGGCTGACACATCTGCTTTTGAACAGTTTGGTCCTCTAAAGGTTGACTCATCTGACTATGAACCTCAGGAACCTCTGATGGTTGACTTATCTGTCTTTGCATCTCTTGGACCTCTAATGGTGACATAGGGTTCAATACTATATGCTTACCATCCTGCTGGAACATTTAAGTATTTTTATAGCCATCATGTAAGACCCTCTTATCATATAACCACGGCCTGCCAAGCAATATATGGGATGCACACATGGGAAGAATATCACATTCAATCTTGTCATAGTATTTATCCCCTATACTGAAAGGTACCTTAGCTCTTTGGGTCATATGGAGACTCCCCTGCTCATTCAACCAATGTAATGTGTAGGGTTCTGGATGTGGGGTAGTTACAAGTTGCAATTTTGATACTAATGGATGCAACTACAACATTAGTACAACTACTACCATCAACAATAATGACACACAAGTTACCTTGTACCTTACAAGAAGTATGAAACAAATTTTCTCTCTACCCATCATCAATGGTTGGAGAAGAAGTCAAGACTCGGCGTAGTACATTATTAGAAGGATACAAATCATTTGACATGGTTGCTTACTAATTTCAACAAGCCAACAACACACTTCACTACACACTACGTCACAATCAACATACCTCAACTTTACACCACACCTACACTCATGGTGTAATACACACAATGGCTGTTCCACCATCTTCACACAACCATGGTGCACTATATAACCAAATGCAACACACACTTCCCTACACTTTAATTATAGCAACAATTAAACACTTCAAAGTAGTAAGTTATTGAATTCAATTAAGCAAGTATTTAAGTAATAATACTTAATAACTCTCGCACTTAAATGCTTGTTTTAGAATTTCAAACTTCACTACTTAACTTCCCTTTTTAGTCACGACATACACACACTTCAATCTCCATGTGCAGCACCTTCCTCACACACACCTCCACAACAATTCACACCGCTACACACACCACACACACACACAGTGCACTCACTTCAACCTACAACAATTCACACCGCCATACACACTATACACTCACACATTGCACTTTCAATCACCACTATGCGCACAACACCTCACTCACGGTGCAACACCCTTCAACTTAATACACACAACACAAACTCCACCAATTCAATACTCCCTTACACCACCACACATACACACACAAACACGGCAACAAATTCAAATTGACACCCCTTAATGTAACTTTCCCACAAATGGTAAGAATTAATTTTAAATTCAAATGAAATATAATCAATACCACTCAATAACTACTTCAAGATTAATGGATGTGTTTGAATTCAAATGATTTCCTTTTTTCCACACAAGCTTAAATCTGAAAATTGTAAAATTCACTCCTTCAATTCCGAAAACTCCTACAAGAATTCACTTCTCTTTTATCACAACAATGTATTTTCAGTTCCACAATAAACAATAGGAAATACACTTCTTACTCCACCAATTCCCTTCACGATAAGTCAAGAACATAGGACTTACAACAAGATATCCACCTGACAAGTATGACACCACAATAACAAAACCAAGTACTTTAATTCCACCTCAACACTTCAAATCAATAAGTAGAAATTCAAGAACTCTAATTTCAAGTTGTGATGATCACGAAAATTCCCTTCTCAAAAACCAATGCTTTGATACCAAAAAGATGAAGTGCCTGCACTATAATTGCAAGAACACCAAATCTAATTGCTCTAATGGTGTGAGTTCCACTTGCCACGTGAACCTTAATTATTAAAATCAATGTGTTCTAATCACCAAAAAGATGACGTGTTTCAAGGGAATTATATTATAAATAAAAAATAGGAGAAACCAAGTACCCAATTCCAATCAAAGGCATAATCCTTAGCTAGTAAGATGAACCCTAAATTGCGTAAAATATGAACACAATAAGAACAAATCCAATCACTCACTAGATATGACACACTAGTAATAATTGGAATCAACTTAAGAAAATTGATATTACTCACAAAATTCTTAAGCTAATCTCACCACAATTCCACACATAAAATTGATAAGAGATGTGATTTGCATGCAAGGACTCCCTCACGACCAAGTGTTTGGTTTTTATCAAAATGTCAAAAAGTCCCTTCTAAACCTTAGTTAGCAAGTATTTATACTTGCTCCTATTAGGGTAAAAACCACAGGAAAATTACAAATAAGCCACTTAGGTAGCCGGTTCCAAGAAAAGAAATTACAAATTCTATATGAAATGACCGGTTCTCAAAACAACAATTACAAGTACAAGGTTCTTCAAGTGGCCGGTTCTTCAATTCATTCGAGTAATTTGTTGGACCGGTTCTTCTTTGGTTTATGTCGATCCATGAATAACCTACAAGCTGAGTTTTAATGAGTTTGCCTATCGCCCTGTAAAACCTAACAAGTATGCTTGCTGGAATGCACAACAAATAAGTAATAGAAAAGAAGTTAGTATACAAATATTTTCGGGATCGATTTGTTCAAAGAGGACCCTCATTGCCAAATTTTGTAACCCTTTGGCTCTTGCCCTAGTCATAGGTCTTGTAGGATTTTGATTCTATTACTCAACAAATAGTAAGCTTATATGAAGTTGTTTGAAAAATTCCAAAACCTTACTATATTGTTCCCTTGAATGTTCCTTCTTAAGTTGAGCTAGGTAAGGAATTTTTAGAACATACTCTGTAATCTTTGGGGGTTGCTCCTTCTTCTTTAGTGTTTTAACTTCCCTTTCAGTTTGCACTACTTCTCATCAACTATGAAGATTGCTTTGACATGTTCCTTAGGGTTGGGCTTCATATTCCCGGGTAGAGTTCCTTAAGGTTTTTCTAAAATCATTTTCGCAATCTGTCCTATTTGAGTTTCCAAATTTTGAATTGAAGTATCTTGATTTCTTAACAACACTTCTATAGCTTGGAAGCGTGTTTCATTTGTTTGAATAAACTTTGTCATTAAATCTTCTAAATTTGACTTTTGTTCTAGTGGGTGATGTGCCTATTGGAATCCGGGTGGGCCATTCTTTGGTTGATTGTCTCATGAGAGATTGGGATAATTCCTTTAACCTTGATTATAAGTAGTGTTGTAGGGGTTGTTTGGTTGCATGTTTGGAAGTCTTACAAAATCAGCATTTTCATTAAAATTACAAATAAACCTTAGTTGACCTAGCTGTTGTACCACAGAGATTCCATCTACTTTCTTGCTTAATGCTTTAACCTATGCTGCTAAAGCAGTAACAACGCCGACATCATATACTCTTGCTATTTTTGGTTATCTAGCTTTTGACGCATTCTACCGGTAGCTATTTATGGCCATGTTGTCTATCAAATTTTGGGCCTCTTCAAGAGTTTTGTTATTTAATGTCCCTCTAGTTGCTGCATTTGCCATTTGTCTAATGGTTTGATTCAGTCCCCCATAGAAAGTCTGAATTTTTATCCATAGTGGAAGATCGTGATGTGGGCATCTCCTCAGTGGATCTTTATACCTCTCCCATGTATCATATAAAGTCTCAGACTCTATCTGAGCATAGGAGGAGATATTGTTCTGTAGCTTCGCAGTCTTTGTTGGTGGAAAATACTTAGTAAGAAACTTTTCTGCCATCTATTCCCATGTAGTTATTGACCCTCTATGTAGAGAATTCAACCAATGTTTAGATCTACTATGTAATGAAAAAGGGAAAAGTCGTAACCCGATAGCGTCATCTGTGGCCCCATTGATTTTGAAGGTGTCGCAGATTTCCAAGAAGTTGGTGATGTGTGCGTTTGGATCTTCATCCTGCAACCCATCAAATTGAACGCATTGTTGAACCATTTGGATGATATTGGGTTTAATTTCAAAGTTGTTGGCTGCAATTGCAGGCCTAACAACACTTGAATTAGCCCTAACAAGTGATCATCTCGCGTAATTGAACATCGTTCTCTCTTCTTGTTCGTTGGCCATGTTGATAGATAAGTCGTTGTCTGAGTCTTGAGCTAGAACTTAGTATTGACTTGCTCTGTGGTGTCTCCTAGGCATAAATAATAACAGGAAATCATAAACTATAGAAAATAAAAACTGATAAAAAAAAAAACTAAGCAATAAAGGAAATGATGATTAGATTAACAAAATATAGGTATTCTTAATATCCTAATCCCCGACAACGGTGCCAAAACATTAAATCTAAGCATAAATAAAAACATTAAAATCTAATCTTAATTTTCTAATTCTAATTTTTCCTACGGTTTAAAACTAAAACTAATCTATTCTACTACTCTCGTTTAATCCTTCTCTTCCTTCAGAGATATATATATATATATATGTAGAATGCAACTTGATCATTATCTTGGACGATAAGGATGTAATCTTCCTTGCTGCAATAGATCGTCATCCTGTTTAGTCGTCTTTATCTTTTATAATTTTGATTTGTCCTTGCCGTTATATATATATATATAATATCAGATTTGGAGCTTTGGACGTTGGACGAAATCGTTGTCTCGCATTTTCCGGCATCTCTTGCGGCGCATATCTTCCCAGCGAAGCTCTTAACGTGTTTTCCGGTTGCTGTGTTAAATCTTAGTTACATATATATATATATATATATACGTCGGGCATCAACACGTTTTGGCGCAATATGTACGAAATCTTCTGATCTGTTATATTCTCCTCTTCATATCTAAACTAATCTGATCTCCATCGCTGATTCTCTTGTCTCGAATTTGATTTTCATGTCTATCTCGAATATATATATATATATATATATATTTGCCGGGGTCATCAGCACGGTCTGGACTTGCACTGCAACAAGAGCGTGTGTCGTCTTGCCGTGTAAAATTCTGTGCAGCTTTCGTCGTCAACATGCCCACCAGTACGGATGTGTCCATTACTGTGTTGTTGCTGTTTGAAATTTCCCTTGATATGTCTTCAAGCATGGGCATTTCTGTGTGTGTGTTGAGCTTGCTCGACCTGCTTCCGTGGTGATTTACATGGTTTGCTACACGGTTTGGTTGGCTTTGTTGTATGGCTAATGAATGGTTGGACACATCTATATTTGTTTCAGTTGTTGCACTTCCAATTTTTGTAAAAATTATATTTTTCTTTAACTTTAAAGTAATTTTCCTATTAATTCACAAATTATAATTAATTAAGTACATTATTTATACAAAATATAAGAAAATTAAATAAAATGTTATTTTAATTTATATAAATAATTAGTATATTATAAACCTTATCAATTTTTTAATAAAATTAGGGATTTTGATCTTTTATTTCTCACAGCTACTCTAAAAACCCTACAAAAGCAAAATCACGAATTTGGAGAGAGGAATTGCTAGAGCATCATCGAAGATTGCAAAACATCTAGGTTTATTCTTTTCATCTTAATTTCTTATTACTCCTCTAGATTTTTCATGATTACTATCAATTCCATAAAGGAGTAGATTTATATGTCATACATCTTGTGAAACTTTAAACCATGTGATTAAATTTTTATTGATTAATGAAAAGTTTATGCATTTGCATCTATTAATCTATTTTAATTAATGTGTGATTAATTTATGCACGTAGATTAATTGCATGTCTGATTCTTGTTAGGTAGAGAAAGGTCTCATATAATAGGATAGATCTTCATGAATACAAAGATTGCATGTTTTACCTAGAGGTAGAAAAAATTCAATTTTCTGCACAAAGATTAAATCTTTATTTAGGAATTATGAACTTAATGAAATCTTATAGGGTGATAGTGAAGGAGAGGTCTCTACTATTCCATATAAGGTTATTAATTAATTAAACTGAGGGAGTAATTAGTTTAATTGAGAATTGCCGCAGTGCAAAGCACAAACAAATTGTTAATCAATATATTATTAAAAGAAATAGAGTGAATCAAGATGAAGGGTATGTTTTTGTTATTGAATTCATTTATTAAAGTGATTATAATTAATCTTAGGGTTATTAAATTAGTTATTTAGTAATTTAATTTATTAATCTCACATTAAGATTTAGATTAGATAGTAGAAAAATGGTAATACTAATACTTATTTTTAAGATTCTCAAGGACGACATCTATTGCAATTTATATTACATTAGATAGGTACACTTGCCTAACTAGGTCGTTAGATTTCTTTGAGTTTATAAATTTATAATTTGATACGATCAAAAAAGTGATCCATTAAATTTTTGGCACCGTTATTGAGGATCTAGCAAAACAATATTGGGAAAAACCTTATTATCTACTAGTGTAGTCATTTATTTTATTTGTTTTATTTTTTTCTATTCTCCTTGTCTTTTGAATACTCTAACTTGCGACTATTGCTTTTGTAGTGCATGACAAGGACTTTCCCTTCTAACATTCTTGATCTAAACCTTGAGATTAAGAGAACACTCTGTAAGATTTGCAAGAATACAATTGCTAAATCTTTTAGACAATCGGCAATTGAGGGAGAAATGTTCATTATAAAAGTCATGACAGTAGTAAAGGAAGAGGAATCAACTAAAGAATTTTTAGATAGTGGGATAGGATTACTAGAGAATATTAAAGAGGAAACATAGGAGACCATGACTGAGGATCCACCAAGACCAATCTAGACATGCAAGGCCAACCCTAAATGGAACAGGATAGACTATTGTGAAGCCTCCCATTGGGGCTAATAATTTCAAAATTAAAGGTGTGGTGATTGAACTTTTGCAACAATATTGTCAATTCAATAGGTTACAAAATGAGGACCCCCATGCTTACATTAAAACATTCTTAGATATTTGTGAGACCTTCAAGAATAACGAGATGACAAATGAAGCAATGCGTACTAGATTATTCCCTTTCTCACTAAAGGGAAAGGCTAAAAACTAGCTTTAATCGTTGGATCTTGGAGCTTTAACTACGTGGGATGACACGGTGAAGCAATTTCTAGATAACTACTTCCCTCCTTGCAAGATAGCGAAGCTTTAGAATGACATTGCATCATTCATGCAATAAGATAGTGAGACCATGTATGATGCTTAGCAAAGATGGATAAAATTGTTAAGAAAGTGCCTATACCATCAGCTACCCATATGGATGCAGGTTTAAACCTTTTTAAATGGCGTTAGCTCGAGCGCTCATCAATTGGTAGATGGCGCAACTAACGGTACATTAAATTCCAAAACCCTAGAAGAATCCTTGAAACTTTTTGCTGATATGGCTAAAAATAATTATTAATGGGGCAACAATAGGGGCAAGCAAGTGTGAAGTCGATCTCATGACTACTTTGGTGGCAAAGATAGAGGCTCCCAGTCACTAGGTTTCTACCCTTAAGAATTCTTAAGGATCATAACCCTAAGTGGGAGATGCTAGTGAGAATATGGACTTTCACGAGCAGTATGAGTAAGTAGACTATCTTGGGAATCAAAATAGGTAGCATTATAACCCTTATAGTAACACTTACAACCCTAACATGAGAAACCATCCCAACCTCTCTTATGGCAATCAGAATGTCCAAAGATCTAACTTCCCGCCACTAGGATTCCAAAAGCAACAAATGCCACCCTACTAGCTTATGCCCTACCCACTGGTCCGACCACCTCAATAGGAAAAGAAATCCAATTTAGAAGATATGATGAGCTAATTCATTCAAAGTTTTGAGGCAAGACATCAGAACCAAGAGGCTTCTATTCACAACCTTGAGAAGCAAATTGGCCAATTAATTAAGATAATATCTAAAAGGCAACCAGATTCCCTCCTTAGTACCATTAAGAACAATCCAAGGGAATAGACAAAAGCATCCTTGAGAAGTAGGAAGTAACTTTGAATTGAAAAAGAATCTGAGAAAAAGCAAGAGGGTGGTTAAACTTTTGAGAAGGAAAAGGCGGAACCTAAGAAATAAGAACCTGAGAAGCAAGCACCACCGGCTATTAAGGAGTATGTCCCAAAAATTCCATATCCAGCTTGCCTCAATCAAAGCAAAGACAAGGAGTAGCTTGGTAAATTTCTTGAAGTTTTTAAACAGCTGCACGTTAATATTCCATTTGTTGAGGTGCTTTCACAAATGCCAAAATATACCAAGTTCCTAAAGGAACTCTTATCCAATAAGCGGAAGTTAAAGGATGTTTATACGATAGAAGTAGGTTCAAATTGCTCATTCATCATTCAGAACAAACTCCCTCCAAAACTAAAGGATCTAGGTAGCTTCACAATTCCATGTTTGGTCAGTGACATCTTAGTTGATAAAGCCTCGATCGATCTTGAGGCAAGTATTAACCTCATGCCATACTCTTTCTTTAAGAAATTGGGGTTAGTTAACCTAAATCCCACTAAAATGAGTTTGCAGCTTACTGACCGATTCGTGAAAATCTCCAAGGGGATCATTAAGGATGTCTTGGTAAAAGTAGGAAATGCCATATACCTTGTTGACTTTGTAATTCTGGACATAGATGAGGATGAGGATATGCTTTTAATCTTTAGAAGACCATTCTTTACCATTGCTAGGGTGGTGATCGATGTGGAGGATGGCAAGCTTAAATTAAGAATAGGGGATGAAGAGTTGGTGATCAAAATGCCTATCGCCATGAAACACTCCATGTGCGTAGATGATTCATGCTATTCCGTTGATATTGTTGATTCCTCAGTAGATAAGCATATTGATGAGATCTTATGCAAGAATAAGTTAGAGTTGAGCTTGACTAGAGGAGAGGAGGAAGACATGGACAACCTTGAGGTTGAGGCGTTCATTGAGCAGCTTAATGTTGCAAAAAAAGTTACACCTTATGGAGGATTTAAAGATTTGAATAAAAACAGTGAGGTGAGACTTAGAACTTCCATTGAAGAACTGCCAGTGTTGGAATTAAAACAGCTTCCAAATTATCTGGAGTACACCTTCCTAGCAGAAGACTCCAAGCTGCTGGCTATCATAGCCTCTGATTTATTTAAAGAGCAAAAAGGTCAATTGTTCATCGCCTTAAGAGCACATAAGCGAGCCATCGCTTGAAAGATTTTAGATATTAAAGGTATCAACCCCTCTTTCTGTATAAGATATTATTAGACGAATGATTTAAGCTTGTAGTGCAACCACATTGAAGGCTAAATCCCACTATGAAAGAGGTAGTCAAGAAGGAAGTTATCAAGCTTTTCGATGTGGGACTAATATATTCTATATCAGACAGTTCTTGGGTGAGTCCAACACAGGTGGTGCCAAAAAGAAGAAGGATGATTGTGATCCCCAATGAGAAGTGAACTTATACCAGTGCATACCATCACCAGATTGTGTATTTGCATAGATTACCGAAAAATGAATGATGCTAGTAGAAAGGACCATTTCTTGCTTCCTTTTATGGATCAAATGCTGGAGAAGCTGGCTAGACATATGTACTACTGCTACTTAGATTAGATGTCTGAATACTTCTAGATATTGATAGCTCAAGAGGAATAGGAGAAGACTACCTTCACTTGCCCCTATGGCACATACGCTTATAGGAGAATGCCATTTGGGTTATGTAATGCACTGACTATGTTTTAGTGGTGTATATTGGCTATATTTGATGATTTGGTAGAGAAAATTATGGAGGTCTTCATGGATGACTTTTCTGTCTGTGGTGATTCTTTTTTCCAATTGTTTAGAGAATTTAGAAAAAGGTGCTTACTTGCTGTGAAGAAACCAATCTTGTACAGAATTGGGAGAACTGTCACTTCATGTGTAAGGAGGGCATTGTACTTGGCATAAAGTTTCACATAGGGATATTGAAGTTGATTGAGCAAAGGTCGATGTGATCGAAAAACTTCCACCACCAAATTCAGTCAAGGCTATAAGAAGTTTTTTAGGCCACATTGGTTTTTATAAACGCTTCATAAAGGACTTCTCTAAAACAGCCCAACCACTGACTAGATTATTAGAAAAGGATGTGTCTTTTAACTTCACTCTTGAATGCCAGCATGCTTTTGATGTACTCAAAGCAAGACTAACAAATGCGCCTATCATGATAGCTTCTAATTGGAACTCGCCCTTTGAACTTATGTGTGATGCGAGTGATTACACAGTTAGGGCTGTTTTAGGACAAAGGCGAGACAAATACTTTCAACCTATCTACTACACCATTAGAAATCTTAATCATGCTCAAGTGAATTACACTACTACAGAGAAGGAATTGCTGGCTGTGGTGTTTGCATTTGATAAATTTAGGTCATATTTAATTCTGTCCAAGGTTATCGTTTACATTGACCACTCCACCTTGAGATTTTTGCTGACAAAAACAGATGAGAAGCTTAGACTTATCTAGTGGATTCTGCTCTTACAAAAATTTGATTTAGAGATTCGCGATAAAAAGGGGGCAAAGAATCTAGTAATGGATCATCTCTCAAGTTTTGAGAACCCCTATTTAGAGGAGCTTAAAGAGGAAGATATTAATGACTCATTTCCTAAAGAAAAATTATATGAAGTTCGCTAGCCTCCAAAACTTTATGTGTAGTCCTGTTAGCTAAGTAATGACTACCGATAGGGTCGGAGTGACAATCACTGAGGATTTTCCATCCCTCTTTATGTGAGACACATCATCTCATTACTTGATCTCCACAGACCTGAAAAAGAAAGGGGTCCTCCTAATAGTAGTATTTAAGTTCGGAAAAGAACTTTCTTGCATGATAATTAAGGTCAATGGGGAGAACTCTTACTTCTAGATAGTTTGTAAAGTTTATAAACCATGGAGTTTCATAGGACCATTCCTTACTTCTTCTAGGAACAAATACATTTTGGTAGCAGTGGACTATGTGTCTAAATGGGTTAAGGCACAAGCTCTACCCACAAATGATGCTTGAGTAGTTGTAAAGTTCCTTAAGAAGTTGGTCTCTTGTTTTGGAACCCTTAGAGCCATTATAAGTGATAGGGGAAAACATTTTTGCAATGCACAATTGGAGAAGGTGTTAAGGAAATATGGTGTGATGCATCGAATTGCTACACCTTACCACCCCTAGACAAGCAGATAGATGAAAGTCTCCAATTGTGAGTTAAAAAGGATTATAGAAAAAATGGTACAACATAATAGAAGAGATTAGGCAGAGAAGCTTGATGATGCCTTATGGGCGTATAGAACAGCCTACAAAACACATTTGGGGACTACTCCCTATAGGCTAGTTTATAGGAAGTCATGTCACATCCCAGTGGAAATTGAACACAAGGCATATTGGGCAATCAAGTTGGCTAATTTCGACTTAGAAGTTATTGGATTCAAGAGGAGACTACAACTAGAGACGGGAATGTGGGTCAAATGGGCTAGCTCGCCCCAACTCACATCGGCCTACGAGTCGACGTGGGCCTACCCACAGTGGCCCGCAAGGGTTGCGGGTAGAAAAATTCGACCCTCTTCGCCCACAATTTTTTTTTTTTTTTACAAATTTAGTATTTTAAATTCTAAATTCTAAATTCTTTAAGTTAAACTTATGAAAGCTAGTAATTTATTATTGATCTAGTCCAATGGAAATGTAATATATTACAAAATTCTTATTGAATAGAAATAGGAGATGTGCATGCATGCTTAAACCTATAATAGTTAAACATACTATTTCAATTTATACGTACTTACTCTTAAATCTCATTCTCATACGATGGAAAAAAAAACAACCTAAAATGATAATTAAGCAAATGTAGCAATTATCATAAAGTACTTTTCACTAATTATATAGGAAAACAAAGACAATAATAAAGAAGATAAAATCACATATACAAATCAATCATCAGTCATCACTATCATTATTATCAACAACCAAATTGGAGTCTTCCTTTGATGAAGTAGTCCCACTCCCACCCCCACTCCCATTGTCTTCTTCGTGATTTACAATTTATGACATTACACTAATAAATGCTTGAAACAATACATTGAAAGAAAATATTACCAACAGAACAAAAATAAATTACCTTCACATGCAAATCCGTATAACCAATTACGTGTACAAATTAGAGCTTCTACATTGGCTAGGAGCATGGAATTGTGATATCTATTAAGTACACGGGCGCCGATACTAAAAGCTGATTCTAACGCTACAGTAGTAATTAGAATGCTAAGCACATCGCAGGCCATGATAGATAAATCAGGATATCGCTAGCTTTGACTCTTTCAATGTTGTAACACATCCAATTATGACTAGAAGTCCATATCCATTACTGGCTCATCTAGATAAATATCTAAAGAAGATTTACCACAACTTTGTACTTCTACTTAACAGTATCAAAATTCCTACATTATTAAGAAAAAATTAAATTAAATACTGATATATAATACGATAAAAATATCATTAAAAAATAAATAAAGTTATTAAATTTACCACCAAAGTAGCAAAATCAATCTCCAAGCCCTTCCCAGCTCTATGTGTTGCTGCTCATTTACTGCTGCTACCTCCAGATGTGTCTTGTCCCTGAGAAGATGATCCAACCTAATGGCTTCTAGTTCTAGATATGTGATTTGTTTTGCTCTTCTCATATTCTCCATAGAGTTTATATAACTTGTTCTTTATGTGAGCTAACTTCTCTTCACAAGTAAAGGGGATCAAGTTTATTAAAATAGAAGTTCAAAAAATCAAACTTCATTTGAGGATCAAAGATTGCTCCAAGTGCAAGGATAACACTATAATCACTCTAATACTTATCGAACTTTTGTTTCATTCTAATAGACATCTCCCTTATGACATGATCTTCACTACTTAAATTTTCATTCAACAAACATTCAATCCTCCATACTTGCAAAAAATAGTGGTTTGAAAGTGGATATGATGATCTTGACATCAAATTGGTGATACTATGAAAATGGCTCAAAAACTTGCATATGTTTTCTGATCTTTCCCACTCATCAATGTTGGACAATATTTATAATGACGATCATTCAATTGAAAGCAAGAAAAAGCACGTCGATACTTGAGTGCGCTATCAAGCATAAGATAAGTGGAATTCCATCTAGTAGTTACATCCAAGCGCAAACCAAGATTGGTATCAATGTTGCCAACCTGTTCAACACACTCCAAAAAGTGTTTCATTCTACTCTTGGAGCCCTTCACATACTTGACACTCTCCCTTACTTTATGCAATGCTTTATTACTTACAGTTAATCCTTCTTTAACGATCAAATGAAGAATATGGGCATAACATCTAATATGAAAAAACTCACCACCACATAACAAACTATGCTGTAAGTTTAATTACTCTTTTAGAAAATCTTGCATACAATCATTTGTAGATGCATTATCCAATATAAGGGAAAATATCTTCCTATCTATGCCCTAATCTTTCAAAAATTCAAATACTTTTTTCGATAACTCAAACCCTGAGTGAGGAGGGAACATTTTACAAAAAGCAAGAATTTTATTATTTAGTTTCCAATTGTCATCCACATAATGTCCAGTCAAACAAATATATCATTCACTGGTGGAAGCAGTCCATACATCAAAAGTCAAACATACTTTCCCAAGAATTTTTTGCAATATTTGTTTCAAATTCTTCTTTTGAGTCAAATATAAATTCCAAACATCTGATGTAGTAGTTTTTCTACTAATTGGCTTATAATCAGGATTGTATAGCCTTATGAACTGTGTGATACTCCTATACTCAACAAATGAAAATGGCAGATCATGTTCAATAATAGCCATAGCCATTACCTCACAAACAAATTTACAATATAGTTTTCTTGATCTTAACTTGCCAGCATTATCAATTATTATATCACCAACATCATTATTTCTAGGAATTTGACTCAAATGACACTTTTCTCTATGTTGACGTAAAGATGAAGTTCCATGTGAATGTGCTCTAATAACATATTCTTTCCCACATGCTTTACACTTAGCCCTATTTTCACCATCCTTCCCAATACCAATTTTTGTAAATATTTCCCAAACCTCAGAAGAAGAGCTACCTACTTGAGCCTTTTTACCTACATGTTCTTCAGATTTAGAAGATCCTGGTTGTAGATTATCGTTACACCTATTGACTTCAGATACATCATCCACATTAATAGGTTCCATTGCAGTCTCATTACTTGGAGGATCCATTCTGTAAATATATTTCAACATTAATATATATACTGTAACATAAAAAAAAAAATTCCTTCTTATGATAATATAGAAAATGTTATTAGTAGTAGTACACTTATTTTACAAAATCTTTATATATATATATAAGATTATAATTTATAAAATATAAATATAGTTACCGCACCGGCATCACCCCACCGGCCATCATCACGGCATTACCACACCAGCTATCGTTGGTTCATCATTATCACAGCGTCATCGCCGGCACCGCCTATCTAAACAACCAAACCCAAACATGAAACACCCGAATCTAACCCCAAACCTTTGGCCCAAACCCCCACTACCTAACTGGCTAAGTTAGGTCTTTATTTTATCTCCTTTAGGTTAACCGTAAACCCAACATAGTCCCTAAACAGCCAGACGTCGGTGGCCACTAGTCCCCAAACCGGACAAAGACGGGCTAACCGTACCGTAAAACTCAGTCCCCAAACAGCTAAACCCCATACCCCAACCCAAAGACTAAAACCAACAGTGCAACAGGCAGCCAACGACCCAACACAACACAACACCTTACATAGTTACACCAGCAGTCTACTGGACCACCACCACACCACAGTCAGCTACGGCCCACAGTCCACACTCTACAACCACAAACATTGACAATGAAAAATAAGATAAATAAATAGGAGGGCGACTTACAGTTACTAAGGACGATTTGGTTTAGTCTGGTCCAAGTCCGGAATGGAGGCGAGGTTGGAGGTGATGGAGTAGCAGAGACTGGTCTCATTTGATCTGGTCTGAGACATTGTTGGCCCGTCGCCTAGTAAGGAGTCTGATGAGTGAGACTAATGAAGAGAAAGAGCTACACGGGAGCACGGCACGAGGGGCTGAAGGAAGAGAAAGAGAAGTTGTATGGGCACAGCACGGGGGAAGACTAAGAGAAAGAGCTTCCAACGGCACAGTCCACAGTCGTCCCATCGTCCTTATCCGGTTACCGATGTCTATCACTGTCGGTCAGTCTTCACTCTTCAAGTCGTTGGTCACGATCACTATCACCTCATGTTATGTCTGTGGTTTATCCTGTCTCACTGCATCTGTTGATCTGCATTGCCTTTTTTTTTTTTTTCTTTTGCGGGTCAACGGGCCAACTTGCGCCCGCAGGCTGCAATTCCCTACTCTAACTACAACTAAACGAACTTAATGAGTGGGGAAGGCACGCATATGAGAATATGAAGATATATAAGGAGAGGACGAAGGACTATCATGATAGGCACATCCACTATCTAAGGGAGTTCAAAGAAGGGACCAAGTGCTTTTGTTTGATTCTCGGTTAAATTTTTTTCCCGAAAAATTGAAATCAAGATGGTTTGGCCCTTTATAGTCAAGAAAGTCTTCCCACATGGTGCAATGGAGCTCGAACACTCGAAGCATGATAATTTCAAGGTGAATGGCCATAGACCGAAACTGTACATAGGAGATAGAATAACACATGAATACTGAGAGGAGTTTAGACTTCAAGTACCAAATGTTTAGCCAAACAAAGTGGAGGATGTTAACCCAACAACATTAAAAAAGTGTACTTCTTGTGAGGCAACCCATAACTAATTTAGGTATGTTAAGTTACTTTTTATTTTATTTTTATTTCACTAGACTAAGTCTGCTCTGTTAAAAAAAAATTGCAAATTTGCAGAGAGGAAGTGAGCTTACTTGAGGGGAGTAAAAGTTAATCTTTGAGTGTAGGGAAGCATTAATTAAGTAAGAAAATTCAAGATTTAACTTTTCAAGTGCACCTAGTAAGTTATTTTCATGCTCTTTTAATTATGTTGAGGATTACAATAAATAATCACATGGATCAAATAGCTTGGAAAATATTACTTGAATTATGTACAATTTTTAAACACTTTCACAACTTTGAGCATAAGTAGTGCTCAAGGCAGTGCACACCTCAAGAGGAGCCTCTAGGCACTTTTTGGAGCCCTGTATGACCTCGATCATTGCCATATAGGAGCCACGGTACTTCGTACCCCAACAACAAAAGCCCTTGGATAGCTTTTTAGAACTTTGCATTGCCCTAAGCACACCTATGCAGAAGGCAGGGCACTTTGGTGTCCCATAGAAATGCCTCAAATAGCTTTTTCAAACTCTACACAACCCCAAGCACGCTCGTGCAGGGTGTCCATATATATATATTCGCATTTACAATCTCTCGCATATGCTATTTGATTTTACTCTACTTAAATACACTTCTCCTCTGCCTCCTCCTCGCGAAACTACATTTTTTGCACTTTACATACTTTTCCCTCAATTTTTACTTCATCTTCTAGACTCTAGACTACAAATCTAAGTAAGTTTTTCTTTTCTTTTTGTTCTATATGATCTGCATCCATGATTTTATTTTTTATTTTTTTATACATTGCTAGGTTCTTTCTATATGTGAATAAGTCCTTATGCATGGGTAAGAATGTAGTAGTGATTGTTGCTTGATGAGTTTTTAGTTGTCATGAACATCTTCTTCTTTTGCCTATTTGTGCTTTTAGAAGAGCTCTCTTTCTCTCTCTCTATATATATATCGAATCTCATCGACACTTAGGGTTCATGAACATTTTGTGAGATTTTATAACTTTTATGGCTTTTACTAATTTTGTGCAATTAATTGTTTTTGAAGTCGTTTGATACAAGTAGCTCCCATATTTTTTATTTATAGTGCTTACTTTGACAATTTAAGGTTCATAAGTATGCGAAATTAGGGTTGTTGCAATTTTAAGCATTAAGGTAGAAATTCTTGGAGCTTTGATGTGGTTTTAGTTCACCCATGTGTTTTAAAACTTATACACAACCTGGTATACGACCAAATTCCCACACTCATGTCAATTTGAATTTTTACCTGTTCTTAGTTTTGCCTCATCTTCTACATGGTCATGTAGATGATTGTGTTGACTTGTATGCCTCACCCGATGATTTTATTCTCAAGAATTGATGCTTGTTTTGTTACACTTTGATTATACACATTTTTATAGATATTGCGCATACTTTGAGTTGTTCTAAATATCGATTAAGTTATGAAAGATAGACTTTGATTTTTGTTATCATGAACTCCTTTATACATCTTCTATGTAGATGAGGAAAAAAAGGTAGTTAACAAGAAGGGAAAGCAACAAGCTTTCATATCTCACCAATTGCAAGAAATAGCCTCCTGCTCTCATAAGAGGCTAAGAACCCCTTCGTAGCAAGAAGTAGTAAACAAAGCACTTGTCAAATACTTTGATGAAGAGTGGAGTAAAGAATGACGAAAAAGATTAGAGTCCCTAGCTTTTGGAAATAATGAATACCTTAGCTGGAAAATACTTAGGGCATACAAAATTGATGAATGAATACGTGAAATAATTAATGTTTAGCCCTGGGTTACTTTCTCTGAGATAAACGAGCCAACTTATAGAGAGATTACTCTTGAGTTTCTCTCTACATTATAGTTTGATCGTCACTGTCTCAATTTTTAAGTATATGGATAGAAACACACTACCCCATCATATCGGTTTAGGAGATACTTGGGCTTGTACTCTATATCAAAATCAAATATAGTGGAATTCCAACGATTGCCAACTACTTGGCTTGAAGATATGTTCGCCCAAAGATATTGGGAACAACTTTGTGAGGCGGAAATTTGTTATGATCCTTCAAAGTCTAAGGCATCATCCATTAGAAATATTGATCTGAAGGTTGTTCACCACCTTTTGACACACACTATTAGAGGATGAAAAAGTAGCTATTAGGTGGTAAATAGTTTTGAAAATTTTCATCTTTATAGCATGACTAACAAATTTCAGACCAATGTAGGTTTAAAAGTTGCAAAATTCCTACATAGGTAGCCAATTGATCATCAACCCAAAGAGATATACTGTAGGGGCTATATTACTAGATTCTTAAAAGGTTATGATATTTTTCGAGCCCCAAATCCCCAAGAACCAGACATTCATACTACTAAAATTTATGATGGCCCATTTCGTCTAAGGGGGATGGTTAAGTTAATTTACCTCCCCACTCCATTAAGGTATTCGATTCCACCTAAATGACCTTCTACTTCCAGTGTTGCATCTACTTCCCGTGCCCGGCTTTTCGAGGATGAACTTTAAAGCTTGAAAAGAGAATTCCAATAAGAGAGGGAATTGAATAAAAAGGAAAGAAAGAAAAACAAGCGCTTTAAAAGTACAGTCTAGGCATTTTTTGGGAGGACTAGTTAGCTATTTCTCCCCACCACCAGTTGATCTAACAAAGTATGAATCCTCTCTTGACTCTAATTCACCACATGACACTGCTCCTGGACTATCTAGGAGAAGTAGCAAGGACCTAGTTATTGCCAAGTCCTCTAGTTCTAAAGAAGAGGAAGATGAAGGAGATGATATAAAAGAAGTAGATAAGGATGATGATGATGATCAAGGGGATGATGCCACATAGCTGATTGAGAGCTAGATCATCTACTAGCTCTATATTTTCTTACCTAGTATCTTTTTATATTTTTTTTATAAGACTAATTGATATATTTTCTCCTCATGATTTTTAATTAATTGCGCTCCCTTATGAGAAGACTCTCTACTTAAAGCTGATGAATGTCCTATTCTTTAGACTAGGATAAGCTAACTTTTATTTTAATATATATATATATATTTAGTTTGTTGTTTTTGTTTTTTGTTTAGGTTTGATGGTGTACAACTTTTACTTCGCTGGATTTCAAACTTGCAAATGCTGACAATTGGGGAAGTCCTTAGTGTCCTTTTTCTTTTGTCTCTTAATTTTTTTCTTTAATCTCTTTTCTTTTTCCCTATATGTGCTTACTTTGGCAAGACATTGGGGACAATGTCTCAAACAAGTATGGTAAAGGGATATAAATATAGAAGAAATTAGGATTTGAATTATTTATGTATCTTATACTCTTATTGATCAAAACTTTTTCCCATTTACAAGTTTGCAATTGAACTTTAATTTTGATTTTCTAATATTAAAAAGTGGAAACCTTGAAAATGTACTCATAAAAATGTAAGAGTAGCATTCTCGTATACACATATGTAAAAGTAGTAACTTTGTGTGCCTCACTCACCTATTGTTGGGCTTAATATACTTAGCTAGAGTTTTAGGATTAAATCTAAGTAGGGCAAATCTATTTTTTGTTTAATAGCCGAATTTAGAGTTATGAAGTAAATGGAAATCCTTAGTTTCAAGTGAATTGGTTATGTTTTTTTAAGCTCACTAGCTAGTATATTTAATATTCAATCATTTTGAGAGCTCTTTCAAACTTTTGTGAAAGAGGCATGTGAAAATTGTTAACTTGGCAATTCTTTTTGAAATGGTCTCTTTGAAAATAATAAATATCAATATTGAATCCCTATGTGTTAAGGTAAGGGAGGTTCGATGGGGTCCCTTAAAAACTTGGTCACCTAATGTCACCTGTCCTTGGATTGACCGATTGATGAAATTACCATAACTTTAAGGGATATAAAAAAGACAAGTTCAGTGAGTCTTGTAACTCAAGTAAATAAGCCCATAAGGAAGCCCTCCATTAGCAGAATAACGTCTATTAGCTTAGGTGATGAGACCAAGATTATTGACTGAAAGTTTGCTACATAGGTTAATTGGTTCTATTTAATTGCAAAAAAAAAAAAACTTTTAAAGAGACTTCAAAGAAAAAGGAAAATAATCTAGGGGAATAATAGATGCCATATACTTTCACTTCTTATTGTTGTGCTTTGAAAAATAATTAAATAGTTTATATACTTTTTGGTAAGTAAGAAATGCAATTGAGTAACTTGGACTTGGTTTGATTTGTTATTTCCTTAGTAACTTTGAAAGCAATTGCTAAATAACGAGGATACTAGTTTAACTTACTTGAATTAATCTGAAAAGTCTAATTACTGTATGTTAGGTACACATATAATTATGATAGCTTTGAGTAATAGGCACTAACGAGTTACTAAGAATTAATTGAGTCAAAAATACTACTTGTGATATGAGATTCATAATGAGTATAATTGATGATAGGGTCTTTCTCTTGTCTTTATTTTATTTTCTTGAGGATAACCAAATGGTTAAGTATGGGGAATTTGATAAGTGTTGAAAGAACTTCATTCCTAGTATTTATTGAATATGATTTTGTATAAATTTTATGTGAATTTATCAAGAAAGAGACACTTAAGTGCTTAATATTTGGATTTAGGGTTTAAAGAGTGCAATTGAAGGGTTTAAAGAAGGTTCGAGTAAAAATGAGGCAAATTTTGGTAAAATATAAAAAATGATGATTTTCACGGGTACACAATCTTCAGTATAGCTATATAGACACTAGTGTTAGAGAGCAAAAAGTGATTAGAATGCATCGTGAAATTGTGTCCTGGCTACTACATAAGTTATGTAGAGGGTAGTGTTGAAGGAAGAAATCTGCCTAGAGAAGAAAATGAAAGAATTCCAAAGTGCATAACCCTAAGCACAGTTGTGCAAGAGGTCGTACAGAACCCTAAACGCTAGAATTTCATTTTGTTCCAAAGTACACGACCTTGAGCACAGTCATACACTAAGCCATATATGCTGCCCTATTTTTTATATTATAAATACTCGCTTTATTATGAAAATTAGAGATCTGGATCTTTTATTTCTCACAGCCACTCTAAAAACCCTATA
The DNA here is from genome assembly GCA_037954665.1 of Laguncularia racemosa. NCBI lineage: Eukaryota > Viridiplantae > Streptophyta > Magnoliopsida > Myrtales > Combretaceae > Laguncularia > Laguncularia racemosa. The sequence goes on from JBBMOL010000016.1 coordinate 4,504,715, forward strand.
AGAGCAAAATCATGAATTTAGAGAGTGGAATTGTTAGAGCATCATCGAAGATCACAAAACATCTATAAGGGTTTATTCTTTTTATCTTGATTTCTTATTACTCCTCTAGATTTTTTGTGATTACTGTCAATTCCATAGAGGAGTAGATTTATAGATCCTGCATCTTGTGAAACTCGAAACCATATGATTAAATTAATTATTGATTAATGAAAAGTTTATGCCTTTGTATCTATTCATGTATTTTAATTGCTGTGTGATTAAATTATGCATGCAAATTAATTGCATGTCTAATTCTTGATAGGTAGAGAGAGGTCTCATCTAATAGGGTAAATTTTTATAAATAGAAAGATTGCATATTTTACATAGAGGTAGGAAAACTTTGATTTTTTGGACAAAGATTAAATCTTTATTGGGGAATTATGAACTTAATGAAATCTTATAGGGCGATAGTGAGGGAGAGGTCTCCATTATTCCATATAAGGTTATTAATTAATTAACTCAAGGGAATAATTAGTTTAATTGAGAATTCCTGCAATGCAAAGCATAAAAAAATCGTTAATCAATACATTATTATAAGAAAGCTAAAGTTTAGAGTAGATCAAGATGAAGGGTATGTTTTGTGATTGAATTCATTTATTAAAGTGATTATGATTAATCTTAAAGTTATTAGATTAGTTAATTAGTAATTTAATTTGTTAATATCACATTAAGACTTAAACTATATAGTAGAAAAATGGTAATACTAGTACTTCTTTTTAAGATCCATAAGGATGACATCTGTTGCAATCTATACTACATTAGATAAGTACACTTGCCTAACTAGGTCATTAGATTTTTTTGGGTTTATAAATTTATAATTTGATATAATCGGAAAAGCAACCCATCACATACACTCACACACATACATGCACAAACGAGATCATGCACACACACACCATTCTAACACATGCACATGCATACACACACTAGAATATACAATACAATCACACATAGCATATAGAATCCTCAAACGCTCCAACACACATTAGAATAGCACACACCCCACTTCTCATACATACGACACATACCAGCATGCCCCTAACGATACATGGTCCCTACACATTCGCACACCTCTACTACACACTCACCTAACACTAACACACACTACAGTTAGCTAATAGTAGCCCACATATCACATTCACACACCTCCATTGCACACTCTCCCAACACTAACACACACTACATTTATCGTATCCTACATAGCTTAGTCATGCACACACAGCGTCTACATAACACAATCACACACCAATACACCTCCAATGACCACACAATCCCTACCCATTGCATTCATTTCCATTGCATATGCCAGCATGCAACCTTAAGCATAGCCACATATTGCACCAGTCGTGCACATTCACACCTACAGTAGCCCACGCACGCACACATTCGAGGATATTCAATGGCACATGCCCCACCTTGCACAATCACTTGTAGAATTTCCCCATATCGATCCACCTGGCTTGCTTAATGTCTGTTGCACACACTACAGCTACAACAGATACAATATCACTTAACACACACACACTTTACCTCATCTAGTTACCATAGCTATACAACATATCGCAAATAACCCTAAATAGTATAACGTAATCCATGGAATTACATAAAAATAGTTATATATTTTTATAGATACAACTTATCATACACAATAATAGTATATCATAGAGTTTCTACTTACCTAGGTCTCATTCTTAATTACTTATAGTAATCATTGGGTAAATGCATGAGATAAAAATCTTCTCCTAAAATATAAGAAAATGGCACTGTTACTTACTATTTTTACTAATATAGTCCCATGTAATATATTTCTAGATATTATTACTATTTTCTAAGTTAAGACTATTTTTTCTACACATTTTAAAATTTTATTTAAATTCTAAAAATAAAAATTTTCCAGCACAAGTCTAGTCTAGTTTCGTGGGAATCACCTCAAGGATTGCATAGGTGGTCCCGGTTTACAATTTGGATGCCGTAACTCATATGCTCATTTTACGAAAATTTTTCTTTGCATTTTCCCTTTTTCCTCTATTTCCTTTCTATTCATCTTTTAATTCATCTACTCCGTTTGTCTCTCTCACTTTTAGAATTTTTTGGGTCCTTTTGGAGTAAGTCGGTTTGGGACATATATATATGAATAATTTCTTTTAATTCTTTAGGTTCATTTATCGTGCGTAATAATTTATATAAGTTTAATAACTTTGTGTTTTAACATTAAATTTTACAGCTAAACTAAATAAATTTTTCCAAGAGTAAATATTTACTCGAAATTTTCATTTGATTATCCTAAACTTATGATTTTAATTTATTTTATCGTTTATGTTGAAATTTTATGTGGTTCGTTTCTCCAACAATTGTTTCTTTTAGTTTAAAATTATACAGAGTATAAATAGGACTTTTATTATAATTTATTGATTAATCTAGTATTATATTTACACTAAATTCCTTGGGTTTTACATTCTCACTCCTTAAAAAGTTTTGTCCTCAAAACTTTAGAGCATACCTAGACTTCCAAACAAGTGGGGGAATTTCTCTTTCATCTTGTCCTCCCTTTCCCAAGTAGCTTTTCATTTTGAATGTCTGCTTTATTGTACCTTGACGTATTTGATACTTTTGTTGCACAATTCTCAAGTTTGGGGGTTGAGAACTCTGATTAGATGTTCCTAATACATCAAATTAGGCTGGACCTATAAGATATCCATTCCGATTACTCTATTGGGATCCGGGACCTATTGCTGGAGTAGTGACACATAGAATACATTATGAATTCCTAATAATTGAGGAGGTAAAGCTAATTGGTAGGCTACTTCTCTAACCATTTTTAGAATTTCATATAGTCTTACATATCTGGGACTCAATTTTCCTTTCAATCTAAATCTTCTCGTCCCTTTGATCGGATTAACCTTTAAATAGACACGTTCTTTTGGTAGAAACTAATCTCTCTTCTCTTCAAATAAGCCTAATTATTCTGTTATCTTGAGTCTCCTTCATTCTTTGTCTGATAGTTACGACTTTGTTTATCATTTCCTATGACAAGTCTAGCCCCATTGTATTCCTTTTGATCTCATTCCAGTACAATGGAGATTTACATTTTCTTCCGTATAAGGCATTGTAGAAAGCCATCTTGATCGACGAATGATATCTGTTGTTATAAGCAAATTCGACTAATGGCAAATGTTGATCCCAGCTATCTTTAAAATCTAACACATAAGCTCTTAGCATGTTCTCTAATGTCTGGATGGTTTGCTCAGATTGTCCATTTATTTGAGGATGATATGCTATGCTAAACTACAATTTTGTTCCTAGAGCTTGTTTTAGGCTCCTCTAGAACTTCAATACAAAATGTAGATCTTTGTCGGATACTATGTTATGCGGTACCCCACGAGGTCTTATGATTTCTTTAAGATACTTCTCAGCTAACTTATCCAAGGAGTATGTCATGTTAATGGGTAAGAAATGAGCGGATTTGGTCAAATGGTCTACAATTACCCACATAGCTTCTTATCTTGCTCCCGTCCTTAGCAATGTTGTAACGAAATCCATGGTGATCCATTTCCGTTTCTATTCTAAAATCGGCAATGATTGTAATAATCCCAGAGGTTTCTGGTGTTTGACTTTAACTTACTATTAGATAAAGTATTGAGAAATGAATCGTGCTACATCTTTTTTCATGCCTTCCCACCAGTAACCCTTCCTAAGCTCTTAATACATTTTGATTCCTCATAGATGTATTGTATATCCAGATTTGTGGGCTTCATCCATAATGTCATCTCTCAAATTCTTATCTTCTAGTACATACCATCGACCTTGCAACTTTAGGACTTCATCTTGATCCACTTCAAAGTCTACATTGGCTCCTTATTTCAAATTTCCACAATCTTTAGGTTGTTAAGTTGCATCTCCCATATTTTATCTAGGAGAGTAGGTTGTACTTCCAAAGTTGTTAACAATGCTACCTCATGCCTTACGAATTTAATCCTTAACTTATCAAATTCTTGTATCAGCTTTTGCTGCTCTATTAATAATGCCATTACATGGCCATGATTCTTTTTTCTTAAAGTGTTAGCTACTACGTTAGCCTTCCCCGGATGGTAGTTGATACTAAGATCATAACCCTTAATAAGTTTTAGTCACCTTCTTTGTCACATGTTGAGTTCCTTTTGAGTGAATAAATACTTTAAACTCTTGTAATATGTATAAATTTCACATCTTTGCCCATATAAGTAATGTCTTTATATCTTCAGGGCAAATACAATCGTTGCTAGTTCTAGATTGTAGGTGGGATAATTCCTCTTATGTAGTTTTAACTACCTAAAAGTGTAAGCCACAAATTTCTGATTCTACATTAAAACACACCTTAACCAGTTTGTGAGGAGTTGCTATATATGCAAAAGGGTTCTTTTAAGTTGGGCAATTTCAGAATAGGAGCTGAAATCAACCGTTGCCTCAACTCTTGAAAGCTTCTCTCATAACTTTCATCCCACTCGAACTTTACGTGCTTCTAGGTCAATCTAGTCAATGGTTTCGATATCTATGAAAAGTTCTTTATAAATCTTCTGTAATATCTAACCAACTTAAAAAAAAACAGTTTACTTCTATGACTATAGTGGGTTGTTTTCAGTCAACTATAGCCTCAATCTTAACCGAATCTACTGGTACACCTTCTCTAGATATGATATGTCCTAAGATACCACTTGATTCATCCAAAATTTGCATTTCGATAATTTTGCACATAGCTAATGTTTCTTCAATAGTCCTAGTGCAATTCTTAGGTATTCCTTGTGCTCTAGCTAAGTCTTGGAATAAATCAATATATTATATATAAAAAAAAACCATTACGAATTTATCTAATAACAGTTTGAAGATTTTATTCAAAAGATCCATGAATGCAGCTGGAGCATTTGTTAATCTAGATGGCATTACTAAAAATTTGTAATGATTGTATCTTGTTCAAAAGGAATTTTTAGGTATATCTTCCAATCTAGTCTTCAACTAATGGTACCTAGATCATAGATCAATTCAAGAAAAGATGTTGGGTCCTTGCAATTGATCAAGCAAATCATCAATTCCTAGTAAGGGATATTTTTTTTTTATAGTTACCTTATTCAATTCCCGATAATCGATACATAATTGCATGGATTCATTTTTCTTTTTGATGAACAACACTGGAGCTCCCTAAGGCAACACACTTGGGCGAATGAATCCCTTCTCTATTAATTCTTGTAATTGTTTCTTCAGTTCCTTCAATTCAATTAGGGCCATTCAATAAGGCGCTTTAGAGATTGGTTATATGCTAGACTTTTCTTCAATAGTGAAATCCATTTCCCTTAAAGGAGGTGTCACACCCCACTTTAAGGGCCCCTCGTGAAAACCCGCCATGATCGCTTAACTCCTTGTTAAGCAATTGCGAAGTGTCTCCTCACCAATAATGACCTGATTATCAGAGTAATAATATTCCCTACTCATAAGATAATTAATTACATAAAAGTATCGGTGGGCCTCAGATGGGTCTCGTTACACCACTACAAGTACACTCAAGATCAAATTAAGTTGTTCGATTACATTCTCATTAATTACAAAAAGTCCATTCTAATGATGTTTATCTCTATCTAGGCCTCACACCCTTTTCACGACCATGTTAACTAGTGATACGACATTTACTCACCTTAGTTCGTCGGTTCATCAGGAAGTTTAGGTAGTCCTTACCTACAAGACAAAATCTATAGGAAGGTAAGCCAAAGCTTAGTAAGATAAGGTGCAATCTTGCAGTGTTGCAACACACACAACAAAATTCAACCAAGTTATCAAACAAGTGCTATGCACGAACAAACATATGAATGTAGCATCTCACGTGGTCTTCCAGTAACCAAAGTAAAGTTTAGGGTTTATGCCCCCCTTGACCTTGGGTTAGGGATTCCGAAGCCACCATCGGTGCTCGGGTCTTACTCACATCTTTATTATTCTTATTACTTAATTAAGTTGTGTCTTAACTTTAATGTTTTAGGCTCAGGTGCCTTAATACACCGAGCATTTACACCCTCAAGAGATAGGTCAGACTCGGAATCGTCAAGGCGCGACAATCCCCTAATCACTTAGTTTGCACTTGGCGAAACAGTGATCTTCTTGATCACTTTCGGCGTATCCTATAGCAGTGATGGCCTTCAATCTCATGCACATGTCTCATGGAAATGCATATCAAGTTTTTAATTTGATCCCATAATTAATTAAAGTTTTGAGGGTGATCATAACATCAAATGTAAGTGCAATCATTAATCATGTGAACAATCAATCACCATACACGAAACCATTCTAGGAGCAAGGCATAAGTTAACACAAACAAGAAGACAACACATATACAATAGACGTGATATATATATATATAGATAAGCAAGGGAGTACTAATACAACTTCCATCGTTGCACTATTCTTTTCCCATCCCTTCTCTATACTTACATTCATGACTAGAACTCCATGTATTATCCTCGAATATGCTTATCTCAGTACCATAGGGGTATAGTTGTTGATCTTGATTCACATTCCTACTATGGCATATCATCTCAGAAGGATTTATGCATGTTGTAATTGAGATCATGTAATACCACTCTTCCTATCTCATATCTAAATACCCATAACATGCGTCACACGCATCCTCTTATCTTTCCACCTCACTTGGAAACCATACACATACGTATATATATATACAAAGACTTGGATCATTAAAGCCTATAATTTCTCTTCCATAATTTGTAATGCACATTTATGCATGTCTACATTCTTTACACTACCCACCACGATCCACAATAATACACATGCCATTGTATATTTCATTCCTACCATTAGTAAAATCATACATACACACATCATAGGATAGATTTAATACCTATATGCTCCCACATATTATCTCATATCCTCATTCATGGATTCCATTCATCCTTCTTCCAATTTCTCAACACACAAACCCATGACCAATCCATCATCAACATAATCTCCACTATCATCTTCATGTCATTATGTAGCCACATAGTCAAGTTGAATTTCCATTTCCTACTTCTTCCTCCTACATATAAACATATGTCTACATAGCATTCTCACTAACTTCCCAATCCAACAATGCGCATATACCCACATACATATACATATATTCATTCACCACAACAGCATCCTCATATGGCTTCTACGTCTTTGCAATCTACCATAATATGTACGCACAAACATGGTTTTATTTTCTTCACGACAAAGGGGCAGCAATGACGTCCAGTGGTTCACTTTCAAACTCCCTCAAATCATGTGCTTATACCTATACAATTCTTCCCCGCTAGTTGCATCCACCGCCCAGAGTAAAGAAAAAAAAAAAAGAAACAAGGAGACCAGCAACGCAAGGAAAGACGTCACATCCCACGCAATTATATATATAAACACATATATGTAACTATGGACAGCAACTAGGACTCTACGCAAACACATAACTATGCATATTTATAATATGCACCCCTGCATTTGAAGACATATATATATATATATAAATACTACGGCAGGGCAGCAAAATAAATCAACCCAGCACTCATTATATATATATATATATATATATATATATATATATATATAAATCATCCCAGCACTCATTATATATATATATATATGTCCAATCCTTCTTCGCAGCAAGCCGATGGAGCAGAACAGCACAGGTCCAGCAACTATTGTCCACGCACAGACCGTGGAAAAACAAGGAAAAAGAGAACGAAGCCCCCTAACACCTTATATATATATATATATATATATATATATATATATATATAAACTCTTACAGCAGCAAGAACATCACGCCTACGTCAAGGGATAACCAAAAATAAGAAAAGAAAACGTCTAACACCCAGCTTTAGTTACACACACATATATATATATACATATACAAGGATGTCGTTAGTAGTGGAAAAGCGCCAACACGGTACAACCATGGAACAAGAGAGACAAAACTATCCACGCCTTGGCTAATCCGCACCTATATACATATATGTATATATATGGGATTTGCCACATTCTGATACTCATCCTACACATCGTGGAAGAAAAGGAAAAAAAAAATATGTTCAACTGTGCTTCCAGCACGTCACAACGCAAGGACAAGTCCAGCAGCCACACTATTACATATGTATATATATATAATTACACAACAACACTTTACAACAAGAAATCACAACACAGCACATATATACATAATACAACATGTCATGGAATCCTACTCACCTCTGAAAGTAACGATTCTAAAATGAGAGCAACGATTCGTTCCTAAATCGAAGCTAGTTTTACCCAGAAACGATTGTTGGGGAAAGGAAACAAGAAGAAGGGAAAATGAACAGTTTCACTCATTAAAAAAATAAAGATTACAAGGCTATTAATAAGAAAAATAAAACCAAAGACTTTTGGTTTTTCCCCTAATAAAGCTAGAAACTGTTACGAATTGATTTAATTTTAGGAATTAACTTCTCTAATGCACATTTATTGGGAATAGGGATTCTTCAACTTCTCTAATGCACATTTATTGGGAATTGATACCACGCAAGGATTAATGCCAACAAACTCCCCCTTAATCCTGACGTGGTCCAATCTCACGTACGCCCAAAATGTGACGCATTGTCGCCAGCTTTACTCCTGGCAACGCCTTTGTCAACGCATCAGCCTTTTGCTCCTCTGTGTTCACAAACTCAACAATGATCTCCCCACTTTCGACACAGTCTCGAATAAAATGGTACCGTATGTCAATGTGCTTGCTGTGTCCATGAAACACCGGATTCTTCATCAAGGCAATAGCTGACCTGTTATCAACAAATAGATTCACTGGCTTTGGCTTTTCTTTAGTTAGCTCTCCTAACAAACTCCTTAGCCACAACGCTTGACAAGCTGCCGCCGTAGCTGCCATGAACTCAGCCTCACAGGATGATAAAGCCACCGTCTTTTGCTTTTGCGAATTCCACGTCACAAGATTTTTGTTGACGTAAAACGCCATACCACCCGTGCTCTTCCGATCATCCAGATCTCCAGCCATATTGCTGTCGCTATAACCCGTGATCACTTCTTCTCCTACGCCTTTGACATACACAAGTCCACAGTAAATTGTACCTTTCAGGTATCTCAGGATCTGTTTCACCGCCTTATGATGCATCACCGTAGGCCTTTCCATAAACCTACTGGCCACTCCAACCGAATAGGAAAGATCAGGTCTTGTATGAAGTAAGTACCTTAGACAACCGATGATACGCCGATAATACGTAGCATCCACAGGTTCCCCTTCTAGATCCTTATGCAACTGAGCTTTCTGCTCCATAGGATATTTCGTCGGATTGCACTCCGCCATCCCAAACTGTTTCAATATCTTCTTTGCATAAGCTGATTGTTTCAGAGTGATCCGATTTTCATCTTGCTCCACTTCAATCCCGAGGTAGAAGGAGAGTAACCCAAGGTCACTCATCTCGAACTCTCTCATCATCTGTTTCTTAAGTCGTACAATCTCCTCTCGATTTTCTCCTGTAACTATCAGATCGTCAACATAAACGCCAACAATCAAACTTGTTTGCCCTTCTCCTCGTGTGTACACGGCTTGGTCTTGTGCACACTTAGTAAAGCCAAGTTGTTTCAAACTCTTGTCGAGTCTTGTGTTCCATGCCCGTGGTGCTTGCCGAAGCCCATACAATGCCTTGTGAAGTTTGTAGACACACTGCTCCTTGCCCTTCACAACAAATCCTTCCGGCTGTTTGACATAAACTTCCTCCTGAAGCTCTCCTTGTAGGAACGCCGATTTCACATCTAGGTGATGAACCTCCCACCTTCGGTTTGCGGTGATCGCAAGGATGAGACGTACCGTGTCCAGTCTGGCCACCGGGGCAAACACCTCGTCGAAGTCTACGCCCGGACGTTGTACAAATCCCTTTGCGACAAACCTCGCCTTGTGCTTAATTATTCCGTCATCCGAGTCTCGCTTGAGTTTGTAGACCCATTTCAAGCCGATTGATTTCTGCCCTGCTGGTAGCTTAGTTAGAGTCCAAGTCCCATTTTTTTTAATGGTCTCGATTTCCTTCCGCATCGCCTCTTCCCATTCCGATTGTCCAGCCGCTTCTTCATAACGAGTTGGTTCATCCAGTTCGAGTAGAAACAACTCGCCGTCGACATCTTCTTCTTGCGGCTCCAGTCTGCTTGTTTCTCGTAAAAGATCAGTGACACTCTTGAACCGAACTGGTCCTTCATCGCTGTTGTCGGAAAGAGACGTCGACTTTGTCGTGGTCAGCGTGATAGGTTCACTTGTCTCAATTCTCTGTTTGGTCGCCGCTGCTTCTCTTATGGCGCGAGCTCGAGCCCTCGTCATAGGACCCAAAGGGATTTTTACTTCCGTTCGTGTCGACGTACGAGGAACTGGTTCTTGAGTCGATGTAGACACTGGGAAAAGAGACTCAATTTCACTCTCGGCTTCCTCTAATTCTGGTTCCAGGAAGAAAACTCCCTCTACGGTGAAACTTGGTTCTTCTTTGGCATTGGCATCTACATCCCAACACCATCCAGTTTGTTCCTCGAACTTTACATCTCTACTTACGTGGAGTTTTTCTTTCCGTGGGTCATAGAGACGGTGAGCTTTGCTGCCTTCTTCCACACCAAGATATACCATTCCTTGGCTCCGGTCGTCCAGTTTCTTCAGGTATGGTGTTGTCACCTTTACATGAGCTAAGCAACCGAACACGCGCAAATGAGCCAAGTGTGGCTTCCTTCCTGTCCACGCCTCGAAAGGAGTGCGTTCTCCGAGTGCTTTGGTTGGCAAACGATTCGACAGATACACCGCATGCCTCACAGCTTCTCCCCAAAATTTGTTGGGAACATTCATGCTCTTGAGAAGGGATCTCGCTATCGCCATCACCGTCCGATTTTTTCGCTCCACCACACCGTTTTGTTGCGGACTATATGGTGCGGTGAGTTGTCGTTCGATCCCAGCTTGATCACACAAGTCCCTGAAGACAGAAGAGAGGAACTCGCCACCTCGGTCGGTCCTTAATACTTTTACACGGCGACCACTGATGTTTTCCGCTCGTTGTATGATTTTTTTGAATGCCTCACACGCCTGATCCTTCGTCTTGATCACATCCATCCACATCCATCTGGAATAGTCGTCAACTACCAACATGAAATAATTATTACCTGCTGGTGTTGGAGGGGTGATAGGTCCACAGAGATCAACATACACGAGTTCCAGCAGCTCCTCCGCTCGACGATTGCTTGATTTTAGAAATGGCTCTCTTGCTTGCTTTGCGACCAAACACTTTTGACACAACTTGTCAAGATGTGAGATGTGGGGTACTCCGATTGCCATTTCCTTCTCCGTCAACAACTTGAGAGATTGAAAGTTGACATGTCCCAGCCGAAGATGCCACAGCCAAGCAAGATCCGTTGTGTCGGCCAACAGACAAACCGGCTCAACGGCTTCTATCGTCGCTTTGTAGAGACGATTTGGGGAACTCTTGATCCGGATGAGCAACCTGTCATTGGAATCATACACGAAGAGATGGTCCCTTCGCATAACAATCTTGCTCCCCCGTTCGGCCAATTGTCCGCAACTGATGATGTTATTGTGTAGCTCCGGAATATAATAGACCTCCGTAAGAAGTCTTTGTTGTCCACCTTTGAACTGGAGCATAACAGACCCTTTGCCTTGGATCTTTACCTTGGAGCCGTCACCAAATCGGACATGTCCCTGAACCGATTGGTCCAAATCTTTGAACTTCCTCCGTTCACCCGACATGTGATTACTGGCACCGTTGTCGAAGTACCAGATGTTATTGGGGTCCTCCTTCTCATCTCTAGCTTGTAGGAGCAATTCTGTATGCATCTCCACGCTCGCAAATAATAACAGTTCCGGCTCCTCCTCAGCCCGTGTGAGGTTAGCCTCCTCAGCACGCTTCTTCTTCCTGCATTCTGAGGCATAATGCCCCATCATATCACAGTTAAAGCACTTGATATGTCTCTTGTCCCGATAGCCGTTGGTGGAGCCACTTGGCCCGTCTTTGCCAGACGAATCGCCTCGACCACCCCTGCCACGTCCTTTGCCGCGACCGCGCCAACCCCGGCCGCGAATTTCACCAGCACCATTCTTCCCTTTGTTGTTTGAAGAAGAATCACCATTTCGGTTTTTCTGCCATGCTTGCCACTCGGCTTGAGTGAGTAGGAGTTGACTGTCTCCGTTTCTTCCTGGATTGCGTAGATGCAACCGCTCCTCGAACGCTCTCAAACGTCCAACGGCCTCCTCAAACACCATGGTCTCGGTGTCGCAAAACTGCTCGATACCTGCAACAACAGGGTAGAACCGATCCGGTACCGAATTCAGGAGCTTCTTCACCAGCGCCGAATCCTCGAGTGTTGCCCCCAGATTAGCATACTGAACCGACATGCCGCTGAGTTTTCCGGCGTACTCGTCCAAGGCATCGCCGTCCTTCATCTGCAACTTGTCGAATTCCCCTTTCAAGGTTGCCAATCTTGCCGACTTGACGCGATCAGCCCCGACAAATCTTGTCTTAAGGCTATCCCACAACTCTTTCGCAGTCCTCTTTGTTGCCACCTGCAACAAAATATCCTCCGGAAGTGTTTGAAGCAGTTGTGCCCGCGCCATCTTGTCCTTCTTCGTTTCCACTTCCGTGTCCTCCTCCGGAGTCACCGCCTCCCAAAGGCCTTGAGCATCCAATAGAGCTTCCATCTTAATAGCCCAGGTGGTATAGTTGGTCGCCGTCAACTGTGGGTACTGGAACGACACACCGCCGCCCTCTCTTGCCACCGCAGCTTGAGGTACCAAGGCCATTGATTCGTAGCGGATAAACTCGGGCATACGCAACCGCGAGCTCTGATACCAAAATGAAAGTAACGATTCTAAAATGAGAGCAACGATTCGTTCCTAAATCGAAGCTAGTTTTACCCAGAAACGATTGTTGGGGAAAGGAAACAAGAAGAAGGGAAAATGAACAGTTTCACTCACTAAAAAAATAAAGATTACAAGGCTATTAATAAGAAAAATAAAACCAAAGACTTTTGGTTTTTCCCCTAATAAAGCTAGAAACTGTTACGAATTGATTTAATTTTAGGAATTAACTTCTCTAATGCACATTTATTGGGAATAGGGATTCTTCAACTTCTCTAATGCACATTTATTGGGAATTGATACCACGCAAGGATTAATGCCAACAACCTCGATCTCATTTCGTCGAGGTTTACTCGAAGTAATCATTGAGTATTTCTAAACCGAAACCCTCTTCACCTAGAAAATTGAGGAAAAGCATATCAATACAAAATACATAGCGTAGATCACTTTATCTAGTATTTTATAAGTTATTACAACTAATTTTAAGTAAAATACTAAATTTTACATATATTTATTTTTTATATATAAATTTTAAAAACAAACTTCACTTCGCGAAAAGTTTATCTAGTTGAGTTGCACTCACCTTAAAGAACACGTGGGTAGTCTTGGATCATCGATCGGAGGTCATATATGTGAGTTATGATTTTTTTTGTTCGGTTTCCTTTGTTTTCTTTTCCTCCGTTCTCGTCCTCGTCTTCTTCTTCTTTTCCTTTTTGTCTGTTTCTTTTTTCTTTTTCCTATTTCGGCTTTGTTGCGTAAAATGGCCGTGGGTCGGCTCTCCTATATATATATATATATATATATATTATTTAATACTTTATTAGATTAGGTTTTTAAGATAATCCTAATATACTTATGTTTATGTGATGGTCTCGATAAAATTAAAGATTTTAATATTTTATTATGAATTTTTATGCTTAAGCTAATTTAATTATTCTAAGTGCAAATATCCATTCGAAATTCCTATTTAACAATCCTAAATTTATGATTTTATTCTATTCCATTATTTATTCAAAATTTTCTTATGGTTTGCCTTTAATACGCTTATTTTTATTATTATAACTCTATTCAAAGAGTGTTTTAAGGCTTTTAATAAAATCTTTTAATTATTCCGCTATTATACGAAATTAAAGTTCTCGGGTATTTACAGAAGGTAGTCTTGGTAATTCTTCAGGAAATTCATTGACTATGGGTATTTCCTCCAATCTCAGTGGCTCCACTTTTGTCTTTATTGTGCTTATTAGGCACATGCTCCAATCTCCAAGGTTTTCTTCTTCTTCTCACAAGAAGCTAGTGGAAACTTCTAAATTTCTTCTTGGTTGTCTTCGACACACTACAATTCCCCTGGCTTGTTGAACAACACTTCTTTATTCTTGCAATTGACATTGGAAAAATGCTTCGAAAGCCAATCCATTCCTAAAATTGCTTCTTATCTTCTCATGGAGAGAACAACTAAGTCCATAGGCATATTTTTCTCGTATATTTCGACTTAACAGTCTTTTATTATCTCTTTGGTGATGACCTTCTCTCCTATAGGAGTGTTAATTCTTAGGATCTTTGGAGAGGGTTGATCTTCCAATTTTCTTTGTTGAGCTACAATCGAACTTATAAAAGAGTGTGTAGCTCCGTGTTGAAGAGTTAAAACAGATCCTATTAATTACGTAGTATATGATTAAGCTCTAACTTTTATCTTCTTAAATCTTTCAGTAGTAAGTCTTTTATAATTCTTGACTTTCCTAGTTAACCTTCCCATTCAAGTTGCTTATATATAAAATATTATATATAGAAGAGTTCGAGTTTGACATACCTATCACTACATCTCCTCATCCATGTATTCTATAGTCACTAATTCAATGTCTTGGAATTGTCTAAGTTCTTCATTCGCCCAATTTCTCACATCGGTTACTTCAATAGCAAACACCTGAGTGTTTGTAGTTTGGGTATTAGCTCCTTGAGTTCCTTGCCCGAATGGTCGACTAACAGGCCTTCCAATGGTGGTTTTGGCTATTGTAGTCTTTGCCCCACTTCCTTGATGTCTTTTAGGGCAAGCATTTGCAAAATGTCCCTTTTATCTACACACAAAACAAATTGTGGAGTTCTTCCATGGACAATCTAAAACTCGGTGGTTGTCTGACCTGCACCAGTAACATTTCCCTTTCAAGTGTGGCTACTCTTAGGGGTAGTGCCATTCTCCACATTTCCAACAAATCACGGTCATAGGCTTTGCTTGCAACGAAATAACCAATGGTCTGTTACTTGGTGGCCTCACATTTAACATAGGCCTCTTCCCTTTGTTACTCGGACTTGGATGAAACAGTGGCCTCTTTGCTGGAACTCATACTCCTACACTTGTTCAAGCTTGGGCTCTTATTTCTTCTCCTCGACACTTTGCCTGTTCTAGAGCCTTGACTTAATTTACTACTTTTGAATAAGTTTACACTTCAAATTCCATAATTCTTTCTCAAGTGTGTATTCAGCCCATTCATAAACAAATGTTACTTCAACACATCAAAATCTCTATAAGCGTCTGGAGCAAACTATAGCAACCTATTAAATTCATTCTTGTATTAGTCCACGGTCTTCGTACCCTTTTTCAACTGAAATAATTGTTCACTTGACTTTATCTTGACACTTTCTAGAAAATATTCTCACAAAAACTCCCCAAAAAAGGTTTCCTATGATATAGGTTGAGGTAAGGTTCTCTATTTGGTGTCCTACCAAATTTAAGCTCTCATCTTCAACATATAGGATACATAGGCCACTTTTTGGTGGTCCACTACTTCATATGCTACAAATGATCTTTCCACTTGTGCTATCCAATCCTCTGCTTCTTCGAGCTTCCTAAACGTGCCATCAAAATACTTATTGGATCAGATAAAGTCTAGGAATATACTCTTTTGAATCCTTGGACCAATTCCTCCTTGATTATATCCTTGTTGACCTTTCGCATATATTGCAAGAGCAGCTGGAATTAGAGGAGGTGGTGGTGGCATCTGTTGTGGTTGAGGAGCCGGTATAGGCGGTATTGGTTGTGGTTGAGGTGGTGGAGGAGGTGATTGGAGTGGGGGTTATCCTCCTAGCATAAGATACTGCATCATTAAAGCCTGTTGTTGAGCCACTTGTTGAATTGTTGCTTTCAATCTTGAAATACGGTCCTCTTTGCTTCCTTCTCCATTGGAAGTTCCCGTACCTCTTCAACCTTGCCCAGTCACTCTACTTGATGTTTTAGGTTATAATTCTGGGTTTTCTTGTTGAGTTAAGAGTAGGGTCTCAGCTTGAAGAGTTTCATCTTCCGTGTCTCTATATCGAGCGAGTATCATTTTCTTCCTCCCCCCTACTCATATTTCTAATGAAATTTATTAATACAATATACAAAATATGTTAAGATATTTCTAATGATATGGATGTCAATAAAAGTCATATAATACATTTGTATAATTGCATCAAGGATTGAGAATACATGGAAAATTATGTTTTATATATTTTTCTAAAAATTTAGATCTTTCGTGTTCCTAACCTATACCTACATCATCTTGGAGAGATATATATTATATTACAAAATTTCCCCTCTCAAACTTTCCTAACATACAAGCTTTACTACTACTTATGTACATTATTTTTCCTAAAATTTGTTCTAGCTTTATTTGTATATTCCTAGGCAATGCCTCTTGATCCTTCGCTCACATCTTCTTCACTTTTGCCTAATTCTTCTTCTTCTTCTTCTGGAAAGTCTAAGGCTATGCTCTCGATCTCTAGCGTGCCCTCAAGGTTAGAATTCTCCTCAAGAGGTGGATCTTCCTCTAGGTCTTCCCCCTCCTTCCATTCTTTAAGTTGTATCAAATTCAACTCTCCTTGATCCACAATTTTGAATTCTCCATGCTCGATGCAATTTATAGTACCCCAAGAATCTTTGGAGTACAGTAGACCTTGGTTAAACCTTCGTTTGCAGTCATAAATTTCTCTTTCATACATACGAGCATTCCTATTAGATTTGATAAGAGGTGTTAGGATCTCTCGAGGATATCCCATTTCTAAATTAAATCGAGCCATAAACATTATTTCGAGCAACTCTTCTTTCAAGCCCTTCATCATAGCAAACCGAGCTTCGAAGGTAGGTATGACAATATATCTACTATACCTATCTCCTAGGTCCTCACTTAGTATGTCTAATTGATATTACCATTTCTTGGTTAATCCCATTCTCTAACCTTCAATTATTTCATCTATCGTCTTATAAAAATAGAAGAACTCATACTAATCGTGCATTGTTTGCATTCTCAATCTATACTTTACTAAGTCATTCTCATGCTCCATGCAACATATATTCCATCTTTGATCTAGGTGCATGAGCATTTGTTGCATTTTGCCAAATACAAATTTTCATAAGTTATTAGTTATTTATTTTCCATTTTGAGGTTCTACCCATTCTCTCCTATTAAGGTAGGTTTTTCCTATCTATAAAATTGCCAAGTCAATCTTTTAAAATATTGACTATCAACTCAGCTTATATTTAATTTATATTTTTCTTTAAACTTAAACTCTTACTTTGATACCACCAAAAGTTATCACGCCCCACAGGGTACCCTATTCATGATAACCTGCCACGGTTATTTGACCCCTAATAAGTAATCGCAAAGCATCTCAACATAAAACCATTAACCTATTAAATATACAATAATTGACCAAAATTTGAATGCTTCAGGCATTTCACTAATTCATTTCAACTATTTCGTATTCAATGAAATTAATTACAATGATACTTTAACAGCATGCCTCATTCAGGTTCCATAAAGTATAGCTCAAAAGTTTTAATAATCTAAATCAAATATTTACAGATATCCGACCCCAGTATTTCGATATAAATTTACAAAAGAAGGTCATTCTACTCTTAACCTTGCATTCTTTCCCAGAAGCTTCACGACAAAATTTGCTTACTGTGGTACGATGCCTATGGAGAAAGTTTATGTAGTTGTGACTTGCATTACAAAATCTACAAAAAGGTGAGCTAAATAACCTAGTGAGATAAGAGTACAATATTTCAATATTGTAGACACACAAAAATTTACACAAGTTTTCTATCATATGCTATGCATGAGCAACCATATGAAATGCGATATCATACGCGATTTTCCGGTAACCAACGTAATTGCACGCAATCTTTCGATAACCAATGTGAAGTCCAGGATTTACGCTCCCCTTAACCTTGAGTTAGGGATTTGCATCACTACCATCAGTGCTTAGGTCTCACAACCCAATTATTTTAATCTTATCTCTTCATTAGAATTGGCCTTTTAAATTTAATCCCATAAACTCAGGTATAATTTAGCACACTAAGTAATAAACACTCTCAAGGACAGACCAGACTTAGAATGGTCAAAGGCGTGACAATCCCCTAATCACTTAGTTTGCCTTTAGTGGAATAGTAATCCTACTCGATTACCTCTGATGCATTCTGTAGTAGTGATGGCTTTCAACTTCATGCAACGTCTCATGCAATGCATGTCAATTTTTATTTAAGTCATAATAATTAAATTATCATTTTCAGGTGATCACATAAGAAATATTCACATCCATGTCAAATATTGAAAACAATCAATCAATTACTATCATGAAACAATACTCACAACATCAGAAAAGACAATTCACTAAGTATCGAATTTTATCTGAATTCATTTAATCACCATCCATTCCTCTTTCATCTTAGACCAGTAACCAACGTGAAGTCTAGGATTTATGCTCCCGTTGACCTTAGGTTAGGGATTTGCATTACTACCACTAGTTCTTAGGTCTCATAACCTAATTATTTTAATCTTATCTCTTCATTAGAATTGGCCTTTTAAATTTAATCCCATAAACTCAAGTATAATTTAGCAGACCTAGTAATAAACACTCTCAAGGACAGACCAGACTTGGAATTGTCAAAGGCGTGACAATCCCCTAATCACTTAGTTTGCCTCTAGTGGAATAGTAATCCTACTTGATTACCTCCAATGCGTCCTATAGCAGTGATGGCCTTTAACTTCATGCAATGTCTCGTGTAATGTGTGTCAATTTTTATTTAAGTTGTAATAATTAAATTATCATTTTCAAGTGATCACATAAGAAATATTCACATCTATGTCAAATACTGAAAACAATCAATCAATTACTATCATGAAATAATACTCAAAATATCAAAAAAGACAATTCACTAATTATCGAATTTTATCTGAATTCATTTAATCACCATCCATTCCTCTTTCATCCTAGACCAATAAATTCACAAATATATATATATATATATATATATATATATATATATATATATATATATATATATATCTTTTCATATCCATCATAAAAGTTTTTCTTTCTTTTTGCGCTTCCCTGCACGTACTTATTGAACCATACACATCAAACTATTTGTGGCCCCATTAACACATTTAACATTACCTTATATGTCTAAGCATACCTACCTACACGCCCATGTACATCCACGCCAACATGCACGTGCACTACAGCTAACACACTTGTGTATCCATTTCTTCTTGCCCGTGCACACATACTCCTTTAACCGTGCACACACTCTCCTACCAACACTAGCACACATATTCACCAATCCAGCACCCACGCACATAAGCACATGCACATGCACCATTCTAGCATACATTCATACACATATACACACAAACCAAATCATGCACACTTACACATCATTCCAGCACACATACACATGCACATATACAACACAATCACACATAGCACATGAAATCCTCACACACTCCACTTCTCATACATATGGCACACACTAACATGCCCCCAATGACACACGATCCCCTGTATACTCGAACATCTCCATTATACACTCACCTAACACCAACACACATAACACTTAGCTAATAGAAGCCCACACATCACAATCACACATGCGTATCCTGCACAACTCAATCACGCATACACAGCATCCACACAACATAATCACACACCAACATGCCCCCAATGACCACATGGTCTTTGCTCACTACATTCAATTCCATTGCACATGCCAGCACACAACCTTAAACATAACCACATACTACACTAGTCATGTGCATTCACACCCACACTAGCCCATGTATACACACACACAAGGACATTCATATGCACATGCCCCACCTTACATAATCACTTGCAAAATTTCCCTACAATGATCCACTTGGCTTACTTAATGCCCGTTGCACACACTACAACTACAACGAATACAATACCACTCAACACACACACACTCTGCCTCATCTAACCGTTCGCTAACATGCTTGCTACACCCACATTGACACCCTCTTCCACATTCCACTATAGCATGCATAACATACACATAAAATCAAGCATAGCACGCACACATATTCACTTGTACACACGTATATGCTTTCAGTCACATGCACAATAGGAGACTCACGCACTCCTTTATTTTCCACTGGTAGCTATAAGTATCCATTGTACTCTTAACCACAGTAATACCACAGCCATACAACATGGCACAAATAACCCCAAATAGTACAATGTAATATATGGAATTATGTAGAAATAATTATATATTTTTATAAATACAACATATCATACACAATAACAGTATATCACGGAGTTCCTACTTACCTGGATCTTATTTTCTTGATTACTCATAGTAATTATTGGGTAAATACACAGAATAAAAATCTTCTCATAAAACACAAGAAAATAGCAATATTAGTTACTATTTTTACTAATATAGTCCCATCTAGTATATTTCTAGATATTGTTACTATTTTTTAAACTAAAACTTATTTTTCTATACATTTTAAAATTGTATTTAAATTCTAAAAATAAAAATTTCCCCATCCAAGTCTAGTTTATTTTCATAAGGCTCACCTTAAGGATCGTGTAGGTGGTCTTGGTTTGCAATTTAGACGTCATACCGTGTTTTATGAAAAAATTTCTTTGTGTTTTCCTTTTTCCCTTTTTCCTTTGTTTTTTTTCTATTTGTCTTTTGTTTCATCTACTATGTTTCTCTCTCTCACTTTTAAAATTTTGTGGGTCCTTCTAGAGTAAGTCGATTTGGGACATATATATATGAATAATTTCTTTTGATTTTTCGGGTCATTTATCAAGCGTGATAATTTACATAAATTTAATAACTTTAGTTTTTTAACAAGAAATTTTATGACTAAGCTAAATAAATTATTCTGAGCATAAATATTTACTCAAAATTTTCATTTGACTATCATAAACCTTTGATTTTAATATATTTTATCATTTATCTCGAAAATTTACGTGTTTGTTTCTCCAATAATTATTTCTTTTAGTTTGAAATTATATGGAGTATAAATAGGACTTTTATTATAATTTATTGACTAATTCGATATTATATTTACTTTAAATTCTCAAGTTTTACAGTTGATGCATGAATGAATACTATAAGTCCAAGAGCACTTAAAAGAATTCCAATTTTAGATATTGGATAAGCTCTTTCCATTTCTTTATTAACGTTTGTTTCTACTTAATGACATAGTGATTTGATTGAGCTGGAAGGGTTCTCACGGTTACGGCTATTGGTGAGTTTTAGGCTACCATAAAAAGTATTAAGCTTTCCTTTTGGCTGAAATTGGAAATAATCCCCACTCATATGATATAAATAGAGGCTTATGAAGCTTCTCTTACCTTAAGATCAAGATGCTATGTGGTGTAGGGCCAAGATTTGTTTGTTTAAAATTTACAAAATTGAGGTGGTGTTTGTTATATAAATTACCAATTATAGTATTGATGATATGAAATAATGTGAAAGATGATAAAGTACAAAGTTGTATTAATGTGATCTAAATTAGAAGTGAACTACAAGAAGCAAGACATAGTATTCGGATGTTAATGAACTAATGTTTAGATGCTATAATAAGAAAGCTTATGTGCACTATTGGGCACCATAACACCAGAAAGAATGGCATCTAAATGCTATACCTAAATTTGATTCTGGTCATTTTTAAACGCTAGGATATCCATAAATTAAAGTTAGCATCAAGATGCCATTTGCAATTTGTATTGTTTCATTTCTTCAGGACTTTTGAGATTTTAAGTGAATAAATGTAATGTTTCAAGTTCTAGAGTTGTGTTTCTTCATAATGAATGCTTTAAATAGGTTTTAAATAGGTTTATAATTTTTATAAACCCAATCTAATGATCAAAACCACGTGTTTTCCAATGATCATGTCCATGGTTGTCAAAATCGTTAGTTAACCTGTAAGTTTCTACGATTTTACGTTTTTGTAAGTACATTTCTAATCAACTTGCATATAAAAACGTCTTGTATGTGAAATTGCGTTGGAATCACGATTTAACACAGTAGAATCGGTAAAATCACGATTCTACGAACATTTGAACCAATTCTACAGCTTGTCAGCAACCAATCCACTTAACTTGTGCTCGTCAGCAATTGAGCAATTGGAGGGAGTAGGTCGGCCTGGATGATGTGACACCCAGCCCAAAGAAGCCTAGCCCAGCCCAAACTTCGAACAAAACAATTGCAAAAGGGAGAAAACATGATCTGGATCTGCGATTCTGCATCAGCCATCACACTCGTGTTCTATTCTTCTTCCCTACTCCTTTTCTTTTGTTCACTTCAAACTTCACTTCACACATTTTTATTTTTGAATCTTCAGCCTCGACTCTAGATTTTTTGTGCTGGATGTCTCGATCTTGAGGCTCAATCTTGCGTACAGGTAATTTTTTGTTGAATTGCGTGCTGGACGTCTCGTTAAGGTTTTTCTTTTTTTTCTTTTTTTTTTAATTATTTTTCACCATCTCTGTTTACTCTCTTCTTAGTTTTATTTTTCACGAATCGTGATCTTTAGGATAGTAGAACTTAGGGTACATAGCTACTAAGTGCTAAGTATGGTTGAGATTGAGATTGATGATTAATGATTTTTTGTCCCACGTTGATATATTGCATTCCTTTTAGGAGTGCAAGTGCATAGCTGCTAAGCATGGTTTAGATCAATAATTTTTTTTTCCTACCTTGTCTAATATTGTTCTTTGTGATATTTGGTAGCGTTGATGTTCATCTTACAAACATTTGATTTTTCTGATAATTTTGCACTTCCATCTGCACTTGTATGTTGTTATCCATGCTATATGTATGTATTGAAAAAGGGATGCAATATATCAACGTGGGACAACTATTTGTAGCTCATCAACTTCAATATCACCATCAACATTTGTCATCCTCTTTCGTAGTAGCTCATCAACTTGAACAAACTTTAATTCATATTTAAATCACCATTTTGGTATTTGAATCTAAAATGTCGAAGTTCAAACTTGAAACATGTTTATAATGAATCTTATTGTGGTTTAAATATAATTATAAACATTATGTTAATTCCAATGTTTGTTTTTAATCATAGTACGTCATTACCAATGTTTGCTAGTTAAGTAGCTTTTCTTAGATTACCACTAAAACATAGAGATCCCATGAAAGAAATAGAGCTACATGCATTAGCTTCTTTCTTTCTTTTTTCTTTTCTTTGGTTCATGAAGAATGATGTGAAATTAAAATGCTTGAATTTACTCTTTATTTTATTTTTTTTTACAGGATTTTAAGTAGTGGCTGAATTGAAATGTCATCTTCCAAATTATCTAAAGAGAGCTCTAAAAGGAAAAATGCACTTGGAAGTAGATTCGATAGTGGTTGGGAACATGGAATTAATGTAGATAATAATGGAAAAAAAGTAAAATGCAAGTATTGTAACAAAGTAGTTGGGGGAGGCATTTATAGATTCATGAATCACTTGGGTTATACGAGTAAAGATGTAGAGCCATGTAGTAGTGTCTCGGATGAAGTAAAATCTGAAATGTTAACAATGTTGCTGAAAGTGGCCAAAATATTGGAAATGACAAGAAAGCAAATTCATGGCATTGAAAATTTTGATGATGACAATGATGAGGTAGAGCAGACATTCATACTAAAAAAGGAAAGGAATTACATGGATTATTTTCTAAAATAGAAAAAAATAAAAATTAGTGGAAGTGGAACACAAGCAAACTAAGGTACAATTAACCAATTCATGAAGAAAGATCTGGGAGAAAAATGCTACCAACAAATTGCTCATTTTTTCTATACTAGTGCAATTCTATTTAATTGTGTAAAAAATCTAAAGTTTACCAAGATGCTTCAGGTAGTTGGTCGATATGGTTGTAGGCTTAAACCTCCTTCATATCATGAGCTAAGGGTGACTTGTTTAAAGAAAGAAGTAGTTCAAACAATGGAATTACTTGAAGACTATAAAGCTGAATGGAAAAAAAATAGGTTGCTCTATTATGTCTGATGCATGGACTGGTAGAAAGAGGCAATCCATATGCAATTTCTTAGTGAATAGCCCTAAAGGAACAATCTTCTTATTGTCTATAGATGCTTCTGATGTATCTAAGACAACTGACAAAGTTTTTGCATTGTTAGATTATATTGTAAAGAAGGTTGGAGAGGAGAATGTCATACAAGTAATTACAAATAATGTTACAAATTATAAAGCAGCAAGGGAAAAATTGATGGAGAAAAGAAAATGCTTATATTGGACACCTTGTGCAACACATGGCATTGTTTTGATCTTAGAAGACTTTAAGAAGAATTTGAAGATCCATCAGGGGACAATTGCAAAAAGGAAGCGAATTACTATATATATTTATTTTAGGACTATACTTATCTCAATCCTAAGGAGATACACTAAAGGAAGGGACTTGATCAAATCCGGTGCAACTCGCTTTACCACTTCCTATTTGACATTAGGTTGCCTTAATGAGTTGAAAGGTGCATTAATGATGATGTTCACTTCAAGTCATTGGAAATCATGTGAGTATTCGACCACAAGTGATGGAAAGCGGATTCAACAAGTGGTTTTGGATAGTAGGTTTTGGAATAATGTTATTATTTGCCTTAAAGTTACATTTCCCCTTATTAATGTGCTTAAATTAGTGGATTCTGATGAACAACCAGCTATGGGTTTCATTTATCCAGAAATGGATCATGCCAATGAAGAAATTAAAACAAATTTCAATAATGTGAAGAAAAGGTAATATTTCAACTTATTAGCTATATATATATTTTGTTTTAGTGTTCATTTTAAAGTTTTATTTGTAAATTGAAATCATATTTTATTTAATGTAGTTATGGACCTATCTTCAAGATTATTAACAAGAGATGGGAGCTTCAACTTCGTAGACCATTGCATGTTGTAGCTTATTAGTTGAATCCCCATTACCATTACAGTCCTGATTTTAAAGTTGATGCTGATGTTAAGATTAGATTATATGGTTGCATAAAGCGTATGGTTTCTAATCCAATTGAAAGGTGTAATATTGATATACAGCTTGAAAGATTTAAGGATACTAATGGACTATTTGGTATTGAAGCTGCAAGGTTAGCAAGAGACAAAAAAACTCCAATTAAATGGTGGGATTCATATAGAGATGAATGCCCAGAACTACAAAAGTTTGTTATTCGTGTTTTAAGTTTGACTTGTAGTTCTTCAGGTTGTGAGTGTAATTGGAGTGCATTTGAAATGGTATAATACAAATAGTTTTTTTATTTGATTTTATATGTTATTAAGATTATCAATCTTATAATATTATATATAACCTTTTTTATTTTCAAGTCCATACCAAAAAGAGAAATAGGCTGCATCAACAAAAGATGAATGATTTAGTGTTTGTAATGCATAAATGGAAATTAAGAAATAGGAAAAAAAGATGCATTGCTGACACTTTTACTTTCACTATTGAAGATCTCTCATCTGATGATGAATGGATAGTTGAAGAAGAAAATGTGTTTAACTCATCAAATGAGAATGGGGGTGTGTTGCATATCCTTTCAAGTGCAAGGGGTAAAGAAAAAGATGATGAGGAGGAGGAGGAAATTGGTGCTTATGTGAATTTGGAGAGTCCTAGAAGTAAGTCCATAGTCCCAAATGATTTAGACATTCATGATATTGATGATGTTGAAGTTGAAATGCAAATGGGAACTTCAAAAGATTTAGAATTAGAGGATATATAAAACATTGGTAGTAGTATACCTCATGATGATGTTGACATTGATGAAGAAGATGATGATGAAGGTGCGGTTGATGATGATGATATAGATAGTAGAGATGGTGGAAACTATGATGATTTATTTTAGTTATTTTGTATTATGATTTATGAATTTATAACTTTTATTGGGACTTGTGTTTGATTATCTATATTGTACAATTTAGTTTGCTTATCTATATTATGACTTTTACTTCGATTTATGACGAAAATATATGTTGAATTTCCTTATTTCTATTATCCATTAAGTAAATTTACAATATTTGAAATTTATTATATAAAGGTTGTAAAAACTTACGATTCTATGTTTTAATTCTACGAACCCCTTGGTGATTCTATATAAAATCACAATTTTAACAACCTTGATCATGTCCTTTAGAAGAGTTAGAACTAATGGAAATTAAAGATTTGATGTCTAAAGATATATTGTTATTTCTCATACATTTTTACATGAATTCATCACTTATTCTTACTACATTCTCTTTCTCTCACATTCAAAATAACTTTCCAAAATTCTATAAGTTTGTGTGGTCATTAAGAATAAAAAGATTACTATTTTTGTTGATACACACTTCATTGTATCCTAGGAGAGTTATAATTTCTTAGCAACTTTGTGTAAGATTCATAAAACTCTTTAAGGAAAGTGTTTTTTTACATGCCTCTAAGCGTCCTTAGTTTTCCCTTTCTTTTTGAAAATTTCTAACAATGTTCTAAGAGTTAAATAAAATAATTGACTCCCTTGATAAGAAGAATCCATGAGTTTCTGATGCTTTTAGTATTCACTCTTAGCCTTTTAACTTCGTTTTGTTAAACTTTAATGATGTAGATCACATGGGATGTCCTTTCGACCACCGGTCACTTAGTGTTCTCTATTTCGCCGTATTTGAGTTATGATATTCATTGCTTGTAATATAATAAAACAAAAAGAACATTTTGATTCCAATTACCTCCTATTGAAAATCCCCATAACTCAGTTGTTATCTCAATTGAGAGTTCTATTGGAGTTGTCGATCCTTCTACTAGATTTAATGAGATTTATAAACCTATATACTTGATCTTTGTGTTTTGATTACAATCTTCCCAAATTTTTGTGCCATAATATTATAATAAATGCATCAATATTGCACTTTTATTTTTTTTTTACCAAGTAGGAATCGTTTCTTTGATGACCTAATAATTCTTTCTCAATGTTATTATAAAATAATGGTTATATGACTAGGCATTTTTTCTTTATCCATAATCTCCCTTATTTGCCTCTAAGTTCCTATTAATGTCTAACAAATGATTAAGGTTTGTAGTTTTTGACATAACATAATAATACAAATACAAGCTCGATATGGTTAGAAATATAATTGAAGAGCATAAAATAGACTTGATACACAATATGAAGAATATAAATAAACATGATTGTAATGAAAACTAACTATTTGTGATGTTTATTTAAGTTTATTTATTTTTAATACTCAACTCAAAATAAGATAAGAATTCGATGCAAATCGCAATGGTACATTTGTGACCTTTTTTATTACAATTTGTGACAAACTAACTATTTGTGACCCTTTTTTTTAATTACAATGCACTTTACTTATGGCACACCATTTGGTGTCAAAAGGATGACATAACATAAATTGAAAGGCATGGGTAGTCAAATTGCATTATGTGAATCATGGAGATAATAAAAAAAAATACAAATATTCATGACTTGGGGAGGAATATTACATTTTATTGAAGGTTATAAAGCTAGCATTAATGCTAATTTACACCACAAACTCCAAGGCTTAAAGGACCATTGGTCTTTCTTTAATAAACCAATGTTCTTGATAAAGATTTGGGTCTTTTGATAGAGACCTGGTTATTACACTTAATTTTTAACATTGGCAGCAGCAAATAACTTAAAAGTTGTTATGAATTCCTAGTAACAACATCAATTCTTCTTCTTCTTCTTCTTCCGTTAATATATGATGTAGAACTTGTAAATGATATTAAAAAAAAAAATCTTAAAGGGCCTTTCTTAAAGAACTATATAAATAAAATGTTGTTGGTAAGCTATTTTGGGTGTAAGCCTCCATATCTACATTAGCCTAATTAGTGTTAATAAACTACCACCAATTTGGGCCTTCAAGTTCGGTTTGTTGTCTTAGTCCAAAATTCAAATAAAAGCAAGCAGAAAGAGCTTAGTAAATAAAGCAAGTCAACAATCTTATAGCTTTTTAGATTGTTCTCCACCAAATCTGGAATCCTATCATTTTACTAATAAATTCTCTCTCTTTTGTTACCCTAATTTCTATCAATACCGACTTAAGTATTAGAATGGATATACTGGAATTAACTCTAATACTCCTATAATTCTTTGTTTTTGTCTTGTGCATGCTTGCATGCTACTCAATCAGGATCAAATAACAGGAAATATAAAGTTTCTTAAATGATAGAGGTTTTTTAAAATGTCAATATGTATGTAAGGTAGGGATTTTAAATGGTGTTTTGCATAAGGATTTATTTTATTTTATTAATTTATTATCTTTCAAATTAAAATGGGTCCTTTGGCCAAAAATTAAAATGGGCCTAACTAATTGGACTAAAAAGCCCACGGAAACCCAAATAACACTAAACAAAAAAACAAGGAAAAACAAAAGAAATAAAAATATAGGAGTCCGTTTTTCTCTTTTGAGTTGAAGAAGTACCATTGCCAAATACTAGCTACCACTCAACTCAAATCAGCCATGTTTTGTCATGTGATCATATCCTATCATGCCTTGCATGTTCTGGAAACTAACTAATCACCAATTCTTTGTCCCTTAAAAAAATTGCCCTTTAGTCTTAACAGATAATAACACTCTCAAGTGGTTTAGTTTCACCGCATAATTTTAAAAACTTAAATAAATATTATTATTTATTATTTATAAAAAAGGGAAAAAGAACTAGATTTAAAGTTTCATTTGTTTCCGTTTTCATCTTTCATTCTCCTCTAGAGAAGACAACCTTTCATCGCGAAACGACATGTTTTTGTTGCTCACTTCAATTTCCAAGCCTCCTCCTTCTTTTTCAAGAGTTGCCTTCCCAACTCGATTCAACTCAGTTCCAGTTACTCGGTCAGTTAGTTTACTCACTTTTACCTTTGATTCTTTTGTTTCATGAACTACGCTTTTGCTATAGAGATAGAAAGGTAAAGAGAAGAGAAATATGAACTCAATAACATTATATTATGTTAACTGGATTTACCTTTTTGATTAATTAATTAATTAAAAAATTTGTTTGTTGTGGTGAAGAAAGTGATGAATTGTGCAAAAGTGTTCAATTCAATTGGAATACCTGCAATTTTGCAAAACCTAAAAATTCGTTATGTGGCTTCGAGTTTATGGGATTGTGAATGGCTTGCTACCGGACGATGCACTTATTTGTAATACTTGTTCCATTCCACAATGTAATAGTACTTGGTTAGTTAGTTATGCTTTTCTATTAGAGAGAGAAGGGGGTAGGATTTGGTAATATCTGCGATGGAAAGCTCTTGTTGGATTTGGTTTCTTAAACTTTGGTGTCTATGATGACTTTTTTTTGCTCATTCAACTATTATTCCGTCATTCTGGCAGAAAAAAGAAGTAAAAAAAACACTATTATTCCATCATCAAATTTCTATTGTCATAGTTCATACTTTTCCTTTAAACTATAAATGGAGACTAAATATTATTCATGTTTCTTTGGTCATCATAGTTTCTGTAGATTCAAAGTCAAATGCAACTATGTTGAAGCTAGTGTGAGGGATGATCAATCCAAAACAATAGATGTTGTAGCTGATGCTAAGGCTAAGTGAGTAACAACTTTGAGGCTTTAACACTTTTTTTTTCTCACTGTGATGTGTTTTCAGCTTGTATTATTATGTACTTACAGTTATCAAATATATTTTAATGTTGTGTTTTTTTTAAGTAGGTTTTGGTAATCGGCGACAATGGCTTTGTTGGTTCTGCAGTCTACAAGGCTGCTGTATCTTGAGGCATAGAAGTTTTAAGCCTCAGCAGGTGAATGGATTAAATTGTGGAGCCGTAGTGCTTATGCATGCACATTGAAGTTCTTCAATAGCCTTGCTACCTTAATACTTGAATGTATGTGTGGATCATAAATTTTGTTGTCAACTAAAGGGTTTAAGTTTGATCGATTTATTGTCTATGTTTCCATTTCTCACTTAAACAAATTGTAAACCTATTAAATTTCCTAGGTCTAGATGTGCTACTTCCCCCAGATCATGGGTGGACCAAGTTACATGGATTCTAGGTACTATCATTATCTATTTATCTCCCACATATTTTTTTTCTCTTTTGGTAAAAATATTACTGGTTAATGACGTTTGTAGCATTTTGAACTTTCTTGACCATGGTCAAATCCTCTCATATTTTATAGCAAAATGCTAAATGTATTTTTATTTTTTTCCCCATTTAGTCATAGTATATATTATCTATTTATCTCCCATGTTTTTTTCCCTATATGGTAAAAGTGTTCCTAGATAATGATATTTGTAGCGAGCTTTCTTGACCATGGTTGAATCCTCTCATTATTTTGCCTCAAAATATTGAATATATTTTCTTATCTCTACCCTCTCCTAGTGTAAATGCATAATGTTTTGCCTAACTTTTGCCACAAAATACTTTATAGCACAAGAAACATAGATGACTAAACTAAGCTGGAGCAACTTAGCAAGTCCTCATGTGTACACCTTATTAGAGGATCACTCTCACTTCTATTTTTTAGACGTCATATTTGTTGTTTCATTGGACAACATTAAAGGCTTCCCTTTTCAAAGCGGTTTGTCTTGGCAACATGATTCATATTGCATCCTTATCTTTTAACAAAAAACATTTCTAGTGTTTGTATCATAGAAAAACAACTCATATCTTAGAAGAGCTTGATCAGTAACATGTTCACAATTTTAGGATTTACATCCACCTCAATTAAAAATCCTAGAGTTGTGAACATGTTGCTTATAAAACTCTTCCATTATTTACATTGATATTTCTTTTATGAACTTCTTAAGAATCAAATCAATTATTCACTGTCATTATGATTTTTAGATTCTCAATTTGCTTAACACTTGTTGGCTACTTCACATGTAGAGAAGAGAGTGGAGAAGAGAAGAGAAATGTTATAAAAGACAATAATAGCGCCCTGTTTCATTCTTCATTCAGTCTTCACTCCTAAGCAACAATAAGCCTATAGGTATAGTTAGTGGGGGGGAGGTTGGTGGACTTACTACTTTAATAGGGCTTTTTAACAGTATTCCCTTAAATTCTTAAGTCTATAGTAAATAATGCATGTGCAGCTACATAGTTGCTATTGCTATACCCTCCATTACAAAATAATAATAGAAATTGAAGTATATTAGTGTTTTTCAGTAGAACTTACATAGACATTTACAGGTGAAGTTTACTCAGGTGTTGATGTAATTGGCATACTACATTAAATTATTTCATGATGAGATTGATTGCTAGATCAGCCAATCCAATATTTGAATGGGGAGCTTGTTGATCTACCATTGCTTAAAACTTACTTAGTCCACTATGTCATTCTATCATTGCTAACGGCTAATTTTAGGAGATGTTTTCTACACAAATTAGGACGAAGTGTTAGTTGGTGCAACTGCTGTTGTTTCAACTCTTAGTGGTTTTGGTAGTGAGGAGCAAATGAAGAGAATTAATGGTGAGGCTAATGTGGTTGTTGTGAATGCTGCGAAAGAGTTTGGTGAGTACTTATGGTTCTTATAAAAATACAGTTAATAGGTATTTGAAATGGTTGCTTGTTACATCTTTTGGCAACATGTGGAAGAGAATAGATTTGCTAGTTATTTTAGTATTTTAGTAATGACACAAATTTGTAGGCAAATCATGTCAAAAAATTTTGATACAGGATTTCGTAAATTGCTCATTGATTTACAGGTGGTATTAGAATGTTGAAATTTACATTGGTGGAAACACAAATTATCTTATGTTCCCATTTTCTTGTAGGGGTTCCCAAGTTTATCCTAATATTTGTGCATGACTACAATCTTCCACCATTTCTTCTATCTTCCAGATGCTTCACAGGAAAAAGACAAACTGAATCGGAGGTTCTTTCAAAGCATTCAAATTCAGGTAATGTATAACGAATTGATTCCAAAGCTTTGGGATTGTTTAGTGTTAACGATAATACAGTTTAATGCAGGTAATTTACAAGGAATCATTTCTTTAGCTTTGTAATAATTTAATGTTAATGATAATATAGTTTAGTGCAGTAGTTCCTTAAACAATGTAAGGACCTCACACTTGAGCTTCTTCATCTACTTGCTAATCACTTTGATTACCATAAGAAAGGTTGTTGAGTTCATATATCAACAACCTAGTCAAAGGGAATCAAAGGCAAGGCTATACCTTGGGTCATATTCCTAAATTTTGAAAATTTCAAGAAATTATCCTTTAAAATTTAGAAAAGATTTTAGGAATATATGCTTTTATGGTTTTTCCCCTCCTATGTGCTGCTTCCTCCTAGGGTTAGAGCCTGGGTGCGCAACTAGCTACGCAGCTATAGTTAATACACTACAATTGCATTGATAGTGGAAAGATCTACTTTATCACAATTTTTCCTTTTTCTTTGTTGCAAGTGTTGTCTTAAGACCTCGTTTTATCTATGGAAAAAAAAAGGGTAGATGGTTTTGAGATTCCTTTGGATATTATTGGGGAACTAGTGGAGAGAATTATTGTGGCATTAGAAAATTTCACCAAACCTCTAAGTAATCTGCTTAAATCTGACTTACTTCTAGCTCCACCGGTTAGTGTTAATGACGTTGCCCTTGCGGTGGTTAATGTAGTAACTGATGATGACTTCTTTGGAGTTTTCACAATAGAATAAATTAAGGAAGTTGCCTCAAAAGTTAGTGTAATATACAGACGACTTGTTGAACAACGTCACAGGCATGTGGATTCTTATCTAGAGATCATTTCCAATTTGATATAAAAAATTCATGTAGCCCTTAGAATCTACCTATTGTAGATATTTTCTCGATATAGTTTTGTGCATGAAATAATTACTCTGCTCCTCAAGTGCTTTGTTAGCATTTATTCAAAAATTTAGAACAGACTGCTATATCTTGCATAATGAAAAAGGGTTCATTAATAAACTTCACATTGATAAACAAGAGAAAATTGTAACAATCTAATAATCTACCTTGGTCTTTTCATAATTATGGCTTTCACATGCTTGCTCTTATATGTTGCATGGTTACCTTATTATGTATGGGGTGATTTCATTAATCAATGCAAGAGTTTGCTGCAGACCGAAAGCTTGGATATTTATGATGCTAACAAACAATAGAGTGATAGATTTTGAGGCGATCATTCAAACCACACTTAAGACATAAACAGTATTGATTTTTTTTCTCTTGATAAGTCTTTGTTAAAGTTTAATATGGCATTGGCTCTATATGACTCAACAAAGTGGGATAAAGGAATCACCCGATTTTAAGAACTCAGCAAAATGAAAGGCATTTTTAAGTATCGAGCCTAGAAAGAAGTGTGTTTGGCATTCACTTGGTAAGTAAATTTTTGTGCATAAAATAGTTGATAGAGTTCACTTACTTTTAAAAAGACTCCCATTTGAACTTTATCAACTTGAAAAAATAGAGAGACGTTGTAAAATATCAGAAAATAAAATTAAAAAAATTGGGATATGTGAGTAATAAGACAATAAAGAGGAGGGTATTTTGGTCTTTCACTATAGGTAGTATATAAAGTTGCTTTATGCCCTACCTCTTTTTTTCCTTTTTACAACTTATGTTCCATCTCTTTTTTATTCTTTTTAAAAAAAC
This sequence comes from Laguncularia racemosa, assembly GCA_037954665.1. Taxonomy (NCBI): domain Eukaryota; kingdom Viridiplantae; phylum Streptophyta; class Magnoliopsida; order Myrtales; family Combretaceae; genus Laguncularia; species Laguncularia racemosa. The sequence goes on from JBBMOL010000016.1 coordinate 4,538,521, forward strand.
CCTAACTTATAGGCTTCTACCAACAAGCCCACACTTGTGACATAAATCCACGCTTTAATCTCAATGGATTAATTGTGTGTTTTCTTGATCTAAGAAATGTTAACCAAGTATAGGGTTTCTTAACAATTCAAGAGATTATTAGCAGTTTAAGGGGTAATTGGTGTAAAGTGATAGCTTGCTTATGGGTTCATACCAATTTGAGGACATTTAGAACAGATTAAAACAAGTATGTGTTTTATCTATGATGAAATTGTGTTTTTATATACCTTAATTGCTATAGAATTAGAAGTTGCAATATAGTTTTAGATCATGGAAAAGTAGAAAAAAGAAACGAGAATTTGCATCAAGAAATTTTTTGGTGCTAAGAGGTACACGACTATATACTTAGGTGTGTTAAAAGATTATTTTAGTGTGGTGAGTTACATGATTAAGTATACGGTTGTGTACTTGAGCATGATGAGTGTCCTATTTTAGAAGGAGATATACAACCATGTATATGGCCATGTTTCTCTTATTCTACATGGCTACTTACATGGTTGTATTACTCTATAATGCTTATAAAACATTTCCTTCTTCCTTTTTCTTGGTTTTTCATCAATTTAAAATTAGTTTTATTTAAGCTAAAGCAACTTAGAGGGGGAATAATTAGTTAATTCTTAGTTTAACAAACCAAGTGAACTTAGATCAAATTATAGGCTAGGATTAAGTTTAGTTCTTTGTACATAATAGGTTCTAATAAGGTTGGTAGCTGCAAGAAGAGTGAATTTGTAACAATTCTTCTAGGTACGTGCTTACTTTATTTGATGCTTGTGTTTGTTAGAATAGCTAATTAAATGAAATTAACGTATATTTGAATTAATTTTGCTTGTTACTTATGTTTAGGTTGGCTTAGGGGCTCGCAATGGTAGATTCTTAAGAGGTACCTTGATGATCAGTATATAATATTGTCCTCAGTAGAGTCCTATATCGAAATGATTTAGGGTAGATTTTAGGAAGGATGAGGTCCGTAGTGATAGTTCCCAACTTATGATCTATATGTTATATATGGTATAGCGGGTTCATGAGTATCCTTGTGATGTTTGTCAGTTAATATAAAAATAATAAATTAATTGTTCATATTATTATAATTCCTTTCTTGTGTACATGTATGTTATGAGTTGGGTAACACGTACATGTACTTGTGGTATTCATGTATTGGGCTTAAGCTCATTTCTTTTCTTTTCTTTTTTTTTCTAGTTGCAGAACTTTGGGAGCGGGTTTAATGCTAGTGCAATGAGGCATATAATAAGTTAGGTTGTTATAGGATACATTTGATTAAATTAGATTCAATTTTAAATTATCTAGAAATTTTTAAAAATTATGTATTTTTTCAATAAATAGAAGATATTTTAGTATAATATCTAAGAAACTGATGAGATATTTTATATTACGAAGACATAAAAATATTTATGGTTTTAAATAGGTTAAGAGCCTTAGCATGCTATTATTTAGCAATGATACATGATGCATTGTGATGTCTTAGGTTCTAAGTTCTCATTTAAAATAGTAATTCCTGCTTACACAGTTGCTTTCTTGCTCACAAGACCTGAGGAAGGAATAGCTGCTATAAGACTTGTGGCCAACAAAGTATAAACACGTTTTCCTATTGAGATGGAACATATTTTGTATCATCCCCTGACATAGTGGTTCTTTTTGCACTTAGGACTTGATTGCTTTGTTTTATAGTTTTATGTTTTAGGATTTAGTTGTATGATACATGCTTTCCTGATGAAGCAATGTATACCAATGTGCTCACATTCAATTTGATTTGACTGATCAATCGTCACACTTAGCATAGAGCGGGGTGATTTGAGCTTAGGAAATCGTATTGATGAAGGCCCATCTAGATTCGATTAACATGGACAGTGATATTGGGATTATGATGATTAGGATGGGTTTTGCAAGTTATAATACACTATTTTTTTTAGGAAGTATTGAAAAAAAAATTGAAACAATATTATAAAAATAATAAAATAGTAAAACACTACTTGCTGCATATACATAAATTTTTAAAGTATAAGTTTTAAAATTAAACATCCATTCTCGTTTAATGTCATTAGGAACACAAGGAATGATCCATAAGATTTAGAATTAAGAGATGATTATGTAATTATATAATCCAACCATTTGCGTTTTATATTTATTTTATTCTAAATTCATTGATTTGTTTAGGGAAATACTCTTAAATATTGTAATTTAAAAAAAAATTACAAATATTGTATCAGTAATAATTATTTCAAAAATAGGTTTTGAAAGCACAAACCCGGTTTGTGATTTCTTTTTTTTTTTTCAAAATTTGCAAAGTTGAAGGCATATATCAAGTCCACACCTTCAATGCAATTTGTATTGAAGGTATAGATCTCATTCAATATTACTGTGTAATATTTTTCTAGCATTATTCCCATTGTTTAATAATATAATAGAATTATGTAAACCTATATTGCAAATTTATAAAAATTATTACAAAATAATACTGTATACCTATAAAAATTATTACAAAGTAATATCGTAAATTTGTACAGTATCATAACATGTGATCTCCAATGCATAGGAAAAAATTTTGCATCAATAGTTTGTAATATAAATGCAAATTCTTAGTTTATATGTTTATTTTTAGATCTTTCAATTTCCTCTTCCAACTTCTTCTTTCTCACAATTTCAAAATTTCTATTATGCACGTTTAGCTTGTTCGACTATATGTGTAGAAATATCTACAAGATATTTTTCCAACTTTAGCGAAGCTATATTTTGGTATGTTTTTGTTAAGAAAAAATTAATTTTTTTCCTATTATATTATTTTGGATTAATGCATAAAAAATTAAATGCAATTATTTGTAATATACTATTTTTATTAAAATATCAGTAGTTATTAATTAATGGATAATTAGTAATTAAATAGTCATCAATATATCATTAATTAACATTAGAAAATGAATTAGTAAAAATTTTTGGTATTTTTCATAAATGAAATGTCTTAATTTATAGTTGTGAAAATTATTGTAAAAATAATCATTAATAATGAATTAATTAGTCGTTAATTAGTCATTTGTGTGTTATTATAATGTATTCTTGTAAAAGTAGCTATTAAATTAAATTGTTATTAATTAACTGTTAATTAACAGGTAATTAGTTATTGATATGTCTTAATTAATTGTTAAAAAATTAATTAATGAAAAATTTTGTATTGATTGTAAATGTAATATGTCTATGTGTTTTTGTAAAAGTAGTTATAAAATTAAGTTATTATTAATTAACCATTAATGATATGAATCAAACTCCTACAGGACCTATCATCAGGGCTTGAGCTAAGGGTCTCCATAATTTAGTTTTGAGAATCTTATATGAGAAACCCAATCATGAGGAAGCTAATCTATTTTCTACATTTTTACATTATAATTGTAGTGCATTTCAGTAGGCTCACTTATCAGTCCTACAGGATACCAAATCACCTATACTCTTGAGCGAGTCGGGATTTTCATCGGAGCTTAATTCAAATATACCTTGAAGACTGACATCATGAAAACTCATTTCTTTTATATATATTTCTCCTTTGTATGGACTATTTTATGTTGTATTTTCTTTTATGATACTTTTATTTGCTTGTAATTGTCTTTTAGGACCGACCACCTTAAAAGTGGCATAGTTGTAATTTTTGTGCATTTTCTAACTCTAAAGGGAGCAAGTATAAATACTTATTTATAATAAGGTTTGAGGAGGCCAAAATTTTCAGAATTAACATCACATTTTCGTGAGAGGGCTTAGGGTTTCCCTAGTTCCATTTTCTCTTATCAATTTCAATTTTCAAGAGTTGAAATTGTGGTGAGTACAACAAAGGAAAATTGTGAGTAATATCAATCCCTTCTTTGTTGTGTTTTCTTTTCATCACTAGTGAATCATATCTAGGGTTGAATTGGATGTTCTTGATCAGATTTTTTTATTGCATTTGTAATCAATTATCATGTTATAAGATTGAATGGTTTTAGCATTTGTTATCATCATTAATTTTTGAATCATTTTGTGACGTGAATTGTCATTGTTGGAAGAGGAGAATCACGGCATTGAATCTTGTCATCTTGGTGTATTTCACGTGGATTTCACTTGTATTTATTGTTAATTGGAGAGGTTTATCATTGTTGGTTTGTTGATTGCATCTTTGAACCTTCGAATTTCATCAAATCTCCATTAAGGTTCTCGTAATTTCATAGTCCTATTGAACCGGTTCATATGTATGAGTTGAGGTTGTCTCTTTGATTCATTTGCATGTGCTTGAGCTTGGTTTTGAGCACATCAATTAATTAATAGTAATTAGTTATTAATGTCATTAATTAATTGTTAGAAAATTAATTAATGAAAAAATTTGTGTTGATTGTAAATGTAATGTATTTGTGAGTTTTTTTTTTGTGAAAGTAGTTACAAAATTAAGTAGTTATTAATAGTGTTTAGTTGTTAATATGTTATTAATTAATTGTTAAAAAATTAATTAGTGAATTTTTTTTTGTTAATTGTTAATGTAATATGTTTATGATTGTGTGTTTTTTTTTTTGTGAAAGTAGTTATAAAATTAAGTTGTTGTTAATTAACCATTAATTAACAGTGACTAGTCATAATATATTATTAATTATCAAAAAATTTAATATTTATTATAAATGTAATATCTTTGTGTATTATTGTAAAAATAGTTGTAAACTTAAGTTACTATTAATTAACCATTAATTAGATAGTAAATAGTTGCTAATATATCGTTAATTAATATTTTGATATTATTGGTAACATTTACTTCTTCTTCTTTTTTTTTGCATAATAGATGGAGCTTGGAACTTTTAATCATTTAGTCTTGATACAGCAAGGGGAACATCAATCATAAGCTGTTTGGGATAGAGAGGTAAACAACTTTTAACTTATTGATTACTTTATGTTAGATATGAATAATATAACATTTCACTTGTTATCGTTTTAGAATCAATCGACCATTGTCGTTCGATGTTGTGAGTTGTCACTCCATTGCAATGAGCGCATCATCCTCATCGATCCTTAAATGAGGCCATACATGCATTTAGCGGGATTCGAAGGTATAAGCCACTTACCATTCATTCCATTGGATTAGCAAATGATAACCGCATTGATCAAGCAATAGAGGCAGAGATGCACACATTTCACATGCCGACAAGAGAGTTTATTATCACCTTATAAGATGTAGAGGTTCAGCTAGGCCTCCTCGTTGATGGTCAGATAGTTACAAGGAGTAATTGCCTAAATTGGGGTATAATATGTGAAAGATTGCTAGGTGCGAGGTCAGAATCTAGCAATAGGGGAGGCCGCATTAGCATGATGTGACTGTATGATATGTTCTAGATCCTTCCAAAAGGCGTTGAAGTAAAGCAAATCTATCGCCATACGCGACGTATATATTGTAGCTGTTGGGAGGATTTATCTTTGTCAATAAATCTAATACCCTTATCCAAGTGATGTTTTTGCCTTTGTTGGAGCATTTTGACATTGTTGGGTCGTATAGTTGAGGGCACACATGTTTAGCCTGGTTATATTGGCAACTTTATATTGCACTATCGCCATTGGCACATGAGATTAGAGGGCTTGCAATTCTCCAATAGGTATGAGCTTAGGATAGATTCCTCCACATAGCGCCCCTTAGTTAACATAGACTAATTATAGAAAATAGAGCTCCCTTGACTGCATGCTGGAACATGTGGAGGGATGCTCAGTTTTCACCCGACTCATGTTATAGGTGCATTTCGAGATGCGCTCAATAGGTAAAATATGGCATGGGTATTTGAGTAACTAAATTTTATTTTATTTTTTATATTTTTTTTTTCTATTTCATCATATTGATCATTAACATTAAATATTATTTTCTATCTTTCAGGTCGAATGAGAGTTATACTTTGGAAATTTAATTAACGTCTTGCCACATTTTTGCAAAAGCAGTATGCACATTTGGATCGCTCGAGTTCTACGCACATGTTTCCACATAGTTGAGTAGCATTACCTTGACTAAGTGGCAAGATAGTTTGGAAGGTTTAAATATATCTCACAACTGATGAACATGTAGCCAGAGCTCTATTAAATTGACTTGCGTATAAGTATTGATGTGAATTGGCTGGTGCATCATACTATGTATATAGCCTTATGGGAATAGGGTGTGGATTGGGTGTTGTACATGGAGGGGTCTAATGGTGTGCATGAGGAATACATGCAATGATATGGATTGATCAGCTAGTAATATATTTGATGCATGAAGGTAATACTTAGATTTCAAGTAAGTACAACATCAATACTAACTAGGTGAATCATTGCATGACCGTTCCTTATTTTATTTGCGTTTTGTTCTAATATGCAGGGTGATATATTAAGACAAATTTATCTATCATCGAACTTGACACAACCGTTATAATAGTTGCTCATGGTCTTCATTTCATGCATCATCATTGCCAGGGGGGGGGGGGGGGGGGGTGGTGGGGTGGCGCGAGTAGATGGGTAACACTATACTCGCAGGCGTAGTAGTAGAATGCCGTAGAGGTGGGGGCTGAGGCACAAACAACTGAAGTCTTCCAATTGTGATCGATTCCTTCGCATTGTAGGACCGAGGGATGTCATTGACCTTAAAACTAAGGTAAGGCATAGGAGAATCCAATACATGAGCAATAGTTCCCAATGGAGTTTGATGTGATGTACGATAGTTGGGGCCTAATTTTTAGTACATAAGTGACACCACATCGTCATTCTATCAGTGGTCTAGTCCCAACACCACTGGCCTTGCAGAAGTCCAAAGCCGTCAAGAAAATTGACGAACGCATTTGCTTAGCTGGTTAGACAGTTCACTAGGAGAAAGAATATGATAGGATATGAGTCTATTTTTTATTATTAATTTCATATGTATAGCTTTTAGGTCTTAATTGATGTAAATTAATATGTAAAGGCGATAAATTTCTTATCATTATCTACTACATCATATATGGAAATTAACATTATGTAATGAATTTATATGCATTTGTCTAATATTATTTGATAAATCTAATGAGTATTGAAAAGACTTATAAACAACTATGAAAGAAAACATAAAAGCATATACAACAAAATAAAAAAAGAATAATTTATTACAATATCTTAAGAAATCACAACCAATGTATGTATAAATGCAGAAGAATTGTTAACCTTCATGAATGATCCTTGTAAACACTCCATTTTTTCCCCTAAATCATTAATAATGTTCAATTTTCAACTTTTTTTATTTTTTGATATCTTTTATTTAGTAGAAATAAAAGAAAATAAATAGGAAAAATATCCTAATTTTGGAAAGTAACAGTAGAAATAATAATAAAAGGGGTTAAATAATTTTTACAAATTTTTAGAATTTCAAAATAACATAAAATTAATAAAAATTACATTGCATATATGCAATTTGCAAAAAATAAATAAATCGAGAATTGGGCTAGCCTAGTTGGTCCGAACCATGGCCTTGTGTGCTGGCCTCGATCGCAGGTTTGAATCACAAGGGAAGCAGATCCGCGCGTTTTGCTTTTTCTTTTTTACCTAAGACACGTGTTAGTATCTAATTGGACGAAGAGATCGCACGCACCGGGTGCGTAATCGTCTTCAACCTCCGTTCAAAACGCTCGCCGGCCGAGAAAAATCGAAATTCGGTCGTTTTTATGCGATTTTTTGCACAAATCCACTAAATCTTTAACTAAAATAAGATAAACATCATCCAATTAAAATCAAATCGCAACAAAATCAAAGATTTACACAAATCAAACCAAATCGGAGATGGGTTTCAATCGAAAATTTGATTCGTGCTAATTGGAGGAAATCCGAGCTTATTTAGCTCGATCTTTGGTGCCTATAAATAGAGCATGACATGAGGAAGCAAAGGCACTGATCAAAAGAGAGAGAGAGTGAAAACACATAGGATTTGAAGCTTGCCGAAGTTCCCATAGCACGACCATCGATTAAGTGTCAAACCATCATCTAGAGGCGATTTCGAAAAAAACCACCACTACCATTGGATTCCTCGTCATTAGAAGATTTGGAAAAACCCCTTGATTGACAAAAACGGATGTCGGAATGTCGCCTACGAGGACCTCCAACCGCCACCTGATCCGACCTAACCCAATCCAACCCGCATTCAAGTAAGTCGATTTTTCGATTTTTTTATTTATTCTTATTTATTTATTTTACTTTGTTTAGGAATTTATTTTATTAGAAATTATAATCCTAAAAATAAAATAAAAAATGCTATGGTTTTAATTAGGTCTTTTTTAGAATAGATATGTTTAGTTTAATATAAAAATAATAAAATAAATAAAATAAAAATAATCAAAAATAAAAAGTAAAATAATGATAATAAAAATAAAAAATAATTTTTTTGGGTAAATTATTAAATTAAAATTAGTTAGAATAATATGAATTTGAATTGTTTTTATCACTTAGAAAAAATATTTTTTAAAAATAAATTCAAAATTGGTTTTCCTTAAATCAAAATTTTTTAGAAAATAAAATAAGAAAGCTTAGGCTTAGTTTTTTTTTTTTTTTCAAAATCTTGAAAATGATAATAAATGTAAACCTAACATATTTTTGTAATTAAAATTAAACTAATCCACTAAAGCTTTTCATAAAAAGCGAATTATGGCTTATTTGATCCTGAATAGTGGATACGTAAGCACTCTTATAGGGCAACTTTAAAAAGAAATAAAAAATCATTTTTCAAATTAGTATGAGTTGTTTTAATATCTTTTTTTTTAATATGTATAAAAAATAAATAAATATATAATAAAAATAAAAAATAAAATAAAATAAAATAAGGAAGGATAAGGTGGTAACTTTAGAGTTTTAATAGGTTGGTCTCTGAGTCGAGAATCTCTGGTTTTTCTTTCTTCTTTTTTTCATTTATAAAAATAAAAGAGGAGATTTTGTCGACTAGTTGTCTAAATTAGAATTAATCCGCTCAATTAGTTCTAATTCAATAATTTTTTCCCAATTTCAGTTGGGTGGTGACTCCAAATAAATAATAAAATTCCTAGTTCAAGTCGATGATTTATATTAGATGAGCATAGGATTTAATGTAAATCGGATTAGGAATATAAATGAAAAATTAAAAATTAGACTCGACATGATGGCGACTCCGTTGGAGATCTTAAAGTAGGCTAGTTACCTGAACCTTCTAGATATTTCTTAACTGTTGCACTGTAAGATATTACTGGTAGCTGGTACTAACGTTTTCTTTTAAGGAATTTGATGAGATTTAATATTTTTGCTTATGTTTCATTATTATTAAGTCTGCATATATGCAATCGTGTGAGTAGATACGGTCAGACTCAGGCCATCTTAGGACCTTAAGACGGGGGGGGCATTATGTAGGCTTCGGGCAAAGTGATATGATCAGCATTCGGGACTGATTAGGCTACCCCACCCAATACTTCGATATGGCCTAAAATCCATTTCTCCGAGAATGCGAGAGGCCATAGAGCTTGGAGACCTGTTAGAACCCACCTATCTGCATACATGAAGTCATGAGTTGGCAATTGACTAATGATGTAATTCTTTCGTTCTTTTTCGAGAGTTCAAATACATTTACTTGTAACAGAATCAATTGTACTTTGTAAAAATTTTCTATGTAATTAGAAATTTCTGTTGTAATAGATAGCTAGTCCCACAATCGACCGCCTCCTCCGCAAGGAAATCCGGGTCTGCAAACCTCTAGATCCAAAATTGGTATTGGACCATTGGTTCACTTTATATGACCTTGAGGAATAGACCTTCATCCAGCAAAAGATAAGGCCCATCTTATCACTGATGAAGATGGAAATGAACCTACCTCTGATTCGGGCTATTCTCCATCTATGGGAAATCGAGCCCGCGACTTTCTTTAACGAGCCACATGAGATTACGCCCACTTTGAAAGAATACACCCAACTTCTACAAGCCCCATCACTAACCAGCGGGGTATATATGCTAGATCTTGAGGTTGGGCCGATCGGTATTTTCAGTAAATTGTTGGGTATTCGTAGGACAGCAATCAACCAAGCTCTAGCAAACTATAACGGATACTACCTCTGAATGGACTAATTGGAAGCTTGGTTCATAGCTAAGAATGATGATGGAAATAGGAAAGATATACTATGCGGGGATCCCAAGAGTTATAAACAGAAAATGGTTTATGCTTTCATCCTGATAGCATTTGCAACCATACTTTTCCCTATCGGGATCTTTCACATCTACTACAGAGTTGTAAATTGGTCGCCTAATTTCTGGAGGGGAAGTCTTATATCCCGGCTCTACTGGTTGAACAGATCCGAGACCCAAATTTTGTCAAGAGGAAGGGCCACGGAATCCTCCGCTCGAACATTAACTGCATCCTGATCTGGTTTGTGAGCCATCTTAAATGTTTCGAGTTGAACATGGTCTAGAAATCTTTGGCCCAGCAAGTAGACCTCGTGGATTTTTGTATAGAGAGGATAAAGTTACCCGACGATCTTACCAACCACAGTTGGGTAAAAGTACTCAAGAGCTTCAATGCCAATGACATCCTCTATATTGCTAGATGGAGTTGCTGCAACAAGGTCATCTTAACCTGCAGAAACTTTCAGGCTGTTCCTTTAATCGATATCAATGGGTACATAGGTTATCATCTAAACTCGGTGGTCCGTCAGTTCAGCACCATCCAAGATATAGTCTACAAGCTATTGCTGGAAAGGATCACATTTGAATACCAGGATCCAAGTTTGCTAGTGGCTGAGAAGATTGCTAAGCTGGCAGAGGTCAGAGCCCTATGGGAAGCCCGGATTGAGAGCCCTAACATAGACCTCGGAGACTTAAATGGTGAAGTGGGCAAACATTGAGCCACTAGAGATTTCGTGATCCACCAACTATACCAGACAGGAGAAAGGGCGTACCGAGTCCCAGATGTCACTCAACCCGCGTCAGACAATGTAGATCCAAAACTAAAAACCTATATAAAGCAAGTCAGGGCTCGGATTGAAGTATATTTTGAAGATGCAAACTATAAGAAGGACATCTGAAAGGGCAGGTTTAAAGAGTCTGATCAAAGGAACAATGCCTTAGAAGCTCAGCTGCAGAAGACCCAGGCTAGAGTCAGAGAACTAGAAGCCATCATCAGCGGGAAACCGACGACTACACAGTCGAAGAAGAAGAGGACTAGGAACTAGATTAGCATTGTATTTCTCCTTTTTCATGTTTTAAGTATCGAACTTCAAGTTTCCAATATTAATAAAAATAAAGTTTCAGTATTATATCGTTAATCAATTGTTGGCCCCTTTTCTTTCTAGCATTTGTGTGGTACACGCATCATATTTACATACATATATAAAAACTAAAAAATGCGAATCCAGGTGTCAAAGATAACTCCCAAACAACCAAACCCTTCAAGGAGCCTAATCCACACTCGCTCTAAGACCAAAATGGCAAATAGTGGCAACAATAGTGATAATCGCAACAATGCCTGCGCTGATACGCCTTGGACCTAAGGATCGTATCCCTAGAACAAACGGTCCAACAACTGGCTGCAAAAGTCCACCTCTTGACTGAGAGTATTGGCCTCCTTTGCACCACCCAACCAACTTAGGAAGAACATTCAGGAGCTAGAAAAGAAAAGGTAGTAGAAGGTCAAACTCCAAAGTATGAGGAAATCAACTCCCACCTCAACCCGACATTCGAGTATAAACCGAGAGTCAACTTCAGGCCAACCTCGGATGATATAAGAAAGGAAATGGGAGACAGGTAAAAGGAGATGGAGAGAAAGCTTTTCCAACAACTAGCTGATAAGATAAAGACATTAGAAGGACTTGACAGTTTTGAGCAGGTAGGAATCACCAGTCTACCAGTATATGAGGAAGAGGCTTATCTAAAGAAGTTCAAAACCCCAGAGTTTGAAAAATATGACAGCATTAGATGCCCCAAGATGCATACAAGGCTATATGTGCGGAATATGAGCAAATATGCCCAATATAGCCAACTCATGGTCTAAACCTTCTAAGACAGCCTCACAGGCCCCACCCTCATCTAGTATGCACATTTGGACTTCAGCTAAGTCAACACTTGGGAAAAACTTGCTCGGGCATTCTACGACCAATACAAATTCAACATTGAAGTTGCCCCTTCGGTAATGGATTTAGGAAGCCTCCGAAAGAAACACGGTGAATCTTTTAAAGAAAATGCCCAGCGTTGTAGGGTTCAAGTTGCTAGGGTAACAACCTTGATTTCTGAAAAAGAGTTAACATTCATCTTTGTCAACACTTTGGAGAAGACTTACTTCTCACATCTGATGGGCCAGACGTCATCCATTTTCGCAGAGGTAGTGGCAGCAGGGTGTCGAATTGAGAATGCCATTACGTCATGGAGGCTCTAGACAGTCGACCATCCCAGAGTTGCATCATCTCAAAGGCCCGTGGGAGGTAATAAAGCCAAGGAATCTACCATTAGCACGGTTAATTCCGGTAGGGTTGACAAGGTTGGGTCCTGTATGACATTTTAGAACGCGAATGCCCTAATCCAGCAATCACCAATGAATCACACCCAGGCTACCAGGGTCATTAGACAATTCACTCCAATACCGATCCCGGTCAACCAGGTCTTTGCTCGGTTATGAGCAAACAATTTGATTAACTTTGAGATTCCCAACGATCGGTACAAGCCAAGAAATTTTGACCCGGGCCTCAAGTGCGATTATCACATGGGACAAGATGGGCATTCCACAAACAGATGTGGAAGGCTCCGAAACAAGATTCAAGACCTGATTGATGCCGGAATATTGTAGTTAGATTTTGTCAACGCACTAGCACCCAATGTCAACACCAACCCACTACCTAACCACAAGCCTACTGTTAATATAATTACATCCGAAGAGCCGAACTCCAAGTCAGAAGAGTCCCCAAAATAGACGAAGGTAACAGCACAGCAAAAAAGCCGTTCGCGCCAAGTCCCAAAAAAAAAACCCCAAATCACAGATCAAGAAAAGGTGGTTAGTCGGAGACCCAACAGTCGATACCTTAGGTAAATCACATGAGAGGTTCAAGTATCTAGTGAATTATTCTTTCACCCCAATCGAGTATGGACCACTTAGTGGAAAGGGGCCCGAATTTGAAAAAGAAGACTACCCACTGAAGGAAAAAGAGGAGTCCGTAAACATGATCAAATCAAACCCCAAGCCGATAGTCATAAAGTGCTACGAGGGACAAGTTACTGAGGTGCAAATCCCAAAGAAGAGATATGTATTTAATGTACCAATACCCTCAGAGAGGTATAAGGCAGTACCATTTGACTATCAGGCCCTTGATCAGGAAAGGCCTCCCATCGTAGGAGGAATCACCCGTTCTAGGAGAATTTATGACCCAAAGTACAAGACCTCGATTGAAGAGCTTAACACCATGATAGAGGAAGAAAAGGGGTTCCCTACATTCACAAAAATGATCAAGGCAAGTGAATACAAAATCATGGAACAACTTAATAAAGTTCCAGCCCAAATATCACTTATGGGCCTCCTCACAACATCTGAGCCTCATAAGGAAGCACTCTTCAGAGTATTGAAACGGGTCAAGGTACTAGAAGGCATCACAATAGAGAAATTGAGCTATGTGGTAAATTCAATCTTCACCATGGATCAAATATCTTTCTCTCCCGAAGAGCTGGGAGAAGATGGAGACCAACACATGAAACCACTGTTTATAGTGGTAAAATGTAATGACATAATCATCTTCAGAGTACTCATAGACAATGGATCTTCTCTCAACGTATGCCTTTTGGCCACCCTTGAGCTGCTGGGGGTCGATGTGAGCAACATCAAGCCAAGTTCGACAGTGGTTAGGGCCTTCAATGGGTCCAAGAGAGAGAGAGTGGGGGAAATCAGCTTGTTAGTGGAGATTGGTCTACAAATGTTCCATATCTCCTTCCAAGTCCTCGACATTCTAAGGTCTTTCAATCTACTATTGGGAAGGCCATGGATACACACTGCTGGAGCCATACCCTTGAGCCTCCATCAGAAGGTTAAGTTCATAGCAAATGGACAGATCATCACCGTATTAGGAGAACAGGACTATGCTATATACAAAAAAACCACTATACCCTACATAGGGGAAGACTTTGGGCTCCAAATATTTAATGAAGTGAGCATTGTAACAAGTAAGGAGGGCCATCAGTTCAAGGAAGGACAGTAAGGGACGTTTGGACTAAGGTGCGTTCTTACACCTCAAGAAGAGGCACAAGTAAGAGGTATTAGAAGCAGCAGGAAAGAGAAGCTGAGTGATACCTAGATGCATTTTCCACCCCTCCAACAATCATTCATGCGAGCAACTACTGTGCAAGAGCTAGTGATAAGCCTAACCGACGTCAGCAATGAGGGTTCAGCCTCTCGCATGTCCAATCAGTATCCAGCTCTTAACAATTGGTTCTGTTATCCTATTAATAACACTAGGTCAGCTCAAGGATATGGAACAATTATTGAACAGATTTCCATTGTAATTATTATTCTTTAAATTTAATAAATTGCAGTTAATTTCTTTTGCTTATATATATATATGTTCTTGTTCTACTTTCCCCACAGATTCCCTACAGTTGAACGTCAAGGACATTCCACGTAGATAAGTAATGAAAACGTTGATATCATTTTTCGACACTGCTGGGTCAGCCGTTAGAAATGATGTCTTTAACCACGAAATAATACAAGAAAAATGGCAAAAACATGAACAAAGTAAAATCTCGATCGACGAGCCGATGGAGACAGTAAATCTAGGAAGCACAGAGGAACCAAAAAACCTCAAGATTGAGGCCAATTTGAGTGACGAGCAAAAGTGTGAGATAACCGAGCTGTTAACTGAATATGCAGATGTATTCGCCTGATCATATGGCGACATGCCAGGACTCAACCAGTCAATAGTAGTTCACAAACTTCCCACGAGAGAATATGTTAAACCTAAAAAACAAAAGTTGAGAAGATTTAGGCCCGACATCTTACTAAAGATCAAAGAGGAAGTAAAAAAACTACTAGATGTGGGGTTTATTGAGGTATCAAACTACTCAAAATGGGTAGTAAATATAGTCCCCGTTCTAAAGAAGAATGGGAAAGTGCGAGTGTGCGTAAACTTCTGAGACTTAAATCAAGCTATGCCTAAAGACAATTTCCCTCTACCTCACATCGACGTCCTGGTAGATAATACCGCAGGGAATCATCTCTTTTCATTTATAGATGGTTTCTCAGGATATAATCAGATAAAAATGATTGAAGAAGATAAAACTAAAACAACCTTTATCATAACATAAGGAACTTTCTGTTACAAAGTTATGCCTTTGGTTTGAAGAACGCCGGGGCAATGTATCAGAGAGTCATGGTCGTGATACTTTATGACATGATGCATCGAGAAGTTGAAGTATACGTTAACGATATGATAGCCAAGTCTAAGGGAGAAGAAAGCCATACATTAATCCTGAGAAGATTATTCAAGCGATTGAGAAAATTTCAGCTTAAGTTGAATCCTGAAAAGTGTACTTTTGGGGTCACAACAGGTAGGCTGTTAGCGTTTATCATAAGCTGAGAAGGTATTAAAATCGACATTGACAAGATAAAGGCCATATTGGAACTACCCTCTCCGCGCACTATCAAGGAGGTGAGAGGTTTGCTGGGAAGATTAAATTACATAGCCTGTTTCATCTCACAACTCACAAATAAATGTCGTCTAATATTTCGTCTGCTGAAAAAGAACACCACGGTAGAATGGGACGATAAATGCGAGGAAGCATTCAGAACGATCAAAGACTATCTCATAAATCCCTTAGTCTTGATAGTTCCAAAACAAGGAAAGCCCTTATTCTTGTACCTCATGATACTCCCTGAATCCATGGGGTGCATACTAGGGCAGAAAGATGAGGAGGGAAGGGAACGTTCCATATACTATCTAAGCAAGAAGTTCACAGGCGAGGAACAAAGGTACTCTGAAATAGAAAGAACTTGTTGTGCTTTGATTTGGGTCATGTACCGGTTAAGTCAATACACCCTTTGCTATCCTATTGAGTTTTTGACAAGACATGATCCTCTGAAGTACTTGGTAGAGAAGCCCGTTTTGTTAGGGAGAATCTTTAGATGGCAAATGCTCCTATCAGAATTTGATATCATCTATATAAATCAAAATTCAATAAAAGAGCAATCTTTAGCTGATCAATTGGCAGAATATCCAATTGAGGGAGATCTCCGAGAATCACAAGATCAAATCCCTAATGAAAATATATTAACAGCGGAAGGCGCACCAACGGAAGATTACAGGACAAAACAAAGCCCTAAATGGAAGATGTTCTTTGACGGAGCTGCCAATGTATTCGGTTGTGGGATTGGGGCAATACTAATATCACCAAAGGGAACACAATTCCCTTCGGCAACGAAACTCACATTTCCATATACTAATAATATCATGGAATATGAGGCATGCGTCCTTGGTCTCAAAATAGCTTACCATATGGAAATTCGTGAATTATAAGTATATGGAGATTCTTCACTCATCATATTATAAACACGAGGGGAATACAAAACGAAAGACCCTAAATTGGTGCCATACCATTAACATTTGTTAGAGCTGATCGACGAATTCAAAGCAGTCACCTTCACATACATCCCGAGGACTCAAAATCAGTTTCCAAATACCCTCGCCCCGTTAGCATCTATGATTCAGATAACAAGGGGAGCCGAAGTCTAACCACTAAAAATAGAAATTGAAAATCGGCCGGCCTACTGTTTTGTAATCGAGAAAGCCTAAGATGATAAGCCCTGGTATTACGATATCAGAACTTTTCTCCAAGAAAGCAAATACCCTAAAATGGCTAGCAAAAATGACTAAAGAACACTCAGAAAGTTAGCAAGTCATTTCTTATTAAATGAGCTTGTGCTTTATAGAAGATCACTTGATACCACATTGCTAAGATGTGTGGATAAAAAAAAGGCAAGTGAACTAATGAAAGAAGTGCATGAAGGAGTATATGGACCTCACATGAACGGCTACATGCTGGCCCGAAAAATCATGAGAATGGGCTACTATTGGTTAACAATGGAATCGGACTGCATCAAATATGTCAAGCATTGTCACTTGTGTCAAGTTTATGCAAACCGAATAAATGCCCCACCTAAAGAGCTTCATTCGTTATCTACACCATGGCCTTTCTCGAGTCAACATCATTGGGCCAATCACTCCCAAAGCATCCAATGATCACAGATTCATACTGGTAGCTATTGCTTACTTCACCAAGTAGGTAGAAGCTTCATCATATGCCAGTGTCACAAAAGGGGCAATAGTCTAATTCTTGAACAAGGACCTAATAGCCCGCTATGGAGTTCCTAAATCAATTATCATCGACACTGACAATGGCACCAACTTCAACAACAAATTGATGACAGATTTGTGTCAACATTTCCATATAAGCCACAAAAATTCAACTCCTTATCGACCTCAAATGAATGGGGCAGTGGAAGCAGCTAACAAGAACATCAAGAGAATTATCAAAAAAATGACAATCACTTACAAAGACTAGCACGAGATGCTACCATTCGCCCTCATGGCTTATAGAACCTCAATTCGAATATCTATTGGAGTTACCCCATATTCTCTGGTATATAGAATTGAGGCAGTTTTGCCAATTGAAGTCGAAATACCATCCTTCAAGATCATATCAGAAGCGCAGTTAGATGAGTCAGACTAGGTAAAGAAGAGGCTTGATCAGTTGAATTTGATCGATGAAAAAAGACTCGCTGCGTTATGTCACGACTAGTGCTACCAACAAAGAATGGCCTAAGCATTCAACAAGAAAATGAGACTTCGAGGTTTTAAAGAAGGAGATCTGGTGCTAAAGAAAGTTCTCCCAAGTACTTAAAATTCAAGGGGCAAGTTTACCCCAAATTACGAGGATCCATATGTTGTGAAAAGGTGTTTTCAGGAGGGGCTTTAATATTAACTCAAATGGATGGTCCAAAATTGAGAGACCTCATTAATATAGATGTTGTTAAGATGTATTATCCTTAGGCAAGAAAATTGAAAATTTGCCAAGGTTCATAAATGCCAATATTCAGTATAAATTTCGTTGAGTTCAATTTTCATTCCTTCTATAAGCAAAGTTAATGTCTCTGAATGATCAATTATCCTGATCAATTGTCATTGAACAAACTTTCATAAACACATATTACCCATTGCCTCACAATGAATGATGAACATCAAAATGATAATAAATCTCAATAGATTTTGTTATATAATTCCACTTGTTTTTTAGCATTAAACCCGGCGCATTAATAGGATAGCATCACAATCATAAGAGCCATGCTCACAAGAAAGAAAATGCATCAAGGCTCTCAGTTTTGTTTTGAAGCAAGAGTAAGCAAAAAAAGAGCAAACCGGCACGAAGGTTCGGTTGTTTGGTTGCTATCCGCGATAAATCGGCAAGCATTTAGAGTAAATAACCATCATTCATCATGAATCACATCTTCCAAGTCAAGCAGTTAAAAGACACCTCTTATTAATCATTTGAATAGTTCACCAGAAATGTTTTCGAAAATGTTAGGCTAATAAGATGTACCTCGCTATCACTATCGGTAAGTTAGCCCACAACGGAGCACTTTCCCAAATACAATAACCTAAAGTCAGCCCGCAATGGGGCACTTTCTTGGTTATACTTTCTTAAAGTCAGCCCACAATGGAGCACTTTCCTAAATATCATCTCTTAGGGTTAGCCTATAGGGGCACCTTCCTAGACATCTCTTCTTCCAGGTTGTAAGTCTAAAAAGACGCTTCCCTCTATTGGTTAATTAGCCTACAATGGGGCATTTTTCCAAACATACTTTTTTAGAAGTCAGCCCACGATGGGGCACTTTCTTGGATAAACTTTTTTAAAGTCAGCCCACAATGGGGCATTTTCCTAAGATATCCTTCCCTATGGTTGCAAGTCTAAATAAGACGCTTCCTAATTTATCGATCAATCATCTCGTAAGAGCACTTTTCTAAATAATTTATCGATTAATCAGCTCATAAGAGCACTTTTCTAGATAATTTATTGATTAGTCAGCTTATAAGGGCACTTTTTAAGATAATCTCTTTTTAGGGTTGCAAGTCTAAATGAGACGTGACACTATCATCGATTAGTCAACTCATATGAGCACTTTTCTAGATTATCCCTTTTAAGGTTTTAGTCCTATAAGACACTTCATAATATTGACAAGTCAGCTCATGAGAGCACTCCTCCAAAACATTTCTCCTCCAACAGTCGCTAGTCTAGCCAGACGCTTCTATTATCAGGTGGCTAGCTCATAGGAGTGCTTCCTTAAACAATCTCTTCTTTACGGTTGCTAGTCCTATAGAATGCTTCCTTATTATCAATTAGTCCACTCACAAATAATACAATCCTAAACAATCCTCTAGATGTTTCCTATCGTCGATTAGTTAGCTCGTAGAGCACTTTTCTAGATGATATCTTACTCCAGATTGTTAGATTGTTTGAGATCATTCCTCAAGAAGTTTGAATCATCACAAAGCATTCGTGGGATTATTAGCTCATGAAGCACTTTCCTACTAGAACCAAGTTCAGATAACTAGCCAATTATGGCGTTATCCATTCAGTTTATTGGCTAAAAATAGCGTCTTTCTTATTTTTGTTGTTAAGTTTTTCAAACTTTACTACAGAGATGAGTAGTTATAAACACCCTATTTTTGCCTCTTAATAATTAATAAAGTTCAATTTTCAATTTTTTGATTTTTTTATTTTTTTCTTCTATTTAATAAAAATGAAGGAAAATAAAAGAAAAAAAATTAAAAAATAGAAAAAATATACCAATTTTGGAAAATAATAGTAGAAATAATAATAAAAGGGGTTAAATAATTTTTACAAATTTTTAGAATTTCAAAATAACATAAAATTAATAAAAATTGCATCGCATATATGCAATTTGCGAAAAATAAATAAACTGTGAATTGGGCTAGCCCAGCTAGTTCAGACCATGGCTTTGTGCGTACCGAGGGGGGGGCTTGGTTGCAGGTTCGAATCGCGAGGGAAGTAGATTCACGCGTTTTCCTTTTTTCTTTTTTACCCAAGATACGTGTCAGCATCTGATTAGATGAAGGGAGTGCATGAGTCGGGCGTGTGATTGTCTTCAACCTCCATCCGAAACGCTTGCCGACCACGGAAAATTGGAATTCAGCTGTTTTGATGCAATTTTTTACACAAATCCACTAAATCTTTAACTGAAATAAGATAAATATTATCCAATTAAAATCAAATCACAACAAAATCAAATATTTACATAAATCAAACCAAATTGGAGATGGGTTTCAACCAAAAATTTGATTCGTGATAATCGGAGGAAATCCGAACTTATCTAGCTCGATTTCTAGTGCTTCTAAATAGAGCACGATGTGGGGAAGTAAAGGTACTGATCAAAAGAGAGAGAGAGAGTGAAAAGACATAGGATTCGAAGCTCGTTGGAGTTCCTATATCGCGATCGCTGATCAAGTGTCAAACCACCATCTGGAGGCGATTTAGAAGAAAACCACTACCACCATTGGATTCTTCGTCACCAGAATCTTTGAAAACACCCCTTGATTGATAAAAATGAACATCGGAATGCCGCCTATGAGGACCTCCGACCGCTGCCCGATTTGACCCGCATCCAGGTAAGTCGATTTTTTGATTTTTTTTATTTATCCTTATTTATTTATTTTATTTTGTTTAGGAATTTATTTTATTAGAAATTTATAATCCTAAAAATAAAATAAAAAATGCTAAGGTTTTAATTAGTTTTTTTAGAATAGATATGTTTAATTTAATATAAAAATAATAAAAATAAAAATAAAATTTTAAGTAAATTATTAAATTAGAATTAGTTAGAATAATATGAATTTGAATCGTTTTTATCACTTAGAAAAAAATATTTTTTCAAAATAAATTAAAAAATTGGTTTTCCTTAAATCAATTTTTTTTAGAAAATAAAATAAGAAAGCTTAGGCTTAGTTTTTTTTTTTTTTTCAAAATCTTGAAAATGGTAATAAAAGTAAACTTGACGCGTTTTCGAAATTAAAATTAAATTAATCTATTAAAGCTTTTAATAAAAAGTGAATTACGGCTTGTTTGATCCTGAATAGCGGGTACGTAGGCATCTTTATGTGGCAACTCTAAAAAGAAATAAAAAATCGTTCTCCAAATTAGTATGAGTTGTTTTAATAATTTTTTTTCAATATGTATCAAAAATAAAAAAAATATAATAAAAATAAAATAAGGAAAATATATCAGAATATGGTCCAAGTTTCGGAAGGATAAGATGATAACTTTAGGGTTTTAATATGTTAGCCTCAAAGTCGAGAATCTCTAGTTTTTCTTTCTTCTTTTTTTTTCATTTATAAAAATAAAAAGTGGAGATTTCGTCGACTAGTTATTTGAATTAGAATTAATCCGCTCAATTAGTTCTAATTCAATAATTTTTTCTAAACTTCAATTAAGTGGCGACTCTAAATAAATAATAAAATTCTTAGTTCAAGTTGAGAATTTATAGTAGGTGAGTATAAGATCTAATGTAAATTGGATCAGGAATGTAAATGAAAAATTAAAAATTAGACTCGACAATCTTCCTTTACCTAACCTATACAATGGAAATAGATAATGTTAGCATTATACATGTAATGTATAGATATTCGTGAAATCATGCATATTGGTATCCATTATTTACTATTATTGCATCGATGTTGACATGTTATTCTATTATGAATTTCCTATCGGTATAGACCACATGTGATTTTATCTGAACGCTCCTTAATGTCCATCTCCATATGATGTCTTTTTCGCCTTGATTTTCCCTTCTTCTATGTGAGATTTTCCCTTAGGTAGAGCGATAGAAAGTGTATCGACTCTCAATCGAGCTTGTTGCTTATGAGCATGAATTGCATCCTATATGTTAGCTCTTGTTGTGTTCACTTGCACTAATCAAGTATAAAATGTGTCATGTCAAGCCTGATTGATACACCTCCTACATAAGCATGTGATAGTACTGAAGGCACAGACTCGATGTGTGCTTATAGTTTTGTAAATTTTGAAAAAAAAGAAGTCACAAACTAGATTTGCGCCATCGAAACCTATTTTTAGAATAATTATTGTGGTATAATATTTATGATTTTTTTTTTAAAAATACAATATTTAAGGGTGCTTTTCGATTTGTTATATATCTAAAGGTTATCGATTAATAATTCTTAATTCTTATTTGAACCTCTACCTTATTTGGTGTGAGTTGATCAAATTTCAATTTGTTTAAATATATTATGTAATTGAATTTAATATATATATATATATATATATATATAACTAAAATATAAATAATATTTTTTCAAATTTAACCATCCAGTTGCAATTTGCTCTAAGTATGTCTCGATCCTTTAATCTGGGCCCCTGGCTTGTCCATGGCAAAGCCAACTCCGGCTTGACTAGACTACTGCCTTGGCGAATACAAATACAATACGACAATGGCCGAAACTTTACGACGAGGGGGAGAGAAGAGAGGGCATTCACATAACTTCCTTTGCCGAAGTTCGTGGGCCCACTTTGGAAACTTGACGGGAAAGTTCGGCTTGATGATTGCCTTCCCACTGTGGCCTGAAAGGCTTTCGTAAATGGCATGTTTCTAGTTTCTACGTAGTGGGTCCATCGTTTGAACTTATCTTCATTTTCTTTCTTTTTTTTTTTTCGAAATTTATTTATGCTGAGGCTGGCTTCCAATCTTCTCTTCTCTATGTCTAATTTCTTTTAGATGGAAGAGAAATTCAGGTATAACGGTTCGATTTATCAGATTTACCATTTTTCCTAAAAGATATAAACCATGTATTATTCAAAAGTCACGATTTATAATTTTCATTTTTATGATTTATGTTTTTAATTATTAAATATTTTGTCCATTTATAATTGTCCTTGCTTATGCATAAGATTAAAATATTACTTAATTAATTATCAGCTATTTAGATGGTATATTTGATAATGTATTTGTGACAGTAGGATAATAAGAGCGATAGTTTTCTCTTAATGGAGTAAGGGAGAATATTAGTTAGTCTAAATAAAATATAAAATATGTTTTAATAACATTTAAGACATTAAAAGAGCTTTTGCATTTCAATATTATAGAGTAGCTATTTTTAAATGATGATGGTCTTTTATATATGTTAATGGGAAGTTGTACTTACAATATGTTTGTCAAAAATTAAAAAAACTAAGTTAATTAATCGATCACTAACGGTAAATAAAATTGTGAAAGCTTTTTATATTAGTTACATGCTTCAAATTCATGACTTAATAGAAAAGATTACATCTTTTAAAGAAATTGGAATATTTAAATATCGTGTATACAAATATATGAATTTTTTTTTTTTTTTGCTGAGAATATTTTAATTCATATTGGTAAAATGAGAAACATGTATTATCTAAAAGAAGCGATTTAATGTGGACAAATACAACTATAATTTTCAACCTTTAGACAATATTCATTTAAATACAACTATGATTTTGAACATTTAAATAATATTCATTTAAGGCTAATTATGAACAATTAGAAGTTATATTACTATTATATTTGAATAAGCAAGTATTTGTGTTTCATTAATATATTAAAAAAGTCATGGTGATTATTAAAGTGAACTTATATTTGAACAACTGACAAAAATGCTTCAAATTGGAGGAGATGTAAGAAAATGTTCCTGTAAACGACTATCGAACTAGTTTTAAGTAAAATTTATACATAAGACAAGTTATAATTAAGTTTGTAAATTTTCGTATACTTAGGTCAATGATTGAGAAAGTTTTTTTTCGAGAGAATAAAACATGTAACATTTTTATGCGCGCCCGATCAACTGAGTAAGAATTATTAATTTTGTGCTAGGCCCTAGTAGAACCAATTTTAATTATTTAATATTTATAATTGTTTTGTTTTATACATGGCTTATATATTTAAGTACGTTTTTTTTTTCTGTTATTTTTACGGTTTTATCAACAAAATGATTGAACGTTTAATCTTTAAAATGAAATGAGAATTGATTGATTTAGCATATTCTGGTTGCAATAAATCTCTCTCAACGTTATTCCTTGGTGTACAATATAAATTTAAGATAAAGTAATCACTGTTATAGAGGTTAGCTAAAGCTAAAAGTTCAAAGTCAATACCTGGTTTGATATTTTTATTAGTAGCCACTGAAAATGAAATTGCATATAAAATCATTATTTTCCTAATTTCATATATTTTCTAATCCCTAATATTAGACTCCACTTAAGTTATGTGAAGTCAGTGTGACAATAAAAAGTCTAAAACTTTTTTTTTTTCCCTAAGTTACTGGCGTTTAAATGAAAAGAACTATGACGAAATATAATAAGTCTCATTACGGAAAGACCTGATGGTTGATATTCCTATAAAAGAAAAAGATGTAACCCTATCTTGTCATAATACTCGGCTGTGCTACAAGGAAAAGAAAGAGAGAGAGAGAGAGAGAGAGGGAAAAAGGGAAATTGCTGTCTTTTGCAATCGCCGCCTATGCCGCCGGAGGAATAAATTCAAGCTATCAGACTAGTTCATCCTGAGGTAAGAAAGTTTTAGGAGAATGAAGAAACTAGGTTTTAATTCGGATTGTTGAATTAGGTTTCTCGATCGGAGTTTTTCTTATGAAAAAGTTCTTAGAAATTGGGTTTTCATGTAATTTTCAGTTGTGGTTTATCAATTTTTTAACTTTGACAACATTTATTTGTAAAAAAGTGAATTGATATTAAGCAGTCTTTGTGGATTAGTAGTCTATTAGACTGGTAGTTCTTCTGTGATTTGCGTTAATACAAAAATAAAAGATTTAACATATAAAATGGTTTTATGTTTTCTTTGATTTTGTTAATATCAAGCTGATAGTGTTTTCCACATGTTATTAGATTTCTAAAATGATAGAAACTAAAATTGACTGTTTTTCCAGGCTTTCTCATTGATCTTCAATGGCGCTGTTATTGTAAGAATTATTGGGGCAAGTTTTGATCTTTAACAGTGGATTGGAAAACTTTTCTTTAACCTGCTCATAGTGATTGATCTATTACCCTTTTCTAACAATGGCACCAAGTATCGTAAAGGAATTGGGTAATAAGAGCAGTCGAAGGCATTTGCTCAGCCTAAAGAGAAAACGAGCAAAATATCTTAACAACGGTACTCGTATGGTTGTACCGTCATGTAAGTTGTCAAACAATAAGCTTGGGAAGCGGAGTAAGTTGTATCATTGCAAGGGAAAGAATATGAGTTGTGGAAGTCGCTTCTATAAGTCCATTGGAAGATGTTATTCCAATTTTATGAAAAGTGGGATGCCACGACGTCTAATGTTTTATCAGGATGGTGAATGGATTGATTACCCTCGAGATCTAATTGGAATGGTCAAGAAAGATCTGCAGATGAAGAAGGCTACTATTGAAGTTGATTTAGATGGGGATCGATTCTTATTGGATTTCCTCCACATGTTTCAACTTAATATGGAAACAGGTCTACAAAAATCTATTGCTTGGATTGATGAAGCTGATAGTTGCTTTTTTCCTGAAACTTTTGTTGATTCCTGTGAAGGTGAATGTATATCATGTCAGGGGCCCAACTCTCAAGATTGCATTCAATCACATGAGGTGAAGTTGCATCTTGAAGTTGATATTAATGGAGTAAATCAATTGAAAGAATGCAGTGGGGAGTCAAATTTCATAGCTAACCAATTACAAGTTGGTCAAGGTCTTGCAAAGGAACATGAAGTTGAGGATAATTGTGATAAGGAACCATATATGGGAACGACTGAAATGGTTGGAATAAATCAACAGAAGGCAGCAAACTTGGTCTCTATAAATCAACTTCTTGGTGAAAATTTGGATGTTGATAATGTGAAGAGGATGTTTCTTAGTGGCACTTGTCATTTTGGTCCTTTAGAAATAATTGATGTAAACCGTTGTTCAAGTGCTTCTATGGAAGCACGATTTGAACTTTTTTCAATGCAAGCTGAAATTACTAAGAATTATCGTGGAGATCCAAATGTCAGATTTGCATGGCTTGCTGCATCAAAAGTAATATTACATACTCTTACCAATTATGGGCTTGGAAAGTGTGGAGCATCAATAATCAGGCACTCATATGGCATTGGTGTTCATCTTGCTCCCACACACCATTTAGACATCAGGTTATTTTATGCAATTTATTTTTCTTTCCTTCTTTTGGTTTTGGCATAGAAATGCATATGATATGAATGGAGCTTAAATCCCTTTATTGTAGATACTGTAGTCATAAGATAATTATACATAGAGGTTATTGATATTTGAGCATTCATCATACTCAATGACTAATGAAGAAGTCAAGTATATTTTTAATCATTTCAATCTAGGTTATCATATTTGATTATATTTCGTAACTTTTTACTTAAATATTATAAATAAATAATTGCGCTCTTTTTTTTTTTTTTTTACTATAATGACATATGACAAGAGAACAAGGATTGGTAATTTAACATATCTTGAAGAAAGAATAGACTATAGAGACGTCTTTGTTGTTGACATCCATAGTTGTGATTCTATGTATGGACAATTATGTAATATTAATTCAATTTTGTCAAGCAAGGTCTAATTTATTTATTTATTTATTTTCAGTTGTATAGATGGATCTAATGCCATTTTGATTCTTGTCTAGAAGACATTCTTTATCGAAGTTGTCTTTGGTTTCCTAATTTTTTATTTGTCCTTCATGAGATTTGACTTTTAAATTGTAGTCCAAAACATTGTTTACTGACCAAAAGGAAAAAACTTGAAGATTGATAGTGAAAAGCTTTTCTTTATTATCAGATGGGCTATTCATGCTGTTCTGTGTTGTTTGACACCTTAAATTTTCTTAACTTTCTAATTACATGGTAAATATTGGAATGGTATGCTTTGCTTTGGTTGAACAACTGAAAGTGGCTATGAAGGAGCATCAGTTGGTTACTTTTGATGGCTTTGAGCTTTTGCTTTATAAAGAGACTACTCTAGTTAGCAAAAGCTTTATCAATTTCATAGATATATCACAAGATACACATATGCTTATGAAGAAAAAGAATTCCTAATTATTTTAGGAAAAAAAGATATCGTTGTATACTTACATATGATTGGTGCACACCCCTTCCCCTTCCCCACCCAAATGAAGGATGGTTAGGGATGGAAAATTCAATCTGAAGTAATGCTACTTTCTTGGTACTTTTGTGGTAAGGGTGTGATTAGTGAGTTTGCCTTTAGTGATCTCACCATTTAGACATGAGCCACTGGATGCTATAGTAATTTCAAGTATTAACTCTTTCAAGTTGTAACTTTGGTTACACCTTTTATTTTTTAGGCCAGTTTATTTTAACTTAAAAGAATTTATGGGAGGTGTTGCAAAATTGCAAGTGATTTGCATAGTTTGTTTACTAAATTATGATTTGATAAACTTACTTTCTATGGACTTATTTAAAAAAGAAAAGAAAAGAAAAAACTTACTTTCTATAGCAATTTATGGTTGTTTCCACTAGATGATTATTGTTTTCGAATTGTCCATCATTTCTCCTGTCACTTTTCAATTTATAAAAGTTATATTATTTTGTTTGAATTGTTATTTTTATCTTTAAGTTTTTATTTATTAGCATTACTTCTCGAAATATAACTTAATGATGCTTGGTGGTTTGACATTCAGTGCATACCATAATGATGTTGACGAAAATAGTGTTGGACACTTTCTACTTTGTCGTGTAATAATGGGAAATATGGAGCAAGTTGATGCCGGATCTCGACAGTTCCACCCATTGAGTGAGGATTTTGATAGCGGTGTGGATAGTCTTCAAAATCCGACACAATATGTAATATGGAATATGAATATGAACTCCCATATATATCCAGAATTCGTTGTTAGTTTCAAGATCCAAACCAATAATCAAGGTGATATGTTATTCCTTAAGAGCTTTTATTTTTCCATGTATTCTTTTACTAACGTGTATAATGTAGAAAAGTGCTACTTATATTATGTCATCTGATCGACGGAATACTCAAATTGGTATCGAATCTCTTGATGTTTGGAAACCAATGCAATCTCAATCCTTCAGCTCAAGCTTGAAGTTTGATGCCAAACTTCAAAAGTTGTTGGTTGTAGGAACTATGGCTTCATCTTTTTGTGTGTGGATGACTCTTCTCTATCAACCTGTTGCCATCAGAATGGATTTATCAATTCAACTTCTTGTTCAATAAGTTAGGCGTCCTTATAACTCATTACTTGCATTTTGAAGCTTTCAATACTTCAGCATTTTTTGCTTTTTACAGGAAGTATTTTTTGTAACGAGAGTAATCATGCTAATTCAGGGATTGGGCATATACCTTTTCAGTCATCTATGGTAGATTTGGTAAGTATTGCAAATATTTTAGTCATTTACATGAAATAGTTTTCTAAATACAAGAACGTGTGGTATGTTTTTCATATAAATTCTTATTTGATTATGGAGAGTAAATAATATGTATCGGTAAACATTTTAGTTGATAATTTAGTGATGTTAGTAGATATTAATAATGGTGGCTAGTGTTTTCTTTGACAGCAATTATTGTTGAATTGTGAAGATATTGTCATGTTTTATATTTTCCCTCAAGGATTTTGTTATCTTTTTAGCTTTTAAGTATTTTTAGTGGATTTTTATCTTGTAGATGGATTAACTTCACTTGGGAGATCAAATGATAGTAATTTGTACGTGATGATATATAATTGAAAAATGTAGGTAGAGGAAAAGTTTGTTGTTGGATGTATTATCTGATTAATTGCAGACTTGGATACTCTTTTAGGGTTATAACTTTAGGTTTTAATTAAATGAGTTTGTTAATCAAATTATTGTCCTTCATTTGGTATACATACAAATTTTGCTTTCTATTTTATTATGCTACCTTTAGTTACTAGATAAGGGAAAATAAAATCTGCTATTTGATATATTATTACACATAATTCTCTATATATACTTGCTTCAAACAAGATAATCAATGTCTTTTCCTTGGTTTAAAAGCATGTCCATTATCTTTTAGGGTTTTTAGGATACATCTTTGGCAAAATTTGGGTAATTGTAATAGTTTTGAATTTGATGTCATTGGTATAATTACGCTTATCTTAAATAAGCTGTATAGATGGACTATAGTGTATTTTCTTTTAAAGAGATCTTCCAACAATATTCTTTTTTTATTTTTTAATAGGCAAGAAATTTGACAACTAATATTAGTAATATATACATATCTAGCCGTAAACCAAACAAAATTGTGTATGTTTAATTATTTATAATTGCTTCAGCCTTCATTGATCCAAAAGCTTCCATTACATTTGAAAACTCTATTATCTATGACAATTTATTTTCTTGTTTACACACAATGATTACTATGTTTTTATTTTGCAAATGGAGGAAAAATTTTGTTGGTAATTATATTATGAAGGCATTTATCTGTAAAAATCATTACCTAGAGTCTCAATTGAGGAATAGTCGACTACATTGGGATTGTGCATGAATGGATCTTTTATTTATTTATTTACTTCTTAATAACCATGCATGAAAATGCATACAGACCACACCATGTTAAAATTATTGACAGTACGCTTCTTTTCTAGAATGTTGACTACATTGGGATTGTGCATGAATGGATCTTTTATTTATTTATTTACTTCTTAATAACCACGCACGGAAATGCATGCAGACCACACCATGTTAAAATTATTGACAGTATGCTTCTTTTCTAGAATGTTTGTTGTAATCTTTTGAACAAACAAAGTTCAGATGTTAGATCATACCCATATTGAACTTGCTTTGGTAGTATTTGTTTATTTTTGTGCAATCATGCAGTTGCACTTAATGTATAAAATGGTCTTTATTTGCTTATATTGATTAATAAAAAAGAATATTTCCTCAACTTTAGTTTTTACTTTTTAATTTTATTGAGTTTTTTCTCTTAAAGTGTTTCCTTTTTTGCTTGTTTACTTGCCATTGTAACTAGGAATTTCTTTTCTATCAGGAGAGGCATGACCAACAAAATTCCAATCATGGGGAATCTCAGTTAAAAGTGTCTAATAGGGGCCCAAGTGCTCCAAGGATCCCCAAGTCCCCTTGGATGTCCGTGCCCTCGTTGTTTGCTGCTATATCAGACAAAGTATCTCCTAGGGACATGGCTATAGTATATAATCTTTGTGACTTACTCAGAGTATGTCCACCATTTGTTGTGGTGATGTGTTTTGTTATATTAAAATGCACTTCTAACATTCATGGAAATCTCTTACACTTTGTGTTGCTTCCTCAGGCTAAGAAAATAAGTCGGGATGACTTTGTCAAGAGATTGAGACTTATTGTTGGCGATGATGTATTGAGGTCTACTATAATGGGCCTTCAATCCCAGGTACAATCTTTTTGCATCATATAGGTGATCTTTGTTCTCTTTATTTAGAAAAATCGGGCATAGTCCATGGGATATGCTTGACATCATCTAGTGTGCTTGTAGTTGTCTTTATCCTTTGGGTCTTAACCATTCCTGTCTATTTATTGTTAGCAAGTATAACCAAATATGTTGGTGGATGGAAGTGAAAAATTTAGGCATGTTTTTAAAATTTGTTATTTTGAAGAATTTCTTTTTGGTTAAACTTCTAAGAACGTATAAAATTATCTTTGATTGATATGTGTTTTTATTAGATTTGTGTAAAGTTTCCATTATAGTTAGATTTTTCTTTTTTTTCCTAATTCTTTTCTTCCATGGCGATGGAACATAAATATTTCAACTCTCTCTCAGGTTTCATTAGAGCATCAAGCAGCACCATTTGAGCGGAAAGGGGAGTGTTCAAGTGGCTCTTGATATGGCATGTGTAGTATGGAGGAGTGCTACCTTCATGATTAATTCTTTAGGTCCACCAAATGTGTCGACATGAAGTGAATTATGCGTTTTATTCTAGTTGCAAGGTTTTAGAATAATATTTGTGGATGCTTTTAGACTTTCCTTACGAATCCGTTATATTCTCAAGCTCTTTATTCATTGTGTACATCTAGTTGTACAATAGGTAAACTTTGTTCTTAGAAATACATCAAAAGGTTGATTACTTCGCTAAAATTTGAGAATCTCAATTTTCTTTTACTATGTCAAAAATGGCATCTCAAATTTGATGATAGATTGAAAATTATCCGTTTCATTAGTGGAACCTCATACCTTTTTTTTTTATTGTAAGAAATTTTACTCTACTATGTGCTCAGCTTTGGGATAATTTCCATTTCAAGGTATACAATTTTGATAATATCTTGTATGGTTATGTATAGATATTATGACGTATGGGTTGCTTGTTAATAATCTATATTCCGATATGTGGATTTTGTAGTGTGGAAATATAAAGAAACAGAATCCTTGACTTACAGTCTGCAGCTACTCACTAAAATACTTTTCCATCCAGCCAATCCTCTCTGTGTGATCTCCTTGTGCTTCTACACAACACCATATACTTTTACTATAACTAACAGCTTTTCATAACATGCCTTAATTTTACTTTTCAACTCTTTTCTTCTTATGACTCGTGCAAATCGATACCTTTTGAAGGATGGACTTTCTCGGTTTAATTTTCTTATTTCTACTTATCTGTCTTCAATATCAATTTTGATTTTGATAACTTAGCCACTTCTTTAAATTGTTAGTTCTTCATCAGAGCTGTGTCACTTTTACTCTAGCAGTCTTATAAATGTGCCAAAGTCTGTTCTTTTGGTCCTGGTAAGATAATGAAGTGCATGCCCTTACCCCGCAAGATCTTGTTGTTCAGTTAGCAAATATGCAAGATCTCCTTTCGTGAGAGCTATTGCTATTCTTTCTTGTATTTCCGACGACATCTTCCA
This sequence comes from Laguncularia racemosa, assembly GCA_037954665.1. Taxonomy (NCBI): domain Eukaryota; kingdom Viridiplantae; phylum Streptophyta; class Magnoliopsida; order Myrtales; family Combretaceae; genus Laguncularia; species Laguncularia racemosa. The sequence continues at coordinate 4,570,449 of JBBMOL010000016.1, forward strand.
GTTCATTTCTGTGGAGCTCATTGTTCTAGGTAATGGCTTTCTCCACTGAACCAAGTGACAACCATTGTGATAGAGCTTTTAAGCTGTTGTTTTATATTTACAAGCTTCTCTTAAACCAAAATGATTTATGGCGGATGATGTCTTGATTTCATGACATTATTTAAATCTACTTCATGATTCAGTAAATACAAAAACTAAATGCGGACTCTTCAAGAACGCCTAATTTATTATGCATTTAAGTCTTAATTAGCTAAACAGTTTCTTCTACGGAATTTTTTTTCTTAAGAGTTGCACGAATATTCAGTTTCATCTATTTATGTTTAGCTTGTCTATACTGTTATCTTGAATTGGCTTTAGTGTTCTTTGAAAAACTTAAAACTGTTGTTGCACTCAAAATTTAAAATTTGCCTAGGAAGTAAGAAGATTATGAACTTTTTTTCAAATGATATCTCTAGCTAAAAGATGGTTCTTTTTGTCCAAAGGATCCTTCCTAAGGGCCTTTGCTATGGCCTAAGAAAGATTACCATACATAATAGTGTTATAGACTTCATTAATAAAGGATGATTTTCATATATTTAGTGATGGTAGAACTGGCTTAGAGAGCTTATATGGTGCTTTAGGAGTATGAGTTTTCTTTGGAACATGATTGAGTAAACCACATTCAAAAAGGGTTAGCGGAAACTAATTTGCAAGCCACATGGATGACTTTGCCCTCCACCAGAGCTGCTTGCTTTAAGTAAATGAAATGACACAAGATAATGAATAGACGGGCGGCCTATGATGTTGGAATGTCAGCACATTCCTAGTTTAATAAGAAAAATCATGTAACAAACAAGGAAAATAAATTAGTACGTTGCAGGGCTTATCAGTGTTTTATTGGCGGGCGTGTATAGTGGAAGCAGAAGCCTGGGCTGTGGTGTGTGTCATTGTCCTATGCGTGGCAAGGGCTAAATTATTGGAACTAACTGGAGCCACCTTATACTATACACTTGCCTATCTAGCTCTCAAGATTATTGCTGTAATCTATTTATTTTTTTAATTCAACTTAATGTAGGGATTTGATGTGAAGGCTTGAACTTGAACAACCAAGGATCTCGCTCATTCCAAGAGAGTCGAATGAGGTTGCCGGTTGCTTTTCTGTTTCTATGGAAATGGATGTATTGAATTTTGTTTGCGACTGCCATACAAGGGAGTCTTTAAATTTTGTTTTGTGCTGGCCCTGTGTTTGATTTGATGGTGTCTGAATTTCTTTCTGATTTAATAAATTACTGCTAATTAGAGGAAATTCGAGACTAATAAATCTTACATTAGGTTTGCAAGGGGGTTGATGGGATGCTCCAAACCAAGTTGTGTTAAAAATGCGTTCAATATGCAATGCTTGATAGTGTGGTTGTCATTTGGTTACTAAAGTGAATCGAGTTTTAAGTAAACAAGATTCATACGAAATGTAGGGTGTGGGGTGGGGTGTTCTTTCAAGTAAAAGTGAAGTTTGTGAAGGGAATTTGTGCATGAGGATAACTGAATGTTAAAAATAAAAGAAATTACAAAATCCGTCCAAAAGCTTCTTCACATACAGCCCTGCATGGATTTAGAATTGGGGTGTTTGTGGAATCCAAACAAATCATAGACTATATTAGATCAAATTGAATTGCAAAATGTGTGTGTGTTTTTTTCACTTTATTTCTTTTTTTTTTTAATGCAATTTGATTCGATTGCCTAAGCTATCTATAAAGCGGTTTAGTTTAATATTTCATATGTGTTGAATTGTTTTGAAATGAATTGATCTTTTAATTAATTTATTGTATTTTATTATTTAAATCTAAAGTATTCCAATCTTAGAAATTCTAACATTTATATCTCTTGATGTATAGTTGTTTACTAAATGGGTGAAAGACATTTGCTTTTTTCATAATAGAGCATGATTAAGAAGTAAAAAGTCATGACCCATTCACTTCACTAATGTAATAGATGGTAAGTAATAGCCTATTAAAATGTTTAGCCGGAAAGAACACACTCAAAAGAATAGACTAATAATATATTTCAAATGACTATATTGGCCTCTCATCCCATCTTTGTATCTTTGTTTCTCTCTCATCCACTCTCTCTTTCTAGTCCACAAACCTAGGTTAGGAATTTTGAAATACTTTTAATCCATCAAGTCATATTCAAATTGCATTGATTCGACAATTGCTCTAAATAATTCAAAGATGGTCCTACACAAAAGCTTTTATGAGGTGTTCAAGGGCATTGAAGAGAGAATCACAAGCCCATGCAAAGTCTTCACCTTTAAACAATAGGGCTTTAGGTTTTGTGAAAAGAGATTTTTTGGAGGTTAGATTTGGAGTGGTGGAAGGTGTTAGTGGTTATAGTATAGTTATGTGGTGGGTCTATGGTGGTGGTACATGGTTCATGGTGGTGATTTTGGGCCTAGTTCTAGATTGATGTGGGCATGGGTAGGTAGGATGGGGTAAACGAAAAGGATAGGTTGAAAAAAAGGTAATTAGGGAAAATGGCTAATGATAAGTTTAGGTTATAAATAGCTATTCAATATTTTTCGTAATTGCAATTCTTTGTAAAATCGCAATATGAGGCTAAAATCCAACTAAACGAATAAGCCATCAATTAATTGCAAATAAATATAAGATATATTAAAATATAACCTTAATAGATATGGTAAAAAGAAAAAATGTTACAAGAAAACAAATCAAGAAGTTGTCTCTATCCATGGGCTTCCTTTACCATCAAGAAGTTAGTAGGCCTGGCTTTGAAACTAGCTTGGAAAGTCATGACCTATAGCTTAATTATTTTCTTAACATAGTGTATTGAAGATTCTTAAAACCTAAAAGTTAGGTGGAATGTGAGCCAACAATCTATTAAATTTTAATAAATATGACATGGGAACTCTATTAGTTATATATACAAGTCGATGTATCCTATTCATCAAAACATTAATAAAGGGGCCAACTAATTTTGTTGTTTTATGTGGCCTTTTGTTTTCCTAATTTTCATTTATTGGCTTCATTGTTAGGAAAGAAGAAGAAGAAGAAGAAAGCCATTCAAAACCTTTGATCCTACTCTTGGTGAAGTCCTTGAAAAGTGTTAAGTAGCAAGCTCCACATATGATTTTTGATGCGCTATCATTAAATCAAATTTCATGTCGTGCTTTCTATACTCATCCTTATCAAGCTTGCTAAAGTGTAAATGTTACTCAATACTTTCTTACTTCTATCCATCCCAAGTTTCTTGAGTAAAATGTCATATTTGTCAAAATGTTAGTGGAAGGACTAACTTGCTTATTTCTACATTCATCATTTGATAAAGATCCATGTAAATGCCTTAAACCCTCAACCTAGTAACCTTTTTGTAAAAGGTAATTGTGACCCTACAAATGATACTTGATGTGTGATTGTTAAGTATTATAAAATATTTTGATGATAACAAATCACTTTGTAAGTATTCTCTGATTTACTTAGTGTATATAAATGTTAGTAAGAAATTATCAACTAAGTTACAATAGGCCATATAAAGTGTTGATTTATTGAAACCAAGTTTTGATCAAGAAGAAAGTGCTATCAATCATAAGTTTAAGAAAAAAGTTCTATTAGTTAAGCAAAAAGTCCTATTTGGAGTTTTTAAAAAAGAATCATAAGCTCTATAGAAGAAGTAAAAGCTTTATAAAAGAAGTAAAAGTTCTATAGAAAAAGAAAAAAACTCTATAAAAGAAGTAGAAGATCAAGAAGAAGCAAGTAATTTATAGAGTTTGAAATTGTAGGATGAGAACTTGACTTCATAGTTAACTATATTTGGATATATCTAATTATAATTTATCTTTATTTTTCTAAGCAATATCATGAAGCTTTAGCATAGAAGAATAGTATATTTGTTCTTCATGAAGTTCTACTTTTAAACTATTATAACTATAATGATCAAAACATTATGCACCAACTAAAAAAAAAGATTTAAAGTTTAGTAGCAAAAAGCTTTTCGTTCTTATTAATTAGGCTACATGTATTACTCTATGTAGCTTTGAAAATTTAAATTTCCTAACCTTTTGAATTACATGGTTGAAAAATTGGAACATATACCTTGCTTTAGTTACACAACTAAAGTGGCAATCATTTAGTTAGTCCAATCGGTTACTTTTGACAATTTTAAGCTTTATAAAAATATCACTCTAGCAAGCAATAATTTTGTCAATTTCATAAGTGTAAACACCCCATTTTTGCCCTAGGAATGAGTAATAATCAATAATAATCAATTTTCAATTTTTTCCAATTTTCCCTAATTTAGCATAAATAATAAAAATATTCAAAAAAAATAAAAATAAATAGGAAAACACATCAATTTTGAAAAATGATTTCAGAAATAGCAATAATAAATAATAAACAATTTTTACAAAATTTGGAATTTTCAAAAAATACAAAAAAATAGAAAAATCGCATTGCATATATGCAATTTGCGAAATTAGAAAAATCAGGAAAGTGGGCTAGCTCAGCTGGTCTGGACCATGGGCTAAGGCGCGCGGTGCGGGTGCGAGGTCAGGGGTTCGAAACGCGGGGGAAGCAGTTTCCGCGTTTTGCGAATTTTTCACTTATCCAGGACACGTGGCAGCATCCGATTGGCTGGAGGAAACGCACGCGCCGGGCGCGTGATCGTCGTCTACCTCGGGTCCGAGATCGCTGGCGAACGGAAAAATTCGTATTTCGGCCGTTTTGATTCGATTTTTTGCACAAATCCAACAGATCTTCAACATAAATAAGATAAACATTATCTAATTGGAATCAAATCGCAACAAATCGAGGGATTGACACAAATCGGAGTTGGTTTTTCTAACCGAAAGTCCGATCAGCTTCAATCGGAGGAAATCCGAGCTTATCCAACTCGGTTTCAAGTGCCTGTAAATAGAGGAGGAGTAGAGGAAGCCAAGGGACGAATTACAATTGAGAAAAAGTGAGGAAAGAGTGCAAATCAAAGAGCATCGGAGGAGACCCAAAACCGCGAAGCACCGGCCGGAGTTGAACCACCACCAGGAGGCGATCTGGGAGCAAACCACCGCCACCATTGGATTCAGCAACCTCGAGAAGCTAGGATTCGACACCTCACCCGCTGCAAAAGGCCACGGGAACATCTTGAACGAGCCTTCCCCGCCGCCATGTCCGATCGATCCGACCCGACCCGACCGATCCTACCCGCGCACCGACCCGAATCTAGGTAAATCGGGTTTTCCAGATTTATTTATTTATTTTTATTTATTTATTCCGAATTTATTATTTGTTATTTATTATTTTGTTATTTCTTTAGCCATTTATTTATTTGTTGGTTTAGGTTTTATTTTCAATAAATAGAAAAATGTAGAAATTAGGTTTTTTAGGATTTAATAATGTAAAATAAATAATAAAATATAGAAAAATAATAAAAAATAATAATAAAATTTTAGATGTCAAAATAGGATAGATAATAAACCAAAAATTCCCAAAAATCACAAAAATTCCCAAAAATCACGAAAATCAACAAAAATTCCCAAAAATCACAAAAATCCACAAAATTTTCAGAAATCACAAAAATAACAAAAAAATCATAAAAATCATAAAAAAATTCAAAAAAATCATAAAAAATGAGTTTTAGCACTTAGAAAAATCCTTTTCTTCAAATAAATCCAAAATTGATGTTTTTCCCTAAAATCATTTTCAAAATAAAATCAAAGTTTAGGCTTAGAAGTTTTTTTAGAAAAAAATCCCAAAAATGGTAAGAACATAAACTAAAAGAGGTTTCATAAATTAAAATTCACCAAACCAACTTAAGATTTTTAGAAAAGCGAACTACGGCTTGTTTGATCCTGAGTAGCAGGCACGTAGGCACCCATCCGGGTCAACCCATAAAATTAATGAAAAATCCTTTTCTTAAAATAATTCAAAAACATAATAAAAAGTAACAGAAACACAATAAAAACACATTTCTAAAGAGGAACAATTTCAAGAGATTAGGTGGTAACCGTAAAGGTTTTAATAGGTTAGCCTCCGGACTTAGAAACTCTGGTTTTCCCTTTTCCTCTTTTCACAAAAACAAGAAGAGGAAATCACGACGACTAGTGGTCCAAATTAAGACTAATCCGCTCCTTTAGTCTTAATTCAATTTTCCCAACAACAGTTGGGTGGCGACTCCAAAAATCAAACGAAATTCCTAATTTAAGTCGAGGATTTACATTAGATGAGCATAGGGTCTAGTCTAGATCGGATTAGGAATGAGAATTCAAAAATTAGACTTGACAATAAGCATATACAAAAAGATATCCCGCTGCCTTTTGTGGTGATTGTGTGATCAATGAGTTTATCTTTAGTGAGCTCATCTATTGGACAAGAACCTAATTATTTAAACAATTAGCATTGCAAGGTTATGTCAGTGGTTACATTTTACTTCAATCTATTCTAACTTAAAAGGAATTTATGGAAGGTTTTTCAAAATTGCTTGTGATTAGCATAGTTTGTTCACTAAATTATAATTTGATAACATGTTTTCTATGGAAATTTATAGTTGTTTTTACTTTATGACTATAAAATTCTATATTATTTCGTCATTTCTCTAAGCGCTTTTCAATTTGTAAAAGTCGTTTTTTTTTTTTTATTTGATTTTGCTACTTTTATCTTTTAAGTGCTTATTTATTAGCATTACTTCTTAAAATATAACTTAATAATGTGTTGTGGTTTGACAAAAATAAAACCGGTCATATTCTACTTTGTAGTTTAATACTGGGAAGTATGAAGTCAATTCATGCTGGATTCAGACAATTACATTTATGTAGTAAGGATTTTAATGGTGGTGTGCATAATCTTCAAAGTTCAACACAATATGCTGTCTAGAATATGAACACGAGCACCCATATATATCTAGAATTTATCACTAGTTACAAGATCCGAACCAATAATCAAGTTTATATGTTATTTCTTGACAACTTTTATGGTTCAATGTATTCTCTAACTAGAGTTGATGAAATAGAAATGCGTTACTTAAATTACGAAAATATGATCGATAAGATACACAAATTGGTATTGAATTTCCTGATGATTAGAACCAACTTAATCTCAATTTTTCAATTCAAGCTTGAAAGTTTGATGATAGAGTTTAAAGGTTGTTTCTAGGAAGCATGGCTTGGCTTCATAGTTGTATGCGTGAATGACTCTTCTATGTCAACCTTATTGCCGATAGAATGGATCCATCAATTCTACTTCTTGTTCAATAACTTAGGCAGCCTTATTAATTCATTCTTAGAATTTGAAGCTTTCAATACTATATCTTTTATTACTTTTCATATGATGTATTTTGGAAATGAGAGTAGTCATGGTAATTCAGGGATTGGTTTATCTTCCCAAGGCCATTCGCCTTTTTAATCACCTATGGTTGATTTGGTAGGCATCGCAAATATCTCATTCATTTACATGAAATAGTTTTCTAAATACAAGAACATTGAACATGATAACAAGGTTGCCATTTGAGTTGATAATTTTATTGATGTCAGTAAATATTAATAATGATGGCTAATGTTTTCTTTAATGGTAGTTATTCATGAATTGTCAAGATATTGTCACGTTCTATGTTTCTCCTCAAAGATATTGTCACCTTTTTGGCTTTTAAGTTTTGATTTTTATATTTTAGATGGCACTTTGGAGAGCTAATGATGGTAATTTGTGCTTAACGGTATGTAATTGAAAAATGCACTAGGAAGAAAAGTTTATTGTTGGATGTTTTATCCACTTAATTGCAGACGAGGATATTTTTCAAGACTTATAATTGTAGGTTTTTATTCAATAAGCTTGTTAGTGAAATTATTGTCCTTTATTTAGTATTTTCGTATAATTGTTGCTTTCTATTTTATAATACTATCTCTACTTATTAAAGAGGGGGAAAATAAATATCTCCTATTTGATAAACTATCACGCATAATTATCCATATATAATTGCTCAAATAAGATAATCAATTCCTTTTCCTCGGTTTCAAAGTATGTCCATTATCTTTTAAGGTTCTTAGGATGCATTTTTGGCAAGATTTGGGTAATTGTAATAGTTTAGAATTCGATGCTGTTAATATAATTAACAATTATCTTAAATAAGCTGTATGATGGGCCATAGTGTATTTTCTTTTAAGGAGATCTTCCAACAATATCTTTTCTTAATAGGCAAGGAATTTGACGACTAATATTAGTAATATATACATATCTAGTTGTAAACCAAACAAAAATTTGTGCATGCTTGACTATTTATAATTGCTTTAGTCTTCATTGAACTGAAAGCTTCCATTACATATGAAAACTCTAATATTTATGGCAATGCATTTTCTTGTTTATATTGATGGTTACTATGATTTTGTTTCACAAATGGAATACGAATTTTAGGATGAAAACTTGTTGTACCAAGGATGTTGCAACCATATTATATCGACCTATTAAAATGTGCCAAGTGTAAAATTCAATTTGAGGATAGAGACATGCTGAGAAAACATAAAACTAATTGTAAAAGATTTTATGTTATGTGACATATTTTAACTGATCGACATAACATGGTGATGGGAATCAAATCACGATTCTTGCAAAGTTATTTAACGTGGGATACAAGGCGCAAGAATAGGAGGTGGACACCCTTAGGCCGACGGCTTTGATCCTAGACTGGCCATTCAAGGTTGGCGGCATGGAGATAGGCCAGCCATAAAGGTCGGCGGCGTAGATTACCAAAGCCGGTCATCTAGGCCAGCGACTTACCTTGCAAGGTCGGTGGCTTATGTAGGTGATTCAGATGAAAATTTATGACTTTTCGCATTTTGTTTTCCTTTGCTATGTATTTTTTATTTTGTAAGAATTTGGGAACTTTTTTGAACATTTGAGAAAACACTTTGTGAAGTTTATTCTTCAATTTACTCTTATCAATCTGTGGGATTATGGTGAGTGACAGTATTGGATTGTTGTGCGTCATATCAACAAATCCATACTAGAACTACTCTCTTGCTGGTGTGTCATATCCGATAAGGATTTAGGGATTTTATTGTGTTCTTATTTGTTATCGTTCCTTAATTGGATTGTTAGATTAAATTATCGTTGATTGTTGCCTAGGAATTGGAATCACTTGATCCGATCATAGTTTTAGGCACATCATCTTTTGGTATTAGAGCTCAGATTGAGATTAAGGAATTATGTCTATTGGAATTCCTTTGACAAATTAGGAATCTTGAGATTGTGAAATTGTGTTGTAATCGATTGTTATTGAATTGGGGTTAAACGTTGATTGTCAATTGGGTTGTGTTGTTATTGCTGTGTGATTTAAATTAAGATTTTTCGTCGAAATCATATCCAATTGAAAGTTAGGGTTTTCATACTTTGTTATCGTTCGTTAATTGGATTGTTAGATTAAATTATCGTTGATTGTTGCCTAGGAATTGGAATCACTTGATCCGATCATAGTTTTAGGCACATCATCTTTTGGTATTAGAGCTCAGATTGAGATTAAGGAATTATGTCTATTGGAATTTCTTTGACAATTAAGGAATCTTGAGATTGTAAAATTGTGTTGTAATCGATTGTTATTGAATTGGGGTTAAACGTTGATTGTCAATTGGGTTGTGTTGTTATTGCTGTGTGATTTAAATTAAGACTTTTCGTCGAAATCATATCCAATTGAAAGTTAGGGTTTTCATACTTTGGTTGTTGTTGTTGTGGGTTGTGTGATTGAATTTAGACTGGTTGTTGTTTGTATATATTAAATTTGGGGTTTGTATTGTTCGCTGTCTTTGTTTTTTATTGGAATTGAATTGGAGAGCGATTAGAGATTGAAATTGGGAATTGTGCCGATTGGAGACTATTGTAGTTTGTAATTGAATTAGTGTCATTCAAGGTTGTCAAACTCATGAGTTAACTTGTACGATTCAACGATTTTACGACTTTGGATACATATTTCTAGTTAACTCGCATACAAAATCGGGGAGAAGTAAAATCGTAATAGAATTGTGATTTTGAATAGTAAAATTGTCAAAATCGCGAGTTTGAACGTTTCCACTGATTCCGCAATATTGCACAACTAAGTAAAATTTCAGCCATCTGGATCCGGATGAACAAATATGTAATAATAGCTATTTATGGACCAAGGCCCAAACTTTTAATAAACAAATATGGACTTAATTGCTAAAAGCCCCCTAGCGTTCAGGGGGTATGAGCCATACCCCAACATTTTCGTCGGTCATCACTCCTCTCTTGTTAGTATGTTGTGTTGCTATGAAGTCTTTGTGTTTGTGTTTGTCGATTGTTAGTCTTCTTGTTTCTATTTGTGATCATGTTTGTGTTAAATCACTTATGTTTGATTGCTGCAACTTTTCTTATTTTAATTAATATTTTTTTAATAGTAAATAAAATAAAGGGTGGATAACTTTATCTTTATAAGAATTTTAAAAATTTTTAATTTTATAGGAAAGGTATAAATGTATTTATATATCTATCTTTTCAATATCTCATAGTTAAGTAAATATGAGATATTGTTAAGTAAATATATTTTGAATTAATAATCACGAATAGTGCAAAAATTTACCTAGTAATATATAATTTTGAAGGTTTTTCTTGTTATAGTATCTTCTTTATTATTTACTTTTGGTTAGTAATTATTTGTTATTTTTTAATATTACTCCTTTCTAATAATATATCTTCGTTATCAACTTTTATTTATTAATAATTTCTTAAAGTCACAATTGATTTTTAAATTTTATCTATTATCTTTTAGCTTTTATATATATAACTAGGTGAAACTTGCTTTATACATGATTTATCATTTTAGAAATAAAATATCTATATTATACAACTTATGCTTGATTATCTATATTATGATTTTTATTGCAAAATTTCAATTTATGGCTAAAATAAATGTTGAATTTCCTTATTTCTATTATTCATTATATTTTTTAATGACTATTGTAAGTAAATTTATAATATTTGGAAGTTATTTTACATAGGTTGTAGAAACTTACATTTTTGCGTTCCGATTCTATGGACCCCTTAGTGATTCTGCGTAAAATCGCGATTTTGACAACCTTGGTGTCGTTGGAGGATTATTGTAGTGTTTGTAACTTGTGAATTCTGTGTTGAGTTTGAGTTGAGGATTGAATGAAGGTGGTGATTGGGATTGTGCCAATTGGGGACTCTTGGAGCGTGTGATTATGACCGTAAAATTCCTATGTTGAGTGGCAATTTTGTTGAGTTTGTCGAACGACAGTGTTAATGGGGGATTCGAGAATGAGGCCAACAACTAGGTAGGAGTAAGAGTATATGGTCGTCATGCTGTAGGTGGAAGAAGAACAGTAGAAGAGAAGTTGCAAGACCTGACTACCATTGTTGCTAATCTAGTAACACGGGTCAATTAGATGACCTTACCCTAATAGCCATTGGCAAATCCACAGGCACCTCCACATAGGGTAGCCCTTAATGCTGTGGGTAGAGAGGGAGTAGTAGGAGGAAACATGGGCAGATAGGTTAGAAGATAGTACCATGCTTATAGAGAGGAGAGGGATAACAATTTTGGGGATGAACTTTATCTTAACCATGAGTTCAGACCGCTTAGGGTCTACAGTATGTAAAATTGCAGATGCCTTCATTTGTTGGAAAAAGGCCTGTAGAGGATTACCTTGATTGTGAGGATAAAGTAGAAGAACTCTTCGAGTGCTATGAGATTAATGATCATACGAGAGTTTGTCTAGCAGCAGTTGAATTTACAGGTTATGCCGTCTTGTGGTGGAAGAACCTTGTGGCCAATAGGAGGAGAGATGGTGATGTAGAGATTCATACTTGGCAGGAAATGAAAATGGTGTTGAGGAATAGGTTTATACCATAACATTACAAGTAGGAATTATTCATGTATCTCCAAACATTGAGACAGAGAGGCAAAACAGTGGATGAATATGTACAAGAGTATGAGACACTAAGGATCCAATGTGGGACAATTGAACCTCCTGAACAAACCATGGCGCGATTTGTGTTTGGGTTAAAATATGAGATAGCATGTATTATCAAGCTGCAGAGGTATAACACTTTTGATGAGGCCATTCAATTGGCTTTAAAAATTGAGAGGCAAAGGCGCTCTAATCCATACAAAATATCGAGTAACAGGTATGGATCCACTACTCAGTTATATAGATCAGATAATTAGCAGGTCGAAAAGGGGGAAATTGATAGGATTGTGGAATCAAATGCAACTGTTACTGATAGAGAGAGGGATAGTTTAAGAAAAGGCAAAGCGGTTGCAGGGGCTGATATTTGAGAAACAGTACCGAGGTCATCAAGTGGAAAGATTCATTAAACCCAATGCTTCAAATGCATAGGCTTTGGACACATGGCTGCTTAGTGTCCTAACAAAAGGATGATGACTACTATGGAGGTGGAAAATGAGGGTGACAAGGAAGACGTACTTAAGCCTACAGATTTATCAACAGTGCTAAAGGAATACTATGAGGATCCAGGCGCTGAGGTACATGAGGACAAGGGCAATGATCAATATCTGGCTTTAATGTACTGCGTAGGGTAATGACTACATCTCTAGATATTGGCGACATGTAGAGGGAAAACCTATTTCATATTCCCTATAGGGTCTAAGGTAATCTTTGTACCCTTTTTTATTGATAGTGGTAGTTGCACCAATATTATAGCGGCTGCATTAGTGAATAAACTGCAACTAGTCACTACACCTCATCCTAGGCCCTATGAACTACATTGGCTAAGTGAGCGAGACAATCTACATGTCACTCAAAGAGTTAAGGTTCTAATCAACATAGGGAAAAAGTACCAAGATGTAATTGATTGTGATGTTCTCCCTATGTGCGTATCACATATATTACTAGTTAGACCTTGGTTATCTAACATGAGGGTACTGTATGATGGGTATATAAACATCTATATGTTTCAGAAGAATGGTAAATGGGTTTTTTTGAGTCCTATGTTACCAACTGAGGTGCATGAAGCCCAAGAGCAGATTAATAAAACCTCTAACAAGAAGTCTTTGATAGTAAAGATGAAGGGACTAGGGGACAACCTGAATAAAGTGATTCAGATTTAGGTGATTCTGAAGCCTTTAGGACAACCACGACTTCAGGATAACAGACACTTGCAGACTAAGATTTTCAATTTAGGGGATTCTTAGAAGTGCGCAACAAAAATAGAGGAACCATCAGATTTGAAGACAAATCTTTCACAAGTCCGAGGAGATGATGGAAATCAAATCACGATTCTTACAAAGTTATTCAACGTGGGACGTAAGGCGCAAGAATCGGAGGTGGATGCCCTTAAGCTGGCCATAAAGGTTGGTGGCTTTGATCCTAGGCTGGCCATTCAAGGCTGGTGGCTTTAGAATTTAAGCTGGCCATCTAGGCCAGCGACTTACCTTGCAAGGCCGATGGCCTTTATTCCAAAGCTGGCGGCTTATGTAGGTGATTCAGATGAAACTTTGTGACTTTTCACATTTTATTTTCCTTTGCTATATATTTATTTGTTTTGTAAGAATTTGGGAACTTTTTTGAACATTTAAGAAAACACTTTGTGAAGTTTATTCTTTAATTTACTCTTATCAATCTGTGAGATTATGGTGAGTGACGATATTGGATTGTTGTGTGTCATATCAACAAATCCATATCAAGACTACTCTCTTATTGGTGCGTCATATCCGGTAAGGGTTTAGGGATTTTATTGTGTTCTTGTTCATTATCGTTTGTTAATTAGATTGTTAGATTTGATTATCATTGATTGTTGCCTAGGAATTAGAATCACTTGATTCGATCATAGTTTTAGGTACATTACATGGTTACAATATCATTGGCATAGCAAATTTTCATCTTGAATTTTGTTGGTATCTATGTTATGAAAGCGTATATCAGTAAAAATTATTGTTTGGTGTTTCAATTAAGGGAATTTTAGGTGACTATATTGGGATTGTGCACAAATAGAACTACTATTTTTTTTTTTTAAAAAAAAAAATTGCCTACAAAAATGCATCACACCATGTGGAAAATTGTTAACATTATGCTCTTTTTCTAAATGATTCTTTTGAGCAAAAAGTTAAGATGTCAGATCATGCCATATTGAAGAGAAAGTCACTAAAATAATGAATTAAAAAAAAAACAATCGCAAATAGGGTACTCGGTAAATTTACTCTCGAAATAGGTAGCGAAGGCGTGAACCCATAATGCACCTTTAGTACAAACATACCCAAGGCACATTCTAGGTACATGTATCGCCAATTTTTTTCCCATAAAATTTAAATCAATTTTTATAATTTTTTTTATTTTTATGTGAAATTTTAATATTTTTAAAACAAAAAAATTAATTTGAGAAAATTTATCATTTTTTAATGAAAATCATATATAAATTTTTTCAAAAGAATTATAAATTTTTTTAGAAACAATTGTTAAAAAAAATTGTAAAAGCGTAGATATAAAAATAGAAAAAAAAAAACAATTTGAAGACCTATTGACTTTAGCAACTGATTGTAGAGTTAATAATTCAAACTTTTCAATTCATAGATGCGGATCTCGGACCTATTATTTTTTTTTTCTATTTTTATATTTATGCTTTTATATTTTTTTAACAATTGTTTATAAAAGTTTTTATAGATCTTTTCACAAAATTTATTTATAATTTTCTTTACATGATTTTCACAATTGTTTTTAATGATAAATTTTCCCAAATCAATTTTTTAAAATTAAAGGTTTACATAAAACTAACAAAAAAATAATTTTCATAAATTCAATAATTATAAAAATTAATGTAAAATTTATTAAAAAAATTTTTGGTGATACATATTCCGAAATGTGCCTCGGGTACTTTGTATCGAAGACGCATTCCCAAATTGCACCTTTGGTTGGCAAAATTTTGACTCAAATGAAGGTACATTTTAGGTCTGCGCTTTTACCACTTATTTCAAGTATAAGTTTGTCAGATATCTTATTTTACGATCATTTAAAAAAATACATTATTTTAGTGAATTTCTTTCGTATTGAATTTACTTTGGTAGTATTTGTTTGTTTTTGTGCTACAATACAATTATACTTCATGTATAAATCCCCTGTTCATGTCCACGTTGTTTGCATCTATATCAGATAAAATGTTTTCTTGGGAGAGTTGTAATAAATAATCTTTGCGACCTACACGAGTATATCCACCATTTGTTTAGTAAGGATTTTGATGATGGTGAACATAATCGTCAAAGTCCGACACTAGAATATGAATACCAACACCCGTATCTATTCAAAATTGATCGCTAGTTTTAAGATCTGAACATATAATCATGGTGATATATTATTCCTTAAGAACTTTTATTATTCAATATATTCACTAACTAACGTTGATGATGTAGAAATGTGCTGCTTAAATTACGTTGATTTGATCGATAAAATACATAAATTGATATTGAATTTCTTGATATTTAGAACCAACTCTATCCCAATCTTTCAATCCAAACTTGAGGTTTGATGATAAAGTTTAACAGTTGTTTTCAAGAATCATGGTTTCATCTTTGTATGTGTAGATGACTCTTTTATATCAACCTTGCCGCCGTCAAAACGGATTTATCAATTGAAAATCTTGTCCAATAATTGAGGCGACCTTATTAATTCTTACATTTTGAAGTTTCTAAATTTAGCTTGTTTCACTTTTTCACATTAAGTATTTTGGAGATAAGAGTAATCGTGCTAATTCAAAGTTGGTTTATCTTCTCAAATTTGGTCATCTATGGATGGTTTGTAGTACAAATATTATAATCATTTACATTAGCTAGTTTTCTAAATATAAAAATATGATTGAACATGGCATATGGTATATTTTTCGTACAAATCTTATTTAACTCCAAACATTGATCTCCTCACTTGTAATTTTTCCTTAATTTCTTTAATCATTTTCAATCCATGTCCAATATCTTTTATTCTTATGTGATAGAGTTAAAAGTTGAAATACAGAAAAGAATAGAAGAAGAATAAAGTAGACGATAACTTGATGTCCCAAAAACAATTTGCACTTTATTTGGTGTTTAATTGGCATCTCTCTCCTCTCGTTCTAGAATTTATAGATGCCGTAGAAAAATAAAATTGATTTGTGAGCTTTTAGCTTAATCTTTTAATGGATTTGACTCTTTGGGCTGAAGTGATGGGGTTTAGAGAATTAAGCCCATGTATATTGACATAATCAAGAAAGATTTGACATGGTAAGCTTAGAATAGAGTCCATTGGATCAGTTCGTCTAATCCAATCTTTCTCAATGAGACTTGCGCATTAAAAGCCTTTAATAGGCCTAGATTCATAAGAGGCCCATATGAGGGCTCATTTACCTACAACCATCAATTGTCATCACCATTTGACATATGAGATTCATGACCTTATAAATATCCATGGCTCTTTCATTCGAAGGAGAAAGGCTTTTGGGAGAAACACCATTATTCTGCTGGATTTTCTTTTGGAAAAATCAAAATCACAATATATCAAAGAATACTTACCTGTCACAAAAGAACTTAAGCCCTATTTGAGATTGCCTAATCCTCCTCCCCATCTCATTTACCTTAGATCATCCTCATATGTGTTACTTCCTTCATTTAGCCACGTGTAGCGTGTTCTCAAGCAACACACATGTGACCTTCACACCCGGACTTATACCAACTACATTTATTTAGGTCACTCCATTGGGGATGAGAAGCTAATGATATGGTACATCTAAGGAGAAAGATACCCTACTTTACTGATGGTAATAATTAAAAACTTGATGCCAACATTAAAGTTACTGAACAAACCACACCTACCCTTGGTGATGCGAACTGACAAAACACTACATAAGAGAATGTACCTAATAATGTTTAAGTCATGCAAGCTATTCAAGAAAACAATAGAAAGATGAATCTCTTTTATCACAATGGTGACTTAATTCATACCTGATATGGCCGTAGTTGCTACTACACATCAGGGTACAACTTTGCTAAACCTTGCAAGCACCTCAGTGGATTGACCATCCTATTGTTAATGAACAAGTTACAACCAAGGAGCAGTTCTTTCACAAGAACCTTCACCTACACAACATCTAGCAATCGAGATAAGAGAGATAGGAATCTAAATTAGTGGCACTTTTCTTTATGTAGTACTCCATGCGTTACATCTGCTGAACCTGTAAATTACCCTAACCCTATCTTTGTTACACCATTAGAGGTTAGAACTTATGCTCCAAGAGTTTCATTTGTTACTAAAGAAGATTTGAATACATATTTGAAAGAGATACAAATGAAATCTACTCTAGGAGTGCCATAATTTAAACTCCCTTATCATCAACATATCACTGTGAAGCCTTACCCAAAGGATTATGGGAGTCCTAAGTTCATGCTCTTTAATGTTAAGAAGGAAAGTGCCAAGAAGCATTTGTTAAAGTTTATTTTTAAATAAAAATAAATGTGGTGGGGGGTATAAGTATAGGTGCGAAGGTCACGCGTAGCGCGTTCCTATATGTGTGCTACATGAGAACATGCTACATGTAGCCAAATGAGGGAAGCAACACATATGAGGATGATTAGGGGTGAATGAGATGGGGAAAAGGAGTAAGTAATCTCAAATAAGGCTCAAGCATTTTAGTAATAGGTGAGTATTCTTTGATATATTGTGGGTTTGATCTTTCGAGAAGAAAATTCAGCAGAGTAGCAACATTTCTCCTAAAAGCCTTTCCCTTTCAAATGAAAGAGCCATGTGTATTTATAAGGTTTGGCTATAAATCTCGTCCATTAGATGATGATAAAAATCGATGTTCATGGGTGGATGAGCCCTTATATAGGCCTCTTATGAATCTAAGCCCGTTAAAAGCTTTTAATGCATAAGCCTCATTGAGAAAGGTTAGATCGGACTAACTAATCCATTGAGCCCTATTCTAAGCCCACCATGCTAAATTTTCCTTGATCATCCTAGTATACATGGGCTTGATTCTCTGAACCCTATTATATTAGCCCAAATAGACAAATCCATTAAAATATTAGGCTAAAAAACTACAAATCAAATTTAACCCTGTATATTTTACCCTTTAACCAAAATTCTTGGATGGAGCCTAAGTATTTTGGGCATCAATTGCATATTATGAATAGTTAGGTCATAACTTAGTGTATGCATGCTATAAAGTAGCAACAGTAATACCAAGCGTAAACTCATAGCTTATAAAATTTGTTTTACAAATGGATCATAACATAATATCCTAGCGCTGGTGCTGCAAATATACTTGCATGTTATAATGTGCAAACTTGTCACATCGTTTAATCATGCACATTACTTTAAACCTACCAAAGTAACATTGCCTTTAAGGCAATTTGAATTTGATAAAACTTCCACAAGCTTCAGTGACCTTAGCCATCATTCAATTATATGCATAGTCAAACATTAGCCTTGTTTTGTGATAATAATTAATTGGTGAAGGAAGTAACTTTGCTTGTATCCTCTCTTATGGAAACTTTGAGTTTCTACATAAGCAATTAACATATATTTACATTTGTTAGCTTGACGGAAAGATAGACACTTTTATATCCATCATAGCTTGAGATTAATTCATAAGGGTTGTGTTATGTGTTGCTTATTTAATTTCTACTTCCTAGATTAATATTTTGGCTTGTAGCCATGTCTCCACAAATTTGATAGACAAGCCTGAAAGGGAAAGAGTTATTCTAGGCAAGTTACACACATGAGGATCAAACATTACAACATTTGCTCATAAACAAAAGAAGAAACATTTATGAAATGATATACACAATCAAAACCCAACCTAAATCTTCCAATTGCAATGGCTTCCCTAGTTTGCTTTCCTGGCCAATATGTGAGATAGCATATAAATCTTGAGGGTTGAAAATTGAGTCATTGAAATAGTATAGAGCAGGGCCTTGCTAATCAACTATTTCAAGAGAGAGAACAAAGGATGTCCCAAATCGAGTCTTATCCAATGGAAATGCCACCTCTGAGGCACTTGCATCCTCTGCATTTTGGACAAGCTCAAAGAGAATTCCAAGTCCACCCGCATGCATTTTCAAGATATGTGTAAGTCTTGTTGTTAAGGCTTCATATTGCCCAAAAGCTTCATCAGCTTCGGATAAACTTAAATTCATTGTATCCGCATTTTCTGGAAGTAAAATCCTTTGGAGCGAGCATACACTAAGCCAATCGACAACATCATTAGATATATTTACATGAACAAACTTTTGAACATATTGCTTTGCGTTCAAAACCATGTTGGAGATGCTACCAAAGGTGTGATCAGAATCTTCCAAGTTAAGTGTCGGGGGAGTATCGTTATAAACTAATTCACTGGCAGGGAATAATTTACTTGTGGCATCAGGTAATTATATTGTAACTTGCCTACCTTGATTGTGAACTTGTAATAAATGATGGACGGTTAAAATAGTTGCCCTCATTTCTTGAGCATCAAGAGGCGAGGGCCCCTTCTTTATGGCCGCTGTTTGTAGAATATCCGAATCAAAGTCCTGAAGAATTCTATATAGTGGATCAAGCCACGTTTAATTCAATTCATGCAAGACTCTATTATCCATTGGGGAATCAAACATTTATCCTCCCTTTATTTCTCAATTTAACGCCCCAAGGTAAGGTGAATGGGCTTTATCCTAAGGTCTGTCGGGTTGGCTTTGGAAAGTCCCTAGGTTATGGTAATGCACAGATGCAACCTGGAGATAGGTAGGCATTGAACTGGGATTCCACTTTGGGGTGAGACACGTGCGGAGCCTTTAGATTCTGGTCGAAGCACTTTCGCCAACTGTACAGTTATTCACTTACTCTCGAAAGTAACCAAACGAAGCTTACAATCTTGTGGTATTTCCTATATTTGGACACGAAGTATTCCTATATGCAAATTATTTGCTTACTTATCTGTTCACCGTGCACTACAGTTTTAGAAGTAGATTTCATATCGTTGCAACTTGAATAATCCAATTTGTGAAAATCATCACAAATAAAATCCTAGATCTTTTCATGTTTGATCATTAAGAATTAAACAATAAATATGCGGAAGCGTACTTGAATCCATTGCGATCCACGATTATTAAATTATGCCGTCAGCCTTCCAGATCAATACATTTTCTTTTAAAGATCCATTTTCATTTTTCTCTTTATAGTCTATTTGATGATGGGATTTAAAGAGATAAGAAATGTTCGTATGACATTGGGACCATAACCACTATTTATATAGATAACTATATGTTACCTTTTTGGTGTTTCTATTTTAGCCCATCATAAAAATAGAAACTACCCATAAGGTCTCTACACATAAAATTGGTCATATCCTATTAAATACATTAAAACTCAAATAACCAAATCTTATTGATCACTTTTAATTTGAGTTTAACTTAATATGACAGCCCGCAATACATAATTGTTTCATATATAAGCCCAACGTTGGATTAAGGATCCAACAATCTCCCACTTAGACTATCTGTGTAACTTTACAATCATGTTTTGCAAAACCTTATGAGCTCAAATTTGCTGTCATGAACTAAATGTATCTATGACCAATCCGGTCCATCAGTCATATCAATATAGGATCAATGAGGTATTCATTACATTTATCGTAACTCTACCCATCAATGGTCACAATGCTGATATAATGAATGACATGGATCATGATATAGATGTGTAGCAAGAAAATTCTATGCAATATGATCTTAACATGTCTATTTTCTACTGGTCCACCATAAACCTTAGTGAGATCAAACCATAAACAAAAAAAAAAAAAAAAAAACAGAGTGTAGGTAAACAAGATACTTTATTTCTGCAGAAGATATCCTTAAAACATAATAAACCAAAATAACTTATTAAAGTTTGTCTATGACATAAATGCATACAAGGTAACAAACTCCCACTAAAACTTAATGTCACTTAAAGTCTTGACACCCATATGAGCAGTGTGCTCATGAAACAGTTTGGGTTGCACTCCTTTAGTGAGCGGATCCGCGATCATAGAGTTTGTTCCTATATGCCCTATAGACAACTGTTCACTCTAAACTATTTCTTTTACAACTACGAACTTGATGTCTATATGCTTTGACTTCGTCGAGCTCCTATTGTTGTTAGAATATAGAACTGTTGACTTATTGTCACAAAATAATTTAAGTGACCTATTAATAGTATCCACAATGCGCAGCCCTGTGATAAAATTCCACAACCATATTCCATGATTGGATGCCTTATAACATGCTACAAACTCTGCTTCCATAGTAGAAGAAGCAACAAGGGATTGTTTTATGCTCTAATAAGAGATGGCTCCCTCAGCCAACAGATATATGTAGCCTAATGTAGACTTCATACTATCTTGGCATCCAGCAAAATCGGAATTAGTATATCCAACGATCTCGATTTGATTTGACTTCCGATAAGTAAGCATGTAATCTTTTGTTCTCTATAAGTACTGCAAGACCCGTTTGGCTGCTTTCCAATGGTCTAATCCTGGATTACTCAAGTATCTGCCCAACATTCCTGTAATGTACGCAATATCTGGACGCTTACAAACCTGAGCATACATTAGACTCCCTACTACCGATGCATAAGGAATCTTTTGCATTTCTTTTTCCTCAAAATCATTCTTAGGGCACTGACTAAGACTAAATTTGTCTCCCTTAGCTATAGGCGTATCACTTGGTTTGCAATTTTGCATGCCATACCTTTTGAGTACCTTTTCGATATAGCTCTTTTGTGATAATCCAAGAGTACCTCGAGAGTAATCTCGATGTATTTGTATTCCTAACACAAAAGAGGCATCACCAAGATCTTTCATCTCAAAATTCCCAGCTAGAAATCTCTTAGTTTTGTGCAATAAGCCTATATCGTTGTTGGCAAGCAATATATCATCAACATATAAAACCAAGAAAATATGCTTGCTCCCACAGAACTTATGGTATATACAATCATCGACCAAATTCGTCTCAAAACCAAGCGAAGTGATCACTTGATGAAATTTGAAATACCATTGTCGAGATGCTTGCTTAAGTCCATAGATGGATTTCTTAAGTTTACAAACCATATTCTTTGGATCTTCCGATACAAAATTTTTGGTTGTACCATAGAGATCGTCTCATCAATGTCACCATTGAGGAAGGCGGTCTTTACATCCATCTGATGTAACTCAAGATTGAATTGTGCCACTAATGCCATTATAATCCTAAAAGAGTCTTTCGAAAAAACCGGTAAGAAAGTCTCTTTATAGTCGATGCCTTCTTTCTGTGTAAAGCCCTTTGCAACAAGATGAGCCTTGTACCTCTCCACATTGCCTTTTGAACCCCTCTT
The DNA here is from genome assembly GCA_037954665.1 of Laguncularia racemosa. Classification (NCBI taxonomy): domain Eukaryota; kingdom Viridiplantae; phylum Streptophyta; class Magnoliopsida; order Myrtales; family Combretaceae; genus Laguncularia; species Laguncularia racemosa. The sequence continues at coordinate 4,592,752 of JBBMOL010000016.1, forward strand.
GGTCTTAAATATCCATTTGCAACCAATGGACTTCGTACCTTCTGGCAATGGGACAAGATCCCAAACATCGTTTTCTTTCATAGACTTTATCTCTTCATTCATGGCATCAATCCACTTCTGAGATTTAGAACTTTCAATGGCTTGACGGAAGTTAATTGGATCATCTTCCATCATTCCAATGCCAACCTCATGTTCTTGAAGAAATACGATGTAATCATCTGGCAACGCACTTCTTCTTTGTCTAGTGGATCTCCTCAATGGCATAGGTTCTTGAGGTGGTAGAGTTTGTTCTTCTAGAATAGTATCTTGAATGGTATCTCTAGTATTGTCTTGTTCTATTGTGTCTTGAAGAAGATCAGGAATAGAATCTTGACCAAATTCAATAACACCTGTGGGAATATCAGTGTATTCCTCTTCAAAGACAATATCTCTAACCGTATCTCCCCCGGCAAACTCGACATCCTCAAAGAATCGAGCATTTCCCGACTCAAATATCGATTTAGTTATGGGATCATAGAACTTGTAACCCCTTGATCTTTCAGAGTACCTAACAAAATAGCAACTTACTGTTCTTGAGTCCAATTTCTTTTCATTGGGCTTATAAGGCCGTGCCTCAGCTGGACATCCCCACACATGTAAATGTTTTAGACTAGGCTTTTTCCCAATCCAAAGTTCATAAGGGGTTTTGTTAGTTACTTTAGTTGGAACCCTGTTAAGGATATATGCTGCAATCTTAAGTGCTTCTTCTCAGAGTGATTCTAGTAAGGTGGAGTGACAAATCATACTCCTTACCATGTCCTTAAGCGTCCTATTTCGTCTTTCAGCAACATCATTCATGGTGGGTGAACCAGACATGGTGTACTGTAGGACAACACCGCATTCCTCTAGGAATTTAGCAAAAGGTCCTGGACGTTGTTCACCTGAACCATCATATCTACCGTAGCATTCGCCACCACGATCAGATCTAATGCTTTTAATCCTTTTGTTGAGTTGGTTCTCAACTTCAACCTTATAATTTTTAAACATATCCAAGGACTGTGACTTTTCATGAATGAGATAAAGATAGCCATATCGTGGGAAATCGTCTATGAACGTTATAAAATATTGTTGACCATTCCAAGCAACTATAGGGAATGGCCCACAAATATCTGTATGTATAAGTTCTAAGACGTCTAAGGTCCTATTGGCTTCAAATCTCCTTTTATTGGTTTGTTTCCCCTTTATACAGTTAATACAATTATCAAAATCTGTAAAATCTAAGGGGTTTAGAATTTCATCTGACACAAGTCTCTCCATTCTCCGTTTAGAGATGTGACCTAATCTTTTGTGCCATAATGTAGCTGAATTTTCATTTGTTAATTTTCTCTTTATACCTCATGTACTTACTTGTAGGGATTCATTAAATGAAGCAATAATATCAATCAAGTAAAGATTATCATAAACAGATAGAGGACCAGATCCAACTAATTTTGAATCACGAAATAAACTAAATTTCTTATTCCCAAATGAACAAGAATAACCAAATTTGTCCAAAGCAGAAATAGAAATCAAATTCCATCTAAATGACGGTACAATGAATGTTTCATTAAGATAAAAAAAAAATCCAGTCTTTAATAATAATCTAAACTTCCCAATTGCTTCAACTTCAACTATCTTGCCGTTACCCACATAGATGTATCTTTCACCATCACTTGGTTTTCGGCAATGTAAGTAACCCTGCATAGACACACTGATGTGAGTTGTTGCACCAGAATCTATCCACCAAGTGTCTATGGGTATCGAAGTTAAATTAACCTCAGAACAAACCAAATTAAGAAGTGTACCTTTCTTAGCATGCCAAGCATGATAATTGGTGCACTGCTTCTTATAATGCCCTACAGCTCCACAGAAGTGACAACCAATACCATTTGATGCATCCGACTTCTTTGGTTGTGTCTTATGAGGTACCATATTTGCAGCTTCTTTATCCCTTTTCCTTTTATTATCCTTATTCCTATTCTTAGGGGTTAAGGCTAGGTGAGCACTCTCAATCTTATCTTGCTTTAGCCTTTCCTCTTCTTGAACACAGTGTGAGATGAGCTCATTTAGAGACCAAGTCTCTTTCTGACAATTATAGCTCACTTTAAACTGGCTAAACTGTGCTGGAAGAGAAATCAAAACCAAATGCACTAGTAAGTCCATGATGTACTCCCTAATATTGCCCTTGCCTTTGTACTTCATTGAGATTAGGTTTGCCAGGAGTGTACTTATTTTTGCCTTTTCATTCTTAGCAAATCTTTTCTCAATTTCATCAAGGAACTCCTTAGCCTTAGTTATCTTATCAGATATTGTACCTCTAAATGCTTCTGGAATGGCCTTCTTCATGATCGTCATACACATGCGGTTTGATTTCTCCCACTTTTCCATCTCCCTCTTGTCATTAGAGGTACTCTTATCAGTAAAAGGTAAAGGAGAATCAGTCCTTAACGCAAGGTCGAGATCCATAACTCCAAGTATTATCAATAGATTATCTTTCCATGACTTGAAGTTAGTGCCACTTAGCATAGGAATGGAATTGATGTTGGCAGTAATATTAGCAGGATTATTCATAGCTGAATAAGAACAACAAACAAATAAACAAGCTTACATAAGCCTTACAACAAAATAATAATAATAAAATCAAATAAAGGTAAACCCCATCTCAAAATACCGGGTAGCCCATTAACATTTCATCTTTGGACAAAACATTAACTACTAAGTGGTATCTTGGCGCAGTAATCAAACACTGACGATAAGAACACATCAAACAATAAAGCTTCCTTTGGGTCGATTTATTGTTCACATGTAAAACTAAATAATCATCACGAGTTTATTACCACAGGTGCACTTGCAATTCTGTTAAACATTAATCTTCCTTTGAGCCGATTAAAAATTTACAGAAATTGTAAACACACAACCTTTTATATTTTCAAATAAATTAATTTCTGCAAGAGGGACCACTTTGGCAGTATGTTGCTTCAATTAATTCATCTCAAAATACATATAAATATACCAATATTCAAATTTAAAATTATATCAAACATTGAGTCAAAGGCAACTCTAATTTTAGCTAAAACTTATTAGGTCTAAGCATCCATATCCAAACATGACTCAATAACTCAAACATTAAAATTAGAGTTCAAAAGAAAAATTGGCGTACATAAATACCAATCTATAAGTGATTATGAATATATATTTGAATACACGGTTGAAGGCATGACCATGTATGTTGGCCTAAAAAACTAACAGAAACTTACACGATTTGAGTACACGGCTGAGGGCACGACCATGTATGTTGGCCTAAAAACTAACAGAAACTTACACGATTTGAATACACGGCTGAAGGCACGGTCGTGTATGTTGGCAAAAAACTAACAGAAACTTACACGGTTTGAGTACACGGCCGTGTATAACTATGGGTCGAGACCGTGTATACAGAAGAGTTTGGCTGTGGAGGAAGCAACGTGATGCATCGTTTATTGATGCGGTTCCTAATTCGTTCGAAAACGGACCATGAAGAAAACCTTAATTCACCGTGGTGAATTACAATCACGGAAAGCAAAATCACCGTGGAGAGATCCGATAACATATCGGAATCATGCCGTTCCTAAATACTGTTCGTGGAGACAATATTGAACAAGACAATGGCCATTGATTTTGACGCGAAAAAAATTGTGAGGAAATTATTACGATAACATATCCGATAACATGAATGATCGGAACTGATTTGAGACGTTTACATATTTTAATGTTTGTCCAAAACCTAATCTCTAGAATTAGGGATAATAACACCTTAAAAAAATTTACAAAAGTAATTCCTAATGATCAAATAATGTAGGCTCTGATACCAATCGTTGTAACTTGAATAATCTAATTTGTGAAAATCATCACAAATAAAATCTTAGATCTTTCCATGTTTGATCATTAAGAATTAAACAATAAATATGCGGAAGCGTACCTGAATCCATTGCGATCCATGATTATTAGATTGTGCGGTCGGCCTTCTAGATCAATACGTTTTCTTTGAGAGATCCCTTTTGATTTTTCTCTCTATAGTCTATTTGATGATGGGATTCAAAGAAACAAGAAAAGTACGGATGACCTAGGGACCATAACCACTATTTATATAGATAACTATATATTACCTTTTTGGTGTTTCTATTTTAGCCCATCATAAAAATAGAAACTACCCATAAGGTCTCTACACATAAAAGGAGCCATATCCTATTAGATATATTAAAACTCAAATAACCAAATCTTATTGAATACTTTTAATTTGAGTTTAACTTAATATGACAACCCGCAACACATAATTGTTTCACATATAAGCCCAACGTTGGATTAAGGATCCAACACATATATCCTATATGCAAATTATTTGTTCACATATCTGTTCACGGTGCCAATGAATCAATGGCCACAATATTTATATTTATGAGTTCACACTAGGTTGTTGTATTGCAATACAAATATGTATACATGGCCAGTGTTTGTTGAACATTATTGCAATTTATAGCATAATATAGACGAGAGTATAAAGCTCATTCGAGTAATGTGATTGCATCAGTTTTATCACTCTTTTTGTTTTTCACTAGCTGCTAACTCAACACCATTAGGTTCATAATGGATAAACACTAATAACTACAAAAAATTTCTTATCAACACATGGGCAAGGATGATGTATCACAATTTGGTAGGAACAGTATACTATATGGAATATATTTTGTTATTTCACACTCTTTCACATATCTAAATTCCTTTTTTTTTTCTTGCTAGACCTTCATTCTGTACAGCCTTCAAATTCTCATTTGTCCACTGTTTGCCATTCACAATCTGCTCTATATACATTTCGTTTCTATATTTTGTAGTCTTTGTACAATTTTCCAGCTTTCAAACATTGCTTCTAGCATTATGAATTTTTTTTAACAGATCTGCAGCTCCTATTTGAGTATAGTAAGTATGTGTCTTTTCAATTTGTCAATTTCTTCTAATACCATCTCTCTCTTTTTTTTTTTTATTCATCTTCTTCCATCACTCATTCTTCCTATTTATGCAGATTTATACTAATTTGAGAGGATCAATTCTTTCAGGGCTTCCATTTCCTTCTAACCATCTAACTCTCCGCCATTTTAGTCTTTAGGTAGCAACAAGAATGACTAAGTTACTTAGATCGAACTACTCATTCATTCATTTTTGCGGGACATTTGAGTTGCTGGAATGAGCTCTAATGATTGCATTTTTTTTTCCATTGTTGAGCTCTATTCATTACCATAAGTCGTTGCTGGCTAGATTGTGTTACTTCAATACACCTCCTTCATTCATTGCTATTCACTATCTAAGAAAAACTAAAGAAGAATCTGAAGCAAAAGTATCGAAACCAATTTTCTTGAAGAATAAAGGTGCTATACAAAACCATAATTGCTACTAGAAACCTTTGTTATCAATGCCAACTACGTAAAATTCATAAAGAGTACTGAGACACTTCACAAGCAGATTAAAGACCGATATTGAAGAAACTAATGAGAAGTTCAATAGCTTGAAGACAAGATGCAACGAAGACTATCAGAGTCAATGAAGATAAACCTGGGAAAAGTATGCTCGGAAGGTATTCACCATCAGCTCTTCACATTTCTATAAGCTCTTTTATTATTATTATTATTATTATTATTATTATTGTAACTTGGCAAGTCAACTTCATGATTCATTGAGGGGCAAGATCATAGATGTGACTGAAATCTGAATCATAAAGAAGGAGGTTGAGACTTGAAAGACCAGTGGAGATTTGAGCAAAAGCGAATAAAGAAGACCATAAAGGCAGTAGAGAACAGGAGAAAATTCCATTGCAGTGGTTTATGCTATCTTAGTTGTTTCATTACTGCAGGATTATTCTTAAATAAGCCAAAGTATTGTGAAACATTTTACCATTAGTAGAACTTATATTTTCCATGATATCTAAAGTCTATCAATTGCTAATGTTTGCTCCATTTCAATAAATAAATAAATAAATAAAATTCATGCCTCGAGGATTGAGACACTGCGCTGCACTTGACATGATTCATAAGTTATGACATAATGGAACATAAGTCTAAAACCTGAAATTTTTTGCTTTAACTCCTCATTTTAGAAACTAGTTGATGATGGTCTTTCATTTTCTTTGTTTTGCCTACAGTTACCTTTACTTTCTCAATTATCTTGTGAATTTTCTCTTTTAAGTGACAAATAGTCATAGGATTAGCACCTCGTAGATTCCTTACATGTCTACATGAGGTAATTCGTCCAGAAGTGCAACAATAGTAAATATTTTAGAAATAGAGCCATAATCTTCATGAAGAATGCTGAAATGCTACACACTCTGTTGAGATGATTGCCTACTACAATCAAGAAACCTCCAACAAACCATATAAAAAAAAACTTGATCTATTTTCCTTTGCGAACTTGTTAGCCAATCCCTAAAACTGTGTTCCCTGCCTTTGAGGTGAATACTCTATGAGCACTCTACATCTTCAAACCTACATGTAATGCTATCTTTCAAAACATGCCACTCCTCTAGCCTCTTTGATAAAAGAATTTCACTCCCCATATAAAGTAACCCCAAGTAACATAAACTTTAGACAATGCACTAGACCTTTCTAATTTCCTTTTGGTACGGACCTCTCTACAGTGTATGATATATTACCACACCTCCTAAAATGCAAACTCAGACACAAATGGGGCTATCGGTTTTCAATTTTTAAAGAAATTCTCTCTCTCTCTCTTTTATTTATTTTTATAGATACAACCTAAATCTAAGTTGCGGTATTGGAGACTAGAGAAAGAAGTTTGAAACTAAGAAAGCTTGAAGATTTTGCCAAAAAAGCAAGCTAGAGTAGTAATAGCTTGAAAAGAAAATTGGATATAGATAGCCATTCCTTGAATCTATTTGCATAAAAACACCTTGCTATCTTGACAATAACAAATGGAGACCCTAGTCTATCTCTTTGAAGCTTTAGCATTGCACTCCTACTAACATAATCTGAATCAAAATGTCCTGAATCAATCGAAACTCCTCAAATGAGACCAAACTACAGTGCACAATACTTTAATCTCTACCCCTAGCAATCTCATCACCCTACCTTTGCTTCTCTAGAACTTTTGTGGGATATACCCGTGCATTTGTCAATATAGTACTAACAAAGCTTCCAACATCACATGAAACACACTTAGAATTTCTTTGAATGTCCTCGCTAAATTGCACCCTATGATCATCGAGTTTCAAATCGACTTTCACAATACAGCAGCATAAATGCCCATGACCTAAGCATGATATAATCATCACGATCCATTACAAGACTAAGCTTCATTGAAAAAATTCGTCAAACACCTTGTGTATTGTATTAAATCAGGGCTCTTTTTCACACATGCACAACTGACATACACCCAGCTCACTCACCAAAACCGACTAACCTTATGTAGAATGACTTCTCATGCTTGAATAATCGAATTTTTTTAATTTCACTACACCCACTTGATTTTTTTTTTTTACAAATTCAAATTGCTCCATCTTCCAAATCATTCCACTATTTCTTATGCAACCCAAATTAATAGCATGTTACTAGCTTGAAGGGAATAGAAAGAGATAGTATGAGAGTTTGAGGGACAGGTATCGAGGCTATGGTTATGTGCATAAAGGCAATATAATATATAGAAATTAATGGAGCGTAGGACATGATTTGGTTCTAATTGTAGAAAAGGATACATTTGAATAGTGACTAAAAACAAAGAAAGTGAACTACATGGACTTTAGCTTGCTATTGCATTAATTGTCTATGCTTTGTTCCCATATATATATTAGTGGGCTTTATCAATGCCTTCATAAATTGTTAATATTTACTTTCATGTCACTAATAGCATATAAATTGATTTTTCAAATACTTGGTACCTCCTTTCCTTGTAATTTTGTATTCAGATCAACCATTACATGCATCTCTTAGTTCCACACATTTTTCTTCATAAGTAGGATTTTTATGACCTTTAAACATTCCTTCTTTTCCAATTACAAGACTAACCCATCTTCATTCATCTTTACAGGTAGTGAGATTATTTAGTCAACTCTCATCTTCCTTTCCTCCCCCCTAGTGATAGTAATTAGACTAAGTTGTTGCTAGCACTTGCAATGAGTAAAGTTACCAGGAAGAATAAGTCCCACAATAGCAATATTGGTAAGGCTAAAGAGATACTAGCATTTTCAGATGGTCGTGTACTAAGAGCGCCTTCATGTCAAGGGGAATGGCTTGACCGGTTAATTAAGAAAGATTACTTTTAGACTTGTATAGATGAAAGAGACACATGTGAGCACAAGCATACTGATGGCATTTGGCACTTCATAAAGCGAGAATCTCGAGTTAAAGATAGAGAAAATATAAAGGGAAACTCCATACTACGCTTTAGGAATGAAAGGGGGGAACTTCCCCTCTTAGACACTCAATTTTTCATTCCTAAGAAAATTGCACTTAGCTAGCGTCTTTACGTGAATTATATTATGGGTGAGTTAAGATATGTAGATGTTTTGGAAGCCATAGAAATCTATTACCCTATAATAATTTCTTCTTGTTTTGGGTTTCCTCATCCAAATGAAATGGAGTTTTAGTAGACAATCATAACCTATTGGAGCACACAGGCACACACTTTTGTGACTTCAAAGGGTGAGATTACCCCTACATTAGAAGATGTATATACACTCTTACATGTTCGTGACTTCGAGTTGATGGATATCACCATTGCTAGTATTTCTAGAGAAGATCAAGAAGCTATATTAGCCTTAGAGGTGTCATTGGAAGTAGCCATTGATAGTTGTAAGAAATCTACATTTTCTACATGGATTTAGTACTTCTTTGAGAAAAAAGATCTAAATGATCAATATAAGTAAGTATTTAATTATATGAATTATAGTTCCTTTTCCACACAAATTTTGGTTTAAACTTATATTACTTTTTTTCTTTTTTCTTTTTTTGGTATGAGCTTGAAGCTTTCCTGGCTTGCTGGTTATCTCTATATGTATTCCTTGGTGGTCCAACAGACGGTGTTAGTCATCGATTCTTTCATTTAGCAATTTATATGGCTCATGGTATACATTTTTCCTTAAGATTATTTTATCTCGACTCCTTATATCGATGTCTCAACTTGTACCATGAAGAGTCAGTATGGTCGAAGGGACGTTATACTATATTATTGCATGTTGATGTAGTGTTCTTGCAAGTATTTTTCACTAAATGGTTTAGAAGACATTTTAGCTCACCACCAACTAGACCTAATCTTACCAAGCCTCGTGCTTTTGCATGGATTGATAGAAAACCTTTAGATTCATTACTCTATGTGATAGATAATATGAAGGAGGTAAATTTCTGGCCTTATATAAACAGGTTAACTAGTTATTTGTGGTTCTTAGAATTTTATCCTAAAGGAACAAAGGATGTAGTGAATTTACTTAGGGCTCGAGAGAAACTTAATGCTTGTGAAGAAGGGTTTATCTTATGGTGTTCACCTGAAGGCCTTCCCTCTCTTCATGATTGGAGAGACTCTTCTAGCTATTTCTTAGAGTGCAAAGTTATGCTATACTCATCCCATAGGGTCTCTCAAAAATTCGATTTTGATCAAGGTATTCCTTGAGTTGTAAACATTAACAAAGACTTTGATGCATGTTGCTAATTACTCAACCCAATAGACTTCAGAGATGTTTGTTTAGAAGTCAGATAATTATACTTCCCTTCTTCATCATGTTTTGGATTGCTTTAATTGGATGGTTAACCTACTAGGCCAATTGCTTAATTGACCTTAAAGAGTACATAACTAAAGTGCTCAAAGAAGAATTATGTGAGGAGCTCATTTACAAGTATGAATTCCATTTTCATCTTTCGTCTTTCTAGTGAAAAGGAAAAATCATTTGCTGGTACAAAAAACAAAACACAAAGTGGTCATTCTATTCCTCTGCCCATTATTATACAAATAAAGTGCTCTCATATTTAGGAGGTATTTTCATTGTCCATGTTCCCTCTTTTAATTATTACTATTATATTTATCATCATCCCTATGATCATTAGCTTTTCTTATGAACTCATTTCCATTCTCTTTTTCACTATATATGAGATCAAAACATAACTGATACTTCGATTGAGTGTAGATCAGGGAATAAGAAACTTAGCAATATAACCATCATTACCTTAAAAGCCATCAGTCCTTTAAAAACAACTCTAACTAGCATTCCTCCATATCCAAATTGACATGGTGTTAGCAAGGAACTTCGAATTTAAGATTGACCAGCTATTGTTGAAGTTGTTAATGAAGAAGAGGATGATGAGCTAGTTGATTTTAAGGGTACTCTTAAGTGCACCATCAACAGTAGGGAGAGTACTTTTGTGCATGTCATTGATGAACAAAATGAATCATTGCCAGGTAATGTTGATGAGGTGAACCTTGCCTTTCAAATGAATGAGAATGGCAATGATGAAATTGGAGTTCTTGGAGAATTTAACAGCACGAAAGAGGAGATTAGATTTGATTCTAGGCATTTTGAAGAGCATGACATTCAAATGTATGCAAATGCTCTAAGAGATGTAGGACCCTCTGATAGTTAGATAGATGGCGCAGTTAATGAAGCTTTTATTGAGGTAACATGTCTTGTGATACACACCCTCTTTGTAGTCAAGCCAACTTACTTATGACCTTTCTTAGTACAATTCATCTCCCCATTTATTGGAATACCAAGACAAATTGAAGGAGGGTCTTTGAGTATACCAACAATTGCTTCATTTCATGGTTTCATGGTTCATTCCCATCTTTTACCTCCATTGGAGCGTCTATATAAGATAGAGGGAGAGTTCTAGTTAGAAACAATTTGCCAAGGTTCTAAATTGAATACTACTATGGTATTAATGCTTGGCTAAACTATGGCTCTTCTGGATAGACACTGGAGTTTATTATCTGAGAAGGAGTTGGAGCTCATTGTGTATAGTGTTGAGGGGGCACTGGCTTTGAAATTCAAGATTGGTAATATAGAGCCTATCGCAACTAAAGTACGAAAAGTGTTAAATAGTCAAGACTTAGAGGATCGACATAAGAGGATTTTGGTGGAACTTATGAAAATTGATCTCAAAATAAAAATAAGCTTGGGTGATTTAGATGTTAATTTGATAGTAGGATCAAATGTAGGTCCTTAAATGGACATTGTTTCTAATAGTCATTTTGTGTTCCTTTGATTTAGAATGTCATATGCAGACTTATTGAATGAATGATGACTTCACTTTGATTTAGAGGTTCATTTCATATCTTCATGTATGCCATTATGTAAACTTGCATAGTCTCATATAAGTAAATGGTATGTTATTTGTAGTGTGCTTAGTAGAGATTATACTCATACAACTACACTTACATAAAATATGTATAACAAGACTAATATGATCTTTCGAACGTTAGTAATTTTTTTAGAAAACATCGCACATGAGGAATGCTCCATGTGCTAGCAATGATTTTTTTTAAAGGAATTTAAATATGTGAAAGAGTGTGAAATAACAGAAAATATTCCATAAAGTATAATGTTCCTACCAGATTGTGACACATCATCTTTGCCCATGTGTTGATAAGAAATTTTTTGCAATTATTAGTGTTTATCCATTATAAAGCTGATGGTATTGAGCTAGCAGCTAGTAAAAAATAAAAAAAGGGTGATAATGTTGACGCAATCACATTACTCAAATGAGCTTATATTCTCGCCGATATTATGCTATACAGTGCAATAGCATTCACTAGACATTGGTCATCTATACATATTTTTATTGCAATACAGCGGCCTAGTGTAGTCTTATAAATATAAATGTTGTAGGCATTGATTTGCTGGCATGATGAATAGATATGTGAACAAATAATTTACATGTAATATATATGAAATCTACTTCTAGAACTACAGTGCATTGATGAATGACACCTCACTTTGAGTATGTTAGGAGGAATACTTTATGTCCAAATAAAAGAAATACCACAAGATTATAAGCCCTATATAGTTACATTCGAGAGTGAGTGAATAATTGCACACTTGGCTAAAGTGCTTTGACTAGAATCCAAAGGCTCCACACATGTCTCAGCCTAAAGTGGAGTCCTGTTTAAAGCCGACCAGTCTCCAAGATTCATCTCTACATTATTATGACCAAGGGACTTTCCAAAGCCAACTCAACAAACCTTGGGATGTAACCCATTCACCCTACCTTATGGTGTTAAATTGAGAAATAAAAGGGAGATACATGTTTTATTCCCCAGTAGATAATGGATTCTGGAGTAAATTAAATTGAACAGGGCTTGATCCATTATATTGAATTCTTCAGGACTTTGATTTAGATATTCTACAAACAATGGCCACAAAGAAGGGGTCCTTGCCTATTAGTGCTTAAGAAATGAGGGCAACTATTTTAATCGTCCAACATTTATTACAAGTTCACAATCAAGATGGGCAAGTTAAAATATACTTACTTGATGTCTTAGGTAAATTATTCCCTGCTAATGAATTAGTTTATAACGATGCTCCCTAGTTGCTTAACTTAGAAGATTCTAATCATACATTTGGTAGCATCTCCAACATGGTTTTGAATGTAAAGCAATCTATTCAAAAGTTTGTTCATGGGAATATATCTAATGATGTTGCCGATAGGCTTAGTGTATGCTCACTTTAAAGGATTTTACTTGTTGAAAATGCAAATTTAATGATTTTAAGTTTATTTGGAGCCAATGAAGTTTTTAGGCGATATAAAGCCTTGACAAATGGATGCGAATGGACTTGAAATTCTCTTTGAGCTTGTCCAAAATGCAGAGGATGTAGGTGCCTTAGAGGTGGAAATTCTATTGGATAAGACTCAATTTAGTACATCCTCTATTCTCTCTCTTGAACTGGTTAATTGGCAAGGCCCTACTTTATACTATTTCAATGACTTAGTTTTCAACCCTCAAGATCTATATGCTATCTCACGTATTGGCCTGGAAAGCAAATTAAGGAAGCCTTTTGCAATTGGAAGATTTGGGCTGGGATTTAATTTTGTGTATCAATTCATAGATGTTCCTTCTTTTGTTTATGGGAAAATGTTGTGATGTTTGATCCTCATGCATGTAACTTGCCTAGAATAACTCCTTCCCATTTAGGCTTGTGTATCAAATTTGTGGAGACATGGCTACAAGCCACAATGTCAATCTAAGAAGTAAAAATTAAATAAGCGACACATAACATAACCCCTATGGATTAATCTCAGGCCATAACAGATATAAAAGTGTCTATCTCTCCATTAAGACAACAAATGTAAATATATGTTGATTGCTAACGTAGAAGCTCGAAATTTCCATAAGATAAGATACAGGCAAGGTTACTTCCTTCACTAATTAATTATGTTACTTTAGAAGTAAATTCAAATTTCCTTAGAAGTAATGTTACTTTAGTAGGTTTAAAGCAACACACGCGATTAAATGGTGTGACAAGATTGTGCATTGTAGCATATAAGTATATCCATAGCATTAGAGCTAATCTATTATGCTATGATCCATTTATAAAAAGAAATTTATAATCTATGAGTTCTTGCTTGGTATTAGTGTTGCTACTTTATAGCATGCATACGCTAAGTCGTAACCTAGCTGTTCATAATATGCAATTGATACTCAAAATACTTAAACCCCGTCCAAGAATTCCAATCATGAGGCAAAATGTAGAACGTTAATTTTTCTTTGTGGGCCTTTAACCTAATATTATAATAAATTTGACTCTTTGAGTTGAGGTGATTGGATTTAGAGAATTAAGCTCATGTCTATTGGGATTATTAGGGAAGATTTGGTATGGTGAGCTTGAAGTTGGGCTCATAAGATCTTAGTCAATCCAATCTAACCTTTTTCAATGAGATTCACGCATTGAAGGCCTTTAGTAGGCTTGGATTCATGAGAAACCCATATGAGGGCTCATTCACCTGTAACCGTCGATCGCCATCACCATCTAATAGGCGAGATTCATAGCCAAACCTTAGAAATACCTATAGCTGTTTCAATTGAAGCGGAAAGGCTTTTAGGAGAAACATCGTTACTCTGTTGGATTTTCCTCTTGAAAGATAAAAACCACAATATATCAAAGAATATTCACTTATCACCAAAGCGCTTAAGTCTTATTCAAGATTGTCTACTCCTCTTTCCCATCTCATTCACTCCTGATTATCCTCATACGTATCATTTCCTTTATTTAGCCACGTGTAGGTTGTTTTCACATAGTATACACATGACCTTTGCACTTAGACTTATACCCCCCCATAGGTGCTAACTAACTTCTTTCCTTAATTTATTTCTTAGCCTTGAAATTTCTTTTTATTTATATTAGCAGCCCCTCACAATTTATAACTAACTCCATATTTGCTACAATTGCTTACTATTAATTCCACTACTAATAAATTTCCTTTTTGTTTATAATAACTACTCCATTATTGATAAACTTCTCATTTATTAATATCTATTATCCCATGTTACTTCCATTTCTCCTATATATTACTTGAGTTCTCCTTGAAAACACATGCTAAATTGAAGGTTTGTCACTACCTTCACCTAATAAGCTTGCCTTGTCTTCAAAGCTAAAATTTGAAAAGTGAAATAGAAATTTGTCAGCATCAAACCCCTGTGGTTTAGTCAAGAGTAGTGTGCTACCATTAGATTAAGTATTGTCAAGTTAGAGCTCCATATTGAGTAGATAAACATTGAGTGAGAATTTAAAGGGGAACAAAAGAAACTGGAGTGTTAATGGCCAAGTCATCTAAAATAGGATATATTCAAGGGGATAGTCCCAAGGTTTATATATATATAAGTTAGAGGCATGAAGCAAAGGGCATATTTGAAATAAGAGGAATGTTAATGAAAAGACCTAATTGTGTTAGAATCTGGAAAGGTGCAAAATAACGAAATGATAACTTTTAATAAATGGTTTCCCTACATTTTGTTAGCTATGTATTGTATCTTATTATAAACCCAATCCCCTCAAAATTATACTTCACGTTAACACTTGTTGGCATACTTAGTCATGTAGTTAAAGCTCTTAACAAGTTATGATGCAATTGGTGAGAGCTTCATCTCGAGACAACAATTCATTACTAACAATTTCAATTTGTTTTTTTCCCAATAACATAATGAAGTAGTTTTGTAGGAAAAAATGATCCTACATGCATTGAAAAGGAGTCTTGCTTGCAACATTGTGGTAAGTTGAATTATATCATTATTTGACCCAAGACAACCAATGATTAAGGACTTTATGATTGAGGAATTTGGTTTAAATGGCTAATTTAGTTCCTTGGGTAAAAAATTTCTTATTAATTCACATTGATAAATGTGGGGTCTATATCATTCACAATAGTGGTTGTAAGAACTCATGTGAATTCACTAACTCATAAATAAACGCTTCTGTTATACCTTTAGTTGTATAATATGAAATGATCATACTTTATGAATTGATAGAACTGACCAAATTATATAAAAACCATTCAATTCAAGCATCTAGTATGAAATCCATCAAAAAAATTTCCTATACCCGAGTGGAGATGTGTAGTGGCTAAAGCAACCACATTAGTAGTCTAATATTTAGCTTGTTAATAAATATTATGTTTAACCATGATTTTATAAAATGTATTCTTATTTCCAACTCAATATGGCTTGTTAACCAAACATCTATATGTGTAATAACTAATAAGCTTCTAAGTCTTTCCTATAGCTAATGCATGAAATATATGTGAAAGAAGAGGGGTGAACATGGGGTAAGCTAAAATGATTAGTCAACCATGGTACAAGACCTTATAATTAAGTAAAGAATAGCTTAGAACACTTGTGGAATCTCGAGTAATCTAGCATGAATTCTTTGTAAGGGATCTTGATCTATCTTAGCTTGGATTTTGACACAAGTGGTCTAAATTAAACCAGAGATCCTATAGCAATCTAACTCATCACATTCCTTAGTAAAGCATTAGTTACCCAATCCTTAAGCCTAGATTTATATTCCACTTCAAAATAATATCCCCAATAATTTAGATTACTAATTTTGTTGATTGAGCATAGTGATTCATCAAGTTAATAAATGCTTAAGATTCCATTGGTCAATCAAAATTATGGACTTTCTTCTAGAAATATGACCATTAATATTGTATAGCTAATATCAAAGCTATTAGCTCTTTTCTATAGTTGACTTAGCCAAATTTTGGTGGGGAAGGGCTTTACTGTGCTAAATTGCATCAAAGAAGCTTTAAGGCCATCTCCAAATGCGTATACTTAATGATTAAGTTCTTCAAATTTTGGAAGCATTAAAATTAGTGAGTTTAATATATAAGCATTGCCATTAGTGACCTTGCTATTAACCTATAAGCTTAGACTGTCTTAAAGAAACTCTAAACTCCTTTCACCGACACAGGGTATTGTTTAATATAATGCTCTTTAGAGTTTCTTGGAATTCATTCCCACTTTGTAGGAAATAATATGCGTAAGGTACTCTATGCAATTTGCCTAAAATAACTTATTTTTTATTTATGATGAAGTAATTACCAAATTGTCGAGTCTAATTTGAAATTTTTATATTGTCTTCCTAATTTGATTCATATTAGATCATATGCTCATCCAATATAAATCCTCAACTTGAATTAGGAATTTTATTATTTATTTGGAGTTGCCATCCAACTGGAGTTGGAAAAAATTATTGAATTATAATTAATTGAGTAGATTAATTCTAATCTAGACAACTAGTCGACGAAATCTCCCCCCCTTTTTTTTTAAAAAAAAAAGAAGAAAGAAAAACCAAAGATTTTCGACTCAGGGGCAGTCCTATTAAAACCTTAAAGTTACTACCTTATCCTTCTAATCTGAATTATGTTATGATATCTTTTTTTTTAGCATAAAAGAAAATACTAGAAAAAAAATGATACAATTATTATACTAATAATGATTTAAATTTTTTTTTTTTATTTTTTTAGAGTTGCTCCATAAGGGTGCCTACGTACCTGCTATTCGGGATTAAACAGACCGTAGTTTGTTTTTCATAAAACTTTAGTTGATTGATTAATTTTAATTAAGAAAATAGCCGGGCTTATGTTTATTATTATTTAAATTTTTTAAAGAAAAATTCTAAACCTAAACTTTATTTCTCAATTTTGAAAAACAGAACTAAAACCCTCTAGTTTTGAAAACATCAATTAAAATTCCATTTTATAAAAATCATTTTTCTAGGTGGGAAAACATTATATACATATATATGTTTTTTGTTTTTAAAGAAAAACTCAAACCATTAATTAAGAAAATTTTAAAAGAAACACAAAAGAGAAATTATAAACCTAATTTTATCAATAACAAAAGAAAACAAATTCCTAAAACATACGTCTTTTATCATTTTTTGTTATTTTTCAATATTTTTATTTATTATTTATTTTTATCTTTTTATTTACTAATATTATTATCAATTATGACTAATAATAATAATAACATAAATATAACATGAAAACCACTAACCTGGATGCAGGTCGAGGTGATTTGGTTTGGGTCGGGTTGGATCTGGTTTGGTGTGGTTCGGTGAGCTTGTCATGGACTCAATCAACTGGTTGTACTTCGGCGAATGGCGACGCGAGGCGAGGAGTCGAGATGCTTCTTAGGCGCGGGCTGACGTGGAAATCAACCATGTTTGGACGGTTCGCAGTGTTAACGGCAGCTAGGATCGGTGGCTGTGGGGGTTGTGACATAGCAGTGGTTTATTTCTTTTTTCTTTTTCTATGATCTTCTCCTCTCTTTACTTTCCTTACTCTCTAATTTCCTTACTTTCCGACCTCTTTCTCTCTCCAAAGATCGGGCTTTATTTATAGGCTTGTGGGACCAGATTTGATAAGTTTAAATCTAAATCATGATCGGGATTCGTTTTTATCTTCTCTCGATTTGAAAAAATGATGTAAATTAGAGTTGTTTTTGGGATTTATCTGGTTTGTTTGATTGATTTTGTTTTTGGATTTAATCTAAAAAATAAATCTTTTCATTGTAATCTTGTTGATTCATAGCAAAACTTGATAAACTTCAATCTTTTTTTGTTTTGATTTGTTATCATGTTCGTTTTTTTTTTCTTTTTTTCTTTTTTTTTTTTGGTTTGGTTTTGGCTATGCATGGGGAAGAAGAAGATCACATGCAATGCACGTGATTTCCCCGAACTTGGATTAGAGACCCATATTTCCTTAATCTTGTTGCAAATTTTATTATTATTATTTTTTATTACTTGTTTATTTTTATTTTTTACTAATTCATAAACCAAGCATTTTTATTATTTTTTTTATCATATTTATTTATTTATTTATTATTAGAAAAAATATAGATAGGGGTAGAAATGAAGTGTCTACAGCTGCCTCTCTTTATAGTAAAGTTTGGAAAAACTTAGTTACAAAGACAAAAAAGACACCATTTTTGCCTAAGAGAAAGGATAGATAACACTATAATCAACTGGCTATCCAAACCTAGATCCATTAGGGAGTTATCTGACCAAAAGTTTAAGGAAAATGCTCCACGAGCTAACAATCCCATGTTGCAAAAGCAGATAGTTACTTTATGATGATTAATAATCCTTGGAGAGTGATCTTAGACAAGAAACATCTCACCAAACTAGCAACTTGAAGGTAGAGATCATCTAGAAAAGTATTCTTATGAGCTGACTAATTGATGATAGGAAGCGTCTCATTAGACTAACAACCTTAAACATAGATTGTTTAGGAATGTGTCCTTATGAGCTAACTAACTGATAATAGGAAGTGTCTTACAGGACTAGCAACCTTAAAGAAGATATTGTTTAGGAAAGTACTCTTATGGGCTAACTAATTGATAATAGGAAGTGTCTTACAGAATTAGCAACCTTAAAGAAGAGATTGTTTAGGAAAGTGCTCTTATGAGCTAGCTAACTGATAATAAGAGACGTCTTACAAGACTAGCAACCTTAAAGAAGAAATTTTCTAGAAAAGTGCTCTTACGAGCTGACTAATCAATGATAGGAAGCATTTCACTAAACTAGTGACCTTAAAAAAGAGATTGTTTAGAAAAGTACTCTTATGACCTGAATAATCAATGATAAGAAGCGTCCCACCTGACTAGCAACCTTAAAAAAGGAAATTATCTTGAAAACTGCTCTTATGAGCTGACTAATCGATGATGAGAAGCATCTCATTAGACTAACAACCTTAAAAAGAGATTATCTAGAAAAAGTGTTCTTATGAGCTTACTAATCGATGATAAGAAGTGTCTCACTAAACTAGCAACCTTTAAGGAGAGTTTATTTAGGAAAGTGCCCCATTATGGGCTAACTAAACAATAGTGGGAAGCGACTTTTAAATCTTGCAACCCTGAGAGAGAAAGTTTAGGGAAGTATACTATTGTGGGCTATCTGATAGTGGGAAGCGTTTCTTTGGACTTGTAACCCTAAGAGAGGATATCTAGGAAAGAGCCCCATTATGGGCTAACTAACCAATAGTAGGAATGAATTTCTAAGTGAGAATCTTATTTTTCCGATAACGGTCAAGAGTTTCTAAATTTAGAATGACTTAAGACTTTTAAACAAATGATAACTAAAATTTTTCTAAAAATTTTCAAGACAAATGTTCTTTTGAAACTTAAGGATAAGGTGGCAAAGTGTTTTCTAGCAAACTTTGAAAATTTTCCTCTTTCTTATCTAAAAGAAATTTATTATTATTATTATTATTTTAAGCATTGCTAACAAGTAAAGAGTATGACAAGGGCTCCTAAAAATACGAATAAAGGGCAAGCCCACCCTATTACTCAATAATCACTTACTCTTTTGCCTCATTTTGCTTGGAGGATTTGGTTTGATCTTGGAAAAAGTGGTGTCTTGGTTTAGTCAATCATCTCTTGAGGGGTTTCTTATAATTAAGACTTATATCTACATCTTAGGGGCATCAATATTTAAAATTTGGGCTAAACAACGCCAATGAGGAATAACTTTAAATTCCCTCATTTCATTTGGAAACAGATATCTCCTTCTTAATGGTTTAATCTAAGAGGACTTCCTTACAATCTCTCTGTTTAGATGTCACTTTTGACTTTTATTCCAAAAATTATGGTCTTTCTTGTAAGTAATACACTTTGATCAACCTGTTAGGTCTTTTTGGAACTTGTAATGCAATAGGCTTTTGGTTTCAAAAAAGTATCAATGCCAAGGTTTTATTTTGAAAAAAAAACCATCATTTCAACCTGAGTTTACAAGTCAAGAAACCTTGAGAAAAACTAGAATAGCACTTACCCTAGCAATTTTTGCTTAAGATAAATTATTTTCAATGATTTGGAGAAGTCTTCAAAGAAGGGTGGTATATTTTTGAGCTATAATGTTTGGGTTCTTGTATTTGGTCTTGGTATTTTCAAGTATTGTTGGTTTTTTTATTGTGTATAGGTTTAATTACATTCTTGGGCTCTTCTCATTTCTTTTCTTTTCTTTCTTTTTCTTTCATTCATTTTCTTTTTCCATCTTTTTTCCTTTTCTTTTAGGCCCAATGGTGATTATCTCTTATGGGTCATGTGTGTTTTTTTTTAAATGTAGACTTTTTTTTCATCAAAAGAAATAAATTATCCATGGCAAAAATTACCCTTGAATGGTTGTAACTAGGGCAAGCACTATTTAGTTAATTCCTTTTTTCTTGATTGATGTCCTTATCTTCTTAATCATCCCATTGTAAGGTAGTTCTCGACATGGTTAAATTTTGAAACTCTTTTTATATAAGCTCAAATGGGGTTAGTAAAGGATTATTGTGTTTAGGATAGCAAAAATGAATGCTTAACATTATTTTGATTAACGTATCAAATTCAAGATAGACCTCCTTTAAGGAATGAGTCAAAAACCTCACATTAATAACACTTAACTCTCGAGTGTTTATGGGTTAGTGTTTGGGATGTAGTTTGCCTCTTGTCATCCTAAACCACTCGAACAAATGAGATATCCTTCCATTTTACCAGATTTACCCATATTCACCATGTCTCATGATGTCTTTGGGAGTTATGTGCCCATGTCAAGTGATTTAGTCTTAACTTAGCTCTCTTGGGAAGCTAGTTATGATAGTCTTCTTTATACCCTCGTTGGTAATTGACCATTGCCAGTTCGAAAATGTGCCCTAAAATTAATTGTCTCTGTGTTTGTTTTATATAACTCTTAATGGAGAGAAATTTCAAGTGTAACCCTTAGGATTGGAGAGAGTAGGAAGGTTTTGTGTTTTGAGGCTAAATCAACATATGAGGAGACCTTTTGAAGTGAATGGGGTCTTTTAAATTGAGAGCAGGTTATAGAGGTCTTTGCCTTTATGTTTAGAGTAAGTGACTGTGAACCTTGGGTTAAGCTAACCATTCAAAAGCAACTTTTAGGACCTTGAAAGGATCTCTTATTGTTAGCAACTCTTCAATTTTCTTGGCTTTGTTCTTTTCTTTGTTGTTATTATTTTTTAGTAAATATGCAAACAAGATGCTCACACGGATGCGAAAAAAAACCAGCATTTAATTGATGATGAAATAATACTGAAATTTTATTAATATTGCAAACTTGGAGTTCAGTGCTTTTATTGAAAACATAAGAAAAGAATGCTATAATCTAACTTCCTAATTTCTAAGCTTCTTCTTCTTTGGTTGCGTAGGTGTTGACTCCCCATTGATGACGGCTTCTAGTGCTCTAACCCTTGCCAGAGTCTTCTCCAATTGAGCCTCCAATGCTTTAAATCTCTGGTTAAGTTCATTGAATCTACTCTTCCATACATCTTTCTTATTGTCAGCGGTCTCAAAATGGACCTCCATCCGAGCCCTGACTTGTTCCATGTAAGTTTTTATTTTCGGGCTTAGGTTGATCGGCATAGGCTGAGTGACATCTGGAACTCGATACACCCTCTCTCCTGTCTGGTGCAGCTGATTGATAACAAAATCTCTAGTAGCTCGGTGTTTACCTACTTCACAATCCAATTCCCTAAGGTCTACATTAGGACTCTCAATTCGGGCTTCCCATAGGACCTTGACCTCTGCCAACTTAGCGACCTTATCAGCCACTAACGCGTTCGGGTCTTGATATTCAAACGTGATTCCTTCTAATGATGGTCTATAAACTATGTCTTGGATAGTGTCGAACTGACGAACTACTAAGTTCGGGTGACAGCCTGTACACCAATTAAGCCCGATTAATGGAACTGCTTGAAAGTTTCTACACATTAGAATATCCTTACTGCAGCAGCTCCACCTGGCAGTCCACAGAATATCATTAGCATTGAAACCCTTGAGCACTTTCACCCAACCGTAGCTGGAAAGACCGTCTGGTAGCTCCATCCTTTCTATACATGAATCTATGAGGTCTACTTGTTAGGCCAATAATCTCTTAACCATGTTTAGCCTAGAACATTTGAGATAGCTCACGAACCAGATTAAGATGAGATTGATGTTTGAGCGGAGAATTCCATGACCCTTCTTCTTCACGAAATTTAGATTTTGAATCTGCTCAGCTAGTAGGGTCGGGATGTAAGATTTTCCTTCCAAGAATTGGAGTACTAATTCTACAACTCTGTAATGAATATGAAAGATCCCGATAGGAAAAAGGATAGTTGCGAATGCTGTCAAGATGAAAGCATAAACTCGTCTTTGTTTGTAACTCTTAAGATCCCCACATAAGATATCTTTCTTGCTCCCATCATTGCATCGAGCCATAAACTAAGCTTCTAATTCATCCATTCGAAGGCAATACTAGTTGTTATTTTCCAACGCTCAATTGATCACTACTCTATGAATTCCCAAAAGTTTGCTGAAGACACCTGCTGGCCCAGCCTCTAGGTCTAGCACATACACCCCATTGGAAAGTAGAGGGGC
Source organism: Laguncularia racemosa (assembly GCA_037954665.1). Classification (NCBI taxonomy): domain Eukaryota; kingdom Viridiplantae; phylum Streptophyta; class Magnoliopsida; order Myrtales; family Combretaceae; genus Laguncularia; species Laguncularia racemosa. The sequence goes on from JBBMOL010000016.1 coordinate 4,615,648, forward strand.
CTAGAGAAGCTGAGTATATTCTTCTATAGTTGGTGTGATCTCGTGTGGCCCAATAAAGAAAGCCATGGGCTCAATTTCCTAAAGGTGTGATATAGCTCGAATTAAAGGTAGATTGACATCCATTTTCATCAGTGAGAGAATGGGCCCTATTTTTCTTTGGATGAAGGTCTGCTCTTCAGGGTTTTATAAGGTGAACCAATGGTCTAGTACCAGTTTAGGATTTAAAGCTTTACAAACCCAGATTTCTTTGAGAATGAGGTGGTCAATTACAGTGCTAACCATCTAGCAGGATTACAATAAATAAAATTTTCTAATTACAAACAAATGTCTTGCAAAACACAATAAAAACTCTTTTACAAGTGATTGCTTCTAAACCCCAAAGAAAGAAATCACATCATTAATCGTTTGCTGGTTCATGACTTCATGTATGTAAAAATGTGGGTTCTAAAGGTTCCCAAGCTCTATGGCCTCTCACATTTTCGAAGAAATGGATCTCAGGCCATATCGAAGCATTGGGTAGGGTAGCCTAATCGGCCCTGAGCGGTGAATATTTCACTTCACCCGAAACTTACACAATGGCTCCCCGTCCTAGGGTCCTAAGCGGCTTGGGTCCGACTGCATGCCCGAAAACTCAATAAGAAAAAAAAAACTAAACTTTATCAAATCCCTAGATCACGAGTAGATACAAACATTAGTGCAAATGATATTTTACAACATGAGAGCTGATTAAGGATATCTAAAAATGATGATTTCAAAAGGTTTAGGTGGCTAGCCCACTAAGAGTCCCCGGTGGAGTCGCCATTCTATCGAGTTTAATTTGAAAATTTTATATTCTCCCTAATTCGATTCTTATTAGATCCTATGCTCATCTAATATAAATCCTCGACTTGAACTAGGAATTTTATTATTTATTTAGAGTCACCACCTAACTGGAGTTAGGAAAAATTATTAAATTAGAATTAATTGAACGGATTAATTCTAATCTAGACAACTAGTCGACGAAATCTCCCCTTTTTTTTAAAAAAAAAAAAGAAGAAAGAAAAACCAGAGATTTTCGACTCGGGGGCAATCTTATTAAAACCGTAAAGTTACCACCTTATCTTTCTAAAATCTGAATTATGTTATGATATCCTTTTTTTTTTTAGCATAAAAGAAAATACTAGAAAAAAAATGATACAACTATTATACTAATAATGATTTAAGAATATATTTTTATTTTTTTAGAGTTGGTCTATAAGGGTGCCTACGTACCCGCTATTCGAGATCAAATAAGCCGTAGTTCGCTTTTCATAAATCAAAGTTGTCGCAAGCTTTTAATCTATCTCCACTACACATTTGTTTAAGATAACCAATAGAAAGCTTTCAATGCTACATTTTTTTAGAGAGGTGATATAATTAATTACAAATAAACAAAGTTCCTTCTCTTTCTTTGCTTGATACTTAACATGATTGATAAGAATTAGATTCCTACAAGACCAATCACCAAAGCCCAAGCTAAGGGTTTACAAAACCTAGCTATGAGGATCCTCCATGAACAACTAAACCCTAAGGATGTTGATTTAGTATCTACTTTTGTACTACATAATTGTTGTGCATTCCAGCAAGTACATTTATTAGTTTTACAAGATGGCGAATAAAATACACTAAAGATCAAATTGGGAACATTCTTGGACTCACATCTAATGGTCCACAATATGTTCACTTGACTTGAAGAACCGACCACTTGAAGACCATTTTTGCACTTGTAATTGTGATTTTTTAACCGACCACCTAGTGGTAATTTTGTAATTTTTTGGTTTGTTTTACCCTAATAGGAACAAGTATAAATACTTGCTAACTAGGGTTTTTATGGAGCTTTTGATAATTTGATAAAATACAAACACTTTACTGTGAGAGAGTCACCCTCTTGCTAGCATCCACTCTTATCAATTTCTTTAGAAATTGTGGCGAGTTTGGCTTAGAATTTCTTATGAGTAATATCAAGATTTTCTAAGTTGCATCCTATTATTACTAGTGTGTAATATCTAGTGATAGTTGGTTGATTTTTTTTATTTGTTCTTTCATGCCAAATTAGGGTTCATGTATTGCTAGGATTACAAGCCAATTATAGATATTGGAATTGCCTTGTTCCTTGTAATTGATTGGTATTGGAATTTCCTTGTAGTACTTCTAATTTGGTTTATGCCATTTGAGATTGTTCAACCTTTAATTCATGTCAATTTTGAGTCCAATTGATTATTTGTGTGATTGATTAATCATTTGTATCTTGTGCTTGTGAATTTGGATTCTTAAGCACATTATAATTTGGTATCAAAGCATAAGATTTGAGAAAAGGGAATTGCGTGAGCTTCATTTGACAATTAAGGTTCTTGAAGTTGATTTCTTGATCCGAAATTGTTGAAGTGATTTGTAGTAGTAATTGTGGATTTTGTTGCATTCTAATTATTGTTGTTAAAGTGGACGTGGAATACTTGTGATAACATTGTTTTCCTTGAACTTGCCGTAAGGAGGGAGGAGTGTTCCTTTGTGATCATTTGGGAAAAGTGGAAATTGAAACAAAGAAAAGTGAATTATGTGTTGGTGATTTCGGAAATTGAGGTTGTCATTTGCAAATTTTCAAATTTGTCTTATGTGAGATTAAGGAAAATATTTGAAATTCAAACACCTTCTTTAAATTGAAGAAGTTATTGTGTATTAGTTAATTGAATGATTATTTGAATTTGAATTTGCTTCTTACCATTTGTGGAGAAGGTTGCATTAAGAGTGGTATTTGAATTTGTTGCCGTGAAGTGCTATGTGTGTTGAGGTGAGGAAGTGCTGCACGTGAAGTGGTGTTGTGGTTTGAAGGGAGTTGCACCGTGATTGTGTTGTGTATGTGTGGCGGTATCAGTATGTGGTGAAGGGAATTGCAACTTGTTGTGAGTATGTGTTGTGAAGAAGGTGCTGCACGTGAAGTGGAGGTGTATGTTTGTGCCGTGATTAGAAAGAGAATCATAGTGGTTAAATTTGAATTTCAAAACAAGCATTGAAGTGTGGAAATTATTATATATTGATGCTAAAACACTTGCTTAGTTGAATTCATTAACTTACCATTTGGAAGTGTTTAATTATTGTTCCACTTGTTGTTGCCGTAATTGAAGTGTGGGAAAGTGTGTATTACATTGGTTGCTTGATTGCACCGTAGGTGTATAGAAGTGTGTTGTCGTGGTGTGTGTGGTGTAGTGTATTATTGGCTTGTTGAAGTTAGTAAGCAACAATGTCAAGTGATTTGTATTTATCTACTAATGTATTGCGCCGAGCCTTGACCTCTTTTACAACTATTGATGATGAGCAAAGGGAAAACTTGTTTCACACTTCTTGTAGGGTACAAGGTAACTTGTGTGTCATTATTATTGATAGTGCTAGTTGTACTAATGTTGTGGCTACCTCATTAGTATTGAAATTGAAACTTGTAACTACCCTGCATCCTAAACCTTACAAATTACATTGGCTAAGTGAACAGGGGAGTCTCCATGTGACCTAGAGAGCTAGGGTACCTTTTAGTATAGGAGATAAATATCATAATGAAATTGAATGTGATATTCTTCCTATGTGTGAATCCTATATATTGCTTGGCAGGCCTTGGTTGTATGACAGGAGGGTCTTATATGATGGCTTCAGAAATACATGTATATTCCAAAAAGAGGGTAAACACATCATCCTAAATCCAATGTCACCTTCAGAAGTCTAAGAGGTTTAGCAACAGATCGGTAGACCATCAAAGGGGGTCCAATATAGGCCAAGAAATCTAGGGGAAAGAAGGTCTTATTGATGGGACATAGTGAGTTAGAAGAGGCCATAACAGATGAGAGCCTAGTATACTTATTGCAGTTGAGATATGCCCTAAGGATGGAGGGGCATCAGCATCTACACCCTATAGTATCTCAGGTATTGGATGAGTACAATGACCTTTTTACTGATGATTTTCTAGTGGTTTTACCACCTTTGAGAGTTATAGAGCATGCCATCGACTTCTTGCCTGGGTCAATTTTGCCAAATCGACTTGCGTATCGCATGAATCCCGAAGAAGCTAAGGAATTAAAACATTAGGTGGATGAGCTAGTCGAACGGGGTTTTGTTAGGGAGAGTTCCAGTCCTTATGCTGTTCCAACCCTTCTTGTTCCTAAGAAGGATGGTATTTGGAGAATGTGCATTGATAGCCGAGCCATCAACAAAATTACCATCAAATATAGGTATCCTATTCCTAGACTTGATGATATGTTAGATGAATTGTATGGTACACAGGTGTTCTCCAAGGTGGATCTTAAAAGCGGATATCATCAAATTTGGATGAGAGAAAGAAACAAGTGGAAGACTGCTTTTAAAATACGCCATGGATGGTTATGCCGTTTGGTTTGAGTAATGCTCCTAACACATTCATGAGATTAATGAATCATGTAATGAAGGAGTTTCTAGGTAAATTTGTTGTTTTTTATTTTGATGATATTCTAATATACAGCAAAAGCCTAGAAAATCATGTAGAGCATCTTCAGGCGATATTTTCAATCTTGAAGGCACATCAGTTGTTTCCAAATCTTTAGAAGTGTTCCTTCTACCAAACTGAGGTAACAGTTTTGGGATTTATTGTATCCGGTTCTAGTGTCAGGGTTGATGAGGAGAAAGTGAGGGCTATTAAAGAATGGTCAACACCAAAATCAGTTGTGGAGGTAAGGAATTTCCATGGACTAGCTTCATTTTATAGGCGCTTTGTCCATAATTTTAGTAGCATTGTCAGTCTATTAACTGAACTGACCAAGAAAAATATTCTTTTCATTTGGGGTGAAAAGGCCCAAAAGAGTTTTGAAGAGGTAAAGGAAAAACTTACTAGTGCTCCAGTATTGGCTTTACCTGATTTTGATAAAGTTTTTTAGTTATAATGTGATGCTTTTAGGATACGGATTGGTGTTGTGTTGATGCAGGATAAGAAGCCTACTGCTTACTTTAGTGAAAAGTTGAGTGGTGTAACTTTGAACTACTCCATATATGATAAGGAATTCTATTCCTTAGTGAGGGCTTTGATGACGTGGCAGCATTATCTCCTTTTGAAAGAACTCATCAAAATCTTGAAGCATTTTAAGGGTCAGCAAAATCTGTCTAAATGCCAAGCCAAATGGGTGGAGTTTCTGGAGAGTTTTGCATATGTGATTAAGTACAAGAAGGGTAACTAGAATATGGTAGCTGACGCTTTGTCACGTATGTATGTACTTATCACTTCTCTTCAATCAAAACCGCTTGGTTTTGAATTGCTGAAGGAATAGTATATGCATGATGATTATTTGAGAACAATTATTGAGAAATGTTATGAGGGAAAGATGTTTGAGGGATATTACATGATTGAGGGATTTTTGTATAAAGCTAGAAAATTGTATATACCTTGTGGGTTTGTGAGGGAGTTGTTGGTGAGGGAAGCACATGCAGGAGGATTATCTGGTCGTTTTAGTGAGAAGAGAACCCTAGCCATGTTGAAAGAAAATATTTATTGGAAGGGTATGATAAGGGATGTTCATAGGGTGTTGGAAAGGTGTAGAGTTTGCAAAAGGGCAAAAGGAAAGAAAGGCTTTTAGGGTGAATATATGCCTTTCCCTATACCTACTAAACCTGGACTGATATCAGTATGGATTTTGTGTTGGGTCTACCCAGGACTCAAAGGGGAAAGGATTCTATCATGGTGGTTGTCGATAGATTCAGCAAAATGTCCCATTTTGTGCCTTGTCACAAAACTGACGATACCCTTTTTGTAGCTAACCTTTTTGTGTAGGAGATTGTTAAATTACATGGTATTCCCCATAGTATAGTATCTGACAGAGAAACTAAGTTTCTTAGCTTCTTTTGGAAGTACTATGGAGAAGACTTGGTACTAAACTTATGTATAGTACCTCCTATCATCCCCAGACTGACTGCCAGACCAAAGTTGTTAACCGTACTCTTGGCACATTACTAAGAGCAACGGTTAGCAAAAATCTTACTGATTGGGACTTGTACCTTCCTATTGTCGAATTCGCTTACAATAGGTCTACTTATAGTTCAACCAGTAAGTCTCCCTTTGAAGTTATGTATGGCTATAATCCTACTATTCCATTAGATCATATAGTACGACTGGCAACAAAGGAAGAGAGCTTAAGTGGAGTTGAGCGAGCCAAAGAGATCCAGCAACTTCATGAGAAGACAACTGAACGTCTTTAGAAAACACGGGAGCAGCAGAAACTTTAGGGAAACAGGCACAGGAAAACCAAGATTTATAATTTATGTGACTTAGTCTGGATTAATCTCAGTAAAAACAAGTTTCCTCATAAGAAGTCGCAAAAGCTATCACCCCAATTAGATGGACCTTTCACAGTTGTCAGGCACATCAACAACAACGCCTACAAAATAGAATTACCAGGGGAATATGGTATCTCAGCTACCTGTAATGTTGTAGATCTGTCACCATATTTACCGGATGACATTCATGAAGACCTATCAGATTTAAGGGCAAATCTTCCTGAGGCCTGAGGAAATGATAGGAATCAGATTCCCACATGACCAATCACTAGAGCCTGAGTTAAGGGTTTACAAAACCTAACTATGAGGATCCTCCATGAACAACTAAATCCTGAGGATGTTAATTTAGTATCTACTTTTGTATTACATAATTGTTGTGCATTCTAGCAGGTACATTTATCGGTTTTATAGGATGGCGAATAAAATACGCCAAGGATCAAATTGGGGACATTCTTGGACTCACATTTAACGGTCCACAATATGTTCACTTGACTTGAAGAACCGGCCACTTGAAGACCATTTTTGCACTTGTAATTGTGATTTTTGAACCGGCCACCTAGTGGCAATTTTGTAATTTTTTGGTTTATTTTACCCTAATAGGATCAAGTATAAATATTTGCTAACTGGGTTTTTTATGGAGTTTTTGATAATTTGATAAAATACAAACACTTTGCCATGAGAGAGTTACCCTCTTGCTAACATCCACTCTTATCAATTTCTTTGGAAATTGTGGCGAGTTTGGCTTAAAATTTCTTGTGAGTAATATCAAGATTTTCTAAGTTACACCCTATTATTACTAGTGTGTAATATACAGTGATAGTTGGTTGATCTTTTTATTTGTTCTTTCATGCCAAATTAGGGTTCATGTATTGCTAGGATTACAAGCCAATTATAGAGATTGGAATTGCCTTATTCCTTGTAATTGATTGGCATTGGAATTCCCTTGTAGTACTTTTAATTTGGTTCAAGCCATTTGAGATTTTTCATCCTTTAATTCACGCCAATTTTGAGTCCAATTGATTATTTGTGTGATTGATTAATCATTTGTATCTTATGCTTGTGAATTTGGATTCTTAAGCACATCAATGATAAGTGGCATCCCCCCTCGGTATGCTTAACACAAGAGCTAGAGTTTCTACCACTCATTCTTGTAACTTGAGTATAGTTAGTAGCACCCATGGGGGAGTTCTAGCCAAAATGTGATTTCTTAACAATATTTCCAATATAAAGGGGTAGTAGTCTTTGGGGTCTAAGTTGAATTAAGTTGCAATCCATTTAAATAAGCTCCTTCTCCTCTTTATGAGTTAAATTGCCTCTACTCCCATAAGTCCTTCGTTCTATTCCCAAATGGGGTCTAAAGCATATAAGATCGGTTTCAACAGAAAAAGGTAACTCAATTTCTTGTGGGAGAATTACTGGAGTAAAAGTTCATAGTTGATATTTAATGTCATCTTGCAACCCTTGAATAAAATACCTAAGTGGTTGAGTTTTAAACAAAGGGGTATTTGTGACACCAATGCTTTAAATTCATCTATATACTCCTCAACTCACCTTAATTGCTTGATATTGGCTATTTGTTTGTTTTACTTTAAGGCATTATGCTCATTATGGAATAACAAATTTTATACTTAGTTACTTTCAAGTCAAGTGAGCGTACCTCTATCAAGTAAAGTTAAATTAAGATGCTACTTGTCACTTCACAGTAATGTAAGTGAGTTATACCTTAATTTTTGGTAGGGTCCTACTAATTTTTAAATATTCTCCACTTTAGTTTTCTAAATTATTAAGACATACTCATTGAATATGAGTAGTTCAACCTCATGCTCATGGGCATGGCACTCTTCCACGACCTTGTTATTGTTAATGGCACATAGTTTGATAAAAAAATTGGAGCTTAACCACTAAATCTTAAGTTTTTGGGTTAACCCAAGTCTTTAACTTTCTATCTCAATTTTGAACTCCACTTCCTAGATAGTCTTCATTAAATTGTTTTAGTCTACTCTATATCCTTTATCATACTCTTCATTTTGCTTCTTCAGCAATCTCTTCATCATCATCCTTGATGTTCTAATGTTTGACATGTGTTACTCCATGTTTGAATTTTTTTTAGCCTATCCATGTGTTGCTAATGCTATTGCATGTAACCTTTGAATTCAATGGTCATTTCAATTAGGATTTGCTCAATGGTATCAGCTCTATTCTGCACTTAGGTCATGGTTCTCTTTCTTTTCATTTTAGATTTGATAGGTTAGACTAGTTAGAAAGCTAGAGGCTTGAATTATGTTTATGGTGAAATTAAGAAAAAGAATAAAAGAAGAAAAGTGTAGATGTTGACACCATAATAATGATACATTTTGCCTAATTGCCTTATCTCTCCACTTCCTTTAAAATCTTTAGGTACTAACAAATTTCTTCCCCTTTTTATTCCTTAACCCCTTAATTTTCTTTTAATTTGCATTAACTACATCCACTACTTACTTTCAGCTCAATAACTATACTCATTACCTACTACTAATTCCACTAGAACTAATAAATTTCCTTTTTTTTTTAATTTACATTAACTACTATAAAACTTCTTCTTTATTTATATTTATTACCCCATTGCATCCTTACTTTCGTTTCCTACTCTTCTTCGTACTTGAGCTCTACTTTCATTTCCCACTCTTCTTAGTGCTTGAGCTCCCATTGCATACACATTCCACATTGGGGAAATATCATTATGATGCATCTTTGGTAAGATTTAAGCAATGATGTTAGTTTTAAATTTGATATAGCTAGTAAAATTGATAGTGATATTAAACAAGCTTTATAGAGGACTATAGTGTATTCTCTCACAAAGAAACCATCCAATAGTATCTTTTTTAAAACGCATGGAACTAAACCACCAACGTCAATAATATATACACATCTAGTTGTAAACCAAATAAAATTTTGGGCATGCTTAATTTTTTATAATTGCTTCAACCTTTATGGAATTGAAAGCTTCCGTTACATAATGAAAACTTTATTATTTGTGACATTTTTTTTTCTTGTTTTGACACGAAGATTATTGTAGTTTTATTTTGAAAATAAAGGAGGAATTTTTGTTAGTACTTACATTAGGAAAGCATGTACTAGTAAAAAACACTACCTAAAGTTTCAATTGAGGGCCTTTCAAGCACTTACATTAGGTTTATCATTATGCACAGTTAGATCTTTCATTTTCAAGTGGCTATACACAACCATGTAAATAAGCCATATGAAATTACTGACAACATCCTCTCCTCTTTTTTTGAATAGAAGTTAGAAGTTGCTTGTTTATCTACTCTGCTAAACCAATGACAAAGTTTAGATGTTACATCATGCTTGCAATGAACTTGCTTTAATAGTTTTTGTTAATTTTGTATGCTATAATGCCATTGCACTTCATGTATAAAATGGTTTAAAGCTTCCTTTATTTAGTTATATTGATTTGAAAAAAGAAAGTTTTCTTTACTTCCTTCCTACTTATTTCTTTTTGGTTAAATTTTTCTCTTCGATGCTTTCTTATATCCTTCTTTGCTTATAATTATTGGGGTAGCCTTTTAAAGTAAAATGAAGACTATGTGATGATCCATGAATTGAAATTGAGATCTTAATGGTATGATGGGAATCAAACTTCCAGATCCAACATTAGGAAGCCTACTTGAAACAAATAGAACTAAGACATTCACATATTGTCTTTATTTATTTTATAATAATTGTTGTTGCATTTTATCAAGTACATTTTGTCGATTTTTACAAGAAGACTACCAAGTACAGTAACAATTGGTTTGTGAATGGGTCACGATCCATAATGAACCGAATTGAACTAAGGGAGAACCGGTCTTGTGTTCCTCCTTGTGATCATGATTGAAGCTTGAAGTGACCGGCCATGTGTACTAGTTACTTAGGTCATTTTTCCATAATTGTAGTAGGGTATAAATACTTATTATTTAGGTTTTGTAAACGGGACTTTTTGTTTTGAGAAATAATTCACCTGTTATTGCCGTGAGGAGGCTCTCCTTTCACGCATAAACTCTTATCAATTCTTCTAGAATTGTGGCGAGTTGGATTTGATTTTTGTTGTGCGTAATATCAACAATATCAAATCAATCCTAATTCTAACTAGTAAGTAACATCTGGTGAGGAATTAGCTCTTCTTTTCTCTCTCTTGTTCATGCAATTTAGGATTCATACAAGTTAAGTTTCACGCCAATTGGTGGGGAATTGTTACTTTGTTTGTTCCATTCTTGATTTATATTGCAATTGCCCTTTGAGCACATCATAATTTTGGTATCAGAGCACGGTTTTGAGAAGGAAATTCGTGATTTTCAATTTGGGGATTTAGGGTTCTTGTTGTTCCATTTCGTAATTGATGTTGTATAAAGTGGAATTGAAGGTCATGTGTTGATGGTGCTGTGTTATCCTTGATTATTATGGCTTGAATTGTGGAAATTATATTAAGGTTCATTGCCATGAGCTCTTTGTGCAGAAGATAGGGAGGCCATTTGAATTTGAATTCCATAATTGTAAAGGGGTATAGTAATTGCTCATTGATTGGCTTTGATTACAACATTAACTTGAGTAATTGAGGAAAGTGATTATTGCAACATTGCTGCGTGTAGGAACCGTGATTGCTTATGTGTGTTGTACTATTAAGGGTATGTAGTCTTGTGGGAGTGTGTGTGTTTGTTGCCGTATAGGTGTGGTGTGAGGTTGTGTGTATACTATGAGGTGTGTTGTTGTGACATGGTGCGTAAGTGTGTGTGTCATGAGGTTTGTTGAGTCTTGGTGGAGTATATATTGTGTCTTAAAGTGTGTTGAGCCTTAAAGGTGCATGTAGTACCGTGGGTGTGTATATACTTGAACCGTGGAGTTGTTGGTGTGTTGTGAGTGTCGTGAAGGTGTGTTATCGTCGTCGTGTAGGTGTGTGATGTTGTTTGTGTGTATTGAACCATGGAGTGTGTTGTTGTTGTGAAGGAGTGATTGTGAATATAAAAAAAAAATGCAAAATCATGTCAAATGATAGTGTGAATGGTGGAATTGGCAATGAGACCAATAGTCAAGTTGGAGGAGGTCAGGGTTGTCGTACTACAGGTGGAAGAACATTAGAAGAACAATTGTAGGATCTCACCATTATTGTTGCTACATTAGCAACATGGGTAGATCAAATGACGATGCCACAACCACCAATGGCAAACCCTCAAGCACCCCCACCTTGGGTAGCCCATCAGAATGCTCGCAAGGAAGGAGCTGTTGGAGGCAATAGGGGTAGGAGGATAGAAGCTGATTATCATGCTTTTAGGGAGGAAAGGGATGATAATTTTGAAAATGAGCCTTACCCTAATCGTGAGTTCAGACTGTCTCGGGGCTTCGAATATGTGAAATTACAAATGCCTTCATTTACTGTAAAGGTTTCTATAGAAGGCTACTTGGATTGGGAGGATAAGGTGGAGGGCCTATTTGAGTGCTATGAGATTGATGATCACACTCGGGTTCGTCTTGCAATTGTAGAATTTACAGGCTATGTCGCCTTATGGTGGAAGAATCTTGTGGTTAGCAGACAAAGAGATGGTGAGGCTGATATGCACACCTAGAGGGAAATGAAATGAGTAATGAGAAAAAGGTTTATACTAGAGCACTATAGGCAGGAGTTGTTTATGCGACTCCAAACCTTAAGGCAGGGAGGCAAAATAGTTAACAATTATGTATAGGAGTTTGAGACACTAATGATCAGATGTGGGTTAGTTGAACCTCCTAAGCAAACCCTAGCACGATTTGTATCAGGGTTAAAGTATGAAATTGCCTGCATTGTAGAGCTCCAGAGGTATAACACACTAGATAAGGCCATCTAGCTAACTTTGAAAGTGGAGAGACAGAGGCGATCCAACCCTTTTCGAGTAGCAAGCAACAGGCATGGAACTTCTACCAAACCTCGTGGGTCAAATGGTTAACAGGGTGAACAAAAGGGAATAGGGGAAAATGATAAGACTGTAGACAAAAATACAACCACTACTGATAGGGAGAGGGAAATTTCTGGAAAAGGAAAAGAGGTTGTTGGAGTTGATATCCAACAAATAGTGCTAAGGACAACTAGTGGAAAGATACATCAAATCAAATGTTTCAAATGCATGGGTTTTGGATACATGGCTACTCAGTGTCCTAACAAAAGGGTGATGACTGCTATGGAGGAAAATAGTGAGGATGGTTAAGAAGAAGTAGTTAAGCCTACAGATTTGTCAATAGTACTACAAGAGTATTATGATGATCATGACGCTGAAACACACGAAGACAAGGGAAATGATAAATATCTGTCTATTATTGTGTTGCGCAAGGTCATGACTATATCTCCAAATGTCGGGGACATACAGAGGGAAAACCTATTCCATACTCCTTATTGGGTTCAAGGTAATTTATGTGTTCTTTTTATTGATGGAGGAAGTTGCACAAATGTAATAGCTGTTGCAATAGTAAATAGATTGCAACTAGTCACTAGTCCACATCATCATCCCTATAAATTACATTGGCTGAATGAATAAGGTAGTCTACATGTTACTTAGAGGGCTAAAGTGCCTTTTAGCATAGGAGATAGATACCATAATGAAATTTTTTGTGATGTTTTTCATATATGCGCCTTTCATATACTATTGGGTAGACCTTGGTTGTTTGACAGAAAGGTGCTACATGATGGGTTTAGAAACACTTATGTATTTCAGAAGGATGGTGCACGGGTTATCTTAACCCTTATGTCACCAACTGAGGTATACAAATTCCAAGAACAGATCAACAAAACTACCGGGCACTCAAGACTTTAGGGCAACAAGCAAATGCAAACTAGGGTTTTCAGTCCAGGGAAAGACCCATTAGATTTGAAGACAAATCTTTCATAAGCCCAAGGAGATGATGGGAATCAAACTTTTGGATCCAACGTTAGGAAGCCTACTTGAAACAAATGAAACCAAGACATTCACATATTGTCCTTATATATTTTATAATAATTGTTTTTGCATTTTATCAGTTATATTTTGTCGATTTTTACAAGAAGACGACCAAGCACAATAGCAATTGGTTTGTGAATGGGTCACGGTCTATAATGAACCGAATTGAACCAAGGGAGAATCGGTCTTGTGTTCCTCCTTGTGACTGTAATTGAAGCTTGAAGTGCCCGGCTATGTATACTAGTTACTTAGGTTATTTTTCCATAATTGTAGTAGGGTATGAATACTTGTTATTTAGGTTTTGTAAAAGGGACATTTTGTTTTGAGAAATAATTTACATGTCATTGCTGTGAGGAGGCTCTCCTTTCATGCATAAACTCTTATCGATTCTTCTAAAATTGTAGCAAGTTGGATTTGATTTTTGTTGTGCGTAATATTAACAATATCAAATCAATCTTAATTCAAACTAGTGCGTAACATCTGGTAAGGAATTAGCTCTTCTTTTCTCTCTCTTGTTCACGTAATTTAGGATTCATACAAGTTAGGTTTCACGCCAATTAGTGGGGAATTGTTATCTTATTTGTTCCATCCTTGATTTATATTGCAATTGCCCTTTAAGCATGTCATGTTATTAACTTCTATATAAGCATTAATGGCATTCCTTATTTACCCTTAAAAAAATAAGAGATGATATGATATCCTTACTTTTGAAGGCATGTTGTTGTGATTATCTCTCTATTCTTGTATTATATGATTTGTGCAAGTGATGAAAAACTAGACAAGGTATAATGCCTTGAAACCCGGGCTACACTACTGCCCGCCACATGTCCTTATCTCACAAGAATACATTAAGGTTCTGAATCAACTCTGATATACTTTAACCAATAATTACTATATAAAAGTATTTCATATATCCTCAAAATTCAAATAATAACTTAAACTATATCGAACATCTAACGCAGCAAAAGTCTTTGAACATAAAAATAACATCCCTAAAAAAAAATTACTGCCTATCACAACTAAATAACATAATCCTCTAAATCTTAATCACCATAATAATAATGGTAATTTTCATCATCCTCTCTCTGTGGCTCACCCAAACCTAAGTCATCTTCTAGGTTCTCATCTCCCTCAACACTTGCATCTAAAAATAAGTTCCCTAAAGGGTGAGCTAATGCCCAGTATGTATAACACAAACACACACGCATGGACAACATGAACAAGCATCACACATGTTATGCAATACTTAAACACAAACAACCATTTCATATAACAATTTATGTCCACAAGCAATAATAAGGTACTCATGATCCTCTTAATACACTTAACACAATAGAGCATGATTTGGTGATGAGAATTGCCACTACGGGCCCCACATCCATGATCCCTTAATCCTTAAACTTGGTAATGGGAACTGCCACTACAAGCTCCACACCCATATACACTTAAACCTGGTGATGGGAATTGCTACTACGGGCCCCGCACCCATGTATACTTAACCACTTAATCAACATTCAGCCCAAGTCATTTCCAAGCACAACTCCACTAGGGATAATGTCACATAGGACTAATTAGGGTGCTCCCTAGGGATCTGCCACTATGAGCCCCTAGGCCAAGCTAAGCACATACAGCATACAACTTAAACACTTAAGCTAAATCATTCAACTTAATCAATTTCAACACATATACCAACTTAAGCAAACACAGAACAACACACAAATTATACGTACCCTGAATCCTAGCCTTAAACACTTCTCGATCTTGGACTTAATCTAAATGGAAATCTGTATAAACAACAAGTTCTTCTTAGTATTTAATCTAAGATCAATATTAATTCTTAACTTTCTTAATCCTTTTCATTTAATCTCTTTAACGCTTTACTAGCTATCCAGGTTGCATGGAAATTAGTTTAATTTGAAGTTAAATAAATATGTAATTACTTTATACTTTATTCAACACGGCGACATTAGGGACCGTATTACTCAACACAGCGAAAGCACGACTGTGTTAGGGGTCGTGTATCTTTCAGTATAAAACCTAGTTTCGACATGATTAGAACACGACCGTGTTAGGGGGTCATGTTCTTCTTTATTTAACACGATCAAAACACAACCATGTTAGGAGGTCGTGTTACCCTTGACTCAACATGGTTGAAACACGACTATGTTAAAAGGCCGTGTATCTCTCGGTGCAACTTTCACACTTAACACGATTTAAATACGACTGTGTTGGGAGGCCATGTATCTCTCGGTGTACCTTTCAAATTCAACATAGTTAAAACACGACCGTGTTGGTAAGCCGTGTTACCCTCGGCCAATTCCACGAACCGTAATTCCTTTACTCCAAATTCTCCTAAACTTGATTCTCTTTATTCTTAAGCTTAACCAAATCCCTAACACATGTATTATCTCCTCAATTAACAAAATTTAGAATACTTACATCGGACTTTCCGTGAATCGAGTTCTTAATCCGTAAATTCCTTATTCTTCACATTCAGTCTTCACTCTAATTTTGATGACATGATGTAGCAATAACTTAATTTAACCTCAATTATTTGTTCCTGACTATCTAGTAATTCATAGAAATCCTTACGTTTTGTCTTTGGAATTTGATCGTTCCTTTTTCCTTTTGTCTTCTTAAGGTTTCTTGTAGAGAGCGTCTGTCCTTTATGGATTCTGTTTCACTGCTCGAATGATAAAGGAGGCTCTTTAGGTTAATTTAGAGTATTTATACTCTATGTGTGAAATGTCTAAATTGCTCCTCGAATTTTTATAAAATTCTCATCCCCGTCCTTTGTTCCTTATGACAACATATATCTTAATAAATAAATAATTAAAATTTTCATATATTACATTCCTCCCCCCCCCCCCCCCCCCCCCCTCTCAACATGGATACATGGAATACATCATGTACCCTGACCAAATTCGATGGAAGTGCTAACCTGTAAGCCACTGTGCCTATTCTTTCTAAGATCTCAGACGGGCCTATATACCTTGGGTTTAGCTTTCTCCTTAACCCGAATTTGATCACTTCCTTTGTTAGAGAAATCTTCAATAATACCTTATCTCCCACTTGAAATTCCAAAGGGCGTCTTCTCTTATTTGCATAGCTCTTTTGTCGTAATTGGGCTGTCTGTATTCTCTACCTAATTAGTTTCACTTTGACTACCACTTCTTGTATTAACTCTGACCCCATCATCTTTCTTTCTCCCACTTCATCCCAATGTAGTGGGGATCTGCAACTTCTCCCATAAAGAGCTTCATATGGTGCCACCTGAATGGTTGCTTGGTAACCGTTATTATAGGCAAGCTCCACCAAAGGTATATGCTCATTCCAATTTCCTCCAAAATCTAATGCACATGCCTTGAGTAAATCTTCTAATATTTGTATGGTCCTTTTAGATTAACCATCTGTTTGTGGGTGGAATGCTATACTGAATTGCAGTTTGGTGCTTAATGCTTTGTGTAGGCTGTTCCAGAATCTACTCACAAACCTTGTGTCTCTATCAAAAGTGATTGTCACTAGCACCCCATGCAGTTTGACTATCTCCTGTATGTATACCTAGGCTAGTTTCTCCAATTTGTATCCTACTCTGATAGGTATAAAATGACCAGACTTGGTCAATCTGTCTACTATAACCCAAACTGCATCCTGCTTCTCCCTGGTGTTTGGGAGGGTTGTAACAAAGTCCATTATCACATGCTCCCATTTCCACTCTAGTACTGGAAGAGGCTGTAATTCTCCAACTTGTCTTTGATGTTTTATTATAATCTACTAGCATGTGAGGCATCTAGCTACATATTCTACTATTTCTCTCTTCATGTTTCTTCACTAGTAACAACTCTTCATGTCCTTATACATTTTGGTACTTCCAAAATGTATTGTATAGGCAGAGTGATATGCCTCTTTCATTATCTCATCTCTTCAATTCTGCATCATTTGGCAGCCTCATTTTGTACCTTAAGGTCCCTTCTGCATCTAAGTTAAATTCTAGTGCCTTGTTTTGTTCCATTCTACTCTTGACCTCTTGAATGTCCTTATCTCCTATTTGACCAATTTTAGTCCTATCCATTATGGTTGGCTGAATCTTTAAAGTAGCCATTCTTGCTCCCACTTCTTGGGTTAAAACTTCTAGCTCCAATTTGCATATGTCTTCTAACAACTCTTTCTGTGAAGTGATAAGAGTGGCTACATTGCCCTATTTCTTTCTACTAAGGCCATCTACCACCACATTAGCTTTTCCTAAATGGTATTATATTTACAAATCGTAATCTTTGATTAACTCTAACCATCTTCTCTATCTCATGTTCAGCTCTTTCTTCATAAATATGTACTTCATGCTTCTATGGTCAGTGAAGATTTTACACATTTCTCCATATAAGTAATGTCTCCATAGTTTCAAAGCTAGCACTACAGTTGCCAATTCCAAGTCATGAGTTCGGTAGTTCTTTTCATACGGCTTCAATTGTTGAGAAGCATATGCTATTACTTGACCACCTTACATCAATACACACCCAAACCCTTGAACTAAGTAGTGCTATACACTATAAACTCTTCCCCACTCTTGGGTAAAGTCAAAACTGGTGCTAACACCAGTTTCTCTTTGAGCATCTGAAAACTGGCTTCACATATGTCATCCCATTCGAATTTCACATTTTTCTTTGTCAATCTAGTGAGAGAAGTTGCTATTTTGGAAAACTCTTTCTACAAATCTCCTGTAGTAGCCTGCTAGCCTTAGGAAGCTTCTTACCTCTATAACTGTTTTCGGTCTATGCCAGTCTATTATCGCTCTCACCTTTTCTGGGTCCACAAATATCCCATCCCCGTTAACCACATGACCCAAAAGACTATTTGTTCCAGCCAAATATCACATTTATTAAATTTGGCATACAATTTCTCATCTTGTAATATGCCCAATACCAATCTCAAGTGTTCTTCATGCTCCTCAGTACTTTTAGAGTATATCAAGTTGTTGTCTATAAAGACGATTACAAACTTATCCAGGAAATCCCTGAATACTCTATTCATTGAATCCATGAATGCAACTGGTGCATTCATTAGTCTAAAGGGCATCACTAGAAACCCGTAGTGCCTATATCTAGTCCTGAATGCTATTTTCTAAATGTCTTCTTCTTTGATTCTTAATTGATGGTAGCTTGATCTCAGGTCTACTTTTAAGAACACCTGAGCTCCTTGCAACTGGTCAAACAGGTCATCTATCCTGGGAAGAGGATACTTGTTCTTTATTATGATCTTGTTTAACTCCCTGTAATCTATACAGAGCCTTATGCTTTCATCTTTCTTCTTCACAAATAGGACTAGTGCATCCCAAGGAGAGACACTAGGTCTTATAAAACCGTTATCCTGTAGCTCTTGTAATTGTTTTATTAATTCTTTCAACTCCACTGGTGTCATCCTATATACTAGTTTTGATATGGGTACTGTACCCTGTACCAAGTCAACGTTGAATTCTATTTCCTTAGTTGGGAGTAAACTAAGAAGATCTTTTGGAAACACATCGAGAAATTCCCTCACTATTGGTACTTCTTCTATCCCAACTTCTTCATTGGCTTCAACAGATATGGTTGCTAGTATACTTTTTCCCCACATCTCATAGGTAGGCAATCTAGTGGGTCTCTACACTTCTAGCTTATATTCAAAATATCCATCATCAAGTATATTAAACTGTACCACCATATTGTGATAGCCAATGGTGGCATGATATTTTGATAGCCAGTTAACACCCAAAATATGTCAAACTCTATCATTTCCAATACCAAGAGGTCTGTTGGCATCATCCTACCATATATTTCTATTTTCACTCTTGTACATATCCTACTTATTCTTCCTCCTACTCCCAAAGGAGTACTAACAGCAAGGCAATCATTCATGTTTTCAACATCCAAAACATATGCTCATACAAAATTCTCAAACACACAGGACATAGACACACCGGTATCAAATAGTACATATGCATTGTAGGAGTATACTAGAAGCATACCTACAATGTTGTCTACATCCGGAATATCCTGGTGCTGCTACTGATGAGTGGTGAACACCCTGGTAGGAACTTTTTGTCTAGGACCTCTTGCCTATGGTCTACCTCCCTATCCTCTCACTAGAGGTTATTTGTCCCTGAGGACAGTTGACTACCTTGTGTCCCCTATGATTGCACACATAACAGAAGATTAAGGGAACTAACCTTTCAGTGCAATGTCTGCTAATGTGCCGAGTCTTCCCACAAGAGAAACATGCCCCATCTTGCCATCTGCACTCTCTTAACTCATGAGGTCTATAACATCTAGGACATTTAACATTTAGGCTTGTTGTAGTGAGTGCTAAAGGCACTTGCTTGATCTAGAGAGAAGGGGCTACAGCTCTGAGTGTTCTACTTTGCAACAAGTGATGTCTTTCACCCCTATCTTATCCTATTCCACTAGGGGAAGGTCTTTTTCTCAGAGTTATTGCTGCTTTGTGGCTCCTCTATTCTTCTATAATTTTCTTATTCTACTCAAGGTACTTCGCTTTGTCTACCATTTCAGCATATGTATTTATCCGAAAGGCCCCTATTGCAAGTTGTAGGTCCAATTTCAATCCTCTTAGGAACCTTCTGGCTCGGAACCTATCATCATTGTCTACATTTTCAGGAAGGAACTGAATGAGGTGATTCATCTCTACTTCATACTCTTCAACTATTCGGTTCCCCTGTTCATAGTTGTAGTATCCATTCTCCATTTTGTCTCTGGAGCTGTTGGGGAAATATCTCTAATAAAACAGCTCCTTAAACACCACCTAATTCATGCACTCCCCTGCAAGTCTAGGGACCAAAGCTTACCATTTTGCTGCAGTTCCCTTCAGCATGAATGCAACATAATTCACCTTCCTATTTTCTGGTATCTTGAAGGCAGCAAAGGTCTTCTCAATTTCATGTACCCAATCCTCAACTTCGATTGGGTCATCCACTCTAGGGTTAAATTCCTTAACTACTCTTATGAACCTATTAAAGCTGTGTTGTGGGACATTAAGGGCTTAGTGTTGTTATGCCAGTAGTCCCACCAAGTGGCTCACAGTATGTAGTAGTTACACTGTCTCTTCAACCATTTAACATCTTTTCCCTTGTGGCTGTAGGTTCTGAGTTTCCTCCTCATTGAGGTTATCACACTTAGCACCCCTTCCAGTTCTTGATCCGGTAATTCTTCTTGGAGGCATTCTGTTTAAGAAGAAACAACCGGATCTATTTATGTTAGTATCAGTCATGGTCAGTTTCATAGTGTGTAAGTATATACACATATGCCACTACACATAGGTCTATTCATACATAAAGCTTAGCAGTTAGAAGAATACAAGTAAAGAAATAATACAAGAAAATAATTACATAATTAAGTAAACATCCCATATTTTACCTACTCTCTTCATGTCTCACTATCTTACAGATCTAGTGCTTAATCTTTCTAAAGATCATATCTTAAACTCTATTATTTAAAACTTATGTCTATTAATCATCGCTTAGTGCTAATGATCATTACCTAAGCTCTCCAAGATCAACAACCTATGCTCTATAGATCAAAACTTAATTCATAAAGATCATGAACCTATTCTCTATAGATTCAAACTTAAGTCTCTAAAGATCATAAAACCTAGAGCTCTTATACCACCTAAGCTATAATGCTCCGAAACTCGGGCCGCGCTACTGCTCGCCACTTGTCCTTATTTCATAAGAACATGTTAAGGATCTGAATCAACTCTGATATACTTTAACCAACAATTCCTATATAAAAGTATTTCATATATACTCAAAATTCAAATAATAACTTAAACTATATCGAACATCTAATGCGGCAATAGGGTACTCATGACCCCCTTAACACACTTAACATATTGGAGCATGATTTGGTGATGGGAACTACCACTACGGGCCCTACACCCATGTACACTTAACCACTTAATCAACATTCAACCTAGATCATTTCTAAGCATGACTCCACTAGGGACAATGTCACACAAAGATCATTGGGGTGCTCCTTAGGGATCTATCACTATGAGCCCTTAAGCCAAGCCAAGCACATACAACATACAACTTAAATACTTAAGCCAAATTGTTTAACTTATTCAATTTCAACACAAATACGAACTTAAGCAAACACATAACAACATACAAGTTATACGTGCTTTGAATCTTAACCTTAAGCATTTCCTAGTCTTAGACTTAATCTAAATGGAAATATGTACAAACAACAAGTTCTTCTTAGTATTTAATCCAAGATCAACATTAATTCTTAACTTTCTTAAACCTATTAATTTAATCTCTTTAAGGCCTTACTAGCTATCCAAATTGCAAGGAAATTAGGTTAATTTGAAGTTAAATAAATATGTAATTACTTTATGCTTTATTCAACATAGCCATGTTAGGGACCGTGTTGCTCATTACGGTAGAAGCACGATCGTATTAGGGGTCGTATATCTTTTAGTGTAAAACTTGGTTTCGACATAATTGTAACACGACCGTGTTAAGAGGTCACGTTCTACTTTATTTAACACGGTCGAAACACGATCGTGTTAGGAGACCGTGTTACCCTTGACTCAATATAGTCAAAACACGATTGTGTTAAGAGACCGTGTATCACTTGTTGCAACTTTCACACTCAACACAGTCTAAACACGATCGTGTTGGGAGGCCGTGTATCTCTTGGTGTACTTTTTGAATTCAACACGATCGAAAAACAATCATGTTGGTAGGCTATGTTACCCTTGGCCAATTCCATGAACCTTAATTCCTTTACTCCAAATTCTCCTAAACTTAATTCTCTTTATTCTTAAGCTTAACCAAATCCCTAACACATGTATTATCTCCTCAATTAACAAAATTTAGAATACTTACATCGGACTTTCCATGAATCGAGTTCTTAATCCGTAAATTCCTTATTCTTTACGTTTAGTCTTCACTCCAATTTTGATGACATGATGTAGCAATAACTTAATTTAACCTCAATTCTTTGTTTGTGACTATCTAGTAATTCATAGAAATCATTACCTTTTGTCTTTGGAATTTGATTGCTCCCTTTTCCTTTCATCTTCTTAGGGTTTCTCATAGAGAGTGTCTATCCTCTACGAATTATGTTTCACTACTAGAATGACAAAGGAGGCTCTCTAAGTTAATTTGGAGTATTTATACTCTATGTGTGAAATGTCCAAATTGCCTCTCGAATTTTTATAAAATTCTCGTCCTCGTCCTTTGATCCTTGTGACAACATATATCTTAATAAATAAATAATTAAAATTTTCATGTATTACACAAGGACATATGCACTCTTAAAAGTGTGATGATGTCTTTAGATGAAACTAAGGTGTTGTTGATTAAGACTTGGTGCATAAAATTAGGGTTGGATATCATGGGTCTTCTTCACATGACATATTTTGCTTGTAGGTTCACGTGTGGAGGACAAGTCAAACTCCTAATAGGAAAAAAAAAAGAAAAGAAAAGGTTTCTTTAATGAATGTTTGCAATGTCAAACACATTTTTTATCTTAAAATATTTCCATATTAGTAGAGCATACACACCAACAACCAAATAACATGAAATTGTATGTCACATGCCATTTAGGGGTGTAAATGTTCAATTTCAAAAATCAGGGAAGTCCATACCATTATGAAAGTTTTGAGAGATGGTCCGCAATTTACCCTTAAATATATATTTAAAATCGCATGTGGTGATGTCATTTTTAAAAGGAAATATTACAAAATATATCTTTAGTTCATGCATGTGGTTAATGCTTTTTCTTTAGATAAACACACGACCTGTTTTATATTTATGTATCAATATTAGTTAAAAGATACAAGAGTCAACTTATGATTAGTCCACAATAATTTTATTTAGTAAAATAAATTCAATTTCAATAACATAATAAAAAATAATAAATATTATAGAAAATGAAAAAAAGTATAGGAAAATGGAAGAAAAAAACTAAGTTGCAATCCTAAATCACTTTGCTGGCCACCCTAAAACTAGTGGGTAGTCAACATAAAGGGCAACATAACATTAACACTTAGATATAAAAAGGTAATTATGCATTTATCAAGAAGAAAAGCATGAATCATGTGATTGTGAAAGGAAACAACACATATCAAATGTGATACTTTGTTACTTAATATTAGATGGATCAATTTTTTTTATTTAATTGATATCTTTTAATCCTTCTTTTTGGGTTTAAAGCAAAAGTTTGATTTTTATTAAAAGAAAAGAGAGAGGTTTTTCACATATAGTGGGTAAAGAACAAATCAGGACCATTGAAAAGAAGAATAATCATTTAATATTGCAAAGGAGAAAATATTTATTGATATTTTTTATAAAGCTTTTTTACTATTTTAATTCTAAATAGCAGTGTTGAATTATTAGCATAATACTAAGAGCTCTTTGCAATTTATTCTTTTAATAAAATAGATCATTATTAATTAGACATTGATATATATATCACTTGCTTTAGCTATTAGTAGGTTCATGCTATTTATATTGTTATATGTGTGTGCTTTTTTTTTTTTAATTACATTAATATACATAATGATTATAATATAAGTTAAAAATTATAAAAATAATTTTAAGTGATGATAGATTGAATTGATAATATAAATTATTGATTCATCAATTATTTTATCTAATAAATTTTAATATACCATTATTCTATTTTTACATACACATTATGAATGTATATTTATTAGTAATCTATAATAGTTAACATAATATGAATTATATATATATTGTCATTTGCTATTAGTGAAGGAGAAATTAAATCGCTATTCCATCCCTTCAAAATTAGAATTGTGATTTCAATTTATAAAGTTGCTTTTAAACATAAGAAATGTTGAAATTGAATGAAATCTAAAATGGTAACTCCATTCTTGGTCTATTCATGTGTATCATAAGAATCATAAGGATAACATTTTACATAAATGTAATATTAGAGTTTTAGAACATCTAATAACACTACTATAAACAAATGAAAACTTATAGAAATTCAATAATGACACTATAAAAAAAAATAATAGTTAAAAATGTAGAATATGAAAAAATAAAGGCTTTTGAAATTATATAACGATTCCAAGATTGATATATATTTTATGAAGAAGAATAGCATCATACTATAATAAAAAGAAACTTTGACTTTTTTACTTCATGATGCAATATCATAAGCCTATAGAAAAGGGAAAACACTTTTTATTACTACTTAAGTTTCTCTAATTCATCAAATCACTTAAATTGGGAAGAACACTAAGAGCCTTCTTTAGAAAATGACACCCATATGTAGGCACATAAGAAGTAAAAATATGGTAATTATAAAAGTAAAACAAAGCAACATTCATCTATGAGCATTTTGTCTCTTTTTGATAATGATTTTTATCGCTATAATAGCTCCTTAAATACTGTCATGAGGAACATGAGTTCAACGAGGGTAGGATCAAGAGTCTCCTAATTGGGTTTTGTGTTAGCATTAGGGATGTAGGCGGGTGGGTCTTTATTAGGTATCCAATCCGCTTGATCTATTAAAAACCTTATGGGGTTAAATCTGTAAGGTTTTTTAATGGGTATTGGGATGAATTTTGAAACCCGATAGCTATAAGGTCGAGTTTTTGGTTCAATATGAAATCCTGATAAGAAGCTACTATTGCAAGTTATACCCTATTTTTCTAGCTTCTATTTTGTGGTCATCCATTTCCTTTCCAAAATTAAAACTTCAATTCAAAGTTTCAAACAAAAGCAAGCCCACATAGTATACTCCACTTTCCTTTGTCCACTCTCGTATCATTGTCTATCACCCTTGCTACTCTCATGCCTTTCACTCTCATTGTTTCTTAGGTCTCTTACTCTTGCTATCTCTCACTCTTGCTGTCTCTTAGACTTTCATGCTCGTTCTCTCACTTTGGTTGTCTCGCTCTAGCTGCCTTACATTTGGTTGTTACGTCTCTATCTCTTAGACTCTCACACTTACTCTCTCATTCTCGCACTCTTGCTTTGGCTGTCTCACTCCTACACTCTCACTCTAGATGTCTCGCTTTTGTTCTTGTTCTTGGTTGTCACCTCTCGACACTTGGATGTTGAACATGGATTCCCACTACAAGAGCTACTCACAAATTTGTATAAATGTAATATCATCCATAATGTAAAAAAAAAAAAAAAACCTTGTAAAACGAGGTAAGTTCTAGGTTTTACCACAAAAACCCCTATAGGGTTCTTCTTGGGTTTTGAGAAACCCTATAGGGTATTAAGGCAGGTTTGAGTTTTTTAAAACTCGTCCCAAACCTACTTTAATTGCATCCCTGGTCAACATAGATTGTTGGTGATTTACTCTTTTTTGTTTCTCTTTTTCTAATGAATTTGTATTACTTGAAAAAAAAAAAAGCAATATCTAGCTACCTTAAGCACAATCAAAGCAAGATACATGATAAAATTTCTAACTTGAAAAAGAAAATAATGAATGACTTACTTTAAATTTTAGGACTATATTATGCAGAGGCATACTTTTTTCCCTATACATTTCTTCTCTCTTCTTCTTAACAGTCACCTCTCAACAGATCATGGTTGAATAAATACTCTCTAAAGAGACTGTAGAGTGGTGCGCTCGAATTTAACCAATCATTTTAAGTTTTAAATTTATAACCAATAAAATCTACGATTGAGCTAGGCAGTGTACCTATCGACTATAGTATAGAATTAATAGGTGTCTTCCTCTAGGATATAGAAAACAAGTACTAGTATTACCTTTCTCTACTATCTAGCCTAATTTACGATGTGGAAATTATGAATTAAATTAACAATTAAAAAAACCTAACAACTCTAGAATTAAATGATATTGTCTTAAAAATGTATTCAATCACAAAACATACCCCTCATCTTGTTCCACCCTAACCCTTAAATTCTTAAAATAAGATATCGATTAATGAATCGATTTACACTTTGCATGTAGAAATTCTCAAGTAAAATCAATTACTCCCCCGAGTTAATCAATTCTTAATCATGCACAAGATAATGGAGACCTTTCCCTCACTACCGTTATGCAAGATCTCATTAAGTTCACAATTTCTGATTAAAGTTTTAATCTTTATTGTAGAAAATCAATGTTTTTCTACCTCTAGGCAAAACATATAATCTGTCTATTCATAAAGATCTAATTTACTAGACAAAACCTCTTTCAATATAATAAAAATCAAACATGCAATCAATTCGCGTGCATAAATCAATCACAAGAACAATGGAAACACATGAATAGATGCAAAGATATAATCAATTCATTAATCAATCAATGTTTCGGTACATGAGTTAGGGTTTCACAAGATGAGAGATATAAGGAATTACTCTTCCATGGAATTTTCAATAAAAACAGAGAATCTAGAGAAGTAAAAATGATTCATGATAGAAAGAGTAATCCCTTGTGTTATTTTGTGATCTCCAATGATGTTCAGACAATTCTCTTCTTGAAGCTCGTAATAATGCTCCCCCTAGGGTTTTCAAAACGAAGGCCCAAAAAATAATCCTCCTCCTAAAATAAAACAAGGCATCTATTTATAGTTTTACGAAAACAGGATTCAGCACGGGTGTCAGCACGGCCATGCTCGAGGTCAAACTGACTTCAAAACACGTTATTTTCACTACCCAGTTCAGCATAGCCTCTAACACGATCGTGCTCAAGGCAAGGTTGAAAAAATAAACTTGACACTTTTGCTTCTGAAAAAAAAACAACACTGGCATTAGCACGGGTTATTCTGAACCTGAGGCACACCTTGATATAGCTACTGGTTAAGTTTTTTTTTTTTTTTTTTTCATCCAGCATTAGTGTCTAGATGGGTTGTGCTAAACTAAAAATCAATTTTCTTCATTTTTTTTCCAAATTTCATCTCGCCTTTGCTCATATCATCCTTAAGCCTTTCTTTTGTCTCCATTGAAGCCTGAAATTAAAATTTAATCATATAAGTACCATTTTCTTCAACAAATCACATGAAATCCATATAAAACCATAACTAATAAATACTAGAATTAAGGGTCTTCTGATACTTATCAAATTTCCCCACACTTAACCATTTGCTTGTCCTTAAGTAAACAAAATAAGGATAAAATAGATCTCCTCTCATCAATTCTACTCATTGTTAAACTTTAAATCACAAATAGCATCCTCTATTTAATTCAATCTTAGTGATTCATTAGTGCCTACCACTCAAACTTACCGTGATTGTACGTATACCTAGCATATAAAAATTAGAGTCTACAAATAAATCCGAGTAAGTTAACTATTACCCTCACCATTTAAGAAATACTTCCTAAGTTACAAAGAAAGTTAAACAAAGCAAAAGTGGCTTGGTCACATCGCACCACTTACTAGAGAATATATAAACCATTTAACTACCTCTTCTAAGCACAACAACCTCAAGTGAAAGTATATGGCATCCATCATTCCCTTAGATTTTCTTCCTCTTTTTGTTAAACCTCTAAAAAAATTTCCAAGTTTTCCTCTCTTTATATAAATATATATATATCTATTAAATTCAATTATTTATGATCTTGCAACCCATGTAACGAATGTTCAGCCAATAATCCTAAGCTTGTTACCTAAGTTAATAGTCATTATCCCCTCAATTGAAGGCATCCCTACAGACTTAATTATTTAAGTTACAAGACCCACTAAACTTTACCCTTTTTGTATCCCATCTTGTTATTATAATACCATCGATTGGCCAATCCCAAGCTAGATGACTTTAGGTAATCGGGTTTTAAAGGGATCCCATTGAACCTCCGTTATCCTAACTTTAGGGATTCATAAAGATACTCTTAACTTGGAGAACCCAAGTCATTAAAGTAGCGGCTATTATTTTTTTAATTGATTAATTAGTAAGTAGTGGAGTTAGACTTCGCTCTTTTGAGGGACCAAAGCCCGCCTATACTAACTAAGCTTTTCACATTATTGCTTAATTAACACATTAATTAATTAATTTTCAAAGAGATTACTTAAGAGGACTCACCACCTGATAGACTTCATATGCACCTTTTATGGAAAGTTAGAAGAGCTCTCAAAGTTTTTGAAAGGTAAATATATTAACCAATAAGCTTAAAAATACAACCATTTAACTTTAAACTAAGGACTTCGATCTATTTTACAACTCTAGAATCAATAATTAAATAGCAAGTAAGATTACCCCACTTAGATTTCATCCTAAAATTCCAACTAAGTATACCAAGTCCAACAATAGGCGAGTAAGGAACACAGAATCACAAACTTTTCTTCTTCTCTTCAAGAATGCTATATATATATGAGCACAATTTCAAGAATCTCGCCCTTTAATGATTCAAGATTAGCATTCAAACTTGTCGAGTCTAATTTAAAACTTTATATTACCTTTCTAATTCGATTCATATTCGATCTTATAATCATCCAATATAAATCCTCGACTTGAACTAGGAATTTTATCATTTATGTGGAGTCGCTACCCAATTAGAGTTGGGAAAAAATTATGGAATTAGAATTAATTAAGCGGATTAATTCTAATCTAAATAACTAGTCGATGAAATCTCTTCTTTTTATTTTTAGAAAAGAAAAAGAAGAAGAAAGAAAAACCAGAGATTCTCGACTTAGGGGCTATCTTATTAAAACCCTAAAGTTACCACCTTATCCTTCTGAAATCCGAATCATGTTATGATATCCTTTTTAGCATAAAAAAGAAGATATTAGAAAAATGATACAACGATTACACTAATTATTCTTTTTAGAGTTGCCTCATAAGGGTGTCTACATATACGCTATTCGGGATCAAACAGGTCGTAGTTCGCTTTTTATAAAACTTTAGTGAATTAGTTAACTTTAATTACGAAAACATGTCAGGTTTACGTTTATTGCCATTTAAATTTATTTAAAGAAATTTCTAAGCCTAGGCTTTATTTCTTAATTTTGAAAAAACTAAAACTTCTAATTTTGAAAAAACATCAATTATTTTCATTCATTTATTTCATGAAAAGAAGTTTTCTAAGTGATAAAAATATTTATTATTTTTTATTAATTTTTATTAATTATCTATTAATTATAATAGACATATATATTTATTTTTTTTTAGAAAACTCTAGACCTAGTCCTATTAATACATTCCTAAAAAAAACATGCATCTTTATATTTTTTATTTTCTATTCTATTATTATCATTTTTGTATTTTTATATATGTTCTTACTACTAATAATAAATAAATAAATAAAATAAAAATAAAAAATGAAGAGATTCGACTAACTTGGATGCGGGTCGTGGTTCGGGTCAGGCACGCACACGGCGATCGAAGCTCTTGGATGGCGACTTTCCAGTGGCGATTGGCGGTGATTAATAGGTGCTTCTAAGCTTTCTAGAGGTGAGGAAGTCGATGGTGGTGCGAAAACCACCCTAGGCGGCAACTCGAGTGGCTATGGTGAGGTTTTTTGAGAGAGAGAGAGAGAGAACTCTAGCGGGGTTTTTTTCTTCGTGTTCTTCTACCTTTTTTTTTCTTCTCTTCCCCCTCCTCCTTTACAAGGTCGAGTCTTATTTATAGACTCCCAAAATCTCTCATTATAAGCTCGAATTGGACTCACGGTTGAAACCCATTTTTCCGTTTTAAATTCAACCTAATCTTGGAGATTTGATGCCAATCCATTGTATTAGATTTTTTTTTTTTTTTGTGATTTATCAAGTTAGTTTAGGCTTAAGATTGATAATAATCCGAAACGATATGAAAAAAAAATGATCCCAGCTTCATCGAATTTGCTCTGGCTTCTTCTCGCATTTGTTTTGCTAGAGAAGACAATCACACCCGTCGCGCGTTATCTGAGTTGCCCTATCATGTGTTGCCACGTGGCAGTTGGAGGGAAAAAGAAATGGCATGAAGTGCCTCTTCTAAGACTTAAATCCTCGACGTCTCCCTCCCCGCATGCGTCCTAGGCGTGCACACGAGCCAACTGAGCTGGCTCAAATCTCAGTTTTGTATTACACATAATTTATATATAAACTCAGCAATATTTATTAATTTTATATTATTTTAAAATTCTAAAATTTAATAAAAATCCCTAAATACTTTTATTTTTATTTTTACCTTTATTTTCTATTATTGGTATATTATTCCTATTTATTTTATTTTTATCATTATTTTTTTCTTTATCTCTAAAAAATAGAAAAAAATGAATAATAAAAAAGGAAAACATTAATTATAATTAGAGGACAAAAATGGGGTGTTTACAAAACTCAATTGGGAACTTGTAAATGGGGAAAATTTAATAAGACAGTGTATAGATAACACAAGTAAAGTAGGACCCAAATTTCTCAATTTTCTTCATTCCATATACCCCTTCCCTACACTTATTTAATACATTGTCCCCAATGTCTTCCCAAATCAAGCACATAAAAGGGAAAAGGAAAAACGAAATGAAAAATAATAGAAAGAAAAGGATACTAAGAACTTCCCTGGTTTTTATATTTAGACAGTTGCATGTAGAGTTCAAGGCCGAGTATAAGAGCAAAACAGTAATGGCATGTCATCATTGGATTAGTGAACTCAAAGTTTGTGCTGCATTATCCTAAAAAAAAAGAAAAGAAAAACAAAGAAATTAAAGGTAAAAAGAGAAGTTAGACTATCATAATCTAGATAAACGATGAAATCACCTAGTAGATCTAGAGTCTTCCCTAAAAAGGAATCTCTACAGCATATACAGGCTATAGTAAAAGAAAATGTCAACAAAAGTCTTATGTAAAACAAAGTAAACAAATAGCAACATCAATTAATCAAGTCATAAAATCAATCCTCCTCCTCATTGTTGTCTTCACCATCCTCTCCTTCTTCATCACTTTCTTCCTCATCTTCCTCAACCTTATCAGTTTTCTCTTCACCCTCTTCCTCTTTTGTCTCTTCTTCATCACCCACCTCTTCCTATGAACTAGAGAACTCAACAACCATGGGAGCCTCCTCACATCTCTTTGATGGCTCAAGAGCATTGTTTTCAAATGAAGTTTGCTTGGGAGAAGACTCATATGTAGGTAGATTGGCTGGTGGAGAAGAGAAACAACCAGCAAGCCTCTCCAAGAAAGACCAGACAGCCGCTCGAAATCGCTTATTCTTCTTTCTTTCCTATTAGTTCAACTTCCTTTCTTCTTGAAATTCCCGCCTCAATTGTTGGATTTCACTTTCATAAGTGGGAGGTCAGGAAGTGGATGCGGTGTATGGAGAAAAAACTCCTATGGGCAGAGTGGGATATCTAGCTAAAGAAGGTTGGTCAATCAACTTTACCAACCTCCACAACCGGAATGGCCTATTAGTAATTGTAGTGGAGGAGATGCCTAAATCAGTTGAACCAGGATCTTGAAAAATGTTATAGCCCTTCAAAAACTTAGTGATGTATCCTCCACAGTAAATCCCCTTCGCCTTGGGATCCATAGCCTACCTACGAAAATATTTAGCAACTTCCAACCCTACATTAATTCTCATATTGTTGGCCATGCTATACATCTGAAAGATTTCAAAACTATTGATGACTCAATGGCTGCTTTTTCTGGAACCGATAGTGTGAGCTAAAATGTGGTGAAGTACTTGCATATCTACATTGACCATGTAAGAGGCCTTCAATTTGGAAGGATGATAGCGAGGGGGAGGGTCATCGCACTCCACATAGCCACACAACTGCTCTTAATAAGATTGAGCTGTTACCCCTTCAGGCCATTTATTCTTCAATTGCATATGCCTGAAACCTCATCATCTAATTTGTGAGCTTCAAAGTGGTGAGAAATTCCAAAGTGATTCCTCTATAGGCCGGTTCATTAAACTCAACCAAAGTGGCCCAAAGACCCACATTTAACAGGGGGCAAATTCCATCTTCAATTCTGTTGTCCTTAAGCAATTCCCAGTCTAAATATTCATTGTTCCCAAAGGTGAGGCCTTTAAACCTTTTCCTTCTCTCCTTGTTCCAAGCTTCATCAGAGAGTTTTAGTCAAACATTGACGGGCTCTTGTGGAGGCTATTGAACTCGAGGCCTCTTTTTGGATTTTGAGGCTTGTAAAGTAGAGGCATGTGGGGAGGTGTTCTTCTTGCAAGCTCTCTTATACCTCATCTCTACACAGAAGAATTGCAAAGACATAACAATATGTAACTCAAGGGATAGAACATGCATTTACAAACGAGAGATGCTTAACATGACTCACATGGATGCTTTAGTCTCAAACAAATCAGTAAAAATTGATGTAGAACAAGAAAAGCATTAAAACAAGAAAATATATTAAAGGAGAGAGTCATGTAGTTCAACACGACCTTCAGTATGGCCGTGCTGGAGGTATGGCAGAAATATGAACGGTAGAAATTCAAATTAGCACAGGCGCGAGAAATTGGTCGTGCACAAGGCCATGCTAAAGTAAAAAAAAAAAAAAAAAAGATTTTTCACACAAAAATCACTCAAAACACCAAAATTTCCTTCCATATCCAATGATTTTTTAAAAACCCAATTTGTGGACACTTAAGAACCCTAGACATGGCAATGTGGCGTCATTAGTAATAAAAATTCAAATCATTCACATCCCATGACTTTAACAACCTTTAATTGCATAAAGATCACAAAAGCCCCAAAAATTTCAATAAGCATCGATCAAGAACCCTGGCAACTTGAAGAGAAATTTGGCATAATATAGCACCATCACACACAAAACACTTGCAAGAATATACTTATGCACAAAGGAAGAGGAATATGACATATAAAAACAATTGCATCCACAATCATCAAATAAAGTCGGACATGCAAGATGAATCATGAAAAATTAGTCGAGTGCGAAAGTCTACAAAAATTAATTGAAGAGAAAGAAGAAGAAAAGGGAAGAAAAACTTACTTAAATGTGGCCATGAAATGAATGGAATGAAAGAATTATGTAGTGTGTGAATGTGAAGTGTTAGAAGAAGAAGAAAGTCGAGAGAGTAAGGGAAGGTTGTTGTGATGGTTTACAAAGTGAGGGAGGAGAGAGAGAAATTATATATATATTTGAGGTTTTTTTTTTTTCAACACGGGTTGTTGCACGACCATGCTCGGGGTCATGCAGACCCTCAAAAGGAGCACAAAAAGTGGAGTTTTATAGGGCAAGTCTGCCCTGGCTTCAACACGGCTATGCTCATGGCCATGCTGACTTCAAAAAATCCACAGAATATTTAATAGATGTAGCATGGGCTTTAGCATGGCCATGCTCAGGGTTGTGCTATCTTCAAAATCATCCACAGAACCTCTTTAGGTTGTGCATAGTCTTGAGCACTGATTGTGCTTAAGGTAGTACAGACTTTGAAAAACACATAAAGGGAAAATAAGACTTGCCCAAGCCAATAGACAACAACCGTGGTCATCGTACACCTCTAAAAGTGTAAATGAATGTGGAGAAAGACTTACTAGGTGCACTTAGTGATTAGAATTCAAACTTCCTTACTTGTCGTTGGTGCTTCTACACACTTAGAAATTATGCCCGCTCTCTTCAAATAAGCTTAGAAACTCCCCTTAAGATCTATAAATTTCTAAAAATAATAAACTTAGGATAGTAGCAACAAAAAGAAAATAAAAGGAACACTACGTACCTAAGTTAGACATGGGTTGCCTCCCAAGAAGCACACTTATTTAACGTCGTTGGCTTGACGCTTTTCACGTTCTTCAATTAAGTCTCTAGCAGTTAGAGATCCAATTCCTCCCTGTCTTCGACACCACTTGCATTAGACTAACCCAGCCGTTATCAGTTATGGGGTAAATAAGTCCAGCGTAAAGAATTTTTATTACCTCCTTCTTAACCACCTCCTTCATACTAGGATTTAGCTGTCTCTATGGTTATACTACAAGCTTGAATCCTTCTTTTAATAAAATTTTGTGAGTATAGAAGGAGGGGTTGATACCTTTTATATTAGATATTTTCCAAGCAATGGCTCACTTGTGTGCTCTCAAGATCGTGAGTAATTGGTCTTTCTACTCTTGAGATAAATCTAAGGTTATAATAACCGGTAGGCCGAAGTCTTCTACAAGGAAAGCATATTCCAGATACTCCAGTAATTGTTTCAATTCCAACACCGGTGGCTTTTCTATAGAAGTTTTAAGTCTCACCTCATTTTCTATTCTCAACTTTTCAAACCCATGCCAAGGTGTAACACCTTCTGAAGCATCATGCTGTTCAATGTGTCGCGCAACCTCTAGGTTATCTACATCCTTCTTCTCTCCCAATGTCAAGCTTAGCTCTAACACATCTTTGCTCAGAACTTCCTTTACATGCTCATCTACTGAAATATCAACAACATCAATAGAGTAACAAGAGTCATCAACGCACATAGTGTGTTTTATAACAGTAGCCATTTGGATTACCAACTCTTCATCACTGATTCTCAAAGTAAGCTTGCCTCCTCCCACATCAACCATTGCTCTGGTAGTGGCTAGGAATGGTCTCCCAAGTATTAGAGGGATATCCCTATCCTCATCTATTTCTAGAACTACAAAGTTGACGGGTTAGATGAAATTCCCTACCTTTACTAAGACATCTTCGATTATCCCCTTAGGAATCTTCACAGAGTGATTAGCAAGCTGCAAACTCATCTTAGTCGATGTTAGGTCAAAAAGTCCTAACTTCTTGAAAAAGGAATATGGCATTAAATTAATGCTAGCCCCAAGATCAGTTAAGGCCTTATCAACTGAAGTATCACGATCACCCACGACACACGGAATTGTGAAACTGCCCGGATCACTTAGCTTAGGAGGAAGTTTATTCTGAATGATAAATGAGCAATTTGCATTAACTTCTACGGTAAACACATCCTGCAACTTTCATTTGTTAGATAGAAGCTCCTTTAGGAACTTAGCATATTTTGACATTTGCAAAAGTGCCTCTACAAATGGAATGTTAATGTGCAGCTGTTTAAATAGATCAAGGAATTTGCCAAACTGCTCCTTATCTTTGCTCTGATTGAGGCAAACTGGATAAGGAATTTTTTTCACATATCCTTTAACAATTGATGGTGATCTCCTCTTAAGATGTGTGTTTCTTAGGTGTCATCTTCTCATTTTCAATAGATTG
Source organism: Laguncularia racemosa (assembly GCA_037954665.1). Classification (NCBI taxonomy): domain Eukaryota; kingdom Viridiplantae; phylum Streptophyta; class Magnoliopsida; order Myrtales; family Combretaceae; genus Laguncularia; species Laguncularia racemosa. Next base: position 4,650,944 of record JBBMOL010000016.1, read on the forward strand.
ATTATCCTCTTGCTTCTTTTCATGACGCTATTCAAATGGTAACTCTTTCCCGCTTCTCAATGTAATGGCTTTCACCTGTTCCCTTGGATTGTCTTTTGTATTACTGAGAAGAGAGTCAGGTTGTCTCTCAGACATCATCTTAGCCAATTAGCCAATTTGCTTCTCAAGACTATGAATCAAGGCCTCTTGATTACAATATCTTACATTAAAGCTCTGGATGAATTGACTCGATATATCTTCTAAGTTACCCTTCTTTTCTTGTTGAGGTGGTTGCGCTGAAGGAAGCAGTAAAGGCTGATAAAGTGGCGTCCGTTGCTTTGAATACCCTGGTGGTGGTAAATTAGCTCTCTAATAGTTCTGGTTTCCATAAGACAGATTCAGATGGTTTCTCATCCTCGGATGGTAGGTGTTACTATACCGATTATACTGCTGTCTGTTCAAATTCCTAAGATAATCTACCTACTCATATTGCTCAAAAAGATCCACACCCTTCACAGGATCTCCCATATGATGTTTTTATTGTGATCCTCGGGGATTCTTGAGAGTTGCAACTTGGTGGCTCAAAGCTTCCATCTTTGCTACCAAAGTAGTCATGACATCTACTCCATACATTCCTATTGCTTTCTACTTACTTTTGCCACGGCCCCACTAGTAATTCTTGCCATATCAGCGAATAACTTCAATGAGTCCTTAAGAGTCTTAGTATTCAATGTACCGCCAATTGCGGCATCTACCAAGTGACATGTAGCCTGATTTAAGCCATTAAAAAATGTCTAAACTTGCATCTATGTAGGTAATTGGTGATGTGGACACTTTCTCAACAACTCTATCATCTCTGCCAAGCATCATATATTGTTTCATGATCTTGTTGAGTGAAAGAAGAGATACCGTTCCAAAGCTTAGCGATCTTGCATGGTGGAAAATAATTGTCCAAAAACTCCTTTACCGTGTCATCCCATGGAACTAAAGCCTCGAGACCTAATGATTGAAGCCAAGTCTTAGCCTTCCCTCTTAATGAAAAGGGAACAATCTTATACGCATTGCTTCATCCGTCATCACATTGTTCTTGAAAGTTTCACAAATCTCCAAGAATGTCTAAATGTGAGCATGGGGGTCTTCATTAAGTAATCCATCGATCTGACAGTATTATTGTAGAAGTTGAATCACCACACCTTTGATCTCGAAATTATTAGCCCCAATGGGAGGCTTAATAATGGTTGAACCTATGCCGTCCAATGTGGGCCTTACATACTCAACATTTGTCTTTGGTGGATCCTCAGCCATTACTTCTTATACCTTTGCCTCACTCTTTGTAGATGACTCTAACTCAGAACTATAAGAAAGTTGCTCAATTAGCTCTTCTTCTTTAACCCCCGTTGCCACTGCTATATCACATTCTCCCTCCTCACTAACTGACTGCCTAAAAGATTTGGCAGCTATGTTCCTTCAAAGTGGGTGGAGTGTTCTCTCAATCTCAGGATCTAGATAAAAAATGTAAGAGGGAAGATTCCTTGTCATACACTACAAAAGGCAACCAAGTGTGAATTAGAACTTTTCAAAAGATGGGAGAGAAGAGAAATAGATAAAACAAATAAGAATAGTGACTAAAGTAGTAGATACTACGGTTTTTTCTAATATTGCCTTGCTAGATCTTTAGTAGTGGCACCAAAAACTTGATGCGCTTGAATTTAACCGATCATCTTAAGTTTTAAATTTATAACTAATAAAATCTACGATCAAGCTAGGCAGTGTATCTATCGACTATAATATAGATTTAACAGGCGTCGTCCTTTAGGATCTAGTAACAAGTACTAATATTACCTTTCTTAACTATCTAGCCTAATTTACAATGTGGAAATTATGAATTAAATTAACAATTAAAAAATCTTAACAACCCTACAATTAAATGATATTGTCTTAAAAATGTATTTAATCACAAAACATACCCCTCATCTTGTTCCACCCTAATCCTTAAATTCTTAAAATAAGATATCGATTAATGAATCGATTTACACTTTACACTGTAGGAATTCTCAAGTAAAATCAATTACTCCCTCGAGTTAATCAATTCTTAATCATGCACAAGATAATGAAGACCTTTCCCTCACTACCGTCATGCAAGATCTCATTAAGTTCACAATTTCCAATTAAAGTTCTAATCTTTATTGCAGAAAATCAATGTTTTCTTACCTCTAGGCAAAACATGTAATCACTCTATTCATAAAAATCTAATTTAGTAGACGAAACCTCTTTCAATATAATAAAAATCAGACATGCAATCAATTCGCGTGCATAAATCAATCACAAGAACAATGGAAACACATGAATAAATGCAAAGATATAAACAATTCATTAATCAATCAATGTTTCAGTACATGAGTTAGGGTTTCACAAGATGAGAGATATAAAAAATTACTTTTCTATGGAGTTTTCGATAAAAATAGAGAATCTAGAGAAGTAAAAATAATTCATGATAGAAAGAGTAATCCCTTGTGTTGTTTTGTGATCTCCAATGATGTTCAGATAATTCTCCTCTTGAAACTCGTAATAACGCTCCCCCTGGGGTTTTTAGAATGGAGCCCCAAAAAATAATCCTCCTCTTAAAATAAAATAAGGTGTCTATTCATAGTTTTACAAAAACAAGGTTCAATATAGGTGTCAGCACGACCATGCTCGAGGTCGTGCTGACTTCGAAACACGTCATTTTCACTACCCGGTTCAGCACAACCTCTAGTACGATCGTGCTTAAGGCAAGGTTGAACCTAGGGCACACCTTGATATAGCTATTGGTCATGTTTTTTTTTTTTTTTTTTTTGCATCCAGCATTGGCTTCTACATGGGTTATGCTGAACTAAAAATCAATTTTCTTCATTTTTTTTTGCCAAATTTCATCTCGCCTTTGCTCATATCATCCTTAAACCTTTCTTTTGTCTCTATTGAAGCTTGAAATTAAAATTTAATCATATAAGTACACTTTTCTTCAACAAATCACATGAAATCCATATAAAATCATAACTAATAAGCACTAAACTTAAGGATCTTCTGACACTTATCATAGAGACATGAGAAAGTTAGGATTTCAAATTGAAGATGGAGAGTTAAGCATGCTATGTGTTATGATGAATGTGGGAATTTTCATTTTCTTCTTTCTCATATATTGTCTCTATATATATACTAATAATAATGAAAAATCCTATCTATTTTTTAAGAATTCTAAAATCTCAAGTAAATTATTTTACAATTTTAATCAAGAAAAATATATGACAGGCACATCATTTTTTATTTAAAAGAATCTTATTGTTATCTTTTTCTCTATCCAAATATTTCCTTATTCCTATTCAGAAGTATCACATTACTAGATGTACTAGTTTTACCTAAGTACATATCATAGTTTAACAACAATTTAAAAACAAATATAATAAAGAAAAATGAAACTAACCATTAACACACCACTAATAATAATTAAGTGTGTTGTTGATTCTCTCTCTCTTTCTCTCTACATATATACATATATATATATATATATATATATATTAAGTAAATACATCATATTTTAGACTCTACATTTCTTTAAATATTTTTAATGCATAAAATTTAATATTTTACTAGTAATTTTCCATCATCCTAATGTTATGTTCCAAATCCAAGGGAAGAGCCCGACCTAAATTCAAGGGAAGGGCTCAATCCAAAAAATTAGTCTAATAGGTGAGAGAACTCCTTAAACTTAAATATCACACTCAATCTATGCTACTATCTCTTATGGGACTGTAACATTATCACTCTCATTATGTTGGCTTATTTTAAATTGCCTATTCAAAGTAGCTTTCACTTGAATGGCTCTTACTTTGTTTCACCAGGTAGCCCTCTTTTAAGTCACTCATTTTCTAAGTCACATCTTTCCACAGGGTTAGCTCTTAACAAGAGCACCAAATGTTATGATCCAATCTAAAAGGAAGAGTCTAACTCAAAATAATGGCTTAGTAGGTGGAAGAATTATTTAAACTTAAGCACCTCACTTAGTCTATACTATCTTATATGGGATTATAACAATTACTTTTAAGTATACACTTATATAGTTAAAAAGTGAATTGATGTTCTACTCTAAAACAATATTTCTCATCTTACTTACGTTAAAACTTTTCTTTTTTAATATTGCTAATGTTATGATTATCTTTTATTGTATTATTTATATTTTATCTTTAAATGCAAACATTGTGTGTGCATAGTTTTGATAGTGCTGGATTAAACTTATTTAATTTTGGCTATGGTATGGGGATTGCATCTCTATGTTGCAATCTTGTGTAGCCCAACTTAAAACAAAACAAAACAAAAAATGATATTGTCCTTGATTTGAGTTAAAGACCAATTTCTAGAATTGAGATAGAGAAAGAAGGACAGATTTTCTTGAATTTTATTTATAAATGAGATGATTTTTTTTGCTTCTATAATAAACTATTTATAATATTATTTCATACACTAAAGATTAATTTTCTAACTACGTCTACTATTCTAAATTTTTACTAATTTGTCTATATAATTTTCAAGATCATAACAAGTCCTTCCACCCTTTAAAAATACCTTTCCCTCAAGGTTAAGGAAATAAGAAAAATAAAAGAAAATAATGGTTAAATAATTCTAGTTAATAAAATAAAAAATGCATTAACTAAATCCATTTTTGGCTTTAACATGAAACAACCTTTAATGCCAATTGTATTTTCAATTGTGTCAACAATAACAAGCCCCTTGAATAGTAGTTGACACTTATCATTCAAATCTTAGTGTATGGACTTAACATTTGTAATTTTGTAATATTTGACATTAAGTTTTATCTTCTTTTGATCTTTCATAATATTTTCCTCCAAACCATCGTTCATGATTTATTGATCATTATAAAAATTTTTTTGGGTAATAGTCTTGGGATTTTCTTGTTCTTCAATGGCAATATTTTCTTGATCATTGTTTTGAACCATTTCTTGAAAATTTTCTCCATTCATAGCTTCTATAGTTGATACAATAATGTCATCATGTTCTTTCATCAAATTTTCTTCTTCAATATATTCAGCAATTAATTCTTTTATATACTTATGACTTTCCACAAATTTACTCGTCTTTACTATCATTTTGTCAAATGATGTCATCATTTGTATTGCAATTTTTGCATTTGCATTACTATTTGCACTAATGATTACTCAGTACAATAGGATCTTGCATATTGACCATAACTAAAAATCAAGAACACAATTGAGTAGCGAACTTAGAAGTTGTGATAATGAAAGGAAAGAAACAAAGGAGAACAGGTTAATGAGAGCATCATTATTACAATCTCGTATAATCCAACTTAAAAGGAAAAAAAATGATATTGTATTTTGAGTTATGTCAAAAATTAACTCTAGAATTGAGATAAAAAAAAAAGAAAAGAGGATTATAAAGGGAAGATTTTAAAGAAAAAGAATTTTTAAAATTTTATTCATAAATGAGATGATATTTTATATTTTTATAATAAATTATTTATAATATTACTTTATAGACCGGCTAATTACTAATTTTCAAGATCACGACACTGTCCGAGTACTACTCAAAATGGCGTTTAAAAGGAAGGAAAAAAAAAAAAACACAACAGTAGCAAAATCAGCCTCCAGAACCGCAACACGGTACCCCAAGCCTGACCCCTCTCGCAGACTCGCATCCGTCGGATTTGCATCATTGTCTTCGTCGGAGCTCCATTCCAACTATCCAAGCTCTGTCACTCACACCGTAAGTTCCGATCTCTCTCTCTCTCTCTTCAAACATGAAGCTCGTCTTATTGTTTCCGCTTCAGCAGCGCTCATACTAACTAGATTCTCTGACAAATCGATTGGACTCTAATCTCAATGCTTTTGAATTCGAGTTGATTTTCATGACTAATTGCCCCATTTATATTCGCCCGGTTTTCTAATGAAACACGATGTTCTTTTGTATCAAAACCTAAGTGTTTGGTTGGGAATACCATTGCTCTTTCGCTATTGTTTTGTTGGCGAATGCGGACACCATGGGATCCGAACAACACTGTGAATGCGAAAAATGAAAAAAATTATTACAAAAAAAAAAAGATATTGAGGCAATTATAAAGTAAATTTGGTCAGTTTTATATATTTCAATACATACGGACTTACGTGAATGAAAATTATGCTATCGGCTTGATACATTATAGTTGCTGGTGTAAACAGGAATTGTATCATGACTGGTGTGAAAATGAGAAGACAATTGAGAGTTTGGTGGCCGAAGCAATACTCTTCGAGCCGACTATCCATGTCTAAGATCTTGCTCGGATGGTTTTTATCATCCTCTCCTGCTGCTCTTGATGTTGTAGTTGCCTTAGTGATCGACGAGGTCAATGTGACCAAAAGTGGTATGGATCTCAAGGTATAATTTAATTGTGGGTTTTGCAGGTTTGCTTGTTTAATACTTAATTCAAAATGGTGTTTCATTCAATTTTGTGCCATACCATCCAATTGCAGTAACTCTCTTTTTTTTTTGGGTAATCTCCTTGTTGTAGCGTGTTTATGTCAGTAGGTGGATCACTGGGAGTCAGGGGATTGATGGCTCTATCACCTTTTGGCCTTGTTTAGTTTATCAAAAGGAATAGGATTTCATGGAAGTTAATTTACTAATGATTTTAGTGAAAGTATGGTCATATTACAAGAGCAATGGTAAAAAAGGAGCTTGCAACTCCCAGTTCCTTTAAATTCTAATAACTAGCAGAGGAGGGGAATTAAATTCCAAGGACTTAGCAGTCATGAGCTCCTGTTTTCTTATCATGGTTCCAGTTCTCACTAAAAGCAATATAAATTTGGGTTCCATGGAATAAACAAACCTAGGCTCTAGAAATGTTTACCTTGTTCTGTATGGTATCTTCATATGCTGGTGCTTTTCTATAGATTTTTCACCAGATTAACTTCTGGTGTTATAGCAGTATAGGAAGGAAATTTGGGAGGGAATAATAAATTATCTAATAAATGAAAGAAAGTGTAATTTAAACGAGAAGCTACTGTTGGGATCTAGTTGTCTAGATAATAGATCAACTAGAGCTTTACAAGTTAGTTACCTTAAGCATCTTGTCTGAGTTGAAGCTTTGAAAGTCCACATGCAGTTTGGACTCCAGAGATGCCTTTTGTACATTACTGTGAGAAAAAAGATTTATCTTGAGTTTATTCATGGCTTTTTATTATCCATTATAGGAAAATTGCATTAAATATGTAATGTTAGTTTTTTAAGGACACAAAAGAGAAAAATAAAAAAAAAGATATTAAAAGAATTATCAATGAGTTTCAAAATTGGAAGTTTTGGAATTGAAGATGCCATCAAAAGGATACTGTCTGGGAGATGCATCTTATCGTTAATGCACTGTATTTTGAATGATGTGGGAGCTCTGCATACTAGGTTATAATGTACTACAGATAAATTAGATGATTTCAGATCTCTTATTGTTGACAAGATGTTGCTAGAGCTTGGCATAAAAAGAATTTTACCCCTCTCATGCAATATGCCCTTATGAAAACTTAATGTTTTCTTTTGGTCCAGGACTTAATTGTTGTTGTCTTTGGAGTTTTGGCACTAGAGTAAAAATTATGCAGATAAAAGAAGAAGACCAAGTCTTCTTAAGGGCACATTGGAAAAGATTCAGCATTGAAGTAAAATTAGAACCCAAGAGTTTTCTCCACACTGCATGACAGGCATGAAATTCTTCTTTGTGCCAAGTTGTAGCTGCATGTTGGCATGATGTTAAGAGATCCAAAAGCATTATTTCTCTCCAATACATCGTACTCTAATATGCAAAGCAATCATTCAGAAGACGCATCAACATTAGGATGTGTTCCCAAAGCTAGTACCTTTGGATGACATCTTTCATCTCCAAAACTTTCAATTTTATACTTTTGAGGATTCTTTCAATGTCTTCTTTTATTTCTCTTTGGTGTCCTTAAATAATTGATATTATATAGTTAATGTAAATTATACTCGATGCCAATAGGATCCCCTTAATAAACTGAAAGGATATATCCTTTTCTTATAATGTCCAGAGTCCATTCCACCTGTGGGAAGTTGAAGCTCCAAACTTGAGCAAGATGCTCTCAAGCTCTTGTCAATCTATTGTCCAAAGAACAGCTCCTATCCTACAGTAGCTTCCTGTATAAATTACATTTTCTTTTTGTATTTGTGCTAATTATCTGAAAGTTGTGATCTTAAATATCTTGTTTGAAAGAGGGACAAGTAGCAAGTGTGATTCTCATTATCCAGTTGAGAAAATGAAATTGGGGGAAGATTTTTTTCGTGGCAACATGTCATGCTACCATGATGATTTTGATTTAATCAGAGCCTTGTAAGCACTTTTAAATAGAGTTAGTGGACTTGATAACAGACCTGAAATCGAATGATTCTAAGAGGTTTGGGTACTCATCGGGAATCTTGATAATATGGGTATTCAATTGAATAAATTCTCTCAATGTACACTTGTCCTAGTCATTCTTCATGCAATTCAGTTTGTAGATATCTTTTGGTATATACTGGTCTGTGTTACACTTATTGTGCTGTTATTGCTTGTCTTCAGGTGATCCTTCATGACATAAATAAAGGCGTGCCAGTAACTTTACGGGATAAAGCAGTATTTTCTATTTTGGGTCAGCATGCTGTTGATCTTAGTCTCAGTACTAGGCTGCTTATTGATCAGAGGGGACAGGGCAAGCACAAATTGTCTAGTGATGGAAGTTCTACTGCCTGGGACAGTGCAGATGTGTCAAACAAATACAACAGGAATAGCTGCAGATGTCAAAGGATTGCTAAATCATTATGTAGGGAAGTCAATGTTGGAATAAATAATTGGATTCAGCTAGTTTCTGATCCGTCTACACAATATGGTCGAGAAAAATATTGGATTCCTAAAGTGCATCATGTTCATTGGAACCAGCAAGTTGTGTCTCAGTGTGATGTTCACGTATGTAAGTCACGTTTGCTTACCAACATGTTTCCATATTAAACTACTTGTTGATAATAAATATAGCCTGTCTATAACTTCAACTTTTTCTAGGTCATACTATATGATATACCTAAATATGGGTCTCATTATTTCTCTCTGCGGTACTCGGATTTTACTGTCATGCTGAGGGCTCCTCTGAAAAAACCAAACTGGGTCAATAGGCTTCATCTCAAAGATCCAATTGTTGACCAAGTAAAGCAGTTATGTGATTTCTTTCATGTGCATTCTGAAAATCAGCTTGTAACTAAGGTTATGATCTTCTAATGCAGGATCTAATAATTCTTTCAATCAACAGTATTTCTACTGCTGCTACAAAATGTTTATGGCAGTTGCAACTAGTTAAATCTACTGCTCGAAGTTCCATCATTGTGATGTACCCACCTATGCTGTAACCTGTGTTGCTGTCTTGGACTGGTTTTTTTCACACCTTGTGACAACTTGTTTTATGGGATTTCAGGTTTTATGCATTGCTATGGCACATTTTTGCAGTCTTCATTGCTTTTGTATCAACTCTATTCTATGTTGTTCTTCGGCTTTTCAATGATTTTTCAAGTTGTAGATTGGGCTTGTGGATACATACTGCAATTACGAATATTTTTCACACAGCACTGACTAATATCAGGATCAGGGGCTCCCAAATTTTATATTGGCCGATCTTCTTGCAAGAGAGTGGTATCAGGTAAAAGGGACCTTCACTGATGTTTTCCCTCCTTTACCTGATTGGTTATTCTCACTTTGAGACAGCATTCTCTAGACATGACAAAGAAAATTGAGAATGCTATCCTGAGATTATCTACTCTCATCCACCCATTGAGATTCCTTTCCTACATTTTTTTAGTTCACTTCTTCCCTTTCTTTTCTTTCTATATATTTTTTTGGGTGGCTCATGGAGAATTAATTGCAGAAAGTTAGCAAAGCTAGTGCTATTTTGTCATTTTAAATTGACTGAGAGATGAGGTCAATATCCTGGCTTATTTCAGGGCTTTCTTGTGATCATATAATGGGTTACAAGTTAGATGTGCAATCAATTGACAAGATCTTTTATTCTAGAATTTAATCTATGAAAACTTGTGCTGTCTCTTTGTTTTTTTGTATAAAATAACTTAATTTGGATTCACACGATCTGTGTACATAAAGTTTTCTGTGCTTAATTCAGAGTGTTCTATTTGTTAGGTCAGTTTCATGTGTGGAATATGCAGAGAAAGCTGCTATACGTAGGCATTCCATGTGGTCAAGTATAGTATTTGATGTTCTGCTGGGAAATTTTTTTGGTTTTGCACTGTTGTTTCAAGCAGAATCTATTTGCTCATGGGTTACGAGCTTTGGAAATGACATGAATAATTTGCTGCGCATTGGTTGTGTGTGGTTAATGGGAGTCCCTGCGGGTTTCAAGTTGAATACAGAATTGGCAGCCATACTTGGGACAGTCTCTCTTAATGTGATACAATTTTGGTCTACACTTTGGGTTTTCATGGGTTTCATCTTACTTTGTGTCATCAGAGGGCTTGCTATTGTGGGGATGTTCTTTGGTGTCACTGTGATGGCTGGGTTCGTGATTGACATGGTTGTTCTAGCAACGTTACACATGTCAGCTCTGCATTGCTTGATTTCTCTTGTGTATTCCCTACAGATACAATCATTGGCTGCTTTATGGCGCCTTTTCAGGTACTATCTGTATTTTCATCTGGCTAGCATATAAAGCAGGTTGATAATATGCCCTCATTCAACTTCTTATTTGACTTTTCATGTCCATTTGAACATTTTCCCTTGATGATTCCCTTGCAAGTTTGCTGAACCTTATCACTTCTATCTCAAAATCCGGATCACTAGTTACACTTATAATTCATTTGACTTGGACATTTTTTTGAAAGAGTAACAAATAAAAGTATAGAGAAACATAAATTACTATTGATAAGAATCTAACTTTAGACGAGTCTAGTTAAATTATCAGCCTGAGCATGGATAAAGGGGATTTGACAGCCCAGTGCTAGTGTTTATATAGGTATTGTCTGACTCATAACCAATAATTTCTGTGCACCCAGAGTCATGCCAAGAATCTAACTAGAGTGCATTCACTTCAGTGTTGAGGTGGGTGCACAGTCACACCAAATTTTGTGGTTTTCTTTTTAGGTCAACTTGCCTTTTTTTATAGTTTAATAATGAATTTTGCAAACTCAAATTGGATTAATTTATAGAATAATATGGTACCAATGTTTGTCATTAAGGTGTTTTCATGGAAAATGATCAGAAAACACATTGATGAATGGGGAACATTCTCAATTTTAAAAAATTGTTCAGTTACAAATGGTTAATGTGACTTACCCAATAAATGGAATCCATTTTTCTGTATTTCTGTTTCAATTTTGAATAAAGCACCACCAGCCATTGGCCATCAGCCACCATCACCATCTTCCACCACCTCTGATTACGAGCATCCAGCAAGACTGTCTCTCGATCACTATTGTAATAGCCAACCATGATAAATGCTAGATTATACTATTTATTAAAAAGAAAATGAAAAAAGTTATATGTGAAATGAGCCTATTTATATTGTGGCTGTAAAGTGCACAGTGAACATTATTGTGCCCTAGGGAAGATAAAGACAATTGCAACATTGACACAGTTACATTTTAAGCATGCAAGAATTTATATTTGACACCTGATATGGAAAGGTAGTGAGGACTGTAGAAGTAGTGGGTGTGTCATTATTTTATTTTTCTAGCGCAGCACCTTTTTAAAAATTTATATTATATGATATTGCTGAGCTCAAATTGATGAAATTATATGAAATATCATGAAGCGTGTGACAGTTTAATCAATTTAGTTGAGCTTTGTGGTTTCCTTCTTTCTTTCTTTCTTTTCATTTTATCTTTTTTTTTTTTTAAAAAAAGAAAGAAAGCAGGGGCTCAGTAAAATTTTAATTGACTGCTGGTTTATGGGAGGAAATAAGCGCAAGCATGTTCCATCAACTAGACCAATGCACTATTATGAGTCATGATATCATGTGGTCTCCCAATGACACCATTATGTTATAGCTGGTGTCCTGGATGCCTGTGAAAATGTTGGATGTTTGAGTTGTTCTATTATATGCTTGAGCTTTCCATCTATATTACTTGTCATCATTAGAGTTTTAAAATTATGTGTCATGTTTGCAATGGAGATTTAACATTTTCTTTAAAAGGATAAATCCAGCAATTTCCTTCTGTGACAATGCCCCTGATTCTATATTTCATCTTGTTGCTTATTTTACTTTGCTGTTTCCTTAGCATGATGGCTGCAGTGACATATTTGTTGCTATATTGCGGCAAACTCTGATATGTATATCACTCATATAATTATGGATTAAATGAACTATCAAGATTTTCCATCTTCTAAGATGGTTTCTCTTTTAACTTAATATAAACATTATGCTTGGTGTAATTCCCAAATTGACTTCTGCATCCTAATTCTGATATTGGATATACTAATGTAGATCTTTCCACATCTTCTCCACTGTAACGAAACCCTCCTGCTTCTTGTTCACTTTATAGCTTTACATCACTTCTCATTATGCAGTACACTGTTTGAAGAGATATAGTATGCTTATTTGCTTAATTATATACCTGTTTACAGCTTTGAACTTATTAATGAGGAGTACTTAAGAAGCATACTTATCTTTAATGGACTTAAATTCTAGATCGGGTTTATACTTAAATTGTATATGCTGCATTGTATGAGACAAGCATCTCTTAGTCTTTTTAAGTTGCTCATGTAGTTGCTAAACTATACGCAGGGGTCAAAAGTGGAATCCTCTTCGCCTAAGATTAGACAGCTATGACTACTCTGTGGAGCAACACATTGTTGGATCTCTTCTATTCACTCCCCTTCTTCTTTTATTACCAACGACCTCTGTTTTCTATGTTTTCTTCACTATGATGAGTACATCTGTTAGCTTTATCTGTATGTTTGTTGAGGTTGTCATATCCATGATTCATGAGACACCTTATACCAAAATTTTTCTTTGGTTCATTCAACCAAGGAGATTCCCTGCTGGGATATGGTTTATAAATTTTTCTTGCGACTGTAATAGGCTCAACTCCACAGGGGATTCCTGTTCTGGTGTGCATGATGTGCAGTCTGATTTTGGGAGTAAATCAGTAGCAAATGAGACAAGGACAAATGTACCAAGTTCTCGGGTTTCAACTCTGCACAGCAATTCAGCAAGTATTGGTGAGACCTTAAATGAAACTTGCTCTCTTCTTCACCTCCATGCGAAATTGACAAGAAGTGATGTAGTCATAACTCATCTTTCCATTTTCCCAAAACCAAAAAAGGGAAAAGAAACTCATTATCATAAATAAGTTTAGACAAGGATTCCTGCAACAGAAGTTGAGTTATTCCTTGACTTGTTACTGAGCAACTTTGTGACATACTAACTCATGCTATTAGGGGACTGTAGAATGGGATGGAAGAGATGGTGATGAAGTTTTCTACCTATTTCATTTTTTTGTTATTTTGTAAGAACATGAAAAAGTTTGAAATAATGTCAAAACCATTACCTAGAGATTGGTTTTTCTCTCTTATTTTCTTTATATATATAAAGCTGGATATTATTAAATATTATGTGCAATTGAACTTTTCCTTATCAGATTTTATTTAGATGACATACTTAACCAAACTTTTGCTTACCAAAATTACTACCTCATCATCTTTAGAAAGATGTGATAAATGCTCACTAGTCAGAGTAAGTGTAAGCAATGAGAGGTGCTATAGTAAATTCAACAAGTAAATTATAGACCAAGTATGACATTTAGCAATTTTGAAATTTCAATAATAAAATTGAAAACAGAGTGAAGTTCAGGTGATAATATTGGCATTGTCTTAATAAGTTTTAGTGGCACATTCCCAAGAGTATAGCATAAGGGAACCTGGTATCCATTCAATTGTTGGTTTTATCCTATTTTCCTATTCAATTGATAAGGTTTGTCAGCTATTTTCTGAGTTTTCCCTACCAACTTCTTTGGAAGACAGTAATTATTCATAACAAATTGTATAAGAAGCTTTATGCTTTCCCATAATTGCTTTGAGGTATTCATTTCAGGACAAATTATTTTACCTCACTATAGAAAAGTCTTCTCTGGAATTCCTGGATCACTGGTTGTAAAATATGCTTATGGAATTCTTATGGGCAAAAGGTCACCTTTTCTTTTTCTTCTTTTCTATTTTCTATTTTTATGTTTATTTTTTGTCCATCATTTTTTGTGATTTTCAATTGTTGTGTTTTTGTGGTGTCGTGTGCAGGATTAGATCTTCCCTGGGAATTCCTCTTCCGCCAGCACTCCCCTCGACATTCATGCCCTGCATGGAATATTGGCACCTCTGCCGTATAGCAGTTCTTTCATGCGTGGTGAACCGCCAGACTTTCTGGTCTCAGTGATTTTACTCCAACCATTCTGTTGCGATTATTTGATTAAATGTTCTATAGGTCCTGATTTTTTAGCGTTGCCATCCTTGTTGAAAATGCATAATGGTTTATCAGCTGGTCCACCCAACTTCATCTCATGGTTGGATGCAATCTCACTTGGATATCATCGCGAGTTCCACTTGCTGTGCTTTTTTTTGTTTGGTATTCATCAAATGGTTTGCAGTGTTCACACACGTCTCAATCATGATCATCATGTGCATCAGTTTGAAAAGGAAATGATTGATGGAACATAAGCCATTGAAATGTCATGCGCCTTTTCGCGTTTATAGATCACCGTTTGCCTTTCAGATGTGGTCATGACTGCAGAGTCTAGTTGGGGTAGAACATCTAGCAGGGCTTTCGTATTATGCATGATACCTGAATATTCTGATCCTTGTTTTCCACTGATTACACGTTGCACAGGCACGATGTAGCGCCTGATCAGCAAACGAGTATTTCTAGAAGTAACTTATGGTTTTGGAATTATCGTATTTTTGGCCTTTTAAATGTTTAATGCTAGCTTGTTTTTCTCATTTCTTTTTCTTTTGTAGTTTTCTTAGCGAGACAGATATTATGTGAATAAAGCTATTATTAGCTTACTTTCGACTATCAACATAAATGGATGAACAATCCAAGAAACATTGTCTAAGAATGATAATTTTCCGTTTTTTTTTCTTGCTCCTTAGCAAGCGTTGATGGTCGTAAAACACTCCTGGTCCTGGTTGAGGAAGGAGCACTGCCAGCTTAGAGTAAGCACTGTATCATTTCCTGCTTTTCTTATTTTTTGTAACGGGAAGGTCAGACTTGCTGGCTACGAAATGAGAATATAAAGCAAGATACGCTCGTTAAGACGAAAGACGACGGACGACTGCTGACGGGTTGAACTTGGCACATATTCAGAATGTATGCATATTAGGGCATCTATCATCTGTAGGCGGAAGGTACTAGCTAGGAGATTTTTTTTTTTTTTTTTGAAGGGATATATTTCTGACATTGATTATAAACTGCATAAGAAAAAATAGAAAGTACATGCATAGAAACGTTAAGCGCTCTTTTATATGGTGTAATAGTAAGTATCCTTGGAGCAGTCATCAATATTTGTTAATGGCTAAAAGGCTAACGTATGAGCTTGAGAGTGTTTTGTTTTTTAATTGTCTCTTAATTAGTACTAACAGGCATTCATTAACATCTTCCATTGTGCGGTTATCCTTAATATCCATTGTTATTCTACAGGATTTTCATTTAAGTGAGAAGGCAACTTTGCTTGATTTCAGACCGTGGGCCTCTTAGTTCCTTAACTAGGCTTAAATCACCAATTAGCTAGGATTTTCTTTCATTAGCAAATCCTACGAAAAAGAGTTAAGGAAAAGGCACAAAATATACTCTCTTTTTTTTATATATATATAAAAAAACCCCTAAAATATGCATTTTCACAAATCCTAAAAAAATGTTACTTAAAATTGGGTATTAAAAACATGATATCAACATGTTTGTAGTGAAATTGGGCATTCAGCCTTTAATTTTGACTTAATGAAATCAAGTGTTCAATACTCTATTTCAAAACCCGATTTGAAATGGTATACTTTTGGAATTATTTTTTAATGTGATATATTTTAGGGATTTTTTTTTAAAGGGTATTTTTTTCCTTTCCGAAGAGTTATCTCCTGTCTCGCCATTTAAGTCGCTATAATACTCCTCTCTCTCGCTCTGTTGTTGTTAACTCCGTATGCTTGAAGTTTTAATATAAAGTAAACACTGGTTGCATCAAGCACTTTATCTCTTTGTCTCGCTTTCTTCCACTTTGCATAGCTTAGTTACAATTATTGCTTTCATTACTAGAGTAATTAAAATGATTGCGTTTCTTCTACTACTTCTCCTTTTTTTTTTTTTTTTGATAATCGAATATTGAAATTCCATGCAGATTTGTGCTAGCAATACTGTAACAAAAAAAATTAAAGTACTTTACAACATATTCCCCTGAAAGCCAATCTATCACACTCAAATATCCGTCAATCTTTGCACGTCATTAGCACATGGGTAGGCTCAATACTAATTCATTTGTCGTGGAGATGTTTTTTTGGAGATAGTGGACAAGTACCTTCACTCCAACTGTGGTTAGGTATAGCTTGAATATAGCAAATAGATGTTCTCAAAATCCTTCGTAGGTCGCTTCTCTTTGACGTTGCATCAAATTGTGAATCTACATTTCTTTTAGAGCAAATTCGTGGTTCATACTCTAATCAATAATTTAAAGATGGAATCATTTTTATGTTTTACCACGTGTTCGCGGATACATTATTTGCTGATATAATAATTTATAATTGCAAATTATTTGGGATTAAGTCAAATAATGTGATAGGGGTGATAACCATCCCAATTCCGAGCCGGCACTTAAATGGCCAATTTATGTCCATGCTTAGTGAAATACAATGGACATTTTTCCTAGTGTCACATCTTGTACGTAAGACTCTTATCTCTACCACTGCATATTCTTTGAAACTACAATTTGGTTTATGAATGTCTTCATCCGTACAAAAGCATCACGCCCATTGTCTAAAACGATCCAAAAGCAAGGAGTCTTCTACTTCTTGATGATGAAAATGACATATATCATTGTATACCAAAAGCAACTGTTGGGGAGCCTAGTGAATTACTCAGGGCGAAATTGCAAGATTTTATGCAAATAAACATTAACATGTGTTTGTGAAGAGGGAAGGAATCAAGGGGGAAAGAAAATAAAGGGAAAGAAAATAGAGGGAAAAAATGAAAGAGGAAAGAAAATGAAAGGAAAAATTATAAATTCTTCTGTTTGATTAAGAAAGGATAAAAGAAAAGAAAAAAAAAAGTAGGGGAACAATAGTAATGTAATTTTTAATTTTATTAAGATACCATACAAATTGCTATATATTATAAGATTAAATTTGTCATTTTATACAAAATTCTCTCCTAATTGGAGATAATACTTTTTTATGGCCAAGGAAATGTTTTCCTCCCTTAATTTATCTCCACCCTTTTCCCTTCAAATTCCTCCCATTCCCTTTCCTTTTATCCGAGCACAGTGTAAAAGAGGCAAAACTATAATAATAAAATTAAATCGATGCACCTCTTTAAAAAAAAAACTAAAACTTTGTGAAACCATAATAAAAAATATCTAAGGGTAAGGGGTACTTGAAGGATTAGCCCTCCAATGGATCTTACTCCAATATTGGTACGACAAAGTGGATAGATGTCCAATTCTAAATTAATCCGAGTTATATGTAGACATGAGGTTGGTTCGAAACCGGTTCGGACCTGTCAGGTCAAGGGCCAGTGAGAGGGGGAATTGAAACAAGCCCGAGAATAGGGGGTGGGATGCGAACGGCTGGGTAGGATCCCGTGACCCGATGGTTCATGGGTCAGTTCGGCCTATAAACTAGTCTTATAAGGTTTTTCTTTTTTTTTTTTTTGTAAATTATTTTTTATTTTTCATCCCCATTTTTTATTACATATTTTTCATATTCTTTAAGATTATTTGTTACTTATCCATATGCATTTTTTGTGTTGATTTGATTTTTTTCTTAAATTTATAAATGTCGAAATTTAATCTATCATTTCTCAAGACAATATACGATATTTCAAAATTAATTAGTAGCAATACCCCGTACACTGGAGGGGAGGGGAGGATGCTAGCCCCAAATTTTATTGATTGAATAAAATTGTTACAGAAAAAGATGGGGATATTTAGCCTTATCTCTTGTACACAATAATAAAAATTTGTAAGTAAATAACAGAAATAAATAAAAAAGTACTGCTTTTATTGCAAAATATGTTTAACCTAGTATAAAAAATAAATAAGATAGTACTACTACCCTTACAAAATTATTTGGCTTAACCGATATCAAGATCCAAACCAACGAAGTTTCCACCCGACAGGACAAAATCACTGAAGTATTCATCTTTTTCACTAGACGTCCCGTATGACTCTTGTATGGGACTCCTTACCTTCGACCAATCCTCCACGCAAGTCAGTGCCTCAGCGTTGATGGGCGATGGTCTTGATTGTCGTTGGGATAGGAGAACGCACACTATGCTTAATGCTTGTTCAACAACTACCGTTGATGCGGGAGCAACCAAAACCTAGCGAGCCATTTGAGAGAAAATCGGATACGTCTTCCTATGCCTCCTTCACCAGTCGAGAATGTTGAAATTTGTGATACTACTGTTACCAAGTTCAAAGTGTGTATTAAAGTAATCGTCAAGTTCAATATACTTGGTTGACCGAGAACGGTATCGCTTTAACTTTTGTAACATCATTTGTTGCGCAATAATGGTGTGATCACTCATGGTATCATGTCAGCCAAGGGACGGTGAAAGAGTTCGGGACACTTGACCACCGAATGTAGTGCAAAAGTTAGAATATAATTCTTTTATTACCAGGATTACTCGGCGTAGTTCTTGTGTGGCGGTAATGGCATAAATGTCTTCTGTTTCAGAAAATGTGTCAACAATGGAATAATACAAATTAAGATACTTTAATAACATTTTTTTTTTTTACATTGCAAATCTAAAATAAAAGCAACAAGATAAATTGCTGAAATTTATCTATAATACTGTAACCATTTTGCAACCACCTGCAGAAAAGGGTCGGATCGGGCATCGAACAGCACCAATAGTATATTCACTACATTCATAAGGAAAAAAAATGAATACTAGCTTGATATATTTGCGAAAATGTTAGAGTAATATTCAACATTTTACTACATACATCCCAATCACTAAGGTACAGGGGAATGCTTAGGACATTCATGATAACAAAAGAACATAATGTATCTTTATAAGCAACTGTACTTTATAAAAGTCGATATATGGAATTCCACCTATGCTTAACATCCTTTTTAAATCTTTTCGATCGCATTTCATTTTTAATACATAATCTCTCTCATTCCTTATTTATGGAAGGATGGTCAACTAAAAAACATACTAGTTATCTTATTTGGGGCATTTTAAAATCTAAACAGTTTATACCATCCTTAACATAAAGATTTAAAATTTGACTGGCATATCAAATGTAGAAAAATGTCTCACCTAGCTTGGGTTGACATAAAGTTTGAAGTTTGCCGATGAATGTCGTGTTAGCAGCCGTGTTGTTGAGACCAATTGAAAATATATTTTTTGCCAAACCGTATTTACCTAAAATAATACTTATAATACGAAAAATATTTTACGTCGTATGGGAATCATTGAAAACCCTTAGAGCTATTAGTCTTTTTTGTACCCCCTATGCATCGTTTATCCAGTGGCATATAACTCCCATGTATGAATCTTTCTGCCACGGATCGATTCATATATCTACACAAATGGAAACATGCATTTCAAGAGAATTGAAAAAAGTGGTCAATTCATGCTTACCATTATGATACAACTTAACGGTGGTTTTTTTGTATGGTTTTTAGGTTGTAAGTCTGAGCTTAGATTCAATGCTTCTCGCTTGTACTCCAACTAGTGTAGGAAAGATGTGTGACTCCATGACATATTACACTTTACTAAGCATTGTACAAGTAGAACTTGTTACCTATCAGCAGAATTACGAAATAAGCCTCCTCCTTATGATCCTATTGACTACGAAATTTGTTTTTACAACTTATTTATGCCGAACTTCGTAGGATGCTTCGCTTGCATGTGCTATATCGCTCTCATTTTTTCCATGCGTAACTTGATTAATAGTAGTTGCAATAAGCATAGCTGCTATCATATTCCCTTATAATTTAATGAAAATGTTTAATAAAAATTTATAATTTAAGTGGTGCAAGTGACTTACCCATGGAGCCGGATGGGCCACATAAGTAACTTGGTATTTCTTCCTTCGGCACTTCTTACACATTGTCTTTCCCTTCTCATTCTTCCTCCTCCTCACTATCCTCTCGTGGCAGCGGTTGGCTTTGTCTACCAAAAGGCCTTTGATGAAAGCTTAGGGGTGGCATCATCAAGTCCTCCAACCATTTATTGGTAAAGTTGTAAATATTGTAATCATCAACTTCAAAATATTATTCTAATGTCTCTTGCACAGATTTCCTCTTATCACATTTGCCAAAACGATCTTTCTTAAAAGAACTTGAACTACTAAAAAAACTTGTCATTTTTTAATATTAAGATAATTATAAAATACTGATATGGGCAGATGACAGAACAAAATATATTTAACAATTTTCAAGAAATATAATAGAAATTATTTGCAAATTATTTACAATGTAGAAGATGGGAGAATAGAAAATAGAAGATGAGAGCATAAATAATAGAAGATAATAGCATAGAAAATTGAAGATGAGAGTATAAGATAAAAGTGAGTGCAAATTTTTTTCGTGAATAATTATGCTCGTAAAATTGTAGTATAAATTTATACAACATCTAACAACTCATTTAATTTCTTTAACTTTTTTGCAATGTTTAAATTTGAAATTTTGAATACCTGCATGTTGCATATACACCTGCAAGCCTACGACCCAGGTCAGTCCTTTGCATTCAAATTTTTCTTTTTCCTCCACCAACAGCTCAAACCTATTCTTCATTGCCTGCAATCTTATAAACCTATGTGAATATTTTTTTGAAAATGCGCTTTATGTGTTCAAAATGTTTGAATGCATTTTACTATTTTTACCCTGCCAATTGTCTTCATCCATCGTCCTTTCGCGTTTTTCTCCGATTGTCTTCTCTTTTTCTTTCTTTTTTTTTTTCTTTTCAAAGGTTGCAGAGTTGCAGCCTTTGAAATTGCCTTCACTGATTACTATTATTTCCACATTCCTTGTTTTTCAATTCACGTTCCTACTTCCTTGACTTTGTCTTTCTTTTTTTTTTTTTGTTGATAGATGTTATTAGCCCTTAATTTTTTTTTTTGTTAAATTTGGAAATATATGGTGGGTCTAGCCCACCAGTTCAAGTTGCTGTGAACCAGTGGATTGATCTACGGTTTGGTACTCGCACCCAGCCTTCAAACTGCAGCCTGGCGATTTCTACCCGCCGATTAATTGGCCTTGACGGGCTAGTTCACAGGCCTAAACCAGCCAGGCTAGTCCAGGCCGATTCGCGGGTCCGAACCAACCTCTCCCTTATCAGTTATATGGCATGATGGAATTTTGTTTATACCAATTAGAAACTTCATAGACTAACTAGGTAGATATTACATAAATTTACCATCGGCATGTACTTTGGTGGGAGAACCTGGGTTGTTTTTGACGCAGTGTAGAAAGTGTAAAGCACGAGACCAATTCTATGATTGGATCTCACGGATAAACAAAGAACAATCTTAGTTTATTCCTTTAAATTTTCAATTGCACACAATTGAGGGAACAGAGAAAATTCTCTCCAAGTGTCTGTAATTCGATATATGATAAAAGATAACCCTAAAAATGACCTAGGAAACTATATATAGTCTTTAAGGAAACAGTTAAAATAAAAAAGGAAATATATATTTACACGTGGGAATATATATATACGCACGACTTCGTCATGCGGCTTATACACGGCCGTGTATAAAACCGTGTATGTTTCTATGGATCTTCCAGACTAAACACACGGCCGTGCCTTGGTGCCGTATATAAAACCGTGTATGTTTCTGTAGAGCTTCCAGACTAAACACACGGCCGTGCCTTGGTGCCATGTATAAAACCGTGTATGTTTCTGTGGAGCTTCTAGACTCATTACACGGCTGTGCCTTATAAAAGACACGCCGAATCAACCGGTGTCAGCCACGATGTCCACATCATTCTCTCCCACCCAATGAAGAACTCGACCCCGAGTTCTCTTCCGGATATAGAGGTTCGTCATCGGAATAGAATGGAGATAAATCAGCTATATTGAAGGTTTTCGAAATCTTCATGCTTTCAGAAAGTCCAACCACATACGCATTATCATTTATCTTTGCGACAATCTTATAGGGGCCATACTTCTTTGATTTCCATTTACTATAAGTGCCCATAGGAAAACATTCTTTCCTTAAGAACACCATCACTTGATCTCCCACTTCAAAAAGCTTTTCCCTCCTATGCTTGTCTGCAACTTTCTTGTACTTCTCATTAGCTTTCTCAATCTTCTCTTTCACTTCAGATGCCACCGCCTGATGTTGTTCAGCCATGTGTTTCGCAGCTACATTGGACTCTACACCTTTAGGCAACAAAGCTAAATCCAATACTTGAGATGACACTTTTGTATAGACCACTGAAAAAGGAGATTTCCCAATAGTTCTATGGATGGAACTGTTGTAAGCAAATTCAGCTTGAGAAAGCGCCAAATCCCATTATTTTGGCTTCTCTCCACAAATGCTTCGTATTAAATTGCCAAGAGTCCTGTTCGTGACCTCCGTCTACCCATCAGTCTGAGGGTGGGCTGTACTACTAAAATTGAGTGAGGAATCAAACATGTACCATAGTGTCCTCTAAAAGTGGCTAAGAAACCTGGTATCTCTATCTGATGTAATAGACTTGGGAACCCCATGCAACCTGACCACCTCCTTTAAGAATAACTTGGCAATACCCTATGCATCAGCTGACTTCTACAACCACAAAAACAGTGGAGGACCTTTTGAAGTGAGCCATTTTGGAGAACCTGTCTACAACCACAAAAACAGTGTTAGCACCTTGTTGGGTACAAGGCAAACCTAAAACGAAATCCATAGATAGATCCTCCCAGATATTCTTGGGTACTGGTAGTGGAGTGTACAACCCAGTATTCTGAGAATGTTCCTTAGATGTCTGACAAATGTAACACCTTTACACAATCTTCCCCACATCTCTTCTCAATTGAGGCCAATGATATCTTGCAGCCACTGCTGCCAAAGTCTTATCTCGCCCTAGATGTCCTGCTAATCCTTCTCCATGTAAGTCTCTAATCAACTTTTCCCTCAGAGATGAGTCAGGGATACAAAGTTGATTTCCTTTCATTAAGTAACCCTCCAGGATATAATAACTGTCACTGGGCTCCTGATCAATACACTTCCTCCATATTTTCCCGAAATCTACATCCTCCTCATATAGTTCTTTCATCTACTCAAATCCTACCACCTCAACCCTCATGGTAATCAATAAATCAGCTCTCCTACTCAATGCGTCCGCCACCTTATTTTGAATTCCAGATTTGTGCATCAAGCGGAATGGAAACTTTTGTGGAAATTGGATCCATCTGGCATGTATATCTTTACATATGCGTGTCTAACTACTCAGATGTTTTAGAGCAACACAATCTGAATACAGGATAAATTCTTTCCCTACCAAGTAATGCTCCCACATCCTCAAAGCTCTAACCACGGAATAGAACTTTTTATCATAAGTAGACTAACTCCTCCTAGCTTCACAGAGCTTTTCACTATGGAAGGCCACAGGTCTCTTCTCCTAAGATAACATTGCTCCAATGCCTACCCCACTGGCATCACAGTCCACCTCGAATAATTTGTCAAAGTCTGGTAACGCCAACACCAGTGCAATACACAATCTCTCCTTTAACACATCAAACCTAGACTCAGCTTCTTCACCTCACTGAAACTTCCCCTTTTTCAGGCATTTAGTTAATGGGGCAGCGACAGTACTAAAATGTCGTATAAAGCGCCTATAAAACCTCGCCAACCCCAAAAAGCTCCTCAACTCAGTCACTGTCTTGAGAGTAGGCCATTCTCTAATAGCGCTTACTTTTTCCTCATCCACCATTATCCCCTCACCACTCACTATAAAACCCAAGAATAGCAACTTCTTTGACCTAAATATGCACTTCTTAAGATTGGTATAAAGCTTATTCTCCTTTAACACAGTTACTACACTTTTCAAATGCACTAAGTGCTCATCCTCAGTCTTACTATATATTAAAATATCATCGAAATACACCACTACAAATCTACCAATAAAAGGCTTAAGTACCTGATTCATTACATGCATGAAGGTATTGGGTGCATTATTGAGGCCGAATGGCACAACCAACCATTCATATAATCCTTCCTTCGTCTTGAAAGCAGTCTTCCATTTATCCCTAGGTCTAATTCGGATCTGATGGTATCCACTCCTAAGATCCACCTTTGAAAAGATCACCGCTCCACTCAGCCTATCCAACATGTCCTCAATGCGAGGAATTGGGAATTTATACCCAATTGTAATTTTGTTGATCGTACGACTATCTATGCACATCCTCCAACTACCATCCTTCTTTGGAGTCAATAGCGCCGAAACAGC
Organism: Laguncularia racemosa; assembly: GCA_037954665.1. Lineage (NCBI taxonomy): Eukaryota > Viridiplantae > Streptophyta > Magnoliopsida > Myrtales > Combretaceae > Laguncularia > Laguncularia racemosa. Next base: position 4,675,584 of record JBBMOL010000016.1, read on the forward strand.
ACATGGGCTCATGCTATCCTTGATAAATCCTTTGTCTAGTAGCTCCTGGACTTTCTCCTACAGAACCTCAGTCTCCTTGGGGCTTATCCTATAATGAGGGAGATTAGGAAGACTAACCCTAGGCACTAAATCAATATGGTGCTAGATGTCACGCAATGGAGGTAACCCCTCTGGCAAATCTTCTGGCACTACCTCTTTAAACTCTTCTAACACCCCCATTACTCCTTCTGGAACCTCCTCACTACTCACATCTTCTCCAGCATTCTTCACGACAAGTGCGTGCATTACCCGGGATTCTTTCAGGTCCTCAACCATCTCCTTCTCTAATTGTGTGATTGTCAAAAAGGATTTTCCTTCAGCCTTTTGTGCCTTGGGTCGTTTATCCATCAATTGCAGCAATGTGTATTTCACACTCCCTTTCTCCAACTTATACTTATTCTCTTTTCCAGCATGTTGGGCATCCACGTCAAACTGCCATGGTTGCCCAAATAACAAGTGGCAGGCACCCATATCGACGATGTCACAATAAACTTCATCCCGATATTTGCCTATAGAGAAAGGAACCCGACACATCTCCTTCACATCAATCCGCTCTGCCGCCTTAATCCACCCTATGGTGTAAGGGTTCGAATGTTTCTCTACTGACAGTTGGAGTTGCTTCACCACCTCTCTCCCAATTATATTCTCACAACTCCCACTATCAACAATCAGGTCAAACACTTTCTCACCAATTGTGCACCTAGTGCGGAACAATTAGTGTCGCTACAAACTACCCTGCTACTTCAGTGCCAACATCATCCTTCTAATCACATAGCTCGACTCCACCCCATCATCAACCTCATCATAATACTCATCTTCACCATCTGGTTCACATCACACTTCCTCCTCTTCCTCCCTTTCGACAATATTTATGGTCCATCGATTCGGACATTCGTTAGATCGGTGCCCCGGTTGATTGCACCAATAACACTTTCCCAAAATTGGCTTAGAATATGGATTACTTTGCCTTGGGGTCTCTTTGATTTCAAGAGGCTTCTTCCCTTCAGCCTTATCTTCCTTCTTCTCTATACCTCCAGCAGGCTTCTCAACTATTCCTTTATTCTTTTCACCAACCACCCGATTGCCACTGCCAACACTATCATATCCATAATTCTTCTTGCCCCCACCAAGCCTTGTATTTTGCTCTTGAATCATCATCTTGGCTCTAAGGGCCAAATTCTTTGCCTCGTTCACAGTTTTAAATACCGTCACCCCAATTTTATCAGTTGATTAAAAACTTACACAGAGGAGGATTAGCAGGACATCTGAGGCGAGATAAGACTTTGGCAGCAGTGGCTGCAAGATATCATTGGCCTCAACTGAGAAGAGATGTGGGGAGGATTGTGCAAAGGTGTTACATCTGTCAGACATCTAAGGGACATTCTTAGAATACTGGGTTGTACGCTCCACTACCAGTACCCGAGAATATCTGGGAGGATCTATCTATGGATTTCGTTTTAGGTTTGCCTCGTACCCAACGAGGTGCTGACACTGTTTTTGTGGTTCCTTGTAAGAAGTCAGTTGATACACAGGGTATTGCCAAGTTATTCTTAAAGGAGGTGGGCAGGTTGCATGGGGTTCCCAAGTCTATTACATCAGATAGAGATACCAGGTTTCTTAGCCACTTCTGGAGGACACTATGGTACATGTTTGATTCCTCACTCAATTTTAGTAGTACACCCCACCCTCAGACTGATGGGCAGATGGAGGTGACGAATATGACTCTTGGCAATTTAATACGAAGCATTTGTGGAGAGAAGCCAAAACAATGGGATTTGGCGCTTTCTCAAGCTGAATTTGCTTACAACAGTTCCATCCATAGATTTGTAGTGGTGTATTTCGATGATATTTTAATATATAGTAAGACTGAGGATGAGCACTTAGTGCATTTGAAAAGTGTATTAATTGTGTTGAAGAAGAATAAGCTTTATACCAATCTTAAGAAGTGCATATTTATGTCAAAGAAGTTGTTATTCTTGGGTTTTATAGTGAGTGGTGAGGGGATAACGGTGGATGAGAAAAAAGTAAGGGCTATTAGAGAATGGCCTACTCCCAAGACGGTGACTGAGTTGAGGAGCTTTTTGGGGTTGGCGGGGTTTTATAGGCGCTTCATACGACATTTCAGTACTGAAGCTACCCCATTAACTGAGTGCCTGAAAAAGGGGAAGTTTCAGTGGGGTGAAGAAGCTGAGTCTGGGTTTGCTGTGTTAAAGGAGAGATTGTGTAGTGCGCTGGTGTTGGCTTTACCAGACTTTGACAAATAATTCGAGGTAGACTGTGATGCCAGTGGGGTAGGCATTAGAGCAGTGTTATCTCAGGAGAAGAGACCTGTGGCCTTCCATAGTGAAAAGCTCTATGAAGCTAGGAGGAGTTGGTCTACTTATGATAAAGAGTTCTATTCCATGGTTAGAGCTCTGAGGATGTGGGAGCATTACTTGGTAGGGAAAGAATTTATCCTGTATTCAGATTGTGTTGCTCTAAAACATCTGAGTAATTAGACACGCATCTGTAAAGATATGCATGCCAAATGGATCCAATTTCTACAAAAGTTTCCATTCTGCTTGATGCACAAATCTGGAATTCAAAATAAAGTGGCGGATGCATTGAGTAGGAGAGCTAATTTATTGATCATCATAAGGGCTGAGGTGGTAGGTTTTGAGCAAATGAAAGAACTATATGAGGAGGATGTAGATTTTGGGAAAATAAGGAGGAAGTGTATTAATCAGGAGCCCAGTGACAGTTATTATATCATGGAGGGTTACTTAATGAAAGGAAATCAACTTTGTATCCCTGAATCATCTCTGAGGGAAAAGTTGATTAGAGACTTACATGGAGGAGGATTAGCAGGACATTTGGGGCGAGATAAAACTTTGGCAATAGTAGCTGCAAGATATCATTAGCCTCAATTGAGATAAGATGTGGGGAGAATTGTGCAAAGGTGTTACATTTGTCAGACATCTAAGGGACATTCTCAGAATACTAGGTTGTACACTCCACTACCAGTACCCAAGAATATCTGGGAGGATCTATTTATGGATTTCGTTTTAGGTTTTCCTTGTACCCAACGAGGTGCTGACACTGTTTTTGTGGTCGTAGACAGGTTCTCCAAGATGGCTCACTTCATTCCTTGTAAGAAGTCAGTTGATGCACAAGGTATTGCCAAGTTATTCTTTGAAGAGGTGGTCAGGTTGCATAGAGTTCCCAAGTCTATTACATTAGATAGAGATACCAGGTTTCTTAGCCACTTTTAGAGAACACTATGGTAGATGTTTGATTCCTCACTCAATTTTAGTAGTACAACCCACCCTCAAACTGATGGGCAGACGAATGTGACGAACATGACTCTTAGCAATTTAATACGAAGCATTTGTGGAGAGAAGCCAAAACAATGGGATTTGACGCTTTCTCAAGCTGAATTTGCTTACAACAGTTCCATCCATAGAACTACTGGGAAATCTCCTTTTTCAGTGGTCTATACAAAAGCGCCATCTCATGCATTGGATTTAGCTTTGTTGCCTAAAGGTGTAGAGTTCAATGTAGCTGCAAAACACATGGCTGAACAACATCAGGCGGTGGCATCTGAAGTGAAAGAGAAGATTGAGAAAGCTAATGAGAAGTACAACAAAGTTGCAAACAAGCATAGGAGGGAAAAGCTCTTTGAAGTGGGAGATCAGGTGATGTTGTTCTTAAGGAAAGAACGTTTTCCCGTTGGCACTTATAGTAAATGGCAACCAAAGAAGTATGGTCCCTACAAGATTGTCGCAAAGATAAATGATAATGCGTATGTGGTCGGACTTCCTGAAAGCATGAAGATTTCGAAAACCTTCAATATAGCTGATTTATCTCCATTCTATTCCGATGACGAACCTCTATATCAGGAAGAGAACTCAGGGTTGAGTTCTTCATTGGTGGGAGAGAATGATGTGGACATCGTGGCTGACACCGGTTGATTGGGCGTGTCTTTTACAAGGCACGACCGTGTAATGAGTCTGGAAGCTCCACAGAAACATACACAGTTTTATACACGGCACCAAGGTACGACCGTGTGTTTAGTCTGGAAGCTCTACAGAAACATACACGATTTTATACACGGTAGTATGGAAGATCCATAGAAACATACACGGTTTTATACACGGTCTATATATATATATATATATATATTTTTAACTATTTCCCTAAATACTATATATAGTTTCCTATGTCATTTTTAGGGTTATCTTTTATCATATATCGAATTACAGACACTTGGAGAGAATTTTCTCTATTCCCTCAATTGTGCATAATTGAGAATTTCAAGGAATAAACTAAGATTGTTCTTTGTTTATCCGTGAGATCCAATCCTGGAATTGGTCTCGTGCTTTACGCTTTCTACGCTGCGTAAAAAACAACCCAGGTTCTCCTGCTAAAGTACATGCCGATGGTAAATTTATGTAATATCTACCTATTTAGTCTATGAAGTTTCTAATTGGTATAAACAAAATTCCATCATGCCATATAACTGATAAGGGAGAGGTCGGTTCGGACCCGCGAATCGGCCTGGACCGGTTTAGGCCTGTGAACTAGCCCGTCAAGGCTAATTAACCGGTGGGTAGAAATCGCCAAGCTTGCAGTTTGAAGGCTGGGTGCGAGTACCAAACCGTAGATTAACCCACTGGTTCACAGCAACTCGAACTGGTGGGCTAGACCCACCATATATTGCTAAATTTAACAAAAAAAAAAAAAATTGAGGGCTAATAACATCTATCAACAAAGAAAAAAAAAAAAGACAAAGTCAAAGAAGTAGGAATGTGAATTGAAAAACAAGGAATGTGGAAATAATAGTAATCAGTGAAGGCAATTTCAAAGGCTGCAACTCTGCAACCTTTGAAAAGAAAAAAAAGAAAGAAAAAGAGAAGACAATCGGAGAAAAACGCGAAAGGACGATGGATGAAGACAATTGGCAGGATAAAAATAGTAAAATTTGCATTCAAACATTTTGAAAACATAAAGCGCATTTTCAAAAAAATATTCACGTAAGTTTATAAGATTGCAGGCAGTGAAGAATAGGTTTGAGTTGTTGGTGGAGGAAAAAGAAAAATTTAAATGCAAAGGACCGACCTGGGTCGTAGGCTTTCAGGTGTATATGCAACATGCAAGTATTCAAATTTTCAAATTTAAACGTTGCAAAAGAGTTAAAGAAATTAAACGAGTTATTAGATGTTGTATAAATTTATATTACAATTTTACAAGCATAATTATTCACATAAAAAATTTGCACTCACTTTTATCTTGTACTCTCATCTTCAATTTTCTATGCTATTATCTTTTATTATTTATGCTCTCATCTTCTATTTTCTATTCTCCCATCTTCTACATTGTAAATAATTTACAAATAATTTATATTATATTTCTTGCAAATTGTTAAATATATTTTTTTTTGTCATTTGCCCATATTAGTATTTTATAATTATCTTAATATTAAAAAATGACGAGTTTTTTTTTTTTGTAGTTCAAGTTCTTTTAAGATGGATCGTTTTGGAAAATGTGATAAGAGGAAATCTGTGCAAGAGACATTAGAATAAAGAACAATCTTAGTTTATTCCTTGAAATTCTCAATTGCACACAATTGAGGGAACAGAGAAAATTCTTTCCAAGTGTCTGTAATTCGATATATGATAAAAGATAACTCTAAAAATGACCTAGGAAACTATATATAGTCTTTAGGGAATTAGTTAAAAAAAAAAAGGAAATATATATTTACATGTGGGAATATATATATACGCACGTCTTCATCATGCGGCTTATACAAGGCCGTGTATGTTTCTATGGATCTTCCAAACTAAACACACGGCCATGCCTTGATGCCATGTATAAAACTGTGTATGTTTCTGTGGAGCTTCTAGACTCATTACACGACCGTGCCTTGTAAAAGACACGTTCAATCAACCAGTGTCAGCCACAATGTCCATATCAGTTTTTCACCTATGTATGTATGTTTATGAAATATGATCCCTGCTAAAAACACGTACACTAGGTAGGCTTTTCGTTAGCAAGAAGTTAACAAAGAAAGAGAAGTAAAGAAGACAGCGGTTAGGATGGACACCAACATAGTATATATCAGCTTATTGAGCCCCAAATCAGACGTGCAAAAGGATTTTGTGAATATTTTCTTACCATCCTCGACATTTTTTGTGATTGGATACATGTTCATTATCGTATTTCACTGAGCATGGACATAAATTGGCCTTGGTGATTCGAGGTGTCGATTGGAATGGCCATAGTTCTTTTTAGGGTGTTTTCACTTTCGAGCAAAATATTTTCCTTTTTTTTTTTCTCGACATTTGTTTTAATTGAAGCTTTATGATTGATAAATATTATTACAGCATTCTCAAAAGATAGCAACTATTCATAATTTTTAATGTTAAGTGATGACAGTAATCAGCCATTAGGTAATCAGCAACCATAGGAAATGCTAATTTGAAAGTGAGGAAGAAAAGGTCAGAAAAACATTTTTCCAATTGAGTTCCAAATTATTTGTGGTTATAAAACCTAGGGTTTTTATTAACTAAATATGGCAGCCATGAGGAGAAAGGACAGAACCTCCCTCAGCTGCTAACGTGACAATCGGGTCAGCCAAGGGTCAATCATAGAGCAAATGGGTGCATAATTATTCCATCGATGGACCTTGTCGATTGGCACTAACTCTTGGCATTTACCCACTTGATTATGTGTCCTCAAAGGTACCTTGCACTTTCCTCCACAACCTCCTTTTTTTTTTCCTTTCATTTAATTGTGTCGCGCTTGTGCAATAATAATATTATTATTTGTAGTTTAATTATAAAAAGAAATGAATATCAGATTGCTCTGAGTATATCTTGACAGAACTCAATTATGCACAAAATTGCGTTAGACATAGCTTGAGTTTAAGCTATCAAACATTTTGCTTAGAAATTTGGTCTTAATGGTGTGATATATAATACATCTAAAAACCCATCCCCAAATTGCTTAGAAAACTGTCTAGAGGTGTTTGTGGGCTGGATCAAATCGGCAAAGTCATCCCTAAGTTGCTTCTCAAATTGCTTCCAGTGTGCTTATTAGAGGTGTAAACCGGTCGGTTCAAATCGTGAAACTGCATGACTTCAAAGGAAATCTGAAAAAATTTAAAGGATCGGAACCGGGAACAATAGGCCTGCCGCCTGCCATTGCCCACTCAAGTGTGCTTATTTATAATTGATAATCCCATTTTATCAAAATAAGCCTTCAGTTTTATTGGCTTCACCAACAAACATGAAAATAATGCAGAAGGATCACGTCATAGAGTTATGAAATTAATTCATTTCAAGACTACAATAAATTGGATTCCGATCACATGGTTTAAGTCTCATTATGTTTTAAAGGGGAAAAAAATTGTTTACTGGTTTAAATTAAAATTTAAAAAATAAAATAAAACAAAAATTGAATTAGACTAGGCGCATAAAGAAAAGGTAACGACTTGAGGCACATTAGCGTTTTGTGAACGAAAATTTCCCAGCTATATAATAATAATAATAATAAAATAAAATAAAATCCAAGATAAGTAAGTATAGGAAGTCGAGATAATTCGGCCTGTTGCCACAAAGAATGCCCTATAATTGTTGTTGCTACAGAATATGGCCACAAGCCACATGCGATTGTCACCATAGGCTATTGAGACTGGCATGTGAAGGTAACTGGTAGCCATATATTTTTTCTGTCCCCATAGGCTATAAAGATGAAATTTAGACCCATTGGATAGCTGCTTCTTTGTTGTTGTTGTTGTTATTATTATTATTATTATTATTTTGCAATAAGGTTAATGACGGGATTTGATAAAAGATGTTATGCATTGCAATGTTAGTATTGTGCTTTACGTAGCCTTAAAAGAAGTGATGTAGAAATAATATGTGAAGGGATGATTTAAAAAGAGCAATAGGAATTTGACTAGGCAGTCTTAAGGAGTTAAATACTCAAGTGACACATAAAGAAGTTTGAAATTTCAATCTCATGATAGCTTGTGCTTTGTCTAATTCTTATTTATTCTTTGAGAATAGAGGTTTCATAGCACAATATTATTTATTTGATGTCTAGATTATGTATAAATTAGAAGATATGACTAAGTAATTATAGAATCATGGATTCAATGACATTTATCTGGCTGTCTTGGTAGTGAATTGATTTTTTTTTTCTTTTAGCTTTTTTTTGACAAGATTACGAATAGCTGAAAGGGAAAATTATAAAAACTTGATTTGCACTTTTACTCTTTTGCAAACTCTTAATTTTTTGGCAAACACATAACGTGTGTTTTGTTAATTTGTGTTAATATTGATGAGGGTACATGTGTTAGCTTATAATTGGTCATAATAATCAATCTAATAAAATAATAATAATTCATAAATTTGATTAAATAATATAACCAAAACGAGTTAAAAATCACAATATATATATAATATAAAAAACAGAAAAAGCTAAGGGGAAAAATACCCGACTTTTGGAAATCCAGATAAGACTGAAGAGGGCAAGCGTAAGAAGGATGAGACTGGATTTTAGACTTAATAAGGGTTTCAAAATCATCATTGGAGTGGAATTTGGAAGTTACTGAAGCGACTTCGGAAATCGCTGAAGCGATGAAAAGGAGCTGAGCGGATCCAAAGACGAGTTGTTAAAAAATTTGATAAACATCAACAAAGAGAGGATAAAGGCACATAAAATATTTCTATTTTTAGAATTAAGTAATTCAATATCTACTTTCTGGTTATATTGTTTAATCAAATTTATTAAATGTTATTATTTTTTTAATTTATTATTGTGGATTAATTATAAGTTGACACATGTACCCGTTAGAATTAACACAAATTAATAAAATATAAGTCATATCCTTATTTAAAAATAAAACATAAGTTATGAGTTTATAAAAGAGGAAAAAATAGATCTTGTTTTACTGTAATTTTTCTTAGATGAAATGAATCAATTTATTCATGAGTTTTCTTAAGAGCTTATCGTAAGCCTAATTCCTATAGTTATTACTAGTGAGTGCATAAGCTTGCTGGAAAGAGTTATGAACAAGTTGATCTCAACAATTTCTATTCTAAATCTTTAAAGTTAAATATCCCTAAGATGTAGATTCAATTCCTTGGACCTTATCACTAGCTGAAGGGATCAAACTCAAATTATAACCAGTTCAACGCCAAATTAAGGTGAAGTAGATTTTTAACCGTCTACATCCCTATGGGCTAATTTATTACCCCTCCTACTCGATCAAACCTTTTATTTTCTTTCTTTTTTTTTTTAATATAGTAGTTTACAACCATTATTGTTTATTGAAAAAAAAAAAAAAAAAGGCATCTTCTCTTGATCGAACCGAGTTGATAATATGGATATGGCATCGCTCTGATTTGACCGGGTCAGGTGTTGGTTCTAGGTTACTATGCTTGAGCCTTTTGGCCAGAAAAACAATCTTGCTTCATAGACGTATCAAATCTCAAGTAAAATTGCTCATGTATACAAATTATATACTATGTTTTGAAGATACCAACAACTAGGAGAAAAAGAAGCGGAAGAAAAGAAGTGGAGTGGAGGGAAATGTAAAAAAAAATATTAAATAATCTCTGGTTTGGATAATGAATTAATCTAAAAGTGAACAATGATATGTTAAAGAATAAAAATTATAAATAGTTAAGGTTCTTATAGATTAACGCTAATCATAGATCAAATTTAAATCTCACTTTTTTGTTATAATCACAAAAAAAAATGAAATAATAATAAATCCTTATACTACTTGCTTTTGAAATATTTTAAGTTAAAAAGTAATCTTATAATTTCTCCCTTCATTTTCCTTGAAATTGAAGATAATATATATAAAAGATGAATCGGAAGGTTTTCTTTAAAATATCTCAACTTGTATTATCTTTCTAATCGGAAACAGAATGTTTAGAAAATAATTTTTGTCACTTTCAATCTTTTTCCCTCCTTTTTCTCCTTTTAAAGGTTGATTATTCATCATGGTAAGCATGGGGATAAAAGTAAGGCATGAATTTAAAGCCACATCCACGGCATGGCATAATGTAAACTATTTGTTTCTAACTTAATAAGAAATTTAATACAAACCTACTTAACCACCTATACACATAGAAATTATTCTAACATTTTAATGTTAATTAAATGTTTTTCTCAAAAGTAAAGAATGACATTTTAATATTAAATATATATATTTAACGAGCTAACAAGTGTCTTCTTAGAGTATCCTCAATGAGAGGTGCTTGACATATCTCCTAATACCGAGAATCACATTTTTTGGGTCCTTATATATTGTATATGTGTTTTTCAAAATTTTCAAAAAGCAGTTTTTTTTTTTTTTTTCATGTTCACTTACTTTAAATTTTATATTCCAAGTCTATAAATAATTTTTTAGAGCTTGTATCTAAGAGCCCTAGAAATAAAGTGGAGAGGTTTTTAATGCTATATTTGGTAGACTTAATAAATTTGGAATAAAATCATGATGATGTATTTATTTCCTTTTTATATTTAAAAGCATTTTTAAAAGTTAAAATAAATAACTTTAACTTAAAAAGGGGATTCGATTATACCTTAAATGAATCATGATTTTATTTTATATTTATTAATGATATTTATTCAATAAACTTTTTTAATCTCTTTATTATATTATATTTTATTACATCATCGAATCAAAGGCATTTTGTTATAAATACTACTATATATACCATTTTAAATTTATTATACTAGGGTATAATACATAAATAAAATCAATAATTTTATAAATGCATGGGAATAGACTTAATATTCCTTTACTGGTACTATTTTATTCTATCTTCCATTCCATTGAAAATCATTTCTGTAAATTAAATGTAATATAAAGAAAAGAGCTTTCAAAAATATTCGCGATCCTAATTAAACGAGGTCTTGGCATTGCAGTGTTCTTCCTCATTGTTTCATTTAAAGAGTAAAGCGAGTCTGGGAACAAACACGCAGATTTCCTGACGAGTGACAACCGATGGCTGAATTTTGGTTCGTGAAAACTCTGTACTACGTACACAGAAGCAAAACTGTCGTCTCCTATCTAGCAATAACTTCACTTGGGTCCACACCCACTTTAATTTTCTGCATGAAAAAAAGTCTCGAGCAACTCAAATCTGCAAATGCTTTCGATCTCAATCAGAAGATACCGTCACCTACTCAGTCCCTTTCACTTCATGCACAGCAAGGATCTTACGGTCCTCATGATCCTAGGGTTTTTCTATATACGTGTAGGATCCTGACAGAGGATGAATCATAGTGTCATGATTATTAAATAATTTGACATTCTTGTGGCAGTGATGATACTGACAATCCAATGCTAAATTACAGAATTATTCATCGACAGTACGCGTGAACCAAAGTCTTCCTTATTTCGCTCAGTGTAGCTCAAAGCTTTAAATATAACATTAATAATTTGGCATTCTTGTGCCCACTTTTGGACATAGATGGTGCTTATCCTTTCAAAGACCCATCGCTTCTTGTGCAGTTTTCACTAGTGTATACACGTGCAAATGATATTTAATTCATACGTTTTAGAGTATTTTGATTAATTTGAATTTGCTTAGCGGGCGGATTGATATGGATTTCAAATATCATATTCTTGTTTTTAACATAACGTAAAGAATTCATAAGTTTAAAACGGTTTAGAATACTTAATAAGACATCAAATCAAATTTGAATTCTATGAAACTAAGTCAAAACTTCCATGACTACACTTTTTATTAGTCATGTTGATATTTTAGAAACAAGAATAATAGAGTTTCCTTGGTTGAAAGTTGAATGTATTAATCAAATTTGTTGTGACAATAAACAAGTAAAAACAACTCATTGGAGTTGTGTTTTCATTAGACTTTTGGTGGAAAATATTTGGCCCAGTCAGTCGAGGAATTCTTAAAGTCAATTACAGGGACAATCCTATAAAGTTATGAAGAAACAATCAGTTCCCACTTTTTCAAAGCTGACCACCCATCCCCTTGCTTTTTCCTTCATAATATTATATATTCTTTTTAATTTTAATAATAAAATGCCCATATTTTTGTTGATATAATCCAAAAGAAATGATAGGCAGTTAAATAGTATAGATTGTTTTCGGGTTTTTTGGCATATGCTTTATTTTTGGGTCAAATTTTAAATCTCACTGCGATTAGGTTTTATCTGGGTAATAATTTGGACGTGAAGTGTGTTAACCTATAACTATTTTAATAAAAAAGAAGACTAAGAATGAGATCTTAGGATATCTAACAATTCGTATCCTATTGGAAATGAATAATTAATGTTTAGACTATAGATGAGAAACTAAGGAATTCGATCAATCTATTATATTAGCAAAAGATCATGAGACCTAGCAACTCATCTGTAACTCGGAGTCTTCGAAGTAATTGCATATATAAGCAACGGGAGTTTAATTAACCATAACAATATATTTCGGGAATACAAGCAGGGGCGGACATAGAACTATGAGACTGAGGGTCGAATTTGTTATATTTATATTAATATTATAATTATTCATAATCTTATATACACAAAGACTTTGTAAAATAAGTACACCAACAGCACTTTCTATACTTAATAAGACAGAAACTTTAATTTTTTTATGAAAATAATTAAGAATATCAATACACTTTATAAGAGACTAAAAAATAAATCTTTTATATTTACATTGTAGCATGTATATTAATGTTGAAATATAAGAATCAATTTATTTTAAAAAATAATACCTAAAATATATGTAAATTTTATTATTAACAATAATATAGTACAAAAAATATTTAAGTAGGTAATTATAAGTCAAGGGGAAAAAACTAAATGATATCAACATAAGTATACTTCAATTTTTTTTTAATGACATACTTTGATTTTTTTTAATGATAACTCTAAAATATTATATTATTAGCAATACTATAAAAATCATCAATCATCAATCATTATTCTTTTAATAATTCACATTTATTTTCATAATATTAATTATAAGTAAAGTACATCGAGTTATATATGCTTGTTATTATTTATTCATACTTTATAAGTTAAGATCAAAGTATTTATAGTATTGATTGTTAGGCGTGTAAATAACCTTATAAATAGCCTTTATTTCTATTTGTGATTCTTTCTTAATAGAGATAGGTTTTGCATATATATTTTCTTTCCTAGAAGAAATACGTTTTACATATTATTTCTATTGGTGATTCTTTCCTAGTAGAGATAGGTTTTGTATATATTTTGTTATTCTGTTTCCTAATTCCTTACTTGTACACTTGTATATATATTTACAATCTCTCAATAAAAGTCATTACTTTTGCTTTTCACAATTGAATCTCTTCCTACATGGTATCGGAGCTCTTTTGAAAGGTCCTAGGGTTTCCTAAGTCGCCACTATCCACATATTTTTCTGCCAACCCTCATCACCCCTCTTACGTTCCTATGGCTTCCCAAGAGTCCCAACTCACCTTGAAGTCCAGTAACGTAGAAATCAATGGTCTAAATTACACCTACTGAGCCAACTCTATGACCTTGGTTCTCAAGGGTATGGCGCTTTGGAAAATTGTTACAGGAGCCTTACCTAATTTGTCAATGTAGGCTAATGCATCTGATTCTGACATTGAACTATGGGAGTGCAAAAATTACTTTGTCATCTCTCTCATTCGCATGAACTATTCGAAGGCGATTGCTATGTCTATTGCAGATTCAGATTCTGCCAAAGACGTTTGGGATATACTCAAATTGAATTATTTGCAAAAGGATCTTGCTCGTCGATTTCAATTAGAATCAGAGATTCGTCAAGTCCGTCAAGACCATACTAAACAGAATTGTCTTTGTTTGCAACGCAAGAATCAGCTTACTAACCCCAAAGCCGCGGCTGCCACGTCGCCCATCGACCCACCAACTTCAATCCCCTCTCTTGATGGCTTGTTTTCCATGAGCCAATTGCATACTACAGTTCAAGGAATGGTTGAAAATGTTGTTAATCAGATTATGCAAAAAGAAGGTAATTCTATTGTAGCTTCCGCGACCATTACTCCAAGTATGCCTCGTGATAGTTTCTCTCTTGTCACCAAGCAAATTGGTACAATTCAATAAACTAAACTGACATTACCACATGTTCTTTATGTGCCTCAATTAATTATGAATTTGATATCAGTTTCCCAACTTTGTAATCAAGATCTACGTGTTTATTTTAACCAAAACACTTGTTATATATAGGACTTGCAGACAGGGACGCTATGTGGGAAGGGGCATAGGTTTAGTCGTCTCTATTGCCTTGATTATCTCCATGTTCCCATTAGTTCACCTCAACTTGCCACCTTCATCTCTCTCTCTCTGGCATGATCGCTTAGGGCACCCCTCCATATCAAGAATAAAGACTTTAGCTGATAATGGTAGTTTAGGCTCTGTTTCTCCAACTTTAAAATTTGATTGTCAAAATTGCATTTTGGGAAAACAACATTCTATTCCTTTTCCTTTGAGTAATTCACGAAGTAAAGCACCTTTTTATTTAATCCATAGTGATGTTTGGACCTCTTTTGAACCTTCTCTAAGTAGATCTAAATATTATGTCTTATTTATTGATGATTATTCTCAATTCTGTTGGTTGTTTATTTTACGCCAAAAGTCTGATGTTTATGATGGATATCTCAAATTCACTACCATGATATACATACAATTTCAAACTCGCATTAAGGTTTTTCGATCAAATTTGGGTGGGGAATATTGCTCTAAACGCTTTCTTGATCTACTTTCCTTGCATGGCACTTTACCATAGTTATCATGTCCACATACACCTCAACAAAATGGCGTCTCTAAAAGAAAACACCGACATATAATTGAAACAGTTCGCACACTTCTCCTCACATCAAAACTATCATCTCACTTCTGGGGGGGAAGCTGCTCTTACAGCTGTGTATCTCATCAATCGCACACCTACACCACTTCTAAATGGCCAAACACCCTATGAACTCATCTATGGTGCTCCTTCCAACTATACTCATCTTAGGAAGTTTGGGTAAACTTGCTTTGTCCTACGACGAAAGTCAGAACGTCCTTCAAAACTCTCCCCTAGGTCTTAGTTATGTATCTTTGTAGGGTATGGGATAGACCACAAAGGGTATTGTTGTTGGGATCCTCAAGCCAACCGTATAAAGGTTAGTCGGGATGTCATTTTTTGGGAAAATACACCTTACATGTTATTACCAAAAAATTCCACATCTACCCCACCTACATACGTTAATTCTTTTACCGAATACTAATCTCAATTTCCTTCACCTACTTCCCCCACCAAGATTGACACCCCATCACCACATGTTGCCGCCAATCCACCCTTGGCCGAACCAACACCTTTTCTTGTGGAGCATCCCTTGGCCCCACCATCCTAACCCAAGTATCCCTCTCGTACTCGAGCCTCACCCCCCTACTTATCAGATTTCGATTGCCATGTAGTTTCTTCTTTTGACTTGCATGAACCAAAAACCTATAAGGAGGCATGTGTGCATCCCGTTGAGTCAAGGCTATGCAATTAGAATTATCTACCTTACATAAAACTACTACTTGAGAACTCACCTCTTTGCCTCCAAGAAAGTCAATTGTTGGATGTAGGTGGGTATACAAGGTCAAGACTCGTGCTGATGAATCTATAGAGCGCTACAAAGCTCGTTTAGTAGCTAGAGGTTTTACTCAGGAACATGGTCTTGATTATGATGAGACTTTTGCTCCTGTTACTCACATGACTACTGTTAGAGTTCTTCTTGCTCTTACTGCTCTATGAACTGCGATCTTCGTCAAATGGATTTCAAGAATGCATTCCTCAATGGTGATCTTAAAGAGGAGGTGTATATGGAGCCTCTACAGGGACTTGAGGTTTAGTCAGGGCAAGTGTGCCATCTCAAAAAGGCACTATATGGTCTTAAACAAACTTATCGTGCCTAGTTTGAAAACTTTCATTCTACTGTCCTTCAGTTTGGTTTCCAGCAAAGTCTTAATGATTATGCCCACTTTATCCATTGTACTACACATGGTGATGTGTTTATATTGCTTTATGTGGATGATATGATTTTGATAGGAAGTGATATTCAAGGCATCTCCAAAGTTAAGCAGTACTTGGCTCGAGCATTTGAAATGACAGATATGGGTCAATTAAGCTACTTCCTTGGTATTGAGGTTAGTCGAAGTTCTAGTGGGTATTTTATCTCTTAAATGAAGTATGCCTGCGAAATTCTTCGCCTTCCTCACTTTAGCGATGACAAAGTCTGTGACACTCCTCTTGCTATCAACACCAAACTACGGACAACAGATGGCGAGTTACTCTCCACTCCAACTCTTTATCATCAGTTAGTGGGCATCCTTACTTACTTCACCATTACTCACCTAGATATTGCTCATGCAGTTCATGTGGTATCTCAGTTCATGGCCGCACCCCGTTCCATCCATTATGCAGCTATCTTACGTATTATTCGCTATCTATGTAGTACTTTGCATTGTGGATTATTATTGTCATCTTCATCACTTCCCACTCTTATTGCCTATTCAGATGTCAATTGGGCTGGTGATGTAACTGATAGGCATTCTACTACTGGATACTTGGTTTTTCTGGAAAACTCTTTAATTTCCTGGAAAAGCAAAAAAGCAGGACACTGTTTCTCGCTCTAGTGCTAAATCGGAGTATCGTGCACTTGCGGATACAACTGCCGAAATTCTCTGGTTTCAGCGACTTCTTGTAGACTTTGGCATTTCCTTCTCTGCTCCTACCTCTATTCATTGTGATAGTAAGAGTGCAATCTAAATTACCCATAATGATGTCTTTCATGAGCAGACTAAATATATTGAGTTGGATTGTTGTCTTGCTCACCATCACTATCAGCTTGGCAATATTGCTCTTCCTTATCTCGATAGCCATGACCAGTTGGCCGATTTATTGACTAAAGCCCCCTCTACTCATCGCTTTAGCTACTTACGTGACAAACTTCAGCTACTGAAGCTTCCAACACCTAAAGTTTGAGGGGGAGTGTAAAGCATGTAAATAGGCTATAAATAGTCATTATTTCTATTTGTGATTCTTTCCTAATAGAGATAAGTTTTGTATATATATTTTATTTCCTAGTAGAGATAGGTTTTACATATATTTTTCTATTTGTGATTCTTTCCTAGTAGAAATAAGTTTTGCATATATTTTGTTATTTTGTTTCCTAATTTCTTGCTTGTACACTTGTATATATATTTACAACCTCTCAATGAAAGTCATTACTTTTACCTTTCGCAATTGAATCTCTTCCTACATTGATAATGTAATTATTATTTATGATATACAATTAATGAATAAATATTAATTTAAGAGAATTTATTAATTAACTATGATTTTGTATTAAATAAAATTTAATGTTATTAATTATTGTAAAGAAAAATAAAAAGAGAAAGAGAATACTAATTGAATAACATAAGAATAAGTCCAAACATGTATATTTTAATGGCTGTTGTGAGAGTAATAGATATTGATGTTGATAGTCGTGAGAAATCGATTTATCTTTTTTATTATATATATATATATATATATCCAATAAAAAAAATCTAGAGATTGCATTATAATATAGCGGCAAAAGTGAAAAATAAGGAGCATGTCCATAATTTCATAGTAATTATTCGTAGCTACACCCCAATGTGAATTTTTCGATGACAGGAAAAATTTTTAATATTTAATTTAAGGGTTATTGGCAAGTATTAAATGCATCTATTTAGTGAACATCACAGTTTGGATAATCTATAGTTTCTATATACCCTACCCATAAATAGCATAAAATGAAAGCTATACAAAGCAAGTTGCTGAAATGATTCATAAATTGTTCCCTGATCTCTTGTAGTATAGTTAGCCTTAGCCCTAGCCTTATGCCTGTTGAATTCATTATTGAAAGTAACTACCACTGTCTTCATTAAATGAATCTATTCCAATCTCTCTCTAACCTATAAGGAAATTTATTATAAACCCACATGAATGTTTACTTAAATTTTATTTGTATCATAACTCCTTTAATTTTGTTAGTACCAGGCAATTAGAGTTAATATACTCAAATCGTTTAAGCTTTCTTCCCACTATATAAGGCAGGCTATATGGATTCCGTTTCATCGTGACATTCTATTATGCACCATATATTTTCAAATATTACCTATAAATATTATATGAATTTTTTTTATTACTTCTCAGTATTAGTGATAATAAAACCTGAAATCATGCTTCAAAATACCAATGGAGAAAGATGCATTCCAAATCTTAAAATCTTTTTGAGATTATACAATCGCGTTGTTCCAAAACTTTCAATTTCAATAGCGAAATCCTAGTTCTTTCCGAAACCAAAAAAAAACCTTGGGTAATTAAAACTTAAACGCTACATATTCAAGTAATAATTCTCATGCGAAAACGAATACATAATATATGAGAACAGGTTTAGCTTATAATTTGATTATCGAACAGCATCAACATTCAACAAGGGCTTAGCTTTTTAATTGCAATTACAATCGAAAGTCAGATCGGAATAGGAAAACCGTTTGATTTATTTAGCTCTGTGGCTAGAAAAAATATTGGTCATAGCTGGTAATTGCATTTTAGCTGGTCATCGGGTCCTGTCCTGACATTATTAAAATAGTAGGCACCTTAGCTTTAATAACAACAGATGGTTGAATATATGTGGTGCAGGTGAGAGAGTTTTAAATATCTATCGGGTCACCCCTTGGAGTAATAATGGAGTTCCATACAGGAGTGAGGGGCCACCCACACAATTATATGGCCTCTTTTTCTTTGCATGATTATATATATATATATTCAGGAAAATGAGTCATCGTACACTTTCTTCTTTTCTTTTGTAATCAATTCGTACCACAAAATTTTAGCGTCACATCTTTGTCATGACTCACAGTCCCTGTTGATACCTAAAACCCCGAAAATATGGATACAGTATAAGGAAGATTCTGGTGTCCATTTCCACAAACCCAACCCCATCCCCCCACCCCAACCACTCGCCCCCGCCCCCCACCCCCCCCCCACCCCCCCCCCCCCCCACACCCACCAACAGCCCCTTAATTTTACGGGGTGAACATTGATAGAATATGATGTTTGAGACACGTGAATTATCTTTTGTTTTTCTTTCTATATCTCATTATAATTATAATAAATATGACAATTAAAAATTATAAAATAAAAAGTAAAAGTTTATATAATTTTAAGGAAAAAAAGGTTCAAACAAAATTTTTTATTTATCGTAAAAGAAATATTTTTTTACTAAATAAAGTAAAGCTTAAATAAACTTTATAAAAATTTATAACATATTTAATTTTATAAAAAAAATACTTACATATTTATATTTCTATCATTTTAGTATCTTATTTTGATAAATAAACTATTTAAAAATGGTGCTAAATAGGAATGCAACCAAGTTGGGTCTAGCATAGGTTTTTCCAAAACTCAAACTCAAGCCAGTTACTCATAAGAATACCTAAAACTCGCAAAAGGCCCTATAGGGTTTTTTTTTTTGAAACCCGATCCTACCCCTATTAAGAAAAAGGGAACTCATGACCCGACCCAACCTAACCCAACAATTGCATCATTTTTTTTTGTCAATGTTTCAACTTATTTTTATCTATCATTTCTATAATTTAGTATTATTCTACTTCTTATGTAAAGCAGAGAGATATTAAAATCTTATAAAATCCTATCGTATGAAAACATAATATATATTATATTAATTTATGTCTAATTGTAAGAGACCAAATAAAAAGGAACAAAAATCCAAATTAAATTGCACTATATAATGCAAATAATAGTATATATAAATACAAAAAAATGTATTCATTAAAATCATATTATTAATTTATTATTTTTAAAAATTATTATTTTTCTCAAGTCAAGTTTTTCTATCGATTATTTTTTTTTAATCCAATGACCTAACCTAAACTCTATTGGGTTTTATTTCATATCTCAAAACCCAACCCTAAACCTTATGGGGTCAAACCCTATAAGGCTTTTATCAAGTTGATCAATTAGATATCCTATTACAACCTGTCTCGGTTGCATTCCTAGTGCTAAAAAATGAAAAAGAAAATGAATATAAAAAACCCTTAATAATTAATTTTCATAGATAAGGCAATAGAAGTTGAGAATCCATATAAGAATATTTGGGTATTGCAATAGAATTTATTTGCCATATTTGGTTCAATGGGTTAAGCCAGATGCAACAACCACCAAAATCTTGCACAAAGTAATGCAAGAGTAGGATTTTTTCCATTTTTGAGGAAGTGCTACTCACTTTACCCGAGCAAGTATGACCAAGCAGTTCTTGCATTTTCTTTGCCATCTGATTATACCAGAATGACAAACATTAATCGTAAAATATATTGCTGGAATGCATTATTTTCTAAATTGTAATTGATGGATTTATTTTGTAAAACATTGTGCAACCTAAGCTTAGTGTTACTGATATTTAAGGCTGCGATTGAACTTACTACAATTATAAAGGCGCTTTCAAGTTAGATTTTTCTTTTATTTTGCTGGTCTATGTACTTCGAGCTTGCTTTAAATAATGAATTTAAAAGTTTGCATCATTATCTATAATTTGAACCTTTTAAATTGGTTGGTCATTGAGTTATATTTAAAATGGTATCAAACCACAGGGTCTTAAGCTCAAATTCACACGCACTATTTAATCCTATATTAATTTGATTGTTCCACCTAGTTAAAAGTCTCGACCCGTATGTGAAGTTGTGTTTAATGAAATACAATGCCTAGTCTCAATTTTAAGTTTATACATCAGTTTGTTGTGGAAGTAAATCTAACATGGTATTAAAGTTGAACTTAAGTCAATCCTTACATCATTATTTTAACCCCATGTAGTTCAACTGTTCATTTGATATGGATTAAAGAGAAGTGTTGGGTTATAAATCTAAGAGTCTACACCAAATTTACAAACTTAAGATTTTAAATTATTTGGATATGGATTAAGTGCAGCAGATTGCTTCAATCCGATGAACCATTTCACTTTTGTCAAGATGGTTGGTGCAATTTCGTTGCTTGGCTTGTGTAATGGATTTTTTTTTCCACGAATAGGGTGTTGTATAAATTATCCATTTTGAGGTTGGGATCATTTAACTAAGTGTCAAAATGAATTACGATTCGGAAATTGAATATTTGATCAAACTTGATACCAAGATTTAACACTAAGCTAATTGATCGAATGTTCTTATAAAAGATCCTTCAACTCTTATCATGACATTTGAACTAACTATGAAACAAGAAATGCATATAACTACTTCATCCAAATCTCATTGCTGAGATTTGAGTGAAGCAATATACTTTGTTTTCATGTATTCACTTAATAAAAGATTCTTTTAGACGTATCTTGCGAATTAAGAATTCATTCAAATCCTACTGCATTATATCCAAATGAAGCCCCAAGAGCTTAAAGAGAAATGGTGGAGGATATTTCGTTCAAGCGACATACACGAGACGCATGCAAAGTGCTTCTACAGAATTTTACGTTTGCTTGACTTTTTTATCTTTTAATTGAATAGATGTGTCCTTTCAAATGATAGACATAATCTATCAGTGATGTCGTGATCTATTCTTAATTGAATCTAATGGCTAAAATAACTCCTAAGGATAAGATCCAATAGTTATATCCTTTAGAAAAGGCATGTTCTACTGTATTGCTTCAAAATTATTAAACTATGAGTCAGTTTTTTGTGCATGATATAACTTTGTATTTCTTTCAATTATTCTCTCTCAACTTCTCTCTCTCACACTATCCAAACTCAAGAAATGACCAAATATCTATGTCCTTAAAGTGTGGTACATAGTAATGTCAAGTAAGATTGGCACTCATTTTTCTTGAATTTAGTCGCAACGTAAAAGAGATATTTCTTGAGATCCATAGCAAACTACCTTGTAGGAGACGTAAAACTCTTCAAAGAAAGTAAGTTTATGTGCATTTAAGTTCGAATTTTTTCCCCTTTTGCGTGTAAAACTATCCTGTAGGTGACGTAAAGCTCTTCAAAGAAAGCAACTTTATGTGCATTTAAGTTTGAATTCTTTCCCCTTTTGCGTGTAAAACCAACATGGGGGTCTTAGCAAGGTTTAGCAGTGTACTTAAAATCTCTTACTGTTGCTTGAATGGGGTTGTAAGAAGAGTGGCCTTGAGAATTGTTCTGTTGAGCACTTGAGTGTATTGGAGCGTTGTTACATTATAGGAGTTTCAAACAGATTTTCGAGTGTTCTGGCCAAAAAAAGAAAAAGGAAAGAAAGAAACACGTCTAAGTATACTATTTTTATTCACTAGTAACTAAGAGTACTTGAGGTGTGTATTTCACATAGAAATTAAGTCAATAAAGTACGTGAAGTCCTTGTTTCAGGCATCATGGATTGAAAAGAATATAATAGACGGTAGTGCCGAGTCATACTTTACGTTGTGATTTCATTTCCTATCTTCCCTTTCTTTTTTATTCTTTTTTGTTTTAACTTACATCTTAAAATTCAAAAATTCTAAACAATTAATTTTAAAGCATTAAACACAAGTTGGTTTTTAACATTTACCTAGTTTGCACATGAGAAACATCTGTCTATAGAAGAAAGAATCTAATGAAAAATGACTAGATTAAGGTAATGATGAAGCGAAAATGTACGAAATCCATGGGGGTTTATAGGAGTAGAGCATTTATGACTTAGGTAATACATATATATATATATACAAAGAAACGACTCAGAACCGACCAAAATCATATATTAATAATAAATCACAATTGTACATAAGGAGAATCAGTTTATGCTACTAAATGGATGGTCTGGAACTGGAAATCTCTCTCTCTCTCGCTCGCTCTCGCTGTGTGTGTGTGCGTTTGAGGTTGAGGAGAACATACAATACAGGGAGACCAATCGGATTTCACTATTTACGTAGGAATAAAATCCAAGTGATGTGATCACACACGTTTGAATGAGAATAACATTCTTTTCCACACGCATACTTGTGCTTTTGTTACTTTCTGTCATTCTTTGTCTCCTTGTCTTTCTTTAGCTTACTTTCTGATGCTTTTCTTTCCTTTCTTCTTCTTTTTTTTTTCTTTTCCTTTTCCTTCGCTTTCTTTATTTTTTCTCTTTCTTTCTCTATGATTTTCTCAGCAGGGAGTACCGGGTTCTCTTTTGCAGGCGCTCAAGAGAGAGATCAAGAGATTATCTATAATCATTTCAAATTGAGTAGTACACCACATTATAGAAGAGGGATAATAATAATAATTAAAAAAAAATTAATGTGACCTTCCCAATGTAAACTCAAGATTAGGTTCATCATAGCTTGTGCCTGAAAAGTTTGATGAGTCTACGTCTGACATTCCCTCATAGCTTGTGCACTTTAAATTCGCATCTTTCTGCATATATGAAGATTGATATAAAGAAACATGGTTACAGTAAATTATATTATTTATTTAATTACTCCAATTAGGATAACACTAGGCATTTAAAGCATTACTCACACACAAACAAGGGACAAAGTTTGACCATTCCTAATTGATGGTTTCACTCGTGTTCCAATCACGTAGTGCAATTTTTTAACAAAAAGCATAATACGGAGTCCTTATTGAATATTAATCCCATATGACAATATACGTGTCTCGACAGGATAAAAAAACCAATTTGAATTAGAGAAAATCTATCCAAAGTAGAAAATTTAGGCTAGCTTGAAACAATTCTACCTCAATAATGAAATGGAAACGAAAGATACCATTAGTCGAAACATCAAAAGATTAACATGGATTGTTAGGGAAATTTAATTGCAGGAAAAATTGAGGTCAAACACCTAATAAGGCATAAACAATTAAGTCTCGGTTTTTTTTTTTTTCTTTTTCCTTTAATACAAGAAAAAGGGCTATGAAGAATCCAAATTTGCATGTTCTCTATGAGCTTGATGAGGATATAGTATAGAATGATAAAAAAACAAAATTATTTCTCGACTCCCCATTGCTTGAAAGCTAATAGCTAGTGGGAGAGAGAAATGAAAGTCTAATAAGGAACGATTAAGAGTATTGAATCCAGTTATTGAGAAAGTTTTGACGGAGATAAAAACTAAATGGTCTTGATCATGTAGCACATACGGATTTTAAAGATGTAGTGATTTTTTCATCCTTAACCAAAATTATGAGGAGGAAATTCTATATTGAGAAGAGTATTTAGATAATTGGGACATGTCTCTCTTTACGTGGAGGTCCGTTAATTGATGTAGCGGCTCTCTAGTACCTGAATTATCCTTCTTTTTTTCCGTCCTAAACAATCCAATTTATTCTCCTTTTTTTATCGATTAATTAGGAAATATTAATAGATATCTAGAACACTTGTTTGAATATCAAATAAAGAAAATTGTCATACTAACAAGATTCTAAAGAAATTTTTTTAACCTTTTAGCAAGTAGCCCTAATACGAGACCCTAATTAATTAATTAATAGTTGATAAGTTGAAAGACAAGAGGTAAAGTAGGTTTTATAGCATCGGTACCTGGTCAAGGGATGGTATCCTTCCTCCGTAATCGTTTCTTTTCCCATGCAACCAACTTTCCCTGCTAAAAATCAAACCAACAGATTGAGAGAGAATAATAATATTATTATTATTATTATCCCTACATCCAATGGAAGCCAATCCTTGCAAGAAAAAGAAGGCAACTCTGAACAGAAAGCATCTTTACTTGTCTTGTTTTTTTATACTTTTTCACAAATGTCTTGATTGAAAGATAAAGTTGGGAGAGTCCCCCCACTCATGTGATACCCCATTACCCATAAAATCAAAAAACCCAACCACAAGGAAGTATCAAAGGACATGTAGCTTTAGCACTAATCGGTTTCCACTAATAGATGCACAGGGCATGGCTTCACCTATGGTTTAATATTTTCCACTAATGGGTCCATCACTGTGTTATAGTCTTTGATACTAAGTTTTCCATAGTGGGGCCAGTCAATAACTCCTATATATGAGAGCCCACAAAATCCAAAGGAAAGAGATATATCTCCGGTTTTATGGTGGTTTTGGATTTCTAATATTCAATGGGAAATAATTTTTATTATCATATCATATGGTATGATGAAAGAGGGAAACTCTTTTGTTTCTATCAGATAAAAGGAGGAATTTATTATTATCTCATCATGGAGTTCTCCAAGGAGCTAGGTCACTTTGCCCATGGATCTCTTACATGTAATTGCACTTTGTATTAATAAACATAATGAAAGCTATGTAAGCTCAAGCCTCCTAGTTTTCTCCATAGCAAATGATGCAACTAGACAGACACGCTACGTATAACAGGGTCAAAACATATTGAATACATATATATTCTTAGAAAAATTTATTACTTCGAAAAACATTTGTCTGAAAATTTTCAATATTTGATGGGATAGCCACACGTCTCTACCCCTCTTTTAAGTATATATCCTCATAGAACATAATCTATTTGCACACCAAGTATTCTTTTTATGACTCAATAACCCTTTACTTGTTTGGGACATTATTATTTTATTAATGATATATTGATGAAATTCTCATGGCATTTAGATTTTCTAGGATTTTATCTATATTATTAATATTCATCTCAATTATATATATATATATAGATATAGATATATAATAAATAAAAGTGAATGTAGATAATATATTTAATGTTTAATACTCAATTGTAATATATTTAATGTCTGTGATATATTTATAAACATAGTGTATAGAGTTCGACACTAGAAATCATTTTCTTTACATCTATCTAGTTCTACACCCAACAAGGTGGAAAAAAAAATAGCAGCAAATGTAAGATAATATTTAAATATAAAACCCTCTATCTATCTATAGAAATATTTGCAAAAAAAAGGTATGGAATGTAATGGGCAAAAACAAGTAAATCTGGCTGCGTGTAATAATAATAATAATAATAACAACTCTTAGTTATTTTCTGTCACATAGAAAATAGGGACTTCAATACATACCTATTTTTCCATGTACGGAGCCAAATATCCATATGTATAGAAATAGGTGCAAGCCGATCCACTACCTACTTTTTAGAATTTAGCTTTGCATATTTATATAGCTTGAGACTTAAAGACTTGGTGCAAACCTGGAGTCCACATTCAAATCTCAAATGCAGGTTAGGCATTTCAATGTTACAAAAGAAGGTGCATTTTTGCTTCCCTATGCTTAAGCCTTGTGTAATTTTTGTATAGTTGCTCGAATAACATTATACATTCGGCTGATATATATATATATATATAAGCATTTGCTGGATTGTACCTTTTCATTAATAATTTTTTGTTGTCACCTATGTCTTTTAATTGCATATTTGTTGGGCATTAACAACTCTTTTTTTTTTTTTCAATTATGTGTTTGAAAGATATATCCTTTATCTACATGATAGTACTAGTAGAAAGAGTTTTAAATTTTGTATCATTTAATATAAAATAATATAACTCTTGATTTGTAAAATTGCTTTATCAAAATTTGAAGGGTTATAACTACTTTTACATGGCATAACATTTCATATAAATATAAAAATATTATTGATCAACAGTTATATGAAACTATAAATGTAATATGTATTTATATAGTTTAATAATTGTTTTCAAACCCTGTAAAAAGATATTTCATAAAGACATATTGATAGTTAATTGTTACAATCTGTTAACTTAATATATTATTTTTGTTGATATAAATACACTTATAGCAACTAATAAACCACTTATAATGCTGGTACTTTTAACTAGTTATATGTGTTTTTGAAGCAGCAAGAGACAGATTCCTATAAGCGTGAGACTGATAAATATACTAAATGATCAAAGCATAACCTGTCTTATGGGACAAATGCACCATAAACATATATACTTTTAATTTTCAACTATTTAATGACTAAACTTGTAGTTTTTAATAATTTAGTACATATACTTTTAATTTGGTTGCAACATGTATTTTTAGTACGGTTTGGCAATTTAATATTTAAATTTTTATTAAAAACATTAATTACAAAACACATAGATTTAGATATTAAATTATTAAAAATTAAAATTATAAATAGTTATAATGTATTTATCCCTCTCTTATGCATTTCTTCATTGAAATCAACAGGGACAGGGTGAATGGAGAGCATACTAGAGCCGGGAATGCGGGGAGGGCCAGCGGGTTGGCCTATGGAACCTGCAAAAATTTTGCGAGGCGGGTAAAAAATTTTCGCCCACAAAAGCAGTGGCTCATTTTGGCCTGCGGGTCAAGGCGAGCCAACTCGTAGCAGGCGCAAGTTAGCCCACTGGCTTGCAAAAAGAAAAAAAATTACAACAGGCAAGGAAAGGACGACTGAACGGGATAGTGAGTCAGTGACAGACTGATAGTGAGACTAAATGGGATAAGAGACGATGGGACGAGACAAAACTGACTTTCGACTAACGACTAACGACTTGAGCTGTGCCTGTGTCAATTGCTGTCTCCCCGTTTGTGTTTGCCGCCTATGTGAGACTATGAGTGCAACATGCAAGTGTGCAACTGATGCTGCAAGCCTGCGATGTGAGTTTGGACAGGAATGATCATCACATAAAGATCAAACCGTCTGTGACTGTGTTGCTCTTCCAGCAACTTGCGAGCCCCTCTGGCCTCCCCTCCTCCCCTAAACCAAACTAAACAGATTTCCATCACTGCTACCGCAAGTTGTCTCCTTTCCGTGGGCATGCGTAGACTGTGATTCCATCAAAACGTCACTATAAGGCGTCCCACATCAGTCCTCCTCTCGTCACCCATCCGGTTGGTAAGTCGCCCTCCTCTTGTTGCCCATTGGTTGGCTTAGATTTTCTTTTTCTTTTTCGTTTCAATTTCAACATACTTGTGGTGCTAGCTGCTGCTACTATTAACTTCTTATTTCTCAATTTTTGTTGTGGTTGGGGACCTTGGGGTTGGCCAATTCAAGTTAGGGTTTACGGTTAGATAGTAGGGGTTTAGATCATTTGGCTGTTTAAGGTTTAGGTTGGGGTTTAGGTTTGGGGTTCTGTTTGGCTATCTAGGGTTTGAATAGGCAGTGACGGTGGCGAATTGATGACAGCCACAGCCCACAAGGTAGGGGTGAATGGTTGAGTTGGGGTTTATGGTTAAGTAGTGGGGGTTTAGGCCGTTTGGCTATTTAGGGTTCAAGTTAGGGTTTGGGTTTGGGTTTGGGGTTCGGTTTAGTTGTTTGGGGTTTGGATAGGCACCAGTGATGGTGACGAACTGACGATGGCCACATCCCACAAGGTAAAGGTGAACGATTGAGTTGGGGTTTACGGTTAAGTAGTGGGGGTTTAGGCTGTTTGGCTGTGTGGAGTTTGGACAAGTGTCGGTGACGGTGACGATGATGAACTGACGACGACAATGGCCACAACAAATAAAGAAAAAGGCAATAATGAAAATGTCATTCTAATTTTGTAAAAAAAAAAAAAATTTGTTTGCAGGGCAGGTCAGCCCACATTGGCCCGTAGGGCAAAGTGGACTGAACTTTTGTACCCACAATATTTGCAAGCCACTGTAGGTCCACTCGCTTTGACCCGCGAGCCGTTACAGATTGGGGTAAGCCAGCCCGTTTAACCCACATTCCTAGCTCTAAACCGTACGACCAGAGTCAATTATCTCACCCTGACAGTATAAACTTTTGACACAACCGTTGAAAGTAAAGGACAATTTGTAAATAATAACAGCACCACATACAAAATTTTCAAAATCGTGAAATATATATATATATTGTTGGGATGTGCATGTGCATTGAAATTTGATGAGTCGAGCATATAAATGATGATGGCATAATAAAATTAATGTATGTGTACCTTTTGCTCGTAGATATATATATATATATATAGCTTTAAAAGTAACCTACAGTAATCATATATCCATGCATATTGAATAATATTGAATTACTAGCAAATGAAGCCAAAATGAAGCTTGATTATTACCTCGTTGATTTGGTCCACAGACTATGATGATAATCCTTATCTTCATGGTGATGATGGGGGTTTTCCACTTGATTATTAAAGCTTCTTCTTGCAGGATTTTGGACTTCAAGCATTAAATCTTCCGAGGTTTCTCCTGATGATCCGTTATCAAAAACATCAGGTTGTCCTGTGTGCAATAACAATCAAGTTGCATGACTGAGTTCGCCGTGTTACCATTGGGTATCAATTTCAACTTACACAGGTGATGCAAATGAAGATAAGCAAGACCACCCTATAAATAATTAGTATCGTTGTTTGACAATTTATCACAAAAAGAAAAGAAAATAAAATAAAATAAAATAAAAAACTAAAATATTTTACCCATTTAATAAACAAAACCACATATCAAATAATATAAAGGGTAAAAAAACCACAACAATCATTCCTAAATATTTTTGACATTACGCTTATCCCACATGTAAAAAAATATTTTTTCTTTTTAATAAATTTCAAAAAGTATATAGATACTTTTAGATAAGTTTCCTAACTACATAATGATATTTTTATAATAGTGAATGTTATAAGTTTCAGAATGATGCGATTGTAAAATAAAAATAAATAAATAAATAAAAATTGAAGTTATTATTTTTTAATTGGTGTAATTTACTTTTGGGTTTCCATTATGCAACAGTCAGAATGTAATTTCCTGAAGAACTTATTTACTTTGTAGATTTAGTTTTCTTCCTAAGGAATTAAAATATAGATACAACAATAGAGAGAACTATTATATAACCATTACTTGAAGAAGCTGCTGCTTTATCTGTGGTCTTCACAGTTCTATACATCTGAAATAAATAATGCCGTGTTAACATACAAAATCATGTTGCGATTACATTAAACATTATAATGCATAATGAAATATCACCTAAATAATGGCCACACCATATGAATTCTCTTTTTTCTTTCTTTTAAAAAAAAAATGACAGAAGAAAGTAAGCTAGCAGTCAAAAATCACTTAAAACAAATTAAATACAAGGAAAAAAAAAATCATTAGAACTATATGATATGTGTAAAATTTACTAATCAATAAAGACAAATAAGAATTTACCCTCTATGTCACTTCATTTAAAATAACTATATGGGCAACTATAAATGCTTTTCCATTAAAAATATTTTATACGTCCGTGTCTACCACTAAACAACCACCGTATATCACGAAACCTTTTTCTACGTAGTCGCGCAATCCGTATGCTGGACTAGGGACAACCTCACGAGGACGAGATTTAATTCAGAATACCTCCAGTTCAACATAAAGAAGAAGCTAAGAATGTAGTGTACGCCTACGATAACATACACCATAGGTCCTCTCTCTCTCTCTGTGTTCACTGTTCCCAAGGAGATGGTGTGTGGTGCTACTACTGCAAGTACATGTGCCGGGAAATGTGGGTACGTAATAATGTCAAAAAGAAGCATCTGAAATTTACATTATGTACGGATTAACCATGGTTAAAGAAGTCCAGTTTAGTAAACCCAAGCCAACGTATCTACTACTATATCCGGTGAAGATATAATTGAGAAATGATCGTGTCTTCTGTCTCGTACCTCCTCCTCCCCCTTCTTCTTCTTTTTCTTTTTTCTTTTTTTCACCTTTTTTGTCTCGAAAATATAAATTAAAAATTCCCTAAGAATAGAAGAAAAAAAATAAAAAAGGAAAATCCCACTGAAAATAAGAATTCATACAATATAGGCATGTTTGCGTCGACTTTTGGCGATGGCCATGGCCCTTACTGATTTCTTGAGGATTTTGTCCTATTTGCTCTCTCTGAAATCGATAATCAATGTTTTTTTCACATTCGCACACACAGATACAGTCCACAGACGATGGCAGTAGTAGTAGTGTTTTTCTTAACTAGGTGATTTCATTGTTCCAAGTTAAAAAAGCTGTTTATTAGCTAGTGGAAAGGAAAAAAAAAAGTGAGAAACAATATGTCAGATCTAACAATGCCAAATACCATTTGACTCAGAAAACTGTGAAGAGCATTTTACCGTGACATGGTCGGTCCATGGTGAGTTTATGGGAGTTAATACAATTAATGAAAATTTCTATTAGATTTTGTTAAGTTGGCATATTCCAATATATATACTGCTGTATAAGCATTAATAGTCGGTTCAAAAATTAGAAATTCCATTGAAGAAATCTTTTTTCTTTTTTTTTCCCTTCATTCCTTTACTCTCAGTTTCAGTAAAATTAAGAGAAAATGAAGAGAGAAAAAATCACAAGCGCTTTTATTACTAACAAAAAGGGGGGCAAAAAAAGAAGTTGTTTTACCTGTAAATGTGATTTAACATGTGCAAGGGTTAGATCTTTCACATCCATTAGCTCAAGAACTGATTTGGGAGTAGCTCCTAAACTCCATCAACAACAAATTAGAGAAAATCATGGTGTAAAGACTAAAATCTTCCAAATTTTTAGTTGTTACAGAATTTAAGTCTAATACCAAAGAGAAGTGCAGGACAAGTTCGCCTGTAACAATGTTCTCTAATGGAGGAAATAGGGAATGATAATGCTTACTTTCATGGCCTCCAAGAAGCTCGACTGCATGGACGAAGCGGGCATGGAGAGTGGTGGTCCACCGCATCCGGGGAGCTCTTATGCCACGCTTGGCCGGCAAGCGCGACAAGAGTCTTGATCTAAAAGGAGCACAGCAGTTTGTTGAAGCAAAAGCATCATTGTTATTATTAAGAGAAGCACAAGGCAATTTCCTATTAACAGGCTCTTGTGGTGCAAATGGGAAATCACTATAAGGGTTTTGGTTGTATAATGATTGAAACCCTCTAATAGGCCTTAAATAACCAAATTCATGGCCAATAACTCCATTTTGATGATTGCAATAAGGATTTTGATATTGATTTTGCTGGATGAAATAAGGATGTTTATGACGATGTAGATGTTGATCCTCAGCTGAAACCGAAACCAAACCGAAACCCAAACCCAAAACACGGGATGAGGGAGTCAAGGATGGTTGATCAAAAGAGCTGATTTTCCTAGAATCCAAAGCTCTCTTCCAGAAACTAAAATTGGTTTCTTCGTCTTCTGTTCTAGGTTTTCTCCTAGTTGTCGATGTTGCCGATGATGATGATGAGGGTGTAGGGTTTGAATTATTTGGAGGGCTGATTTGCAATGATAAATCTGGTTGTGGTGGAAACAGTTCCATGGGTGTAGAACAAATCTCGAATCTGTCAATACTATAGTTATTTCTACACTTCTACCTATCTTGTGGGATGTGTGATGATATAATTATAGGGCCGGGTTATTATTGGTCTTAAAAGAGCTATCATTTTTTTTTTTTCGTTTAGGTTTATGGAGGTTCTTTTAAGGGGAGACAAAAGTGGGGTTTGTTTGTTTTCCAGATGGGGTTTTGAACAGATTTGAAGGGAGTATTTGCAGTGAGATTTGAGATGAAGAAGAAAGGAGAGAGAGAGAGAGAGAGAGAAGAAATGACAAAGTATGTCAAATGAACGGTTGTTCCTTTCTGTGTGAAGTATATGTGAGAAGATGACACTTGAGAGGGTACAGTGTTTGAGAGAGCTTTGTGGACGTGGGAATATGGTATTTATTATGGTAATATATATAACTTTCGAATAAAAGCTGAGGAAAAAAAAATAAAAACTTTCATTATGTCGCATAAATACATAAGGTATATAGGTATTAATGAAATTTAATTATATAATAGCAATAATTGATAATTTTAAGAAAACTACTGTTGATATGTTAGAGTACCTTATATGTTAAAATTACGTCACACGCAATACCGGTGGAATATTTTTTTTCGAAGGGGAAAAGCTAACTGGGATGGGACTTGATTTTTTATACTACTGTTACACCTTTTTCTCTTCTTTTTTTTTCATTTTTTTCTTTTACCTGACCTTTATAAGGAAAAAGAGAATTTTAGTGCAAACATTAACGTGTGCATTTGTCTTTGTATTACTTTTTTGAACTTTAATGTCATATTTAGCATACAAAAATTAACTCAAAATAAATTGTGATTTTGAATTTCATTCTTTTTTTCGTAATTAAAAGGATTTTTAGAAGATGAAGTCCTAATTTCTCAAAATTACCAATTCCGCTTTAAAGGGATGGTATTATGATTCCTTTCCACCTATTTCACCTTTATTAATTATCATTAATTGAGAATTACTTATTTAATTTTTATTTTAATTATGACATCTAAACAATTAAAAACATTTTTAGCAAATGCTAATATATAAGCATCTCATTTCATGGGTATATCCAAACATAAAAATGAATTTATCGTTAAACCTTGATTTCATTTTAGACTATTCATGTATACCAAACATGACATAATATCATTGCTTCAACTAAAACCCGTGGTTTTGGTGCATATACATGTTTCTTTTTTGAGAATTTACATTTCCATTTTCTGTATAATTGTGATCTAATTTCAATAATTGTGAAATTTTCAATTTTTATTACTAGATAAACTCTTAATACATATATATAACACATCAAACAACTATTAGGAGAAAATTTTCCGAAGCAATGTTAAATGTAAACATTGAATTTTTTATTGATTAATATATTGAGTGAAAAAGCAATCATTTTTTTAATTAAAAAAAGAAAGAAAGAAAGAAATAGCATTAAAATTAATTGCCAAAAAGTATATTGTCCTACAAAGAATATTAAGCTTCTGTTGAATGACTAAAAGGAAAAATTAAAAAAGCAAATTGCCTATTTTTAAAACTTTCAAATTTTGTGGACCCATATTTTGTCTTTTTGCAGATATATTACTTAAATTGTGCTTCATAACTATACATTAGTGCACAATTTAAAAAACAAATGTAATGCCAATGCTACCCCCATAAACCACCAAGATAGACCCAATCATAAACCTTAAGAATGAGTACCCTCACCTCTCTTTTATTGTTCCACCTCAAATCCCAAATCATATAGAGAAGGCCCAAATCTAATGCACACTATTCTATTCTTTCTTTCAAAGCATAAGTTTGATTTAAGGAATTATAATAGCTAGTAATTCGAAGGGTTTTCTGGAGTAACATGTATGTCATGTGTATTTTGTAATTGTCCACTGCCATTTACTTAGTGGATCAAGCACATCTCGAGTGGCAATGGTAACTAGTGGTTTTGGAGCACAAGTGGTGGCTTATCTTGAATTCCTTAACCCAGTGTTTTTAAATAAATAGAAGCCAAAGATTAGGTTTTTCTTGATCTTTGAAGGTGATAGATTCTAATGCCATCAATCTTACACTTTGATCTCACCTTGATTGAGAGTTTTTATAAAGAGAGTAATGAAGCTTTAGTTAAAACCCTAGAGAGAGACAATTAAGGTAATTTTTAATTGCAATTCTTAGTCCCCTTAAAACTTAAAGCACCTCCTATTTATTACCATGGTTTGGGATTGTTGGATAAAGCTTCAAGTGGCAATGGATATGAGCTTTAGTTAATTGAAACCATAATCCTCTATTCATGATCTGTGTCAAACTTAAATTGATGGCCTTTGATAATAATTTTTCTTTTTTTTTCTATTTCATTAATAGTAATCATTAATTAGTCTAGTTTAGGATTGAAATTAAAAAAGAATGATGAAAAAGGATAATGATAGTGCATGATCACTTGCTTCTTAGTGTAAGGCAAGGGAAGGTATTTTAGGGATGATTAGGATACAAGGAGCACCTTAAATATTATGATTTTTTTATTTTTGAAATATTGTACTGGTAATAATTATTCCAAAAATAAGTTTTGAAAGCGCATACCCAATTTGCAACCTCTTTTTTTCCAAAATTTGTAAAATTGAAAACATACACCAGGTCTATGCCTTTAGTACAATTGTACTTTATTGTTATAAAAATATTTAAAAATTATCTATGTTGTTATAAAAAAGTATTGTAACGAAAATTTGTAATTTCTAGTTTGTGAAATAATTTTTATAGTGTTGTTATTTAAATTTGTGATTTTTTGTTGCGAAATAATGGGAAAAAATTAAAATTAAAATTGATACAAAATTTTGTGATTTTTTTAAGACTAATTTTTTCGATGTTGTTATTTAAAATTGTCATTTAAAAAGAAATTATAATTTATATATATTGTAGATAGGAAAACAATGGTTGACTACGTAAAATTGATAATCTACGTGTTTGGAAATATTATAGCTAGTAACTAAGGGCCGAAATATGACAGGGATCTAGTCAAGAAGTTGAAAATGAAGAAAAATGTCGACTACACCGAATTCTTATATAGAATATGCCGAAGCATCGAAGTTGATTCAACCAAAGTGGGGTTTAAGATAATTCACAGGCATCCTAAAGAGATCCTATGACCTCTAACATTGTTGAAAGCTACACTTACGTGTTGAAGGGGCCTTGAGGATTACCTGTGATTATTTTGTTGAAGAACACTTTCTACAATTATATAGGGTACTTCGTCAAGAAGCATTCAAATGCTTTGAAGAATATGGTAAATGATAGAATTTTCACTAAATATGTGACCAAAAAGATCAACAAATGGATACCAATACACATGATTTCATAAATGTTGGCTTAACCTTACACATTTTATTCATCTATACATTGCATGTATAATGCTAACATTATTTATTCCGTTATGCAGGTTAGGTGAAGGGAGATCCTTCATGGAGGTTAACGATTATTCTGCATTTATATTTACATAGGTTGTAATTTCTTAAGATATTATAATAAATTATTCTTTTTTTATTCTGTTGTATATGTTTTTACGTTTTCTTTCACAATTGTTTATAAGTCTTTTCAATATTCATTAGATTTATTAGACAATGTCAGACATTAGATTTGTTAGACAATATTAATTTCCTTAAAAGATGTAATTGATAATGTTAAAATATTTATCAACTAAAACCTAAAATGGAAGCTATACATATGAAATTAATAACAAAAATAGACTCCTATCTCATCTTATTCTCTCTCTTAGTGAATTGTCTAGCTAGCTAGATAAATGCGTTTGCCGACTCTCTTGA
This sequence comes from Laguncularia racemosa, assembly GCA_037954665.1. Lineage (NCBI taxonomy): Eukaryota > Viridiplantae > Streptophyta > Magnoliopsida > Myrtales > Combretaceae > Laguncularia > Laguncularia racemosa. The sequence continues at coordinate 4,711,598 of JBBMOL010000016.1, forward strand.
CGACCTTAGACGTGGAGCAGGAGGAGCTTGTGACTCTTGTGTTGGATATTATAGGGGGTATCGTTGAGCACTTAAGGAGGCACTAGACTCCATTCTACAGGACAATTTGATGATTTACCTTAATACATAGATTGTTTACCAGAGCGTTTCTTCTACAAAGTCGATGGTGTTAAAATAGAACCATTAACGGAATGACGATGTGGCGTTACGTATTTGCTGAAAATCGGGGTTGAGTTATCATACATCACATCAAAATCCAATGAGAACTATTAGTTGTGCCTCAGCCTCCACCTCCGTGGCATTCTGCTACTGTGCCTACGAGTACAGCGTTACCCTTCTATGACAATGCATGAAATAAAGACCATGAGTAACTATTCTAATGGCTATGTCAAGATCCAATGATAGGTAGATTTGTTTTAATGTATCACCCTATATATTATAACAAAACGTAAATAAAGTAAGGAATGGTCATACAATGATTCACCCAATTAGTGTTCGTGTTGTACTTATCAAAAATCCAAGGATAGCCTTTGTGTGTTCGATATATCACCGACTGATCAATCCATACCACTGCATGTATTCCTCACACACACTACTAGACCCCTCCATGTACAGCACTCGATCAACATGTTGTTACCACAAGGTTATATACATAAAATGCTACACCAGCTAATCCACATCAACCCTCTCACGTAAGTCGATTTGATGAAGCTCCGGTTACATGTTCACTAACTATAAGATATATTGAAAACTCCTCAACTACCTGGCCACTCAACTATGTGGAAACATATAAGTGGCACCCAAGCAATCCAAATGTGCATGCTACTTCTGTAGAAATGTGGCTGGACGTTAATTAGATTCCTAGAGTACAGTTCCCATTCAACCTGAAGGATAGAAAATAATATTCAATGTTAACAATCAATATGATAATCGGAAAAAAAAAATTGCTTACTAAAATACTTGTACCATTTTATGCCTGTTGAGCACATCCCGATATGCGCCTACAATATGGGTTAGGTGAAACTGAGTATCCCTTCGCATGTTCTAAAGTGTAGCGAAAGGAGCCCCACTTTCTATAATTAGTCTATGTCGGCTAAGGGGCGCTATATAGGAGAATCTATCCCATACCGACACTTATAGGAGAATGGTAGTCCCTCCAATCTCGTGTACCGATAGCAATAACGCAACACAAAGTTGCTAATATAACCAGGCAAAACACACAGACCCCTAACTATATGACCTAGCAATTTCAAAATGCTTTGATAGAAGCAAAAACATCGCATGGACTAGGGCACTGGATTTATCGGCAAAAATAAATCCCCTAATAGTTGCAATATATACACATGTATATGGTGATGTATTAACAAGTTAAAGGTCATTTACCTCTCTATCCCAAGCAACTTGTGATCAATGTCCCTCCTAGTGTGTCAAAATTGAAAGAACGAAGGATTCAAACTCTATCTATTATGCAAAAAAAGAAAATTAAATTATTAAAAATTAACATTAATATCAAAATATTAATTAATGACTTATTAGCGACTATTTATTATCTAATTAATAGTTAATTAACAACAACTTAAGTTTACAACTACTTTTACAATAGCACAAAGATATTACATTTATAATCAATACTAAATTTTTTAGTAATTAATTTTCTCACGATTAATTAATGGCATATTAATAATTAATTATAGTTAATTCATGGTTAATTAACAAATTAATTTTATAATTACATTTATAAAACACACAAACATATTACATTTACAATCAATCCCAAGTTTTTCACTAATTAATTTTCTAACAATTAATAACATATTAATGACTAATTACTGTTAATTAACGATTAATTAACAACTTAATTTTATAACTACTTTCACACAAAAAAAACATACACATTACATTTACAATCAACACAAATTTTTTTCACTTATTAATTTTCGAATAATTAATTAATAATATATTAACGACTAATTACTAATAATTATTGGTTAATTAACAGCAACTTAATTTTACAATTACTTTTATAAAAACACACAAACATATAATATTTACAATCAATACAAAATTTTTCATTAATTAATTTTCTAATAATTAATTAATAACATATTAACGACTAATTACTGTTAATTAATGGTTATTTAACAACAACTTAATTTTACAACTACTTCTATAATAACACACAAAGATATTAAATTTGTAATCAATACAATTTTTTTCCTAATTAAGTTTCTAATGATTAATTAATAACTAATTATGACTAATTAGTTAGTAATTAACGATTACTTTTATAACAATTTTCACAACTATAAATAAAGAGCTTTCATTTACAAAAAAATACCAAATTTTTTTACTAATTCATTTTCTAATATTAATGAATGATATATTAGGGGCAAATTAATTACTAATTGACGATTAGTAAACAACTACTGGTATTTTAATAAAAAAAAAAGTAGAATACAAATAATTGCATTTAATTTTTTATGCATTGATACAAAGTAATATACTAGGAAAAAAATTAATTATTTCTCGAAAAAAAAAAACCAAAATATAACTTCGTGGAAGAAGTTGGAAAAATGTCCTATAGTTATTTCTACACACGTAGTTGTACAAGTTAAACCTGCGTAAAATAGAAATTAAGAAAAACGGAAATTTTGAAATTATGAAAAAGAAGAAGGCTAGAAGAAGAAATTGAAATATCCGATAATGAACATATAAATTGAAAATTTGCATTTATATTACAAACTGTCGGTGCAAAATTTTTTCCTATGCATTTGAGATCACATGTTGTGATACTTTTCAAATTTGCAGTATTACTTTATAATAATTTTCATAAGTTTGCAATATTACTTTATAATAACTTTTATAAGTTTATAGTATAGAGTTGCAGGATTCCATTACATTATAGTACAATTGTACTGAAGTTGTGGACCTGATATGGACCTTTAGTTTTGAAAATTTTGGAAAAAAAATAAGTCACAAATTAGGGTCGCAGCTTCAAAACCTATTTTTTGAATAATTATTGTGGGTACAATATTTTGAATTTTTTTTTTTAAATCACAATATTTAAGAGTATTCCCCCCATTAGGATACCAACTTGTTGTGTCTAGTAATGCTCAAGACACAACATGCATTTTAACACATGAAAAAAAAAAAACGAACAAGAAGAAGAAGAAAAGTAAGGGAAGACTTAAACCTTAGTCGCACATGTAAGGGGTTATAGTCTCAATCACTCACCAATACTTTTAGATTTAATCCATGCAATACTTGAGCTTTTCTTTTGGGTTGAGACTCAATCTAGACTCGATCGATTCCCAAAAAAAATAATTTTACATTAAATGCAATGAATGGGTTTAATATGCATATGTGAAAATGGATTTTTAAAATTAAATCAATTTCACATAATTTTGTACCATGATTCATTTGTGGTGAAATTTTCACTAAAATTGATTATAAAATGTTCAATTTAAGACCAAAATGAAGTTTTCAAAGAGGGCAAAGATCATATTTCCACAATGTCCCTTAGAGAGCTCTCATAGATTTCAACCCTTTTGAGGGAATTGTTACAAAATAAAATCCGATATACACTGGCAATATCAGCAAACATGTAAAGTTAGGGACTATGACTATAATTTGTATGTAAACAAGTTTGTATCTAAAAAACTTCAATTCATAACACGACCCGTTTATTAATTGTGTTTGAAGATCTAAACCCATAACCTAATTCATTTAATAAATGTATTTCATGTCTAACTTAAACCCTTTTTCAATTAAAAAAATCTATAATAATGTCTATTAAAATGATTAAAACAAAAATCTTTATAAAATTAAAGTTTAAAAGAACAAATTACTTCAACTTTTAAATATAACAAACCGTTATTTAACAAACAAAAACATTAAATATAGTATGTTTAATATTAACATAATAAAATAAATCATTCATTTACTAAATTCTATCAAATGCATTAAATTAGTACCAATATTCAAATTGACCATCATTGGTCGTAGATAGTAGTCAAGAGAAGGGTAAATTGATTACTGAAGATTTAAAAGTTCTTTTTCAAAATTTTGTAAATTACCCCTTTTGATTACTATTCGCAATATCTATTTAAATGTTGTAGTAGATATTAAAATTATAATTAACAAAATAAATAAATTATGTATAAACAAAAAGATAAAGGTCAAGAAAATCAAGAATGATTTATAGGGGTTCTTCCTTATCAATCAATCCTCTCTTCCAACTCGTGGTTAGGGATCCAATCATCTACATTAGCATGTTCCCCTAATCAAACAAAATTAAGATAAGGTATACTAGTTATGCCACAAGCCATCTGCTCTAACTCTAAATTGCTTCCCTATTCCTTACCATAAAAATAGTGCAAGTCTATAAAATCCCCTCACTATTCTCACATATAGCCACTCACTAATGTTTAAAGAGTCTAGTGACTCTATTCGAGGATTATAATATTTTTCCTCTACAATTTTTGCACAATATCTTTAGACAATATTAAAAGTTTCTTCAGCACAATTATTTTCTTTATTGTATTATTTCTTATTTTTGTCCCTTCCCATGTCTTGCAACTCCTTATATAACCATCCTCCATAACTTCAATATGGAAGTAGTTATTGTATGTTAATTTCTCCATAGCCATTGTAATTGACAATGCCTGTATCTTTGAGATTCTAATATGAATTAGTCTTTTTAATACTTGTAAGAAATTAGACATTGCATGATATTTTCTACCATTTCATACTTTGGTCCCTTCCATATATATCATTTTTTTCCATTGCAAAATGTTTCATTCCTTGATAGCCTTGATAATATTTTCTTTCTCATTTTAATAAGTTGAAAGTTAAATGCAACGACTATTATGAAAAGATGATTTGAATGAGAAATCAAATATCATTAAAGCTATTAAGGAATGAAGCATTTTGCAATGGATAAAATGATATATAATGTCTTCATAATATTGCTAAGGAATTAGCTGTTGCATGATATTTTCTTCCATTTCACACTTTAGTCCCTTATATATTGTGCCGAAGAAATTTTAATATTGTCTTGAGATAGCACAAAAATTGTAGAGGAAAAATATTATAATCTATAAACAAAGTCACTAAACTCTTTAAACATTAGTAAGTGGCTATATGTTGGAATAGTGATGGGATTTTGTAGACTTCCTTATTCCTATGGTAAGGAATAGGAAGGTAAAGCAAAGTAAAAACTAATAGCTTGTGGCCTAACATATACACATGACATTATTTTTTTTTATATTGGTAGAATACACTAGTGTTGATGATCAAATCCCTAACCACAAATGAAACTCATAATATATAAAAATCCATCATTACAATCTATAACCATGCAATTTTATAGGTTAAGTAAACTCCTTATCATAAACAAAACTATTGAAATCCCTAAAGTTTTACTTTGAAACATTGCTAGAAGTATAAAACTAAAAAAAAGATACAAAATAAGGTACCAAAATATTAATTATATAAGATTTCTATTAGAATTAAGGTAGAATTTAGGCTAGAAACTTAGAATAAAGGATGACAACTTTAGTCTTAAACTAGTTAGGCATGTCACAAACCTATTTAAAATCTATCATGTCTTGTTCAAGTTTGTGAATCATATATTAAATTGTCTGCCCTACGTAAAGTAATTTTACAACGATGAACACAATATCATAAGAAGACTTGGTAATTTGGAAAATAAGAAGGTTGATGGCTCACACCATTGTGAATTTCATATAGACTTACACTATTAAGTTCACACCATAATATGACGAGGGTATTGCACCTACTTGAGAAAATAGTTTGTTTATATAATAATAACTCTATGTTTGAAACCCTAACACAAAATACTATCTATATAAATTAAGTTCAAATATAAGTCTTATAATATAAGTCTATTAATCTAACAGTTATTAATTAGCCACTTGAAAAAAAAAGTAGAAAAGAAAACTAATAATCAAACTAAAACTTATCAAATGTAATAGAGTAAAAAGATAATAATAAAACTATATGTAGCCTAAATAACATAGAATAAAACATTAATCTAAATAAAATAATTAAATATAAGTATCTTTATGCCACAGAAGTAACTCCTTGATATGGCAAATTTGGTAAATTTTAATAAGTAAATCTTCCATTATCCTAATACTCAAGGACATATTTTTGAAATCACAAAACAAGTGCTAAACTACATTGTATGGAATAATATTAAAGTCAATTCTTCTTAGTGGAAAAGTAAAATTTATAATTACTAAAATACGCTCGTTTTAATGAGCAGTTAAAATGCTCGAAACAAAAGATTGAACAGAACTTTTCTCACACATAATTGCAGATCATTCTTCAAGAGATTATTCTAATGTAGTATAACATTGGTTCAATCAAGCCCCATCCAACTGTGTACACTTGGGGTCATATCTCACTGGAGTCAGGCCTAGTAGTCCAAACACACTTCAATACATCACCGACACTGCTTATAAACTCTTGGAAGGGAATAGTGATAGTGTAGCGTCTTTGTTTTATATATGAAATTTGTTATTAAATCTAAATAATGATATAATTGATTCTAATTTTTGTTTTCTCCTTACTTTCAAGTCAGCAAATTATATAAATATAACTTCATTTTAAACATTTTCTACCTAATTTTGTTTCTCCTTTTTCTCTTTTTAATGTATAATGTTAAATATACGATGGTTAGACAATAAAACATGTCCTATATAAAACATTATCGTTTTTCTCACAGAACATGTATTATTCCATCTCTTTTTATATTTATTGTCATGTAATATGCAAACTTCTAGTGATTTTATCAATCATAGCATGATTTTTTTTTTTAATAAAGTTCTATTATATTTATTATAAATTTACACGCGCCACGTATTATTGGAATCTTAACCCTCAAGCCTCGTGGAACAAATAAGGCTATTGACATTTCTATTGTAGGACAATAATAGTTGATGCGGACATCGTGGAGGGCACAGCAGCTTACACGGCCCAAGGGCACGGCCGTGTATAATTTTACCCGGGCCGTGTATCACTTACACGGGCACAGGCACGCCCAGCGACACGACTGTGTGCTCCAATAGGATTCTCACAGAGTCATACATGGCCTAAAGGCACGGCTGTGTATGAAACTGTGTACTATGCTCGTCATATACACAGAAGCCCACACGGCCTAAAGGAACGACCGTGTACTCGACCGTGTATTATGCTCGTCGCATGCCCAGAGACATACACGGCCTAGAGGCACAACTGTGTATGAGACCGTGTACTATGCGTGTCGCATGCCCAGAAACATACACGGCTTAGAGGCACGGCCGTGTATCAAACCGTGTACTATGCGTGTATTTTATTATTTCTTTCCACGTGTACGCTTAGATTTTCCCCTTTTAGATATTTTACGGGGACATATAAATACTCTTTTGTCAGATAGATTAGGGGACGTTTTATTATCATATTGGAATACACTTTGAGAGAGAGTTTTCTCCAATTTCTGGGTTGTGCGCAACCAGATTTACATCAAAGATCGTTTCTTTGTTGTGTGAAACCAATCCAATCTCGGATTAGTTTTGTTACGCTTTCCGCGCTGCGTCAGTTGGTATCAGAGCTAGGCAAATTCCTGCGGAGATGTCAACTAACGGTGGTGTTGATGGCGGTCGTATTCTTGACGGTGTTCGAGGTACGGAAGTCCTACGTTACGGGCAACCAATACGAAGGGCGGTAGAGGAGACCATGGATCAAAAAATCCGGCGAGAGGAACAGCGTCTTGAAGCCCTGATCTATCGATCCAATACCAACAGTAGCAGGCAGGTTTATTGGAGACGACCGGAAGGCGATCCAAGGAACAGATCTGTTACTTATGATACGGATAATGAAGACGAGATTTTTAGTAATCTGCCTAGGAGAAGAGGCCATGGTAGCGTAAGACGATACAACAGATGTGATTACAGGTATAAAGATGAAATCTTTCTCAATTTAAATATGTTGTATCGGAGTTTGATGGTACCGAGAGTCTGAATGAGTTTTGGGTGTGGGTAGAGGATATAGAAAGATTCTTTGACCATATGAGGGTTCCAGAGGGAATGAAGATAGAGTTAGTGGAGAGTCGTTTGTGGGGTGATGCATTGTATTGGTGGGAATGACTTCGAGGAGTAAGACGCCTTGAGGGTAAAGAACTGGTGAGGACTTGGTTTATGATGCAATACTTGTTAGAACAAAAGTTCTTTCCCCTTGATTACGAGCGAATCCTTCCTCAGAAAATTCCACAAACACCTAAGCCGATAAACTTAATTCCTAAAGTGTTTAAGGAGGAGATGTCTGAACAAGAGGCAAACTCAACCCTTAACGATCATAGTACTTTGATTGGTGATGGTGGGGGCGGTGGAAAAGCAGTTGAAGCTTACAAAATTTGTGTTGATGAGGAAGCTATTGTGGTGGAGCCCTTGTTGAATGACGAGCCGGAGATGACGGTGACTGAAGAGTCGAAGGCTGGAGGTACTCTGAGCATAATCATTGCACCAACGAAGGAGATTAAGGATGTAGAGTTTAATGTTTTACCCAAAAACTTATACTTCAAACCAGAGGAAGCGCTAGAGATGACTTATGGAGTACAAAATACAGAGAAAGAAGCTCATGACATTCTCAGTTATGCATTTGAGAGTGGCACAAATACTTTGGACACTACTGAAGCTTATCCAATTCCAACGAAGAAAGAAACTCAAGGAAAAACATATCGTTATATTGGTAGCTGGTTAAAGTCTCAGCCACATGACAAGGCCATTGTAGTAACAAAAGTTTGTAGTTATTCAGAAAGGTCAAGCTATATTCGTGAAAATGCAAAGGTTTTACGGGTTGATGCTGCTAACATCAAAGAGAGTGTAGAAAAAAGCCTTAAGAGACTTGGCACTAACGACATTGATTTGTTGCAAATTCATTGGCCAGATCGCTATGTTCCACTGTTTGGTGAGTACTCATATGATTTCTCAAAGTGGCGGCCAAGTGTGCCTTTTGTTGAGCAATTACAGGCCCTACAAGATGTTATCAATGAAGGAAAGGATCGCTACATTGGTGTTTCAAATGAGGCTTCATGTGGAGTAATGGAATTTGTTCAAGCTTCTAAAGTTGAAGGGGTTCCAAAGATTGTTAGCATACAGAATAGCTATAGTTTGCCTGTTAGAACCCGATTTGAAGTGGATCTAGTTGAAGTACGCCACCTGAAAATTCGCAACATAGGCCTCCTTTGTTATTCTCCATTGGGTGGTAGATCATTGACTGGAAAGTATTTGGATATCAATTCTAAAGCTGCCAATAAGAAGAGGTTGAACCTATTTTCTAGATACATGGAGAGGTACAACCGTTCCATCCATAGAACTATTGGAAGATCACCTTTTTCAGTGGCCTATACCAAGGCACCTTCTCACGCTCTAGACCTAGTTTCCTTACCCAAAGGTGAGGAGACCTACGTAGCAGCAAAGCACCTGGCGGAACAGTATCACACAGTGGCGTCGAAAATCAAAGAACAAATTGAGAAAGTGAATGAGCGATATAAGAAAGCCGCTGACAAACATAGGAAGAAGAAGTTATTCGACGTGGAAGACCTAGTGATGGTGTTCTTAAGGAAAGAGCGTTTCCCCATGGGTACATATAGCAAGTGGCAGCCGAAGAAGTATGGGTCCTACAAAATAGTGGCCGAAATCAATGACAACGCCTATGTGGTTGGCCTTCCGGAAAGCATGAAAATCTCCCGGACCTTCAACGTGGCGGATTTATCTCCATTTTACACGGATGACGCACTCCTTTATCCAGAAGCGAACTCGGGGTCGAGTTCTACCTTGGTGGGAGAGAATGATGTGGACATCGTGGAGGGCACAGTAGCTTACACGGCCCAAGGGCACAGCCGTGTATAATTTTACCCGGGCCGTGTATCACTTACACGGGCACAGGCACGCCCAGCGACACGACCGTGTGCTCCAGTAGGATTCTCACAGAGTCATACACGGCCTAAAGGCACGGCCGTGTATGAAACCGTATACTATGCTCGTCATATACACAGAAGCCCACACGGCCTAAAGGAACGGCCGTGTACTCGACCGTGTATTATGCTCGTCGCATGCCCAGAGACATACACGGCCTAGAGGCACGGCCGTGTATGAGACCGTATACTATGCATGTCGCATGCCCAGAAACATACACGGCTTAGAGGCACGGCCGTGTATCAAACCGTGTACTATGCGTGTATTTTATTATTTCTTTCCACGTGTACGCTTAGATTTTCCCCTTTTAGATATTTTACGGGGACATATAAATACTCTTTTGTCAGATAAATTAGGGGACGTTTTATTATCATATTGGAATACACTTTGAGAGAGAGTTTTCTCCAATTTCCAGGTTATGCGCAACCAGATTTACATCAAAGATCGTTTTTTTGTTGTGTGAAACCAATCCAATCTCGGATTAGTTTCGTTACGCTTTCCGCGCTGCGTCAATAGTTATCAAGCTATCTCCTTATTCCATCCCATAACCATCTCTATATATATTAATTACATAGACAGCTTGTTCTTTTAGCATCGTGCCCGCCAAATAAAAGAGGCACTGTGAATCCGGAACCATTGCACATAAATCTTAACACACTTAATATATATATATAAAGGTTTTTAGTGAGTGTTCTATCCAATATATAAATGGCGAATGGTGATTAGAAGCAACTCAACGGAATCGTAGAACAAGCATATTGCTTATGAATTAGGATAAAATTTTACATGGAAAAATTCTAATGTAGATCTAACCCGTGTGGATCCGATTAAAATATAATACCATGTAGATTCTATTATATCATGATAACCTTATTATGGATAGTACAGATACTATTCACAAATAGGATTCATGTATGCATGAAGTAAATCTATGAAAATATTGCATGTTTATGCGTTAGTCTTGAAATTAAATGCGTGGCTTACTGATCCCAGTTCCAAATGGTTGGAGAATAATTACATATTTATTTCTAGAAGGCAGAACCTCATATAAGTTGCTGTGATTTATGTTTCGTAGAACCAACACATTTGAAAATGAAATATCAGAGAATGTAGGACGGTGGTTGTAAGTTCTTAGACCCATCACCATATATTTATGTGATAGTACCATAGGACCTAATACAAACCTTTCTTTGCCAAGTTGGACATGATGCCCAGCCACCTAATTATGGTCGATCAATATACCAATCAAATCACCTTCGACGCTTTTATTATCTACCGTTTAATTATAGTCGCTTACTAACCAACCGTCTTACGTATTAACTTACAGAAAGTTGTATGCGACTAACTAATGTCTTTATTAATCATTGAATTGATTTGGCATGTGTGGCTGTGGCTAGGACCAAAAACGAACTCGGTCAAGATAATTCAGTCCTAAACTTAAACTCGACTTGAAGTTAGATTTAATGAGCTGAAACTAAATTTGATTACACTCTTTTAGACAAAATTATTATATGAAAAAGAAAAAATATGTTTTCTTCTTATTAAAATAATATTGATACCCAAATTAGATGAAAACTTAACTAAGATTTATTCAAACTAATAAATAGACAAATATCATGAAACCAAAGCTCATCAATTTGATAAACTAATTGATTAGCTCGAGTTTAAACCAATCGTTTCCAAATCAAACTTGAATAATTGAATAGATTTAGCTTGTTTATAGCTCTAATCTTATTAATGACAATAATTAAGGGTTGGGCTTTGGTGCTTCTCCAAGCGGTATTGTTAGTGCATATGTACTTTTCTAAGAGTTGAAAGTGGTGGTGCGTGATAATATGCACTTGGCCTTACTGACACTGTTGAATTAAAAGGAAAGGCTGCGAAAATGAAATGGCCTAAGAAATAAAAACAGAATTATAGAAGCTTGGGCAAGGACGGGTATGTTGAAGTGTCAAAGTCGTAAAAACACATGAGAACAATGCGATGCACAGTTCTATATTTGTTTTCTGGACCGGCGACTGTGTGTGAGACTCCAAAAGGCAACATGGTCGATTTATTCCACGATCATTAATATAAACTATTACTATAATTGTTAACTAATTAATATATTCACATAAGTACTGGCCAAATTTGATGCATACTAGACAAATTGATTTTTTTTTTTCTGTTCATTTAAGCAGACATAGATAAGAACAAAACACAAAAAAAAAAAAAAGCGATTCTCTTTAGCCGTATTAGTAATTTACGCATGGATCTTGACTAGCACACAGGTGTAAACTGTAATGCAAGCAGAAGTTTGACGGAATTAGCATGCATAAACATGTAGCTCTTGTAATAATGAATGGGAAAAGAAAAAGAAAAGAAAAGAAAGAAAAAAGAACCACGGTAGCTCTTGTTCAATAATGGTTTTCAATTAAATATACTAACGCTATTCTTGCCTAACTAGGCAACCGATATGAAATCGATAAGGTGGGTAAAAAAAAAAAATCAGTTTAAGTAAACCAAATTAAATCAAACCAAAATTTAGGATATTTTAGGATAACAATTTGGTTCATATTATGGATTATAGTTTACAATCAAAAGAACCGAACAATAATAAGATTTGAATGTGAACCAAACCATAATGGATGAACTATGAAACTCAATATCTAGCTGCATCACACTCAAAATATGTCTACCATAAACATAAGCTTAATATTACTTGATGCAACAAATCATTTATTTGAGTTATCTTTTATTCATCATGTACACTATAGTCTTAACACATTTCTAACATCCCAAAATTTTAAATAACTTAGACTTTGAACCTCAATCATACAAAACACCTCAATACATTTTGCATGGGCCTGGAAAATCCCAATGCCAACAACCTCAATGTAGAATTGCATCATCCTAATTTAATAAATGGTATTAGCCATCCATCTATTAGTCCACTATAATCTTTGTACAAGCATCCCATAGCATATATGTATCAATGATTACAACATCTCCCAAGTAACTCAAATTGACCTATATGACAATAATTACTCACTCAAAAATCCTCCTATCCACAAGTGGTGACTTAGCATCAATATAGATGCACACCCTGTAATAGGCCGATGATATCTAGCCTTAACCTACTTATCCAAAATGGCTACCAACTTTAATGCAATTACACCCATCACATGCATTAATTCGGCCAAATAATTATTAGTTGATTTGAATCTAACCTACACCCCTACACTTACATGCATCACATAGCAATTACATAGGATCTGCTCAATGTTTCTTAAATTAATTGAACAAAAACAAATTCCTATAATTAAATACAACATAAGTGATTAGTATCTAATAATATTGTAAAATATCAATTCCTAAGATTATTATTTGATTTCAATCTTAAAAGGATGTTCTAAATTAAATTTAGATTGTCAAAAATCTTAATAGAAAGTAAATTAGGACAACTTATTTTAAAAAACGACTAAACTAGACACACTTAAAAAATATATATTGACTAACTTAATGATTTAATCAACCATTTTTGAGATTCAGTTGATTGACTTATGAATTCGATAGATTGTGTTGTAGGTCAAAATTTAGTTGGTATTAAGTTATATATGGTTAGTCACTTTCAATATTAGGTCCGCCATCAAACTTGTTCTTTAACTCTTACGAAGTTTTTCTTCCAAAATTGATTAAGTTCTTTCTTAACATGATTATCTTTCGAAAACATTGCCCTTTTTAATTTCATGAATCCCTTTTAAGTAAAATCTTATTATATAATCACTTATCATAATCTAGCTGTGTAAAGCGAATATATATAGATTTAGTCCTAATTTTAATTCTACAATTAATATGTGATCGAAATTTAGAGGCAATAGTTAAGATAGATCTATGAAGACTTATACATACTTATTTGTACACATGTCGAATTATTATTGTTACACTTGTATCTTTCTTATTGGATAGTTAGTTTGAGATTACTTGTGAATTAGTCATTGTATATATAACTTAGTGACTATAAAGGCCAATTATTTATATTAAATACCATTTTTCTCTAAAAGCTTTCTATAATCAATTCTTCATCATTATAGTGTATTATTGATTCTATAAATTCTCACATGGTATCAAAGCGTTACATGTAATCGTATGTATCTATTTTGAATCCTTATTGAAGCTTTGTTGAATTACTTTTGCTATTTGTTGATATATGGAAAATGAATAATCAAGAAGTAATAGTACATGGAGATTCAAGTTCTTCATATCATCTATACATTTCATAGTCAAATAATCCTAGAATGGTTATAAGTAACATCATTTTTAATGGATTGAACTATCTTGCATGGAGTAAAGCAGTTCGAATGGGTTTAGATGCAAAATTGAAATTAGGTTTTATTGATGGTGATATTCCAAAGCAATTATACATCACTAGACCTAATTTATTGGATTAGAAATGACTATATAGTATGTTGTTGGCTCTTGAATTCCATGTCAAGTGAAATTTCATAGAACTTCCTATATGCGAAATTTACATGTGAATTATGGAAAGAAGTTAGCGAATAGTATGGTCAAGGGAATGGACTGAGGATTTTCTAGCTGCAACATGAAATATCAAATATGAAGCAAGGGAATTAATCTATAGGAATGTGTTACAATAGATTGAAGAAGTGTTAGGATGAACTATAAGCCTTAAACACTTATCCTTCCTATGAACGTAGACATATTAAGTACTGTGCTTGTGGATTAGTTGAACAAATTGCACTATTTGAAGCATAAGGTAAACCGATACAAATTTTAATTAGGCTTAATGAAGGTTTTGAAACAATTCACAACCAAACTCTCTCCATGGAACCATTACCCTCTATGAATAGGGTTTTCTACTTAGTTCAGCAGGTAGAAAAACAAAGGCAAGTGACAGGACATTTGTCTACTGATATTGAAGGAGTTGCTTTTAATCTAAACAACAGAGAAGGAAGCATTGATGATAAGAAAAAAGGAAGGAATCAAAGTGGTAACAAATTATTTTGTAGGCATTGCAAATATGAAGACCACTTAATAGAAAGTTTCTTTCAACTAATTATATATCCTAATTGGTGGAAAGGAAGAAAGAATAATCGTAATCAATTGAAGATGGCGGTAAAGTACAAAACTAGAATTTCTGGCTCCTCAATTGTTGATACATTGTTTGAATCTACTGTAGATGTTATAGGGAGTTCCATTATTGGTTCTATTTTAGACCAACAAATGCTTCACAATATTTGCTAAGAGGTCACAAAGATGATGAAAGGAAAACAAAGTTAAGAGACCTCTATGGCACACACTATTCATTCAGCAAGTAATTCCATTTCTCATTTTAGTCTTTTGAATAACAATTTAAATTCTTAGATTATGGACACAAGTGCTACGAATTATATGACTCCACATAAATCACTTCTTTTTTATGTACAAACCTTGATTAACCCAATTACAGTTACATTACCAAACGACAACACAAAGGTCGTTCAATTAGTGGGTTCTGTCTATATCAACCCAGATTTCATCTTTCACAAAGTTCTTTATAAACCAGATTTCATCCACAACCTGTTATTAGTTTGTAAGGCTATACAAAATTGCAAATTAATAGCAATGATTGATCATACTTCCTTTATGTTTCAAGACTAGAAAACTAAAGGAATCATTGCTACTACTCAAATTTTCAATGATTGATCACAACCTATTATTAGTTTGTAAGGCTATACAAAACAGCTAATATCAATGATTGATCACACTTCTTTTATGTTTCAAGAGCAAAAAGTTAAAGGAATCATTGCTACTACTCAAATTTCCAATGATGTATATGTTTTGAAGTCTACATCCATAAAGAGCTTTAATACTTTACCAAAGTACAATCAACATTATTGTTATCAAGTCAATTTCCATTGTAATAATTTTGATCTTTTGCATTTGTTTCATGCAAGACTAAGACATTTGTCCATTTCAAAGTTGCGACATTTAGACTCTTGTAAATCATTTGATGTTTCTAATTTTCTATGTGAAACTTGAAATAAAGTGAAGTTTCATAAACTTCCTTTTACTCAAAGTGAGCATCATTCCTTGACTTTATTTCATCTTATCCATGTGAATGTTTAGAGGCCTTATCATACTCTATCTATTTCTAGTGCATCTTATTTCCTTACAATTGTTGATGACTATTCTCGCAGTACTTAAACTTATGTGTCTAATCATTTTTCAATTGTTCCCAAGTTTATTCAATCTGATAATGGCATTGAATTTCTATCTAATCATTGTCGTTCTTTATTTGACAAACTAAGAATTACACATCAATGCACTGTTACACACACACCACAATAAAATAGTCAAGTTAAATGAAAACATAGACACATTCTTGATACTGTGAAACCTTGCTTATTCACACAAATTTACCAAAATAATTTTGAGCAAAGTGTATACTTACCGCCACCTATCTTGTTAATAAAATGCTCATGTCCATTTTAAGCTAGAAATCACCACATGAAATTCTTTTTGGAAAAAAAAAAAAACCATCTTATAACCATTTGAGGGTAATGGGATGTTTATGTGTTGTTGCACAAAACCCACCTTCTAAAGACAAAATGGATCCACGAGGTGTGAAATGTGTATTTCTAGGATATGTCAATGGGCAAAAAGGTTGTAAGGTCTTTGACTTAACATCTCAAAGAATTATTTGTCATTAGGGATGTACTCCTATATAAAAATATATTTCCATTTAAGCTAACAACGATAGAGTCTAATGAGTCCTCTTCTAGTTCTATTCTACCACGGATCGTTTTGTCATTCAATTATCTTGGTATTAATCCTTTTGTTTCATGTCATATGCCAATTATACACACAGAGTCTTCTATTTCTAATTCTTGCCCTCAAACTGATTTTTCTTTTGATACAAATCTTGGTGAGGTCTCCTCTTCTTCAGATTTTTCTAGTTAGCCCATTACTGTTCGTAAACTTACTAAAGTACATAAAACTCTTGTATAGATATGGTGTAGGACATGGAAGTGAAAGTAATTAAAGGAAGAAAAAACAATATATGGCGATGCAGAAAATTCAATTAGAAAACTAAATTAAACAATAGTTATAATAAATATGTTAAGATATTCACCATTCAAAATCAATAATAAGAACTAAAGAAATAAAAGAAAGAAAAAGAACCTTTCTTTTTTAAAATTTTTTTCTATCTTCGATCAAATCGTATCTCGTACTTGATATCTTCATAACTCACTTTTCTTCTAAAGTTATTTAAACACTTCTCAATTCCCAATGTATTGAAAACTTTTCAATGCAGTCGTGGTGATAATTATGGAAGAAAGAAGAAAACAATAGACGAAGGAAAAGAATATATATATATATATATTGATGGCCTCAAACCACCAATGAATTTTATGACCTATGAAGAAGACAAAATCACTCCAATCTTGAAAAAAATAATTCAATTCAATAATACTCTCTCAATTATGTTTAAAACCCTAATAAAAGATACTATTTATATAAAGAAGAAAGGAAACATAGACCCTATGATCTAAAGATAATCTAACGGCATAAGTAGCTATAAAGGAAACTAAAATATTTTCATAAAATAAAAGATAATAATATAACTAAATCTAATCATCTAAATAAAATAACTAAATACAAAAATCTCCATGCCATATGGGCCGATAATGCTGACGTGAACTTCTACATGTGTATCTATGATCCCCATCATCTCTCCCCGCCTTGAGAAGATTCACCTTTGGTGTATTAAAATTGATGTATTGCTCATAAAGATCTCGACTAATTCTTTGAAGCTTTGACTCGATAATTCACTTAGCATTTGAAAGTGGACAATCTACCCATTTGACAAGAAAATATCTACCATCACTAATGATCTAATCATCAATAATATCTTCTATCTCTTCTTTCTTTCCTTTCAATGGTGGAATATGTGGAACTTGTGGAATCGAAAGAGTAGGAAATGTAGACATTGGCTTAATTGATGAATTTGTAATCTAGACTAGCTCATGGTAAGGTAAGAGATCCTCAACATTGAAAATATTACTAATACCCGTATCTGGTGGTAGCTCCAAACCATAAGCATTTGCACTAATCTTCTTCAAAAGCTTGAAAGGTTTCATGCCTCTAACATCTAATTTCTTGTAAGAACCTTGTGAAAACCTCTCTAGCCTATTTCGAGCAATCGCCAAATCTCCCTCTTTAAATTCCTAATACCTGCATTGAACATCTACAACTGACTTATATAATCCATCGCTTAAGTTAATTTTCTTTCTAATTTCCGCATGTAGGCCACAAATATGGGTAGCAAATGATTCAATAGGTTTAGAAAGTCTAAATGTTAATGGCAATGGAATAAGATCAATGGGGCATCTAGGTTAATAGACTAGTACAACTTCAAAGGGACTCAATCCAATGAATCTATTTACTGAACTATTATAAGCAAATTCTACCATAGGAAGGATGTGATCCCAAGTAAACACATGGTCACCAACCAGATACCTCAGCAAATCACCTAAACTCCTATTAATTGCTTCAGTTTAATCATCAGTCTAGGGGTGAAAGGTAAAATAAAACTGAAACTTGGTACCTATCATTTTCCATAATGTCTTCCAAAAGTAACTAACAAATTTGACATCCTTATCTAACACTATGGTTTTAGGTAACCCATGCAACCTAATAACCTCACTAAATAACAATTTAGCTATATGAGAGGCATCTACAATTTTATTGTATGATATAAAATGTGCCATCTTAGAAAAACGATCTACTACCACAAAAATTGAATCATGTTTCCTAGGAGTCACAAGTAAACCCACTACAACAAATTCAATCTTAGACGACGTTTAATAAACGTTGCTAAACATGAAATAAATGTCGCAAAAAAGATTTAGCCACATTTAATAACTATTCCTAATAAACGCCGCCAAAGGTCCATCGCAAAAAATATCTGCGACGTTTATGAAATAAACGTGGCTAAAAGTGGAAACGTAGCTAAATGTGTTATATGGGGAGGCGTTTAACATTGCTAAAAATAGGTAATACGCAAAATTTAAATGTAGTAAAATGACAATTAAAAATTTAAAGGGCAAAAAAAAAGTGTAGTAAATCAGTACTACAGGCGACGTTTAAACGTAGTAAAAAACTAACGTTAGCAACGTTTAGACGTTGCTAATAGTTATGATAGGTGACGTTTAAACGTAGTAGTACAATAAAAAATTTATAGACACAAACAATGCAATAAATGAGTAATATTGGCGACATTCAAACGTAGTAAAAAACTACTATTAGCAACATTTAGACATAACTGACAATTATGATAAACGATGTTTAAACGTAGTAATAACACAATCACAAACACAAAATTTATGGACACAAACAGCGCAATAAATGAGTAATATTGGTGACATTTAAACGTAGTAAAAGATGACTATCATCAATGTTTACACGTAACTAAAAGTTATTATATGCGGCGTTTAAATGTAGTTAAACCATAATTAAAAAAATTAGTAGACAAAAAAAAGCGCAGTAGTTGAGTAATATTGGCGATGTTTAACCATAGTAAAAGAGTAACATTGACAATGTTTAGACTTATCCAAAAGGTAATTATGTAGGACTTTTAAATGTTGTGAAATAGTACATTGGCAACGTTTAAACATTACCATAAAGCCAAATTAGCAACGTTTAAACATGGTAATTGTAATAGGCATTGATTTCAACCTGCATTCACAATCCTCATATGAACCAACATACACCTGTTTAGTTATACACAATTATATATACCTTGCACATTTCTTTTTCACATATTCAAATGAACCCAATAAACATGATGCTTTCACATCAACAAAACTTAGGAGCAATGTCCTTAACTAAACAAATCCTAATAAGATGAAAAAAAGTCAAACTCGAATAGGTTTAACCTTAAACATTACATGAACTCGTCTAACATCCTATTTCTCGCATCAATCCTCATCATCGCTACTTTCATCATCTTCGCTATCACATTTTTCTTCACTACTTTCCGTATCATCACTAGTAGATGAACTTGGTGAATGAACAAAGTCTTGTGCATTTTTTGTTCCTGTCACAAAATATATGACCTTCAAACAACACATGTATATAATTATATTATTTTTTTTAATTAAAAGAGAGAGAGAGAGAGAGAGTGGGGGACAGAATACTCTCACGTATTTATGATTATTTACCTGAAGTACTTGGAAAATTCCCAGCAAGTCGTGCAACTGCTTGAGAAAGCTAGATAGTTGTAAGACATTTACAAAGTACTCACATATTCATCTTTAACATGCAAGCAAAACATCAATATTCTACAATATTGCCCTAAAGGAATTATAACTATGCAGATTCTTCAATATTCTAGAATATTGTCCCTTAACACCTATATGACAACACATTTTGCACAATGACAACATTACTTCCTACCTAACATCCCTATAGAACATAGTGTACCTACACACTACCTTTGTATTACACAGCATACTCCTATATTGCACATAATGAAAAACTATAACAGAACATACCAAAGGAGTCCGCCACATCAATACAACCACTACATCATCAAAACCCACAACATTCCTACTCTATACATAGAAGCAATATGCATGCATTTACAACATAGCACATATACTTTTAACTCGAAAGTACAAGTTTAAACTAACCTCTTGAGCTTGGGCGATATGTAGATCCCTTTCTTCTTGAGGCATTGACAACAATTGTTGACGTTGGTCATTGAACTTTCCCTCCAGTTGTTCACACTGATGTTTTTCCTCTTCAAGCTTTCCTTGTGTCTCTTGCAGCGCTGCTTCCATCTTTTCCATATAAATTCGTGAATGTGTAGCTTTCCCAATGGTCGGTGGTCCATATCCTCTACCAAGATGATAGTCAGTTCACGCGTTTGCACCCATAAATTCATCAACTATCTCCTCCGTAGTCTTAGGTCTGAGGATTGAGATTCTTGATACATCTTGACCATATCCTCCTAGAGTAACGATGACAACAATATACAATGCAAACATAATAGAAATGTAGATAGAAACATAAAACATAGTGACAGTGCTTATTTGTAAATTAACCCATCAACTTACATAATCCTGGCCAGCTTGTTGGGAAATCCAACCGCCACCACCATCAGACCTTGGATCACTATATCAGGTGACCTTAAAGAACTCGATTGCATCCGATGGTTGGTGATTTCTCTCAATCTAATCACACAATATACATAAAGTTAAGGACTTTATCAATTTAAGTCTTATATACTTAAATTAAATGAAATACTCACATATTCATTCCTCCTACTCTTAAATGATCTAGATCCTAACCTGTGTAAATATTTTACTTTCTTACATGCAGCCTTCTCACTCATTGCCCTAATCTTTTATTTATCAAGACATTATCAAGTTAATGACATCATTTAGTCAAAACCTTAAAAAAAACATGACTTAAGTTAGCTTACCTTTATAGATGGATCTCTTGATTGCAGAATCTCCTTCTCTTCTGCAATCTCTCTCCTCCATTCCTCTGTTTTCTTTTTCCAGTCATCATCACTTAAGCCCTTGGGTCGAATTGCATCACTAATCTTTATCCATGAACTTTTAGTTTTACTTTGATGACTTATATAGATATTTCTCATCCATCAATCAGCAGCACAAAACTTTTCAAGATTTTTTATGATGTCATCAGTATTTAAACGATTTTACAAAACAAAAATGGGATAAGGATGTAATATACATGTCAGAAACACCTTGCAATAGGTTATAATAACAAAGACAATAACAGTTTAACATATTCACTTTTTATTGAGAAAACAATTGATATAGAGACAATCCAAATTAGTTGTTGCTTTAACCTATACTATTTCCCAAGCACGTTGTTTTTATGATAAATCAAATTTTCTCCAATCTCAATACAGAGTAGTAGCAAGTCCCGACAAGCCTTCCCTATTTTCGATGCCATCTTGGTTTATTAGTCTAGTATTAATGGACGACTACTAGATGTCATGAATTGAATGACCATTTTACTCATTCGTCTTCTATTTTCTCTTTCTAATGCTTGTCCTCGATACGCACTCCTCTTGCCTATATATGACATTGAGCTCATCACTAGTGCAAATATTTTAAAAACAAGTCCATCATAATAGAGGTTAAGTATGAACTTTGATTCTAGTTTCATATACACAGTTACGTAGATTACCTGAGGGTCAAGTAGGGTTAAAGGGAATGCCATCGGCCTATGTGGACACATCAACTGCATTATTAGTGGAAGCATCATTTTGTCTGGGTGCATTTGGTGTGGCATGTTCCTCAGACGAATTTGTGGGCTCCCTTTGTTGATTTATAGAGGCATTTGTCAGAGCATTATCATGCACCTCCCCATCACTATGGTGTGAATTCGACTCATCTCTAATTGCATGTCAACTAACCTTTCCTCCCCTTCTTTAGGTCTTCCTCCATCACCCCGCCATTAGAATTCTGTAAAATATAGTAAAAACATATATGAATAATGAATATGTGAATAAAATCAAAACAACATTACAAATTTCATGCTGAAGAAAAATAAATAACATTCATTCATACAATCATTGTCAATCGTATCATATGCAACAGGTGTATCATCGAGTGCCTTGTCTATATCCTCATCATCATTAGATTCGATATTAGCATCATGCTGCACTACACTAGATGCTTCATCTGTTCT
Source organism: Laguncularia racemosa (assembly GCA_037954665.1). Lineage (NCBI taxonomy): Eukaryota > Viridiplantae > Streptophyta > Magnoliopsida > Myrtales > Combretaceae > Laguncularia > Laguncularia racemosa. Next base: position 4,734,289 of record JBBMOL010000016.1, read on the forward strand.
TTCTACTAATTCTCCTCGGATCATATCAGGACACATATCGATTCTTAATAGCACATTGACATCACAATCAACAACTAGATTTTGCTCATATCCTCTTCCCCTATCCCCGATGACTAGATCGTCCAAGCTCTCAACCACCAATTGAGCCTCCACATTGGTGAACAAATTTAAATAGTCCATATTGTAAATATGGTAATGCTCAAAACATTACACCACACGCCAATCAGTACCTAATTTCATGTCCTCCAAGTAATATACCCGTTTAGCTTGTGATGCTAACACATATGGGTCATTTACATACCAAGTATGAGTGATCTTAATACTTTTAATGCCATTCTCAACTCTAACGTTATGATGTCGGCTATCCGTGTCCCACCACTTACATTTAAATAAGAACACTTCTTGTTCCGTATGTAACTGAACTCATATATATCTGTTACAACCCCATAAAATTCTATTGATGCCTACACATCCCCATGATTCCCCTTTACAAGAACTCCACTGTTCTGAGTATTCTTCCTACTATTGAAGTCTGATGTGTGAAACTGAACACCATTATATATCAGCTTGCTGTATCTCTTATAGCATGAATCGGATCCTATAGACAATGCATATAATGCACTGATCACTAGGTCAGAACTATCATACCATGGTCTCATCTGCACCATCCACAAATTAAAAAGTGAATGCTTATATGAAAAAGTCAACTTCTCAATTAGACACAACATTATGTTATTGTTTTTACCTTATCGATAAACCATTGACAAAATTCTCTTTTGTGGTGCTCATCTATGTTGTCACCACATTGTGCTCTTAAAATGACCTTATGTTCCCTACATCACAATTTTCAAGTTTGTGTAGTCAATAATTTATAGCAATATTGTAACATTTGAGATGCACCTATTCACACTTACTCTAAATAAGGTTGAATTTTGTGACAGTTGTTGATGATATACCATGTCATGACTTCGCCCTCCTTGTTCGATAACACAACATATGTAGGAGGGAAAATGAGACCAACTCTATTGGTGAAAACATCAACACCACCTTCTTTCGATGAATCAAAATTCCTATCTGGACGATTAAATGTTGTTTCAATGTCTTGTAAGTGAAGTGAGCACCAAGTCAAGCACTCATTAACAACATATGCTTTTGCAATTGAGCCTTCTAGATAAGTTCTATTTCTAACAAATTGCTTTAACGAACCCAAGTACCTATACTCATAAATTTACATGGAGTGTTAGAAGGTAGAATAATACTAACACACAACTGGTGAATATGAAAACCAATATCATACCTCTCAATGGGATACATCCATCGATAAACAACTGGTCCAGCCATCAATGCTTCTCGAGGCAAGTGGATAACTAGATGCACCATTATGTCAAAAAATGCAGGGGAAAAAATCAACTCTAGCTTACATAGTATGGTGACAATATCACTCTGCATCTTTTGTACCTCTTCAACATTTAGAATGCATCTACAAAGCATTTGAAAAAAGGTTCCAAGATCGGTTATGGCCATGGTGACTTCTTTAGGCAATATGCCACGAATAACCACAGGTAACAGCCTTTCAAGTAGAACATGACAATCATGGCTCTTCAAACCAAAAAGCTTTGAGTTTGAATTATTGACACACCGACCAATATGCAATGCATAACCATTGGGTAATCTAACTCCCCTTATAAACTAACAAAATGATCTCCTCTCGCTAGTGCTCAATGAATAACTAACACATGGCATGGAATACTTACCATCAGGCCGCTTTAACAAATGTAATTCCTTTCTAATGCCAAGGTCCTCTAGATCAAGCCGAGCCTTGTAGGTGTCTTTTGTTTTACCCTCAACCCCAAGAATTGTATTAAGAACATTCTCACAAATATTCTTCTCAATATGCATAATATCTAAATTATACCTAAGCATCAACTTTGACTAATATGGCAACTGAAAGAATATTGACCTTTTTGTCTAGTTAAACCTATCAGTATAATGGATTCTTTTCGCTTTATCTAGATGCTTTCCCATAGGCAAATCTGTTATAGATTGTAATTGGTGAAGTATATCATTACCACAATATTCTTCAAGGGCTTCACAATTATCACGCATTCCGTCAAATTTTAAGCTACATCTCCACCGATGGTCATTCGGTAACCACATTCTATGACCAACATACCCAATCTTGCTATTAAGCCTTATTGATGGTGTTTGGTCTTTGCATACCGGACAAGCATTGTAGCCTTTTGTACTCTACCCATACAAGTTCCCATAGGCATGAAAGTCATTAATGGTCCACAACAAAGTGGCATGCATTTTGAAAGAAGACTTCGAATGTGCATCATATGTCCATAATCTATTAACCCAAGGATCCTTCAATTCATCAATTAGAGGCTGCAAGTAGACATCAATCTCCTTCCCCGGTGCTTTAGGTCCTGAGATTAACAATGACATCATTAAGAACTCTTTCTTCATACACATCCAAGGTGGCAAGTTATATGTAAGTAGAACCACAAGCCACATGCTGTATGATTGGCTCATAGATCCAAAGGGATTGAAGCCGTCACTAGCTAGCCCTAACCTGACATTGCGAGAGTCCTTGGAAAACTCAGGGAATTCAATGTCAAGATTAACCCAAAATAGCTCATCTGCGGGATGACTCATACAGTTGTCTTGTTTTTTATGTTCCTCTTTATTCCAATGCATTTTTTGATTGACTTTAGTATTCATGAAAAGGCATTGCAACCTTGGTTTCACAAGAAAGTAACTCAAAACCTTTTGAGGAATACCCTTCCTAGATCCACTACATACCTTATACCTTGAGGTACCACATATGGGGCATTGTGTGAGGTGCTTGTTACTACCCCAAAACAAGCAACAGTCATATTTGCATGCATGAATATAATGGCAACCCATGCCCGATCCCCGTAAGTACTTGTTTGCATGATAGTATGACTTAGGAAGAGACTCTCCATTAGGGATCACGTCATGAAGAAGTTAGAGAAGCATATCAAAAGACTTATTACTCCACTTGTTGTATACTTTTAAGTGAAGTAGCTTCACGATAAATGAGAATTTTGATAACTTACACCCTAAATAAAGCTCTTGTTGCGAGTCAACCTTTAGCCCATCAACAAAATTGGGTGGGAAATCAAATCCATCCATAGGAGTTAGACCTTCAGCTTGATTGTCAATAAATGCCTCTAAATCTTCTAGCATCTCATCAAGTCTATCAATGTCGTCGTCATTTTCCTCATTAAACCCCTCGCTTATGTATGTTCTAAAATCATATTCTTTATGATGTATCCTACCTCAAGTTCTCCTTAACAATTCAATGGTTGGCTCCTCACCATGGTATATCCAACAATGGTAAGTTACATCTATCCTATCAACAAGCAAGTGTGCTTTTATTACATTCATAGTGTGCGAGGACACGTTTAAGCATTTCCTAAATGGACAACTTAACCTCTTGTCCATTCCATACTTCATGCGCAAGTATGCAATGAAAAACTCTACACCTTGTAGGTACTCTTCACTTTCAATAGTACAATTTATCCAAAACTTATCCATAACTGTAAAAGAATCCCATAGCAAATCAAAATGAAAAATTGTTTTACAATAAGATTGTTGGGGAAAAAAGTGCAATCAATAATGTTTGACACACATATAATGAAAACATAAGTTCTTAAATGGTAAACATATAATGAGCTTTATTTTAAAGTAAATTAAACCTGGAATGATAAACATATAAGCATTTAAATTGTGAACTTGTAAGTTTACTTAGTCTGGAAATATAAGGGCCCTAAAAGGGTTAAACTAATGCTTTCTAAAAGGACTCGAGTAGATGAAGCGGATTAGGGACTCACCGAAAATGTAATTCTATTGTTGGAAGTTAACCACCAGAACACAAATGGGCACTACTACTGCTAGAGCTAGACTAAAATCCCACCTAAATTATTTTCCATTAAAGTTAAAGAATTAGTGAAAATGCTATAGAACACAAAAGGTAGGCTCCCTCAAAATGTAATAAAACTCCCATATGTACCACCAAAAAAAAAAAATCCACATTAAGTCAAAGATCAAGTCAACACTGTAGATATATGTCGAATGCTATAGACACGACATTGAGAATGATATCTAATAAATTGGACTAAAAACATCTCATCTTTCACTTATTATTCTTCTTCAATGCAAAGAACTATCAAGCCTACAACATGATCTTTATCAAACAAGATCAAGCCATGACATCAAAAAAATTATACATTACACTTCAAACAGAGCAGGGCGCAACAACATAGGTTTTTGCAATTCTCTTAGTTCAAATAATCTACTAACAATGCATCAGAGATAAAAAAAGAAAAAAAGAAAAGAAAAGAAAAGAAAATGAAGAGTGAGATTGGGCATTCACTACTTAAACAAGGAACAACATAGCATTTGATTTCTTACCTCTAGAACAAATGAAAAAGGTAAGCAAAACAAATCTCAACTACCAAGTGACAGAACTTCTCTTCTTCCAAAAAGTTATCGAGGCAACTTTTGACAAGTAACTTAACTTCCTTGCAAGATAACCTATAAAGCCATTGCAATATATACACATTTTCATCCACTCACAATGGAAAAAGTAATAATATGAAAACACAGCTAGATTTAAGTCCAAGTTAACACTGACTTTTCCAGACTTCTATGCAGCAACTAAAGTATATAACTCAACATGTTCTAATCTATTGAGACTAAAGCCAAGAAAGAGAATAAATATGACACCAAGTGTAGATGAAGCCTTAATGAATGGAAGACCCACTCTCTTTAAACGCCCTAGAAAGTTAAGTCATCACAACCTTACCTTTTGATGAAATGACTGAGATAAAGGTATAGCTATAACCATGGGGAGACAATAATGCTTATCGAAGACAACAAAGATGAAGCATTGCTAAACCCCTTGCCAATCCAACTTACTATCTAAGCATTATTGTTATTGTGCTTAAGCATAATGTCAAAATCAAATGCTAATGCTCATAGCTATGCCTCTATATACAAGATATGAATATGCATTGCTATAAGGAAATACACCACAAGCCAACATAGCAAAAAATCTTAATCATACTTGGCCTCATTGAGAGCAGTCAGAACTTGCTTCTGAAGTGCTAATACTTATGCTACAGCTTTCTTCCCAGCTTCTACACCTAAAACAATTTCCAATTGTAGCCGCATGGATAAATGGGGCATAGTCCGCTATATAGGTAAGGTTTTTATGAATTCAAGAGATGTACATATTGTCGAGTCTAATTTTTGAACTTCCCATTCTTAATCCGATCTAGACTAAACCCTATGCTCATCTAATGTAGATCCTCGACTTGAATTAGGAATTTCGTTTAGTTTTGAAGTCGCCACCCAACTGTTGTTGGGAAAGATTGAATTAAGACTAATGGAGCGGATTAGTCCTAATTTAGACCACTAATCGTCGTGATTTCCTCTTTTCGTTTTTGTGAAGAGAGGAAAAGGGAAAATCAGATATTCTAAGTTCGGAGGCTAACCTATTAAAACCTTACGGTTACCACCTAATCTCCTAAAATTTACTCCATCTAGAAATGTCTTTTATTTTATTTTTGTTGTTTTTTTATTGTGTTTTTGAGTGAATTATTCTAAGAAAATGAATTTTTTATTCTTTTTAAGGGTTGCCCCAAATGGGTGCCTACATACCTACTATTCAGGATCAAACAAGCCATAGTTCGCTTTTCTTGAAAAAATTTAATGTGTTTGTGAATTTTAATTATAAAATTACTTTTGGTTTACGTTTTTATCATTTTAGTATTTTGTTAAAAAAAATCTAAGCCTAAGCTTAATAATTTGATTTTGTGAAAATAATAATTTTAAGGAAAAATACCAATTTTGGATTTATTTGAGAAAATGATTTTTCTAAGTGATAAAATTCATTTTTCTCTAATTTTCAACTCATTTCTACTATTATAAATTTTTATTGATTTTTATTAATTTTTATGATTTTTTATAATTTTTTTATTAATTTTTAATTTTTTATTAGTTTTTATTAATTTTTCATAATTTTTATAATTTTTATTTTTATTAAAAAATTACTCCTAGATTTTTATCTATCCTATTTAAAGTCTAGATTTTTATTATTATTTTTCTAATGTTTTTATTATTTTCTTTATGAATTTTCTACATTTTATTATTTATTATTATAATTATTTTTTTTATTTTTTTTATTTTATCATTAAATCCTAATCCTAAAAAAGAAAATCTAATTCCTAACATTTTTCTATTTATTGAAATATAAATGAAAAATAAATAAATAAATAAATTCGAAATAAATAACATAACTAAATAAATAAAATAAAATAAAATCGAAAAATCCGACTTACCTGGATCCGGGTCGGTGAGCGGGTCGGGTCGGTCGGGTCGAAGCGGATCGATGGGATGCAGCGGCTGGGAGTGCTCGTTGACGGTGTTCCGGCGGCCTTTTGCAGCGGTTGAGGTGTCGATTCCTAGGTTCTCGGAGGTGAGGAACTCAACTATGTCGGTGGTTTACTTCAAAAACACCTCCTGGTGGTTGCCCAACACTTGATCGGTGGTCGCGATTTTGAACAAATCCGGCAAGCTTCGATTCTCTCCTTTTTCTCTCTTTCTCTCACTTTTGATCCGTGATTTCTTCCTCCCTTCCTCCTCTATTTATAGCCGCTCACACACTCCTCCGGATAAGCTCAAATCCTTGATTTGGATAAATCCGAATTTTTCCGTTTTTTATATTTGAGTTCATCCAACATATTTGATGCCGATTCGTTGTGATCTTGTGATTTATCTGGATAATTCGGTTTTAGATTGATTGAAATCCAAAAAGATTTGAAGAAATCCAGCATTTTTAGCCTCGTCGGACTTCTACCGGATTTTTCTCCAGCTGGGCTCGAGGAAGAAGACGATCATGTGCGAGGCACGTGTCTTCTCTCGGCCAATCGCATGCTGCCATGTGGCGGGTCCAGGGGAAATGAAAGAAAAAATTTCCGAGCGCACGCGGGGGGATTCAAACTCGGGACCTCAGGCTCTCTCACACGTTCCAGGCGCACACACGAGCCAGCTGAGCTGGCCTAAATTTCGGTTTTTTTATTTTACGCAAATTTTATATATGCTATGCAATTTTTTATTATTTTTGTATTTTTTGAAATTTCAAAAATTTATAAAAATCACTTAACCCTTATTTTTGCCATTTCTGAAATTAGTTTTTAAAATTGATGTGTTTTCCTATTTATTTTTATTTTTTGAATATTTTTCCTATTTTTGCTAAATTAGAGAAAAATATGGAAAAATTGGGAAAAATTGGAAATTATTTATTATTGATTATTATTGATTCTTAGGGAAAAAATGGGGTGTTTACACATATTATTTAAGAAGCCACACTTAAAATCAAATGGCATTATGATGATCATAAAAAAAAAAACAAAAAAAAACAAATAATCACCTTCACTAATCAGATAATTGAAAGGAAATGCACAAGTATCGGGTTGATGATATGCATTGATGTTTACTAGTGATGCATATAGCCTAGCAGCCCACTCATATAGTGCAATAAGAGCCCCCACAAATCTAGGATTCACTTCTTACACAGTTACAGTTATGGATTCTCGATCATCAGCATAAAGTGCAAACTTTGTTCCCTGTAAAAGCCCAATAATCATTAGCATAAAGTGAGGATAATTAATGCTTCAATGATGTGAATAAAATCTTGAATATGAACCATTGTCTTGATAAGTTGATTACAGTGTTATGAAGTTGTTAATGACATTATAGTTGTGTTGCATTGAGAAGAGGTCGATTGTGTTGATTGTTAGGTATGTGTATAGAAGGTGTAGTAAGTAGACAAGTTGTTTGATAGATTGCTCAAAACAAAATGGTGAATTGTTGAAGCATTATCAATATGTCTAGTGGGAATATAAATAACGGAGATGATAGTATCATAGGAAGTTTGTAATCAAGAGCAGCAATGGAAAAGATAGTGTCATGGTAAGTTTGCAATTAGGAGTGTATCACATTGAATATTAATTGCAAAATATCATCAAATCCTTGCAAGAACTAAATGCAATATCGTATGGGGGGAAGGAGGGTGTAAAGAAGTGAAAGACAAGAAGTAGATGAGAGAAGCAATAGTAGTTCTAACTGGAGGTTAGTGGTTGGGAAAAGTTAGATGACGAAGCTTTGGTTAAGAATCAAGGACTATATGGTTTGTGCATGACTATTTTAAGAAAGATATGTTCTTTAAGCTGTAGACATTGAGGGAAGGAAAAGCTAGTATTAAGGAATATTACAAAGAATGTTAGACTTTGCTGACTTTGTGTGAGTTGAATGAATCAATTGAGCAACCTATACCTCATTTCCTTAGTAAACTTCATGATGGTTTACCTATGTAGTTAAACTTGAATCTTACACTTCTTTAGAGGATGTAATTAAATCAACTATGAGGGTGGAGAGGCAACAAGAACTAGGGAGTTAGAATACCACAACATCACCATATATCCTTTGGCCTTAGACATGATAAGTATAAGGAGGAGCAATAGATCAAAAAGAAGCTTCAGAGAAGGGAGCCTAAAAAAGTGAAGCAAAATGAACCTAAGGCTGTTAAGCAGTTGCCAAAGAGAAGGAGCCAAGATGTTAGTGCTTAAAGTGCTCCTATGTAGAAAGTAGCAAGAAGCTTAAGGATTTTAAGAAACTTCAGCTTTCCTAGGACTTCCATTGGGTTTTCCCCCAATCCTAACATCAACAATGTGAGGATTCTTAGAGATGATGGAAACAACTCACTCAATTTTTCATAACTGAATAAGGAACTTAGGAATTTAGAAGAAGCAATTTCCTGAGCAACTTAAGAAGTTGTGGCTTGTAAACACCTTCAAGATCAAGCACCTTAAGTAAACCAAACCCCCTTTTCTCCATTATTGTTTTGAGCAAGGAACCAACATCTGTCTTGACTAAGAACAATCTTATTCAAATGGCTAAAATATTTGGAGACCATAAACTTTATGTTAAGATTTTTGAAGGATTAAGTGCTCCATTTGAACAATGCACATTCCAAGCTAATACTTTCTGTAGTAGTAACAAGTTGAAGAAGAGGATGACAGGAGGTGTAGGTTCAAGCTCATTTGTGACACCTATTCTTAACTCTCACATGACCCCTCTTCTAACTCCACTAGGTTCAAGCTCATGTGTGTTATACACACATATACAACACCCAAAGAGGTGAATTCTACGACTAGAGTATTAGGAATCATCGTACAATCCTTCAAGCAGGGCATAACAAGACAACATGGTATCTTAACATCACACAACACAATAGAATAGCTTCATTTTGCACACAATCATGCCCTATGTTCAATTAATTAAATTGGGAAAGGAGTAGACAACTTACCTAAACAGCAAAGCTACTGTTGGATGCTAGATGTTGTTCAACCAAAACGAATGATTGGGGAAGAAGCAGCACACTATTGAACGAGAACAATGCTACTAGTAACTTCAGAAAGCTGCATTTTAAACATACCCAAAAAAAAATTACAATTACCCAAACAATTTCTTCGAAACCCTAATTTTTGTGAATGCTTTATAACAAAAATCATACCTTCATTAGAAAATAGGACTAGGGTTCACATTTCCTACTCGATATCTTCAATCCTCAACCAAGAGATAGTGTTGGCTTGTAGTCCTTTTGTTCTTTAAATGAGCTGGTTACTGATTTCAATCGTCTAAGCGAGCTAAGGGAAAGGGATTTGGGAATGCGTCGAGGGATGAAATGGGATTGCTGCAAGGTGTTTTGGTGACAGACCGGTTCAATGTCAGTATATTTTTCTCCTTTTTACCCACTCAGCCTGTGACAGCTTTTTCTTTTTTTCTTTTTAATAAAAAAAAATTCTTTTTCTTTTAGCAAGGCACAATCAAATAAAAAAATGGATTATTACAAAAAAAAGGAACAAAATTATTTTTTTCATTGAAAAAAAAATTATGGCAAAAGTTATTAAATTAGATTTTATATATTTCACTTTAGTTATAAACATCGCTAATGATATATTTTTTGCAATGTTTAATAAACATGACTAAAGTATATTAAAATCAGTGACGTTTGAAAAATATGCAAACGTCGCCAAATATAAAAATTCCTATAGTGACCTAATATAAAGTCCATGCTAATGTCCTACTAAGGTGAATGTGGAACAAGCAAAGGTATATAAAGACTTGTATTTTGTTTCCTATGCTTGGAAAGCTGACAAGTACAACACTGCCTCACAACCCTAGCCACATCCCTCTTAATGCTAAGCCAATAAAATCTATCCTCAACCATAGGTATGATTTTATCTCTCACAAAGTGACTAGTGACACCTCTAGCATGTAATTCCCAGATTTAAAAATTGCTTAAAGAAGTTTTTGGAACACATAATCTATTACCTCTAAACAAGTGACTATCCTTAAGAACATAATCAACATAAAGTCCTAACTAACCGTCAAACAACAATGTATGGACCTCCCTTAAATCAAACAAGTCACATATTGCTCTCTTATCTTTTCAAAACCAACAACCTCAATAGTTAAAGTACTTACTACTAGGTGCATGTGACTTAGAGCATCAACAGGTTTATTCTCAGCTCCAGCTTTATGTTTCAAGACAGATGAGTACTCCTGCAAAAATTGAATCCACTTGGCATGTCTAGCTCCAAGTTTCTTTTATGAATTGAGATACTTAAGAGCTCAATGATCACTATACAATACAAATTCATTAGGCAGCAAATAATGTCTCCAATGTTTTAGAGCTTACACCATTGCATGAAATTCTTTATCATGGGTTAAGTACCTTTGTTTTGCTTCATTTAGTTTCTCACTAAAGAAAGCTACAGGGTGTCCATCTTGACTAAGTGCTCCACCTATTCCTATGCCAAATGCATCACAAGCAACTTCAAACACTTTGGAGAAATCAGGTAACCTAAGCATAGGTGCTTCAATCATCCTCTTTTTTATTTCCATGAATGCTTTAGATGCACTTTTGGTCCAACTAAATTCCTCTTTCTTGCCATAATAGTACTAAAGCCTCAATGAATCTCCTATGAAAAGTGACAAGACCATGGAAACTCTTAATATCATGAAGGTTCTTTGGTTCAAGCCACTCAACTATTGCCTTAATTTTCTTTGGGTCTATTCTCAATCCTTCTGTTGACACAACAAAACGGAGGAAAATTACCTGAGTCAAAAAAGCACACATTTTCAAGTTCACATAAAGTTCCTCATGCCTAAGTGTCTCAAATAATTTTCTTAGGTGCAACAGATTCTCCTCTTAGGTGTGACTATAAACTAAGATATCATCAAAATAAACCACAAGAAACTTTCCTATGAACGGTCTTAACACTTGTGTCATCACTCTCATAAAAGTTCATGGCACATTAGTCAACTCAATGGTATAATTAACCACTCATACAGACCCTCTTTTGTCTTAAAGGTTGTTTTCCACTCATCCCCCGGTCTAATCTTAATCTGGTGGTATCCACTTCTAAGGTCAATCTTAGAAAACCACTTAAACCCTAAAAGTAAATCTAGCATGTCATCTAACCTAAGGATTAGGAACCTATACTTAATGGTGATCTTGTTAATGGCCCGTGAGTCTACACATATCCACCAACTTCCATCTTTCTTTGGAGTAAAGAGTGAAGGCACAGCACATGGATTAAGACTCTCCCTAATAAAACCTTTCTACAACAAACCATCTACTTGCTTTTTTAACTCTGCATGCTTCCTGGGATTCATCCTATAATGGGGTGGGTTAGGCAAGGTTGATTCGAGAACTAAATCTATAGTGTGTTGTATGTCGCACATAAGTGGTAACCTATTTGGAAGCTCATCTAGTATAAGGTCTTTGAACTCCTCAAGTAAAGGTTTCACCTCTACAGGTATGTTTGACTCTAGCTCAAGATTACACTCCTTGACCTCCTTAACCATTAAAGCATATAAAGTGCTTTCTTTAGACTCAAGCTCAAATTCTCTTACACTTAAAACAAAGAGGGCTTTCTTGGAATTTATGACATTAACTAACCCTTTATTGGTACTAACCTTAAGTTCTTTTAGCAAAGAAGGACTAAGCTTAATTTTCTCAACATCATGCATGAATATATATGTGTTAGCCCTACCATAATGAACCACATCTAGATCATACAACCAAGGTCTCCCTAAAAGGACATAAGTAATACCCATCAGTATGACATCACACTAAATTTAATCTATATACGTAACAAAGTGTAAGAAAACTAGAGATCTCCAAGTGACAAGTAAGGTGGTCTTATCTACCCAAGCTACATTATAAGGATTAGGGTGTGATTCTAGTTTAAGACCTAACTTAGACATAACAACCTGTGAAACTACATTCATACTACTACCCCCCCCCCCCCCCCCCCCCCCCCCCATCAATGATTGCTTTACAATTGTGACCATTACATTTTGTGTGAGTATAAAATATGCTAGTTTGTCTCCAATCATCCTCCTTTCTAAGCTGAGTAATGAGACACCAAACAACGTTCAAATTGCCCTCATCAAAAGTAAATTCCATATAATCTTTATCACTAGCACCCTCTTCTGGAATATGATCTAACTCCTCACAATCCTCATTCTTTAATGGTTCTCCCTCTCCTACATAAAGCTTCCTAACTGGGCATTGATAGTTAAAGTGACCAAAACTATAACACTTATAACACTTCTAACTCAAGCTAACCTTTGAAATCTCTATAGCTATATTTTTACCTTTGATGTTTTTATCTTGAGTCATAGTAGGATTGCTAGACCTAGGTGCTATAGGAGCATTCCCAATGGACTTGTTAAATCTCTCACCAAGATTGTTACTCCTAGAGACTCGCTCTCCAACTTGAGAACTAAACCTCCTCTATGGTTTCAAAGGGTAACCCATTCCTAAACCTAGAAAGTGTCAACTTAGGTGACTCTCGCTCATCACACATAATCAAGAGCTCATCAAACCTAGCCATATATTCCTCAACTATCATGGTTCCCTGCCTAAGATTGATATATTGTTGGTCGTGCTTATCCTAATAAGATAAAGGGATGTATTTTTTCCTTCAATTTGATTTTCATCTCTACCCAATGCTCTATAGGTGGTTGTCCTAATCGCAAAAGTTTCCATTCTACATTGGTCTAGTATAGTTTAGCTTGACCAATTAATAGTGTCTTATCAAAACGCACTCTACAGTTTTCAAGCATCCTAGAAAAGTCAAAGTATTGTTCCATGGTAGTTATCCAATGTATTAAGATGGTCGGGTCAAGACTCCCATTGAATGTAGGTGAATCTACCTCGATATGCCTAGTGAAGTCGTCTACATGATTGTCACAATGTGGATTTTCAAAGTGAGGTTCTAAATAGTCATCATCCTGAAAATTTATACGTGGCATCCTATGATGCACTAGCTCAAATTTACAAATTTTTTGAACTCTAGGGTTCCTCTAATGGTGTTGTCTAGGGGGTAGGTCATCCTCTAAGTCAAAATTCCTATTTGGGGCTCAATTTACAATTTCTTCATCCTCATCCTAACTAATAAGTAACCTAGTAGCTTCTAAGACATCTACGCGACCTAAAAGAGTTTCTAATTGGTGATGCATTGTGCCTACGATACTTGTAAGTTCATCCATCTTAAACATGAATCGATTCAATAGTTTAGTAATATTATTTTTTGTATGTGAGTGATGAAATCAGTGAGTCCTCTCTAAAAGTTATACCACTATGAGTCTTTCCAGTATTAGACTTTTTTTTGTTTTTTTGTATGAAAAAGAAAAGTTTTCTTTATTTATGAAAGAATGTTAATCTAGGCTCTGATAACAAAACCGGTGCAATATATGGAAGCGGAAATAATTAAAGGAAGAAAAAACAATATATGGCAATTCAAAAAATTAAATTATAAAACTAAATTAAATAATAATAATAGTAAATATGCTAAGATATTCACCATTCAATATCAAGAACAAGAACTAAAGAAATAAAAGAAAGAAAAAGAACCTTTCTTTTTTTTTAATTTATTTTTCTTTCTATCTTTGATCAAATCATGTCCCATGCTTGATATTTTTGTAACTCACTTTTCTTCCAAAGTTATTGAAACACTCCTTCATTCCTAGTGTATTGAAAAATTTTTAATGCAATCGTGGTGATAATTATAAAAGAAAGAAAAAAATAATAGATGAAGGAAAACAATATATATATATATATATATATATATATATATATAAAGAAGATGATTGATGGCCTCATACCACCGATGAATTTTATGATGGTCTCACACCACCGATGAAGAAGACAGAATCACTCCAATCTTGAAGAAAATAATTCGATTCAATAATACTCTCTCAATTACATTCAAAACCCTGATAAAAGAGACTATTTATATACAGAAGAGAATAAATATAGACCCTATGATCTAAAGACAATCTAACAAGTAATAAATAGCTATAAAGGAAACTAAAATATTTTCATAAAATAAAAGATAATAATATAACTAAATCAAATAATCTAAAAAAATAACTAAATATAAAAATCTTCATACCATATGGGCCGATAACACTGACATAAGCCTCTATGTATGTATTCGTGATCCCCATCAGGCTACAAGACCTTATACATACTATTCATAGCTATCATGATAGTTCTGTTACTTTAGCATCATCCTCTTCTTCTATTCATTATCTATTGTAATCTAGTTGATAATTTCCACAATCGTCCACTTGATTTTGCTAAGTCTATAGCACTTATGTTGACATTAAAGAAACCTCATTGTTATTCACAAGCTACTAGAATAGAGGACTGGGCTGTTGCAATGAACAAGGAGTTAGATGCCTTAAAACTAAACAATACATGGGAGCTTACAATCTTACCAAAGGGTAAAAAGCCTATAGGTTGTAAATGGGTTTATAAAATTAAATATAACTTGATGGGGGTGTTGATCAATATAAAGCAAGATTAGTTGCTAAATGTTATAATCAAAAGGAAGACATAGACTATCATGATACTTTTTCTTCGGTTGCCAAGTTAGGAACAGTCCGTGTTTTACTTCTGGTTGCATCAGCAAGAGGATGGCCTCTGTTTCAATTGGAAATATATATATTCCCTTCAAAACGATATTCTAAGGCACAATCAGGACAAGTTTGTAAACTTAAACGTTCTCTATTGGTCATGGGTACTTATGTTGAAGTTATTACCCAACTTAAGAATGATTTGCATCAAATATTTACTATCAAAGATTTAGGGGAAGCACGATTTTTCTTAAGACAGGAACTATGCAAGAACAATCAAGGCATTTTGGTTAATCAAAGGAAATTCATTTTTGATATCTTATCTAATACAAGGATGACTATTTGTCATCCTGCTATTGTTCCCTTTCCGACTGGTCTGAATTTTTCGAAGGATGACAGTCATTTTCTTGATGCCACAACAATATCAGAAGATTGTAGGTAGATTACTCTACTTATCTCTTACTCAACCTAACATTTCTTTTTCAGTTCATCAATTAAGTCAATTTCTTGCTCATCCTCGAGTTACTCATTTACAAGCAGCACACTATGTTCTTTGTTACTTAAAAGGGACATCAACTCTTGGTCTGTTTTATCCTTCATCTAATTCTTTAGGTTTTGTAGCATATAGTGATGCAAATTGCGGTTTTTCCTTTCATGATCCAAAATCATTAACAAGATATTGTGTTCTCCTTGGTAGCTCACTCATTTCTTGAAAAACTAAAAGCAAAAGACTATTAATACATCCACTACAAAGGCTGAATATAAAAGCATGGCAATGACTACTAAGGAATTGTTATGGATTTCGTACATTCTAATTGATCTTTCTATCCTAGTTTCTTATCCTACATCTCTTTGTTGCAATAACAAATTTGTCATACAGATTGCAACCAATCCTTGTTTTCACAATCATATAAAACATATTGAAATTGATGTCCATTTTATTTTGGATAAAACTTCTCAAGGCTTTTTGAAGATTTCTTTTATACCTTCACATTTGCAGTTGGTTGACATTTTCACTAAGAGTCTTCCTTCTATAAAGTTAACTCAATTTTATATCAAGCTAGGCCTTTGACCGGCTCCACCTTGAGGGGGATATGAAGACTTATACATACTTATTTGCACATGTGTTGAATTATTATTGTTACACTTATATTTTTCTCCTTGGATAATTAGTTTGGGATTAGTTATGAATTAGCTATTGTATCTATGACGTAGTGACCGTAGAAATTAGTTGTTTATGTTGAATACCATTTTTCTCTATAAAAGCTTTCTACAATCAGTGCTTCATCATTATAGTGTGTTCTTGATTCTACAAATTCTCACAAGATCAATACTAAACTTGAACAAATAATAAAGGAATTCAATTCCTCCTCTTGACTTGCTTTCCAAGATCGATCCTTTAGTTCTTTGTTTAAAGAAGAACGGTAGGGATATATTTACGTTGATATTTGTTTTTTTTTTTCTCTCTTTTCTAATAGTTGTTAGTTGTATCATTATAGTGATATGTCTGTTCCCGTGCACAAATAGGAAGCAATGCCCCTGCAAAGCAGAAGCGACTTGGTCAGACCCAGAAGAACTACTACGTACGAGATATATAATAATATATAGCAATTGGAATCTGGTTATTGCAGCAGCCAGCAGTACAATTAATAAGTTGGCCCGAAGGATGAGCCTAGCTAGCAAGTAGTTAGAGAGCTACACGATTTAAATTAAAGGAAATTTTAGTGAAGTATGTACTGTACAACCATTTTAATTAATTACTTTTTACCTACAAAAAAAAAGGACAGATTTTAGTTTTTTTTACTGTATTATATATGTACTCGTTATTGTACTATATAAAATATAAATTGATTGAAAGCTGAGTCTGTTTGATTCCTAATTTCGTACACGTTTCCTTGCAAATGATGATGTTTAAGAGTTCGTGACACAAAATGTTCCGTTAAGTGTTACCTCAACGTGGCGGGTTACCGTATATATATATATACTTTTTAAAGTTTACTTAATAAAAAATGTATAATTTTCAAAATACTTAATTATACATCTAGGAGTTGTCAATGAGGTTTTAGAATATTCTCACATGATAAAGGCAATATATTTGTGCACTCTAAATCTATCTTTGCCTTTCTAATATGATAAGCTTGAGAAGTGACCTTCAATATATATATAATCGGGATTCCAAATGGAATTGTAGCAGGTACACTGATTAATAAATCATTAAATATTGTAATTTATTTTTATTATTACATAAAGGAATTCTACTTAATCTTAATTGTTTGCATTCATTTCCATGAGAAAAACCAAAGTAACGTGATAGTATTATTATTATTATTATTTAACAAACAAGGCAGAGAAGGTGAAATTCAGTAGGTCTACGCTTAGCCTTGGGAGTGTATGGAATACCTATGTTAAGATACAATAATGGTTAAAGAGCCTAGCATAATTAGGTTATGAGATAATTGAGCACATCATGACATTGTAAGGAGCGCATTAAAAAAATAAACTTATTTAATTTTATTAAATAATCTAGTTAATATGTCATATGTAATTAAAAATAAAATAAAATAGAATAGGGTAAAAATGTAATATCAAATTGTGTAGGGTTGTTGTGACGTAGAAAATGCGACACAAGGTAAAATAAAAACAAAGTGCCTTATATTGTTCTTCTCCTAGGGTTTCCCGATATCATTGGAAGTTATCTTATCCCTATTGCCTAAGGTTAGTGCATTATATTAGACCAAGTAGCCTGAACTGCATTACTTGAAAAATAAGACTGACATTTTTGTTATAATTAAACAATTGATCTTCCTCGTTCTCCATATCATTAATTAAGGCAAGGATATTATAATAAAATAACCCTTGTTTAGATTTTATTGTCAACGATTCCTCGGTATTGGGAATTTTACGGTTTGAATGTAATTTTAAAAAGAGGATTTGTAGTTGAGAAGCATCTAGATCTGTCATTCGCATTGTATTCTTGTTCTCATCTTCCCAGATATATACATATATATATATTAGCTATTAGATTGATGGGTCAAGGAGGAATCTTATCGATCAACCATTCAATACTCTCATAATACTGAAGTGTTAATATAATTAAAAAAAAAAAGACCCCGTATTGATTTTGAAGACCAAACCAAATTAAAGTAACTCTATCATCGATATCTGAGCTGGGTTCTGGGTATAACTCAAAGAAGAACTTAGTTGTCGATTGCCGTAGCCTTTTTTTTGGTCTTTATTTTCCATTTTCATCCTATATCATGTTTAGGAGATTATGAGCAATGTTGATTCCTTATTTGTTATCACTGAAAGGCTTTAACTTTAATAGCCTTTCCCGTTTAACTCTCTGCAGTTATCTAAAATAATTTTCGGCGCAGCAGCTCGTAGATTCCTTCGGCAGTTGCCCTAAATTCCTATTCTAAGGTTGATCGAGCCACAACATTTCGATCTGTCAGTGCAGAGACCAGCCCCACCCCCATTGTTTCTATTTTCTTTAATAGATCAAGCACATACTTTATCTGTTGTAATTTTACTTTTTTTATTCAAAAATATTATTAATTGAATGAAACTATTTTTTTTTATTTTAAAAAATTACGAATCTAATCAAACCATAAAAAAGAGAAGAAAAAAATAGCAACAAAAAGTCTAGATAATGTATAACAAAAAGATACGATTTCATATTATTTATTCAATTCTTCTATTTATATAGTTTTTATCCAGTAACTAATTATTTCTTTTTTGTTTTATATTTTTATTTATTAATTGATATAAAAATCATTATTATTTTAAAAAAAATTAATAACAAATATAAAAATGGTTCAAATCATTCTTTTTATATTCAAAAAAAAAACTATAAACCAAATTGTATGATTAGATTTGATTTAAAATAAAAACTGAATCATTATATATAATTCGATTCAAGGAACCATACTAACCAAATCGTACCAACCCCCTACTTATTACTATAATTCATCACAGAATTAGAAGACTCTGTTAAAAACATATAAAACTTTATTCAATGCTGCTTAATCATATGAAGCAGCGGAAACAAAATAGATCATTTACATACCTCCAGCCATTGCAAAGCAAATAGGTGTCCTGCTCGGTGGAGAATGATTTTGCGCCTCGGTTACGGTTTGTGCTTCTAAACCTTAACTCATTCAATATAGATGGTGTATTTTCTGTAGTGGTGAGCAGAATTAGGGACCCCGTAATTCTCTTATTTATAACTCATTCCATCAATGAGTTGTTCCACAAAATTATGAATTATTTGGAACATATCTTTCCTGATATAGTGGGATTTATTATTATTCCTGATTTAGTAGGATTTATTGTTCCCGATTTAGTAGGATAATATTGTTCCTAATATTATGGGATTCATTGACCATATCTTGAGGTTATTTGTTTCCAATTAAAAAGAAAAGAGAATAACCAACATTCTCCCACTTGGTCCATGTATTCCATAATTTATCTTAATGAAAAACAAAATTCATGAATCATGGTGATAGGTCCTCTAATGACGAGTATTATCTCCCATGTATTACAATGCATTGTGCTTCTCAATCCCATAGAACTTGATGAATAAACCCGATGTTCATTCTGGGTCCAAACTTAATAATATTTCTCAAAATAAATGAATAAACAAATGTGTACACAAGGCTAAATGAGAAAACATCAACTAAATAAGAGTTTCATTAACATTAAACATAATCAAAGATTACATTATGGAACCAAGTCCCATTCTCATCACATGATCCTTAAAACTCTTTAGTTGCATGCCTTTAGTTAAAGGATCAGCTATCATTAACTCAGTGCTAATGTGCTCGATGACCACTTTCTTTTCCTTAACACGTTCTCTTATGGTTAAGTACTTGATGTCAATATGTTTACTTCGACTACCACTCTTATTGTTCTTAGCCATAAATACAGCAGCTGAGTTATCACATTACAATCTTAATGGCCTAGAAATAGAGTCGACAATACTAAGCCCAGATATAAAACTCTTTAACCATACACCATGTGAGGTAGCCTCAAAACAAGATATGAACTCGGCCTCCATCGTGGAAGTAGCAGTCAAGGTCTGTTTTGCACTTCTCCAAGATACGGCCCCACTGGCAAACATGAAAACATAACCAAATGTTGATTTACGTGAATCAACACAGCCAGCAAAATCCGCATCGGAGTACCCAACAACCTCCAGACTATCGGTTCGTCTATATATGAGCATATAACTCTTTATCCCTTGAAGGTACCTCATTATATTCTTTACAGCTCTCCAGTGGTCAATACCTGGGTTACTCTGATATCTTCCTAGTATCCCAACAGCAAATGCAATGTCAGGTCTAGTACAGACCTGAGCATACATCAAACTTCCAACAGCTGAAGCATATGGGATGTTTCTCATTTGTTCCTACTCAAGCTCATTTTTGGGACATTGACTTAAGCTGAATTTATCACCCTTTATAATGGGTGCTACACTTAGTGAACAATCTTTCATCCGAAATCTCTCTAAAACTTTATTGATATAGGTTTCTTGAGACAAACCTAAAATGCCTTGAGATCTATCCCTATGGATCTTAATGCCAATGACATAAGATGCCTCACCCATATCCTTCATATCAAATTTCTTTGAGAGAAATTGTTTCACCTCATATAGCAAACCCTTATTATTGGTTGTAAGTAAAATATCATCCACATATAGCACAAGAAAACAAATTTTACTCCCACTGACCTTTTGGTATATACATTGATCCATCATGTTTTCTTCTAAGCCAAATGAAGTGATGATATCATGGAATTTCAAATACCATTGACGGGAGGCTTGTTTCAATCCATATATGGATTTATTAAGCTTGCAAACCAAGTGCTCACCTTCACTAGAAGAGAATCCTTCAAGTTGTTTCATGCAAACCTCTTCCTCTAGATCTCCATTAAGGAAAGCCGTTTTCACATCCATTTGGTGCAACTCCAAATCAAAGTGTGCAACCAAAGCCATCATTATACGAAGGGAATCTTTCTTAGACACAGGAGAAAATGTCTCTGTATAATCAATTCCTTCCCTTTGAGTGAATCCTTTAGCAACGAGTCTTGCTTTATGTCTCTCAATGTTGCCTTGTGGGTCTTTCTTAGTTTTGAAGACCCATTTGCATCCAATGGCTTTTACACCATCAGGCAACTTGACGAGATTCCAGACTCCATTAGATGCCATTGAATCCATCTCATCTTTCATGGCATTATGCCACAAGTTCGAATCCTTAGAACTCATGGCCTATGAAAACGACTTAGGATCATTTTCGGCTCCAATATTGTAGTCACACTCTTGTAGATATACAATATAGTCACTAGGAATTGCTGATTTCCTTACTCTAGTAGATCTTCTCAATGCTGTATCAACATTCTCCTGAGGGGCAGGATCACATTGTTCAGCTGGTTATTCAACAGCTTCGGGTATCTGTTGAACTTCAACATCTACTGAATCAGGATTGACAGCTTGTGGTACCTCGGGGACTGGATCTTCAACACGCATTTGTGCTGGAGGCGTGTTGTTAACAACAATCAGTCCACTGCCCAAGGCATCATACTGGGCATCTGAATGATCTTTCTCAAAACCAATGCCTTGAGATCGATCGCTCCCACTAATCAAGTCATTCTCAAGAAATTTTGCATTTCTTGATTCCACAAACCTAGTACTATGAGATGGACAATAAAATCTATATCCCTTAGACCTTTCGGCATATCCTACGAAATACCCACTAATAGTCCTTGGGTCCAACTTCTTCTCATGTGGATTGTAGACTCTTACTTCAGACGGACATCCCCAAACGCATACATGTCATAAACTCGGTTTCCACCCTTTGAATAATTCAAATGGCGTCCCTTGGACAACCTTGGTTGGAACTCGGTTCAATATGTACACAGCCGTTTTAAGAGCTTCATTCCACAAGAAGTCAGGAAGCTTGGAGTTTGCAAGCATACTCCGCACCATGTCCAATAATGTCCGGTTTCTCCTTTCAGCTACTCCATTCTGGTCTGGAGAGCCAGGTAAACTATATTGGGCAACAATCCCATTCTCTTGAAGAAACCTTGCAAATGGACCAGTTGCTTGTCCATTCTCTGTGTATCTACCATAGTATTCTCTGCCTCTATCAGATCTCACGATTTTAATATGTTTTCCACATTGTTTTTCTACTTCAGCTTTAAATACCTTAAAAGCATCTAGTGCTTCATTCTTGTTATTAAGCAAGTAGAGATACATCTATCGTGAGTAATCATCTATAAAAGAGACGAAATACTTGTTACGGTACGCATTCATGTCTGGACTGCAAATGTTTGTATGTATGATTTCCAATAATTCAGAGCTCCTTTTGGCACCCTTCTTCGACTTGTTAGTCTGTTTTCCCTTAATACAACTTATACAAGTCTCAAAATCGGTAAAATCTAAAGTACTAAGTACCCCATCATTTACCAACCTTTTAATTCTATCAATGGAGATATGACCTAATCTCCGATGCCATAACATAGAGGATTCCTCATTCACAACACATCATTTAGTGCCAATCCTTTCATGAACGTGCATAATAGTATAGTTATCATCATTTTGTAAACTAAGAAGAAAAAACCATCAGACAAAGTACCACATCCAATAACATCAGATTTATAAAACAAATTAAATCCTGAATCCGAAAAGTTAAAGGAATAACCATCTGATACAAGTCTGGAAACTGAAATTAAATTCCTAGAGTACCCAGGAATATAAAATGTCCTTTTCAATTGCAAAATGTAACCACTACTTAAAACTAAGTTGCACGTCCCAACAGCTTCCACATGTGAGGACATCTGATTGCCTGAATAGATGCTACGCTCACTTCCCACTGGATTCCGCAGGTTTCTTAAATCCTGCAATGAATTGGTCACATGGATTGTAGAACCAGAATCAATCCACCATGTGTTATGATTAACATCAATCATATTGGTTTCATAACAAACAAGTGAAAGTTGAGTACCTTTCTTATCAAGCCACTGCATGAACTTGGTGCACCGTTTCTTCATGTGCCCTTTCTTTTTACAGAAAAAGCACACAGCTTCCTTCTTAATGTCCTTTATGGGAGGGATTTTCCCTTTCCCTTTGTCCTTGGCTTGATCCCTCCTTTTGCTCTTCCCATGAGTATTAAAGTTCACATTCTCCTTTTCCTTTTCCTCCATAAGCAGTCTGCCCTCTTCCTGAACACACATGGTCAATAATTCATTGATTGACCATTTATCCTTATGTGTGTTATAGGATATCTTAAATGGGCCATACTGTTGAGGTAAAGTGCAAAGAATGTAGTGAACAAGGAAGGATTCTGATAACTCAACCTCTAATGCCTTCAATTGGGCCGCAATATCCCTCATGCGCATGATATGATCAAACACACCCTTAACATTGGTGAGTCTTAGAGTTGAAAGCTCTATAATTAGGGTGCTGGCCATTGCCTTGTCTGAAGTAGCAAATTGCTCATCAATGGCCTTCAGCAAATATTGGACCCTTTGATATTACTCGACAGAGCCCCTGATACCAGCAGAAATTTTAGTCTTTATGAACATAACTGATAGGTGATTGAATCGCTCCCATTTTTCATAAAGACTTATCGCATCTGGAGTGCTGGTTTCTGTTACTGCAGGGGGCTCTTCTTTCCTTATAGCATAATCAATGTCCATCCATCCCAAATGAAGGAGAACCCTCTCCTTCCAAACCTTATAGTTATCCCCTTTGAGCTCAGGAACATCACATCGCATATCAGAAAAATTGACAGGTTGAATTGCTGCAATAATTAAATGAACATGCTCAAAATTCGAGGCTAATCAATATATGACATGCTTTTACCAATGTAAAATCATGAAAGAATATGAACCTAGTGACATAAAACTTGCCTGTGGGCTAAAGTTTTGATTCAATTAGATTCATCTTAATGCTCACAATAAAACTATTAAATGTAAAATCATGATAGAATATGAATCTAGTGACATAAAACTTGCCTGTGGGCTAAAGTTCTAATTCAATTAGATTCTTCTTAAGACTTATTATCATGATAGAATATGAATCTAGTGACATAAAACTTGCCTGTGGGCTAAAGTTCTAATTCAATTAGATTCATCTTAAGACTTACAAAACTATCAAATTATGTTCCCTTTTTCTAATTCCTATAGGTAAATTAGAAAATATAATTTGATGTTTTGTCCTAATAAATCACACATAATATTTATTTTCAATATGTGATCCTAAATAATCCTTAATAAATAATTTTAATCAATCAAGGATGCTGTGGCTACTCCCTAATCATTAAAATTATATGGATCACTTAATCATTAACTAAATCCTTAGGCTAAATCATTGCATAAAACTAATGCGGACATCGTAGGCCAGAAACCTACACAGCCAAGAGGCACGGTCGTGTCTCCAGTCAGACTCTCTCCCAGAACACACACGGCTCCAGGCACGGCCAGGGGACACGACCGTGTGTCTAGTCAGATACGTTTCCAGAAGCTTACACGGCTCCAGGCACAACCGTGTGTTACATCAGATACGTTTCCAGAAGCTTACACGGCTCCAGGCACGGCCGTGTGTTTCATGCTCCAGCCAGACGTGTATATTTATTTATTTCCACGTGTATATCATAAACCATAAGCAATATACTATGAATTTAATTCTAATATTCTTATATTGTCTAATCAGCATTTCATGATAAAGCATGTATAATGATAAATCATAAATTACACACTTAAAATAACATAAGCATGCAACATCACAAATTAAGTTCATAGCATACTAAAGGAATTAATTCCCTTTAATAAATTTCACTCATTGACAAATGCAAATAATTTTAATATAAAATTATTCTGCTAAATGTCATACTTACACCTTGCAACAACAAGTACATACAGATTAAAATTTTTAATTGCTCTCGAGACATTATTTTAACCATATTTGAAAACGCTCATCCATGGAAAAGGCGTGCCAGTATGCTAAGGAAAGCTAAAAGTTGAACATGTTACAAGGTTATTTTCGCACCCAAACAGCATTAAAGACCATGAGAAATAAAATTTCATCACTTAACGATTTCTAATCTCCATCAATCACCAGAAAATTAAAACACCACTAAACAGACAAATTAAAACCAAAGCCAAACTCTATAGAATTCAATAGGGTAAGGCAGAGGCGTTAATAAACTCTGATACCAAATGTTAAAAACATATAAAACTTTATTCAATGCTGCTTAATCATATGCAGCAGCGGAAGCAAAATAGATCATTTACATACCTCCAGCCATTGCAAAGCAAATAGGCGTCCTGCTCGGTGGAGAATGATTTTGTG
The DNA here is from genome assembly GCA_037954665.1 of Laguncularia racemosa. Lineage (NCBI taxonomy): Eukaryota > Viridiplantae > Streptophyta > Magnoliopsida > Myrtales > Combretaceae > Laguncularia > Laguncularia racemosa. Next base: position 4,759,667 of record JBBMOL010000016.1, read on the forward strand.
CCTCGGTTACGGTTGGTGCTTCTAAACCTTAACTCACTCAATATAGATGGTGTATTTTCTGTAGTGGTAAGCAGGATTAGGGACCCCGTAATTCTCTTATTTATAACTCATTCCATCAATGAGTTGTTCCACAAAATTAGGAATTATTTGGAATATATCTTTCCTGATTTAGTGGGATTTATTGTTCCCTATTTAGTAGGATAATATTGTTCCTAATATTATGGGATTTATGAATCATATCTTAAAGTTATTTGTTTTCAATTAAAAAAGAAAGAGAATAACCAACAGACTCGTGTTAAGCTGGATTGTCAACTAGCTTAGTGCATAAACCGCTAGCCATCAGTGGAGATAGGTCGCACAACCTACCCTATAATGAGGGCTATGGGGAAAGGGCAAACGTAGTGGTTGTCTTCCGAGCATCGTCATAGGGTTACATTTTAGGATTTTAAACAAGTTTAATTATTAATTTATAAATTTAAAAGTTCCTAATCCATAGACATCGACTCCTCCCAATAATCGAGCAGGCAGACCTCAAATATCTTAAATGTACTAGGTCCACGATGTCTAAAGATGTAGGCTCCGATTGTAGTTTTCTCTAATATGTTATTACATCCTTCTGCTTCCCGTACTGTGTATGAACAAGAAGATACTAATTTTATTTGCTAGAGCCTTAAATATAGGACATGAACATTATTGTAAGGGTAGCTAGGGCATTAAATACAGATACCAACTAGCAGTAGCAGCTAGTTGCCCCGTACTTCCCCGGGTGCAATCCAAAGACTGATATGAAAAACGTCAAGCAACTAATTAAAAGACATCAAGACAATGGGTATTGTAATTGACCAAATAAGGTCAGTTTTATATGTTATACGTATATGCCGAAAGCATACGAGGGTGCATATTTTTCGTAAAGAAGAATAAATGAAACGTGCGCAGCAACATTTACACTACGAAGAAAACTTTTCATAACTCAGGTTTGTTGTTAACTTTTGTCAGCATTACACCGTGCGAGAGCGTGACGCATCAAAGTTGTGGATACCCCAAAACATTTTAAGAAATTACGTTAACCCCTTCCTCGTGATTTTCTTTGTTTTTTCTAGGGTAAATTCTAAAAACAATGTCTTCATTCAATATGCACTTTAGTTCCATTTTCTCTTTTTTGAAAATATGCTTTCCATACTCTGTTTTTATTTTTATTTCTTTTTTACTTAACAATAATAGTAATAAAGAAAAAAAAAAGAACAAACTAAACATAATAAGAAAAGATGATTACCATAACAAAATTAAAACCAAAGTATATTTAAATAAAATTTTATTAAAACTTAAAATGTAAAAATGTAAAAGAAAATTATAAAAGACACAACAAAATTCATAGAGGCCATTTAACCATAGAAGAGGGTGACGCCGCTTACTCTATTATTTTTTTTATTTTATTTACCATATTAAACTTTTACCTCTTTTTAAATTTTTTACATTTGTCCATGATTTTGAAGTGGATTTAGGGTATTCTTTAGAGGGATTAATGGAAGATGACATATTTCAAAAGTTTTTGACTCACAAACTGAACCTTAACCAAGACTTAATATTTGTGTAATAAATAATATACCAGGTTGTATTAGCGGAAAGGAATAAAAATGCATCTTATAAAAAGTTTAAAAAATACATATTATGCTAATATAATAATTTATCCTTTGATATTTTATACTTTGGCAAGCCCTAATTGTCATATTTAACTTCATTCTAAGTGTTAAATTCAATAGAGTAATCAAGGAATCTAAGATTGATGTGATATGTAAGATTATGCCTATTTAATTAAAATTTACGTTTGATCATTTAAAATCTTTTTTTTTTTTTTTTTTTTTGGTCTGAAGTTTCAGCAGAAGTATTTTCGACAGTACCGAGTTGGATGGCCGAAAAACGTTTACATTGATGAACTGACATGACACACTAACAGGTACCAGTGTAAGCAATATATATAAGTCCTTCATTATCAGAGAGCTGCCCTTAATAATTTCTTATGATAAAGCACAAACGAAAGGTCAAACAAATGTGTGTGTGTGTGATACCAAATGCACAACTGTAGGATGGAGGAGTACGTGATCCGATCCTCCTCATACCCTATATACAAATATATATTATGTGTAGTGCTCTCTTCTTCGGTTAGGACTTTGAATTAGGAAATGTTTATTAATATATAATGGGGTGGGGGCAGCAAGAAAAAAATAAAATCATTGAAATACGTGGTTAAGATATATATATATATATATAAGAAGACATAAAACAATAAGATCATCGTACACCGTTAAAATGGAGATGGAGGAGTAGATTTTAGGACTAAAAATCAGTCCTGTTTGCCACAGGCCCATACAGGGCAAATATACTTCTTGTCCCTGGGGACCATGTCAGTTAATTAACAGCAAATTAATCTTTGTTAAGGACCACAATGGAATTGGAAGCTAGCCTAAAAAGCAAAATTCTCAAATTTCTAATGAATTTATGTTTATCCACTTTTTCTCTTTTATTCATTTTATTTTATTTTATTCTTTTAGTTTTTATGTTGGTCTCTCTCTCTCTTTAAAATATCAAGAGATATTAATAATAATTTCCAAAATGTTTATATTTATTACATACACACACCCACATTCTTTCTCAAAAAATTTAAAAAGAAACCATAAATAATTGAACTATAAGCTTTATTATTAGAATATATTTGATATTCTTAAGTTATAGATAACTCCTCATAATCACATGTCTTATTAATGTCTAATGTATATTCTTTTTTATATTTGAAAGCTAGCTTGTATTATTTTCCCTACATGTTTGTTAGGGGGCAATAATGGTAATGGAATTTTCTATCCTTGAGCAATAGTGATAAAGTATCTAATTTATATTGATCTTTCCCTTCCTACTTTGTATGTGGTTCAATTTAACACTAAAGAGTGTACATCATATTGTGTTTGTCAACTCTTAAGAGAATTGAAAAGATGTTACAACGCTCCGAAACTCAACAATGTTACGGTCCACCACGTGTCCTCATTATGTAAAGACACGCAAAGGCTTAGTGTAGACACACCATTTTTATTATTATTTTATTTCATCATCATTATTATTATTATATATTTTTTATTATTATTTTGTTTTTTATTATTATTTGCTATCTTTTGTTATTATTTTTACTTTATTTTATTTTAAAATAAATGCAATTTGATTGCATTATATAACCGAAGCACAGGCCAACGGCCTAATAGAAAACACACGCTCACATACTCCCCCGGTCCCAGGATCAAATCCTCGCTCCCGCAAAAGCACAAGACTTTTTTTCTCTCAACGAAAAACGTAGGTTGAACTCACGTTTTCTTCTTCCAATGTTTTTCATTACAATGAAAAATGTTGATTCAACCCACATTTTCCATTCTCATCTCATCACTGTTATAATGAAAAACGTGGGTTGAACCTACATTTTCATCGTCCCTTACCTTGGAACCGTCTACCATTGAAGACCACGGGAAGCTCGAAATTTTTTTTTCTTTCTTTCTTTCTTTTAACGTTTCAAAGATTATGGAAGGCCAAACAACACAATTTAGAAGCAATTAACTTTTGAAATCAAATTAAAGCACAATAAATCAAGGAAATTAAGAAAAAAACGTTTTCGCAATAATTTTCCGACCTTCAACCTTTCTTCTTTCCCCAACCGTTTATCCCACATTTCGCCTATAAATAAAGTCTCAAATCTATTGGAAAAGGGATCTCTTTTTGCAAAAAGGTGAAAGAATTTCTCATAAAAAAAGAAGAAAAATTTTTCAGGAAACATTTTCTCCCTCTCTCTAAATTTTTTTTTCCGATACTCTTCCGCTGACTAGTCGCATTCTCACTTCAGGAAGCTCCGACCGACGCTACCTCGTCACTATCCTTCGTCGTTCGCCATTGTCCCTCATTGTCATCGGAAAAGCATCATGTTCAAGTACGTAAGGTTTTTTTTTAATTTTCAGAAATAATAAAAAGAAAAAAAATTAGTTATTATATGTATAAAAAAAATTAAAGAATTTTTTTTATTTATTATTATATATTTAAATTTTCTTTTATATAAAAAAAATTATATTTTCTTAAAAGAATTTTTTAGTTATTTTATATTTTATGACATAAAATTTATGTATAGTAATACATTTTAAATTTTTATTTTTAAAAAAAAAAAGTTATTATATAAAATAATTTTTATATCTTAGATATAATTTTTAAAAAATTATAGATTTTAAAACGTTTCTTTTAAAATAAAAAAAAATACGAATTACAATAGGTCTGACCTCAAATATCGGGTACGTAGGCACCCTTAGGGCAACCTCATTAAAAAAGAAAAAAATTCTCCTCCTTTTATTTCTCTTCTTTATTTTTTATTATTTATTTACTTATTTTTCTTCTTTCATTTGTTTCTTTAAAAAAAAAAAATTGAAAGGTTGAAAAGTGGTAACGTCAAGTTTTAATAAGACAACTCCCGAACTCCAAAATTTCTTGTATAAATTTTTTTTTACGCAGACTGGTAATCAAATTAAGACTAATCCACTCAAATAGTCTTAATTTAACATTTTTCTCAATATCAATCGGGTAGCGACTCTTTGTTTTAAAAAAAAAACATAAATAAAAATATTATTTATTTTTCTTTTTTTCTAATCTTAGTCGAAATTTTATATTAAATGAGTTAGGGTTTAATGTAAATCAAATTAGAAAAATTAGACTCGACACTTAGACACTACAACTCTCCAATACTTACATTTACATAACCATGATAATGATTAAAAGTCATCTCCTACATACAAGAGATTAATAGGAGTTTCTATCCTCAATAATAAATTGTTAACAATCTCCTCAATTAAATAACAGCGGAAGCTTATAACCTTCAATTACAACATAATTTTTCAAAGCAAATTAATAAGTAATTCAACATGCGTTCTTCCTTATTCTAACTACTAATCTTCATAGCAGATATACTCCATATTTTCCTCATTACTTTGATCCTGATTTGTCTCCACTAGGTCTCATCATACCTTATAATTTTCCTTGTAGCACTTGCAACTAAAAAAGTTTTCCACAATGGGTGAGCTAATGCCCATCACTATGCATACCTACAAACACATATGCATGCCATAACAGAAATAATGACACATGCATAATGCAATACAATATTCAAACACAATTTGTTTATTTTTTATAACATTTAGCAAACACACAATTTCATCATCAAAATCATCACAAATCCTTTCACAACATCCTTTCACAAACAAATATATATGACAAAGGATACTCACCTTTTGTCTATAAGTCTATTCCATACATAACAATATATATATATATATGATAGTGGGTACTTTTTACTGTCTATGAATCCATAAATCCTTCTACAACATCCTTCCACAAATATATATCCTTTCACTTACTATCCAGATCATTTCGGTATACAACTCCACTAGGGATAACGTCACATATCGATCATCAGGGTACCACCCCGAGAACACCACCCATACTCAGTTTCTCAAACCCAGCAATGTACAAACACATGCGCACACAATCAAGTTCACTTACAATAATATTTAATCAACACATAATATCTAACTTAACAAGTGCAAACAACACACAACATATACACGTACCTGACTTTGCAAATCTTGATTTTTTTCTTACACTTCTATAGCTTCACAAATCCTTCAAACCTATACATAATCCAAATTACATGTTCTTAGAATTGTATCTCAACAAACTAAAATGAAAGGGAAAACTTTTCAACTCAATACGGCCATGTTAGAGGTCGTGTAAGTGAAAACAAGATAGTACATGGCCGTGCCAAAGGTTGTATACCTTTCTGTTTGTTTTATAGTTTAAGACGGGGTGAGATATGGCCGTGCTAGAGGTCGTGTATCTTTCTGTGTTTTTTATATTTAGACACAAGGGGAGACACAATTGTGCTAGGAGGCCATGTATCTTTCTATATAATCTGAATTTCAACACAGGGTGAGACAAGACCATATTAGGAGGCCATATATCTTACTATTCATCATGGACTCTCTTTTTCCAAATTGAATTTTCTACCCTAGTCTAATTTTCTAATAAAATATGTTTAATTAAGCCAAAATTGTGCTAATCCTATCATATTACAATGGGTTTTGGTACTTACTCATTCCAAATCATGTTATAGTTTCTTGGATTGTCCATTCCTATGTACATTTCACCTCGCTCTTTGACTCGAATCTTGATTATACATTATCAAACCATCTTTGGGTTATACTTCCACAACCATATACATGTACTCATTGATTTAAATTCTTACCTAATTGTAATTGGATCATTCCTAATGTTCTCCTGTTCGATTTCCCTTAATTTATTCTATAGGTTCTGAGAGAGTTTCTTTAGAGTGCAAATAAGGTTTTGTAGCAAATGGAGGAAAAGTTAACCCTAGGTCAAAAGAGTTTAGATACCTAGGCCTTGAAATGACCACTTTGCCCCTGTCTTGTTATTTTAATTACCATCTTTTCATTGGCTGCATTTTTATTAATGTTAATTACACACACACACACACACACACACACACATATATATATATAAATTGAATATTCATACACTTACATCCACCCCCTTACAAAAAATTTTGTCCTCGAAAATTGCCTAGATCATAAAAGAGTTCTCGGTATCTTCTTTTCATCTCCTCTTCCAACTCCTAGGTTGCCTCTCTCTCTGTTTAGTTGCTCTATTATACTTTGACATACTTGATAACCCATCTTCTCAAAATCTGTTCTTTAGTGTCCACAATTCTAATAGATCTCTCTATTACCATGAGGTTTGGCTACACCTATAGAGGTTCTAATGCAGTGATCTGGTCTAAGTTAGGTACATATTTCCTAAGCATAAAAATGTGGAATACATTATATACCCCAACTAGGTTGGGTCGTAATGTCAATTTGTATGCCACTGGTCCAATTCTTTATAGGACTTCAAAGGTCCCACATATCTAAGGTTCAATTTCCCTCTCAATCCAAATCTTACCACTCCCTTTATAGGTGAAACCTTCAGCAATACATAATCTCCCACTTAGAACTCCAACAGGCATCTCCTCCTATCTGCATATGACTCTAGACAGCTTTCGGTGGATTACATTCTTTGCTTAATCAATTTGACTTTATCAACAGAATCTTGTACTAGGTCAGGTCTTAATACCTATTTCTTACCCACCTCATCCCAATGCAAAGGCGATCGACACTTTCTCCCATATAACACTTCATATGGTACCATTTGGATGATAGCTTGATGACTATTGTTATAGGCAAACTCTACTAAAGGCAGGTATTCATCCCAATTTCCACTAAAATCTAATGTACATGCCCTTAACATGTCCCCCAATATTTGAATAGTCCGCTCTGATTGGCCATCTGTCTATGGGTGAAAAGTTGTACTGAACTATAATTTTATCCCCAGAACCCTCTACAGACCATCCTAAAATCTTCCCACAAATCAAGTATCCCTCTCTAACACTATAGAGACCGATACCCCATGCAACCTCACAATCTCTTTGATGTAAATTTGTACTAACTTCTCAAGTTTATACCCATTGCCTACAAGTATAAAGTGAGCAGATTTTATAAGCCAATCCACAATCACCCATATCGTGTCTTTAGTTATAGATCTAGGTAATGCTATGACAAAGTCCATAGTCACATGCTCCCATTTTCACTTTAGTATAGGTAGAGGTTATAACATGCCCTCAAGTCTCTGATGTTCTATCTTTATTTGTTGGTATGTCAAGCACTTCAATACATAATCTGCAATTTCCCTCTTCATGTTCCTCCACCAGTAATGACACTTCAAATCCTTATACATCTTGGTACTCCAAGGTGAATAAAGTATCTAGAATAATGTGCCTCCTTCAGTATTTCATTCTTAATTTCATCTATACTCAACACACACAACTTGTGACCATACCTTAACACTCCATCTTTATCTTCATTAAATTCTATAGAACTTCCCTCCTCTATTCTTTTCTTAATCTCCTACATCCCCATATCATCAACTTATGCAACTTTTATTCTATCTATTAACACTGGCTATATGCATAAGTTATCGAGTCTAACCCCAATCTCTTGAGTCATAATCTACAGATTTAATTTCTGCATGTGTTCCAATATCCTCTTATGAGTTGTGATCAAAGTCGCCAAATTACCATGCTTCTTCCTACTAAGTGCATCAGCAACTACGTTTGCCTTCCCAAGATGGTACTAAATGCTTAAATTGTAGTCCTTTAATAGTTCTAACCAACGTCTCTGCCTCTTATTTAGCTTCTTTTAGGTAAAGAGGTACTTGAGGCTTTTGTAATCTATGAATACTCTGTACTTCTCTCCACACAAGTAGTATCTCTATAATTTGAGTGCAAATATCACTACCGCTAACTCTAGATCACATGTTGGGTAGTTCTTCTCATAGGGTTTCAGTTGTTTAGAGGCATATGTTATCACTCTCTCTTTCTGGATTAACACACACTTAAGCCCGTGAATGGAAATATCACTATACACCATAATTCTTTACCATAGACCGATAATGCAAGCATCGGTGTAGAAGTCAATCTCTCTTTTAGTACTATGAAGCTTGCTTTACATCAATCATCCCATATAAGCTTTACCCCTTTTTAAGTTAACTTAGTTAAAGGGGTTGCCAGTTTGGATAATCCTTCTACAAATCTTCTGTAGTATCCCGCTAACCCCAAGAAGCTTCTAATTTCTATTACGGTCTCTGGTCTAAGCCGTTCATTCATAGCCCTTATCTTCTCAAGATCTATAGCTAACCTATCCTTGTTGATCACATGTCCCAAAAAGGTTACCTACTTCAACCAGAATTCACACGTCTTAAATTTAGTGTACAGCTTCTTTGCTTACAATCTGCTCAACATTATCTTTAAGTACTACTCATGATCTTCCTCACTTCTAGAGCATATCAAAATGTCATCTATGAACACGATGAAGAACTTATCCAAATACTCTCTAAATACTTGATTCATTAAATCAATGAAGGTTGTCGATGCATTTTTTAGTCCAAATGGCATTACTTGGAACTCATAATGCCGTATCTAATTCTGAACACAGTCTTCTGGATGTCTTCCTCCTTTATTCTCAATTAATGGTATTTGGATCTCAAATATATTTTTGAGAAAACTTGAGTCCCTTGCAACTAATCAAATAGGTCATCAATCCCTAGGAGGGAGTATTTATTTTTAATGGTGACTCTATTCAGCTCACGATAATCTATGCATAATCGCATGTTGTTGTCTTTCTTCTTTACAAACAAAATAGGTGCACCCCAAGGTGAGACACTTAGTCCAAAGAACTTCTTGTCTAGCAGTTTTTGTATCCGATCCTTCAAATCTTTCAACTCTGTAGGTGCCTTACGGTACAGAGCTTTTGACATGAAAGCTGTACTAGGCACTGTATCTATGCTAAACTCAATTTCCCTTATTGGGGATAAACCTAGCAGATCATCCATAAATACTCCAATAAACTCCTTCACTACCCTCACTCTATCATTTTTCATCACATCTTCAGTCTTAACTACTACGGAAGTCATCAAACTTTTACCCTACAATTCATATGTTGGCAATCCTATTAGCCTATGTGCTTCCAATTTAAAACTAAATTGCTCTTCTTCTGGTGTATCGAAATAGATGGTCATATCATGACAATCTATTGTTGCATAATGTCTAATCAACCAATCCATTCTCAAAATTACATCAAAATTAGTCATGCCTAACACTAGAAGATCTATAACCCGTACTCTACCCTTCACTTCTATACAAACCTTTCTACATATTTTATTCAATCCTTTACCCACACCCATAAGCGTACTCAAATTCAATACAGCAACCAACACTTCAGTACATACATCATATTTACTTCTAAATGCATCAGATATATATAAATGTGATGCACCAGTGTCAAATAACACATATGCTTCAGCAAAATTTACTAATAATGTACCTGCCAAGGTCCCTATATCTAAAGTGCCCTGCCTCTATAGTGCAAACGCTTGTGCCGATGCCCTCTGCCTTGGCCCTACATGCTAAGGCTTACCATTATTGTTTCCAGCTTAATTTCTTCTTACTAGTGCTGGTTGCACATTCTATTCTCTACTATCTAGGCAGTCCACCATTCTATAACCCCTCTATTTGCATGAGAAGCAAAATATCAGTGGTATTGATCTTTCCCAACATGTCTTATCGCTATGTCCTATCTTTCCACATGAAAAGCAGGCACCTTCTAGCCATTTGCATTCATTCAACTCATGTAGCCTATAGCATCTTCCACATTTGTTACCATGACTCATATATGAGGTCTTAGCCTGAGAAGAGGGCACTGCAATGACCATAGGTCTAGTCTGCACTATGTGGAGTCTCTTGTCGTTCTCTTATATCGTAACACCCTGGGTAGGTCTTTTTCCCTAGACCATTCTAGCTCCCAAAGTCCTCATCTTGTCAGTTATTTTGTAACTCTATTCCAAGAGTTTGACTTTGTTCACAGCTTAAGAGTAAGTTTTTGGTTAGAAGGCAACCATTTCATGCTATAGGGTGGGTTCTAGCCCCAACACAAACCAATGAGCCATTGACTTCTCATTAGCTCTAAAGGCAGGTCGCATGAATTTCATGAAACGGTTGAGTTCCGTCTCATAGTCATCTACTAATCTTTTCCCCCTAATAACAACCGTAATCTGTTGCCTGCATCCTTTCTCTAATGGTGCTCAAAAAATACTACTCATACAACATCTCCTTAAACCTACTCCATGTAATCACTCCTACAATGAGTTCGGAAGCACTCGACCACCATTCAAAAGTCGAGCTCCTTAATAGGTATACTTCATATTTCACTTTCTTGTCTTCAAGCGTTCCTAGTGCTTCAAAAGTCTTCTTTAGTTCATCGACCCACTGCTCAACATCTAGTGGATCATTAACCTTATGCTTGAATTCCCTGACCATTCTGACACAATGATCTAAATCCACTTCTCCAACTAGCCTCTCTCTAATCTCCCCCATCATTTAGGCTTATCTCATTTTCAGCACTTGCATCTCTTGTATTTGCCGCTGTTGTTTTGCCACCACTCTAGCTAGAGTATTAATAGCCTCTGGCATCTATGCAGCATTAACTTCATTTCCTCCCTATCCATGTTGAGGATGTTTAGGTGGCATTTTGTTATTAGGAGCGTCACCTCTAGCTCCTAAGGACGATCCTAATTCCGAGATTCTCCTAGGCATTCTACAAAATAAAATAAAATAGTGATGAACGATATAAGAATTTATACACATTCCTCAAAGTATATAATATTTCAAAAAAAAAAACATTTTAGATATTACTAAAGGGATTCACTAATCAATAATATTAATCCCATTTACTAACCACTCTCATCATGTATCATCATCTTAATTCTAAGGATTATCAAACCTAAGCAGTTTATAAATCCATCAACCTAAGCTCTAAAGATCGTCAAACCTAAGATCTGATACCACCTAAGTTGTAACGTCCCAGAACTCAGTAATGCTACAACCCATCACATGTCCTCATTATGTAAAGACACGCAAAGGCTCGAACACTGTAAATCTCCAATGCTTACATTCACATACCCATGATAATGATTATAAGTCATCTCCTACATACAAAAGATTAACAGGAGTTTTTATCCTCAATAATAAATCATCATAAATCTCCTCAATTAAATAAGAATGGAAGCTTATAACCTTCAATTACAATATAATTTCTCAAAGCAAATTAACAAGTAATTCAACATGCATTCTTCCTTATTCTAACTACTAATCCCCATAGTAGATATACTCCACATTCTCCTCATTACTTCGATCTTGATTTGTCTCTACTAGGGCGTCATCATACCCTACAATTTCCCCTATGACCCCTGCAACTAAAAACATTTTCCATGAGGGGTGAGCTAATGCCCAGCACTATGCATACTTACAAATACATATGCATGGCATGACAAAAATAACAACACATACATGATGCAACATAATATTCAAACACAATTTATTTATCTTTCACAACATTTAGCTAATACACAATTTCATCACCAAAATCATCACACATCCTTTTACAACATCCTTTCACAATCCTTCCACAAACAAACATAAATATATGTATATGACAAAGGTACTCCCCTTTTGTCCATGAGTCTATTCCATAATATATATATATATATATATATAATATATATATATATATATATATATATATGACAATGGTTACTCCCCACTATCCATAAATCCTTTAACAACATCCTTCTACAATATCCTTCTACAAACATCCTTCCACATACAACTTAAATCATTTCGGTACACAATTCCACTAAGAACAACATCACATATCGATCATCGGGGTACCACCCCAAGAATACCAACCCACACTCGGTTTCTTAGACCCAATAATTTACAAACACATGTGCACACAATCAAATTCACTTACAATAATATTCAATTCACACAAAATATCTAACTTAGCAAGCACAAACAACACACAAAGTATACACGTACCTGATTTCGCAAATCTTGATTTTTCCTTATACTTCTATACCTTCACAAATCTCCCAAACTTATACATAATCCTTATTACATGTTCTTAAAATTGTATCTCAACAAACTAAAACAGAAGGGAAAACTTTTCAACTCAACAAGGCCATGTAGGTGAACATGGGATAGTATATGGTCGTGCCAAAGGCTGTAGACCATGGGGTGAGACACGTCCATGTTGAAGGCCATGTATATTTCTATATGTTTTATGTTTAGACATGGGAGGAGACACGGCCATGTTGGGAGGCTATTTATCTTTCTATATAATCTAGGTTTCAACACGGAGTGAAACACGATCGTGTTGAGAGGACATATATCTTACTGTTTATCACAGATTCTCGTTTTCCAAATCAAATTTTCTACCCTAGCCTAATTTTCTAATGAAATATGTTTAATTAACCCAAAACTATATGAATCCTATCATATTACAATGGGTTTTAGTACTTACTCATTCCAAATCATGTTCGAGCTTCTTAGATTGTCTGTTCCTATGCATGTTTCACCTCACTCTTTGACTCAGATCCTGATTATACGTTATCAAGCCATCTTTAAGTTACACATTCACAACCATATACTTGTATTCATTGATTTAAATTCTTACTTGATTGTAATTGGATCATTTCTAATGTTCTCCCATTCAATTTTCCTTAGTTTATTCCGTAGGTTCTGAGAGAGTTTCTCTATAGTGCAAATAGGTTTCTATAGCAAATGGAGGAAAAGAGTTAACCTTGGGTCAAAAGAGTTTATATACCCAAGCCATGAAATGACCACTTTGCCCTTGTCTTGTTATTTTAATTACCATCTTATCCCTGGCTATATTTTTATTAATGTTAATTACATATATATATTTTTATATATATATTAAATATTTGTGTACTTACAGATGTTGATTCCCATTATTCCTCTTCTCATATGAAAGAATAAAAAGCTCAGTAATTCTATAAAGCTAAATTATAAGTGCACCGTTTATGTTTACTATTAAGCACTTAAATTCAAATCATTTATAAATGTATTTTTACATCCTATATTACTATTTATCCTTAGATAAAATGATTAAAAAATATAAAGACCATTTGTTATTATCTTCAAATGCGCAAAATGATCTTCATATCAAAAAGTATTTTTATTTGAAAATTTTAGGAGTTTAAATTCTTAATTTTAAAGATAACAAGAATAAATGATATATTTATTATTTACTCATTCTACAATTATAACGGTCTCAATTCTACTTTTGAATTTAGGATTTTGCTAATATAAGAACGAGGCATGCCGATTGTGAGACAATTCATATTTTATTAAATTTTATAATTTAGATGGCATCATTACTATTTTCTATAGGGATGGGATGGATCCGACCCTTTACATTTTTAAAACTTAAAAATTACCAAACGAAGAAAAAAACATCCCATCTTTTCAAACTGGATGGCTAAATTATTGTATGGTTAACACATCGGTAGCATGAAATGTTGTAGTGATATGACTTATATATAATCAGTAAACGCAGTGCAGATGGGTCCTTGTAGAGATCTCTGATTTGTTGACTCGAATGATGAGTCATGATGTTCTACTTTTGCCCATCTCATAGGGTATATTGTCGTAAAGTTGAATAATTCATGTTCCCTGTGCTATAATTTTGTGTCACGTCAAAAAATCCAAAGGGTTTAAGTGATTAATGTCGACTGCAATTTTCAACCCATGTCAAATATATATATATAATTAGTCTTGTGAAAAGAATATCCTACAAACTTACGTCCATCAATCTAGAATTTAAAGACTGGTTTATATGTAAAAAGATAAATTTGTCATACAAAAATATTGAGTTAAATCCATTATAGATTTAGATTTAACTCCTTAAGCTATGTTACAAGATTTAAAAAGTCTAGTTAATAATGGGATAATTCAGGGATATTTGGTTTAATAAGCTTAGAATAGAGATTATTGAATTGATTCATCCATATCTAACTTTTCTTATATAGGCTCGTATACTTATGAAGATGACTATTGGCTAAACTCATTTAAGATAATCATAAATTGAATAAACTCTATCCCATCCATCGATCATCAAAATAATTAGACAAATGTCATCAAATCTAGTGCTTATAAATATTCAACCACCATTCCTCATTTGACACTTTTGGGGAAAAGGATCAAAGAAATGACATTCAAGTATATTGTATCTACACTAAAATATCAAACAAGCAACTTAAGCAATTACAAATCTTAATAGCATATGATGCAAGGTTCACAACCAAGGTTTTTTTAAGTTTTCCTGTTTATCACTTGTGCATACAAAACACTAAGACTACATGTTCCTCTTTCCTATCACTCTCTCCGAGTTATCCCACTATATACCATTTCTATATCATTACTTTAAAGTCACATATAACACAAAATTTATCTATAATATGCACACAACCACTACAATCAAAACCTTGCATCTTCGATCTCTATTTGTATTTATGATATGCTTCCATAGAGTGAATAATTAAATTTTTAGTGCTAGAACTAGTGGAATATTTCCATGTTATATTCAATGTTTAAATACTTATAAGAGAAACAAAGCATATTGAACCTTTTCGTTATATGAAAACAAATGAAATATGCTAATAAGCTTGAAAACACCGATGAATATATATATAGTGGGATTACGCCAATAGAACCTTACCTAACAAGACTTAAAAGTAGAGTGAAAGTGCCACTATTTTCCCTTTCAGCTTCTTCTTTAGGTTTAGCTATATATATAGGATAGGATCCTGTTCTCTAAAAATAAAGATGAAACATATTGAATCTTTTTTTCTGGATTGACTTAGAATAAGAGCTACATTAGTGCCCTACAAATCTATTGATTGAAAGTGAATATATATGTATATATATGTGAGCTTTGTTCCTTTCTCATTCACTATAATTCCTTTTCCTTTTGTTTTCTCTTTTCAACAATTCACAGTAATCGTAATCTCTTCCAAAAAAACAAAAAAAAAAAAAGGAATTATTGAAGGGAAAGGGAATGTCCCATTCCCACATATCACTTTCTACATATCCAGTCTATCCAATCACATTGGAATGTGGTGCTTGTAAGGAAGCAAAGTCAAGGTACAGGGATTGATGGTCCCACCACACATATAGTGAAGAGTTACTTTTTCCCTCGATTTAGTCGAAACATTGCTTAAAGGCATGTGAAAATCGTCCAAGCGTAGATTATGATAAGTCTTCATCATATAAATAACACGATCGTAACAATAATTATCATCATCATTAGAGTAGGAAAAGCGAAAAAGACACAGTAACTTTGCAAAAGAAAACCCCGGTCTAAGGATTCATTTTTTAACTTTCTAAAAATATAATGTAAATATTTATATATTAGTATCATCAAAACCTTCTAATCCAATTAACATAAACATTATTATCTTTTTAAAATAAAACTAGTTTAAATCTTCCTTTCCACTAATTATAAAACATATAATTGGCCAAAAAAAATATTTATATACTAATGCAAGTAGGAAATAATCCAAATAAATTATAAAAATAAAATATGAACAAGACATTTTCATGTGAGATTTGGCTAAACGAGTCATAAGGCCTATCAACCAATAGCCATTTCAATCAAACAAAGAGTAAGTTCAATCAACTGAACCTAAACATGAATGACAAGAAAAATTAAGGATATGGATAAATCAAGAATAGATATTACTTACTAATCTTAAAACAAATTGGAGGTGATTAAACCATCAATAATTGATATGACATACAGCTGTCAAAACAATCAAGTTGTTAAATAGAAATCCAATATGACTCACAAAATTCTAAATAACACGGTTATCCAAAACTGATAACAAATCAATTCATAAGAACTCAAGAATAAAAGAAAAGAGATTTTAAAATTTAATAGAAAAGGACTCGATGTTTGAAACAACACTAAGTCTATTTATAGGCTTTAAGAAACAAACTATAATAAATAATATAATAGGAAAGTCTCTAAATAAAAATTAAAAAAAAAACTCTAAATAAAATAACATAAATCCCATGCCTAATTGAGACTCTACTTAACTAAATAAAATAAAAGTAACCAATATAAAATAATATAATTAATAAACTAATTAAATAACCTTTACAAAACTAGCCTAGGGCCAATCTAATGGAACCAATCGACCACCCTTAGGTCAATCATCTAATCAACCTTGTTGTTAGTCTACATCTAGTCATCCATCTAGTCAACCCTATCTTAGGTAAAAAGGTAAAAAAGTCATTTTAAAAAATTTAGTCCTAACCTTTGAGTTTTTTTTTATTTGACTTTAAAAGTTTCCTTATTAATTTAATCACTTTATTTGATGACTTAGGATATTTCATTAGTAGTAAGAACCTTTTTGGGGGTTAATCTTGATAATATTGAGATTAACGGCAAAATGATTATTTTGAAATTTATACTTTTAATTTTTATTTTTTTTTTGCAATTTACACTTAAATTAACTTATAATTTTCTTAAAGATAAGTCTTTAATTACCTACTTGGAAACTATCTTTCTTTTTTTTTTTATTAACTTAATTGGCCTTCAGAAATTGGATTGTTTCAATTTCTTATAACCACTAATTTTTTAATTAACTAATTGTAACTATTTATTAATGATCCTAACTAATTTCATAACAATTTCTCCTGCCCTTGACTCAAACCTTGTCTACAAGGTTTAGAGAAACAAAGAGAAAAAAAATAAAATTATGACTAAGAATGCAAAGTAAGACAAATAAAAATTCATCTTCTTGTTGCTATGAGAAATTATAAGCTGACTAGTGAAAATGTCATCCCCAAATCACTATAATACAAGTCCTTTGAATCAAGTAAAAGTAAAACCGACTACCTTGCCATGATCCCAAAACAGTTAAGAGTTATGCACCATAAAATTGCCCACAAAAAACCGTAATATAATCTTTTCTTGATTATTCTTGTGTATGGCTAATGTCCAAATAAGAAAACAATAAATGCTTTAAAAAAAAAAAAAAAAGAAAGAAACTCCCATTTAATATTTTTATTGTTTTAAATGATGTTTACGGAAAAGGGAAGCTGGGAATCTCAAAAAAGTAGGAAGTCTCAAAAGCAATGACAAATGTATTAATTAATCAACCCTTTTATATATAGTTTATGTGGTGATTTTAACTTAAATTCGGAGTAATGGTTTTATGACTACGACTAGTGGTAAGTCATTTGCTATAGGAATAAATCCCTAGAATATGCCCATTAATTCTCATATCTTGAACTCGGCTAAATCTTTTGAACGGTGCAATGCTCCATGTGCACAGGTTGTGTGTTCAAGTATGCACAATTATTGCCAATGTTGATGCCTAACGTGGGCATGTTGAACACAAAAATGTGAACATGTAGAGCGCGCCAGCGTTGGTAGTGTAGGTTCGTGCGAATCAAGCGAGGTCCGTTTCGATAGTGTGAAATATAAACTTTTAAATACAATGGAGTCCACCTGCTCAGTAGGGTTTTCGTCATGCTGTCTTTAGAATCAACCTAGTAATAATTTAGTCTGCTCATAGTTATACCCAAATTGAAGTCCATGTGCAATGGTTATGGCATTGCATGGTTTTTATGGGCTTGAACAGAGCAACTTTGTACATTGTACCCTGTGCGGAGAACTACCGATATGCCGACTCGACCATTCTCATTCCTCGGTTTGAACCTTGTTAGAGGAGGAAAAAAAGATGGCTCTACTTCATTGAAAGCCTATTCAGCTACAAGAGCCGTTTATTAGAAAACTTCCTGATATTTTGATGGAGTTATATTGGTGATTATATATGAGTTTATCCAATATGGATCGGCTAGTTATTAATCATGCAAATGGAGAGGATTCAAATCCACAAATAGAGTATGTCCATTGTAACACGCTGATGTAGCATGTTAAGTGTCAAAATGGATATCAATGTAGCACGTGCCATGTTAATCATTAGTTACATAGCCTACATTTAACAGAATCTAACTCCGTTTATTTGAAAGTAATAGAAAGAAAATTCTCAATTTTCTATTACCTTATGAGTCGTAAAATTCATTTCTACTACTCTATATTCATATAATATGAACAACAGGAACTGAAGGCCAGAGAGAGACATCGGCCAAGAAGAGAATGCCATGGAAACACGACAAAATTGATTATTATATTACAGAATGAAGGCAACTTTGGATGTATATAGAGGTGAAATTATATGCAGTTAGTCACTAAGGAAGAGAATTCTCCCTTTGGGTTTAGATCCATGACAAAAAAGGTTAGTTAATGAGAATACACCAATCCTTGTACATTATGAAAAGAGATTATAAATAGATCCATTTATTTTATATATATATATAAGCTATTTATTTTTTAAATTGAGCATCTATAACTTCAAGTCTTTATAAAAAAATGTTTTTAGAACCCACTCCCACTTCGAGTCCTAGACAGTGTCCAAATCCAAAGAACATGGTAACAAATTTTTTGAAACTTCTCGGCTTTTTCCTCAAGTGAAAATGATTTTGTTTGTATCTTTCGATGGAACAGTGCAATATTCCATAATGCATTCTTTGAATTCATTGTCATTGTCATCGTCATCCATCGTTCTTGAAAGAGCAACAACCCAATGGAGAATAGAACTTAGTTGTAAACTTGAAGTAAAATACTACGTCAGTGGCCAGTACGGAGTTTGATGGGCCAACTAATGGCTGAAACTTATTGTCGCTATATATAACCCTAACAATAGCCAGTAGTAGCCACACACACACACACACACACACATATATATATAAACTCAACCAACCTTCAAGGAGAAACAAGTCCACGTCATCAAACTGTACGGTAAGATAAAAAGATTGACAAGAGAGAAGGAGGATCCCTGCAACTATAAAATTTTTATTCGAAATAGGCCACAATCCAAGTTACAGGGGACCCAATCCTATAACAATGAAAACAAAAGCTAAAATTAAAATTTAAAAAAAATGACGATTAATCTTACTAATGGAAGCAGAAGACTGACAAACGAGGGAAACAATGGAAATCCCAAATTTTTCCTCACAAAAAGGGGGAGAAAAAATATGACAAAGAGAATCAGGTTATTAGAAACAGATTTACAGTGGAAAAGTTAAAAATCAACGCAATTTCCATTCTTCTGCTTTGCAGGAAGGTTGCCCCTGCCATAGAAGGAAAATTATCCCCGGCCTGAGAAACCCAAGAATCATCGAATTGGTGCAGTGTGTACCCCTTTTTTTATTTGGAGCCCCCTGCACAAAGAATTTTTTTTTTTTTCAAACCTTCTAATCCTAAACTGATGTTAATGTCGCAGCTGCTCCCGGAATCAAATCCCCTTCTTTCCGTGTTGTTAGCTTAGATCCCCCCTTGGTAAGAGATAAAAGAATGTTAGGAAAAGTCAGGCTCTAGAACCAACTCCAGAGGCAGCAGGTCGACTAAATTTTTTCTCTCTTCCTTCACTTTACAAAGCCCTATGCTGTCAAATCCAAGTTAAAACCCTAAATCCAACTTGCTCTCTGAGCCTGTATACAATGGGACTCTAACTTTGAGGCGCTTAGGCCCTATCTCCAAAGGGGGAGGTTCCCTCATGGACTTTCCCGAATCATGTTGGACCTGCGGGTATCTATCCCTAGCTTGCCGGTCTCTCTTACTTGATCCTTCCTCACTCCACGACTTCTTGAATTTAATAAATGTAGATGTAGCAGACTCATCCCTCGGACCAATCTCTGGATTTTCCCTGTAACTATCTGATAAACCATGGCTGTATCTTGATTCATCAGCTTTGTGGCTCTCTGACCGCTGAACACACTTCCCTTCAAATTGATGTTTCTTCAGTCGTTTCAATCCCTGAATATTTAAAAAAAATAAAATAAAATAAGTTGAGAAAATGCTGAACACAAGCTCAGATAGCAATAGCATTAAACATAGCCAAACAGGACAGAGCTAGCACATTTTGGCCTTAAAAGAGAGAGAGAGAGAGAGAGATGTATCAAAAGAAAGATAGTGGCCAGGAAAGCTCAAGAGCACATAAGACTTGCGTGAAATGACTAGCTACTGACTTAACAGAAAAGAGTGGAGCGACTAAAAGAAAACATTCAGGAATAGAAAAAGGAATACCTGATGATTCTGAGTATGCTGTATAGGCACAACATCACTGACAATCCTATTTTCCACTTTAGCAGATGATCGACGTTTCACCCTAAAAATCTCTGAATCAGAGTCATCGTCATCATATTGTCCTGCAACTTGCCCATTACCAGTTCCCAGAAGGGTATCTTCACTCAAATTTGGGCGTTCATTGGATGACAAGGTAGCAACTGGAGAAGATTCACCTACTTTGTAAACAGGAACTCTGTTGATCTTCCTTGGATCATGGTCAGGTGAGCCAAAATGAGAACAATCCCCATTCTGCATTAGGTATTAACAGGATATGAATAAAACATTTAAAACCCAATTCATCCCATGCCACAGATTCCAATCATATTTGGTTTTTCTTCTATTAATCTTTTTTGTCAGAGCTACAATGATTAAGACTCATGGAAATTATGCTAGTCGAGTGTCACAAAAGATGACCAAATGATTAGGCAAAGGAGCTAGATCTTACATCAAATCTGGATATATTTTGAGCTGAGAAAGCAGCTTTACAAGTTTTCAGGCAGCTAGAAGATACAGAAACCCCACAGCCTCCTGAAACTTCTTCACTGCAATTCTGCATGTGCTGTTGGTTATGCTGTCCGTCAAGATCATCTACCATAGGCAACTGATGACAATCGCTTTGGAAAACAGGGTTATCATACTCTAGTTTTATATTGCAATAAGGAAAATAACGATCTTCATCAATCCTGTCAACACCACTAGTAGTGTCTTCGCAAAACAACCTAAGCACTTCCTCTTGCTGCTCAAATTTCTTTGCTGCAGCCTCCATGTCTGACATGTCATACCTAATATATAGATTTAGATTGCTCCCACACGCAGGTTCAAGAGACTCCATGCCTGCAATATCACCAGTAGAGTTAACCAATTAAATCTAGCACCAGGAAAGCAATCCCTGATTGTTAATTGAGTGAAAGAATACCATGGCGAAGGCAAACAGGATGTAAGCCACAGTTGCAGTTAAGGTAAGCCACGTAGCAGTCACGTTTGCAGAGACTACAGAGGATAGTGCCATGGGATATCTGGAAAACACCAGTGCACACTCCTGATTTCACTAACGTCCAACGAGCACGATGCTGGAATCGCATAAGTTTGACAAAAGAAGCCTTAATACAGTTACAGGAAGCAAACTCCATAGATGAGAGGCCTGAATAGTCAAGTTCCATGCTTGCTCGGAGCAGCATTGCTTCTTTGCACAGAAGCTCCTCGTGAGGAAGCAAAGGAATCCTATTGAGAAGTGCATAACGCCTACTAGCAACAGCCCCCAAGGGAAACCAATCGCCGAGTGCAAAGTTCACTGCTTCACCACAATTGAAACCTAAACAAGTTGTTCAGAGACCAAAACACGCAGAGTCATGGATATGCCAACAAAGCCTGATATTAAATTAATTGTCAAGACATCCTACCATGACTGAATCCTGCATGATATGCTCTGGGGAATGTTATAACAAATTCCCCAGGCTTTTGCACTGCCTTGTAGACAGGCACATCATGTTCTAACAGAATATTAGGAGGGAATAACGTTGTCTTCCCCAACAACACGTCAAAAGCTCCATCCTCACCATCAGCAGATAAGACATCATCTGTGTAAACATGCTGCCTCACTACCTTTTCAAAGTCCAATGCTGCATGACCAGGAATGCCATACCATGTCTTAAAAGCCCCACAATGATGGTAATTAATACTGCACCATAAAATAGAGTAGTTCTGCTTTATCAACCAAAATAAATAATGAGCTAGTTCTAGGTACCAAAAGCATCTTGCACTGGATTACCTGTATAAGTAATGATCCTCGACATGCCAGGCAAACATACTAAAAAGCATTCCCATATACAGCATTGGGTCAGTCACTCCCTGTAATGAGCAATATTTTAGATTGTTAAGAGACCACACACACACACAGAGAGGCAAAATGATGATACAAAATGAGAAGACAAAAGCCAGTAATAATACCGGAATGGCATTCTCCATAAGACGCAAGACGGACTTTGGCAGTCGCGAGATGTTCTAACATAACAAGAAAGACCAATTAGTCCAGATGGATTCAATAAACTCAACCAACAGCTGGTACATAATATTTAAAAATAAACAAGCATGGGCCAAAACTTAAGTTGAGACAAGATCATGCTCTTCAAGAAGTCTTCCATTTTCATTAAACAAAATAAGATCACCCATAAAATAACGTGTGCATACAAAGAAGAAAAAAGGTATAAACAAGTGCACACAGGCAAGTAATTCAATTAAAAACAGGTCTAGGGAAATCAGCAAGGTAATGGAGAAAGAAAAATGCCGCTACAAGTTAAAACAAGTAAATTAAAGTAATAATTTCCCTTTTTGGGGTAAGTTGGTAATTTCTCTTTTTCTCCCTCAATTCTATCAAAAGTGGAAAAGAAATGAAAATAGTGCCCGTAAATACACAATCATAGACCAATGTGAATATCCAACTTCTTCCTACTTCATCTTGAAAAAAAAAATTGGAAATTATTCTTAATCTCATTTCTTTTCCCTTCACTTCCTTTACTTTTCTGTTTTTGAGTAAGTAATTTCTACTTTTCTTTTGACTTCTCTTTCTTCTCAAATTTCCAAATATCCTATTAAACCAGTGTGGGTCGTAAACACAGAAGGAAGCAACATACTATTCTTTTATTTACTTTTTCTGGGAACCGTGAAAAAAGTATAATCAGATACATGCAATTAACACCTCAAAGTTAATTACAAAAAAATATGCAGACCTGAATTGTAAATTAATCAAACAAAAGTACCATAAATAATTGGTAAATAAGCTAACTACATAACATAGAAAACATATATACATCGATCTATATCTATAATATCTACAATATTAAAGTGCAAGAGACTGGTTTTGATGCCACATCTCTCAATACTTAACTTTTTACCAATAAATTACTTCAATGGCCTTTCAAATTAAAAATATGACTCTTACCTCACAAACAGTTGAAAGTTAATTTCAATAAACCAGTAAATTTTTTTCACTTAAACAGTTTTTAGTTTTCTATTTATCAGCCACTTTAGGAAAGGAGACTACATTTCAGTAAATTAGGGTATGGAAATCAAAAAGATTACTAACTCTTGTGATAGATTCTAATTTTTAACATACGTTATGTTTCATCTCTTTCATCTTAGGCACACACATCATGAATGCGTGTCCATCTTGTATTTACTTATTGGGGAATTGGGAGCTTTGGACTCACACCCCCTTAACCCCAAATATTTTAGATTATTACCAATATGCCACTAATATTATAATATACTTTTATTTAACAACCATGGATGAGGGTGCATTCTTCTTTAGTGAAAAGCAATAATAACAGGAAATTAGAGCATCCTATATAGAAGCACCCAGAGCACGGCCTCCACAACAATATCACAATGTGCAAAAGATGAAAACCAAGACCTGGGGATTAAAAGAAGACACACCTTTAAGTTGGATTTGCTACTTCCCAATGGGTCAGTTGGTGAAGATGAAAAGGCACTACCGTCCACATCACAGGCATATTCAACAGTTTCTGTCTTTCCACATGCAATTTCATGCCAGAATTCTTTTTCCATGTATGAGGCCGGAAGACATCCAGAACTATGATATCTACGAACAAAATCCTTGTTTGCCATTCTCTCAAAATCACGAAATGTATAGCTCCTGAAGATATGCAATTTACCTCAGAGAAAGAAAAGGAGGAAGGGAGGGAGTGTATCAACTGGTAGACAAGGATATACCTTCCACTCATGAAAAAGGTAACCTTATCATCAGAATCCCACTCAGCCAGACGAAGGGGTTGTACTCTGGTAGTGAACTTGAAGCCTGCTTTCTCCTTCATCAGCACAACTCCGGCAGGGACAGATGCACTCAAAGGAGATATGATCTTGCAAATACCTGATGTAACAACACAGCTAACATTCACCACTTTCCCAAAAAGATTCAAAAGCAATAGCTGTACCATAGGCAAACCTATGCATGTACTTCTCTAATAAGCTTTAAAAAATTAGACGTGTGTTGGAGGAGATATAACTGTCATTATCCCTTTATAGTGCCACAACCCTGGGCCAAAAGGGTACATTATTTGGTATTAGAGGAAATGTTAAGAGTATTATGATAGCAGTAATTGTAATTCCCACACTCGAAGGAAAAACAGTCCCGAATTTTGTTCATTAAAAGCTTCAAAATAACACCAACTTGAGAAGTGATTCTTTGTAAAGAACCAACAACTGATAAAAGGTGCCTTTGATTACAAAGAAAATCCTTCATGGAACTCTCACAGAGAGAGATGTAATATTTAAGCCTCATCAGAAATTTCAGATTGATTACCACAATAGAGCAAAAAAAGAAGTTTCCAGTTTGATGTAAATATAATCATTAGTAAGGATCCCCTTCAAGCCTCTGAACTCTCATATTCATAATGCAAAAAAAAAAAAGAGAATGCAGCCACCCTCAGATCTCACTGTTGCTACTACAAATTACTTGCCAGGCTTATCCAATCACATGGAATAAAGTCTGGCATGATAAGGAGATATCATATTTTAAGTTTGCTTCAAATTTTAGTCAGAAATTAGTCCATTATACATAGACATGAGAACAAGCAACAGGAAACAAGTCAACAGTTAAATACAAACAAGCTGAACACAGAACACAGACACATACAAATATATATATATAGAAGCACGCACATAGGATTCTGTTGATCAGGGTGTTTAACAAACCTATCACCAACTAGTGCCCTCACTTAGATTAAAAACTTTCAGAGACATCAAGAGAGAGATCCATTTGAGTAAATTACCATATTTTGAAGCTTCTGGAGCTATCTTTTGCAGATAAACTAGAGGGTCCTCAAACTCTTCTTTAGATGGACGGTAAACAGGACACTCTGGAATTTTCTCAGTCCACTCTAAGTCGTTCAAATCAAACTTATCCAGCTTTCTCTTTGGAAAGGCATTGCTCCCACTTAACTGGCCATTTGAATGACTCAATGAATTGACATTGCTATGTATTCTAACGCCACAGGATGATGAAGCTCTCAATGCATCCCCACCACTTCTACTCATCATACTAGTGAGGCCTGAAGTCTCCAGGACCCTTTCCACTTTCATTCTCTGAAGCCTCTTACGCTTCAGAAACTCCAAACTATTCCTGACCTCTTTAGACAGACAAACTCTTCCTTCCACCTGAAAAAATATGGAAAAAGATGTAAGCAGGTCAGTCTGGAAGATCCAGAGGTTTCATACTCTTCTAAATGAACATCTAACATATATATCATAGAAAACAGATACTGCATACAAGATTACATCTTTACAGGATGTCTCCAAAGAGATAACTGCCCATTAGATTCATCGATTGATAAATGCCTCAAGTACACACAAGGAAGAGATGCAATTTCATTAACGAAAAACTGAATGCACAGGAGTAACTACAATGAAAAACAGACTAGCCATTTTAGCAAATAAAAGCATGTATAACATCTGACCAACTTGCACATCATTAATATCGTCTGATCAAAGGGCTGTATACCTAGTTGAACCAAAGGGGCAGGCACAAGTACATATCACCCAAATCAAGCTCCATCTCTGTAGAAACCTTCTACAACAAATGCCTATACCCTAATAACAGCAACAAAGATACTATCCTCGAAAAAAAAAAAAAAATTGGTATCTCCTATATTTGCATCAGGACAAAATACATTGGAGAATCTCAATAATAGAATTAATTTTATCCATCTGCCCACAATCTCAAGATATAAAACAATTATAGCAATGTATATTCACCACAACTAACTCCATGCCATATCTAATATCAATTATCAACAACAGTGAACAACAAGATAGCAGCCAACGCGAACTTGGCCTAGGAAATTCAACAAGAAGCCACGACTCCATCAACACAATATTCATAACTTAATGCATATTGGCTTGGTCAAACCTACAGAGAATTTACCTTAAATGAATAGCGTTGAAATTTCTATATTTTCACACTAAGGAAAAGTCTCCGGAACACACCCAGAAGCATGGCGTAGGCATAGTCAAATTTTTCACTTTTAAGTCCTCCCCCCCCCCCCCCCCCCCACAAAAAAAAAAAAAAAAAGAAAAAAAACTAAACTGTCGAATATAAAAATAAATAAATAAATAAATAATTATACATTATGTCTGAAAAATCTGCAAATAAATAATAATAATAATAATCCAGATAAATAATAAATATAGTAGCAACAAAATTAAAGAAATGTTACTAATTAAAATTTTAGAACATGAAATTCATCTTCCTGCGGATCAGAAATCTAATAACTAAAATTACGAACAAAATCTACATAAAGAAGCAATAAGATTCAAAAAACAAAGCAAAATCCGTCAATTGTAAGGAAAACACACAATGTTCGAGATCTGAGCAACAAAACCAGGTAGAAACGACGCTGTAACAAAACTTCTATTAAAGAAAACACGAACAAACTATGAAGAAAAAAAAATTTTGACGTACCATCTCATTACGTAGTCGCTCTCCAGAAGCCTCCGTTGTTTATCTACGACAAACAAAAGGAATCAAATACCAAAAGAAACCCTAGATCCCAAGCAACACCACAAAATACGAAATACTCCTCTCCAAAACGGCGTAGCTTCACCACATTCTCAAGAAACGCCGCTTACTCGAAGTTAATGGAACGGAGACGAGATTCACGGCGATTTTGGAGAAACCCGAAGGAATTAGAGAGCAAAGGATGGAATAAGGTGACGTAAGGACGGGAACGTTTTTCCGGCGACAGAAGAAGAATATTCGCCGGAGAAAGAAAGCTGTTTCACGGCGAGGGAAAGGAGGTTTACCGGTAAGAGGAGAGAGAAGGGAAAAAAAATAGGAGGGAGAGAACAGTGAGGGTAAAAAAAAAAAAAAGGAAAAGAAAGAAAAAAAAAGGGGGGGGGGAGAGAGAAAGAGAGAAAAAGAGAGAGAGAAAGAGAGAGAGAGAGAAGAAAGAAGGCTTAGAAAACCGAAAAAGAAGGGTGAGAGGATAATTTATAGTTTTATAGTTGTAAATTATTTGGCTTTTTAGCCGCGTGTGTTTCTTCAGAACTCTTTTTTTGATATTTGATATTAAATTTTGTTAAGTGAAGCCGTAATCGTAAATGCTTCTTCGGTAACACCGTCCAATTCAGATTTCCAAAATCGCATTCGCACCCCCCTAATCCACAAAAACGACACTGCCGTCTGTGGAGGGACATTGTTAATTAAGCGATGAAACGGTGGGCAAAGCAGTAAAATCAGACACGGAACGGGAGCAGTAAAAGGGACGCTTGTTTTGGTTGAACCACCTAACAACCACCACTTTCCTTCACACTTCCCCCACTCCTTTTATCCAATTAATAATTTCCACCCATCTACGAATAAATTAAATACCCAATATCCTTCTTTTCTACATCCTCTCCCTTCCCTTATATTTTATGTTTCATAAATAGCCATCTCTAGCAAACACTCTCGACTCACTTTAATAAGAAATTAGAAATTAATTACGGTAAACCATATCTACTTATTATCAAAACTTCTTAAATTTTCTAATATTATACATATTGTTATTGATCTACACATTAGAAAAAAGGAAAGTTAAGGAATCCACTACTGCAAAATCAGCTATTCGAAAATGGAAATAAATAAAAATTATTTCGTATATAATTTTAGTGTATTTAAAACGCCCCTCCCAACTACAATTGAGATAGTTAACCTAGGCCTTGGGCCCTCATGATCACCCATCAATCCTCTTCAAGTACTTTTGTTAAGTATCTTAAAATGTAAAATTATACTTTTAAACATTCAAATACACAACTAAGATCATACCTAAAAATATTTGTTTTTAATTTTATACCATTTTTTAATAGTTGATTCTACTATAGTAGACTCCTTAACTTTCTTTTTCTAACTTATGGATCAACAATAATCCATATAAAATTAAATAACTTTAGTATAAATAATAAATTTTATAGTAAATTATTTTCAATTTCTTATTAAGCATATCAAGAGTACTCATTGATAATATTATTTATAAAATACAAGGAAAGGGAGGATAAAAGAGTATTTTGTTATTCGATATTTATTTTATTTGTTTATTGGCTACAATTGTTAATTGGATAAAGGAATGGGAGAAGTTTGAAGGAAAGTGATGGTTGTTAGGTGGTTCAGCAGCTGAGGATTGACCATGTCAAAAGATCCAAACTTCTTCTATAATCCCACCAACTGTTTAATGGGATCAATCCAATCCTCAATCTCGTCATTCAGTTATATGTACTAAATCTTTACTATTGATCACCATTAAATCCTCATTATTAATATATAAAAAGATTGAAGACTGGACCAATCTCACCCAAAATACAAGCGATATCTAAGCTTAGCTTAATATTAATTGAGTTGAAAGATCAATAGCGAACAATCTTATAGTTAAAACTAGTACACCACCTTATTTTGATAGTATTAATTTTCCCTATTGGAAATTTAGGATAAAGACATTCACCAAAGCCACAAATTATGAAACTTAAGACATCATTGAAAGGGGCGACTTGAAGAATGAAGATCTTTGGTGAAGTTACAGATACTAACGAGAAGAAGAAAACAAAAACAAATTCAAAGGCTAAGAATCCCTTACTCGTTATTATTGCACCTTCTAAATTTTACTTAATAACATCATGTAAAATTGCAAAAAATTATATAAACACTTTATGTGAATCACATTAAGAAGTTGATACTATCAAAGAAACAAAAATTAATACACGTATGCAACAATGTAAACTATTTTGTGTGCAACTAGGGGTAGACTCAGAACCATATAGTTTGGGAGGGCAAAATGCAAACGAAAAATTTTATTTTTTGAAAAAATAATCAAGAGTGATATTATAGTTTTTAATAAATGATATTTGATGTTATTAATTATTATGGAAAAAAGTAAAATAAAAATAGGAAAAAAACACCGTTTAAGTAATATAAATAAATATAGTTTTGAAAAAGTAAAATAATTGTTATGAGATTTGAACCTAAGACCTCATATTAACAAAACACACAATTAACCACTCAATTAACTATAACATATTGTTAAATCTTGACTTCTATATATATATATATATATATATATATATATAATATAATATGATTTTCCTTTTTTAATAAAGGATAAATTGTACGGATCACCCTTGAAAACTTTTAAAGTTATATGAATACCTAGTTTTTTCAAAAGTTGGCACTTAGCATCCCGAAACAAATGTAGGCCACATTTTTTTGCTAACTAAATTGCCACGTCTAGAGTGAACTAAAATGGATAATTACTACGCAATTCATTCATATATCTAATTAATTAAATTATTGTAAAAGTAAAATAACCTAAAAAAAAGCAAAAATAAAAAATAGAAGTAGAAAATTAAAAAAAAAAGAAAAGGTAAAAAATATATTTTAAAAATGTAGGAAATTAAAAAAAAAGGGAAAAAAATTTTAAACCGTTGCCAACTATCAATTTATTTTCTTTTTTTTATTTTTTTTGTCTTCTCTTTTTTATATATTCTACTTTGTTTTTTTTCCTACTATTTTAGTTATTTTCTAATTTTAGTTAATTTAATTAATTAAATATATGAAAAAATCACCTCGTAACCATCTATGTTAGCTCACTTTACACATGGTGGTCCAATTAACCAAAAAGAATTGAGGCCCATATATTATTTCAAGGGTATTAAGTGTCGACCTAAAAAAAAGGAAATTAATGTAATTTTGAAAGTTTTCAAAAATGATATATGCAATTTACCCCTAGTGAAGAAGTTAAGACACGTTTGGACGTTTCACTTAATTAAACTCCATTAATAAGACAATAGTGATACAAACTTAGCTTTAAAAATGATAAGCATATTACCAAAAGCTTATAGTCAAAAGAAAATAGCAATTAAAGAAGCTTTTGACATGTCCAAACTCACACTAATTCAACTTAGAAGCAAATTATGACTTATGAGACTAATGTGCTTATAGTAGAAGAAAATGAAAGTGGAAACAAAACAGTTGCATTTAGAACAAGAGAATTAAAAGAAGATTTCAATGAAGATCTTAAACAATGTAAAAAAAAACAATTAATTATAATAAACCTAACAAAAGTAATGCATGGAAAAACGGCAAAGATAGGGGATAAAGAAAAGAAGGAAATTGTCTACTCTTAATATTAAAAGTTTTGATACATCAAGTATAAACATCCAGTACTAAAAAAAAGAATAGATAAATAGAGAAAGAAGAAGAAAATTTTTAATGGCCACTTTGAGTGACCTAAATGAATCAAAAGATGAAATGGAAGAACCGGAAGAAGAAGATTAGAAGGTCAATTTATGTGTGATGGCCAACTCTGAGGTACTCTTTGATTTTAATTCCAAATCTCTACCTCAAGATATATATACATAACTATTAAATGCATCTTTACCTAAAAATATATATACATAACTGTTAGATGCAGTTTCTAAATCCAAAGCTAAGATTGTTATACTTGATAACGAAAACAAAATACTAAAAGTTGAGAAAGAAGCTTTACCAAAAGAAATTAAGGACCTAAAAATTGAAAATGAAATCTTGCATGTTAATAAAGAAGCTTTCATGAATGTTAATCTTGTTTTAAGGAAGGAAGTTAAAAATGTAGAAGATCAAGTTGAAGACTTGTCATAATCTTTTAATGCTACATTTAATAAGTTTAATGAGAATAATAAAAAAATTTAAATGTTACTTTCAAGTTAATGCCTTCATTTGTCAAAATATGGATTAGGGTATGAGAAAGGAGAAAGTTCAAACAAAACTAATAAAATAGTATTTGTCAAAGAAAAGGAAATCATGGAAACAAAATCTAACAAAAGAATAACTCAAAACAAAGAGAAATCAATGGAAAACTACAATAATAAAAGATATAATTTTGAGCATACTAGAAGGTGTCCAAATTAGAACCGAAATACATGTTTTTTTTTTTCTATAATAAGGTTAGTCATATTAAATAATATTGTTATTATAAAAATAACAAGCTCATTGACCATCAAATGAAAAAAAAAAATAAAAATGAGCTTGAGATGAATTTACCCCCACTCCTAAAAGACAATGAACCAACAAAACCCATTTCAAATTAGATACTTCGAAACATTCCTCCCTCACCCATAGATCACAAATCTAATGAAGAACTCATATCCGAGGAAGCTAAGAAAAGTTGTAAGATACTTGTAGATGAAATTATAATTGATTTTAAAAAAGAAGCAACCCCAACAATCCAAAAAATGAATATGTTTTCTTGTTTTGTGTTTCATGTTTTTTATGAGTAAAAGTACATCGATTGAGAATTCTTGTGCCTTATGTTCATTATATGCTTTTCTTTTTGTTTTAATGATAGCATAGCTAGTAATGGGGGAAATGGTAAATAACAAGAAAAGCGAGAGAAATAAACATCGAGATATAATAGAAATAAAGAAAAAACAAAATGGGGGGAATAAAAATAGAAAAATACAAAAGAGTATACAATAGAAATGAAAGAAAAACGAAATCAGAGGATAGAAAGTGAGAAATAAACCAATTAACCAAATATAGAGGAAGACAGAACAAATATTAAAGTAGGATGAAAAATGGGAATAATGAATAATAAAGTATCATGACTAACATTGAAACAATATGAAGATTAAAAATTAAAACAAATATATGTTTAATTTAAGAAAAATCATAAGAGATTTTGTTATCATTAAGAAGGTGAAAAATGTTGAGAATGTTAAAAATAGTAGAATCTCTGATAATAATTTTGATGATAACAAGGATAAGGTAATAACAAAATGTTAAAAATATTAAATGAATGATGAGAAAGGTATTTTATGTGGTGAAATTAATATCTTTATTCAAAAATGCAGAAATAATTTAAACAGTATCAAAAGTATTTTCTAATAAAGAAAGCTAGTTTGGAAATGAGTATGGACTAATAGTTTAAATAAGATGATTACAAGTAACGTTAAAAGTATATAAGTCATGAATAAGAATAAAAAAATAAGCTTGAATAGTTTAAAATCAAATTAAATGATATACATGAAGAAATAACATTCAAAACTCGCCTTCACTAGTTAAATATATTTTGGTAATATATATATAATCCATTCTACTTAAGTTGATTTTTAATATCTTGAGGATTATTTTTATTAGAGCAATTAAAAGCACATATATGAACAAAAGAAAAAGAAAAAGAAAATCATTTTTATGAAGACAAGAAAGGCAAAATTACAACATAGTACGAGGGGATCATCAAGATGATTGGAGAAAAAAATTTGTTGTAGCAATTTTAAAATGAAATGAAGAATTAAATCTAGATATTATGAAGCTAAATCAAGGATGATGGAATCACTTGAATTCAAGAATGACCGTTGCATATTATCTATAAATATTGATTTGGCAAGAGCTAGAAAGAGTATGGAGATTATACAAAAATAAGAAGAAGCACAGAAGCAATCAATGATAGTTTGTTATTTTTAATTTCTATTAAAGCACTAATATTGTAGAGGAGTCTAATTTTTCCTTACGATTTGAATACTTCTTTTAAAGTTGTAGCTACTTTAAGAGATTACTTTTCATTATAATTATGTGTGATTAACTTTAAGAGAAGTAAAGTGAAATAGAGTAGTAAGTGACCAAGCC
Organism: Laguncularia racemosa; assembly: GCA_037954665.1. Taxonomy (NCBI): domain Eukaryota; kingdom Viridiplantae; phylum Streptophyta; class Magnoliopsida; order Myrtales; family Combretaceae; genus Laguncularia; species Laguncularia racemosa. Next base: position 4,793,051 of record JBBMOL010000016.1, read on the forward strand.
ATGGTAGTTGAGTATTTGTTGTAACTCTCAAAGTTTCAATTGATTGATATAATAGAACGATACCAATAAAGACATGAAGATAAAGTCAGTAGCAAGTTAAGGCTAGAAGAATAGATTGCCATACAAAGCGAAACCACTATATTGATCTTTTAATCTTCTCATCTCTTACCTTTTTTATTTTGACTCAATTTATTTTCCGTTTTTATATGTATTACCATATTTAATGAAAATTTAATTGAATTATGCTAATAGTGATAGTAAGAGGAATTTTGAATTATTTTTTTTTGTTTTTTATTTTAAACAATTAATTCAGCACTTCTTAATTGTTAACTGAAATCAATAGTAATAGGTTTCTTTTTTAAACATTATAAATTATTTCATAAGTATCCGTTAATAGAATCTTAAATGTTTATAATATTTTTTTTTAATTTATAACATTATTAAAGTGGATAAACTTATTTTTAGTTTCCTTAATTTTTTATCTATTATATTTCTGAAATACGCTCTTAGTATGTATATGTCTTACCAGTATTCACCCACACAAGTTACAATGAAAGTTACCAATATTTACTTACCAAGCTAGCAACTAACAATGACTTTTATGCGTTAAATGTAATTCCGAGATTGCAAAAGAGAATTATAGGTTTGATAATATCCATTACAATACTATAATGTTGTTTCTAGAAATCATTCATTGTAGAATTAAGTTCGCCTGGAAACGTTGTTGTGGGAAAGAGGTAAAGAGCCATTGATGGTATCATAAGTGTGAACATTGAATGAAATTGAAATCGAATCAAATTCGGAAAATACACTGTTTGAAGCATGGACGGTGTTAGAGAAATCTCTTAATTATTGACAACCATCATTAAATAATAGTTATATATCAAATCCAAGAGATTTTATAGTTATTTACCTCACCACTAAAGAATAATTTTAACTCAAAGTCAAGCTTCATTACAATTGAATATATAATAGATGTAATTCAAAGAAAAGATTTTTGAATTAGGGCCTGGTAAAGGGTGCACCTAAATTACCTTTTTAAAACTATAAAATTAATATTTGCTCTGGTAAAATTTTAAGTATACTCTCTACAATAAACAAAACTTATAGAAAGATGAATTTTCTTATAGGGAGGGTTTTTTTTCTCCTCCTATAAATTTCTATGGTAGATGAGGACCGCTGGAACACAAGTAGACATCCTGCCCCATAAAACATTTCAATGCAAAGTAAGTAATCCACACGGCCTGGTTCCCTTAAATAATAATAAAAATAAGTAATTTCCATTTCTAAAACCTCAAATTAACAGATAAACAAGGCAAGTAAATGTACCCTTCTCTCTCCTAACCCAATTGGCAAGTTGGGTATTTTAGGCTTTTTGTTACGCGGAGGTTGGCCTAATGATTAGTTTTCCACAGTCAGCGAAAACGAGGGCTGTCAACGCCCTTTTGTTTTGGCGGCTCGGCTTTGGCATTGGGTCTTGAGACCAAGTCAACCTTTTACTCCTTCATATAGCATAGTCGGCTCAGCTCCACGTGGTTGATGGTTTGTTCGGCTATAAACAAGTTTGTCTCTTCGTTTTTCTTTTTTTTTCCGGCAAATAAAAAAAAGGACAAACAAAAGTCGGTCGGTCGGTCTTTGAAAGATCTGCAATTTTCTTGGTTTATTGTGGACAAAAAATAGTTCCCACGCGAACCTCCGTGACCGTGTGCTACAAAAAGCAATTTGCGAACTAATTAGCGAACTACTTAACTAAAAAATAAAAATACAGCATCCCAATCCATTTAGCAAAACCAAAGGGATCAATATTAAAGTAAAGAGAGAATACAATTAATCCATCTTTTTAATTACTTAACTTAAAATTTTATATTCAATATTGATTTACTATTCATTATCTTAACATCATAAATCACCCTTGTTCATCTTATACAATCCAAGTGAAGCCTACAATTACTTGCAATTTGTATTATCTACTTCCACTATTCTTTCAAATATCAAAATCCTTCTAGAGTACAAACCATCCCATCGCATCATCTTATAGTTGGATTATATTCTTTCCTGTTTATAATATGTAACTCAATTCATGACTTTCCCATTTCTCCTAAAGACATCTATTTTAGAGAGAAGCATATCAAGAGTCACAATTTACTCGACCCTTGCCCCCACAATACTCCCCACTCCCATTTGACTACCTCTTCAAGTCAATATAATTTGCAATGTCTCGACCAAATAGCAATCAGTAAGTGTTCAATTGATCCAAAACATTTTTAAAACCCTTAACAAATAACTCAAACATCATTTGTCCATTATTAGAGATAAGTCGGTATAAGTTAGATAAGGTATATGAAACCTTATAAATATCCTATCCTATAAATGCAAATTTCCAAATTTTAAAATTAGAACCTATCATGTAATAGTAGTCTAAAACCACTTTAAAATATATGCTTCATAAAACATATAGGGTATATGATAAGGTATCTTGTGAAATATATAAAATTTTTTATTATATTTTTATAAGATTAAATTTTTAGGGTAAATTTTCAACACACGGTCAATGTTTCCTAATTTTGTCACTGTAGGTTTTTTTTTGTACAATTAAGTTGTTCAAGAGTATCTTAACATTCTGTTTCTTCAAATCACATGAAAAGTGACACATCCGTTACAAGTTTAGAGCATGTCACGTTCTAGATAAAAGTAATAGTCAGATTGTTTTAGAGGAAATTGCTTACGTAGATTGTAGGTGCGAAGAAGTAATCAATAAATGTAGGTTTGGTAAATTGGAAGAAATGAAAGAAAAGTTGCCGAAAATAAAGACATATAAATGAGATAAGAGAGGGACTTGAGAAATGAATCGGGAAATGCGTTAAGGTTTTTATGGTTGATGGGCTTCGATTTTATGTTACATCTTTATTTTTTTATTTTTATAAAACTTAGAAGGTAAAAATATAACATTATTTTGCATGTATTATTATTAGTTAATAATTTTATTAATAATATCTTAAATACTTTAAAATATAAATTTTACAATGAATGTAGAATATAGAGATACTATATTCTTACCCTTGTGAACAATTATATTTGAAATTTATTATATTAGATAAGAGTAGATAATGATATAATACTTTTGGGATGAGTTTTTCCTGCTCTTTTTATCCCGATCAAATTAATAGAACAGCTTTCAAATTACAGATCGATAATGCTCCTTGCAAAGCGCATGCTTGCGAGGGAGCACTTGCTAAGATTCTGCCCCTCTAAGGGTTCCCGTGGATTGATGATAATGGCCGATGAACGTCCATAATCACTAAAATGCTTTTTCACTTTTGTGAATGGACAATCATTCGGTAATTTTGGTTTAATGGTGTCTCTTTCATGGACCACTTAGAAAATGCCATTTTATCTTAAAAGTGAAAAGGAAAAACTAGGTGGAATCTACTGGTTGATTCGTTTTTAACCACCTAACCTTTTCTAGATTGATCAAACTATTATAACTACTTCCACTTGCAGTGTGGAAGAGCGGAAACTGGAAAAGGCTATAGTATATATATATATATATATAATGAGAACTAGCCATACCAATACCAATACATCAACCTTTTCTTTTTCAATTTCTGTTGTTCCTCAGACCTATGAGTCAATTACGAGGGAATTTTTTTTTTTTTTCCAGCAAAGGAAGAATGGTAGAGCCATCTTGTCCAAATATGAGAATTTAGGTTTCTTTTTTTTTTTTTAATAATAAATTATGAAATCGAAGGTAATAAAAGATTATTTTATTTATCAATGATAATATGTGTGGATAGTCTCATGGCCAACATGAGTCGTGTTGTATATTTTATTTTAAGATTTTGGAGTTAGGATTCATTTCGAAAGATCAAATCTCTTCCTTAAAAAATTAAAAAAAAAATTAAGTAGGAACATAGGTAAAGTGGGAACGAGCTTGAAAATGATGATACACTCTTAAAAATGGTTTGATTCAATTCATTTTTTCAAATTAAGTAGGAAAAAGTATAAATTCAGTTCTTAATATTTAGCACATTTTCTATTTGAGTCCTAAATTTCTTTTTACTTAAATCCTTGTCGTTTACAAAAACATTCAAAAGAGTAATTCCATCAACATTGTTAACTTTTGGCATCCAACAGTGATATTTGGCACTTTATGATTGATCCACTTTTTAAAATAATAAATAATATAATAAAAATTACAGAAATTGAATAAAAATATTAAAAAATTCTAGAAAAAAGTGAAAGAATAGAAAAAGTTTAGATAAATTCAAAATGAAATATATATATAAATATATGTAATATATGTATATATACATATATAAATATAAGAATTTGTGTAAAATAATAAAAACATGTGGAAAAATAAATAAAGAAGGAAAAATAAAAATATTATAAAATAAAAATAAGTTAATTAAAAAAAATGAACAAAAATAATTTAAAAAAAAAAAACTATCTGGCCACCTAGAGGGGGTTGGGCATGGGTTACGACCCACTAGTGGTTATAAGTGGCCTGCCAATAAAAAAATAAATAAAAATAGATTAGTTTGAAATTAGGTCAGCAACCCAACTTCAACTTAATTGGTTTTCTCCCTCTTTTTTTTTTTAGTTTGGGTGGCTGCTCACCACCCCCTCTTCCCTGGATGGCGGGCAACTACCCACGGTTGCCAATGGGTCACAATCTATGACTTTCTAGTGGCAAATTTTGGCACTCAAAAGTTAGGGATAGTTAGAGCATATATATATATATATATTATTTTTTATTTTATTAAATTAAATATATATATTTTTATTCAAAATAATAAAATATATCTATACACATATATATTTTTTATATTTTTGAATTTTACTTTATTTTTTTATTGTTTTATCCATTTTTTAACATTTTTCTATTTTATTTTTTTTAATAAATTGCATGAATGAATAAGAAATAGCTAATAAAAAAAACTAACGGCGCATTAATTGAGAATTTTTTAATGTTTTTACAAATGATAGGAATTCAAATAAAAAAAAGTCAAAGATTTTAAGATTCAAATAAAAAATATATTAAATATTGAAAACTAAATTTATATTTTTTGTGATTAAGTATAAACTCTTAATTTAAAAATGTTTTTCATAAAAAAAAAAAAGAATCTTTGATTGATTTTACAGTTTAGTTTTGGAGAGGGCTTTTTTTTTAATATGAATATCACCCTTAGCCACAGGCAGGATGGGCGTGGCAGAAAAACAAAAACCCGGTGCGCCGAAGCCGGACGGAACAGGGCGAGTTGCGGGCGAGAGGGGGTTTCATGATGATGCCCGTGGCCTCGCGCCTCATAAAGTTTGCCCAACTGGCAAGTAAAGTAAGCAGCCTAGTTACGCTTATGTTATAATCCAGCGGTTACTGTCGTTTTACATCACAGGAGTCTCACTCGTACCCTGTCCTCGATGCTAAAATTGGGAAAACACAGTCAAAAACACAAATAATAGCTGGTGCTGAAGCTTGAAGGAGTGTTTATATTCCCAAGGCCTCTGAGCTTTGGAAATTAATGAAGACTGAACCAAATGGGCATTACTTTTTATTTTCAATTTTTTTCATGATGAATTTAAGTTCCAACGGGATCATTAAATAAAAGTAAAGTTTCAGGTTAAGGTAGTAGACCCCCCCAACCCCCCCCCCCCCCCCCCCCCCCCCCCCCCCCCCTCGCCCCCCACCCCCCCCACCCAATCCCATGTTGCCTAAGCTCAAGCTTTAGCTCACACAGCAAATCCAAACAGTACTTTAAAGTAACACCCACCCCCTTTTCAGCAGGGTTCTGTTCTGCTATCAGATAGTTATTAAAAGTGACAGAGATGTTTTAAGTTATTTTGGGAAAGTTATAACTTCTAAGATGTGGCCATTCACTTCTATAAGCATTTTATTTGAGTCCTTTATTATTATTATTATTACTTTTTTATTTTTCCTATTTTAATTTCTCTCTATGTGAAAGTCCTTATCATCTATCTATTATTGTTCTACAATAAAAAAAAGGATGACCAATTATAATACGTCAAGTGCTAATAATAATAATAATTAATGAATATATAAAAAATTTTCAGTAAAACCATTAAATGATTTCAAACATCGACACTTTTTTTTTATTGTCATTTTAAAAAGGTATATGGCTTAGGAAGAAATAATCTTTATGTATATTTCTTATCCATATGTATCTATAAATACTTGCTAAGTTTGATTATTAATAAAAGATGCAATTTTTAAGATATGAATTATGTATTATAAGTAATAAATCTTGCAATGCTCGAAAATCCACGTGCATATATATATATATATATATATATATATATATATATATATAGTATAATTAAGCCCCCAATATCAGGTAACCTAATAAATGATAATCTAGCAAATTTTATCGATAACTGGCACACTATTTGTGTCTAAAATTGTACTTATCCTAAAAAATAATTATAAAATCAAGAGGCACTTTTTGTGCAACCATGCTCCTTTATACCTTTTAAAATTGTGGGGTTTTTTAGTAGAATGCATGAAGCTTGTATTTCCCTCATAATTTTTTCCTTTTTCTTTTTTACATTTGATTAATCATAGTGTGAAAGCCTAAATTATAGTTACATTAATTTTTTTTTTCTCTTCTTTATTGAATTTGCAGCACATAAGATGCAATATGAACCCTTAAATTCTATCGAGACACTCAAAATGGATAAATCTATAATGTAACAAACAATAGTAAGATAAAATTAAACAAGTACAATCAATAGGGTTTAACAATATTGTTAGATATAACTCACTAATAGCATATACAAGCTAATTTGTAATTAGAATAGTGATTCCTATTACTCACAATCACCAAACTAAATACCAATTACTAAGAGGAGACGATATTACTTATAAATTCCGATAGTAGGTTTACCACAATTTCTTAGAATGATGAGAGCACAAGGTAAATAAAGAGGATATTGATCACTTAATATTCATAAGAAAAGCTCTAGAGTGAACGTGAAGGTTAAAGATGATAATGATAAAGATCTACTACTAAACCCTAAATAAACCCCAAAAACTCAAGGTAAAGTTATAAATAAAGATAGGTTCTTATATATATATATATAAGAGAAGATAAAATGAACTCGTATGGAAGCTTGTAGCCATTCGAATGGCCACTTGACCCTGTCAAATGGCTAAGGTGTTCTTTGACTGAATTTTCTCTTCATGCAAATGATTCCATATGATCCGGTTAAATGGAGACTTGAGTAAGCTAGGGCTGGCTAAATGGAATCTTAAACTGGCTAACGGGAGTTGGTTTTATTAAGGCTGGTTAGTTGAGGATTCTCCTCCATTAGGATCCTGCAAATTTGCAATCTCTCAATGGCTTGCAAGTCTCAGCCACTTTATTCGTCATAACTTGGGCCCAGTTTGACTTATGGCTCTTTAGTTGGTGACTCGAAACCATTACCACATTACTAACACTTTCTTATCTATATTTCAATGTTGTCTTAATTTGTATATTTCCAGAATAATTGTTTGGTATATCTTGCAATTTCATGTTTGATCTTTGAAATTTTAATAAATAAAATCAACAAGTAACCTTTTGCTTTATTTGATTCTTTCATAATAGATGGATATGGATAAAAAAAAAAAAAAACTTTGTTGAATGAGCATGATAAACTAAAAACCAAAATTGTATAATTTTGCCGGTTATTTGTTCTCCACTAACTATAATATTCCAAAAAATTATTCAAATACAATGGCAGGACAATGACTAATTTTGGAAGGTTAAGAAGGAATATTACATAAAAGGGTCCAAATTAAAATCCTAATGGCTTTGCTTAACATAATCAATCTTATTAGCCTCTTTTTTACTACTTTTCATTCTCAATGAACTAGGGGAAGAACGAAAAGCGAAGAATGGAAGAGGAGAGCAAGAATCATAGGTAAGAACTTCATTTTGAGTAAAAATTTATAATAGTTAAAAATAAGTGAAATTCAAATTTGAATAATTCTCTGGAGTAAAGAAGTGGAGGACTTGAAGAGCATCAAGGAACACCTCAAGGATATTGGCCTCCACTTACAAAGGATTGATAAATTCTATACCCATATAATAGGTAGTTGTTGGTTTCTTTGTTATGATTGAAATTAATGCTTGAATTGTCACGTTATTGAGTACTGAATTTGAGCAAATTTAATGACCTTTTTTATATTAGACGAGATAGTATAATGGACTAAGGTAAAGGAGTAATGAATAGTGGTTTTAAATCCAAAATAGTGGTTTCCTAATGTTTCTAGTTTAGATTAAAGGAAATTGACTTTAGATAGGTTGAGAGGACTTGACTTTCAAAACTATAATTTTCCTTATAATCACTTGGTTTAATCAATCATAGTATGGGTTAATAAAACGAATGATACTTAGAGTCTGATATTGGAATCTTTATAGGTTAGTTAACTAAAGCTAAGATTTGAACAATGGAACTATGTTAGTGAAGTCGGTTTACGATAGTTTCATTGATTAAAGTTTAAGTTACTTTGATCAAACTAAAGAAGAAAATTTTCTTTTATGAAATTAAACACAACAATCAATTCATCTTCTAGATCACTCAACCAAACTAAGATAATTTTAAAAATTTTATCCTTTGAAGGTTTAATCAATTGAACTATGTGTTAGGCTAATCAAATCTTTTGTTTTCCTTTTAAGTTTACGTATAATTAAATGGTTAGTCAAGACATATTCTTTTAAAAAATGTAAAATAACTTTTTGGTATATATGGTAATTGATTGCCACCCCTTTTGGTTTTTAATACACTTTCTAATGCATTATTTTCTTAATGTCATATGTGATTGTTATACATGCCAATGAAATCCAAATTATCTTCACTTAATCAATGTGTGCCAATTGTTGAATGATGGTTGACTTACATGTTGCTAGACTCCTACTTTTATATAATATTATCTAATAATTTTTTATAAGGTAAATATAAAATATCATAAAACTTATACTTTATATATTTAAGAATACAAATTTTAAGGTTGATATAAGATAGGAAGACTTTGTACCTATATCTTATATATGGGAGTAGGTTTAAAAAATCTATATTTAAAACCTATTATGCGACACTTCAATACCCACACAATACTTACACCATCGAGCAATGTATTGATAGATATTTTGTATAACAATATTGTCCATTTACCTTGTAATACGACAAATAGGGTGAGGTTTAAGTATGAAAAATATAGATAAATGGTTTCCATTGTCTCCCTCTAATGTGGATCTATGAAATTTACGAGGCTAGGTGTGAAAACGGTTAAAAAGATAGTTTTCAATAAAATAAGAAGAACTTATTCATAATTTAATTATTATTAATAATTTTTAAGGAGATGCTTATCCAATAGTATCTTCGCTTAACAATACATATGAATTATGTGGTATAGATTTTCAATGGGTTTATGCTATTATTCTTAATTTTAATGAGTGATGGTATTAGAATAAATCAACTTAAAAAAAATTCTAATATAAAATCTTTCACTTTTATATCTCCTTCTTGAATTTTTTTTTTTCTTAAAATCTCCATCGTTAAATTTTTTCGGGTCACCAAATGGCCATGCATTCCAATAATTGCCCCTTCAATGAATATTCCGGTTTTAACTCTGAGAGGAACGTCAAATATGTAAATATGGATCAGTGCGTGCAAATAAACAAAAAGTACAAAAGTAAGAAAAATCGAGGGATATGTCCAATCGATTTTTTAAATTTAAATAAATGCATCTGTACTCTGTACATGGCATTAATTGTTTCCCATTATTGGCTTTATAAGCCTGCTGCAGGCCGGAAAACTAAGAAATAAAGCAACTCCATAAGCCTTTTCTTATGCAAATAAGCTTCTATGTTAATCAATTTTTACTTACCCGATTTTATTTTTTTTTTAGAAAAAAAACTTTATAAGCCCTCAATAAATCAACAACAATATGCTGTTGTATATTATTATTGAAATAAAAGTTATTTTTAATATGTAATTGATGAAGGTACAATAGGCAAAACTTTATCTTATCTCTGATTATTATTTTACAAACACTTATTTGTCGGACTCCCATGGGATGATTCCTCGAGGTACTTTATTTAATCCATCAACTTGCTACCGTTTACACCCAACACAAGCAATTGTTATAAAAACTAAAGAATCAATGATGCCGCTTGATCCTCTCTACATATCCTACTATACATACATAAAATATGAACCCGACCAGCGAGCAAATGCAACACGCCAACAAGACAGCATCAATAAACAATCTTGGAATCCGATTATTGGTAGTAGGTAATCCAGCAAATACGTACAACACCCTTTACACGAATTGATTAGTTTTTTTGGGGGACCAATAGGCACTAAGAAAGCCCTTGATCACTAGAAGCAAATGAAGTTGGTGATCTAATTCACCATTAGTTCATCATTATTTCTTTTTACAAGTTTTAGTGAAGTCTTAATCAGCATAAGGAAAAAGGGTGTGTGTTTTTGTGGGGGACAAACCTAGACCAGATCGGACAAGCCCGGTTTTGTGACATCAATATGGTATTATTTGTTTGTTAATTAGGGAATCAAAGAAGTGGGGGCTGGGGCTGGGGCTGGGGCTGAGCTGAGGGCATGAATAAAAGATGAATGGTATACTATCACTTTTCCATTAAAACAGCACTTGACTATGTTTTTGCATAAATAGCATATGTATATACATATAACGTCATGAAGAAAAGTTACCTATAACTATACAGGTAGAGAGCAAGAAATATAGAGTTGTGATACATAATACTTAATATGCACTAATATAGTGAATGATTAGCACTAAACGCGACTAATATAGCTTTTTTGTTTTTTAGGTTTATATATTAAACTTGGAACAACACTTAGCAGACACGTCACTTGGCTAGGTTTTTCAGTCTATAGCAACAATCATTTGGCATTTTTCATACATAAGTAAGATGACTATATCCCTTAAAATTCTATCGATTCTTTTTATAGAGGTAAAATATATTCTATTTTCCGACTTAGTGAGAGCGTGAGACATCTACGATGTTGTTTTTTTTTTTTTTCTTACTCTCTCTCTCTCTTCCTTATATTTTTTATGGAGTGTACTTTAATGTTTTCCTGTCTCCTTTGTATGATATGTACTGCCAAGTGATTTTTCAATATTCTACTTCGGAAAAATGCAAAGATGCTCAATCAAATGACTTCAATGTATAGTCATGAGTCTACAACAAATAGAGAAAATATTCCAAGTCAACCACATGAAACAATGGGCGTCTTTTCATTACATAAATATTGCCCGCAGCTTGTTTACATTTTCTCTACTTGTCATTTAATTCTTCCGAGTACCGAGCTTATATTATATTGATATTATTATTGTATTTTACACCAGTGGAACCGAATTTCAAGGTGAATCATTAGGGCATATGGACTTACTAACTTAAGGTTTAATAAAGTCAATTATTACTAAATTAAATTAGTTAATGATTAACGGATAGATCAAACGCCGGCTGCATAACCATCCTTGATAAAGTCTATGTGCTAGTATGATAAGATACTCTCTATCCATTTGTTTTGAGAGTTTTCCATCACTACAAGAAACTAGTGCATATGGATTTTTTTTTTTAAGCATTTTTTAACGGTGTCTACGCATTAGGTTTTGTCCCAAAACAAAAGGGCCATTCTTTATTTAAGGATTGTTTACTCTTGATTATGGAAAAGATAAGAAATAGAAAAATTATTTCTTAAAAATAACTATTATTTAAAATAGCCAAACAATATATAATCCTCTTTTTTTTACTTTTCATAAATCTCTATTACAAAAAATAACTATTTTATTGTTTGCATCATATCATTATATTGCACTACTAAGTTGGAAATAGAACCATTATACTTACAAGTCTTTGTTTGATGAAAAATATGTTATAGTTGGTCATTACTGATACTGTAATAATATCTTACTATTAATATTTTTCCTAACTCGTTATGAGGAGCTCTTCTAGACACTTCTTAAAGAAGAGATATTATTTTCTTGATTATGAAATTGGAACTCGTATTTATACTTTCTAATTATATTCTAAATCATTTTAACTAACTAACTAATTAAAGAGTGGTTACTAATTTTCTAAATAAATTTTTAATACTTTTTTTTCTCCTAATATGTAATATTCCACCTATCCCTAACAAGAAAAAAAAGGTTCTAAGAAAAAAGAGAAAAACCAAAACAAATCAATGATCAACTAATTTGAATTAACAAAATTAAAACTTCATCAAATGGCAACATGGTCTTCGTATGAAAACAATCAACCCTACCATCCATGGAGATGAAGCCAAAATGAATCGCAAGGGAAACTTTTCACTAAGAAGTGATAAAGACAATCATGATCTTTCCCTCTATGTTGAAAAGGAACTCATCTAAGTTTTGTTTCTTTAGCATAATTGTTTCTTCTCACTTAATGCACCCACTATATGCTAGACAATCATTTAGCAAGACCTTAACTAATTTGTTTTGTGCTTTCTTATTTGTGATGGAAACCATAGACCAAGATCCATTGCTATGATTTTTACACTCATCTTTAACCTACTTGATGGATGACCTTGTTATTTTAGAATCTTGTCCATCATTGTTGGCAAGATTAATGTAATGTTGTGTCATCAATGTTGAAATCTGCTTGGGCTTCCACTACTTCACTAACATCGACAACATCCATTCCTTTTATTGAAGAAGTGTGTTGTTCATCTTCAACTGTGATTGCATCATCTTGTTTAACATCAACCACCATATTATCAAGAAAAGCAAAGATATGTTGTGAAAATATGGAGTAATATTGTGAAACTTCCTCAATAGTAGTTGTTAGATCGGACAAATCTTTGCAAATTTGCTTATACAATTCCTTGGTTGTCGAATTATTATTTGCCATGAGCGCAACTCAATTCACAAAAGCACCAAATTGTTACGCTTGGTTGTTACTGATATCGTAACAATATTCTATTACTAATATTTTCCCCAATTTGAGATGAGGAGCTTTCCTAGAAACTTCTCGAAGAAGAGATTTTTTATTATTATTATTATTATGAAATAGGATGTCAAACATGTAAAATAAAACTCTTATTTGTACTTTCTAATTTTATTCAAAATCATTCTAACTAACTAAAAAGTAGTTACTAATTTTTTAACTAAATTTTCAATACATCTTTTTATTTTCTCTTAACATGTAATAAAATATCATTGTTGTCATTGCCATCTTTCTGTGCCACCGGTATAACAAAACCTCACTTGTCTCACTTAGGGTTGGGAATGCAGGGCAGGCCTAGCCTAACCCACATTTTTTGTGTGGGATGGGCCAAAGAAAATTTGGCTTGCATGAATTGCGGGATTTTTGGCCTACTAAACTAAAAAAAAAAAAATTCAAAACAAACACAACACGACAAACATGAAAGATAGACAACGAGCCACATTCACTTAGACCAATCCACCTCTTACATCACACTAATCGGACTTACCTCCCTCATATCAAACCTCAAACTTACATTACACAACATAGGCACCTACCCACTATGAGCCCACAACCATGAGTCACAAAGTCGAAACCATAATAGACCGATTGAGAGTCTAACGGTTTACTGTTTTTCACTCAGACCAGTCCACCTTCACCCAGATAACCTCCTCGTCCTCTACTCCTCTTCACTCATTAGCACGTTGCTGTCGTTTTCGATTTAACGGTCTCCTAACCACTCATCACTCGTTAGTCCCTCCTCTTCCTCCTCTAGTTGCATTTTATTTTATTTTATTTTATGAGGATGTGTTGTTGGTGTTGTGGTGTGGGGTTTCGAGTTCATGTTTGGCATTCAGGTTTAAGGTTTGGGGATTGGGGGTTTGGTTGTTCGGCCGTTGGGCTTTAGGGTTTGGGGGTTCAGCTATTCGGCTATTGGGCTTTTGGGTTTAGGTTTAAGGCTTGGGTTGACCCAGTTTATATATACACATTGATTGATTAAGTAAACTTCATTTAAATGGTTAACCCGGTTTGTATATATTATTATGCATTTGTAATATATAATAAAAAAAATAACATTTTTTACAGGTTGGTGGGTCAACTCGCTAGGCCAGCTAGGTTGGCTTTTCCAGCATACCTAAGGTGTGGGATTGTGTGGATTAAGGCAAACCAACCCATTTGCCTTGCATTCCCACCCCTAAACTCTCACCACAACTAATATTATCACACTATTGCCACCACTACTACAATCTTACGTCACTAATCGCCTTTGCCTTCACTATAGTATCACCATAACCATCATCATGTTTTACTACCATCAACACCTATAAAATCCATCAATAAAATATAAATATTATAATTTACGACATAATAAAAAGGTTTTGGAAATGGCAATATGGGAGTTATACTATATATGAAGGGGTATTGTTGGAGGTCTGAAGAATTAAACCCCCTTACCCCTCCTAAAATAAATCTTACATTCCCTCTCACCCTCTTTTTCCCTTTCTTTTCCTTTCCTTTACATTTCTACTCTCTTTGGGCAATTTCTTTTCAACATATGCAGATTGCACTAAAAATTGAAGGTAAGTGAGTGTTCCTTACACACATTCTCCACTTTTTTTGCTATTGAAGTATTAAAGAAAAGAATTTCCGTTGTAGAAATGAGTCTTTTTCACAAGCTTAGAGAGGAATTGATTTGGGAGTGACTTTTAATGGAACCTTTTGAGGTACGTTGGAGTTTAACTATATAAAACACATTCTTTCACGTTTTAGATTATCAAGAAATGAAAAACTTTGATAATGTTGATGTTTTGCATACATAGAGATGTTCCAAGTCATTTTTCTCAATATGGAATTGAGTTATGGGTATTGAAATGGTAGAAGTGTAGGTCTTGAAAGTAGCAAAGGAAGAAAGTAAATGCAGAGGAGTACACGATCACCAACACAGGAGAATCAATGAGTGTGTTTCTCTAGTTGGCCTTAAACATGGTCATATTGTTTGAAAAGTTGTAATAGGGAGATACATGGCCAAAGAACACGAGCATGTTAATACACGGCCTCAAACATGGCTATGTTATTTGGAAAGTGAAGGTAAGGAGATACACAGCCAAAGAATACAAGCATGTTCTTGACTGTATACCATTTGACGAAGTTTTTCCTTTTTTTTTCTTAGTTAATTACAATCTTCAAGTGCTAGCATAGCTTTAAGGTTTTGATTTGTTTTTGTTTACATCTTTAATCAAGTGCTAGTTGTGATAAAAGTTTGAAGTTAATAGGGTTTGCTCTTTCAAGTATTTATCATATTTGATGGCTTTGCTTAATAGAATAAAAATGAATTTTAATTGAATAAATATGTGATTAAAAATTGTTTACTGCTTGTGTGTGGCTTGGCTTAGGGACCAAAGATAGCAGAACCTTAAGGACAACCTCAATGATCGATATGTGACATTATGTCTAGTAGAATTATATACCAAAAGGATCTAGGGTAGATTTAAGGATATTAGGGTTAAAAGTGATAATTTTTTATAATAGTTTAGAAAGTTGAGGCCAGAGGTGATAGCTTCCAACCTAGGATTATATTATGTATACACTATTGAGTATGAGCAAGAGTCATGAGTACTCATGTACTGATTAATGGACTAGATCAAAAGATAGTTAAATTAATTGCATGAGAAACCTATTACATTAAATGCATGTGACTTGAGAATATTTCACATATACATACATGTGTGGTATTCAAGTATTAGGTATTAGCTCACCTCATTTGGAGGAATTTCTTTTTCAAGTGTAAGATAAGCTTGTATGTTGTAATTATGACTTCAGACTTTGGGATTGTATCCAATGCTAATGCATCAAGACATATGATAAAATAGATTATTATAGCTCACTTTTAATTAGATTAGATTAGATTTTAATTTATCTAGAAAAAATTATGTGTATTATCAAATAAATAGAAAATATATGTATAAAATATTTAAGAAATTAATAAATATTTTATACTGATGAATTATATAAATACTTATGGTTTTAAACAAATTAAGAATCTTAGCATACCATTACATAGTAACAATATGTGGGGGGTTATATCACTATGGATTTTAGGGTGTTATACCACCACTTAAGTCATTGTCATGGCCACCACCACTACATCATTCAACTGCAAACATTATAGTGGTAGTGATGGTGGTAGAGGTGGCATGAGGGTAATAAGACTTGTGTTAGCATAGTCATAGTGGTTATAGTAGTAATGGAGAAATGGTCATAATGTGTGGTGGTGAAAGTAATGGTATAGTGGAAATATAATGATGGTAATGTTATAAGGGGAGTGATGGTGGTAGTAGTGTTGTTCATCAGGTAATAGTGTAGGTAGTGGGTTGTTGATGGTTGGTAGTGATTTGAAAATGCTGGTAACAGTAAAAACAGCGATGATGTTAGTGGTAATGGTAAGGGGGTGGTAGAGGTGTTGGGATAAGAGTGGCAATAGGTGTTA
Source organism: Laguncularia racemosa (assembly GCA_037954665.1). Taxonomy (NCBI): domain Eukaryota; kingdom Viridiplantae; phylum Streptophyta; class Magnoliopsida; order Myrtales; family Combretaceae; genus Laguncularia; species Laguncularia racemosa. Next base: position 4,809,530 of record JBBMOL010000016.1, read on the forward strand.
ATAGTAGTGGCAACAAGGTTTATAGTGATGGTGATGGTGTGGTAATAATTGTGGTCATGGTGGTTATAGCAATAGTGGTAGTGTTGATAGTGAGAGGTGCTAGTAATAGTATGGATGTGGTGATTATGATGATTGTATGATATTGGTGGTGATGATGTTGTAGAGGCAAGGTTTATGATAACAGTAGTGGTGTGATGATGAAGATGGCAGTGGTCATGGCGATGGTTATGATGATAGGACCAATGGTGTTAATTGTGTAATGATAATGGTGGTGATAGCAGTATAGTGGTGATATAATCTTGATGAGGGTAAAATTCTCATATATTTATGAGACTTGTTCCTAGGCTTGGAGGAATTGCTAATACAACTAATAGAAGATAGTAATAATTATTTTGTATAGGAAAGGAATATAGAATTTTCCTAAAATAGTTATGCCTTAATGAAGCTGTAAATAAATAGGACAATAACTATTAGTCCAAAAACATAATTCTACTCCTTCGCTATTAACTTAAAGTAGGCGGATTATAAGTATTATTATTTTTTAAATCATTCTAAGTTAAGATTGTCAAATTTTCAACGGCCTTTTGTCTTCTTTTAAACTTGCCATAGTTGTTTTATACTTATTTCATGAAAATACTCTTTTGTAAAACCATGTGTCGAGTCTAATTTTTGAATTCCCATTCCTAATCCGATCTAAACTAGACCCTATGCTCATCTAATCTAGATCCTCGACTTGAGTTAGGAATTTCGTTTAATTTTTGGAGTCGCCACCCAACTGTTTGTTGGGAAAATTGAATTAAGACTAAAGGAGCGGATTAGTCTTAATTTGGACCACTAGTCGTCGTTCTTTCCTCTTCTCGTTTTTGTGAAAAGAGGAAAAGGGAAAACCAGAGCTTCTAAGTCCGGAGGCTAACCTATTAAAACCTTTACGGTTACCACCTAATCTCCCAAAATTGTTTATCTTTAGAAATGCGTTTCATTTGTGTTTCTGTTACTTTTTATTATGTTTGAGAATTATTTTGAGAAAATGATTTTTTCTTTATTTTAGGGGTTGACCCGAATGGGTGCCTACGTACCTGCTATTCAGGATCAAACAAGCCGTAGTTCGCTTTTCTGAAAACCTTTAGATTTGTTGATGAATTTTAATTTTGAAAACTTCTTTTGATTTATGTTCTTAACATCTTTGGGATTTTTCTAAAAATTTCTAAGCCTAAGCTTTGATTTTATTTTGAAAATGATTTTTTTTTGGGAAAACATCAATTTTGGATTTATTTGAAAAAAAAAATTTCTAAGTGTTAAAACTTAATTTTTCTTCTATTTTCATAATTTTTAAATTTTCATGATTTTTATGATTTTTGTGATTTTTTATAAGTTTTTGTGATTTTTATAAATTTTTGTAATTTTTATGCTAGAACATTTTATCCTAAGTTATTATCTATCCTATTTTGAAATCTAAAGTTTTATTATTATTTTTCCTAATCTTTTTATTATTTTATTCTATTTTTTTATTCTTTTATTCTTTTATTATTTTTTACATTTTATTTATTTATTATTTTTTTTTACATTTTTCTTAATTCTAGAAAAATCTAATTTCTACATTTTTCCTATTTATTGAAAATAAAACAAAAACAAATAAATAAATGACTAAACAAATAATAAATAACAAATTCGGAATAAATAAATAAACCAAATAAATTAATTAAATAAAATAAAAAAATCCGAAAAGATCCGACTTACCTGGATCCGGGTCGGTGCGCGGGTCGAATCGGGTCGGGTCGGGTCGGATCGGTCACGGCGGCGGGGTTGGCTCGTTCACGGCGTTCCGGCGGTCGTTTGCGGCGGGTGAAGTGTCGAATCCTAGCTTCTTGAGGGTGCTGAATCCGATGGTGGTGGCGGCTTACTCCTAGAACGTCTCCTTGCGGCGGCTCAACTCCGATCGATGGTCGCGGCTCCAAGCTTCTTCGGCGTACTCCGATTTGCTCCTTCCTCTCTCTTTTTCTCTCTTTTTTTTTTCGTGCCCTGGCTTCCTCCTGTTCTCCTCTATTTATAGGCACCTCGAACTCCTCTTGGATAAGCTCGAATCGGCCGATTTAGATAAACCCATATTTTTCCGTTTCTTAGATTCGATTTTATCCCGGCGATTTGATGTTAATCTCTTGTGTTCCTTTGGTTTATCTGATGGATTTGGCCTTATCTTGACTTTAATCTAGAAGATTAAAAAGAAAACGGCCGATTTCGCCTTCGTCGGACTTCTGTCGGATTTTTTTCCTCCGGCTGGGCTCGCGAAGAAGACGATCACGCGCGACGCGCGTGACTTCCCTCGGCCAATCACATGCTGCCACGTGGCAGCTCCAGGGAAAAGAACGAAAAATTTTTGCCGAGCGCCTGCGGGGGGATTCGAACTCGCGACCTTCAGCTTTCACACGGTTCCCATGCGCACACACGAGCCAGCTAAGCTGACCCAATTTCCCGATTTTATTTACATCGCAAATTGTACATATGCGATGCAATTTTTTTTATTTTTTTTTGTATTTTTTGAAATTTCAAAAATTTGTAAAAATTATTTATTATTCATTATTGCTATTTCTAAAATCATTTTTCAAAATTGAAGTGTTTTCCTATTTTATTTTCATTTTTGAATATTTTTATTATTTATGCTAAATTAAGGAAAAATTGGGAAAAATTAGGAAAAATTGAAAATTGATTATTATTGAAAATTATTGATTCCTAGGGCAAAAATGGGGTGTTTACACCATGCTAACGCATATTTAGAGTGTTAACTCTTCCTACAATCCCATCAACACAAATATCATAAAGGAAGGGCTCCTTGCATAATTTGAATTATTATTATATTTTGGTTAGTAAGTTTCCACATGATTTTAACCCAAAATATTAATTTTGTTAATAAATGCATAGCAATATATAGTTCAGGAATTATCTTTTTGCTTGGTTTCATGAAAAGTGCTTTCTGGTTTTAATTCAATTTCATCTCACAAGTCATATTTTCTTCAAGAAAGTTTTCATAAAAACTAAAATATACTTTTGGAATTGTAAGTCATGGTTTTTATCACTATTTGGTCAACTCATGCATAAGTTGAAACTATACTTTTAAATAATTTGTTGCTAATTTATAATTATAAGATAACAATAATGTTAAACCTATTGAATTTAATTTATAGGTTGATTGGTGAGAGTGTCATGCATACTTTTCTCGTATGTTGACATTTATTTATCTTATTTACATACAATATTTTTCTAGTAAATAAAATATGAATTAAAACCTCAATAGAAATATGGTTTTGATGATGAAAACCAATATATATCTTTAAATCTATTTATTTTTTATATACACATATCTATGCATACACATATAGATATGATAAAATATATCTTCAAAACATAATTTTTAATATCGAACTGTATATCTATACTATTAATAAAACAAAGAGGATTTCTTGCATTTATTTTTTTTAATTTCTCTTTTTCAAATTTACCTTTAAATCCTTAAAAAAATATATTATAAGAGAGATTTTTCTATTTTTGGAATCCTCTTTTTCTTTTCATTTCCAATATTATTATCATATTGCAAGTTAAAAAAAAAAAAAAAGTGACTCCAATATATGGCTCTATGAGACATGGACTTTCTGAGTTAGGAGAATTGAATAATTGTAATAATTACAATAATCTTATACTTCTTCGTAACTAAATAGTATCATTTGAATTTATATTTAACTTAATTCTTCACTTAGTACTCTCTCCTTAAAAGACAGCCGACATGAAAGGAAAGCTTGCCGAAAGTGTTCTTGCCTATTGTATCTTTATACATATATATATATATATATGTGTGTGTAAAAAAGTTAGAAAAAAAAAAGCACGTGAGTATTTCATATTACATCGTAATACGTGGCATATGCTTATACGTTTTCTATTCCAATCTAATCTAAATTTGGTAGAAAACAGGGGAGTCTTAGCCGCCGGACAAAATGTTTGAAAAATTTAAGAGAGACCAAGTACCTATGCAATCGAATCCTCGGACGTGTACAAGAGTTGACATCTGAACCTTTCTTTTCGTGTTATTGCCATGCTGGTTTGATTTTTGTTGGCTCTTTTTATTTTATTTATTTATTTATTTTTCAAATGAGTACTTTAAATATTTATAAAAAATTTATATAACTTTCAAGATTAATTAAACGCTTCATAAATTTCTTTAATTAACTCTTTAACAAGTGATTTTAAAACACCAGTGAACATCCTTTTTGCTCGAAAGTGCCCGTCTTTGGTTCCATTGATGGGTTAGGTGTTTTCGTTTCTTTTTGTCTTGACCAGCCAATGAAATCCCGATTCCATAGAGACATTGCGCGTAATTTCTCGGAGCAAGTGGCCATGGAAGCTACCACGAAGACGTATTGGACTGAAAAAGTAAGGTAAATGACGCACTTTTTTTCCGGTTTCTGCTGCAGGATACAAACAAATTGGTCGTATAAATTGCAGGTGCTGTGTTGTTTCACGAACGGCATCTGAAAAAAAAAAAGAAGAAGAAGAAAAACAAGCTCCATATTTTTAAATTAAATATACTCAGTACGTCTAAATCTTTTTATTTTATCAACTTAACCACAAATCTACTCGAATCTTAAATATTTCTAAGACATGTTGATTGGGTACTAAATCTTTTTGAGTGTGTACTTACATTTTAAACACTCTTATAAAAACAAAAAAAAAATTACATAAGTATAAGTCTGATTCTTTAATTAATTTTTAAAAGTCAAATGAAGATTATTAACACTGTTCACATTTAAGAAAGGTTAAAATATCAATTGATAATTCAAGAAGTAAATTTAGGATTTAAGTATATATATCTCAAAAGTTTATAGGACTTAAATGATAAAAATGTGTATGATACCAATTCATAGAAAAAATATTTAGTTGCTCGACTTGGAAAGATCTATCATTGGAGATTTTTTTTTTAAAAAAAAAAAAAAAGATCTAACAATAAAGGTAAGTGGGGTAAGTGGTGAATAAGTAAATGCTATGTAAGTATAAGGTCCTACCTATACTTTACCTTGTAATTGTTTTTAAAATTTGGAATTAGAACTTATTCCATAACATATTAAAACTACTTTAGAACTTATAAGCCGTAAAATTTATAAAGCATAAGGTGCTTTATAAAACTTATAAATTTTACTTATCTTCTTATAAGTTTTAAATTTATGTAATATTAAAAAAGCATTCTTTATTTAACATTACAAGTTTCTCTACATGTAAAACCTATAGAACTTGTGGTAATACTTGTAATAAGGAATTTTTTTTTTTTTATCTATTTTCATTATTTCAAGCTTATGTGATATATAAACAAAACCTGTGGAATCTATAACAAATTAGAATGAAAATTATCATCTCAAGAGAGGCAGCAAGCTTTAGGTGTAGGGTTTGTATCAAACTTAGGACGTTCCTTTTCAACAAAAATATAATGTTATTTTTATTATTTTCTTGATAAAATAATATAATGTTATTTTTCAATCATCAATAATATTATATTATTTAATAAAATTTACAAGATGAGTATAGAGTACTTGGGAACTTGTATTTTATATATCTTAAAGTACAAGTTATAGGGTTTGTATAAGGTAAGAAGATATGACACTTGTACATTGTACCTTACCTTTTTGGAAATACATTTTGGAGAATTGTTATCCAAAATTTACCATATAACCCTTAATATTTGTTTAGAATCTACTTGATTGAATAAGGTAAAGGTTAGGGTATCTGTTTTTACCTATTTGACGGTAAAAAAAATTAATTAAAAAATTATGTAATGTTCTAAATTGAAAATTTCATTTTAAGTCACTTGTTAACGACTTATCCTATTATCATCTCCCAATTCATATAATGTGAAAGTCAAATAACAAACTAAAAATATTTATATATTTGGCATGCCAAATAAAAAGATGCAAAATTAGAAAGGACCCATGTTATTGTTTTCACACCTAATTGTCAATTCTACGATGTTTTGACCGTGTTAATTTGTGTTGTGCCAATCATGACTGAGCATTTCACAATTCGATACTGCATGCATGCATGCTGTGCAAGTATAGGTATAGATTCTTTCTTTCTTTTACTTTTTCTTTTAGTATGTTTGGTTGGCACAAACTCGGAGGTCAGCTAGGTAAAGTATGTACACAAATTTACAAGGTTCAAAATAGTATGAAGATTCACATATGTCGCTTTTCTCTTATCTGTCTCTCCTTTTTTTTTTTATATTTTTTTTGCCCAAATGTAAACAACGTTTTGTCCTTTGCACTTTGCATTTTATTGTACAGTAATCTTCCCGTTCATATTGTGAGCGTTCCATTTTATATGACATCCGCATGCCCATCATTTTCACTCTTTTGCTTTTGGATTCTATATTTATGGCTCAAACCTAAGCCCAACTATAGCTTTCTTTTTTAATATATAATTTTACAGTTCTTCCCCCAACGCCCCCCGATTTATTTACTTGGTCCCATGGAGTCTAAAAGGCATCCGAGTAAAAAGCAAAAAAGAAAAGGGGGAAAAAAAAAAGCATAAAAATTTCGGAATTCTGTACAAGCATGCAAACGAGCTTTGATCGGTAACATGTAATCACCACCATTGAATATTGTGGGTTGAAAAAAAAGAAAAAGAAAAGAGCTACTGTTCAGTGATAGGTAAGACTGTAAAAAATTGGCATTTTCATTCATTATGTTAAAAATCACTACCACGTAAAAATTATTGGACCAAGGCTCTCGTTTTGTTAAGTATATAATCGATATAATATATACTAGGGGTATAAATCTTGCAAAATGTTTTAATAATACTACATGCACAATATTTGTAAAATCCCAATTGAAGTAGAGACAAAAACAAATGTAAAGCGAGGAACTGGAAAGAGGAAGGCAACACAAAGTGTCATAGTAGCGGTTTTCGGGTTATTGTACTTCCTTCTGTCGGCCTTGCACTTCATCCAACCGGTTTTGATTTCGGTTGGACAATCATTTCAGGTTTCCATGATTCCATTAGCCCTTTTCTTTTATATAATTTCACACGTACAAACTTTATAAATGTCGAGTTTTATAAGTATCTAAAATGTTTTTGCAATGTAAATGTCTTCTTTTTGGTCTCCCATCATAGATTATTTTTATGAATTGCTACCAGGCTTGATGATCATATTGTTGGACACAATAGCACGAAGCTACATGGGCGATTGAATTTCCAAAATAAATTGGTATATCTTCGCATGTAGATGAGCAAAGTCCTATCCGAGAGTCCCCGATCATAATAATCTGTGAATGTGACTGGATAATGTTCTGGGCCTTGACCCACTGCAAGTCAACAAATTTGGCCCACCTTCCTTCGCATGAAGACAAATCTTCATGTATCAAAGAACTCACATGACTTCTAAACATCCCATCAACGCGTATAAAACCCCCCCACCAAAATATATATATATATATAGTTTTTATTATTATTTTTCAACTACGTCATCATTGTTAGCACGAACTGAAATATTTCAGGAGTCCATCCGAGTGAAGGTAGGAGCCAAAATTTACCAAAAACTCAACACCGGGGACTTAAAAGCATAGGGACGCTGTAGCCAGGTGTGCCCTCCGTTTCATCGATAGGGCAATTAATACTGTACGGGGACTAGCATGTGCTTTGATAAATTATTAAAATCTATAGGATTTTGAGTAACGATTCGAGATAGGGTTAACATTCGATGGGGAATTAATTTTAATTAGCTAAGTCTTACATATTATTTATTATTTTATATTCATAAATATTTTGATTCAAGATTATATTTAAACATATTATTTATTTTAATAGTGATTAATATCATGAGTTACTTATAAAATAAATAGCATTATAAGTTTTAGTAACTCTATCTCCTTTCTACTTAATTTAAAAATCATAATATGAATTCTAAAAAAATTTCATAAAATTATGCTAATTAATTGAACAGATTTCAAGCAAGTTTATGAATTCTTATTAGCTTAGTAAGCAGAATTTGGGTATGCAATGAAAAATTATATGAGGTTTAAGTTAATAATCTAGCAGGCTATAAGGCGGTTTAAACTTTGGATAATTTAAAATCCATCACAAACACACCCTTCTTACCTGCAATCAATATTAATTGTTACTATCACGAGTCACTCTATGAGTTAGATGGATACAACTATTGAAATAGATACTTTTATATACATGATTTAGACCTTGTTTAGATTTTTTTTTTGTATTTATCTTGTATTTAATCTCTATTTGTTCTGTATTTTATTTATATCCATTTAAAACTTAATATTTAGAAAATTATCTTATCAATATCTTATACATTTATATTTCATAATTATGATGACGGTGGTAATAGGATATGTGAATTTAGATATTAAAATTCATGTACTTTTAAGAGAAAAGATTTTTAAAAATATATATTTTATGCATTAAAAGGAATATTGATTAGTACTTTTGTAAAAATAAATAAAGTAAAATATAAAGAAATTTAATTTTATATGAATTTATTAAGTACTTAATTTTGTAAGATATATATATATATATATATATCATCTTTTTGATATTCATTCTTAATAAAGATATAATTTAAATGAATACTAAAAAGATGTCAAAACAATTGAAAAAACATGAAACAAATGGAATCTCAACTTTCTAGTTAAAGAAAAAAAAAAAGGGACCCTTAACAGATTACTACATAATAGGTGAGGTGATGTGTTGTATAATTCTTAAATCAAGAGCATATCATAGATAACATAATAAAATTGAAAATTACTAGGGTTTATTCTCAAAAACAAAAAAAGGTATAAAGGTAAAGGTATGAAGTCGTTGCTCTGTTTTGGTGAATGTACATAAAGTATGTATTTAAATGGACGGCTAGATGGGACATGTTTTCTAAGTGTTATGTGTAGATATTCTCTTTTTTTTTTTTCCTTTTTTTAGCTTTAAATTGTTAAAAACATAATGGAAATGTGCATGACAGTCCATAACATTTTAAAATAAAATAATTGAATATATTATAAGTGTGCTAAATACATACCTCAATGTATCTGTTCCGGATTTCTATTAAGACTTTAATATAAGCATGTTTAAGGAGTTAAACAATACTTATAGCTTGAGTGGTGAGCATTAATTGAGATTTTATGCTTAAACTTATAAGTCCAATCAAATTTCGACTTTTATTTAAGTTAATTTATTGAAAATAATCATATTTTTAAATCATAAATTATAGTAAAAGTTAACTCCAAAAAAAAAAACTTGATAAGAATTTAAATTTCACTCGCTACTTAGTAAACTAGGCATCAGTATAGACCATAGAGTTTGAATTTAGGTTGATTATAATTTGATTGAACTTGGGTGGAAACAAAATCTAGTAGCCGTGATTTATTATTTATATTTCCGTTGGCTGCTACATGAGTGGGCTCTCTTTCCTCTTTTTTTTTTTACTTGACAGATAAGCTTTCTTTTCCAAAGCAAGAATTTGTAAAATAAATGAAAACGTGATTTAAAATCTCTTTTCGATTAAATTACTATTATCAATGTCGTGACCGATTCAAAGTTCATGAACAACACAACAAATGAAGAAAGCGTCTCTGACCATTCTTATCTCTGACCAGTCCAAGACAACGAGATTGCTGTTGGGCTAAGACCATGACTTCTAATCCTTTTAACACTGTCATTTTCTTTTGGAAAAATGTTAATCCATGTTTTAAATATATCTTTTTTGTTTTTTTTTTCTAGAAAGTATATTATCGAATTTAAGAAATTAAAATTTTCAGTCTTAATTTTGTTAATCGGTGTCCTAGAATCACTGCCTAATGAAAGTTTTACACTGTGTTTGGAAAATTGCGAAAAAGAAAAAAAAAAAGGAAATAGGGGTTTTCATATCGTTTTTAGATTATTAAGATAAAAATTTTAAATAAAAGAAAATAAAACAAAACAACTTTTTCTTCTTCTTCTTCTTTTATATCACAAATAGACTAAATTATATCTTATTTTATATTTTTAACTTTACTTTTTAGAAATATATTTGTTTTCTATTCATTTTCATTCATTTTTTTAATGGAGAAAAATAAAGTAACTTTAAAAGTAAAAATGTTTTTTATTTTTATTTTTACAGCTTTCTGCCTTCATTTTAAATTCGCAAAGGTAAAATTCCATTTAATTTTCATAGATTTCTGCAGTTTTCATCGTTACCAAAACCCTGCGTTATTTTAAGGTTGAGTGAGTCCGGAAAGAAGACGGCACGAAATGGGATCTATTAGGTATAGATTCGATAAAACAAGTCAACGTAAAATCGATGGAAAACTCAGAAAAACAGGACATAAACCTCGGAAATGGCAGCAAAAAGTACAGCGTAGAATTTTGGTTTGCATTGAGTACGTGTGACACGTATCCTTTTATTTATTTATTTAAAAAATAATTCACTCGATTTTCCATACCAACAACAAAAACACTTAAAAAAAAAATTACGTCAACTATTTTTAAAATTATTATAATTACACAAACATCTTTATTTTTAAAATTAAATACTTACAAAATCTTTAAAATAGATGTAAATCTTTTTTCTTAATCATATAGTAGCTTATATATTCAACTTATTAATATGAAAAATATTATAAAATAAATAATTTACTATATTATCTAAACAACATAGTTTACATGTCATCAATAATCTTTTTTATTTATTTTGCATTGCAGATATCAATTTTTGGAAAGCTTATATTTTATTTTAATCTTCTTAAACTATATATATATATATATATTGTTCCAAAAAAAAGAAAATTATATATATTTTGAATAATGCTACTAAAAATAAATAAATAGAAATTCAGATTGAATCTATCATTGATCACCAACATTTTAAGCAATGATGGAAAAATAAAAACAAAAATTCAAATCCATTTGGTCTTTAGTCACCGACATTTTGATTTTATCCACTTGACTTTTAGATCAAAATGAATGTGAAACTAATTTCCTAACGTATTTATCATATTCATATATTTTATGTTTTTCAAAAGATATTTGAGAAGGATTTCAATTGATGTCCATTAATGGCATTGCTAATGTACTTCTAGTGTATATTATGAAATTGCTTCTTGAGTTGTTTTTAAAACAAATCTCATTAGAAAAAGAGAAAAAAAAAAACCTCGTAAAATAGAGACCAAAATTGAAAAGTAAGTTAAACATATGCTTCTATGATATAATTAATTCGTATATGCATAGACAATTATTAAAATAAAGAAACTATATATAAATATTAATTTATATTATTCGAGTGAAAGTAAGTATATATATGAAGAAACTATATATATATATGGCAAAGTATACTTGATTTTATCAATCGAAAGGAATTGAATGTTTAAAAATTAAAAAAATTCTAAATATAAATAAATTACAATTTAATTATGCATATGCCATGTTAGTATTTAGATAATATAGCAAATTATTTATTTTATAATATTTTCCACATTAGCTAAATAAATACGTAAGTTGCCATATAATTTTTTTTTTTAAAAAAAGGGACCTCACATCTATTTCAAGGATGAGGGATAATTTGTATAATTTACCCAAAAAAATTGATGCAAGGCTTACCGGGTAAAAGAAATGCTTATTACTTTATTATCTTTCCAATTTATTATTTATTCATTACAATGCCATTATTTTTTTCTTTAAAAAAAAATGATAAGGCAAGGACTTTAAAAGTACATTTTGAAAATTCATAAGATATAAATCTTAGATTCCATTATAAATGGGACAAACTATGTAAATCGAAAAGTTAACAAAACTATTAATACAATATATTTAGAATATTTTTCATTTAACTTTACATTCTCTAAATTGCACATTTATTTTTTCTTTTTTTAGAGTTACATCACATCCTAAAACTAAATTTCAATATATATATTTTTAAGTGAATGCATGAAATAGAAAATATGTTTGGTAAAAAAAAAAAAGAAACAGAAAAATATGATAACTTAGGATTTAGGTTGAAGACTCTATGTCGATTTTATGTTTCATTTGAAAATGCTAAAGCTAGCATTTGAAATTCTTAAAAGAGATAAAAATGCAACTAGTTGCATGGAAAACATCAAAATTTCATGATTTTATCTCTAATTTCCAAGGCTACCATTCTCTCTTTATTTTATATAAAATTATTTATTACGATATTTAATTTACTAAATAATAATTATTAATAAATTGCTATTATTAAAAATATTGAATAATAATTTATGAGTTGAAGACATAGATTACTATTCAATATTTCATTTGTTATTTTGTCATGAATACTTTATATGTGTTAAATATATAATTATTGAAAAGTGAAAAGTAAAAAATAAAAAATGATAAGATTTTTAGGGATATAATTAATAATTTATTTTTATATCAACTAAACAATATACATAACTATTTAATTTCTATTAAATTGCAATTCGATTTCTCCTTATTTCAATTGCAATGAACGGATCGTATGTTTAATCTAAAAATACTAAAACTAGCATTTGGAACTCTTAAAAGAGATAAAAATGCAACTGGGGGTATGGAAAGCATCAAAATTTCACGATTTTATCGTCTCTAATTTCCAAGGCTATTCCCTACTTATTTTGGTGTTGGCGATAACTTCTATAATAACTTCACGCTGTTAAAAAACAAGCTACATTTTTATATCTTCGTACGTTCTCAATATTTCTTTATTATTAGTATCATATGCAGCATCTATGTCTAAATACAGGCTTTAAAATATTATCTCTTCTAAACTTTTTTGGCAAATGTATGAAATCAAAATCAAATATACCTAAAAAGCATAACAGCCCAATTCTTTTATTTTTAGGGTAGAGGTATTGCACAGGAATAGAAAATGTTGTATTGAATTTAATCCATTTCGGGAGCATCTTCACTAACTATACGTCCTTGCAAAGCATAAAATATAGGATGATTATATGAATAATAATGTTAACAATCGACATATTTTGCTTACAAGTAGCAAGAAATATTTGTTGGTTTCTCTTGAGAAATTAAGAATGTCGATTTGTGACATGAAGGCATTGTTCATTAAATCGACAATGGTATTATATTTATGTCAGTTGTGCCCAGTGGTTGGGCCTGCATAATTAAACCGGGGGTCAAGAGAGGTGTTGGCCCATAAAATCAGTCTAGTCCAATTTCTTTTGGAGGCAAAGGTGCCGTAGCCCGCAGGTCCTCCTGCTTATTATGTTTAAATTAAGTTATGGGGTGCTTTTGTTAAAGATAATAATTCATATTTTCTAAATTGATTAGACGGTTTAGGGAAAATTAAGACTATAGATAGGTGCACGGTATTTTTTATTTAACCTTTTAACATATACTCTTGACTCTGTTTACATACTTCATCTAAGAATATGAAGTTTATCAAAAGAAAACTCACAAATGTTATGGTACATAAATATGGTGATAGCGTTGGAGCTATAAATATAAATCACTATGTATACATGTTATTTGGTTACTAGTTGAAATCAAATTTACTGTGGCTGAGTCAAGCTTGAAACTCAAACTACTCTAATAGTTTTTGAACCATGAATGGACTTCGAACTATAATGCTAGACAAGCTTCCAAGTCTAATCGTGCTTTAGTGCAACTTAATTTCAAGATAATCTTTAGTTTTTATACAATTAATTATAATTGATATGAATTCTCCAAATAAATGAGCATGACCTTCTAGCTTGTCAAGCATCATATAGAGTCAGGTTGAAGTTAAAAAATTCAGGTTCAATCAAGTCTAAACTTAAATCCAATACTCTATCATCTCAAACTTCAATTCAATTATACCCTTAATTGGAAATCTTTCTTTAAGAATAGAGTAGTAAAAAAAGAAAAAAAAAATGGAGAGATAACAGAGTTTTAAAGTATTAAATTGTCTAAATTTAAAGGAGTGCGGACCAGGTCATGGATCATCAATCCATTTTAGGATGGTGTGGGTGTGGGTGTGTTAGAAGATGGACTAGATAATTAGGGTGTCTTGTCGGGGGCCGGCAAGGTACAAATGCAAAAGTCCTTTAAGCTAGATGGGCTATTCTACTGGCTAACCTTACAATAGCTTAGCCATGGCATATTAGATCATTAGATAGCACATTCCACCAGTGCTAAATCACCATTCATTCACCACATGGGTAGTTACGTTTGATTAGAAGGTTAAGACATCATTTATAGCTGCACACAAGAACTAATAAGATCGTCCCTATGGTCCTCTTTGGTGGTGCGACTTGAAATTGCTGGATTTCTCTTTCTTTTTAGGAACAACTATTGGAGATGTGGTCCCTTAATCCCATGATTTGTGGAACGTGTAAATAATTTCTCCAATATTCCAAAATGCTTCTGATTTTTTCAACAACAACTCATTGATGGATTTAGTTTCAGATTAACGTTATTTTTTGAGATCTCTAAGCTTACTTACTCATACAGAAAAATACACCATCATTTTTAAGAGACTTAAGGTTTAGAAGTAACATACCGAAACAAAGACTTAGCAACCAATCTCCAGTGGAGCACCATTTACATTAGCTTTGCGATAGTTGGGGGTATGTAATTGACTCCTTCATTTCCGCTACTGGTTAGTTTATGTTTGATAAGTGTCGGAAGACCCTTAATTTTAGTACTTATTAGTTATAATTTTATATGGATTTCATATGATTTGTGAAGAAAATGGTACTTATATGATTAAATTTTAACTTCAAGCGTTAATGGAGATAAAAGAAAGGTTTAAGGATGATAGCAGCAAAGGCTAGGTGAAATTTGACGAAAAATAAAAAAATTTGATTTTTAGTTCAGCACAACCCATGTAGATGCTAGTGTTGGATGCAAAAAATGACCAGTTGCTATATCAAGGTGTGCCTTAAGTTCAGCATAGCCCGTGCTGATGTTAGTAATGAGAATACAAGTTTTTTTTTTTTTAGCCCTGCCTTAAGCACAACCGTGTTGGAGGTCGTGCCGAACTAGGTAGTGAAGATAATGTGTTTCGAAGTCAGTATGGCCTCGAGCATGGCTGTGCTAATTCCCATACTAACTTTGTTTTTGCAAAACTATAAATAAATGTCTTGTTTTATTTTTTAGAGGACTTTTTTTTCTTCTAGCTTTATTCTAAAAACCCTAGGGGAGCATTATTACGAACATCAAGAGGAGAATTGTCCGAACATCGTTGGGGATCACAAAATAACATAAGGGATTACTCTTTCTATCATGAATCAATTTTACTTCTTTAGATTATCTGTTTTTATTGAAAACTCCATGGAAAAGTAATTCTTTATATCTTTCATCTTGTGAAACCTAACTCATGTGCTGAAACATTGATTGATTAATGAATTGTTTATATCTTTGCATTTATTCATGTGTTTCCATTGTTCTTGTAATTAATTTATGCGCGCGAATTGATTGCATGCCTGATTTTTATTAGATTGAAAGAGGTTTCGTCTAGTCAATTAGATTTTCATGAATAGAGAGATTACATGTTTTGCCTAGAGGTAGAAAAACATTGATTTTCTGCAATTAATTAGAATTTGTAAACTTAATAAGATCATGCGTGACGGTAGTGAGGGAGAGGACTTCATTATCTTGTGTATGATTAAGAATTGATTAACTCGAGGGAGTAATTGATTTTACTTGAGAATTCCTATGGTGCAACGTGTAAATTGATTCGTTAATCAATATCTTATTTTAAGAATTTAAGGGTTAGGGTGGAACAAGATGAGTGATATATTTTGTGATTGAATATATACATTTTTTGACAATATCATTTAATTCTAGGGTTATTAGAATTTGTTAATTATTAATTTAATTCATAATTTTCACATCATAAATTAGATTAGATAGTAGAGAAAGGTAATACTAGTACTTGTTTTCTAGATCCTAGAGGACGATACCTGTTAAACCTATATTATAATCAATAGATACACTGCTTAGTTCGATAGTAGATTTTATTAATTATAAATTTAAAACTTAAAATGATCGATTAAATTTGAGCGCACCAATGTTCATTTGGAAATTTGTTGAACATGATGATGCCTTAGTCTATTTACATTACTTACATTTGGTATCAGAGCCTTATACTACCTCTGCCTTGCATATCGGTTCATCTACAATTTCAATTTTTAATTAATTGGCATTTTTTTTAAAACCCTATAAGGTTAGAAATTAATAAGAAATCACTTCTTATATCTTTTGAGATTTAAAACATTAAATTCAACATTTAAATTGGTCGGAAAACCATTAGGTTTTCTGTTCGGAGCCTCGGGTTAGAACTGGGTCAAAAATGACCCGACTCAAGGTTGAAGATGACCAAAAAAAAAAGTGATCGCATTTAATTTGAATATGGGTTTTGCTAAGCTGGAGTGGGAGAACTAAAGTTGACATTGGCAGGATTGCGACGTTCGAAAAATCATTGCATGGTAACTTAGTCTTCCTCGGTAGACGCGTTGTCACGAGCCATGCACGCGCGTGATTAAAAAAAATTCAAAACGCATGGAAGATGTTCTCAGCAGGATTTGAGCCCCCTGACCATCGGACTTTTCCCTGTGCATGGCGTGAAACTCAACTAGCTGAGTTGAGTGTGTTGGCATGATATTCACGCCAATTTTATTATAAATTTAATAAGCTTTAAAGTGGGATTCTAACACTTAGTACAATTAAACTTTCATAATTTTAACGTATTTATATTATTCATTGTTAATTATATTGATAACATATAATAAACAATTTTACATATTGAAATTATTTGTGTTACTTATTAAAATAAATTAATTCTTATTGGTTCTCTATGAATATAATTATCATCATATATGCTTATATTTTTATTTAATTATATATATGATTTATGGTTTGTTATTATACATGTAATGTTAATTAGATGATATAAATATGTTAGAGTTAAGTTCATAAGTTATTGATTATGGTTTTTACAATAATTGAGCTTAAGGATTTAGTTAATATTTATGTGATTCATACAATTTCAATTAATTAAAGAGTAGCCATAGCATCTTTAATTAATTAAAATTATATATATTAAGGATAATAGGATCACACGTGAAAATAAACATTAGTTATAATTAATTATACGCAATATAATAGATCTTATCCCATAAGAGTTTTTATTATGTTGTATATGATTGATTAGGATAAAATATTAAATTATACTTTCTAATTTACCCACGAGGAATAGGAAAGGGAACATGATTTGATAGTTTTATCGTAACACTTTAGATAAATTTAATTGACTTGGAACTTTAGCCCACAAGCAAGTTTTATGTCTAGATTGATACTTTAGCATGATTTTACATTAGTAAAACATGACATATCTTAATTAGCCTCAATTTTTTTAACATGAGCATGTATGTTTAATTATTGTAGCAATTTAACTTGTCAAGTTTTTTGATATGCGATGTGATGTTCTCGAATTCAAAGGGGATAATTATAAGGTTTAGAAGGAGAGAGCTCTCCTTCAATTGGGATGGATGGACATTGATTATGCTATAGGGAAAGAGGAGCCCCTTGCAGTAACTAAAACTAGCGCTCTAGATGCAATAAGTCTTTATGAAAAATGAAAATAATCTAATCGCTTGTCAGTTATGTTCATAAAGACTAAAATTTCTGTTGATATAAGGAGCTCTATCGAGCAATATGAAAAGGTCTAAGATTTGCTAAAGGCCATTAATGAGCAATTTGCTACTTCAGATGATGCAATGGCCAACACCTTAATTATAGAACTTTCAACTTTGAGGCTCACTAGCGTTAAGGGTGTGCGTGATCATATCATGCACATAAGGGATATTGCGGCCCAACTGAAGGCATTAGAGGTTGAGTCGTTAGAATCCTTCTTAGTTCACTACATCCTTTGCACTTTACCTCAACAATATAGCCCATTTAAGATATCATACAACACGCATAAGGATAAATGGTTAATCAATGAATTATTGACCATGTATGTTTAGGAAGAGGGCAGACTGCTTATGGAGGAAAAGGAAAAGGAAAAGGAAAAGGAAAAGGTGAACTTAATTACTCATGGCAAGAGCAAAAGGAAGGATTCGGCCAAAGACAAAGGGAAAGGGAAAATCCTTCCTGTGAAGGACATTAAGAAGGAGGTTGTATGCTTCTTTTGTAAAAAGAAGGGGCACATGAATAAACAATGCTCCAAGTTTATGCATTGGCTTGATAAGAAAGGTACTCAACTTTCACTTGTTTGTTATGAATCCAATATGATTGATGTTAATCATAACACGTGGTGGATTGATTCTGGTTTTACAATCCATGTGACCAATTCATTGCAGGATTTAGTAGACTTACAGAAGCCAGTGGAAAGTGAGCGTAACATTTATTCAAGCAATAAGATGTCCTCACATGTGGAAGCTATTGGGACGTGTAGCTTAGTCTTGAGTAGTGGTTACATATTAAATTTGAAAAAGACATTTTATATCCCTAGTTATTTTAGAAACTTAATTTCAGTTTCCAAACTTGTGTCAGATGGTTACTCCTTTAATTTTTTAGATTCTAGATTTAATTTGTTTTTTAAATCTAATGTTATTGGATTTGGTACTTTGTCTGATGGTCTTTTTTTCTTAATTTACAAAATGATGATAACCATTCTATTATGCACATTCATGAGAATGTTGGCACTAAATGATGTGTTGTGAATAAAGAATCATTTATGTTGTGGCATCGGAGATTAAGACATATCTCCATTGATAAAATTAAAAGGTTGGTGAGTGATGAGGTATTTAGTACTTTAGATTTTACCAATTTTGAGACTTGTATAAGTTATATTAAGGAAAAACGGACTAACAAGTCAAAGAAGGGTACCAAAAGGAGCTCTGAATTATTGGAAATCATATATACAGACATTTGTAGTCCAAACATGGATGTGTATTGTAATAAGTACTTTGTGTCTTTCATAGATGATTACTAAGGATATATGTATCTCTACTTACTTAACAACAAAAATGAAGCACTAGATGCCTTTAAGGTGTTTAAAGCTGAAGTAGAGAAACAATGTGGAAAGCAAATTAAAGTCGTGAGATCCGATAGAGGTAGATATATGGAGAATCGATAAGCAACTAGTCCATTTGCAAGGTTTCTTCAAGAGAATGGGATTGTTGCCCAATACAGTTTACCTGGTTCTCTAGACCAGAATGGAGTAGCTGAAAGGAGAAACCAAACATTATTGAACATGGTGCAGAGTATGCTTGCAAGCTCCAAGCTTCTTAACTTCTTATGGACCAAAGCTCTTGAAACGGTTGTGTATATATTAAACTGGGTTCCGACCAAAGCTGTCTAAATGACGCCATTTGAGTTATTCAAGGGGTGGAAATCGAGTTTGTAACATTTACACATTTGGGGATGTTCGTCTGAAGTAAGAGTCTACAATTTACATGAAAAGAAGCTAGACCCAAGGACTATTAATGGGTATTTCATTGGATATGCCGAAAGGTCTAAGGGATATAGATTTTATTGTCAATCTCATAGCACTTATGGAATCAAGAAATGCAAAATTTCTTGAGAATGACTTGATTAGTAGGAGTGATTGATTTTAGAGCGTTGGTTTTGAGAAAAATCATTCAGATGCTCAGTATGCCACTTCAAGTAACGGACTGATCGTTATTGTTAATAACACGCCTCCAGCACAAATGTGTGTTAGAGAACCAATCCCAGAGGTACCATAAGCTATTGATTCTGATTCAGTAGATGTTGAAGTTCAACAGATGCCCAAAGCTGTTAAACAATCGGCTAAACAATATGATCTTGGTCTTTAGGAGAATGTTGATGCAGCATTGAGAAGATCTACTAAAGTAGGAGAATCAATAATTCCTAGTGACTATGTTATATATCTATAAGAGTCTGACTACAATGTTGGAGCCGAAAATGATCCTAAGACGTTTTCATAGGCTATGAGTTCTAAGGATTTGAACTTGTGGCATAATGCCATAAAAGAAGAGATGGATTTGATGGCATCTAACAAAGTCTGGAATCTCGTCAAGTTGCTTGATGGTGTAAAAACCATTAGATGTAAATGGGTCTTCAAGACAAAGAATGACTTACAAGGCAACATTGAGAGACATAAAGACTTGTTGCTAAAGGATTCACTCAAAGGGAAGAAATTAACTACAAGGAGACATTTTCTCTTGTATCTAAGAAAGATTCCCATTGTGTAATTATGGCATTAGTCGCACATTTTGATTTGGAGTTACACCAAATGGATGTGAAAACGACCTTCCTTAATGTTGATATAGAGGAAGGGGTTTACATGAAACAACCTGAAAGATTCTCTACAATTGAAGGTGAGCATTTGGTGTGCAAACTTAATAAATCTATATATGGATTAAAACAAGCCTCTCATCGGTGGTATTTGAAATTCCATGATGTTATCACTTCATTTGGTTTTGAATAGAACATTATGGATCACTGTATATATCAGAAGGTCAGTGGGAGTAAAATTTGTTTTCTTGTGCTATATGTAGATGATATTTTGCTTGCTACCAATAATAA
This sequence comes from Laguncularia racemosa, assembly GCA_037954665.1. Taxonomy (NCBI): domain Eukaryota; kingdom Viridiplantae; phylum Streptophyta; class Magnoliopsida; order Myrtales; family Combretaceae; genus Laguncularia; species Laguncularia racemosa. Next base: position 4,830,053 of record JBBMOL010000016.1, read on the forward strand.
GAGTTTACTATATGAGGTGAAGCAATTCCTCTCGAAGAACTTTGATATAAAGGATATGGGTGAGGCATCTTATGTCATTGGCATTAAGATTCATAGGGATAGATCTTGAGGCATTTTAGGTTTGTCTCAAGAAACCTATATTAATAAAGTTTTAGAGAGATTATTAAATGAAGGATTGTTCACTAAGTGTGTCATCCATTGTGAAGGGTGATAGATTCAGTTTAAGCCAATGCCCTAAAAGTGAGCTTGAGTGAGAATAAATGAAAAACATCCCATACGCTTCAGCTGTTGGAAGCCTAATGTATGCTCAAGTTTGTACTAGACCTAACATTGCATTTGTTGTTGAGATGTTAGGGAGATATCATAGTAACCCAAGTGTTGACCACTGGAGAGCTACAAAGAAGGTAATGAGATACCTTCAAAGGACAAAGGATTACATGATCATGTATAGACAGATTGACAATCTGGAAGTCATTGGATATTTTGATGTAGACTTTGCTGGCTATGTTGATTAATGTAAATCAACATCTGGTTACATTTTCATACTTGCCGATAAAGCTATGTCTTGGAGGACTGCAAAGCAGACCTTGACTGCTACTTCCACTATGGAGGCCGAGTTTGTATCTTGTTTTGAGGCTACTTCACATAGTGTGTATGGTTGAAGAGTTTCATGTCTAGGCTTAGAATTATTGATTCTATTTCTAAGCCATTGAGATTATACCATGATAACTCAATTGTTATATTTATAGCTAAGAACAATAAAAGCGGTAGTTGAAGTAAACATATCAACATAAAGTACTTAGCCATAAGAAAACGTGTTAAGGAAAAAAAAAGTGGTCATTAAGTACATTAGCACTAAGTTAATGATAGTTGATCTTTTAACTAAAGGCATGTCACCAAAGAATTTTAAGGATCATGTAGTAAGAATGGGACTTGGATCCATGATGTAATTTTTCATTATACATGCATTTGATGTTTCTATGAAACTCTTATTCAGTTGATGTTTTCTCATTTAGCTTTGTGTACACATTTTGTCTATTCATGTATTTTGAGATATATTATTAAGTTTGGACCTCAAATAAACAACATGTTTATTCATCAAGTTCTATAGGCTTGAGAGGCATTATGCATTGTAATACATGGGAGATAATACTCATCATTAGAGGAATGCTGGAGATGTGGTCCATGAATCTCATAATCTATGGAACATGCAAATAACTTCAACATTTTAAAATGCTTCCGATTTTTCAACAACAATTCACTGATGAATTGAGTTTCGAATTAATATCATTTTTGGGGTCCTTAAGCCTACTTATTCCTACAGAAAAATATAATATCATTTTTTAGGGAGTTAAGATTTAGAAGTACCATACTAAAATAAAGACTTATCAACTAATCTCTGGTTGAGCATTATTTACATTAGCTTTGTAATGGCTTGAGGTATATAATTGACTCGTTCGTTTTTGCTGCTGGTTCGTTTGTGTTCATTCGAAAAATTGCTGAACATGATGATGCCTTAGTCTATTTACATTGCTTACAGAAATGGTCGGGTGATGCCATCATTATTCGGGTGGATTTTTTGTGGTACCATTGTAGCTGGTGGAGGAAGTGGTCTGCTTCTCTCCGCATAGAAAAAATTATAAGATGGGTATTATTAAAGTGATCGAAATAAGCATTGCCGTTAAAAATTAAATTGCCGTCGCGATGACTTGGAATCGCTTTTATGGTGAACAAGAATTCAACATGCATTTTAGCATGGTCTGTCCTGTCCTATAATAATAGAGAAATGTTTTATTCTTAGAAATCGTATGAATACTACTATTGAATATGGACTTCAATGGAGTTTTCAAAATTAGATGTTTTTGGAAGTACTAGGCAATAAATCATGAGTTGCATCCCCCCACCCCCACTGAGTACTTTATAAAATACCTTATGATATCCACCTCTATGTGCAAGGGCTCTTGTAAGCAATGTCATAGTGTACTATTGTGGCTTCTTCCTCTATCGGGATATATATATATATATATATATATATATTTAAATGAAACTAAGTTTGATTCATTTTCGAAGTGGTTTGATTTAACTCTCCTACTACTCACCAATCCAAAACCGCATTTTTCAATGCATGTATGGATCTTTCTATTCACCACCTAAGCAAAGACAAAAACGTAAATGAGAGAGAGAAACTCCCGATGGCATTAAAAAAGAAATTCAGAAACACAGATAAGAAGTAGAGAGTTTAAAACAAACAATGCAGTAGGCATTAAATACACAAGCAAAATGGGCCGACAGGAGTCAATACCCGAACCACCACCCTTGGCTGACTGGTCAGGCCACCAACGCATTTAACACGCATACCCGCATGACCATGATTACAGATTTCGGTGACTATTTTACCCTTTTGTCCACTCTAGCGTTCATCCCATTTCCCAAAACCCCTTTCTGACCCAAAATTCAGCAAATCAAAAGGGTCTCGTCTGGTGCGCTCTTGACTCCATCTAATACCCATCCCTTTCTTACGTCAATCAAACACCACCATCACCATATTGACTTCAGTTTCATAATAAATACTAGAAAAAAAAAACTAGAACAATTTTTTACTACAATTAATAAAATCTACTCATTTCACCCCCTTGCTTGATTCTTAATTTATATTTTATAATAATTTAACCAGCTTCCTCCAAATTACCCATAACCTCCCCTCTCTTCTCAATTGGTAATGGTTATACATACCTAACACAAAGTAAGAGACATCAGACATATATCTAGTCTAGGGGCTCGAAACCTAGCACATAGCACAAAGCACACGAAAGATAGGTGTACCAGACACGTGACACACCCGTACGTGAATTCCAAAGATTTGAACGATCACATGTCTGGTGAACCTATGTTTCGTTGTTCCAAGAGAAAGCTCCTAAGAGGTTGTTGGGTACTTCATTTCCTAGAGGAGAGAGGACAGATGAGGGGAGATTTTTGGTAATAGGGAATTCGGAAGCTGATTAAAAACACAAACCTCTTTCACTCTTCTAGTGCTTGCTGGGTGTACCAGCAGGCTCAGGACATGCTGGGCCAACTGCAACCCCATTGTTATCAGTGGTGTTGTTTCCAAGAGCAGCATTGATCTGGTGCACCGTGTTGCATAAATGGCTGTTGATGGCCGCTACACTTGATAAGTTAAGCTTAGCAGTTGGAATTGCACTCGCGACAACTTGAAGTCCTACAGTTAGTAGACATCCTGGGCTTGCTCCATTGGTTTTATCCTCGGATGGAACTTCTGGGGTTTCGATGCTGGTCCTGGTGTCGGTAGATGTGGCAGGGACGATCACAAAACCAATTGGGAGAAGAGGAATGCAGGATGGATCCTCCCCGCTCATAGCAAGCTGGACCGACTCGACATCGATGGTGCTGTAGACTACGAGGCTGCTGGATTGGTCAGTGCAGCTCTCCTGCAGCATGAGCTCAACGTGCTGGGATGAGTTGCTAGCAACCTGCATTGAATCACCAAATACCGTCAGTTCGCTAAGGTGTACCACATACTTATAAAATTCGCCCAAGCTTGCCAAATGGCACATCGAGTTGAATTTGAGCTCAAAATTCGAAATAATTCGAGCTTGAATCAACTCGTTTGCACCCTTGTGCTTGAATGGCGAAAGGCACATGCAACGTAGGAGGTTGATTTAACTTACATTGATGCGAAGGAGAGAAATGCAGTTCCCAGGATGCGATCCATTCGCAATATGAGCAACCTCGTGCAATGAATTCCCGTTTGTAAGGACATCCAGCTGAAGAATTCAAATGGAAAATGCAATCAATTAATAACCCAATAAAATTTACGAAATACTAAAACGACCAGACATTTCCTAGGAAAAAAAAAAAAAACCTGAGATCTGCGACGATCATCTTTCAAGAGATCAAAGACTTGGTTGTGAGGATGAGACAGCCAAGTAGTGGAAATAGCAGAAAGAATTACGCCGTTGGGCTGTCCTGGTTCCGTAACCTTCCTCGTAGTGATCCTGACGGTGTTATGCGAGGTATCAGATAGAGCAGTCCACGATTGACCATTACTAGTGCTCATGTTAACGCTAAATGTTCTAATCATTCTTTGTGCTAGCCTCATCAGATTCTTACGTGCCTCTGGAGATGGTATGACTGCAAACAACAATAATACGACACCACGTTAATTCATAATAATAACTAGTTCTATCCAACGTAAACATTTCTCATGAATTCAAATTCATATTCTACACCTTGAAAATAAATGTTTCTGAATATTAGTATATTAAAAGTTGATCATATGATATTTTACCAAAGAAACAATGGTGCTTACCTCCAAGATCAGAAATATTCCTGGCCATCAGACTCGCAACCCTTTCGCATTGTCGTTGCAGGACCGCTAGCCAGCGATGAGCTCCAAATGCAGCTCCACTATTCACATACTCACTAAACAATGGATGGACAGTTGTTTTGTCCTCAGTCTCTCCATGTTCCACCCAAGTAACCTGCAAAGTAATATAATCCAACCAATTCATTCAAACGCAAATAATATTAGATTGTTAATTAGAAGCACATTAAAGTTCTTTACAAAAATGGAAACCTGTCTGTAAGAGGAAAAATCTATCATAGACCTAGTTTTGAAAGAATGGGCCAGTATAAGGTACGGAAATCTTGTGCGAGGTATCAGTAAAGCGATACTGATAGAGTCTATAAAAATCTGGTCCAGATGAGAATTTCTCCCAAAACAATTTATACGGGTCAAGAACAATATATAAGATCACTTCCAAGGAGAGCTGTTTTTGAAATTTAGTCAATTTATCATCGAAGTATAATAGAATGAAATATTATTAGAAGCATTTTACGTACGTACCCTTGAATAGCCATTGGGCATATCCTGAATGAAACAACCAGAAGGCCTTCTTTTGTACGTTGGAAGGGAAGCAGCAGGTACATTATCAAGGAAGCTATCAATCGGAAAATCAACTATGACCCAACATCCCTCCTCTACATTTTGTTGGCAATAACGAAGGAAGTACATCCCTCGTGTCGGCACTAAAGGAGATATAACTTGTAATTCCGCGTACATCTAATCATACAAAAGGACATATATAAGACCAATGATTAATTTGTAAGAAAGCAACCAATTTACAAACCTTCTTAAAATCCAACCGGTTTTCATGTAATTTATTGAATTTCTTATTAATAAAACTTGGAGGTAGCATCCTTTCACATATGGGGTTACCATTTATGTAAAGCCCTACCAAAAAAAGGGTCAACTACAAATTTGCCTCGATAAATAGTGATATTGGAATAATTAATAGATAGTTGTAGAGCAATACGTTGATTTGACATACCTAACCAATAAGAAGGTTATATATTAATGTTTTAACTACCGTATAATGTTTCTATCTTTTTGTCTCTTGCAAACATAATTACTTAGCAAGGCACTCTTATTTTTTTTCACAACTATAATAGTTTTATCAACGATTAAAAGTTGATGTGTTCATTATCTATTGACCAGGTGTCATATGATGGATATAGACCTCTAACGTAGGTTTCAAATAAATTACACAAATCTTCACATTTATAAGAGTGCCGCGAAGCAGGCATTTGAAAACCTTCTCTCTCGGTACTTATATAGGATTTGTTTGGCTTTTAGAACTTCTAATTATTCCGAGCTTTTATTTTCATGAATGATTGATGTACCTATATAGGAAAAATGCTTAAAAAGAAAGCATAATAATATTAGACAAGCCTACACGTACCAGATGAAGACAGCCGCTTGGGTGGCCAGAGATGCCAGATGCTATGACTTGAATGGTTTTTGCTCTTGACACGATGGAAGGAAATAGTTCCATCCATTTATTCTATAGAAAATTTCAAGATATGATCAATGAAAATTAAAACACACACACACACACACACACACACACAAAGAAATAGTAAAACGACAGAAAGTCCATATAATTATTGATGATAAACAACTTTTATTACGTTAACTGTATATAGGCCTTCAAAATTATTAGTTAGGTCCGGATATACTAATACTATTAAGGGGTAACTGCTATCTCCTTATAATTCCTTAAAAATATATAGTATCTCCAAATAACATTGAAACTGTATATTTGAAAGAACCATAAATAATGATGGTTTCAATGTCTTAGTAAATGATATAGGCATCACATTCTCAAAAGTTGTTGGAGGTGAAAGCTTAATTGGGTAGTTTAGAGTCCTTCTAACGCCTACTTAATTGTTTTGATACATATGATTCGAACATCGATTTCTAGAAATTGTGGAGGAGACTTACAGCGTCGAGAAAGGCGTCTGCTAGAGTAATGCCATTCATAATAACGACAGCAGTGTCTCTAGTAGCTTCTTTACTAGACTCGCTGGTATCCTCTTTATGATTGCTTAATGGCCATGGGAACAACCTAGCATGCTCTTCCACATTAAGCACTTCCTTCCCGTTATCATTGTTTCGAATCCAAAGAGGCTCATTTGTCTGGCACATCTTGATGAGTTCAGCCATGGAGGATTGAGCTAGGGTTAGTGCAATAGATTTTTCATCTTCCATTAGCACGACACCGGCATCGGGAAAATTCGATGCGTCGGGAAAGATAGGGACTGGCATGATATCTGGGCAGACCGTGTTCATTGGCTCTTGGATGGGCCTAGGAAAGATGTTCATGTCTAAATCGAGTGAAGGCGGTATAAGTGGATGTGAAGGCTGTATTGCTTGAACGGTTTGGCCACTGTATCTCGAAGCAAGGCAGCATACACGCTCCAGCTGATGCAAGATAAAGCATAAAATTATAAAAATAAGTGAAGCGTTAAGTATCATAATTTTGATAATTGTAAAGACTATTAAGTAGTAATTAAGTAGATACAAATACCATATATTTTGGGGAATGAATTCGATCAAACCATGGTATGAGGCAGTTGCATATTTCCATTTTTTAATAAAATTTGACTAGAAATTATTACTATAACTGTATTTTTATATATCCATTTCATTTCATATGATCTTTGCTATTGATCAGAAACACTTATTTCACCGCTAAAATGCTGAATTTAAATGAAACGCTTTGGAAAAATATTGAAAGAGTACTAAAAGTATGAATAACTTTATTTCAAGATTTTTTTTTTAATAACATATTGAACTACCCATATGTTTGGGCAAGTTGTCTTGCTATCTTACATTGACAAATCAATCGTAATAAAAGTATTACTAGAATATAGATTAGTATTTTATATGAAAATCCCCCAAAATTAAGCTCCGATTTTAAGTAAATTTATACATAATAAAGAAAAATATTGTCGGGCTTAAAAATGAATGTAATCGAGTACCATTTTTGATCAATCAATAAGAAAAAGTTATGCTTACCAAATCATCCCAAAGTGGAAAAATATCTCTACTTATATAGCATGTGCCAAAACAGAAATGCCAATTCCAAATTGGATTAACAGATTATTTTATTTCTAAAATTTGGTATTTAACCATAAATAACTATAGTTTTCGGGGTGGAATTATATGTCATCTTTCTTTCTTTAATTTCAACCACTTATTATTTTGTAACTTTAGATATAGTACTTTAGAGGATATAAATCCAGAGTATTAACATATAATAAAAAAGTAAGAACAATGTCATACTTCCTCTTTAAGACGAGCATTTTCAAGGCGAAGTTCATCAAAGCCTGCCTCCCCTAATATAGCAGGACCTCCACAATTAGGGCAAACTATGTTCCTAATAGCTGCCTGCAACCTGTAATTCTCATTCCTCAAGTTCTCATTCTCTGCTCTCAGGATCACATTATCCGATCGATCTTGTTGTGCCTAATCCATGCCAGGAAAGAAAAAAAAAAAAAGCAGTGATGAGACAACATATATACACGCAAATTAAATTATTATAAGACGATATGGTCAATTAATTTCTATAACTATGCTTGAAAAATGCACATTGAATTAAAGATCCATCATTGGTAAGATTTGAAGACAAGGGCTAGCAGATAAAATTAATTAATGGTGACACATCATTATAGAACATGTACAATTAATGCAATTTAAAGGAGAGTTATACGTGGTGGTGACACATAAGTTTTCAGCTTTTAATTTTTAGGGTTTACTAATATTTCGAAGTGAAAGAAATGTACCTAATCCCCACCTTGGACTTTGTGTAGTATTGTACGTATAATCTATGTTATAATAACTGTTCAGTTATGTTGATCGAACTGCCCATTATTGAAAGGATTCGGGATATCAAGAAGATCATGTCTAAATATTTTCTCCTTAATTATTTGGATATATTTTGTAATGCTATTATATGTTTTACACTTTTTAAATTCTGGATATTCATCAAACTTGTTTTTTTTTTTTTTTTTCTGGGTTAAGCAAACACAGTAATGGTGTTAATATATGAACTTAAATCACCTTCATTTGGGTTCGTCGATTCTGAAACCAGAACTTAACCTGTCGGGGTTTAAGCCCTAATTCCTGGCTGAGCTTCAGTCTTTGTTTGTCATCCGGGTGTGGACACTCCTTAAACAAACTATACATCAAAAGAAAACAAAAAAAAAAGAAAAAAGAAGAGGTATGCATTTATATAAAATGAAAATGCTAATGTATGAGAAGTAAAATGCGGTAAAAAAAAGAAAAGAATAAATGACAAAACATACGCTTCCATTTCCTGGATCTGGCGGGCAGTGTGGCGATGGTAACGCTTCTTTTTTGGTGGCTGCTCTCCTTCTTGCTCCGTCACCGACTTCTCCTCCAGCTGCTCACTTCCGGTGCCGGAGCCACCGCTGTCCATTATCTCCTCCTTACCGCCTCTTAATAGAAGTCCATTACTCTCCTCTTTCTATTATTATTATTTTTTTAAAAAGAAAAAATCCATTTGCATATGTGTGTTAATTTATTTTACAACATTATGTATATCAAATCCAAAATAAAATTAAAAAAAAATCTCAAATGTTAACAAAATTAGAAATAATGTATATTTTTCATGGCTTACCGGGACTATTGGAGCAAAAGCATTAAATGGTAGGTTGGAGAGGAAGTCAAAATTAGGGTTTCTGATCGGAGACGGAAATAGGGAGTCGGAAGACATAGTATTTCCTCCCATGGACGACATGACTTGGCAATCTCCAAACATCTTTCTTCTAAAAAAGTTATAAAGCCAATGGGACAAGACGATGATGTACCTAAAAACCGAACCCTATCAAGTTAGGGTTTCTGAAATAATATGTGCTCAAACCAGACGGCCAAGACAGATGAAAATAGTGCTCCTGCAGAACATATTACACTTTACTTACACCCAAGATATAATTTTGATCTGTATTATTATATACTTATCTATGCACAAAGTACAATGAAAAGTGACTAAAATAAAACATATGGTCAATGGGGTTACTTTATTTTATTTGAGCAAGTCAAAATAAATAAAAAGGTATGACTAAGAGATTCCATAATAGCGTATCTTGAAGATGAGGGAGGAGATGATATTTCCATACCTAGAGAAGAAGACTGAGTAGCGTTTAGCTAGTGTAGTTTGTTTTTCTTTCTTGATCTTCTTTTATGCCAAAAAATACTATTAAAATAATCACATCTATCGCAACCCTTGTTTGGTTCAATTGTTTGACAAGTCCTTGGACCTTTTTTCCATGAAAAATGAAATTAATGCATGCAAGAGTATAGGGAAGAGAGAGAGAGAGAGAGAGAAGTCAAGGGGTGTTTTGCAAAATGTTACCGTGGCAATACAGCACCAGTAGTGTAGTGTAGTGTCGGTGTGCTTTTTTGGAAAACAGAGAATTATAGGGTAGTTGAGAGCGAATGATAAATATATATTGTAGGGAAAAAAGAAAAGAAAAGAAAATTTGTAAATTCTTCTGTGTTTGATTGCTTGTTGTGCTTCTTTTACGTACTGGGTGGAGGAGTCGAATTCAATTCAATTCCATTCATTGAATTCTCTGTTGACGCAATAAATGTGGTAATTTAATGACTTATATTTTTAACCGTATGGGGGGGGGGGGGGGGTGAATGCGAAATATGCAAGTTAAGTTACAGTCAGGAGTCATACGTAATCTGTGTCATATCGAGAAATGGTACATCCGATACACCTTAATAATATTGTTGGGATGTTGCATGTTGCGTGATAATACTAATAATTTTTACCCAATAAAAAAGATTTGTTACATCGATTTAAGAGTATATATATACATATAACGTTTAGCAATATATATATATATATATGATTCGAACAAAAATTTAACATTGTATCCATTATATTAGGAAAATTAACGTATATATAAATAGAAAAACCCTCAATTGTCATACCTATATATATGTCATACGCATGTAAAAGGATGGACACTATACTATATAATTAAACGAGAAAAGAAGGCGATTATAGCAATAAATGACAAGACAGTTGTTACCTTAAACGTGGACGTTACCCAGTGGCAAGGTGAACGTTTCTATTTCTATATCCAAATGCATAGAAGTAAGAAGTCAAAACTCAAACGTCAAACCCTCCCCAATCCACTCCTTCTTAACCTTCCATTGTGAATGACGATGCCAATTTTGACTGCCTTGCCACGGTAAGAGCCCTTTACGCATAATTTTAATTTGTCCTTTTCTATTGGTACTGGACATTCATATAGCTTTTATTTTTATTGTCAACCGTCCATATATATATATATGTCTTAATCCTAGTGTTATTTTATTTTTCGCAGGCAAAAGTATATGAAAAACGATATATATTGAATAATAGATCTTTTCTTTTTTACATTAAGAAAATTGAAAAATAAAGTTACCTAAAAGTATTAATCTAGCTATAAATGCCGATATATACATACGTTTTCTAATTTTCTTTCTCTTCTTTTTTATTTTTTTTTTCATAAAGGATGTTTAAAAAATGAGACACGGAAAAAGTTATAGAGCTTATAAAGAATGCTTAGGTGCTACGCTCGATATGATATGTCTAATTGGTTAGAGAAAAAATTGTTGAAGGCAAACAATAAATGCGGTTTAATAAATTTCCTATAGTAACACTTCTTTCATAACGGATGCTAAGAGAAAATCCTTAACTTTCTAAATATTATATACATATTTGTGTATGTGTGAAAGAAAGTACATAAATCACTTTTTGGTTTCAACATATTTAAATTAAAACCCCCAGTGAAGCCAATTTTAGATCAAGACAATGGTTTCGCTTAGAGGAGGGTACTATTTTTAACTGTTATGATAAGGCTCAAAATTAAATTAATATTAAAATGGGAACAAATGGAAATTAATCGTTTGTTTACTTAAAAATAAAAAATATATATATAATAATTATTTCCTTTTAATCATCCATTATCTTATTTACTTAAAAAAATTAGGAAAAAATTTTAATTATTAGGATTTTCTATCCTCATTTCATTACAAATGGATATTAAATAAAAAAAATTTATTTTCTCTATAAAAAGAATAAAAAAATTCAAATATTATAACTATTATAGCTTTATTAAAATATAAAGTTGACAAAACTATCCAATAAAAGCAAAAAACCCATTTCACTTCCACCAATGTTATTTTATTTCCTCTTTCGCTAAAAGTTATTTTGTTTTTATTCTTTTTCGTTTTTCAAAAATAGCTATGAAAGCTTCTTCTAACTTATGTGAATCACTACATATATATGTGTGTGTAATATATTTATGCACTTGCGTTGCAGGTGTAAAGATGATTATATTTTTAAATGACTAAAAAGCACATTGAAATTTTGATATTTGCTTTTCTTTTGTTTGTAAAAAATTGGGAATCCAACTTCAACAGCATTCTATAATCAATAGGGATTTTTTTTCCCATTAATCACTAGAAATCCATTCACAAGTAAATATAAATATGAAAAAAATCATTTAATTGGGAGTTGATAATGTCGTAATTCACTCAAAACATGGGGAGTGAGCTGGATAATAGGTAAATTGAAAAAGTGGAAAGCAGCATAACGTTATTTTCAAGAGCAATTTACTATAATGTCCCTATTGCATTATTTTTTAGATGAATTTAATGAGCAAAAAGTATGCCCTCTCCCTCTATTGGCAATTAGCATTAGGGCTAGGTAAAAAAATCAATCGAATCGTAAAATAAACTGGACCGAATCAAAATGATCAAATAGAAGCAAATTGGTAATTTTATTCATATTTTTAAATTAATACTATAATTAATAAGGTAAGGTAAACACCGGAATAAATATTTACTATAATAAAAAATTATATAAAATAAATAGTAGAATAGAAATACCTAACTTATTTTTAATAATAGTCATTCCCTTGACATAAATTCTCTATTCCTGTGATTCCATTTTACAAAATAAATGAGCCATTATAGTAAAAGGAACTCCTTTCTTGTGATATATTCCCATGCTTTGAAATTTATGATCCAAAAAATGAGCACTCCCTTTCTAAGTAATAGAAAATTGGGAATCTTTTTTCCATTCTCTTACAATTTTATCTAATTTTAGCAATATATTCCATGTGAGTAATGATTTATATATTTTATCAAGTATAATATCTTACTCTAAAAATTATTGAAATATATTTATACCAAAACTATAATTAACATGCATTTCAATGTTTTAATAATAATGTCCTCTAAAGGTAGATCTCTAAACATACGTCGGAATTGTAAGAGTATTATGTCTTTATAGGTTGAAGTGAAGTTTTGTTGCCACGTGTATTAAGTGGTTTTAATCATCTCTTCAATTGGCTTAAATAACAAAATTCTGTTATGTACATCAAACGCATTGTGGCATTTAAGCTTATGCTATGGTCCCATCTTGCAGTGTCAGGGCCTTTAAGCCTACATTTAGACTCTTATGAGCATGCATGGATCTTAAATGGTTGAAAACATGTTCCATGGTTATCCATTTTAGGTGGTTTTGCAAATTCATTTATTTTATACCTAGTGTAAATGAATATGCAAATATATAGTGATCAGTGTAGTGGTACATAATTACTTAGTGTGATAGTTATATAATTTATATATACAAATTTAATCTTTAATGTGTACCGGTTTTTCTATTTAAATTCTTAATCCTTTTCCTCCTTTATAGGAGTCTAACATTTTCTAATTTTTTAAAAAGTAAGACTTTTGTCAACTTTATTAAATTTTTTATTCATCCATCATATGCATTATCGTTTAATTAGCTCATAATAATTAATAAAATAAAATAATAATATTAGATATATTTAACTATATAATATATTTAAAAATGTTATTCATTTAATTTAATTACATAATATAAAAATACAAAAATATTAAAAAAAAGGTTGCTAAAAGTTGTATAAGCCCTAACTACCTTAGATAGTCACTTCAAGTTTTGCCAGAATTTAATATGTGTCGAATAATAACAAAAAATTTAATAGAGTTAACATGAGTCATATTTTTGTTAAAGTGAAGAACGTTGAGGATTATATACATTAGCCCTAAACACAAAAATAGAAAAATTTTGTGGAAGAATCTTAAAATGCTAGCTTAGGTGATGTGTAGGCTATAGGTAATGATTAATATTGAGCACATGTGTGTTAGAATCGTATGGATGATTATGGTATGGTTGACTTGGGATTTGTGGGATAAGGTACACTTAGTTTAGTAGAGGTAAAAAGCTATTAAATCTTGTAGATATTAGGGTCGAATTTGTACCCAGAATCGAAACTTCTATACCTTACTTGTCACTAATTGAACCATAGTTTTATCTTGTTGACCACTATGCCAGGGGCTTCTTTGGATAAAAAAAACCTTAGGACTTTCATATTTTAGTCCATATGGCCGATTCACCCAAAATGTAAGGAGTTTTCAAGGGCCAATTAGGTTTACGTAGAATTTCAATTACTGAAGGACTTAGATGTTTTTAAAGGAAGACTAAAGGATTGAACAACAAGGTATTTTGGATTATCCACAAAAAGAAAAAGGTTATAGTTTCCCTAGCTAATAAAAGAAATGAGGAGGAAAATCTTGTTTAACCCTAACTAGGAGTTATTGAGCTGTAAAGCCTTTTTGTCAAAAGAGTTGAACCAAATCTTGTCCGAAGAAGAAAAACTATGGGTTGCTAAAGCTCAATTTACGCGATTGATTGAGGGGCAGAGAAACATGTTATTCAATGCAAGTGCTATTTCTAGAAGATCAAAGTTAAGAATTTTGGTGATGTTTGATGATCAAGGGATTTGGTGCACCAACAATGCTTACATCAAACCCTTGGTTATGGAGTATATCTTTAACATATATAAGATAGAGAAATCGTATGGGAGAATTGAATCATTTATTTGGAAGAAGTAGGGGAACTTGTCTAGTGAGGTTAAGGAAACATTGGGTGGTATAATGTCTAGAGAGGAAATTAAGAAGGCGATTTGGAGTGTTGGGGCAAATACAATTCCCAATGTGAATGGCTTCCATACTAATTTCTTGGGATTTGTTGGGATATTGTAAAGGATGCAATCTGTTAATCTATTGAAGAAGTGTTCTAATCCACAAGTATCCCCCCTATCCTTAATAAATTACTTACTATCCTCATCTTAGTGCATTCCAAGTGGAACAAATTAAGGGATTTTTTATCAATAAATCTTTGCACAACCATCTATAAAATGGTAACTAAAATTTTGGTAAACTAGCTTAGGCCCTCCATTAATGATATTATTTGCCCTCAGTAGTCAAGCTTTATATCTATACTCTTAGAAAGAAGCAAAGGGCATAGATATCAATGGTTGTTAAGATGGACAAAAAGTTAGATGGTTGTTAATAAATAAATATTAATATATATCTTGTATAAAATTTACAATGAAAATATAATCTTGTTATTATTTTCACAGGTGAAATGTATAGGTTGTATATATTGAATATAAATCTTCATTATATGTTAAAAAATGATAAATAAATTTACCTAATATTATGAATCTAGGTATAAATGCCAAATACACCTTTTGTAGTACTTTTTTTAAAGGTATTTATTGTTTAAAAAATGAGACACAAAAAACTTATAAAACTTTTTTTTTAAAAAAAAAACTCATAGAACTTATAAAAAATGTTTTAGATGCTACTAAATGTTCAATATGATATGTATGTTAATTTGCATTCTCTAATTGTTGAAATCAAACCAAAGCTTTCATAGTTCAATAAAATGGGCATTAGTTCTTCTATCACTAGATATTTATTTGTATTAAGTGACTTTGATGATTCAATCATTTGTTTCACCTGGGTTGAAAAACAAAATATTTGTTATGCATATCTAACATATTATTGCATATTACTATGTTGTAGATTCCATCATCTAAGGCTTACATGGGAGTTTTATGAGATATGTGAGCTTTATTTAGATTGTTGGAAATTAGGTTCCATCAATATCCATTTTAGGTGATATTGCCAATCCATTCATTTAATATCTAATATGAATGCATATGAAGATATTAATTATATGTTAATTTTGTTGCGATGGTATGTAATCATTGTGGATGCAATTTACATAATGATATTAATAACATTTATGGATAAATTGTGCAACTTCTTTTTGAAAACTTTTAAAATTATATGCACCATCACTTTTTTAACATTTTTTTTTTCAAAAATCAATAATTGCAATTTAGAAAAGCTGAGATAGTGGATGATATGCAAAATAGATTGACACGATGCTTACATGAACAAAATTTCATATTCTTTAATTAATTAAAGTTTGTGAAAAATAATAAAAATTTTGAAAAAGTAAAAAAGGGAAAAATTTTGGAATTAAAAAAAAAAAAAAGAGTTTGTGGTTGATGTTGGCCACCCTCCATGTTTGCGTAGTTGGCAATGGTCATAATGATCAAATCGAGTCATAACCTAATTTTATAAGTGGGTTTTGCAACCCTTGGCTGTTGGTTGGCGGTCGTTCATGCAGCCATCCTAAGGTGGTGGGAAATTACCAAAAAAGAAAAGAAGAGCCCAAAATCTAATAAGGTCACATGATTCAATCGCAACTTGATTGGACCTTTTTTTTTCTTTTCTATTTTGTCGTTGGTAGGTACCCACCACCAACTAAGCGTCACAAAACCCACTTCCCACTTCTAAAAGTGGGTTAAGACTTGATTTGGTCATTGTGGTCATTTTTTACCACTCAATAGTCAGGGGTAGTAGATAATGGCTACGAACTTTTTTTCTTTTTAAAAATTCGATTTTAACCTTGTTTAATTTTATTATATTTTTTCTTTTTTTTTTATTTTCATAATATTTTATTATATTTTTCCAACTATAGTTAATTAAATATTATCAAATTATGTCCATGTAAGTGCCAAATTAGCCTATTTTACACGTCATTTACCACATTAGTTTTTAAGGGATATAAGTGTCGACTTCGAAAAAAGTGGAGATTTGTGTAATTTTAAAAGTTTTTAATGGAATTTTGCACAATTTACCCTAATATTTATTTTCCATGTGTAAAATTTAGTTTGATAATTAGTAATATGATAGTGTATAATACACTAATAAAATATTATGATGCAATATATAATCTCTATTAAAAAAATTTAAATAACAAAAGGAATATGAGATATCAATCATGCAATAATGCTTCACAATATATTTATTGATAAATAAATAGATATAAAGATATGATTATTATAGGTGTATGGGTCTAAATGAAAGGGGCAATGTGGCCCATGTGCATGCTGCGTGTAAATGTGCTAAACATGGCCAAAAGAGAAGTGACATGTAAAAGATGATTAGGAGTGAATAAGGATAGGGATGAGGAGTAGGCAATCTCAATGGGATCAAATGCCTAAGTATTGAGGTGCTTTTCACTAAGCTATTGATTTAATCTTTTGAGAGGTAATTCTAGTATAATAACAATATTTCTTCAAAAAGTTTTCCTCTAAATGAGAGTGACTTAGGTATTTATAGAACTTGGTTATTGATCTCATCCATTGGATGACAATGCGTAAGCTTTATTAAGAAAGATTTGATTGAACTAATTAATCTAACGAGCTCCATTCTAAGCCTATCACATCAAATCCCCTCTTATCATTCCAAATTCATACGCTTGGCTTTTTGGGTGTTGTTAGTTCAACCCAAAGAGTTAAATCCATTTATTTACTAAGCTTAGAGCCTAAAAATGATTTTAGCCCTCTATAATTATTTATCTATAATAGGTTTTGGTATCAAACCTCTTAAAAAATAACTTTTTTACTAGCTAATTCTTTTAATTACCTTTTAAATAAAAAATATGTCTGTTATTCAACAAATAGTTGAAGGTTAATTGTAGTAAATCGGTAGATTTTCTTTACTTTGGTAATTTTTATTTTCTTATACATCACATTCTCTATTTAGGTAAGGAAAATGAACTTTAAGAAGTTAGGATATGGAAATTAGAAAAAAAAAATTATAATTCTTATCGTAGTTTTCTATTATTAACATACATTATGTTTTATCCTTTTTATTTTAAGCACATGTATTACTAGTGCGTCTATCTAATAATTTGTAAAGTAACATTATTTATATTGTAATGCATATATTGTGCAATTTACCATGGTATAAAGATAAAGATAATTTTAATTTTATTCATCTTTCATACAAAATCTATAGCATATATATAATAAGTGCCAATAATCAATTAGGTGCTTTTCATTAACTTGATGATAAATTTGTAACTTTTCTAAAGATGAAAGCTATTGCGATATAATGGATATATTTTAATTTCATAATAGGTCATTTGTTATTGGCTTTTCTCTTATCCTATTTTTTCATTTTTCTCCTATATAAGGTTTATAGAGTGTGAAGCTTGTGTGAAGCTCATACTAAGGTTTAGTCCATTTCCTATAATCTTTCAAAAGTGTTCAAATACAATGAACCTTGCTTAGTGGGAGTGGTTAGAAAGGGTCAAGTAAGAGTATATCATAGCCATTAGATCAAATAGATTTGGGGCATCTGTCAATGGAGACCTCTTATATATATAAGGGTTCTCCTCTCATTTTTATATTATTAAGAAATATAAGAATTTATTCTTACTCTCTCTAGACTTTCTCTCTTCGATAAGCATGTTCTTGTCTCATTTAAAATAAGGGCTAACTTAGTCTCTCTTATTCTCTCTATACTTTCTCTCTCAAGTAAGCATGCTCTTGTGTCATTTAAAGTAAAGACTAACTTAGTCTCTCGAATGGTGTTGAGGAGTTTGAGTGTTGCACATTAGAGCTAGTTTAAACACTTTACACATGACGAGCGGTATCAAAATGAGAGTCTTTTATGACTCCCTTCACATTCGGTTGTTCTTCCCTCTAAGGAAGGTCTCATGGTAGTAGAGCATTAATAAGGCTAGCGTAGAGCTAGCCTATGACTAACATATTAGATCGTATTTAAATTAGGGTTAAAATGTCCAAAGATTTATGCCCTATGCCACTAATGTGACCGGTTCTAATTCAACCAAAATACAAGCAAATTAAAATGTTCTAAAAATGATTACAAAGTGACTGGTTCAAAAAGAAAATAACAAATACAAAGATGGTCTTCAAAGAGCCGGTTCTTCAAGTCAATTGAGTTCATCGCGGGCCATTGGATGTGAGTCCGATGATGTTCCCAATTTGATCAATAATATAGGTTATTTGGAATCTTGTAAAGATTGATCACCGTACCTGTTATAATACAATTCAAACATTATTAGATAAGGAAATGGATACATGTGAGCAATTTGGATCATACATCCAAATCAAGTTCCCCGATTATTGGGATCGCATGGTAGATTCCCATAAGTAGTGGAGCATTAATAAGGCTAGAGTAGAGTTAGCCCATGACTAACATATTATATCATATTTAAATTACATAGGATAACATGGGTAAAATTGAGGAGGAGCTCTTAAGGGAGATGCTTACAATATTGAATTAGACATCCAATGCTCTATAAAGGTGAGATGCTATCTTAATGGAGCAGAGTAGTGGTTTTCTTAGAGAAGAGCTGGGGTGTCTTCGGGCCTAAGTCCAACAATATATGGAGGTTGGATATTGGCCAATTCATGTTAAGGCAATGGCAAGAGTAGATGTATCAAGGCCTAAGAACTCCTATGGAGCTAGGAATGTTAGGGAGATAAACAATTTCCTTTAGAATATGGAGTAATACTTTGATGCAGTTGGAGTGTTAGATGACACATCATCCTTCTATATCCCATTCAAGTTCTAGCTCTAATTGCAAAGTTTACAAGGCAAGATGGAATCTATTTACTTCAATTTACCGTATCAAGATAAGTTAGAGATAATATGGATATTACAGAAAATGAAGTATGAAGAAATACTTTAAAAGACTTAGAATTATTAAATATGGATATCATTGATGGTATTACCAATTATGATGTTGACATGGATATCAAGATGAAGATGAAGATGAAGATGATGATGATGGCAGTGGGAGAATCGAGAATTGTTATAAAAATGTAATTTCAAGTTTTTTATTGTTATAAATTTATATTATAAATTTCATGATGACATGGATATAAAGAAGTTCTCTATTTATTTATAAATTTCAAGTTTTTTATAATTAATGTAAGCATATTCATAGATTTTGAAAGCTATTTTATATATGTTATAAAAATTTATGTTTCTATATATTGATTTTATAGAACTTTAGCGATTTTAAATAGAATGACGAGTTTGACAATTTTATTTATAATAAATGATAGATGCGTTTGCCTTTTCCATTGAAGGCTTAGATGATACCCTTACTATCTTAGAATCCATCTTGATAGAGTTATATTATAAACGTTGTGATTTATATTATTACTACAGTTGAGTTTGATGACAATGCTATCATCGACTTTTTTTTTTGATAAATTTTGGTTTCATGGATTCAATGGGGAGTTTCTCCTAGTAAATCTTTTGAGACATTGTGAGTTAGGTTTAAGGTAACTACAGGATAAATTTCTCCTAGAAATTTGTGTAGGAACATTTAGGTAAGTAGGTGCATTGTTAGAATCAATTGATGTAATTAGTGCTTCTTTAATCCAGGTAAAGTGAGATCAAGAGCATGATTGTGAACCTTATGCAGCATTTGATAATGAAGTGTAGCAGTGTTTACGATGCTCACTAACTGTCTATATTTGGACCTTAAGAGGCGTCCGTAATTTTGCATTTGATAAGGCCTTATTTACTTTGGAAATACTATTACAAGTACTGTTCCCACATTGAACTTGTCCTAATACGTGCATGTTGATAGTCCACTAATTAGAATGTCCAACAATGCCGTCCTAGCTAAATACTGAAAGACCTTTCTGACCATGAAAATACTATATATATATATATCCTTCGTGGATTCAGTGTAACCTCTTAGAAGTGCATCCTCAATTGAGATATCCAATGAAAATGGGGCTAATGCAATTTTTTTATAAGGAGGCGATGGTGTAATATTCAATTTAGTAGCACTCATTGCTCCTGCGTTACATTCTCGATGGCTTTCAAAGAAGAAAGACATAGTTGGTTGGGCTCTTCCCAATATACATATATATATATATTCAGATAAATATGTTGCTTGGCACACACGCTTTTTATATGAGAATAAGTATAGAGTATATTCAATTATTCATATCAAATAGACGCTATTATTTTTCTATTGTATAGTAGAGATATAAGATATTTAGAAAGCGAGGTACGTAGAATACATTATGATAATTTTATATTCTATTTTTTCCCCCATATTTACATATAAATAAATAAACAAAGCCTCCGGACTGCAAATGCGAAATATCTTTCCTCCTCATGGTGTCCCATTTTTTGGACATACTCCTCGCAAACCAAAACCACTTCAAATCCCAAAGAGAGAAACCACACCAAAAAACATGTCTCTCCTCTTCGCACCTCAACCTCCTCTCTTCTCCAGAAATCCAACCAAACCTCACAATCTCCCTACTTTTCTTGTAAATTCCACTTTCTCCCCGAAACTTCCTATAACTTCACAAAAGCATCCGCTCCCTGTTATCCGTTCCTCTCTCTCCTCCACCGAATCCGACCCGGATCCACAACCCCAGACACCCATCACCGACGAGTGGGGCGAGAAAACCAAACCCGAACCCGAGTCCGAAACAGTCTCTTACTCCAGGTTCTTGGATTCGGATCCTCCGAAGGAGGAAGACGAGTGGGGCGGCGACGGTTATGTTAATGGAAGCGCCGCCGGGGCTGCTTCGGTGGTGGGCGGAGATGACAGAGTTGAGGAGTTGAAGAGGTGTTTGGTGGACTCGCTTTACGGGACGGAATTTGGGTTTCGGGCGGGGCAGGAAGTGAGGGCGGAGGTTTTGGAGTTAGTTAATCAGTTGGAGGCTTTGAATCCAACTCCAGCTCCCGTAGAGGATGCCGGGTTGCTCGACGGCAATTGGGTTTTAGTGTAAGTTTTAATTGATTAATGGTATTCTAGTTTTTATTGGATTTTGTATGGCATTAGTTGAATTCAATTTATTTTTGATTAGTTGTCCTGTGTTTTATGTCTAGTTGGTGAATATATAGGGGTTTGGACTAAGTATCCCTGTCCTCATTTGGTGTCAGCATGCCGCTAGTGAGGAAAAAGCTGGGGAAATATTTCGTGCACTTGACAGCATACGAAGACACTGAGTGGGGATAGAGAAGTTTCCAAGTTTTAGTGATGTTTTGGTACGTTGTGCATTTGGCATATCGAGCTGTAAGGAGTATGGGTGTAATCATCGAATGTGCAAGGGTGAAATTTTTGAGAATTAGCAATGTAGGGTAGGCATTGGGTAGTTAATCCATCAAAGCCATGGAATGAAGAAAATTGTGCTATGATTAGCAAGGAAAACATCGTGCTTCTTAGCTAGATCATGTAGGAAAGAAGTACTTTGTGTGAGAAACATATAGACATCTTCTGGCTAGAGAATAGGCTCAAGGCTTTAATGATTCCTTGTTGAAGTGAGAAGGATGATTGCATAAGGCGGAAAATTTGCTGAAGTTTGGAGAATAGGATAGTGAGAAGTTTACAGGAACGAAACATCAATAGGTAAGTTATGAACATGGTTAAACACCCCTCATGGAGAGAGATCCTTGAACGACCTTTCTTAAACAACCAAAATATTTCTTGGTGAATGGTGTTAAGTTGGTCGATAAAAAGAGTACACTGGGGGCCTTACAATTTCTTCCCCCATCCATATAGCAGGATTCTGTTCAGAAAGAAGATGTGAAAGCACTAAATATTTATAATGGATGGGTAATCATTATCACATGTGGCAAATAGTTTGCTTTAACTACTTACCCCCACCCCCCCAAAAAAAAATAAAAAAAAAGTTTGCTTTAACTGGAAATAAACTGGCTCTGTAGCTGTAGAAACCATCCATTGTGATGTCATATTGAGTTGTCTTGAAAAATATACTGCCAAGGTAGTTATCACCTGCATTGAGAGAGTTTTTGTCCTTAATTAGTTGGGTCATGCAATGCTGTAGAGTTAATAGCTAGTCCCTTACTAAATAGAGGATGTGAGCAACTGGTCACAGGGCTGTGTGCATTGTCATGGTATCAGGTGATATCTTATTGTTGGTGAATAAGACTGCAGTTATTATGTGATGGCTATTAGGGAAAAGTAAATGAAAGAGCTAGCTCTTGGTGGTGGTTTCAGGCTTGCAATCTTGTGTTCCAGCAAGGGTTGAAAAATCTGCAGTAACTTGTTCGAACCGCTTTTGCATTTTATTTTGTTCTATCCACTGCTTTGTATTAACCAAAACATTATGGATGGTGCAATGGGTTGGCTACTGTAAATTCTAAGTTCTCTCTCTTTGCAGTTTAGTGCTTCTTGATGAACAGCCATTTTGACATTGATTTTCTTAGTGTTGATAGAGATTTTCCTATTTTACAGAATGAGCATAGAATTGACACACCACTCATCATTTTAGACCCCTGATGTTACATTTACATATACACATGGCTGTAACTGCACTTGTTCAGACACTGATGGACATGGCAATAGATAAAAAAGGGAAAGGGGGATGAGTAGCATGATTTCCATGTATACTTTCATTTAACTTTAGAATGCTTACTTCCTTGTATGTTTGCTGGATTGAGGATAAAACTAGTCATTGAGTCCACTGCAACAATACTTGTCGAAATATTTTTCTCTGCATATTGAGCTTCTTGTGACTTACAAGTGCATCTCTGGTACAATGTACCTGTAGAATTCTCTACTCTTGACTTTTGGAATTACCTGAGTACATTATCCTTAAACTCCGGCCTTTCACTGTGAGCATGATACCTTTGCCTGTTGTTTATAACTGTTGCCTACTATTTTGAAGGTGATGTTGGTAAAATCCTTGGTTTCTGTTACCGTTGCTAGATTTTCGGTTTTTCTGCACTGAAAATTGTCTTGGATAAGGATCAAATATAGAGGATATGGGTTTTCTTTTATTGCCTCCATTTGGTGTACTTTTTTTTTAATGAATAAATATTTTCACTGAAAGAAGAGAATGTACTTTCTTTATTTCCTCCTTTTTGGCGTACTTTTGCTTGCTCTTGATTGAAACATGTTTTAAATAGCTTTTTTAGGCCTTGAACAAAATCTTGTCAGCTTTGTTGTGTCTTTTCTTCTTCATTGATATTTAGTTGGCAACATCAGCTGCAGTTATCTTATCTATTATGTGAAATTTTCTTGTGTGTATTGTGTGGAGAATTGTCTTCTGTTTATCCCACTATATGCTCTGATGGAAGTTCTGTCTAATTCGATCCCATTCTTGTTCTTCCTATAAATCATTACATTTACTTTGTACTGATTGCATTGCTCAAATTCTCAGGTATACAGCATTTTCTGAGCTCTTGCCTCTCCTAGCAACCGGTGCTACTCCTCTCTTGAAAGTTGAAAAAATTTCACAATCAATTGACACCAGCAACCTCACGATTGTGAACTCCACCACATTATCTGGCCCATTTGCCTCTTTCACATTCAGCGCATCAGCAGCCTTTGAGATCAGAAGTTCATCAAGAATACAAGTAATTATCTATTCAAAGTCATGATACTTTTGAAAATAAGTTTCATAATACCTAATTTGGATATTCTTAAGGCTAATTGCAACAAATTGCAAATATACTCTCAAAACTATTGGTCGGGTATAGATAGGCTCACTACACTTACAAAATGTACTTTCTGATAGACCTAAAATAACCCAAGTCTATGTTAGGCGTAATCCAAGGAGGGTAGGTCAGCAATAAAAATAAAAATGAGGACAGATTTGGTTAACTGTTGTAGTCGGTTAAAGGTGGTTGCTAACTACCAACCATCAGGTTGTTAGGAAACCTGAGTTTGTTAGCAATAGGTACTTAGTATAAAGGAGAGAATGTTAATCAGAGAGACTGGAGAAAAACTAGAAAGATTGAGCCCTAGGCTGGAGGTCCTGGTCCTCGAAACCAGAACACATTGTAACTCTTGTTTCTTTTGGTTAATAAAAAAAATCATTGGATCCTTGCTTGTATCCGGGATCCTATCATTTGGTATCAGAGCCACCGATCTTAGGAGATGGCTGCTAAGAAGGCTGACAACCAGATAGAAGGAATTGAAAAGGATTTGGAACTTTTTCGTGAAGAAAGGCGAAATGACAGGGAAGAGGTTTAGAGAGCAATTAGTCAGGTTCATCAAGAGTTTCAGAGGCAAATTGATCGTTCTAACCAGGAAATGTGTGATCGCCTGAAATCAGAAATGAAAAGCATGATGTTGTTGGTTCTGCAAACATGGAAAAAAAGTGATGGTGTGGAAGGTGTGGTGACGAACTGAACCGAAGAAATTCGACCCGAATTCCATCGTAGAAAAGAATTAGGAAAAGATCCAATTGAAATAGACGAGCAGTTTGAGAGCAATGATTTGCGAAATGACTCGGGAAATCGCAACGACCCACCTTTAGGGTTTGTGCGTAACAATGAGATTCGACGGGATTGTCGAACTAGAAGGATCGAGATGTCCGTTTTCGGGGGAGGTCATTCGGATGGGTGGATATATAGGGTCGAACGATTCTTTTCGGTGGGAAGATTCTCGGAAGCGGAGAAAATGGAGCTTGTCGAAATGAGCTTGGACAAAGACGAAGGCCGATAGCGGACTGGCAGGAGTGCAAGAATTTGTTGATACAGAAGTTTAGACCTGCTCATGAAGGCACGCAATGTCAAAGGTTACTGGCGGTGAAGCAGATCGGAACAGTAGTGGAGTACACCAGTAAGTTTCTTGAACTTGCAGCTCCACTTCCTGAGTTACCCGATTCTGTATTTGAAAGTACTTTTATGAATGGATTGGTGGATGAGATAAGATTGGAGGTGCAGATTCTGAAGCCAAGGAGTTTGGGTGAAATGATGGAATTAGCACAACAAGTGGGAGAGAAATTGAGAAGGATGAGTGCCAGTAGGTGGAATCAGGGTAGATTAGGAGTTAGGATGGGAAACCCTGGATCGAAGTTGGAAACTGTAGGAGTTGGAAAAAGGAAAGATGATTAAGAAAATAATGAGAGTCGATTTAATATGTTATCACATAATAGGCTAGTAGAGGGAAATAAGGGTCAGAATATTGGAGGATTTAGGAGGTTGACTTTTGGAGAGTTACAAGACAAGAAAGCCAAGGGAATTTGCTTTAGATGTGGTGAGAAATTTAGCCCTGGGCACAGGTGTAAAAAAAACATGGAATTGCAAGTACTTGCCACAATGGATGACGAAGAGGAATTGGAGGAAGTAAAGGCAGAAGAGGTAATAGAAGAAACTCTTCAAACCATAGAGTTAACCGCAGGGTCAGTTATGGGATTTACTTTCCCTAAAACATGAAGGTGAGAGGAATGGTGGAAGGAAGAGCCATTATTGTGCTGATTGATAGTGGGGCTTCACACAATTTTATTTCTTGGGAGTTGCTGACATTACTAAATTGTAGCTTGGAGAAAACTGAAAAGTATGTGGTAGCTATGGGAAATGGATCGAAAATTAAAGGTGAAGGGGTCTGCAAAGGGGTGGTATTGTCAATTCAAGGAGTGAAAGTAGAAGAAGAATATTTACCCATGAGGTTGCGCAGCTGTGATGTCATTTTAGGAATAAAGTGGCTACAGACTTTGGGAAAGGTTGTGCATGATTGGAGTAAGATGACTATGGAGTTCTCACAAGATGGGCAGACTTTTACAATTGTAGGAGATTCTGCACTGTCTAAGACACCTGTAAGCATGAAGAGTTTGTAATATTCCATAGAGGAAGACGACTCGATATATTTGTTATAGTTAAGGTTGTTAGGAGTTGAAGAGTCGAAGGATCTGAATTCAATTCCACTGGAAATCCACCCTGTACTAAAGGAATTTGAGGCAGTATTCAATTGGCCACACAAATTACCTCCGGAACGTGTCAAGAACCATGCAATTGTATTAAAAGAAGGAGTGAATTCCGTGTCGGTGACACCTTATAAGTATTCCCAATTTCAGAAAAATGAAATAGAAAAATTAGTAAGGGAAATGTTGGATTCAAGAATCATTAAACCGAGTGTTAGTGCATATGCAAGTCCAGTGTTATTGGTAAAGAAGAAAGATGGTGGGTGGTGATTTTGTGTCGATTATCGTGCTTTGAATAAAGCCACAGTGGTGGACAAATTCTCTATTCCTGTTATAGATGAGTTGCTGGATGAACTAACAGGGGCCACGATCTTTTCTAAGATAGATTTAAAGTCGGGGTATCATCAGATTCAAATGAGGAAAGAAGATATTGAGAAGACCGCATTTTGGACCCATGAAGGACATTATGAGTTTCTTGTAATGCCCTTTGGATTGACGAATGCTCCAGCTACGTTTCAATCCCTCATGAATCATATTTTTAAACCTTATTTGAGAAATTTTGTGTTAGTTTTTATTGATGATATCTTAGTTTACAGTGGAAGCATTGCTGACCATGTGCAACATTTGAGAATGGTTCTGGGAGTACTGCTGTCTCAACAATTATATGCCAATCCGAAGAAATGCGTTTTTGGACAAGAGACCTTAGAGTATCTCGGTCACATTGTTTCAAAAGAGGGGGTGGCAACTGACATGAAAAAGATTCAGGTGATGGTGAATTGGCCAAGACCCAAAAATGTCAAAGAATTGAGAAGTTTCTTGAGGTTAACCGGATATTATAGGAAGTTTGTCAAATATTATGGAGAAATTGTGTGGCCACTAACCCAGCTTCTTAAAAAAGAGAGCTTCAAGTGGAATGCAGAGAGTGAGGATGCGTTTTAGCATCTCAAACAGGCCATGACTATAGCACCAGTCCTTGCACTACTTGACTTCTCCAAACCATATGTCGTGGAAACTGATGCTTCGTCCCACGCCATTGGGGCTGTGCTGATGCAAAATAGCAAGCCCATCGCTTACTACAGTCATGTTTTGTCCGGAACAAGGCGACATAAGTCAACATATGAATGTGAATTGTTGGCTATCGTCTTGGCAGTTAAGAGGTAGCGTTCGTATCTGTTAGGACATCAGTTTATCATTAGGACAGACCAACAGCCACTCAAATTCTTCCTAGAGCAACGAGAAATTCATCCAGATTATCAACGATGGCTATCCAAATTGTTGGGCTATGACTTTACCATCGAGTACAAGGCTGGTAGGGAGAATAGAGTGGTTGATGCATTGTCTAGAATTTCCCACGACACTGAGTTGATGGTGGTGATAGTAGTTCGATTATTGGACATGGATAAAGTGGTGGAGGAGATTGATGCAGATCCTAAATTGTCCAAATTGAAGAAAGAGATTTTGGTAGATGGTGGAGCTTACCCTCCATATACAGTGGTTCAAGACCGTCTCTTTTACAAGGATCGACTAGTCATTCCAAGAACTTCATCATTGATTCCGACTTTACTTGGGGACAGCCACCGAAGTAATATAGGAGGTCATGGAGGAGCTCTTAAGACTTATATTTTATTAGCAAGTGAGTTATATTGGGAGGGTATGAAACGCGATGTGTATAAGTTTGTAGTTGAGTGCCTTACGTGTTAGCAAAACAAGTATCTTTCGCTCTCTCCTGCAGGTCTTCTGCGACCTTTATCAGTACCATTCAGAGTTTAGGAGGAAATTTCTATGGATTTTATTGAGGGGCTGCCCAGATCAAAAGGATTTTCTGCTATCCTAGTAGTTGTGGACAAGCTTAGTAAGTATGCTCATTTCATTCCTTTGAAGCACCCTTATACTGCTCAGTCTGTGGCTTTTGTCTTTGTGAAAGAAGTGGTATGGCTACACGGATATTCGAGCTCTATTGTGTCGGATAGAGATAAAATTTTTCTTAGCAAGTTTTGGCAGGAAATGTTTAAGCTGCAGGGCACCACCTTGAAACATAGTTTCGCCTATCACCCCCAAACAGATGGCCAAACTGAAGTGGTCAACAGATGCTTGGAAGCGTATTTGCGGTGTTTTACCAGCCAACAACCTCAGTGTTGGGTAAATTGGTTGAGTTGGGCCGAATATTGCTATAATACTTCTTTTCATTCCACTCTAGGCACTGCACCGTTCAAAGTTCTATATGGCAGGGATCCTCCCACTCTCACCAACTACACTATCCGTTCTACTACCATTGACTCTATTGATACCTTGCTGCAGGAAAGAGATTAGTTCTTGTTTGAGTTACGATACCATCTGTTGTTAGCCCAGCAGAGGATGAAGTTGACAGCCGATGGGAAAAGACGAGAGTTGGAGTTTCAGATTGGCGATAAAGTTTTTGTCAAGTTGGCACCTTATCGTCAATATTCGTTGGGAAAACGATGTAATGAGAAGTTAGCACCTCGTTATTTTGGCCCTTTTGAGGTCCTGAAGCGTATTGGGGCAGTGGCATATTAGCTACAATTACCTTCAGCAGCCTAGATACATTCAGTCTTTCATGTCTCTCAACTTCGCAAGGTTTTGGGCCCTACTGTCGTTGCTACAAATGTTCCCGACCAGTTGATCATCCCAGACAGCATGCAAGTTAAGCCGGTCGCATTACTTGCAATTCGCACTCTTTCTTCTGGTCCAGGATTGGAAGTATTGATACAGTGGATGGGCCTCTCTACTTCTGAAGCAACTTGGGAAATTTTTGATGATATTGTTGAAAGATTCCCTAAGTTTCACCTTGAGGACAAGGTGAAGCTTATGGGGGAGAGTAATGATAGACCCAAAATAACCCAAGTCTATATTAGGCGTAATCCAAGGAGGGCAGGTCAGCAATAAAAATAAAAATGAGGACAGATTTGGTTAACTGTTGTAGTCGGTTAGAGGTGGTTGCTAACTACCAACCTGAGTTTGTTAGCAATAGGTACTTAGTATAAAGGAGAGAATGTTAATCAGAGAGACCGGAGAAAAACTAGAAAGATTGAGCTCTAGGCTGGAGGTCCTGGTCCTCGAAACCAGAACACATTGTAACTCTTGTTTCTTTTGGTTAATAAAAAAAATCATTGGATCCTTGCTTGTATCCGGGATCCTATCACTTTCATCTCTCATAACCTTTGAAATAAGCTTTTAAGTTTCAATGGTCCCTAAAGCCCCCAAAATTATTGCTAGTTAGTCTTTTAGCAATGATCTTGAGAGCTTAAGCACTAGCTGGAAAGGTAATATACACTTTCAAAATTTATGGAAAGATGAAAAACATGTTTTAGAAGTTCTGCAGCTGATCAATAGTTTTGGGTGTACATTTGCAGTTACCCCATATTCTTTTTCATATTTGGTAATTCATTGTTTGTGAGCACATAGATGCTGAAATAAGATGACTGTGGAATATAGCTCAAAGGAGCTTGCACTCTGGTTCAACGACTGTGACTTGTTGAGGATGTATTCAGTCTGTGGACCTAAATTTAGGCCGATTACTAACAGGTTAACCCTTCGGTCTGCAGGTAGAATTCAAGGAAGGAACTTTCCAACCTCCAGAGGTAAAGCCGACTATTGATCTCCCAGAGAGCGTGGATCTTTTCGGGCAGAAAATCAGTCTGATGCCTGTGCAGCAATCACTCAGTCCTCTGCAGGAAGCCGTTGCAAGTATTTCACGAACTATTTCTGGTCAGCCTCCACTGAAACTTCCCATTCCAGGTGAGAGGACCAAGTCATGGCTTCTTATTACATATCTTGACAAAGATATGAGAATATCAAGAGGCGACGGTGGTCTTTTTGTGCTTGTTAAAGAAGGAAGCCCTCTTCTCAACTAGTAAGAATCAGCTCATTCTTGCTGTCCTTTGTAAAGGGTATTAAAGATTAATGATGTTACATTTTTTTACTTGCATAAAATACTGATATTGCGTAAATTAACCACGATTTTTTTTTCCTGGTCATGCGGGTTTATAGATTAAAGATATGATTGATGATATTTAGAGACTTCTCATGCCTATACAAATCATCCTTAGCTGAATATATAGGCAGCACCGACTCCTCCATGATTATAAATGTATTTTTTTCCCCTCCATGTGGAAAGGTGAAGCAAGGGATTGAACTGTGGTTGCCTTGTGGCCTCATGAATACCTTCTAAAAATAGTTTCATGACGGAAATCCAGGCTACTATGGAGTGGAGTTGAGATATCACGATGCCAAGCAAGGCGGAGAAGGGGGTTCCTATATATACATATATATGCAACTCAGATTCGATTGGGTGAATTTCTGATTTCGTCGCTGAGGTTGAGCCGCAATTTAAAATCATAGTTCTTAGCTTCATCGAGTTCTTAGTGCTTGATGAGCTGCAATTAGGCATGATTATGCGCCTTTTCAAAAGAATAATTTTCTTCTGTCATGCTTGATCTGTTTGATACGAACTTTTTAAGTTCAATCTAAACATGAGCCTGCCGAATTGGACGATTAGTAAATGTGAGTTCGATTAGAAATTTATTCAAGCAGTTCTAGACTCAAGTCATCTGGAGTACAAATAAATACCAAATCAAGTTAGGAGCAGTTTGTGATTTGGATTCTCTACATTATTACGACCCTATTGGGATTCTTGAAGCAGCTAAAAACTAGTTGAGGTTTCATGCAATAATATGGGCAGCTTCGCAACTGATTTTCATGAAATGAATGGTGGGTTTGGTTTGGAGTGACCGAGTCTTAATGGCTACTACTCTTACGTCTTCAAAGTTCTTGCACAATACTGGTGGGTCCCAAGCAACATTCAAGTTCACTGTCCCCATAAGCTATACACTGATTTTCATGAAATGAATGGTGGGTTTGGTTTGGAGTGACCGAGTCTTAATGGCTGCACTCTAATTTCTTCAAAGTTCTTGCACAGTACTGGTGGGTCCCAAGGAACATTCAAGTTCACTCTCCCCATAAGCTATACTGTTTCTTTATGTAAGTATTATTTATTGGGAGGATGCAATATAAAAATAAGAGATTATTAAGAACCATATAATACATTGGCATCGAGAATGGTGTATGATTTCCTTCTTTTTATTTTTTATTTTATTTATGAAGAGGCGGCAAGTTTCTTTGTATTTCCCACCCATTTTTGGCCCTACTCTCTTCTTCTCCCAACCGCTATTTTGTCTACATTTTGACTGACCACCAGAAAAGAAGAGGGAAATAAAAAGTACATAACACTTGAAAGGTTGAAATGAGGTTTGGTTGTCTCCTACTTCAATTCATTTGTTTCTTTCACAAGGCTATTAATTTTATATGGTCTAATATGCAACACGGAAATAATCAATCCAAGTAAATACCAGCTTCTCAACAATTAATTACAATCTCAAACAATGAACTTCACTACTCTCTATCTTTATATGAGATTTTTACGATCTTGTCGGGCTGATGAATCCATCATTTGTCCCTTAAATTGGTTATAGAAGTTGATATGATAGAGATTTTAATAGGTAAGTAATGGATTGGACAATATTGTCAGTGGAATAATAAAAAACTTGCCTTTATATATCTACATATGTATATTTATTTCTAGTTTCGACAATATAATTTGACATCTACCACTTGATTTATGCGGGATTACTGGTCAATCGCCTACAAATATACTTACTTAAACCAATTAGTTTATTGTGATATATATATATATATATATATATATATATATATATATAAAAGGTTCTTATAAGGAGCCAATTCCAACTACTTTTTAGGAAATTATATATAGTTGGATGATTGTTTTATAAAATGTGTAAGAAATGTCTACAAAGTTGGATGTTACATTACCTTTTTAGATCTATACTCTAAATTTACCATTTTAGATGAATTACTTAATGGCTTAAGTTTCAATTGCATTTCAATATTGATATTTATCTAAAAATTTTGAGTGTAAACTCTTGAGATTCAAATACTGAAAGTATTGTATATATGCATTTATTATGAAAGAAAGTCATATTTTGCAATAAAAATACAGAATAAACCATATGTTAGCCTCCTAATTTTTTAGGTAATTATATTATATGGAAGAATCAATCAATCTGCTATATCCCGAATGCTATCAACTTTTGTAAATTCCAAATGGGTTTGACAGGTTGTAGGATGATCCAATTCCAATAAAAAAGGTAAGACACACCAATCACGGAGGTGGCACTTGTATCGCCGCTATTTTGGAAATTTTTCTTTACTTTACGGCCATCCTGACTTTCCAATCATAACTCATCATGTGGATCCCTTGAAATGAAGCCCCCCGTTATTTTTGTCTTACGTGTTCACTTTTAATCCTACCTTATTCTTCTTCTTCTTCTTTTCTCGGTTGAAACTTTCAATCCTAATAAATTCACATAAATATACTCGGTTTTTTTTTAAAAAAAAAATGGTATTTTTTAAGATTATTGCATATGGAAAAGGAAACTCAGTTTTTTTTTCCCTAATTAACAAATATTTCGACTATTCATTAACATTTTCTACACTATTATGACCTTTGTAAATGAATAATATAAATGCCAATTCAAAACCACATAGTAGTTAAAGAAAGAGAGAGAGAGAACACTACATACACAGCATTTACACAATGCATTACAAATCATAAATGCCAACAAATTCTCATTCCACCTCTTCTTAATTTTCATCCTTTTTTGATGTTTATCTTTTGCCATCCGTTTCCATCCTAAATCCTTTTTTTTTTTTCATTGGATTCCTTCCATCCTAAATACATAAATTTACTTATTCTTAAAAAAAAAAAAATTTACCCCAAATATATATTGCAAAAGTCAAAACTACGTGTTCATCGTATACATAAAGCACATTACAACCATCATAATTCCCAACCAATTCTCATTTCATCAGTTCTCTTATTTCCAACTCCAACACCCCCCCGTGTTTTTTTTTTTTTTTAATGTTTATCTCTTCCCGTTTGTATTATTCATCCTCAGGATCCCAAATTTTGGTTGTTGGGTTGCTAGCAGTTTCGAGGAGATCTTTTGAAAACACCAGTCTTTTCTTTAAGGGAATCACGGATCTATCATAGCATAGGAGGGTAGAATAATGCAACAGGGATTTTCAGAAGCTAGGAAAATCAAAACCGATATCTGAACGTTTTGTTCTTGTTTTATGTTCTTGTTTTTTTCTTATATAAGAGGTTAAGAAAGCGACATCTACATCATGTTTGGATTGATCCTGCCAAGGAATATGATATAGAAGGTGAAATTGTCAAAAGCTTGGAGATCAAGGACATTTTAGAGGAAAAAGGGTATTTTTCCTATAGATTAATCCAGCCAGGATGAGTAACGGGGAGCATGTGAAGCTAGATGATGAGCATATCGCGGAATTGCGCGAAATCTTCCGGTCTTTTGATCGAAACAATGATGGAAGCTTGACCCAGCTCGAGCTCGGTTCGCTCCTTAGATCACTCGGTCTTAAACCGAGCCCAGAACAAGTCGAAGCATTGATTCAAAAGGCAGATACTAATAACAATGGTCTAGTCGAATTTTCAGAATTTGTTGCTCT
This sequence comes from Laguncularia racemosa, assembly GCA_037954665.1. Classification (NCBI taxonomy): domain Eukaryota; kingdom Viridiplantae; phylum Streptophyta; class Magnoliopsida; order Myrtales; family Combretaceae; genus Laguncularia; species Laguncularia racemosa. Next base: position 4,863,857 of record JBBMOL010000016.1, read on the forward strand.
AGTTGCACCTGAGCTACTCAATGCTAAATCTCCATATACGGAGGAGCAATTAAAGCAGCTGTTTAAAATGTTCGATAGAGATGGGAATGGATACATCACAGCTGCTGAATTGGCACACTCGATGGCGAAACTCGGGCACGCGCTTACTGCGGAGGAGTTGACAGGGATGATCAAGGAGGCTGATACAGATGGCGATGGGCAGATTAATTTCCAGGAGTTTGTGCACGCTATCACTTCTGCTGCTTTTGATAATTCATGGAATTGAGATAAGGGGTAAACACCTGTGTGAACCGAGGGCCGGTCAGAAACTGCTCCGCATGTGGCATTTGGATAGCACATGGTAAAACACTAACCACAAGGGTTGATATTCACAGCCATGTGCAAGCAGTCTGTGGTCGGGCGTTTATGAACTCGGTTCATACATGAATATTCCTAAGATAGGGGATGTTTGTGATCTGTGCCTGTTTCTGTCAGGAGTAGGATCTTTTTGTGCTTTGGGGTTTCTTTTTATGGCTGTATTATTTACTTCTGTACATGGTATTATGCATTCGCTTTGGTGAGTGAGGACTAGAACTAGGAAAGTGCTTTGGCACAGCAGATGGAAGCGATTGAGTTTCTTCGTTTTTATCCTCAACTATGCCTTTTAATCCTTGAAAACATACGATATTTTGAATAGATCGCCATGTTCCTTAAGAAGTATCACAAGTGTTTATGTGTTGTAGTTAGTTACATGACTCGGATTGATGGCATTGATTACACATTGTGATGATATTTCACGCTTATTTGAGTATTACACTTGTGACTAAGCCCTATTTGCATATTGAACTTGATAATCCTAATGCCACTTCGAGATTTCCCTTTCCTTTCTGCTCATAACTTATCTCTTGTTTAGTATAAATCTACAGGGATTTTTGTGTTGTAATGTTCTTGAATTACTGGCTTTGTTGGTAATAGAAGTAATACAATTTACCTTCTCCACGGATTTTTCTTCTTTCTGAGGCACTTAATAAGCAATTATACTGTGTTGCTTAGGCTATGCACATAATAAATGTAATGTATCAGAAGCAATCGCTCTGGTTTATTGGTTCCTGTAGTACAAGGATCACCAACACAGGAGGGGACGAAAATAAATAAATATAAATGGGCACCATGCCACAAGTCCAACTGATTTTCAATTAGCGTATTGTTGTAGTTCCTTGTGGCTGTAAGCGAAGAGGTTGGGGATGACGCGAGATTTTCAGACTCAGGCAGATAAAACCATACATTGTGAAGGGGGATGAGGATCAACCTCTCTCGTGACCCATGGATCCAACGTGTCGCTTGGTTAATACTTTCAGGAAAAATGTTGTAGGGTTTGTTTCTCGAAGGGAGCACCTAACTGCAATAGCCCATTCATTGGCTTATTGGAGCTTTGTAATTGGGAGCCAGCATTGCTAGAGCTGATGAAAAATTTGGCTTGATAGGAAATCACTAGCTCCTGTAAGGCCGCATTTTATTCAAAGAATGTCTACAATTGGATATTATGGGATATCAATCTGGCAACGTAGACTGTAACCATAGAAAGTAAGAATTGTCTGAGATGGCTGTCTCATTAACTTGAAGGCTTCAGCACTTCTATCTGGAGGATAAGAGCCTGGTGTAAGTAATTACACGAGCATAATCGCGGTTGCTTCTTTGGGTGTTGTTGGTGTTTGTGAAAGAGATACGAGTAAATTGTACATAGGTAAATGCCAAAACCAACAGAATTATATCCACTAGTAGTGGAACAGTGGTTTATCTTAGTTCAATTTGAGACAGCAACAGATCAAGTTTTCTTATTCTTAAATGGTGTCCCTGTCTATTTTTCTGTCAATCATATGTTATGTGTGAGGAATATTCAATACGTATTCACTTTTTTTTTTTTCACCCGCATATATATATGGCCAGATAAGGACACGATCTAGGAGCTGAACAGCTTTTGTCATGTGTTATCAATCCAACAACACTGAAATGCCTCCTTCCTCCTCCTCCTCGACAATTCCAAGAAACTTGAACCGGCTACAATTTTTAGAAATTGGTCTCTTCGGAGACATCCAATGAAATTCGAATCATTTATGATAAGCTATTTAGAAATTGAATATTGTTGGTCCAATCTACAGGAAGGTACCCCAGCATAATGAAGAGATGTGCATTTTCGGTTACTTATTGGAATTTACTATTGTCAGTGACTAAGTACATTTTATCAAGCAACAATTAACTTGCTAAATTTGAGTTTACACGGTTCAGGTTAGCTAACAGTTCCTATAAAGTTAGCAGGAAAAAGCGTTTCTATAATTGAGAATAAAAAGTTTCAATATATTTGGGAACCCAAGAACGAAAGCATCCACCAACATGGTAATTGAAAATTTACTATTCCATTCAGGTAAGAGTAACGACCGTTGCTTTGGGTAAAGAAAGAATAGAGTGACATAAGGCCGGCGTCATCTGCCACTCTCTGTCTCAGCTCTCACTCTTGAAATTGATGCCAACGCTACTCGTCTCTCTCTCTCTGAGTAATTGTATCATTCTACAAAACTGGAACTTGTAGCACTTTTAGACCTTCCAGGATCTTGTAGAGTTCCAAAATGTCGACCTTAAATAATGTTGATTTCTGTTTGGTCTCAACCATTTCTCATTCGAACTAGATCCATGACACTACCATTTCTTCCTTGAAAGTACATAAAGTCTGCTTTTTCAATATGGTACCATGATCGTTTGATGGTAATGTTTGTTTGGGCTTATTATGGCCTGTTTTTCAACTACATTATTGTGCATGAAAGTGGCATGTCTTTCTGTAAATTTGTTTCTTTTTGTGCCGGTACGTTCTAGGGTTATTATGCTTTATCAAATCACGCTTGCTCGACAGACGGGGCATTGTAAGCAGTGTATTAGGGGGCACCTCCTAGCGAGCTACGGTATATCGAGCAATCCGTGACAGAAGCACGTTGACTTCCCCGCCCTAAACATCGGGCCGGTTTTGAACCGGTCTGATCCGCCGGGGTCAGGGCCAGCTTTAGGGGGAACCAGAACTAGCCCTCAATTTTTTTTCAGATTTTTGTTAATTTATTTGGTTGTTTTTTATTTCTTATTTTTCAGATTATTTTAGATTATTTATTACTTATCCGTATGTAATTTTTTTAATAGTTTTTTTTTTAAATTTATTATCATCAAAATTTAATCTACCATTTTTACAGCAATATATGATGTCTGCTTAATTAATAGGTAGTAATACCTTATATACCTAGGGTAGTGGGGGGTGGGAAGGAGAGGGATTTTAACTCCAAATTTTATTGATTAATTAAAAAATTTATGAAAAAAGAGAGACATTTAGTCTTACCATTTATACATGATAATAAGACTCTATAAATAAATAAGAGAGTACTACTCCCTTTACAAATGATCTCTAACCTAATACAAAAAATAAATAAGGTAATACTACTATCTTTATAAATTAATTTGGCTTACCTAATATTAGAATTCGAACTAGCGGAGCTTTCACTTCACGAGACAAAGTTGCTAAAGTATTCATTTTCTTCATTGAACGTCTCGTATTACTCTTGTGTTTAACTTCTTACCTTTAACCAATCCTTTATGCAAGCTAACGTCTCAACATTGATGGATGATAGTCTTTATCGCTGCTGGGATAAAATAAGGCCCATTGTGCTAAAAGCCTATTCAACAGTTACCGCTGATGCGGGATCAGCAAGAACTTGGTGAGCCATTCAAGGGAAAATTGAATACGTCTTCCTATGCCTCTTCAACCAATCCAAGATGTTGAAATCCGTAATATTACTATTATCAAATTCAAAGTTTGTGTTGAAGTAATGGTTAAATTTCGTGTACTCACTCGATTCGACACGATACTGCTTCAACTTTTGCATCATTATTCGTTACGCTGGGAAGGTATGACCATGTGAGGCACCATGTAAGCCAAGGGACGGTAAGAGAACTTAACTACCAAATGCAATAAAAAGTTAGAAAATAAGTCTTATGTTACCTAGGCCGCTCGCCGTAATTCTTGTGTCGTGATAATAGCGTAGGTGTTTTTAGTTTCGGAAAATGTGTCAATAATTTAATAATACAAATTAAGATATTCTAAAAGCATGTCTTTCTTATAACGTAGATCTAAAATAGAAGGTACATGATAAATTGGAGGAATTTGTCTATAATAAAGTAACTACTTTGTGGCTATTTCATTAACAGTCACCAGAAGAAATGCATTGTCTTAGGATTCAAGCAGCACCAAAAGTATGTTTTCGGCATTTATTAAGAAAAAAGTGAACACTAGCTTGGTACATTTGAAAAAATGTTAGAGCACACTCATAAAAAATTCTTAAAACATTTAGCATTCTATTGTATACTTCTTAATCACTAAAGTGCAGTAGAATGTCTAAAACATTGATAATAGCAAAATTACATAATGCATCTTTATAGGGGAGGATACTTTCCAAAAGTCGATATGTGGAATTCCACTTATATTTAACATCTTTTCTAAATTTCTTTTTGTTGAGTTCCATTTTCAACTCAAAATTTCTGCATGGTTAATTAAAAAGCAAACTACATATCTTATTGGGGATATCTTAAAATCAAAACAATTAATACCATCCTTAAGACAAAAATTTAAAATATGATAGGTACAGTGTATCTGGAAAAAAGTTCCATCTAGTGTTGCTTGACATAAAGTTTGAAGTTCATAGTTCGTCAATAGATGTCGTGTTAGCGAACGCATTGTTAAAACCATAATCACGTAAAATAATACTTATGATACCAAAAAAAAAAAAAAATTATGTTGTATGACATTTGTTGAAAATCCAAAGTGCTATTAGTTTCTTTTGTACCTGCCATGCATCGTTTATCCAATGATATGTAATTTCCATATATGAATCTCTCTGCCATGTATCGATCCACATATCTATGCAAATAGAAACATACACATCAAGAGAATTAAAAAGAGCAGTTAATCCATGCTTACTATTGTAATACAACTTCATGATGGTTTGTTGTATTGTTTTCGAGTTGTAACCGTGTGAACTTGGATTTAATGCTTTCCGCTCGTCCTCCAAGCAACGCTTCGAAGATGAGTGACTCCATGACAGGTTGCATTTGGCTAAGTATTCTACAAGGGCAACCTTTTGCCCCTTAGTAGAATATCGAAATAGGCCTTCGCCTTGCAATCTACCTATGTGGAAAATTTGTTGTTATAACTTTTCTATACCAAACTCAGTAGGGTGCTTCATTCACATATGCCTATTTAGGGTGCTATATCCTTTCCTTTTCTTCTACGCGTAACTTGATTAAGAGTAGTTGTAAAACACACAGGTGCTCCCATTTTTCCCTATAATTTTACCAAAATATTTGGTAAAAATGTTAGATTTAAGTAGTGTAGATGGCTTGCCCATGAAGCTAGTTGGGCTACGTAAATGGTTCGGTATTTCTTCCTTTGGCACTTCTTAAACCCTCATTGCTGCCTTTTCATAGCAACAGTTGGCTTTGTCCACCAAAAGGCATCTAATCAAAGTCAGAGGGTAGCATTATCAAATTCTCTAGTCACTTGTTAGTGAAGTCATAGATATAGTAATCATCCACTTCAAAAAATTACTCGAGTGTAGGTTGCACAGGTTCCCCTTATTATATTTTTTAGAATCTTCCTTCTTGCTAAAAGATGAACCATAGAAAAAACTTGCCATTTTTTACATTAATATAAAAAGAAAATATTAATATAGGTAGATGTGAGCATAGAAAATATCGTAGAGTTTGCAAACTATATAAAAGAAGATATTGAATAGCATAGAAAATATTGATGAGAGCACAAAAAATATTGAAGAGTTCACAAGCCATGTAATAGAAGATATTAAAGAACACAAAAAATGTTGATGAGAACACAAGAGTTAGTGTAAATTTTTTTTTTTGTAGAAAATTCTAGTTGCGGTACTAAAGCATGGATTTATATAATATCCGGTTGTTTTTAAATTTTTCTACTCCCTTGTAATATTTAAATTCAAAAATTTGAACACATGCACCTATGCGTACAAGCCTACAATTCTTGTGAATTTTTTTTTCAAATACTCATTGCTCATTTGCAAACATCTGTCTACATGAATTGTTATATGAAATTTTTCTTTTTCTCCACCAACAGCTCCTTTTGTTGCTCACCACTTGCAATCTTACAACCTTATGAGATCAATTTTTTTTTTTAAATGTGCTTTAAATGTTGCAGACATTTGTCTACTTCCACTATTTTCATCCACGCATAGCTCTTTTTTGTTCAAAATGTCTGCATTTGTCTCTGTCAGTTTTTTCTTTTTCTTACCAAACTTTGCATATTTACAACTTTTGACTTCTTCTTTTTATATATATATATATAGTGGGTTGTGGTCCTATTCACGACTCGCTAATTTAGCTAAGTTGCATAAAGTGACCTGGCCAAAAACCATAGACTCGGCGAATTCTACCTATCCTTAAATCGGCCCTTTCCATATGTTTACCTCGCCTAACCTTTTTTCTTTTAATCCAAGAGTAATTAGATAGATTCAATAATATATATCATCTTTGAACATGTGAATATCTTTTTTTTAATCTATTGCTAGTGGAAGCTACACCCATACTACATGTGCCAAAAAAAATATTGCAAATAATTAACTATGTCAATCATATATAGAATTACTTATAAAAAATATATATTTTTTAATCAAGGAAATATGGGCACATGTATTTTGTGATCACTTGAATAACTTCTTTCTAGTATTATTTTATTTATATAAATGCTCTAAGTAGTTGTAATCTAGAAAATATAAATATAACATATCAAACCTTATTAAAGTACTTCAATATTGTGGAGAACATGTAATTTTGGAAGAATTTCATTTTATCGGACTCTTTAGTGTGATTTTTTTTTTAAATATTACCTTATTGCTGTAAAATTTTAGTCATTAAAATTTTTTCAAGAGCCACCATTGGTTTTTACATCTTCTATAAATATAATTTGAAGATTTTTTTTTATTTGTAAATCTTCATTAATAAAATTTTATAATTATTTATAATTTTAGTGAGATATGTTTTTATGTAATTGTAACCTTTACGTAATTTAATATAAAATAGCACAATCATTATATTACATTTCTATAATTTCAAGAAAGAGGGCAATTTGATAAATGTTAATATTACCTAAAAACCCTCTTCAGTGCCGCGGGATCGAATATCATACTTAAATTTAATAATATAGTTTTCCAAAACGTAGCTCAAGCCTTGCGGTACCGTACCGTACCGTACCAGTAGCACAAAATAAATAAATAAACAGAGGGGAAAAAATAAACAGTTTAATGAGGAAAGAGGAACCGGGTGAACATTTGGGAAAGATCGCTTGATCGAGTTAAGAGATTTTGCAGTCCACTGCATAATTGGTTTTCTTCACGAAATTCAAGGTGATTATCTCTCCTGGTCTCCATATTTACCTGATTTTGATCCGCATTTGGTTATACTTCGTAGCTTGGCTTAAGGAATCCTGATAACGTTTGCGTCTTTTGATCCATGTACTAGGATGATTCGGGATTGCTGAAGTTTAGCATTAGGGTTAGGGTTTCCTCATTTATCAATGATGCTTGTGATGAGAAAATTGAAGCCTTGAATGTAATTCGAATGCTACTCTGGATTAGTTTTGATTTGCAATTAGCACAAGTGTGTTAATGTCTCATTGGAAGAGAATGATTTAGGCGATTGACGAGGTTGCGATACTCATTTATCGGAAATTTTCAGATTTTTTTTCCCCAATTTGGTTTCTTAAATATTGTATTAAAATAAGGAAGATATACCTTCCTGTTTACTGCAAAGCTTGCCACATGGCACTAGAAAAGGGACCGTGCAGAGCAGTGCTACAAGGATGCCAAGAAGATCCTAGCTATTCTGAATTACAGTCTGGACTGGAGGAAGATGAGTCACTGAGCACAGAATTTAACATAGAGAAGAATACGCCTAGCTAGAGCGATAGGAGATGTCATATGTTACCCAGGACAGGGTTGAGCTTGAGTTTCTTTCTTGCCAAATACAATAATCAAGACGTGGTCTGAGCCCTTGGAAGTGGCCAAGTGGAGAGTTAAGTCCCACGTGGATTAGAAAAGAAAAGCGAGAGTAGATAGTTGGTCGGAATGTTCCAAATTACCAAACTTGACCCTCTAGTGACTGTAGACGAACAATGTGGAGGCTGCTGGACCTGTGACAACCTTACATCGGAGAGCAGTGAAGGAGGGAAGAGACACCAAGATGAGGCCTGGATAAGGTCTGTCTCCTGGCAGGCTTCAAGGAAAAGGATAAGAAGAATGTGTCAAATTGCAGGAAAAGGGAAGGATTGGACCCAATTGTTAGGTGATGTGATGGGATGTCACATGCTGAAGGGGCAAGATTGTGAAACCAGTGCATGAATCTTAGAATAATTCATGTTCGCAAGGTTAACCGGTCCAATGATGGTTGTGATCTATTAACAAAAGAATAGAAAATATTATCTGATCAATGTCTTCTTCTGGACCAAAGTATGCATTATTTAAGCTGGCTCTTAAATGTCTTGTACCTAAAACAAATGGGAAAGTACCTGAGTAACTGCTTCTCAAAAATTTTGCCCAGTGTATTTTCTTTAGTATTTTACTTTTTTAAATGCTTGCAGGTTAATTGAAGTACAAATATTACTGAGTAATGTAGTTTCTCATTCATGCCGTCCTAAAATTTTCGGCTTACATCTTTTATTCTTTCAGGAAATGTCCCTTTTTTAACAACAAATTATAAACTCAACATTGAGATGGTGCCCGGTTAGTAGCAAATCTGAATAGAAGTATTAGTCAATGCAAACCCTGTGGAGAGTCCAATGCTCTAAATTGATTGTTCTATACAACTTAATAAAGCATTTTGTCAATTGACAAAGTATGAGAGTGCTAGTGATTATATATTAAACTCCCAACTGCTTAGCTAATATACCACCTAGGCTTATGCACCTACACCAGAGATATATGAACAAAAACTCATCTTGGAGTTGCCTTGAGAATTCATCCAGATGATATACTGTATGGGCTTTCAATTTTATATCATGTTGAAACCACTCTTTTGTTAGTCTATATTTCATGTTTCATCTTAGAATCAGGACTTGCAACTTACTTTTATCATTGGTTTATGCTAGTAATAGAAGAAATCTATGAAGAGCTTTAGGGCTATTACCTTATCCTCTCTACAATAATGAACATGTTGAAATGCATGAAAAACAATCAAACTTGGAAACTACCCTAATTGACTATCCATTATATACTATTGACATACAGTAGTTTACTGGTTAGGAATTACCATGTAATAGCTGAACAATATATATTGAAGAGTTGTAACTGAGCAAGTTTATTCACTGGCCTGACCTTTCCTAGTATATTCCTTTTGTTTTCCCTTTCCTGTTTTTTTTATAATAAATGATGAGATATATTTCAAGTCTATAGAAACACAAAAGCAGCCATTGTTTATTCATGCCAAAGCTCAATCTTAGGTGGTTTAGGACAAGCAAAGCGAGCTTGAAATATCTCAATTACGCTCGTTGCTGCAAGATTAATGGTACTCTTTCAAGTCTTAATCGAGTTTCCAGTGCTAACGATTATTGTTGAGTATTGAGTATTTTGTGTCTAGACGGACTTATCCTGCCACTACTAGACATTACATGATTTTCTGGTTATAATGAATATAACCTAATCTGTGGGGTCTTACTCCTGAGCCCTTATACCATCAAAGAAGCAGGTTTGCATTCTGTCTTTGAGAAGCTGAGGTGTTAAGTGGGGTCATTTTCTTGTTGACAGGAAGTAAAGAAAATAAACTAAGCATGGAACTTGCAGATAAAGCTGTTGGTTTTTTGTTATCCTTGATCAGCTTAACCATATTCACTTACTATACATTTTGGGTCATTATCCTGGTAAGTTACCTTGAAGATATTTATCACTCATCGATTATATCCAGAGATGCTTTCATTACAATGTGTTTCTAACTTGTGGTTTTACAGCCATTCGTAGACAGTGATCACTTTGTTCACCAGTATTTCCTACCACAGGAATATGCAATCTTGATTCCTGTTTTTGCTGGAGTGGTGCTTCTGTGCTTCTTATGCATATTTATTGGATCAGTGATGCTAAAGTCAAAAAAGAAGAAAGCATGAAGAATAGGTTAATGTATTCTTTCGTCCTTGTACATGTTGCTGTAACTGCTACAGCACTTAATTTTGCAGATTGTAACTCAGTTTCTTGATCTATGGGACTGCGGATTTGAGGATGCATTTTGCTTTAGTGATTACACAGCAAAGTACCTACATTTATTTCACTGATATTGATTCTAATATTTCCACTGAGGTGAATGAATTGAAGTAGTTTTTAAAGGTATATTGCTCCTTTGATTGACTAATAATTTCTTGATGACTTTAGCCTTGTATCATGAGATCTCCTTTACATTTTGCTTTAAGCCAAGTTCTCTTCTTTAGTGAAATCTTTGTCCAAGAATTGAGACTTTAGTACGCAAATCTTTAGTTCTATCATTGGTTTTTTAGTTCTAGCCATGGCTAGTATTCCTTATTATCTTCTTTGGTAATTGTGGCTGATTTATTTAGACTGCACTTAAATTCCTTTTATTTGTGCTTGTTTTTGTTGATGACATGGTTATTGCAAGTAAGAGTTTGAATATTATTGCTGATTTCAAAGTGTTTCTTCATTTTCATTTTCAGATTAAAAACATTGATATTCTTTGTTATCTTAGGGAGTTGGAAATTAGTCTTAGTTTCAGTGGATTGGACCTTTGTCAGCATAAGTGTAACTTGACTTGCTTCAAGAATCTGGTTTTCATGGTGCAAAACTGCGGTCTATTCCTGCTTCCCTTACTCATAAACTTAGCGGCCATGATAGTGCTCCTTTTGATGCTGCATCTTATCATCAAAATGTTGGGAAATTATTGTTTATGTCATTAAGTAGCTAGACATTATTTTTCCAGTTCATTTTCTTAGTCATTTCATGGAGCTTCAACTATGGCTCATCTTCATGCACTACTCAACTTCTTTGGCATTTGAATAATCATCCTGGCCAGGATGTTTTATTTTCATCAAAGTCCAAATTTTTTTTTCAATATGCCTGTTTTGACAGTGATTGGGATGGTTGTCTTGATACCGGTGTTATACCACTTGTCATTATATGTTTTAGGAGTGTCTTTGGTGAGTTGGAGTATCGTGCTTTTTCAAGCACCGTATGTAAGACTCTTTGGTTGATTTTTATTTTTTTATTTTTTTTCTGTAGAATTTTTTAGTTGTGCTCAAGTGTGTTGCTCGCATTTTCTGTGACAATCGATCTGCTTTGCCTATTGCAAAAAAACCCAGATCTTCACAGGCACGGAAAACATCTAGAGATGGACCTTCATATTGTTCGTGACAGACATAGATGGAGTTATTTATCCTCATTAAGTTTCATCCACAGCTTAACTTGTTGATGTGTTCACTAAAGCAATAACTTCCCCACAATTTGATGCCTTGATGGGCAAGATGAAGTTTTGGTTATCTACTCCCAGCTTGATGTTGATTTATAAGTTTATTGGAGTCAAAGTTGGGTTGATAGTCTGCTGCTATACAGGTTTTTCATTGATTCTTTTGTTATTTATTTTTCACGCAACTACTTGTGATAATAAAAGATATCCAAATATTAGGATAAAGTATTGAAACATTGTTAAAGCAGATAAAAATTCGAAAGCAAAGAAAGGTAAAAAGAGAAGATAGATGTGGTGGCTATTTAATTTCCATAAAAACTGAGATGGTGCTCAATTAGTGTCTCCGTAAGTACCGAGCATGGAGGAAAATAAACGGTGCAGACTCACTTCCTCCTGGAGTCCTCGTGGCGTGACGACTCTTATTAAGTTATATATGCCAAACTTATTACTTTATATGGGCTGTAGCTGGGAAATTTCCTTACTGCAAGACGAAATTTCTGGGCATGTCCTTCCAATCTTCATTTCAACGCATTCCTCCAGGACTAGGAAGCAAGTTTTGTATTTAACTATTTGTAGTTGTCTCCACTCCATACTTTCCCACGGTATGGTAGAGTCACCGGGAAAAAAACATTCTCTAGGAATAAGATGTCGTTCAATTTCTTTTTTAAGCCGATAAGATATTGAAGATAGGAGCCTTGATCCATAAAGTCCTACTGTATCAATGTTGAGTTGATGGTTTCTATGCGTTTGGAAGGAGGATATTGAAGAGTGGATGCTATGTTTCCGACCAGATTAAGTATGTGAATAAACAAATGAAAACCCAAAAAAGGACAAAATGATTAGAAGAAGATGCTTTCTCCACTTCCTTCCTAATCGACCAAAAAGTCACTTTCGAGGTTTCTTTAACCCCACAAGAAAGGCAATTACAAAAAAAAAAAAAAAAATGACTCATGCTTGATGAGCACCGCAACAAAAACACTCTTGTATAACTTCTGGCCTATCTCACCAACCACGCTGTCCTTCTATCCCATTAGCATCATTTTGCCGTCAAAGGAATTAACAGATACTCCTTAGTCCTTCCCATAAAGATCATGACATTCACCAAGCAATAAGCATCCCATTGCTACCGGGCATACATATCACTATAAAAGAAACAATAATAGATTTTATAAAACATGTAATAATATATATCGCCCATCCAAAAATCTTATCTAAAACTCTGAATAATAATTAAAAATATATAATTTTTTAAATAAAAAAACGGATATAATAAGGTGTAAATCGTACTATATTTACTTATGAGATTATCTTTGATGAACTTTTCTTCCATTATAATAGTCTTGATTCAATTCATTTGCAATGCTAATAACAATGCCTAAATTATTATTATTTAACAAAGCTATCGTGTCAACTTGTAATATTTAATTTGAAGCTTATTAGCAATTTTTATTAAGAGTATTGAAAAATTGTTATGTGGTTACGTATATAGTTATAATGTATGCATTGGTTATGATTTATGATTTCATTCCACCTTTTCCTTTCTTTCCTTTGCTTTTTTATATATATATATATATGTAATGGTTGGAAAATGCAAAAAATAAAAGCATTTCCATGAAAAGTAAAATCTTTTGTGATTTTTTCACTTGATATGCATGTGAAAAATAATTGGATTTGTAAACTATATCTTATTATATATATATAACTGTTTCTAGTGATAAACGATAAAATTGTTTAATTATATAAATACAAATGATAGATCCATATCATGAATGATTAAAAAAAATAGCAAGATATAATTACCCAAAAGGCCATACTCATAAAAGGAATAAAATCATAAGAAATAATAATAAAAAAAAAGTTCGTAAGGAATTATGATAGTTATAATAGTAGGATTAATTTAGCAAAATTTGTATGTTACACTAAGAGTAGGTGTATCCACTTTAGTAGTGTAAATGCAAATGCAAGTTATTTCATAAAATAGAACATCTTAATCAATTAAATCTAGATCATATCGGTCTTATTCTTACACAAAATTATTGAACACATAGCTGAATTGACATGGAATTTGAGAAACTATATACATAAGAAGTGGCTTTGTTAATTAGAAATCCAATAAAATCTCTAGGTATATACGTTTACCCACTATTTTAGAAAATATTTGTAAGATAAGTTTTAGAATCAAGCTTTGGCATGATTATAAATAGAGCCGGGAATGCAGGCCAAATGGCCCGGCTTGCCCCGACCCACACGGGCCTGGGGGGTCATCGCGGGCTGGCCCGTAGTGGCCCCCAAGACTTGCGAGTTACCAAAATCGGCCCGCCCCGCCCCATGGGCCAATGCGGGCTAGCCCGCGACGACTCGCAAATTGTTATTATTATTATTTTAAAGATTTAAAGTGTATTATGTAGGAGTAGGACATGCTAAATGAATTTTTTTTATTTTTTTTTAGATAAACCTTTTTTTTTTCTTTGCAAGTATAATTTATATTACATATGTTAGGAAAACAACTGTTGAAAATTGTTTAAATTAGTGTTTCCCAATTCCGACATCTAAATAAGCTAGGTACATTGCAAATTTGCAAATTACAATTGCTCAATTTTTCCATTCACTTTCCTTATACAACTTCAATTTATACGTACTTACTCTTAAATCTCATTCTCATACGATAAAAAAGAAAACAACCTAAAACGATAATCAAGCAATTATAGCAATTATCATAAAGTACTTTTCACTAATTATATAGGAAAATAAAGACAATAATGAAGGAGATAAAATCACATATATAAATCAATCATCACATCAGTCATCACTATCATCATCATCAATAACCAATTTGGAATCTCCCTTTGATGAAGTAGTCCCACTCCCACCCCCACTCCCATTGTCTTCTTCTTGATCTATAATTTACAACATTACACATATAATTAAATTAGACAATAAATGCTTGAAACAATACGTTAAAAGAAAATATTACCAACAGAACAAAAATAAATTACCTTCATATGCAAATCCTTGTAACCAATTTCGTGTACAAATTAGAGCTTCTACATTGGCTAGAAGTATAAAACTGCGATACTTATTAAGTACACAAGCGCCAATACTGAAAACTAACTCTAACACTACAGTAGTAATTGGAATGCTAAGCACATCGGAGGCCATGATAGATAAATCAGGATATCTCTGGCTTTGACTCTTCCAATATTGTAACACATCCAATTCTGAGTAGAAGTCCATATCCATTACTAGCTTATCTAGATAAATATCCAAAAAAGATTTACCACAACTTTGTACTTCTACTTGACGGTATCGAAATTCTTACATTATTAAGGAAAAAATTAATTAAATACTGATATATATTACAAAAAAATATATAATTGAGAAAATTAAAAAAATATTAAACTTACCACCAATGTAGCAAAATCAATCTCCAAGCCTTTCTTAGCTCTATGTGTTGCTGCTTCTTTACTGCTGCTACCTCCAGATGTGTTTTATCCTTAAGAAGATGATCCAACCTGATGGCTTCTAGTTCTAGATATATGATATGTTTTACTCTTCTCATATTCTCCATAGAGTTTGTATAACTTGCTCTTTATGTGAGCCAACTTCTCTTCACAAGTGAGGGGATTGAGTTTATTAAAACAGAAGTTTAAAAAATCAAACTTCATTCGAGGAATAAAGATTGCTCCAAGTGCAAGGATAACACTATAATCACTCCAATACTTATCAAACTTCTGTTTCATTCTAATAGACATCTCCCTTATGACACGATCTTCACTACTTAAATTTTCATTCAGCAAACATTCAATCCTCCATACTTGCAAAAAATAGTGGTTTAATGTTGGATATGATGACCCTGACATCAAATTGGTGATACTATGAAACGGGCTTAAAAACTTGCATATCTTTTATGCTCTTTCCCACTCATCAATGGTTGGACAATATTTATAATAACAATCATTCAATTGAAAGCAAGAAAAAGCACGTTGATACTTGAGTGCACTATGAAGCATAAGATAAGTGGAATTCCATCTAGTAGTTATATCCAAGCGTAAACCAAAATTCGTATCAATGTTGCCAACCTGTTTAACGCACACCAAAAAGTGTTTCATTCTAGTTTCAGAGCCCTTCACATACTTAACACTTTCCCTTACTTTATGCAATGCTTCACTACTTACAGTCAATCCTTCTTTAACAATCAAATGAAGAATATGAGCACAACATCTAATATGAAAAAACTCACCACCACATAATAAACTATGTTGTAAGTTCAAGTGCTCTTTCAAAAAATCTTGCATACAATCATTTGCAGATGCATTATCTAACGTAAGAGAGAATATCTTCTTATCTATGCCCCAATATTTCAAAAATTCAAATACGTTTTTCGACAACTTAAACCCTGAGTGAGGAGAGGGCATTTTACAAAAAACAAGAATTTTATTATTCAATTTCCAATTATCATCCACATAATGTCCAGTCAAACAAATATATCCCTCACTAGTGAAAGCAGTCCATACATCAGAACTCAAACATACTTTCCTTAGAATTTTTTACAAAATTTGTTTCAAATTCTTCTTTTGAGTCAAATATAAATTCCAAACATCTGATGTAGCAGTTTTTCTACTAATTGGCTTATAATCAGGATTATATAGCCTTATGAATTATGTGATCCTCCTATACTCAACAAATGAAAATGGCAGATCATGTTCAATAATAGCCATAGCCATTACCTCACGAGCAAATTTAGGATCTAGTTTTCTTGATTTTAACTTGCCAGTATGATCAATTATCATATCACTAACATCATTATATCTAGGAATTTGACTCAAACGACACTTTTCTCTATGTCGACGTAAAGATGAAGTTCCATGTGAATGTGTTCCAATAACATATTCCTTTCCACATGTTTTACACTTAGCCCTATTTTTACCATCCTTCCCAATACCAATTTTTGTAAATATTTCCCAAACCTGAGAAGAAGAGCTACCTACTCGAGCCTTCTTACTTGCATGTTCTTCAGATTGAGAAGATCTTGGTTGTAGATTATCGTTATGCCCACCGACTTCAGACACATCATCCACATTAATGGGTTCCATTGCAATCTCATTACTTGGAGGATCCATTATGTAAATATAGAAAATGTTATTAGTAGTAATACACTTATTTATAAAATATAAATATAGTCACTCCACTGGCCACCGCATCAGCGTCATCCAAGCCACAACCAGCGGCCACATGGCCACACCACACCCCACACCATCCAAGCCATGGCCGACGGCCACATTACATTCTCCAAGTTACTGGTGTCACCCCCACCCCACACAGCCACACCACACTCTCCATTGGACCCCCATCAACCCACATGGCCAGTCGGCCACACCACACCACACTCTCCATTCTCCAAGCCACCACCATCGGTGTCACCCCGACCCTACACGACCACACCGCACCGCACTACACTACACTCTCCATTGGACCGCCGTCACCCCACATGGCCACACTACACCACAGCTGACACCATACTCTCCATTCTCCAAGTCACCGGCATCACCCCCTACCCCACATGGCCACACCACACTCTCCAAGCCACCGGCGTCACCCCCACCCCCATACAACCACACGCACACCACACCGCACCACACCACATTCTCCAAGCCACCGGCGTCACCCCACACGGCCACACCACACCCTACTCTCCAATAAAAGTAAAAGGACAAAATCTATTGCTTTACCTTAATTAACGTCTAACGAGGACAGTGGCACGAAGGAAATAGAACAGGCGGCCAGCAGTTAGCGGAGTGGAAATCTCGAACCGTGACTCCATAAGGGCTGCGGACAACTGGAGAAGGAAGAGTGGAAGAGGAGCGGAAGACAGAAACTGAAGTGGAAGAGGATGAGGAGTGGAACTGTGGAAGTGGAAAACTTGAAGGTGAATGGCGAGTGTCAGATTCAGTCCGAGTCCATTCGAGTGTGGAGTGTGAGTGTCTGTCTGTTGTGCCGGATCGCCGGTGCGTGTCTAAGTCTGAGTGTGGAGTCACGAGTGTGAGTGTCTGTCTACTGACTGCTGAGTGCTGTGTCGTGTGCGACTATGTGAGTGTGTGTGCGGTGTGCCTACTCCTCCAATCCTCCTTTCTTCGTCGAAGTCTTCAGCTGTTATGGGTTGCTGTCCTATCTCGTCGGTCGTCAGTTGGCGTTAGTGTTGTCTCGTCAGTCGTCACGTCAATCGTCAGTTGTCACTCTCACACTATCACACTTTTTTTTTTTTTGCAAGTCAGTGGGCCAACCCGGGCCCACGCGAACTTACTCGCCCAGCCCCACGAGTTATGCAGGCACGTAGCTTGAGCGGGCTAATTTTTTTGACTTGCCCCACAATTTTTTGCGGCCTCCACAGGTTAACGCGTGAACCCGCCCCGCAATTACCAGCCCTAATTATAGATAAGTTAAATTATATCTAACTAAATCAATACTCAATTATTATATATTATGTCATGTCTTTAATTAGAAAAAAAAAAAAGAAAAAAAAGTTGTTATAGCATACTTAAATTATGCACCTATTAAAAATTTGATATGTGTATAATATGTCTTTTTTTTTTTCTATGTATGTACATAAAATCATATGTGTCAATGAATGAATTAATGGACCAAAAAAATTCTACTTTGTCTCCTAAATTTCCTACTCCCTAGTCCTTTTTTTTTAAATATTTCTTTATTGAATTTGATATTTACGTTTCACATCACACTTCATACCAGCCATTAAATTAATTAATGGAAAAAGAAATAAAGAATTCTTTCGCAAAGGTCAGTCTCCAACACACAACTCATCACCAATTCTCTCTCCAAGGAAACATTCTCATTCCCAGCCCTTTCTCTCTCTAGTTGGCTTTCTGTGTTGCCGGAATTCTCGGCTCTCTTGCACAAAATCACAACCCAAATTAACATTTACTCGAATTGACCCACCACAATTCCTATCTAGATTCACCCTTCCCCTCTAACCAATTCTCTTCTCTCTCCCAAATTGGGGTTTTAGGGTTCAGAAAATTAAAAAAAAAAAAACATTCGATATGAGCTTTCAAGATTTGGAATCGGGTCGAGGTTTGGCGGCTTCACGCCGTGAGTTGATCAACGGCAAACAAGATGCCACCCAAGCGGTGGCTTCCGGGATATTCCAGATCAATACCGCTGTTAATACTTTTCAACGTCTCGTTAATACCCTTGGAACTCCCAAAGACACGCCTGAGCTTAGGGAAAAACTGTGAGTTCTTTCAATTGATTCGATTATCGAGTAATTTTGATTCAATTGCTGTTGGGTTTTAGAATTGAAATTTCGGTTGAATTAGGGTTTGGTTTGATTGAATTGGGTTGAGGTTTTCGTTATATTTGTTGCGGGTTTTATGTGGGATTTGTGAATTATGTGAAAAGTTTTTATCTCTGATTGGAATTTCCATTTGGGTCTGTTTTAGATTTAAGTTTGGGTTAGATTTTAATCATTATGTAAAGTGCATTTTATTTTATTTTATTTTATCTTTCTCCGAGGGGAGAATTGCGTGTGTTTATAATAAGGATGCTGAGGAAACAACGGTAACACCCGTGCTAAATGTGTTTTGTCTATTTTTGCTCGTGATGGTAACTTGGTAGTGGTATGATAACTTGGTGGTTTAGTTCGACTATTGCATAAAAGGAGATGGCTTGCGTATTTTTCCATGGGTGTTGCTCGTTGTGCTTTTGACTTTCTGTTTATCTAATGAGAACGTAGTGTTGTGTATGTTCTGATGATTCCACATAGGTGTGCTATTCATCTAAAGAAATTGCAACTGAGATGTTTTGTGTTGTTGCTCCTATTTATTTATTTTTGTTGTTGTGGTATATCATACACGGACAACATATTGTGGCTGTTCTAACTGGCCAGTTTATGCATGAATCCGGTGGTTTTAAATTTCTTCAAGTATGGTTCTCCCCCTGATAACCCAGATTTTTAATGTAAATAATGTCGCTATGTTTTTGAGCTAAGCGGTTTCAGTTATACTTTCAATTTGACAGGCACAAAACAAGACTACATATTGGACAGCTGGTGAAGGACACTTCAGCTAAGCTCAAACAAGCAAGTGAAACAGATCATCATGCTGGAGTTAGTGTAAGTTTGTTACAGCTCTTCATGTAAGAGATTCTGTGATGAATCCTTTATGGGATGCCTGACCAAATTGACTATGAATTTTGAAGAGCTTGAGAACAGTTATTCCCGATTGTAGAAGTAGTGTCTCCCACAATCCCAATAGCTGTGTTCCTGGAGTTAAAAGGCTTTAGCTGAATAGTTATTTTCAGAATTCTATTGTTACTAATTTCTTGGAATCTATTCACCTAATTGGGATGCAAAAGATCAATGAAATCCAAAAGCTTTGTTTATAAATTTTGGGGTGGAGTATAGAATATAGGGCATTGCATAACTGCACCCCAAAATAAAAAGAAAATAAATAGGGATGCACAGGGATGATCTAAATGATCTTGCGTTATATTTTATGTTATATTTTATTGTGTCCTCCCTTTTCCATCTTCAAAATATAGATAAAAGTATTAATGATAGCTGAAGTTCAACATTCTCATGAAGCTGAAAATCAATATGTTGGTTTACCGTGAGAGAGCCTGTTTATTCCTGATCTATACTTAAGTTATTATTTGGTTTACCATGAACGTCTCTGTAATTGTTATTCCACTCTTATTGCTCCTTTGACCATGGATTTCTTTATTGCTTGCAGCCTAACAAGAAGATTACGGATGCCAAACTTGCAAAAGATTTTCAGGCAGTTCTAAAAGAATTTCAGAAAGCACAACGGCTTGCTGCTGAAAGAGAAACAGCGTACACTCCATTTGTTCCCCAGGCTGTCCTACCTTCCAGGTAAACTTCTTGTGAAATTTTTGTCGAATCTTAATTTTTGTTCAGTTTGTTTTAATTTACTTTTGAAATATGTATCTAAAGATGATTGCACAATACCAGTTTCTATTCTAATGGGTTTTTCAATGTAATATAATTGCATAATGGGGCTTATCTCCATGGTTTTTACTCTCTACATAGCTTTTCAACTGGCTTTTGGCATTTTTATGAGTTTATTCTTGCTTTTTACAGTTACACTGCCAGTGAGCTTGATTTAAATTCAGAAAAAAACGTGGAGCAGCGTGCACTTCTCGTCGAGTCAAGAAGGTTAGTCTTTACATGTTTCTGCACAAATTTATGAACTCTATATACTTTACTAATCTGGCAAGGTGTGCAATTTGTAAGCTAAATTATATCATAAAACCTTATAACAGAAGCTGGTCACTCGAATTTTCAAGTGACTGGACAAAGGTGATCTCTATTGTGTTGTGAAAATATTTGACCATGTCATAAACCTCAATGTTCCTATGTGAAATTTTCTTCTTGTGCCATATGGTGAGATGTATCTGTGATCAACTTCTACATGGGACTGTTCTTTCACCCCTCTCTGCCCCCTCGATATAGTTTATTGTCCGAGGCCAGCATTGGCATCTCTCTTTTTGCTTAGACTTTGTGTATAGTTTATAACTCTCTGAGGATGTCTCTTATCTCATCGAGTCCTTGCTGTGGAATGGAAATGGGGCGAAATGCCACATGTGAAAGCAAATAATAGTCATACCTTTGAATTAATGTAAAAGGTAGATCTATCTACTGGATCAGAATGCAATATACGTGTGTGTATATTTTATATAAGATATAATATAG
Source organism: Laguncularia racemosa (assembly GCA_037954665.1). Classification (NCBI taxonomy): domain Eukaryota; kingdom Viridiplantae; phylum Streptophyta; class Magnoliopsida; order Myrtales; family Combretaceae; genus Laguncularia; species Laguncularia racemosa. The sequence goes on from JBBMOL010000016.1 coordinate 4,885,074, forward strand.
TACAAGTAAACAATAATAATAGATAACTGTAAATACATTCATAATTATTGATCAGGTGCGAATGGACTCAAGACTCCCAAAATGTTATATCATTTTTCTTATGACTTTTGAAAATATATGAATAATGTCAAATTATTTCTGGAACCACATAAGCATTACTAAAGGACCATAAATGGCAGCAGTTTGTGGATTTGGAGGATGTTTAGAGTGTATGTATATAATTTGAAAAGTTATGGAGAAGTTGAGTCACACTTTGGGAGTTTTAGGAGACCTATCCACACCTTACCAAAAGTTTAAGGTGTGTATTTGCAATTTCTCATCGTAGTAATATCAATGTATAACCTAATCTTATTATCACCTATATAATACTGGTGGAAGATGCACACGCATAGTGAGTGTAAAATAATTACATATGAAACTATTAATAAATGATAGGAATTGGTTCACTTACAATATAAAATTTAAATTTAAATATTTATTCTCATTACCTATAATATTTTAATTTGTGCAATTAGATAAATCATAAAAATTTTCGTGATTATTTTTTCAAAAGAAAGTTATTGTATAATTAACTAATGCAATAACTTCTTTCCTTTTGGGGGATGGGTTTAATTTGGTAAATTCAGATGTTACATAAAAATTTCCCTTTCCAACTTAAAAGATGTGTGTGTGTGTATAATGATGCTTGTCTTTATGTATGTATGTATGTTTGTATGAATATTCCTGTAATATTTGAAGTAATTCGTTTTGCAGGCAAGAAGTTTTATTCCTAGACAATGAGATTGCATTTAATGAGGCGATAATTGAGGAAAGGGAACAAGGAATTCAAGAAATCCAACAGCAAATTGGGGAGGTGAATGAAATTTTCAAAGATCTTGCTGTATTGGTACATGAACAAGGAAGCATGATCGGTAAGCTATTTTATTTTTCTGTTTTGTCTCAGCTAAGTTATTTATCTATGTTTTTGCCTTATTTATTATTTATTTAGTTATCTTTTTCTGCTTAATTTAATCAAATATTGAAATGATCTTGATGCAGATGATATTGGCACACATATAGAGAATTCTCATGCTGCAACTGCTCAGGGAAAGTCCCAGCTTGTAAAAGCTGCAAAGACCCAGCGATCAAATTCTTCTCTGGTAATTATGTCCCAATTTTTTTGTTAACTATACTTCGTTGGTACTAAGTACACATTGGAGTAGCAAATAGTTTGATTAAAATCCAAATCTGAACGTTGTCTCTATAATAATTCAAACTAACTGCTGAAGAACATAACCTAACCGTTAAATGCTATGAGCTATGTTAACGAACGTGCATTGATGAAATATAGACTTCACTCTTATTTGCATAGAGCTGTAGATGAGGTGATTTGTGCTTTTTCCTGACATCGACTGTTTTTTATCGAACAGGCTTGCTTGCTATTGGTGATATTTGGGATTGTCCTCCTTATCGTGATTATAGTACTTGCAGCTTAATCAGAGTAATATGATTTCAGTAAAATTAGTAGCTATACCTTTACGAGGCAGCTAAAGGATGGTGATGTATTCGCAGTGCACCTAGCTTGGATGGTCAGACTTGGACCGTCATCCTTATTGCCTGGATCGGCATGCATATGATCCTCTTTTTTTTTTTTTTTCACTGTGGAGTCTTTCTTAATCTTTTTCTCTTCCCCCTCCGTTTTTTGGGATGAATGGTTGGGTGTTTGATCTGTAAGTTGGTGTTTGGGGCCTTTTTTAGCTGTGCAATTGTTTGGTGTATAATGGTTTTTATATTTTTTATCCTTAATAAGAAGTAACAAATTTTTTTGTCAATCGTCATTCTAGACCGTTGTGTTTTGGGTGGATGCATTAAGTTTACCACTTAGATAGGCTTGTTCGGCCAAAAATGAAATTTCCTTACAATTTAGTGTTTATAAATGTGAAAATATTTCCAAGGTAATTACAATGGTAGGTGGTAGTGAGTGGCGACCTTGTATTTGACATCCACCCTAACTTTATTTCCAATTTTAAGTGTCGGCAGCGGTGGTGTGAGTTGGGTTTGCTGGGGGATTTTCGTACATATGTAAATGGAAGTGATAAAACGTTCGAAAGTTACACAATGGCATTGGCACCAAAAACCCTCGTCTACAGCTTTGGATCAAGGTAGGCAGTTATGTTAAGAAAAAAGATCGTAAGCTGTGCATTGTTGTGACTTAAGAGGTAGGATGGTTTTACCATTATAAATTATGGGAGATTATAAAGTTGGTCTGTGGAGCCGTGAGTGTTATTTTTATCATTCTTTTTAATCATATCACCATATTGATTGTAATAATATCTACTATGCTGTATAATTTTGAAAGCTTTTTAAACTATTATATCATGCATTTTCAATTTAACCTTATAAAAAATAGTGCCTCTTAAGTAATTGCCATTTTTTTAGACTCTTTTTTGTTAGATGGTTGTCCATAAGCATTATTATTATTATTTTATTATTTTTCTTTTTTTTTTTTAAGAAAGAACAAACATCATATTTTTAGGATTGAACTCGACTCATAGCTTTTCAAATAAGACAAACCTTGTGGAAACAAACATATGCCTCTCATGTTTTGTTTTATTTTAAGATTTCAGAGTATGTCGATTCACTTATTAGGCATTAGAAAATAAATCTCAATTAAATAGGCCTCAAACAGAGAAGCCTAAGTCATACAGGCCTTGGGTGGTTAGGCCTTGGTTGAACAGGCTACTAATGAAGAAGCCTTGGGTGATTAGGCCTCAATCAAGTGGGCCTCAAACTAACAATCCTTGGGCTAGCAAACACAAAGTTTCTTTGCATTGGTTATTATGCCACCATAGCCTTCTCAATCCAACCATTTTCAAGTATGACCACCGTTCCTCCTATAGAAGCTTCTCCACCATGCCACCAGTAGTACTAACTCACTCTCTTTGTCGATTGGTCGCTTAAGAGAGTAAGGGGCAAGTGCGATAGTTGATTTCGGATATGGCCTTTAATGCTTAGTTTATCTCACCTCAAAGAGCGTAGCGGGGCTAGATCAACTCATAATGAGTTTGATAGGGCATGTGCCTAGAGCCCCATAAAATACACAAAATATTAAATCTAAAGAGATTTTTAATAGAAAAGTAATTATATTGGTCATACTTTGTTACATCAAAAGATTATACTAATTCCTTATCCTAGGAAAGGGCACATCACATCATAAGTATTGAGGATTAGTAGCCAATTAATCTATAAATACTAAACTTAAATTCCATACAAAAGGTTGGAACTTTAATACCATCACTTCTCTTAATATTTTTCTTATGACTTTTATTGACTTAAATATCGGGTGACCACGTTAGAATAAACTTCGATATCTATTTTAGTTGTATTCTCTTTGCTGGTTTTTTAAGCCTATTATTAAATTAGACAAAAATACACCATCAATAATACCTTTTCGATTTAGTTTTTTAAAGTATACTGTTGTGATTATTTATTTATTTCAAATAAGATAAACCTTTTAAAACAAACATATGCTTGTTATGTTTTGTTTTGTACTCGCACCATTTTAGACAAAATCATGAACATATGGGTAAATATCTTCTATTACAGTAAGAGAATATGGCAGAATTCCGACTTCACATCTTTAATCTAAAAGCTTTAGTATTTTTTTTTTTTTTACACCTCCACTTTTCTTGTAGCTGCCTTAATTAGCTGTCTTTTATAAAAACAAACACAAAACTTAATTTTATTGTTGGCATTACTTATCTCTCCCCTACTCTCTCTCCTCCACATCTTGCAACTTATTATTAACTGATATAAAATTCTAATTAACTTGTACGAAATGGTCCGGTGACCCAATTCAACCGCCACAGCCACCATCGACGGGCTGGAGGTGGGTGTCTACTGTGCTTTTTGTTGCTGTCATATTCTTTTACTCCTTGGGTTGTTTCTCTTCTTTGGTTTTTCCTCTGAGGTGAAATGGGATTGATGCATATCATTATTTATTAATGGCAAAAGAGATACTAGATTTGACATTGCAGCCATAGGAAGGTGGGGTTCCTTTTCGTATTCTTAAGTTACTATTTGTGAGTATTTGTTGGTTTGTTCAATGCCATCATTATTATGATGAACTGAGTTAGAAAAAAAAGAGTAAGGTTTTTATTTTTATTATTTTTAAATTTTAGATGTGGAGATAGATAAAAAAGGAGATCTTTATCAAGAAATCTATTAACACTTCATTTGGACATGTAGTAGTTTTAAAGAAGGATTCCGTGTCATTTAGTAGCAGAAAATATTTTTACAGAAAAGTTCTTCGATGTAGATTTTCACCAGTGATTCGTTTATGATTAGATAGTTTTGTTGACTTTTTTTTTATATATAAAATAGCATATATGATTTATGAGTTTTTAGATAAATTGCTTAATATTCCATGGCAACATATAAAGTAGTGGGTATGGGGGCTTCTTCTTTTGATTTGTAGGGATAAAAAATCTGAGTGTTTGGGCTCTATCCTTGTATTTATTTTTCTTTCTAAGGACTCGAACCTCAAGGAAGATTCATATTTGGCATTCTTCCATAAGAAACCTTAACACGGCTTATACATGTTAATGACTTCACATTGTACTACCTAGACAAAAAGGTCTAAATATTGGTTATTAGTTCTTTTAGTATTCTGCAAATGCAATGATTTTTTTTGTTGCTGATTTCAAGTAATATTGTTATTCTTTGTTTCACTAATAGGAAATTAAAATCAAAATCATTACTAGGAAATAAGGATACCATTGAGTAAATCATTATAGGGTATCTAATTCGTCTGATCCAATAAAACCCTATATGGTTTTGAGATGGATTTTAGGATAAGTTTAAAAACTCTATAGGGTTTTAAGTTGAGTTTTAAGATTAAAAGAAAACTTGATAGGAAATCGAATTCTATAAAAAATAAAAATAATATATATATATATATATATAGTATACAATATATATCATGCTAGTGCTATACATTAGTAAAAAAATGTTAATTAATAAAACTAATATTTCGATTCTCGAAAAGATTCTTTTTTACTCTTTAATAAATGCTTAAAATTGGGTTCAGATTTTGCAAAATCCAGTCATAAACCCACTTAGATGGTATCCTTACTAGAAAATCTACCTTCGATGATTATTAATATCTTACAATCCTAAGGGAAAAGTTTTGTGTTTCTTACTTATTCAATCTAATGTTACTGTATTATTATTTATTTCTTTGTGCACTGTACTAAGAGAAAAATAGTAAGCTTGAATCAAACAACAATTAGTTTAGTCTTTTTGACTGCCTATCTATGAAGGCTACTAATGTTTTTTTCCCCTTAGAGGAAGTAAAGAAATTTTATTGATCATTAAAAACGGGGCAACTATTAGATAATGGAATCAAAAGTTGGAGGAAGAATATGTAATAGATAAATTGAAGTTTGGAACTTATATATGGTTCCCACTCATGTAGTCCCATCTTTATGGTGGGATTTTACTAATACTTTAAGAGTTAAAACATTGAATTTCTTCTAATGACATCAAAATTATTATACAATATATGCATGCTACTGAGGTAAGATGATAGATATACATGGTAGTGACATAAGATTTAACTATCATGCATCCTTGTTTAATGTTATTGAAATATAAATATACTAGGTGTCTTATTATGTTCTTTTAAAGTTCTAGGTTAGTATGTACTACAATAAAACTATTATATGTTATAAATATGAAATGGGAATATGGTATTTTACGTGAACCTCCTTAGCATTATTCAGTATTGATGGAAGTAGTATAAATTTAATTCTCAACATTTCTTAATGTTTGTAAAAGTTTGCAAACAAGATAACTACGTTAATTTTTCCATTATAGAATGATATAAGGCACTATTTGATTGGTAAAAAATAATAATAATAAATTATTTAAATAAATGGTTAAAATAGATTAAAAATATAAGAAAATAAAAAAAATAGAAAAATGAGAAAAAAATATAAAAATCTACAAAATTAAATTAAACTTAAGATAATATATATATATAAGAAATGGAAAAAAAGAAAAGATATATATAAGAAATATATGATAATATATTTATTAAAAATGAAAAAAAAGCAAAGAAAAAAAAGAAAAAAAAAAGGCTAAAGGTTAGATTTGGTGTGTGGGGGAAGAAAAGTTCTAATCACCTCTTACGTTAAGATGGTTAAAACAGTCAATTCAAGGAAAATAGGTCTCTACCCACTTAAAAACATAGGTTGCAACTCATTAGCGGCTGTAGGCCACTAGCCAACATCTAGGGTGGGTCACATGACTCCTAAGAAGTGGGCAGCAGCCTAAATTTAAAAAGATAAAAAAGCCAGAAAACGCAATTAGTTTGAAACTTAAGTCGCATTACTCGACTATAACCCAATCAAGTTTTCTGCTGCTTTACTTTCTTTCTTTCTTTTGGACCTACATTACCCACCCCACTTAATGTTGGAATTTCCCATTATTCTTGGGATATTTTGCTTCGTTTTTAATTGGATTTTGGTTGAAATCCTTTACTATTTTATTGGGAAATTGGTTTTCAAATGTGTTCCATTTTCAGCATAACTTCAACCTACGAACATAGCAACATTTAGTGAGATAATCTTGCTTCCACGCCCTACTCACGTTAGGCTGAACTCTGTGATGGTTGGAGCTCTAAAAATGGGACGTAATGCCCTCTGCTTTGGGTCACTAAGTTTTCTCCTTTAGAAAAATTTATACCATCAAATAGTGAGCAAGTGAGGGTTTAGAAAAGCTAAAACAGAAGAACAAAGGTGCCATAGCCAAGAATTGAGAACATAAGTGAGTTTAATTGTAATGGTTGGAGGTATGCTTTCTCAATTCATTTCACTTTCGCTATTTGATCTAAAAATGTTTATTTAGTTTTTCAAACATGTTTAGATCAATTCTAGATTGACTCACATTTGGTAGCATAGCCATAGGACTACCTCTATCTTACATCTCTGCTTAACTCTATTTTGAATGTTTCATGCCCATTCATCAATAGTTTTGAATTTTTTATATTGGGCATTAAGATTTTGATTTTTTTTAATCCTAATAAGGTTAGAAATTAATAGTAAATCAAATTTCTATGCATTATAGGCTTTAAAACATTGGATTCAACATAAAAATTGGCCCAAAAAACCATCGAGTTCTCCATTTAGGATGTAGGTCTAAATTGGCTGATGGAAGAAGATGACTTAAAACCCAAAAAAAAAAAAAAAAAATTCTATGCACGTCCCAAGCCTCAAACTCATGACCCCTCTCTTTGCATACCATGTAAGTTACCAATTGAGCTACAATTTTTAGCATTTATTTAAGCATGCAATATTAAATTGAATAATTTATGCACATTAAAATTAATGATTGATGGTCGCTCTTCTGATCGTATCAAATTATAAATTTATAAACTCAAAGAAATCTAACGACTGAGCTAGGTAAGTGTACCTATCTAATGTAGTATAGATTGCAACGAGTGTCGTCCTTAAGGATCTTAAAAACAAGTAGTAGTATTACTGTTTTTCTACTATCTAATCTAAATCTTAATGTAAGATTAATAAATTAAACTACTAATTAACTAATCTAACAACCCTAAGATTGATTATGATTACTTTAATGGATGAATTCAATTACAAAAACATACCCTTCATCTTGATCCACTATAAACCCTAGCTTTCTTATAATAAGGTATTGATTAATAAATTGTTTGTATTTTGCACTGCAAGAATTCTCCATTAAACTAATTACTCCATGAAGTTAATTAATTCTTAACCTTACATAGAATAGCAGAGACTTCTCCCTCACTATCACCATATAAGATTTCATTAAAGTTTATAATTCCCAAATAAAGATTTAATCTTTGTGTAGAAAATTGAAGCTTTCCTACCTTTAGGTAAAACATTAAATCTTTCTATTTATAAAGATCTATCCTATTAGATGAGATCTCTCTCTATCTAATAAGAATCACATATGCAATTAATTTGTATACATAAATTAATCACAAAACAATCAAAATACATGAATAGATACGAAAGCATAAACTTTTTATTAATTAATAAATAATTTAATCACATGGTCTAGAGTTTCATAAGATGTAAAATGTATAAATCTACTCCTTCATAGAAATTACAATAATCACAAAGAATCTAGAGGAATAATAAGTAATCATGATGAAAAGAATAAACCCTTGTAGATATTTTGTGATATCTAATAATGCTCTAACGATTTCTCTCTTCAAATTTGTAACTTTGCTCTCCTAAGGTTTTTAGAGTGACTTTGAATGATAAAAAGTCAAAATTCCTAATTTTTAAAATAAAGTGAGCATTTATAATTTAAGAAATAAGATAGCATGCACAACCTAGTGCAGGCCAGTGTTGGGGTCATGTACTCTAGAACAAAGTGAAATTCTAGCATTCAAGGTTCTGCATGGCCTCCTGCACGATCGCGCTCGAGGTTGTGCACTCTGGAATTTCTTTATTTTCTTCTTTGGTCAAATTTCTTCCTTTAGCACTACTCTCTATATAGCTTGTGTAACAGTTAGGGCACAATTTCAAGATACATTCTGATCACTTTTTGCCTTCCAACACTAATGTCTGCATGATCATGTTGAAGGTTATGTACACATGAGAATCACCTTTTTTTTTTTATGTTATGCCAAATTTTGCCTCGTTTTTGCTCGAATCTTCTTTAAATCCTTCAATTATACTCTTTAAATCATGAATTTAAATATTAAGTACTTAAGTGTCTTTTTTCTTGATAAATTCACATAAAATTTGTATAAAATTATACTCAATAAATACTAGAAATAAGGTTATTTTAATACTTAACAACAATTAAAGAGTGCATATGATTTTAACTATTAAATAATTGTGTGCATATTTGTTTATTTATTTTTGAAATTTGTATGTATGAATTTACGATTATTGTACATGCAAAATTATGTCAAATAATATTTGTGCATAGCTATTCAATTGAGAGTAGCCATAGCATCTTTAATTAATTAGGATTATGTATTTAGTTTTAAGATCACATTAAAACGTTAATTGTAGTTAATCATACATGATATAATAAAATATATTCACAGGAATTTTGTTATATTTGTATAATTAATTGGGATGAAATATCATATTATATTTCTTAATCTACTCATAGGAATTAAGAAAAGGAACATAGTTTGATAGTTTTGTCATAAGGCTATAGATAAATTTAATTGAGTAAGACTTTAGCCCACATGCAAGTTTTATGTCACTAGATTCATGGATTAAAGCATGATTTACATTAGTAAAGCATTAATTTTTTATGGGTCTCAAATTATGAATAATAAGCATGTATGTTTGAACTTTGCAGTTATTCAAATTGCAAAAATTTCTAATATTAAATGTGAAATTCTTGAATTAAGGGGTAACAACTATAAGGTATGGAAGGAGAGAGTTCTACTTCATTTGGGGTGGATGGATATAGATTATGCTATTAAGAAAGATGAACCACCGGGTATTACTGAAGCCAACACTCCGCACGATATTGGTCTTTATGAAAAATGGGAGAGATCTAATCACCTATCCGTAACGTTCATAAAGACTAAAATATCTATTGGTATCCGTGGTTCTATCAAACAACATGATAAAGTCAAGGATCTTTTGAAAGCCATTGATGAGTAATTCACTGCATTTGACAAGGCCCTTACCAATACCTTGATTATTCAATTCTCATCCATGAAGCTCACTAAGATAAGAAGCGAGCATGATCATATCATGCGCATAAGGAACATAGTAGCTTAGTTGAAAGCCTTGAAGGTTACCAAGTGAGAGAAGGTTAGAATTTCTCATTATTCCTAAGATATTTTGCTCTGTTTTTATATTAGATTTTGATTGAAATTCTTTGCTGTTTTATTAGGAAATTGGTTTCGAATGTGGTGCATTTTTAGCACAACTTTAACCCATGAATGTAGCAATAATCAGCGAGAAAATCTTGCTCCCACACTCTTCTCATGTTAGATTGAACTCTGTGATGGTTGGAGCTCTAAAAATGGGATGTGATGCTTTCTGCTTTGGGTCACTAAGGCTACTCCTCCTTTAGAAAAATTTACACCAACGAATTATGAGCAAGTGAGGGTTTAGAAAAACTAAAACAGAAAAATAAAGGTGCCATAGCCGAAAATTGAGAACGTGAGTGAGTTTAATTGCAATGGCCGAAGGTATGCTTTCTTGATCCATTTCGCTTCTGTTATTTGATCTAAAAATGTTTACTTAGTTTTTTAAACATGTTTAGATCAATTTTAAATTGACTAACACTTAAGGCTGCCGGTGGGTTGCATAACCCACTTTTTCTAACCATCCCCTAGCTTGGGGTGGTCGGAAGCTTTTTTTTTTTTTTTTTTTTTTTAATTTTCAAATTTGCTTAATAATAATAGATGGAAAAAGTGAGGAAAGTGATTTCTAAATTCTAAAGGAGGAATTTCTTTCTTTTTTTTTTTCTCATTAAATTTTTTAGCTCTGATGAACCACTATCATAATTGGTTTCATCATTACCAATTATTAGATATTACTCCATAACTTCTTTCAATAAAAACAAAATAATCCAAAAACTTGATTACGGTTTTAGGGTTAAAAAAAAAAAGGTTTTCTTTAGTTTTTTTTTTTCCTTTCTATCTTTTCATCTTTTTAATATCCTTTTTGAATTGCTTTCAAATCATGTGTTTGTTAAATAAAGATATCAACAAGATGGATATATGTATATCCCTTTCTTATAAAATTAAATATTCAATGAATTCCTATAAATTTATACTTAGCAAAATAATTAGAATTTCTTTTTTACTGTACATGAATATATACATATATTTTAAACTCTCCTTTTAAAAGTACATCATTTGCCAATTCTTCATCATAATTATAAAATAGAATAATTCAAGATATAAATCAAATAGTTTTCCAAACAAAAATACTAGATTTCAAGTAGATAAAAATCAAATATAATTAAAGAAAGATATAGGAAGATACAAGATGAAAGTATAAATTCATATATATCTCTTATAAAATTAAAGGTTTAACAAATATGTGTAAAGTTAAATTCATTTACTTTATTTTCATAATAACTTATATACTTCAAATAGATTCAGATTAAACACACGTGAATTAAGAAAACAATAAAAACCCACGTCGACTCATGAGTTTTCAAGATTTCAAATTGTGTAGAGATTCAGCGGCTTCATGCCGTGAACTAATTAACAAAAAATGGGATGCCATCCAAGGGGTGGCTTCCGGTATATTCTAGATTAATACGATCGTCAATTCTTTTCAGTGACTCGTTAATACCCTAGGAACTCCCAAAGAAATCCCTGAGCTTAGGGAAAAGCTGTGAGTTTTTTTCAATCGATTATTTTTCGAGTAATTTTAATTCGATTGCTGTTGTGTTCTGGAATATAATTGAGAATTTGGTTGAATTAGGGTTTGCTTTGATTGAATTGGGTTGTGGTTTTTTGTGATATTTGTAGCGGATATAAGTTGGATTTGTGAATTATGTGAAAAGTTTTGATCTTTGGTTGGAGTTTCTATGTGGGTTTGAATTAGATGTAATGTAAAGAGCATCTTATATATATATATTTATGTGAAACAATGCTATGAATGGAGAATTGCTTGTGTTTAGAAGATGGTGAGGTAGAAGCAACAGAAACACCCTTAATAACTGTGTTTTTGTCTATTTTTGCTTCTTTAAACAATGTGTAAATTTGTGATCATGCGAGGCATGATAACTTGGTGGTGGCTTAGTTTGATTTTTGCGTAAAAAGGAGATGATCAGCGTGTGTTTACGTAACGAGGATGTGGTGTGTTGCTGCGTAGAATTTGATGATTCGGAATGGGTGTGCTATTCATCTAAACAATAAGAGCTAGGATACTCTGTGTGTCTCTTGTTTGTTTATTTATTATTATTATTATTTTGTTTTTTCAATATATCATGCATGGACAACAGAATGTGGTTATTTTAACTGGCCCGTTTACGCATCATTAGCATAAGTCCTGCATGAATCCATGAGTCTAGTAGTTTTAGATTGCTTCGAGTATGGTTCTCCGCCTGATGAACCGGATTTTAAGGTCATTAATGTTGCTATATTTTTTGAGCTGAGCTCCTAACTGTTATACTTCCAAGCTGACAGGCGCAAGAGAAGATTATATATTGACCATCTGGTCAATGACACTTCAGCTAAGCTTCGAGAGGCGAGTGAAACGGATCTTCATGTTGGAGTTAGCGTAAGTTTTCCTTCTGCTCTTCTTGTAGGCAATTCTATGATGATTATCTTTTGGGATGCCAGACCACCACATCATATTATAATATACAAGGCAGTTAAATCCGAACCGGACTTTTAACTCGATCAAGGATAAAAGTCCAAAATTAAAAGGTTGAGTCAACGTTAAAACAGATCGAATTGGAATCATTAAATTTTATAAAAACAATTCATATCTTAATTGAACATGCCTAAAATATTAAATTCTACTAAATTATTTTAAAACCTGATAAATTAATAATTTGATTGGAATTCATCAAAACATCATCCCTTATATCATGTCTAGTATATTAGAATACGCTTGAAATGAAATTGTGATTTTGGGTTTTATTCATTTCCTCATGTTTAGATGAGTTTTAAGAAACTAAAATCGCGATTCCATCCTTAAGGGATGATGCGGACATCGTGGCGGACACAGGATGACACACGGGTGGATACACGGTCGTGTATCGCGTCAGATCTCCACAGAAGCTTACACGGGTACAGGCACGGCCGTGTGTTCTATGAGGATTCTCACAGAAACATACACGGTCTAGAGGCACAGCCGTGTATGCGACCGTGTACTGCGCTCGTCACATGCCCAGAAACATACACGGCCTAGAGGCACGGCCGTGTATACGATAAGTTATAGACGTGTATATCATTATTTATTTCCACGTGTACGCTTCGTTTTTCCTCTTTTAGATATTTTACGGGGAAGTATATATACCCTTTTGTCAGACATGTTAAGGTTACGTTTTATTATACTTTGAAATACACTTTGAGAGAGATTTTTCTTCGTTCATCGGTTGTGCGCAACCAGAGTTGGCATCAAAGAGTTACTCTTTGTTGTTGTGAAACCAATCCATATTCGGATTCGTTTCGTTACGCTTTCCGCGCTGCGTCAGTTGGTATCAGAGCAAGGAAAATTTCCTGTGGAGATGTCAGGTGACGGTAGTTCAGGAGGCGGTCATGTTCCGGATGTTGCTCGGGATATGGAAGCTCTGCGAACCGAAGTGCAGGCTCAAAGGGCAGTGTTGGACACCATGGATCAGAAACTCCGGCGTTTCGAACAGCGCTTTGATGATCTGGTTGAGCGTTTCGACGCGATGGGAACCAATACGAACAGAGATAGAGATGTTAGTGGAGTACGACCCAGGGAAAATCCTGCTCTTGGCGTTCCCGTCAACAGATCTGTCGCTGCGAATCAAAGAATCCAAGCATGTGATGTGGATTCTAATGAGGAGGATGATTGGCTGATCGGGAATCAACAACCACAGCGGAGAGGATATGGTGGTGGTGGATATCGCCGGAATCACCATGGGTATGATCAAGGAGACACCAGCGACTTCAAATTAAAGGTAGATATACCCTCTTTTACTGATAATTTGAACATTGAAGATTTATTAGATTGGTTGGCGGAGGTAGACCATTTCTTTGATTACATGGAAGTGCCGGAGAATCGTAGGGTGAAGTTAGTGGCTTGTAGATTGAAAGGAGGGGCTTCGGCATGGTGGGAGAGATTGCTGAACAGGCGATATAGAGAGGGCAGGCAACCGGTGCAGACGTGGTATAGGATGAAACAATTGATTCAAAGGGATTTCTTACCTCCTGACTACGAACAAATATTATTTCAACAATATCAGAAGTGTAGACAGGGTCAGAGAACGGTATATGAGTATACGGCAGAATTCATGAGATTGGCTGATAAGAACGATCTAAGGGAGAGCGAAGGGCAGCAGGTGGCTAGATATCTGGATGGGCTGAAGTTGCAAATTAGGGAGAAGATAGGAGTTCATGTTTTGCACAATGTTAATGAAGCGAAAAACATGGCTCTTCGGGCAGAGATGCTGCTGCAAGAGAAGACCAACAGGTTTGATGGGGGTAACAGAAGGTTTAGGAATGATGGATTTAATACAACAGGTACAGACAAGGGGAAGGCTATCCAGGAAGTGCAAAGTGGGGTTAATGATAAGAGAGATGATAGAGTGGTGAGTAGGAAGCCAATGGAGACTAAAGAGGCACCTAAACAGAACAACCCTTATGCTAAACCAGTTATGGGAAAGTGCTATAGGTGTAATCAACCAGGCCATCGGTCCAATGAGTGCCCCAATAGGAGACTAGTCAATGTTATTGACAGAGGGGAGGATGATGAGGTGTGTTGTGAACCGGATGGAGGAGATGAGTATTATGGTGATGATAGCTATGGGGATGATGAGGAGGCATACGTCATTAGAAAATTGATGTTAGCACCAAAGTGTGATGAGAAGACCCAGAGACATCAATTGTTTCGCACTAGATGTACTGTTGATGGTCGGGTGTTTGAGTTGATTGTGGACAGTGGGAGTTGCGAGAATATCATTGGTAGAGAAACGATGAAGGTATTGAGTTTGCCGACTGAAAAACATCCGAACCCATATACTATTGGGAGGATAAAAGCAGCTGAAAAGATCGAAGTCACTGAGCGATGCAGGGTACCTTTCTCTATAGGGAAGTATAGGGATGAGGTCTATTGTGACATCGTGGACATGGATGCATGCCATCTTTTGTTTGGGAGGCCTTAGCAGTTTGATGTTGATGCCAAGCATGAAGGAAGGGAGAATGTTTACTGGCTAGAGAAGGATGGGGTAAAGTTTACTCTTCTACCTCTCAAAGTGACACATCGCCCTAAAGCTTCTAAAGTGGAAGGGCGTTCCTTTCTCACTATCACCCAATCTGAGAGGGAGATGGAAGAAGCAATTAAGGAGGCGCAAACAGTCCATGCGCTAATTGTTCTTCAAGTGATGATAGTGGAGGAAGGTCAGAGTAGTGGTCAAAAGTTGCCTGATAGGATTAAGGAACTATTGGAGGAGTTTAAGGAGATAACATCTGAGGAGCTACCTAATGGATTACCTCCCACGAGGGATATCCAACATCACATTGATCTGATC
The DNA here is from genome assembly GCA_037954665.1 of Laguncularia racemosa. Classification (NCBI taxonomy): domain Eukaryota; kingdom Viridiplantae; phylum Streptophyta; class Magnoliopsida; order Myrtales; family Combretaceae; genus Laguncularia; species Laguncularia racemosa. Next base: position 4,900,266 of record JBBMOL010000016.1, read on the forward strand.
CCAGGAGCTAGTCTACCTAATCTCCCACTATAGAATGAGGCCAAAAGAAACATAAATATTGTAGGGGAAGGTGCAGGAACTACTCCAGAAGGGGTTCATCGGGGAGAGCATGAGTCCTTGTGCAGTGCCCGCCTTGTTAACCCCAAAGAAAGATGGGAGTTGGCGTATGTGTGTTGGCAGCAGGGCGATCAATAAAATTACCATTGGTTACAAATTCCCAATACCAAGGTTGGAGGACATGTTAGATTGTTTGAGTGGAGCTATGTTCTTTTCCAAGATCGATTTGAGAAGTGGCTACCATCAGATTCGGATTTAACCAGGAGATGAGTGGAAGACGGCCTTTAAAACCAAAGAGGGCCTGTATGAATGGATGGTCATGCCTTTTGGCCTTAGCAACGCCCCAAGCACTTTGATGCGTGTAATGAATTAGGTACTTAAACCCTTTTCTGATCAGTTTGTAGTAGTTTATTTCGACGATATCCTGATTTATAGCAAAACTGAGGAGGAGCACATCAAGCATGTGAGGGAGGTGTTGAAGGTTCTGAGGGAGAACAAGCTATTTGTGAATTTGAAGAAGTGTATATTCCTCTCTAGGAGGTTGCTATTTTTAGGTTTTGTTATTAGTGGTGACGGGATTACTGTGGATGATGAGAAGGTCAGAGCTATTAGGGAATGGCTTATTCCTAAAACAGTGAGTGAATTGAGGAGTTTCCTGGGGTTGGCAAGTTTCTATAGACGGTTTATTCGTCATTTCAGTACCATTGCTACACTTATGACTGAGTGCCTGAAGAAAGGGAAATTCCAGTGGAATGATGAAGCTGAAAGTAGTTTTGAGTTATTGAAAGAAAAGTTGTGTAATGCACCAGTTCTTGCATTACCTGACTTTGATAAGTTGTTTGAAGTCGATTGTGATGCAAGTGGGGTTGGAATAGGGGCGGTACTATCTCAGGAAAGGAGACCTATTGCATTCTTTAGTGAGAAGTTATACGAGTCTAGGCGCAATTGGTCCACATATGACAAAGAATTCTATTCAGTTGTGCACGCTTTGAGGACTTGGGAGCATTACCTAGTGGGCAAAGAATTCGTACTATATTCTAATTGTGATGCCCTTAAACACTTGAGTAATCAGACCAGGATTAGTAAAGATATGCATGCAAGATGGGTACAATTTTTGCAAAAATTCCCGTTTAAGCTTAAACATAAATCGGGAGTATACAATAAGGTTGCAGATGCTTTGAGCAGGCGAGCCAGCTTGTTGGTGACACTTCATACTGAAGTGGTGGGATTTGAATGTATGAAAGACTTGTATGGGATTGGCACTAATTTTAAAGATACTTGGGAGATGTGTCGAACTAAACAGCCTAGCGGTGATTTCCATATTTATGATGGGTATTTAATGAAAGGAAATCAACTGTGTATTCCCGAGTCTTCTTTAAGGGAGAAATTGATCCGTGATTTGCATGGGGGTGGATTAGCAGGTCATCTGGGAAGGGATAAGACTATTGCTACAGTCAGTGATAGATACTACTGGCCATACTTGAGGCGTGATGTTGGGAGGATTGTGCAATGGTGTTATACATGCCAGACGTCTAAAGGCCAGTCCCAAAACACTGGCCTCTACACTCCGCTCCCTGTTCTTGATAACATATGGGAGGATTTGTCCATGGACTTTGTCCTTAGATTGCCCCGTACCCAACGGGGCGTTGACTCTGTTTTTGTTGTGGTTGAAAGGTTCTTCAAGATGACACATTTTATCCCGTGTCGAAAGGTTGCTGATGCTCAGGTCATTACCAAGTTGTTCTTCAAAGAAGTGGTACATCTTCATGGGGTGCCTAAATCTATTACTTCAGACAGAGACAGCAAATTCCTGAGTCACTTTTGGAGAACTTTATGGCAGCTGTTTGATTCCTCACTGAACTATAGCGGCACGTCTCACCCTCAAACTGATGGTCAGACAGAAGCTACAAATCGAACTTTGGGCAATCTAATTAGAAGTATTTGTGGTGAAAAGCCCAAGCAATGGGATGTGGCATTGGCTCAGGCGGAGTTCGCTTATAACAGTGCCGTTCACAGGACAACAGGCAAGTCTCCATTCTCTATCGTCTATACCAGTACTCCTAACCATGCTGTAGATTTGATCAAGCTTCCAAGGAGTACTGAGTTTCACATAGCAGCTAAGAACCTAGCGGATAGTTAGCAGAACATTACAACTGAGGTACGTGCGAAAATTGAGCAATCTAATACTAAGTACAAAGCTGCAGCTGACAAGCATCAAAAGCGACAAGTATTTTCAGTAGGTGATCAAGTTATGGTATTCTTACGCAAGGAGCGGTTCCCTGTTGGAACGTACAGCAAGCTTCAACCTAAGAAGTATGGTCCGTACCAGATTGTGCAGAAAATCAATGATAATGCTTATGTGGTTGGTTTACCGAACACTATGGGCATTTCAAAGACCTTCAATGTCGCTGATATCTTCCCTTTCTTCCCTGACGGTAAGGCGTTATATCCTGAAGAGAACTCGGGGTTGAGTTCTTCGTTGGTGGGAGAGAATGATGCGGACATCGTGGCGGACACAGGATGACACACGGGTGGATACACGGTCGTGTTTAGATGAGTTTTAAGAAACTAAAATCGCGATTCCATCCTTAAGGGACAAAATTGTAATTTCATTTTGGCTTCTTGAACGTATAATTATTTTAATATCCTTGAACTTAATCCTAATTAATGTCTAATTAAAAAAAAAATCCTTTTAACAATATTGTCCTCTAGCAATGGGAAAAAAAAAGTACTTTGAAGAAGACAATAGAGTAACAGCAGACTCTCTCTATGGAATAGCTTTTTTCATTTTTTTTTCCCCCTTATTTATATACATTATGTTGTTATTTTTTAGTTTAATGCGAACAATGATAAAATCTGCAATATTTTCTGCATTTTTATCCTTTTCATCCATATAATAGCATCAATCTGATTGAAGTTTGAGATAAATAGATTATCTATGTATATATAACACATCAAAATGCATATTTAATATATGTACACAATTACTATTAAGTATATACATAATAAATATATATATACATGATATATTTGTAATAAATATGTAGACTATATATACATATTATATATGTAATGTATATTACTTATACGTTGTAAAATATATATATATATAACAAAAGTATATACATCATATACGTTTGTGTGTGCAAATTTATAAAATATATATTTGTTACATTTGCTATATATATATATATATATAACATATTAATATATATAACAAATAAATATACATCATATATTTGTAATAGATATATAGATTATATATACATATTGTATACGTATATATTACATATTAAAATTCATATTTAATACATGTATACCAATTATACTTTTGATATATATATATAACAAATATATACATTATACAATTATAATATGTGTTATATACATATTTATATAAAATAAATATATACCTATAGGTGTATGTGTACAAATATATAGTACATATATTTGTTACATTTGCTATATATATATATATATATATATATATATATATATATATATTATAACAGTTATATTTGATTACTATTATGTGTGTGTATTATATATATATATATATACCACATACATTATACAATTATTTTGTATGTTATATACATATACATTTGTATGCAACAAATATATAGAATATATTTTTGTTACATATATATAACATTTGTACGCTATTACTATCATGTACATATAACATATTAATATATATAACAAATAGATATACATCGAATATTTTAATAGATATATAGATGATATACATATATATATATATATATAACAAATATATACATAAAATATGTATATGCATCATATATTTGTTGTGATACATAATAAATATAATATCAAGATATATAGATTATATATACATATGTATATATTACATATTTAATACATGTATACCAATTATCCTATTGATATATATACATATATATAACAAATATATACATTATACAACTATAATATATGTATATAAAATACATATATACCTATAGGTGTATGTGTACAAATAGATAGGACATATATTTGTTACATTTGCTATATATATATTATAAAATTTGTATATGATTATTGTTATGTGTGTGTATGTGTATTATATATATATATATACATTTGTATGTACAAATATATAGAATATATATTTGTTACATATATATAACATTTGTATGCGATTACTGTTATGTATATATAACAAATAGATATACATCAAATATTTTAATAGATATATAGATGATATATACATATACATATATATATATATATAACAAATATATACATAAAATATGTATATGCATCATATATTTGTTGTGATACATAATAAATATAATATTAAGTCATATATATATATAACTAATCTATTGCTTCTCTTTATTAGGTTATTATTTATCTTCCTTTATTTTGTACTTGTATGCAATTATTTATTTATATATATGTATATGATAAATCTATGTAACCTTTTATATACTATTATGCATATATAAAATAAATATATATAACATACATAAACAAATCATATTTTCATTGTTATATATAAATATTTATATATAAAAACATACATACATACATACATACATACATACATACATACATACATATAACTGATCCGCGTGCATATCCACAGGTCAAGGGCATTTATGTCAAATACTGCTGTATGCACATCCCATTCCATTCCAACTATGATTCAACCAAACATAAGAACGAAATGGATTTATGGATTCGTGGACGTTCCCACAAACACAAGAATGAATTGATCATTTCGTTTTTTATTCTATTCCTTTTCAAGTCATTTCGACATACCAAACATAATATTAATTTTAATTCTTGTTAATCATTTTTTGTATCTTTAATAAAATAAGTGAAAAGAGATTATTTAATTTTATAATGTAGAATTTTGATGTTTGTGTATATATGTAGTAAATAGTATTTTATTATTTTGCCTCACATATAGTATCATTTTAATTTTTTTCAATATTTCAAAAAAAAAAATTGTACGCATTATGACCTATGGAACTCGCATGAGTTGTTCAAGTTGTGGTCGAGCCATTTAGGTTAATCAGGTTTGAATGGATCTTCACCAATATGGGTTTTTGAATTTGAATAAACCCATCCTATGTCAAGGGTCACAATTGAACTAGTTTAACTAGACGGGTCAAAATGGATTTGATTATAGTGATAATATATTTTTAAAAAATCATATTATATTATATAGTTTTACAAGCTCTTGCATTTATTTATTTTTTTATATTTCACCGTTATATGGTATTATTAATGTATTTCCATAATTTTTTTTTGTTAAATTTAATATAATTTTGGAAGCTTTATCTTTTACAATCAAGCTAAAGAATTATTAAGGAAACGCTTACCACTTACTTTGCAAGATCATTTTCAATAGTTTAAGACGAGCTGTTTGAACAAAAGAAGAAAAATTATGAGGATGTAGTTGAAGAGCCAATTCAAAATATAACTAAAACAATAAATTTGGAATGAGCCATTAGTATTATAAATACTTTTTACATCAACCAGTGTTTTCTTTTTTCCCTTCCATCAAATGTTTAACAAGTCATATATAATAAGTAATCCATATTTGAGGCGTTAAATTGCTTAAATAATTTATCAATGTGCTTTATCTCTTTCATAAAGCTTTTTATTTATTCATTTTTAATGTAGAGGTATTATATTATCCATAAATAAACCATGAAAATAATAGTAAAATGATAAGACATTATGAATCATCCATTTTGAAGAACTTAAATTGCTTACATAGCTTTAGAATGGGAGATTATTTCATAATTCATCTTTAAATCATTTATTATATGAAAATTATATATATAGTACATAATTTGATAATAACAATTGTGTTGAAGTCGTATTCCCATATTAGTTACAACGTTGATTAAACCCATTTATATTAAACATTCAATCATATTCAATTCTCAATTTCTCATATTAATTATAGTATTAATTGTAATCTAATTTATCATCCAATAAAAGGAACCCATGGACCATGTTCTTCTCCAATCTGGGTTTTGCTAACATCGCGAATGAATTCAAGGACATATTCGAAGAAATTCTGACCACCATTCGGAATGGTTTGTGGATTCCAAACAGCTATACTAGCTGAACCTAATAAGATAGCAATTACAACCCAAGAAGTAATAAGTACTTGACCGTGGACTTGAAAACCTCCTATTTGCCAATAGAAATGTTGGCCTACTTCCACACCCGATATATCGTATAAGCCTTTTAGCGTGCTGGCGGAACATGATAAAACATTCATATTGCCCTCTGACAGAAATAGAACTTTAAAGGAAATTATTTTGATTCAACCATCTCTATGTAATTATTCCTTCATATTTAATACATAAAAATAATTTAGTGTGAGAAAGGAGGGTTTTTTTGTTTTAGTATTTTTCATTAATGTTCAATCATCATTCAAACTTTTATTTGTGCGGCCTTTTGAACTAGGGGAATATGAAATTTGATGAGCTTGGTAAGTGAGAATAGTGTCCCTGATCGTAGAAGTGAAGCCCCCCACAATGCCAATTGGCTGTTTGTTTCTGATTTATACAAGTTATTTTTTGCTTTACCATGCGTCTGTTATTGCGCTTTTATTGCCCCTTTTACCATTTTCTTTATTGCATGCAGCCCAACAAGAGGACCACAGTTGCCAAACTCGCAAAAGATTTTCAGGCAGTTTTGAAAGAGTTTCAGAAAGTACAAAGGCTTGCTGCAGGGAAAGAAACAGCATGTACACCGTTTGTTCCCCAGGCCATCCGAACTTGCAGGTAAACTTTCTCATAAAATCTGTATTTTTGCTAGGTTCATTTTACTTAACTTTTGAAATATGTACTTGAAGATGATTGCATAATTTCAGTTTCTGTTCCTTTTTGAAATCTTTGCAAAATAGTTACAGAAGCTTTTTCTCGACAAAGGATTTTCAATGTAATATGACTGCATAATTGGGTTTTTACTTTCGTTACCTATGGCTGTTGGGATTTTATGAGTTCATTCTTACCTTATACGGTTATATTGCCAGTGAGCTTGATGTAAATTCAGATAAAAATGGGGAGCGACGCTCGCTTCTCGTTGACTCAAGGAGGTTAGTTTTACATGTTTCTACGCAAATATCTAAGCTCCATACACTTTACCATATAATCTGAAAAAGCATGCAATTCGTAAGCTAAATTATACCACAAAACCCCATTACAGGAGCTGGTTACTCAAACTTTCAACTGATTGGACAGTGGTGATTTTCATTGTGTGTTTGTGAAAATATTTGACGATGTTGTTATGATGCTATATGTGAAATCTTCATGTCGTGCCACATATGGCAAGAGATGTATATGTGGATCAACTTCTACGTAGGACTGTTCCTTCAACCCTCCCTGCCTCGTCATTATAGTTTAATGGCTGAGGCCAGCATTGCCATCTCCCATTTTGCTTAAACACTTTGTGAATAGTTTATAACTCTCAAACTAAACTCCAAAAATGTGCGTTCATCTTTTCATAACTCTGAAGATATACGAATAATCTCCGAACATTGTTAAAACCCCAGATTCTTTGCTAAAAGAATCATATGGCAAAGGTTTCTAGATTTTAATGGAATGTATATATACATTATCAAAAGTTATAAAAAGATGAACTTATACTGAGTTTGAAGGGGGCTATATGTACTTGTTCAAAAGTATAAGTGGATATATCTTCTATTTCTCCATATAATAATATTAATGTATAGTAATCTTATTATCACCTATATAAGCAAGCAGAGGGTGTAAAAATAATTACATGTATTATTAGTAAAAATAACAAGAATATGGTACTTTTATTTTTTGGGTAAAGTGAGATTTTTTTTTTTTTTTGGATTTTCATTAATACAGAAACTATTACAAAAACCTAGAAGCATACCCGAGCCATCAAGAAAATAAAAGGATGCTTAGGTCGCTAAAATGGCCATACAGCTCAAAAGTGCTTCCTCAGGAAAAGAAAAGAAGCAGACTATAAAATACAGCACAATATGGTCCCATAAACTTAAAAAAAAATAATCATAAAGTTTAAATGTAAATATTTATTCTCAGTACCTATAAAATTTTAAGTTACGGTAAAGCATAGAAAGTATTTTTATGATTATTTTTTCAAAATTCAAATTATAAAAAAGTTATCTTATAATTAACCAATGTAATATCTTCTTATGATTTTAGGGGAAGGGGCTAACTTGCTAAATTAAAATACTACACAAAAGCTCATATCTATATATATATATCCGAGGCAAGGATCTAGGGTTATTGCCAATTAATAAATAAGTTTGACTAACTTTGTAAGTATATTTTCGATTTAGAAATCGAAGGATCCAGAACAAACAAGTTTCAAATCCCAAAAAAGGAAAATTTGTTGGAATTAGTTAAACTCTTTTGATCAAAAGTGTATTGGATAGGAATTACATCACCCAATCATCTAATTATTTGGTAGAAATAATTCATAATAAGGAGCATATTGCTGCCAATTTGAAATAATTAAAAGTTACTAAAGTAATATCTAAACTTAATTATTCAAATCAAAGATAAAGTATTTTGAAACAAAGAAATACCCTTTTTTTTTCAATTATCACGATATCTTGACAATTCGATAAAAAATGAATAATCGAAATATATTGGAAATGAGACAAACATAAAAGGATTAGAGTCCACTAAAAAAAATGCCTGAAGCCTTTCTTGGAACTATTATGCATATATAATATGTGTATGTGTATGTGTATATGTACGTATGTACTTGTAATTTTTCAAGTGATTTGTTTTGCAGGCAAGAAGTATTACAGCTGAGCGATGGGATTGCATTCAATGAGGCAATAATTGAGGAAAGGGAGCAAGGAATTCAAGAAATCCAACAGCAAATTGGGGAGTTGAACGAATGTTTTAAAGACATTTGTGTCTTGATACACAAACAAGGTGCCATGATCGGTAAGCTATTTTTACATTATGTTCTATCTTGGCTAAGGTTTTTATTATTATTATTATTATCCCCTTTCTGCTCAACTTAACCAAATATCAAAATGATCTTGATGCAGATGATATTGGCACGCATATAGAGAATTCTAATGCTGCAACTGCTCAGGGGAAGTCCCAGCTCGTAAAAGCTGCAAATACCCAGCAATCAAATTCTTCTCTGGTAATTATGTTCATTCTTCTTTGGTAATCATACTTGATTTGTATATATATATATATATATATTGTATATACACACGCACACTTCATTTGGACAAAGTACACATTAGAATAGCAATTAATTTCTTACTCAACATGGATACGTGCTTGCGTTAGCCTGATCCAAAATCTGAAAGTTATGTCTAACAATAGACAAGACTAAATGCTGAAGAACATGACCCTTTGCTGTTAAATATTTTTGAGTTATGTCAATGAACATGCATCGTTCATATGTAGACTTTAACCTTAATGGCATAGTTGAAGATGAGATAATTCATGTTCCTGAAATTCGCTGCTGCTTACTGAACAGGCCTGCTTGCTGTTGGTGATAGTTGGGATAGTCCTCCTCATTGCGATTATAGTACTTGCAGCTTAATCAGAATGATGATATGATTTCTGTGAGACTAATAGCTATACCGCTGCAAGGCAGCAAATGGATGGTGATGCATTCATGCATGTTTCACCAGGCTGGGGTGGTGAGACACTATGGTCAACTGAACTGTCATCCTTACTGTTTAGAATATCATTTATACGATCCCATTTTCGTTCTATCGAGCCTTTGTTTATCATTTTATCTTCTTCCTGCGTTTCTTTCGGATGCCATTACAAAATTGAATTTTCCTTATAGTTCAATATTTTCAAAAGTGAAAATATTTCCGAGACAGTATGTATGAGCCACTGACATTTAATGGCGTTTAACCACCACCCAAGCTTTATCTCCATTAGGAGGTGTTGTTGGCTGTATTGATGTAATATTGAGGGTTTTCGTGGGGTTCACTGGAATGGACATATTATTGTTGTCTTGTGGTTGTAAAAGCTACTGCCACGCACCAATGTTGGAGCAACGAACGTAGTTAACTAAAAGTATATGCAATAACATCGTCATTGAGAAACCTTTATCTACAACTTTGGATCAAAATAGATAATTTTTTAAGGAAAAAAAAAAAGGATATGCAATGCGCCGTGGTTTAACTACTAATAACTTTCCCTATTATTTTTTAACTATTTCATTGGTTTGGGGAAACGTGAGGATTAATTTTTCCTCATCTCATCACCATCTCAAATATAGTGACATTCAACAATAATGAGAAAAAGTTAATTGGAGGTAAATGATTTCTATATTCTAAAAGAAGAAGCGTCTTTCATTTTATTTTTTTCTCCCTTCATTAACTTCTTTATAATTTACACTGTGATTAACCACTACCTTTTGATAATGGCCATACAATTGGTTTTCTTTTATTACTAACTATTAGAAATTACTCCATAATTACATTTAATCAAGATAATAATAGTTGAAAAACGTGGATTAGGAAAAATATTGAATAGTGATCAAATGGAATCGATTGAATGTATCATGAACGAAAAGCTTTTTACCGGTACTTGTATAGGTTTAGTATACCACCATTTTCCCGAAAATGTAGCAATACCATGCTTGCCCAGAACTCATGCTTGAAGGATGATATTCCAATTAAGGAAGTAACTTGTAATGGTTTCCTTTCCTTAGTATTGTCGTGCACAGTTGGGCAAAAACGAAGTAGAGTGGCCACTAAATGAAACACACAACATAACTACCTCGTTTAAAAACGTGTTGTTGCCAGTTATGAGCAAATTTGCAAAATTAACTTTCTACATGTTTTACGCTATAAGTAGTTAGATGCCAAGCGTGCCTCAAAAGCTAGTTGATAAAGTGGGTGTTCAAATATGAACATTAACATCACAAATAACTTTTTATAAGAGGCAATATCGATCTAATATCTTCTCGAGTTTCATAGATTCCCATTGCAAGCAGAACAAAATGGATCAGATTTAATGGCGTTTGCACTACAAACATAATTGTGTGGTCTAAGTACCGAGAAAATAGAATATGATACGTCGTGAAAATTCGAGTCTACCTCAAAAGCTAACTTTATGAAATAGAGGACTTGAATAGATATATAAGCATCGTACGAAAATCTAAAAGAGGGAACATGCAAACTTTAACGATGATAATTTGGTATGATCGAGAAGCTTATGCAATAATGGCAAACTAGCTTGGTGGGGGTAACAAAAGTACGATAGACAAGGTACACGTGTTTTTTTACGAATATCCTACAGGTGGAAGTTGATGCAAGCTAGGCATCTTCATTGGTTTTAGTTGGAAGAGAGGTTGAACAACATTATGAAGCTTTTTTCCTTATCCAATGCCTCTTCCTTGCAAGAAACATCTCCTTACAAAGTACTAATATGTTCATTTCCTCATTGCTTTGAGGGTATGGGCAATGGTAACAGATGCTTGTCCTTATTATCCCACACCTTTTTATCTTCCGTAATTTATACCATTTTGATAGTGCTTGTTTTTGAAAGTTAAAGGATGGAGAATTGCCTTTCCCTCTATCATGTCACAAAGAAGAGCAAAGCTATTCTCATTGAAACAACTTCCGAACTTCCCTCGGCATTACCAACTTGGCCATCCGGTAAAATATATTGGAAACATGCACCTTTTTCTTTTTATAAATAAATGCTGATCATCTCTATCGTGCAATATAATTTTTCAGATGCATTATATGATAATATAACCCATATTTTAGCACTTTTTCACTTTTATTACTCGTGTTATACTCTGCGTTAAATACATAACTCATATTTAGCAGTCTTTTTACTTTTATAACTTGTATTATGTTTTATACCAGATATATAAGCTGGATTCAAGATTTTTTTCAATTTTGTAACTTGTGTTGATTATGTTGTTTGACCAATGAAGACTTACAATTTTTAGGATGGAATATGACAGAAGCTATGTGATTGATTTAGAAAAAAATGATATAAAATTGAAAGAAATGCTAAAATTTAAGTTTTGTGACTGATACAAAGCATGGCAGATGCTATAAAAATGAAAACATGCTAAAAACACAAGTTATGTGTCTGACACAAAATATTAAACTGGTTGTAAAAGTGAAAAACACACCAAAATACATATTATGTTAGTGTAATTTACCTAATTTCTTTTATATTTGTGGTGCAATTAGGATCCGGTTTTGCACATGGATACATCGATTTAGGAGGATTGCGCGTTTGTCAAGTCTCATCCTTGAACAAAATTTGGACAACATATGAGGGTGGACCAGGTAATCATGGTGCAACATTCTTTGAACCTTCTAGTTTACCAAAAGGGTACTTTATGCTTGGATGCTATAGCCAACCCAACAATAAGCCATTCCATGGTTGGCTTCTTGCCGCAAAAGACGAAACAAGTGATCCCTCCAATGGAGCTCTGAAAGAACCAACTGATTATACTCTTGTATGGAGCAGTGAGTGCTCGAAAATTAAACGTGATGGCGATTGTTCTGTCTGGCTTCCTATTCCCCCGGATGGTTATAAGGCTGTTGGAAATGTTATCACAAGATTGCCGGACAAGCCTCCTCTTGACAAGATCCGATGTGTTCGGTCTGATTTCACCGAGCAATGTGAGATTGAGAAATGGATCTGGGGGTCAGTCAAGAGAAGCGATGCTAGCGCATTTAATGTTTATAGCATTAGACCAAAGATTAGAGGAGCGCAAGCTCTAGGTGTCACTGTGGGAACATTTATGGCGCAAACTAATGCAAGTTCATCTCCTTCTTCTCTTGCTTGCTTGAGAAATAAAAATCCAAAGTACACAACTTCCATGCCGAATATACGTGAAATTGAGGAATTGATTCGAGCTTATTCGCCTTTGATGTACTTCCATCCGGACGAAGAATATCTGCCATCTTCCGTGAGATGGTTTTTTAATAATGGAGCACTACTGTATAAAAGGGGAGAAGAATCATATCCTTGTTCTATTGAACCAAATGGTTCTAACCTTCCACAAGGCGGTTCGAACGATGGTGAATATTGGTTAGACCTTCCGACCGATGACAGGGCTAAAGAGAGGGCAAAGAAAGGAGATCTAGAGAGCGCACAAGTTTACATACATGTTAAGTCCGCACTCGGTGCAACCTTTAGTGATATAGTTCTATGGATCTTTTATCCTTTCAATGGTCCTGGGACAGCCAAGGTTGGTTTTCTCGATGTCTCTTTAGGGAAAATCGGAGAACATGTTGGCGACTGGGAGCATCTAACCTTAAGGATTAGTAATTTCAATGGAGAGCTTTCGAGTGTTTATTTCTCACAACATAGCAAAGGAGCATGGGTTAATGCCTCTGAACTAGAGTTTCGAGATAGTAAAAAATTTGTCGTCTATGTTTCTCTACGTGGTCACGCGATGTATCCAAAACCGGGACTGGTTCTGCAGGGTAGTAGCATTGTAGGAGTCAGGAACGACACTGCCAAAAGTAGGATTTTCATGGATACCGGTGCAGCATACTCAATTGTTGCGATCGATCATTTAGGCATGTCTGGAGTTGCACATCCTTGGCTTGAATATTGTCGCGAATGGGGTCCGAAGATTAGTTATGAAATTCCTGGAAGGATTAAGAAGATGGGTAGGTTTTTGCCTCAAAGGCTTAGGTTCATAAGGATACCAAATGAATTATTTGGTGAGGAAGGGCCTGTTGGTCCTAAAGGCAAAAGCAACTGGGTGGGAGATGAAAGGATATAAAGAAAATGTAGCAGTGATTTATATGCAGATACAATTAGCTTGATTGATTACAAAATACTTAATACTTAGATGTAAGGAAAACAATTACCAAGGTCAATGTTGGGGTTTGCTGTTGTTTTACTAGATATATTGTCATGTCTTAATAATAATGAATAAAAGATGCATGATGTTCATGTCAAAGACTTCTATCAAACTCAATTGCATTTTCCATAGATGGAAAAAAAGATCTACCATGCGCCAAGTTTCAACTCAGATTTCCAGTTTTAATAAGTAATAAATTTTAAATCTATAATCAACTATTTTAAGAGTTTAAACTTGTTCAATTATAAATTGTAATAAATGTATTTCACCGTTTCGTTTATTAATAACAAGATGTAGTCGTATATTAACTAATTATCTTCCGGCGCGTGAACCATCCTACGTAATTTATGCATTGGTTTCGTTATAATCGACTCTATATGGTACCTCAAAAGTGTCCTCAATAAGATTTTAACCGAGGACCTCATAAAAATTATCAGACCTTGTCACCAGGTGTTTATCTGATAATTTGGGATGCAACTGTGGTTAAATCCTTGACATCAATCGGTGTTAAAGTTGGTTAGTTTTAGTAGCTTGGGTATGTAATAAGGAGCTACCGTGTTTCATTTCTAACTAGTGTAAAAAATCTTTCAATCTTCGCACCTCTCATTGCATTGATATTTGAACCATATACAAATGCATGTTAAGAAAGATCCAACTCATTAAATTTTGTGGAACGGGCAAAGCACACACAAGAGAAGTTGTGGCAGCTGGGATTCATCTTGAGAAAAACAACAAGAAAATAAACTATTCTATGGGGGGTGGAATCATCGATTTGACTTAGCATCTAATCATAATAATAATAACAACAACAACTATGATTCTGAAGCAAGTAATATTGGAAAGGAAAGTAAAGATTTGTTCTGGATATTTGCATTTTCCCGGAATTACAAAAAGATGCACACCCCAAATAATTGGGAATCGGTTTGATGTTAGCATATGCATCGAAACGATTAAATGACTACAAATGTCTAGAGCACACATCTTACATGATCCAGAACCACAACTGTTTCCTCCTCCAGTATAACTCGAATAAGAATAGGAAGCTCTTTTAACCAGCAGACGTCTATTAGTAAGATTTGAAGAAGCAGACGTGGAATACTTCAATCTATTCAAGCTTCTTCTATTTTCATGATAAATCAAGGCAATGTATATACCTAGATAGAAAAAACTTCGGAAATGTCTATCCAGACTTATTGTCAAAATTCAACAGCTAATTAGGCCAAGTTGAATAACAAACAAATCAACTATAAGTTGGAGTGGGTGCTAATTGTCCATAAAGTAAGTATCCTAATCTGTAGCACGATAAGAAGCATCAGATTGATTTCTACAATATTCAGATCATAGAGGCCGGAGGAAACATCAGAGATAAAATTAAAAAAAAAAGTTCCTGAAATTAGAGATGCACCCTATCTGAAGCAAAATACCCTATAAAATGGCCAAATTGAGAGAGAGAACTGTATTGATGAAAGCGTCAAGCTCGTTCTTACAGATATCATAGAACAAGGGAGAACAAATATACATTTTTTCAGACAAAATGGAAACCAATCAAGCACGCCTCACATCAGGTGACAAAAGGTTCATCTGTTCTGTCAGCTGATCCATATGCTCAGCTTTGTCCCAACCATTATTCTTAGGATCACCTTCTAATGGATTCATCACTATATCCACAGGTGCTGGACTTTGAAGAATGTCATC
Organism: Laguncularia racemosa; assembly: GCA_037954665.1. Classification (NCBI taxonomy): domain Eukaryota; kingdom Viridiplantae; phylum Streptophyta; class Magnoliopsida; order Myrtales; family Combretaceae; genus Laguncularia; species Laguncularia racemosa. Next base: position 4,915,842 of record JBBMOL010000016.1, read on the forward strand.
CAAATCCAAGAAGTTTGAATCCTCCAGAAAAGCTTCGATATTATCAATTTCGGTAGGCATCGATCCATTCACCAATGAGGTGTGATCCATATATGCTTCATTTGCTGGATCAGCACCAACAAATTCTTCATTGGGGGTAAAAATGCTTTCTGGCAAAATGCCAGACATCGAAGAGAACTCAGGCATGATTACATCAGCTTGAATACTATCAGCAGTTTGGGAGTCTTGAGCTCCATCTAGACCAACAGGCGAGAACTGACCAACTCCAACCTTGTCAGATGTAGTAGAGGGAGGTGAGGATCTTATATCAGATAAAGCTACTGAAGTAGCCTGCCCTGAGATCCCTAGGCCAGCTGATGTATGCGAAAACTGGCCCAATGTAGGTGGAACCTCCTGAAGAGTCACTCCAGACACATGGCTTGAAGAACTCACACTGTTCATGCCACTTGATGATGCTAATCCATCTCTCTGGGAAGAAGGATCCATTCTCATGATGTGCATCAGCATCCTAGTTGCTTCATTCACAGGCTGGTACTTTACAATCTGTCCATCTAATGCATCACAACTTACTTCATCCTCAGACACACCTTCCTGCCTGAGCCTCCTCTTTTTGTTGGCTTCAGTTATGCGCCGACTACTTTCATTTTGCTGTTGCACAAACTGAGCAAAGAAACCATGGCTCTGAACAGCCTTAGCCAGAAACGACATCATCTGTTGTTGTCGCTGCTCCATACCCTGGAGACGCTGTACCATTGCTTGTAAATGTTCATCAGTTGCCTGCTGCTGCTGTCTCAGTCTCACAAGTTCCTGCATCAACACATTCTTGTCTCTCTTAAGCCTCTCGACCTCTTCCTCAAGCCCAAATTTTCCAACCTCTACACAAGCCCCAACAGAGGAAGCCTGTGTATGTACTTGCTGTGGCTGTTGTTGCCCATGTCCATGTGCAGGTTTTCGCCTAGTTATACTCTTAAGCAGATGCTTTTGGCCCCGGAGGAAGCACTCATTGGCAAATTCCCAGCGGTCAGGATCAACTTTCCTAAACCCCTGTTAAGATGGTTGTAAGAGACATGTAATAAGCCAAATGCACAACAAAATAAGCAAATTTGAAAAAAAAAAAAAAAAAAAAGAGGAATGATGTGCAAGCAGCAAAAAGGAATAAACTGTCAGGTATAAAGGATTTCATGTCAGCAGGTTGTATTATATGTAAAGGTAAGTGAATGCAAGAACAAAATAATTGCAGAAAGGTACTGACTGCAATCTAGGCGCCACAAGGGCACATGTTTTTCCAAAAGCCACACAACAAAAGCAAGAGAAAGACATGCACTCTACCCACCAAAAAAAAAGGGAAAAAGACAGGCCCTAACAAAACTGAAAGCTGAGTAAATCATGCTGAGAATGGACACGAGGAAGATCTGTAGCAGGCCAAGTAAAGGCAAATCACACATTATTTTACCAAAGGGAGCAGCCATGCATCTAGAATGTTCAGTAAAGGAGTAGAGGTTTAGAACAATGCAGAGCAAAAAGACTAAAAGTAAAAATAATGCTTCAAAAGATCAATCAAATTAACATTGGGACATAATATTTTTGATACATTACACCTCCAGCACAAGATATCCTAAAAAAAGCACTGTTATTCATGCTTCACCCTACCTCGAAGGGAGAGCCAAAAAAATAACCAGCAGCTTCTCAAATTGAAATACTACTCTCAATGCATTGGATTATAGTCAATTACAATGACAAGTACCAAAAACAAGGGTTCAAGATGCTTGAGTACAGTCCTTAATGCTGCACAACCATACCCTTCTACAAAGACATCATGTTGGATAGCTAAAAAACCTAGAAAAGCTGCAGAAACATGTTGATTCAAATATTCAAAGACCTGCATGTAGGTATTTGCTTCTAAATAAAATAATATCATAATTACCATAGAAAAGAATTAGCTACACCATACAACTTCAAATTTCCTTAATATGTGCACCAAGGCAGTTAATTAAAACACTACCAGGCAATACGGCACTACCTTCATAATCAAAAGTTATAGCATGACAGGAATTTGTACCCAACCTGGGTAATGACTTATAAGATTGCCAGTAAAATGATGGCCACTGATCTTGTTATCAGCACATGCTTTATACTGCTTTCTAGCAGTGCTGAAATATTATCTTGTTTTCCAGATCAAAATACAATCTTTTTACTCCTATAAATACTAGACAAAAATCTCTACAGAATGCATGTTATGTCCTGATTCCTAATATATGCATTCCAAAGAAAACCAAAAGCCAGGCAACTGTCATCCTTTCCGTTAATCAAATTCAGTGCTAGTGGTCATTTAGAACCTAAATTGGAAAATGTGTAGCAGTGTAGATCTGTCAATCTCAGACAAGAACCCAAGATGATTACACCAATGACCGTTCTTAGTCCAGAAGCAAGTTATTATATGAGATAGGTGATTAGCATGTACTATTTTTCCTACAAAAGTAAAACCGCTGGACCTCCTCACTAGAGCCCCTTTAATCATAAACAAGAAGGAACTGCTACATTCTTGAGCACAATAATAAAAGGATGTACTTGTGTTCCCATATAGCATCCAAGGCAAATCTGGAAACTCATTTTGCAGAGGATTCAATATCACCTTGAACGCTGAGTATAACAGACCCCGTGGTTCATTCAGTGATGGTCCGCAGATTAGAACGAGGCTATCATATAAGGGAATGGAATTTCATTTCCTGCTTCTTCTGTCCCCAGCCGAAAAAGCCAAGGAAAGCATAAATCTCACAAAAAAAACCAGCTCCAAAGTGCCTTTTGGCGGCAGCATGTTACCAAGGAATTGCAAACAACTACTTCAACAACCTCACCCAAGTCTGAGTTCAAACAAAACCTTCATAGTTGCTTCTTCCTTTTAACCTTCTGCTCCATTTGGTTACTGAGAAAATGCAGAAAGTAGAAAAGATTCAGATCCCCACATTTCTCATATGTTTGCAGGCAATGAGCAGCTATATGCATATCCTAATGGAGGCCATCTCACTGCCACTTCTCTTCCACGAAAAAATATAAACTTTCTAGATGCATGACCGCAGAAGGTTATGAACACATAGTCTATCACTTAAACTCATAAATGAAAAGGAGGCAGTTTAAACATTGAACTGCTTCTAAAATAATATACAAGCAATGGCAAGATGATTCTATCAAATCTATGAAGGATTACAAAAAGGATCTCCTGTCTCTTTTGTCTCTTCAGTAGAAACAAAACACTGAGATGAAGTTTGTCTAGTTTCTTTAGTCACACCCAAATCTGCATACAATCCTCACAGAGTAAAAATCCTTAGAAATAAGTAGGAGCTAATCCACTAAGGCTAAGCTAGCAGTCTTGATGCCGTCAATCTTCAAGCCCTTGAATGCAATACATAAGAACAGCCCACCAGTAACAAAGCAACTAGAGTTTTAAAAAATCTAATAAAAAATTGGCGTGCGTTCTGAAAACAGCTTACACATCTCTCGTTTTTCATTCACTTATGCCACCACTGTTCGCTCCAAGTGACATATGACAGCCTTCAATATTCCCCATCCTCTCTCAATGTCCTGTCTGTTTCCCACAAATCACATGTTGCAGTGTATGATAAATTTTTTAATGCGGCCTCCACTTTTGGCATATTTAGTTTGCGGGAACACGGGTAGGGATACTGATAGGGCAGGAAAACTTCAAACAAATTCCCAACACAGAACTTCTTTTACTATTCTTAATCGGTGATCCTGTCCATGTTCAATCCAATCAAATAGTGCCATGAATGCATAAAAGAGCAAGAAGCGGTGTTCTCAATGAATTTTATTCATACATAGTGATATTGATTTTGAGCAAGACACGAATGAGCACACTAACGTAGGGACAGGGAATGAGAAATATACGTTTGCCCTAAATTTCACGCCTTTATATTACTTAATAGTAAGATAAAATAAAATCCGATCCACTGAATCCATGTTTCAAAAAGAAAAAATTACACTAAAAATTAAAAATACCTTAAATTCGCTTTCATACTAAATCGCAACCACAAGAACCCTAACAAAACAATGTCGAGTAAATTAAATAGACGGAATAAAAGAAAGAAACCTACGTATGTATTCAACTGTCTGACGAAGCTCGAGAAGTTATTATGCTTGAAATATTTAGGCAACAAGTCACGACCGAACTCCGGAGGGTTCCAAACAACGAAGCTGTTATTCGCATCACTCCATGACACGATCGCGTCGGTTGTCGGATCGTCCACCATATCGTAGGTCTTGCTAAGGAAAGGCGGTGGCGCATTCGCGCTAGGCATCGGCGCCGGAGCCGGTGTAGTAGTGGGAACATCCTTCACCGTCGAGTCTCCGCCACTAGTGGACTCGTCCATTGAGGAATCAATGGATTCGAAAAACCGGGGGGCAAAGTAAAGCTAGGGTTAGGGTTGAAGTGAGAGATTTTCAATTTAAATCGTTTCTTTTTAAATTTTGGTTTTAATGGAAGAGTATTGTTTTTGGGGGCGGGGAGGAGAGAGAGAGAGGGAGGAGGAGGAAAACGGGAATGAAATGTGGAATTACGGTACTGCCCTTGGATCTCCACTGTTTAGACTTTGAGGGAGGTGACTGGTGCTGATGGAAGTTGGAGTTAACTGATTTCATGCCATCCACTAAAATATGTTGAGTTGTGTTCATGTTTTTTGTGTAATCTTTTTGATATTTTTCTGGATTATTTAAATGACAATCTCGTGACTTTGTTTTTTCCCACTTTAGCCTTGCAACTTGTACTTGAGTTTTTGTTTAAGCAACTGCCAGATCCGATTACGGGTCGGTTTAGGAATAGTTTGCAGTTCTAAAATAAAGAATAAAACTTGTTCCATGCAATTGTGATTCCCAATTTCAATCAAAATTGGGCAAATTTGGTTTAAGAATTGAAACCATAAATTCATTCGACTTGATGGTTTCAAGGCTTGTCTCATATCATCATCATTGGCTCTAGCTATTGTTTTGATTTTTGGTTTTAGAGAACCAATTGGATCAAATTACAGGTTTAGAATGCAAGTGAGATACTAATGAAGTGTTGGGATATTGTCTTGATATGTAAGGCTCTCATTAATCACCCATACGTGGTAATGAGTTAAATTGATTTGAAAACCTAAATTAAAAGACTTTGTCTCAACGTAGTCAAGATCATTGAAACAAAGTGCAAGGAAATTTGATTTATGTTATTGTGAGTGTAGAAATATTACAGCTACGCAGAAATATGGCATAGTCAATTTTTTTTTAATGTTAATAAGCATTATTTTTATTATAATTCAAGAAATTTTAGAACTTAATTACATCATATAATTGAGTGATTATGTTGTAGAATTATCCTAATTAATATATCAATGTCTAAATGATCCTAAAAACAAACAAACCAGGTGAATATTCATCTATTAGACATATTGATTGGATGAAGTTTCCATTGTTTGAACGAAGCGACTTTTTGTAGTAAATGTAGGTTTTAACTTGGTACAAACTTTTACTTAAGTTTAGATCTTGTTTACTTTTAGATAAAAAGGATGGAGAATAAAAAAAATTATCTCTAAGCTATCTATTATTTAGAATAATTAAGTAAAATATATTCATTCTTTACTTCTCTTAAATCTATGTTGCATAGAGTAACCATTCCATTATTTATTTCATGTAATTAAATTGCACTATTAAGTTAAAAATATAACAAAAATACTAATAAGCCCTTGTTTAGTAAAAAATATCACCACTTTCACCACCATTATTATCATTGCACCATGTCTCTACATAGCATCACCAACTTTATCTTACCACCATCATTACCATCACTATCATTAAAACCTTACATTACCATACCACCACAACTATCATGCAATGTCCCATGCAATGCATACTAATTTTTATTTAAGTTTACGTAATTAATTTAATATTTTGGAGTAATCATGCAAGAATCAGATACACACAAGATTTAGTCACATCAAAGACGGATACGAAATATAATCATTCAATTACGATCATAAATTAACACTTACACTAACGGAAAAGATAAATCGCACAACATTGAATTTTATCTAAAATCATTTAAACATCATCTATTTCTCTTTTAGTCCAACCCATGGATTCACAAAAATTTATATTTATATAAACACCTTTTTAATAATTATCAAGTTACTTATTGTTTCTATTATTAATATCATTATTATTATTGCTATACGGTTATATATGCTTTAGATATCATGTATTATATTACATATATTTATAATGATTATTTCCTTAGCTACACGTCACTCCTATATGTCTACGTATAATTATAATTTAATTTTCCTCTTTGTAAGATCAAGGTGTACGTGTTCTATGTATACACACAACATCAATGTGGAATACACCAAAGGGAATTCAAACAAAAATCTTGGATAGCTAGACTCTAAGAATATTGGATATATGTATTTATATATTTTTTTTATATGTTAACTCCATAGTTCCTGTACCGTCCTTCTCCTTTACACTGGCCGCACTCCACTTTCCTCTAGATATATGCTTCTTCTTCTCCTATACCTCTATATATATAATTATATAATATATTCCTCCTAGTGGCATGCCTTCCCTCTTCTCCCTATTGTAATTCTCTCGTTAACCAGCCCCTTTGACTCCTCACCGGATTCTCATGCCACATTCTCTCGCCGGAATTCCTTCTCATTTCACTCCATGTCGGCACACAACTGCGGCCCCTCTCCCCTGCACATACACACACCAACACACCCCCAAGGACGTCCTTTCAGCGAGCACACAACACTATTTGCACACACACACTGTCCCCTGCTGGATGCATACTCCCCTATTGTACACGACACTATATATATATATATATAAATCTATATATGCAGAACATAGCTAATCCCTCTTCGGATTCCTTTGTTGGATTCTCTCCTCTCGCCATCACTAAATTCTATCTTCTCATCGAACTTTGCCTCTCGCTGGACGTTCTTCTCCCTCGTTGGAAATCACACAGCTCTCCACCAATATGTCATTCCAGCATGCTTGGAAATATTTCCCAGCATATCTACTCACCGAGTATACATTAAACACACACACCTCATCCTATTCGCACCATTAAACACCCCTTCACACTTGAGCACACCACCTTTTGTCTCCCTCAATAGTAGAATAACAAGAAAAAAAAATGATACTCAATTTACAACACTCAGCCATTACCGACTCCCATATACATGTGAAGTTCTTTCACCTCCCTCGCCAGCCTAAACATAAGAGCCTCCAAGCATCATTTATTCATAACCAATTATGGAAGGAAAAAGATCCACTCGAATCTACAATTCACCAGCTTAAATATAAAGTTTTCCCAGCGTTTTAATAACCTTCCATGGAAGCTCGACAATATCCAAGCACAACGTAAGTATAACAATAGCATGTGCTAATCTCATCAAGTAAATAAATTAAAAAAAAATAGAACATATGAGTATGGTTAGTCATGAAGGTGGATTTGGCATAACATAGCCAAGTAGCGCTATCAACCCATGAAGAAATTTTCACAAGTTGGACGCATAACTATTCCTTTCTAGCCGATGAACCAACCTACAGCAAGCAATTTCACCAGCAATTGTAAAATAGTAATCATGAACAGCTATAGCGGCTGCATCACATTTCGAGTTTACATAATAGTATATATATATATATATATATGCAAACACATCGTGTCATATACAGTAACAGTACATTACGAATTCCTACTCACCTGGTTCTTATCTCCGATTACTTATAATAATTTTCGGATAAATTTATGGAATAATTTTCTTTTCTTAAAAACATAAGAATATCATGCTATTACACTTTATTTATGATAAATATCGTTCTATTTAGTGTATTTTTAGTTATTCTAACTATTTTCTAAGTTAAATTCTATTTATATATATATATTAAATTTATATTTAAATTTCAAAAATAAAGCTTGTTCCACACAATACTAGTGTAGTTTCATAAAGCTCACATTGAGGATCGCGTTGGTTGTCTTGATTTGTGATTTGGAAGTCATATATGGAAGTTATAATTTTTTTTTCACATTTTTCTTTTTCTCCTTCCCTTCCTATTTCGTCTCGTGCTTCTCTCCTCTCGTCCTTATCTTTCTATCTCTCACTTTTTCTTTTTCTTTTTGATTGAAGGTTGGAGGTTTATATATATATATATATATATGTATGTACCTTTTTAATTGGATACGTTTGCCACGCGATAATTTTCGTAAACTTAGTAATTTTAGTATTTTATTATAAAATTTTATGATTAAGCTAATTGAATTATTCTGAGTATGATTATCTACTTAGAATTTTTATTTGACAATACTAAATTTATGATTTTAATTTATTTTATTATTTATTCAATAATTTTTTAGGATTTGCTTTTCACGTGATTATTTATTTTAATAAAATCTTATGTTGGGTATGTTTAAGGCTTTTAATACGTTCTATTAATCATTCTAATGTTATACGTAACTAAATTTTTGCGGATTTTATAACATATAGATGAATGGAAATGAAAAGAAAAAAAAATTACAATTTTTTATATTGTGGTTTGGAATATTGAATGAAACAGAGAGGAATGTTTTAAATTCCTTTATTTATATGGTTTTATAAAAAAGGAAATAAAAAAGAAAGGAAGTTAGCATTTACAAAATTTTACCCTCCTTTTATTTTCATGAATATTTCTATAAATGATAATTTTACATTTGTATCTCATTTTCATCTTCTTTTTTTTCAATTTAAAAAAAAATTAAAGCTTAAAGTAGGAATGTTTCTACTCATTTCATTCATTTTTCATTATTTCACACTTCATTTAAATTACAAAACACAATATTTTACTTTATTTTCATTGATTTCATTTTGTTTCCACTATTTTATCTCAATTCAATCAAAGTGTTAATCCAAGATGATCGAGAATCTAAGTATAAAAGTCATCAAAATTGAGAAGAGAAACGGGAAAAAAATATTTTTCTTAATCCCCTATATAATTATAGACCCCACAGTATTTAACATGTTGAGATAGTTTTTTACCCCTACTCTTTAAAAAAAAAAAAGAAATCAATAATGGGACAACACAATTGACAAGCGACTACTATATTTCCTTATCAAAAACCATATTCTGAAATATACCCTCCATTTTATAAGGTATTTAGTGTATCCTTTTCATCTCTAATTCATCTTTCTAATTTTTCATACATGTTGTTTACATATTATTATTATTATTATTTTTAAAGATGATTTAGCCACCCTAAATCAAATAAAACATGATGGGGCTAAGTAGGAGATTTAAGTTGCACTTTATTATGTTGGCATATTCCTAGAGATATGTGTGAGTTTGCCGTCATTGGGCAAACTAGTTCACAAAAAAAGGTTTTGAAAAAATTAAATCCCAAATTACCATAGTAAAATCACAAGTTAAGACTGCAATTTTGTCAAAGGAATAAATTGCACATTGAACGTGTGATTTACCCAACATACACACTGAACAACAACTCCTAAAGACCAATCACTCCTGCGCAAAAATGGCGGTGGAACATTATCCTAGAAACAAACAAGAATCCACAAACTGCGTAATCCCAATATTTGCCATCTACACTCCAATCAAACACTTCCCTTCCCTTTTTATCCTCCCTTACCCTCCTTTCCAATGTTGCACTTGTGGTTCCATTTTCAACCCCTTTTGTATCATTAATTTCTCTACCAAGGTATGGATCTGCCTTTTCTCTTTTTTCATCATGACCACTTCCCTCCTCAATACTCCCTCATATTTAATGAAAACCTCCCCATTGAACTCTTCCCTCAATACACCACTCTCGAATACACCCCATATCTATACTTGGCAAATTGCACTTCCACTGGAATCATATATTTAACATGCAATTTTAATTAGGCAAATCATACGTTAAATGTGCAATTTCTTCTTTTGGAAAATTGCAGTCTCCGATTTTATCAGGATATTCCAAGATTTAGTTTTTTTTTTTAAAACCTTTTTTTGTGAATTAATTTGTTGAATGATGGCAAACTCATACATATCTCTATATTCTTATGGCACGATGTATAAATAATAATTATATAACTCCATTTACGCCACCAAAACGTGTTAAAAAAAATTAGTTGGAGAAAATGCAATTTTTAGCATTGAATTTTAGGTCGATTTAATCAGGTTTTGATATAAATCAAAAGTAAATAACTGTATTTTAGATAATTTAATTTTAAACAAAATTAATCAAGTCCTTCTATGTAATCTCAATTAAGTTGAGCTTTCATATTTTATGGTAAAAAACACCTAAATAAAAAGATAAAATACAATTTTTATTTAACTTGTTCATAATGTCAACCTTTTAACAGTTTCCGTTTACTCTCCCTCCCTTTCAAGAACATTCCCCCTTTCTAAATTGGAATTCAAGTTAAAAAAATTTGGCGGGATATAAAGGGCCAACAGCTCAAGCGACCAGCATTCCGTTACGCCGGTACTGATGAGCTCGTCGGCAATAGATATGGAGGCGCCGGACCTCGTCTGCCAACTGACCAACGCCCACGGAATGGTCGATGCCCTCTCCGCCGTCAGATGGAAGCGCCACCAGGTCCGATAACACGAATTCCGTTTCCTTTCATTTCTCTTCAATTTTACAATTCTACCCACCTCTACCTAGAGTCAAACATGCATATGAGTGAACTTGGGATGTTTTGACTAGGATGCTGTTATTGAATTATCGGAACACGGAATCGTTTTGATCCTCGAGGAAAGCCGCTGTCTTCAGGCCAAAGTTTATCTCCAAAAAGAGGTAAGATAGGAAGAAAATAAAATCAAACTTAAAAAGTGGGTTTTTTTCTATTTTAATTCATTCGTGCTATTAAATTTAAAATTTAAAATATAGATAAATAATATTTTAGCGCTTAATGAATTATTTGTCATTGTTCCGTGATAATATTTCTATGAGACATTTTTACAAACAGGTGGCATTCGCCATGTCACAGATCGGTTTCCCTCTCTGTATGCCCGCTAATCATAAACTATCATGTATGATAAAAGTTAAAATGGCCCACGGTTTTTTCATTCTTGATTTATACATGTCATTTTGTCATTGATGGATATAGAGAAACTTTATCTATTGGAAAGGATTAAAATTGAAGTTGTGTTCATAGCTATTACAATTTGCTAAGATTAATTTCTTTTTTCCCCCTTCTTTGGGTCATTTTATAGCTGTTTATCTGTTATGAGTATGCTGCACAAGGGCGGCCGCGATTTGGGGTGAGCTTAGGTCTCTTTGTTGATTGCTTGAACACGTTTTTGGTTCCTGGAAATTCCAACACGATTGAGATCCGGTATCCTGGACCCGACATGCAGCTCCTTCTCAAGTATGTGATGTGGCTTGTCTTGTGATTTTTGTTTGTTCAGTCTTTTGTTTGGGGGTGCAACAATACCTTACCACAATCCATTGGCAGATTGTTTGAGTGAACATTAGGCTACTTTCCTCTTAATAAAAAGGGGAGAGTATAGCTAATCTGTCACTCGATATCGTCTGTGTGTGTTGAATTTTGAGATGGTGGCGTTTATATAGGCATTTACGTTAATTAGTGGAGGGTCTTAGTTTCTTTAGGTGAGTGTTACATTATGGGAATACATAGCTGGAGAATTGTGAACTTTTCCAAATGCTGTTAAGGACAAATAAAGATGATAGATGGAAATGTCCCAGTTGCGTAAGATCACATTGATGAAGTTTTTTATTTCCTCATGAAAACAAAGTTTTGTTAGTTAGCAGGACCAATCTGAATTGCTGAATTTCCCTTGTTAAAATAATTTGGAATTGCTTCTTGGCTTTTTAGTCAACTCTCCTTTTAACGCTTTGAACTTTTCATTATTAGGTCTATTGATTCGCTGGACTCTTGCATATATGCTGAGATCAGGACGAGAATCCCAGAAACTGTATCATGGGATTATGATTTTGAACCAGCAGGAAGCACCCCTCTTAGTTTCACTGTGAAGGTACTGATAGTATGTGTATTATATCATGAAGCATGTGATTTCTCATTCTGGCATCTTAAACAGACAAAACTTTACTGTCCCCTTTTGGTGTCACAATTTGTGTCTCGATCAATCACATGCTATCATGTACTATTAAAAGCTAATTGGGCTCCTGAAACATATTTATCATGTATAGTAATAGTATGCAATGAAGGTGATATGGATGGTGATTCCACATGAGAATGGGGAAGTTTCATTGGTCTTAAACTGTTAGTTGCTTGATGGTTGCTATGCTGCCTATGAAATTGTGTTTGTACTCAAAGACTCATAATCTTTAATCATGTTTACGCTGTGAATTGGCAAATCAAGCTGGATTGAAGTTTACTTTAGTTTCTCGATGAATTGAGAGAAAATTGACTTGCGTGTTCTTGCATAACATTGAAAATCAACTTTTCTTTAATGTTTCAAGTAAAAGTGTACCGAAATCATGGTTCTCTACTCCAGTCTGCAGCACTGAAGGAAGCTATAGATGATCTCGAGTGGCCTGGATCAAGCATCCAAATCACTTTACAACCAGATCCTCCATCTGTCACCTTCAAAGGTGAAGGTCATGGAGATCTGCAGGTACATTCTTGCTTTAATTTTAAAACGAAATTAAGAAACCTATTGCTGGATGATTTGAATGCTGCATTTTGGATCATTCTATAACATCGTTCTTCCTTGCAGATAGACTTCATGTACTACGTAAACACAGATCTTTTGACTGCATTCCACTGTGACTGTCTAGTGTCTCACAGGTGTCAAGATCTCTCTTGGTCATCTTTCTTGTTATCAGCTTACAATATTTCTCACTAGCCCAATTCCTAACTCAAGTGCTGGTAAAAACAACCATATTGACAGATATAAATATAAATTTCTTCGGGCAGTAACTGCAAATTTACCCAGCAGTGTGATTAAGGAAAACAGAGGAAGCAAGGTGACAACTGGGAGAGGCGGGATGCTAAAAGTTCAGCACTTGGTATCAGTTGCTAGGCTGTCAAGTTCCAGTTCTTACATCAATTCTGGTGGTCATCAGCAACCTGGAAGAATTGCTTACATTGAGTTTTATGTTAAACCAGAGGCTGATAGCGATGACTCTTAAGCTGCTTTGAATCACTTACCTTCCTACCAACTAATATAGCAATACGAGAGAAACATGGATGTAAAGTTGATCTATTGTTATGGTGTAATTCTCTTTGAGGATAAAAGAGGAAGCAAGGTGACAATTGAGAGAGCGGGATACTGAAAGTTCAGCACTTGTATTGGATGCTAGACCAACAAGTAGCAGGCCTTATGTCAACTATGCTAGTCATCAGCAACCTGAGAGGTGCTTACATTGAATTCTATGCAACACCAAAGGTGGATGCTGATGACCTCTAAGTTGCTCTGAAGCATTTACCTTCCAATCAAGCCATATAACAAAATGAGAGAAACATGAATGTAAAGTTGATGTGTTGTTTTGTGTGTAATCTGTTGTTGATCTTCTCAGTATGGGGGAATAGCATGTAATTAGACAAATTCTCATCCTCAGTTAGATTCCATTTGAGCAGTGTGTCAATTAATCACTATAATCTTCTCACAAGTTTAATGAAAACCTATTAGATTTTCAATTTCTGATATCCAGGTTCTTATTTGGATTGGACATCAAAATCAGACTGAGGGGCTCTGTTTCATTGATAATGATATTGCTTTGAATAAAAAATTCCCCCAAAATTTGAAATATATTTTCTGTTTGTTTTCTATCATTGAACACTTCGCTAGTGATGACCGCTATGTGCAATAGCAACCACCTCCATCAGGCGGTTGTTGAGGATCATCATCACATTCAAAACTTGCTAAATAAATAAGAGAAAAAAAAAAAAACTCTCAGCCTATTAATGAGTTCACAAGACAATCATTCTCATTTTCCTATATAAATTACCGCTTGGCATCGTTTGCCACATTTTACTAGGTGAATGTGTGTATTGTTCAGCTAGGCTTTCCTCATGCCCATTCATTGTGCCACAATAGTCTTCCAAATGGGATTTGATGATATTTTAAGCGGTTCATTTAGCCTATTTCGATTATAATTAATGGTAGGTTTTTTGTCCATATAAAAATTAACGGTAGGAGTGAATTTTCAAACCACCCCCCACCTAAAAATGAAAAAAACTTTAGAGAACTATTGGATCTTTAGTTATTTAAGTTTGATTCCAAAACACTTGTTAGCGAGGTCAACCGAATGCAGTATAGGTTTTTGCTTCTATTTCTATCATTTGGATGGGATTGGATTTATTTCTTTCCAATGGAAAAATAGAGTTTATGTTACGTGAGTCATGAGGTCTTAGCTAGGGGTAGAATTTCATTTGAGTTAGAGTTTGACTTGAAGTGGTGCTATATAATTAAATTATATTTGATTTAAACTTGACTTAAGTTCAACGAAATTTGTGAGCTTGTTGAGTGTCATAGTTTGAAGCTCCAATTAAGTTTGATAAACTACTTCAATAACTTGAATTCAAACCTTATTTGACTGCATTCAAATCAAACTAGAGTAAAAATGTGTTTGTTCGCTAGAAATGTTTTCCAAGCTCTTTGAGATTTGTGACAATTGAATATTAAAATTGTTAAACATTGTCACGGTATTCGTGAAAGACTGTGGTTATTAGTGACTTTTACGGTGTTTGGCATAAGGGAAGAAATTACAAAGGAAGGAATATGGGATGAAAAATATTAGGAAAAGAATCATAGGCCCCTATTCCTAGATCGGCTTGAAATAGTCCAAGCTAATTGGTAAGGCTCCAATTCCTAATGCCAGGTCAGCTTGATCTAGTCAATTCAAGATAAGGATAGGAGGTAGGAGGAAACAATTAAGGGTAATAACCACCCATAACTTTACTACCCTAAGATCTCATAACCACACAATAGAATGCACTGCATATATTTTGGTCTCAATTGTTCTTCCATCTCCTTCATAGATATTAAAGCCATCCCTCGGGTAAAAGATCCAAAAGTTATCTCACTCTTGCTCCCTTATTGCAACTTGATATCTCTCCATCTCCATACACTAATTTGAGTATCAAAGTGATCACATTGGTTAGTTTTAGCACCCTCAATAGCTTATTATTTTCTCATCTATTTTAGGTTAAAAGCACCTTGTTAACGATCCACAATCAATAATTACCAAAGACAATATAAGATATGACGTAAAATTATCAATGTACTTCTAAAATTAGGAAAATAGAAAGAAAGGACAGATAAAGGGGAGAAGATTAGGAGATACAATTTTTTCCCCTCAATTTCCTTCTCTTTTCCTCTTCAATTTGGGAGGGATTAAGAATAGGTGAGACTTAGGAAAATAATTTCTCTCCTATTTTTTCTCCTTAACTCTCCTCTCTTTCCAAACGGTAGAATTGGATATTTTCTTTCCTTCCACAATTTTCCCTTTCCCTCTTCCCAAATACAATGTTAGCGACAAGTGATGGAAAGAAATAAAGGTGATAATTGATAGCCAATGGTGCTGGTGATTATCGTTTATGTTAAGGATAATGATTTCCATGTTTGTTAGCCACTCTTATTCATGGCTGATTAATGTGGTTATTTTTTACTATTATTTATCATTAGACACTAATATTTGTGTTCTATTGAAATTATTATAATAATATTATATAATTGTAATGTTTTAATTATATAACAAATATATGAAAAAAGATTTAAAAATCATTTTTGACAAAATAAATATATCATAATTATTAAGTAAATTTGATCTATTCACGTTTTAAAAACGCTGCATAGGGATTTATTATTATGTTTTAAATGTTATATACTTATTATGGACCACACGGCTAACCGTAGTTGCCCGGTTGCTTCAACACCTTCTTGTGCGTTGAAATAATCAAACTCCTCGTCTTCATCACGGGCCATTTTCGAGTACACGAGGCACAGCTAGGGCAAAGACGCGGCGAGGCAATATCTTTGGACGGTCTCTACTCTGGTATTTCGAGATGCTTTCTCTTTCTAATATTCTGTCCGTAAATTTCCCAGCAACTCACCATATACGAAGTACGAACACCTTTCCACTTTGGTCGGTCGGATTAAAGTTTTCTGCTTTAATCCACAGCTTCGATGGTTTGATGCGGATGGGAGGGGTACTTTTTACAAATATGCTGTGTCGACCCTTTTGCTGTAAGGGCACCGGAAAAAAAAATGACCATTAGTTAGGATTATCTTCAAAACTATATTTTGAGTTTTTAAATAATATGTCAATATTTTAAAAATCTTTTTTATTTAAAGATTTCTCCATCATATTTATAGTCTTTTAAAAAAATTCTTTAACATATATTAATATTATTTATGAGATTTATGATATCAAAAAAATACAAATTAATATATATATAAAAAAAACTTTCTTAAATCCTTATCCAAGAATCTCAAAAAGTTAAAAAAATCCATCCACAATGCACATATAAAAGCATGCTAAGGAGCCGGGTTGAAGATGACTTAAGCGTGAAATGTGGTTTGGTTTAGATCAAAAATTGAATCAAACCGTAAATGGTCCATCTAAACTAGATAAGAATGTGAAGCCAAGTGTAATCTCAACAAAAACTAAATGAAAAATGCATGCCTGAATTATGGTTTATGTATGATTCATGATTTGAACTAAACCCAATCGTTTCACTATGTGATAAGTGCTACAAAACAAATCAAATTGTGACTAGGATTAGGGATAGGTAAAAAAATCAATCAAACCACAAATTTAAATCAAACTAAAAATATAAAAATATGTTTTTTTTTTTACCAATTCATTTGAAAAATCCCCAATTGGATCAAATAAAAAAATTACAATTAGATTTGAGGGGTAAACTAAATCAAATCTTAAAATTCAAAGCAAACTATCTTAAGAAACAAGACAATATTTTACTTGCAATTAAAAAAAGTCTTTTATTGTAACATAGTTTTTAAAAGAAATTTAAGTATATATTTTCATTGAAATATATTATGTATTTGACTTTCATAAATATAGATAGACTATTCAAATTTTATTTATAGGTTGATTCAAAATTTATATCATGTGATAGATTTACAAATAAAATAGCTAAAAACACCTTGAAATTCATTAATTACATAAATATTGACTTCATGAACCTTTTATATAGTGTTAATGCATGTGATTATTGAAACAATTTAGTATTAGTGATATGAAATTATATCTAGTGCATGTAAATTTTTAAAAAATATAAATTATGATTTAAACCTTAACTAAAGTAAATCAATTGAAGTTTTATGATTTAGAAAAATTCCTAAATGGAACCATGTAGTTGATTCAAGATGATAAAGTATCATAACATATTCTACAATTTTTTCTTTTATAAGAGGAAAAACAAAACCAAACTGATTCACACCTGTCCCTAGTGTAAATGAGTTAAGTTGAGATGGTAGAGTATTAAGCTTCAACTCAAGTTTAACCTAAAAATTTAAAGCTTGAGTTCAAGGTTATGGTTGACAAAAAAAACATTGATTTAACCTTGATCAAACTAAGAGTTTTGAACTTGAGCTCAATTCAAGGTGCTACTCGACAAACTTGAGTTCAACTCTATCATATATATATATATATATATATATATAAGCTCTACTAGCCAAATATCTAAATTTTAAATTCGATTTAATAAATTACTCAATTAACTTAAACTCATTTTTGCTATGGCTAAATTAACCCTTAGTAAATATCAAGCCAAATTTGAGTACTTTATAAATAGGATTAAATTGTTTACACCTTTGATTACAATCATTTATATTGCTAGTAATCACATTTAAAGTATTGTGACAAAAGAAACAACATATTTTAATTTGCTTAAGAATTCGCTTAACATTGAAGGGAATTCACTTTTCCTCTTTCTTTTAAAGGAATGAGTAAATGTCATAATTATCTAATGGTCCGGTTATAATTTGTTTTACTGACTTCAAACGTATTTTAGTCCAAGTTCTGAAGACCCAGGTGGCGTTGTAAAACCTAACAAAAGGACAAAGGGATTATAGTTGATTAATGATAAGCAGTTAGTAGCCCTAATAAAGATAAAATAGCAGCAACAGCGAGAGGAGTGGAGCGATTCGAGGAGGGTCACATGACACATTTGACGTGCGTCTTATGATTTTGTCCCTTTGGTGGCGCCGTTTCATGTGCAAATCGTGGCTGTCTTGTCTGTCTCCTCCTCTCTTCCAAAGATTGTTATCTCGGATTCTGTGCTCTCCTAGAAAGAGAAAACTCCCGTTGTGATTAATTATTTCTTTTTCCCCTTGTCTTGATATCTTGTCCTGAAGCTGGTTGCTTTGCCTCTCTATTGGGACGGGTTTATATGGTATGAATCACATCGACTTTGCTCGAGTTTGATTTAACTTTAAATGGATTGGATTGAGCCATTTGAAAATCTTATTGATTTAAGTATCGTCTGATGACTTTGCAAGTTTAATTGAATTTATTTATTAAATTTTACCAAATCAAAACTTTAATTTGAGTTTTATTATAAAAATATAAAATTTTCTAAATAATCAAACTAAACAAGCTTAGTAACTTAGGTCCAGCTTGTTAAGTAATATTTGAGCTCCAACTTGAGCTAAAAAATGTAAGTTCAATTTTGCTTGAGTTTACACTCAAAAATCAATGCTCAATAATATTTTAATTTTATATAATTCAATTTATTTTTAACTATACAACCCCTTATAATAAAAAAAAAAATATTTTTATGAAACATTTAGTTTTAACAATACTTTTTATTAATATTATAATATATAAGAAAATGATTCGATATTTAAGCTTTATTTTTTGTATTTAATTTTTTATTTTATAAATATAATATTTTTAATAAAAAATGTTGTTAAAAATAGGTAATCTAGTGTCCCACCTTTTCTTTACTCCTGTGGTGATTGTTGACAAGTTCACATAGCCTATTCAACGATTTATCAAATGGAGATATTGTTGTTTTCTTTTTGGGTAACATGTTTAGGTATGATATGTATTACTACTTGACCGGAAAGCGTGCGTAGTCTAGGATAGACCAATGAAGGATCAAAAGATTGGTGGGGGCAAAAAAAATATATTGATAGTTCTCCACCGACCAAGTACAATCCCACAAAGGCAGACATTTATTGAAGTAATCGTTAAGATTTATCACCATTTCAATTTCAGTCTTAAACGTTTATTTATTTATTTTTTATATTTAAGCCATTGATATTTGTAAATATTTACAAATAAATTTTTTTAACGATAATGTTAACTTTTCTACTAGGAGTTACACATGACACCATCTTATCAGTTTATGTATTTTCATTGAAAAAGTATAAATTTAGTTTTCAATATTTATCACTTTTTCCATTTTGGTTCTAAATGTTTTTTTTTTTTTTATATTCAAGTCCTTAATGTTTGACAACATTTGCAAACAATTTTTTTTAGCAATGGTTTAACTTTTTCCATTAGTGATTGATATGTGGTGCAATTCAATTAGTCTACATAATTATATAATATAAATAATAAAATAAAATTACAAAAAAATTCTAAAATAAAAATATTTTTATTCATATACATCAATATGTGTGTGTATTAGTATTTGAATAAATTAATAAAAAATAAAAAATTGAAAAAGCAAATGAAAAAGAAAAAAACTGTGGTTTGCTAAAACTATTTTCTATTTTTCCATATTTTTTATTTTTATTTTATTAATTAACTTAAATACTAATATTTATATGTATACATACATATATTATATATATTGATGTGTATATATATATTTTTTCTTTCTTTTTTTTTTTACTTTTTTCAATTTTTTTAATCAAGTTCGTTTAATTTCTATTATTTTATTATATTATTTATTTTATATAATTATGTGGATCGATTGAATTGCTCCATGTGTCAATTTATAATGAAAAAGTTAACACTATTGTTATAAGGACTTGCTTGCAAGTATTTTCAAACATTAGGAACTCAAATATAAAATATTAAACATTTAAGATTAGAATAGAAAATGTGACAAGTGTTCAGAATTAAATTTATACTTTTTCCTAGAATTCAATAATTATTTTCAATGCGCAGTGTTGTGATGAATTATGAAGTATTACAATTGCAAAGATTTTGAAAATAAGTAAAGTACTATGATTGGAAGTCATAGTAGGATTTAATAGCTACTTCTAATGTGTAGTACTTTAATGAATTGTGTAGGATTTCAAAAAATGTTGCTTTGGAGAGAGCTTTAAGTTCTTGGTTTCGGAACTAAATTGAAAATACTTTCTTCTATTAATAATTAGGAAAATTAAAGTCAAAAGGTGAGTATTTTTCTAAACATTCATATATTCTTAATTTGAATTACGAATCAAACTAGTTCATACATTTCTTTTATGTTAAAAAAATTACGGTTTGAATTAAAAAACAAATAAAAATGAACCATAATATTAAGTTTGGTTTAATTTAGAGAGGTAAACCATATTGAATCGAACCGTGCCTACCTTTAGTTGTAAATATTCAGTAAAATCAATTATATTTTTATCATGAGTATTTTACATCTAGGTATATATTAGTTGAAATATACAATACTTGGAGCATGGAATTAAATATATTATCTATAAAGGACTATTTTAGTTATTGGTTTTTACCTCAATTTAATGCCATTGATCAATTTCTTGGGTTGGTGATAAGATTGAAGAAATTGAGCCTAATTAAAGATATTTTAGAAAGATCTAGCTTTACAGGCTCATAATAAGGATCATCGGACTAGTTTTTTCACTCTCAGCCTTGCTTGGTGGTCTTGAGTGCATACAAGAGGCTTAACAGAGATCTCTTTAAGCCCATTTGGGCTTTATATGCTCTTATTAACTCTTAGGCTTATTTTGAAAGAGAAGTGGTCTTCTTTTATATGAATAATGGGCTAGGCCCTATAAAGGTTAAAAAGAGTTAGGCCTGGCTAAGTCCATCATCTAAGCTCGAGCCCATAGATTTTATGAAGAAAATGAGGCTTTAATCTTAGTTGTTCATTATACAAAATGATCTAACGACACCCTTTAATGATTCAATTAGTCTATCCATCTCAACTTTATCTAATGGTCAAAATTAAGGGCCAAAATCTATGTATAAGAGCCTCATCCTTCTTATTTGCAACATTTGAAATAACGTCAAATTTTGTAGAAATGCCATTAATTTGTGCTTTGTAAAATATCAAACACTAGAGTTCATCAAGAATAAGTCAATAATGAATATAAAACTATATGTAATGCCCTGAAACCTTGGACCACGCTACTGCTTACCACGTGTCTTTATCTCACAAGAACACGTTAAGGCTCTAGAACAACTCTGATACATTTTACCTTGTAACTCCTATATAAAAACATTTCATATATCTCCAAAAATTCAAATAATAACATAAACCATATCAAACATTTAAAGCAATAGAAGTCTTTAAACAAAAAAATAATATTATCAAAAGATACTGTTTATTATAGTTAAATAACATAAATCTCCCAAAACTTAATCATCATAATAATAATGTAAATCTTCGTCTTCATTTCTCTATGGCTCACCCAAACCTAAGTTATCTTCTAGGTTCTCATCTCCCTTAACACTTGTATCTAAAAATGTTCCCCGAAAGGTGAGTTAATGCTCAGTACATATAACACAAACACATACGCATAAACAAACATGAACAAGTGTCACACATGTTATGCAGCACTTAAACATAAACAACAATTTCATATGACAATTTATGTGCATAAGTAGCAATACAGTACTCATGATTCTCTTAACACATTGAAACATGATTTGGTGATAGGAATTGCCATTACAGGCCCCATACCCATGATCACTTAATCCTTAAATTTGGTGATGAGAACTACCACTTTGAGCCTTATACCCACGTCTACTTAAACTTTAAACTTGGTGATGGGAACTACCACTTCAGGCACCACACCTATGTTCACTTAAACCTTAAACTTGGTGATGGGAATTGCCATTACGGGCCCTACACCCATGTACACTTAAACCACTTAATCCTGGTGATGAGAATTGCCACTACAAGCTCCATACCCATGTACACTTAAACCACTTAATCAACATTCAGCTTGAATCATCTCTAAGCACGACTCTACTAGGGATAACATCACATAAGAATCATTGGGGTAATCTTTAGGGATCTGCCACTATGGGCCCTTAGGCCGAGCTAAGCACATATAGTATGCCAATTAAACACTTAAATCGATTTATCAATTGAAACAAGCTCCATACATAGACTAACTTAAACAAGCACAGATCAACACGCATTACACGTACCTTGAATCCTAGCCTTAAGCACTTCCTCATCTTGGACTTAATCTAAATGGAAATTTGTACATACAACAAGCTCTTCTTAGCCCTTAATCTAATATCAATATTAATTCTTAATTTTATTAATCTTCTTCATTTAATCTTTATAAGGCTTTATTAGTGATCTAAGTTGTGTGGAAATTAATTTAATTTGAAGTTAAATGAATATATAATTATGTTATACTTTATTTAACACGGTTATGTTAGGGACCGTGTTGTTCAACACGGGCTGGAACACGACCATGTTAAGGGTCGTGTATTTTTTGGTGTAAATTTTGATTTCAACACAGTTGGAACACGATCGTGTTCTTCTTCATTTAACATGGTCGAAATACGACCGTATTAGGAGGTCGTGTTACCCTTAACTCAACATGGTCGAAACATAATTATGTTAAGAGGCCATGTATCTTTCGATGCAACTTTCACACTCAACACGATCTAAATACAACCATATTAGGAGGTCGTGTATCTCTCGGTGAAACTTTCGAATTTAACATAGTTGAAACATGACCGTGTTGGTAGGTCGTGTTACCCTCGGTAAGTTCCACGAACTCCTAATCCTTTATTCCAATTTCTCCTAAACCAAATTCCTTCTATTCCTAAGCTCAATCACGTCTCTAAAACATGTAATTACAATTAAATTACATAGATTTGTATACTTACATCAAATTTCTTATGAGTTGAATCTTTAACCCTTTTTGAGTCTTTTCCCTGTTACACCTTTCTTGATCTTCAAATCTTGATGCGCACATTATACTCATGAGTTCCAAATCTAATAACTAAAATCAAAACTTGTATAGGATTTCTTACCCTTCGTTTTTAAGGTTCCTAACAAGAGTGTCTCCTCCTTTTCCTGCTTGTCACTGTGTGGTTACTGATAGAGTAAAAAGAAGAGACCTAGGGTTATTATACAGTATTTATACTCTAATCATAAAAAGACATATTTGTCCCTTAAATATTCTAAAATTCTCGTCTTTGTCTTTTGTTCTTTGTGACAACATATATTTTAGAATAAA
Organism: Laguncularia racemosa; assembly: GCA_037954665.1. Classification (NCBI taxonomy): domain Eukaryota; kingdom Viridiplantae; phylum Streptophyta; class Magnoliopsida; order Myrtales; family Combretaceae; genus Laguncularia; species Laguncularia racemosa. The sequence goes on from JBBMOL010000016.1 coordinate 4,939,212, forward strand.
TAAATAACTAAATTTTCTAGGTATTACACTATATTTTTAATCTTTTGTTACACACATGCTCTAAGAATTCGAGCTTGCCCATTTATGTGTTACATCATATTAAGACTTCTCCAAGGTCGTTTGGTGATCAATGTGAAAATTATATATATCTTGTTCCAACTCCATACTACATTTATGTGTGTATATTTAATTTTTTGACAGAAAATTGTGTGTATTCAAAAAATATACACAAAAGATATTTTAAGTGCAATAATTTTATGAAGGATGAACTGAATTATGTGTTTATGGATCAAGGAGGCTTGTTTTTACATTTATATGTCAATTTACGTTGAAGACTAAATATCGGCTTGTTTACATAATACAGTCTAGCATGTGTCTACGATCAAACTTCTATCCCAAGTATCTAACATGTTTAGTGGCAATAATATTTGAAAAGTGGAAATGTGTATAATAATTTACTATGAATGTTTTGTCTGTATTTATTTAATTATTTGAATGTTTTTATTTTTTGATTTTCATGGTTTATGAATATGTTATTAGGCATATAACTTGTTTGTAAATTAGAATATGAAAGAGTCAGGTGAAAATGGAATATTTGTATAAAAATTGAAATAAATTTAGTTTAACTATGACACATGCACATGTATATTAGATTAAATTTAGGACTCACAAACCTAATGCAATTAAAATTAGTTATCTTAACATAGGAACATGTAAGTTAATTGATCTTAACTAAGGTATTTGGATTCATGAGATAAATTCTTTTATATAGCTGATAAATATAAATTACGTAATTTAGAAGAGACGTTAATGTTATAAATAGGATTATTAAAAGTTGGAAGAGAATCCTTGTGAATATATAAAAAAACTCAAATAATTAATCTTAATTTACACTAGGTGCATGTGTGAATTTTTCAAATGGCAACATAGTCAATATTCTACTTATTTAGTTGATTGATCTTTTGCCTTAGGAATTGTTTAGTATAATTAGATTCTATTAGTTTTGGTTTAATAGTTTTTTTTTTTAAATTAGAATTACTTAGCTATAAGTAGAGTTAATATGATTGATATTTAGTATCTAGTCTTCATAAAAACGAGAGTCGCTCCCACCCAATAGGATGAATCCTTATCTCATCTTTTTAGAGCGATTTCTAAAAATTAAATTAAAAATTTAGGTTATTCTAATGTTGATCTATATTATATAAGATAATATAAAAGCTCTTATTACTTATTAGTGTTGGTAAATACCCCATATATATGATGAAACTTTTTAGAATGGGTTCTACCTTATTGAAATGAAAAATAGAACTATACAAGTTATTCTTATATATTATTTATATTATATATATTCGCACAAAAGCATTGCAAAAAAAGAAAAAAAGAAAAAAAAAGGGATTATCTAAACTAAACGGCATTAACGATCATTTAAGTTTGTTTGGAATGTGAGCGCTTACCTACGAATATTCTCTGCTTCCCTCTTTCTCTCCGTGTTCCTATTTCTCTCTCTCTTCGTAATTGGATTTAGCACAGAAAATGTTATGACTTATAGGAGGAAGGAGAAGAAGTGTATCAAAAGCAAACAACCCCCATCCCCTTCCCCATCCCCATCCCCTTTCCCATCCCCATCTTCTCTCTCTCTCTTTCCCGAGAAACAAACAGGGGAAGGTAGTAAGAAATTTTTAGTAATAGAAAGAGAGAGAGATGGAGAGTAATAGCGTTAATAATAGCGGGGATGTGAAATTGGGATCCAGTGGGAAGTTCCCATTAAGCTATTGGGAAATGGGTGTGGCTTCTGTGGTGATTTTAGGGTTTGTTTTTGGACTTATTGGGGTTTACCTAACCATGCCCGCCTCGGATTATAGCTTCCTTAAGCTTCCTCGTAATCTCGAAGATCTTCAGATCTTGAGGTAAGTTCGATTTTCTATGATTTATTTTTCCTGAAAGGTTTGAACTTTGGATGAAACTGAGATTATTTTGTTGTGTTTTGCAGGTAAAGATTTGATTTTTGGGTTTAATTTAAGGTTTAATATGTCGAGACTAGTGCATTTTGTTGGATGTAGTTGTTTTAACTTCTCGTACGTTCCCCTTAAGTAAAATCAAGTAAAAATTGTAGTAAAATCTAATAAAATTTAATTACCCAAAAAAATCTAATAAAATTTAAGTTTTTTTTTGGGGGGTGTGTGTGTGTTAAAGAATGTCCATTCTTATCAGCTTTTCCTCAGATGCTGTTACCTTTGGTGGTATGGTGATTCAATACATGGTAGAAAAAATGTCAACTATATGATATAATCTCTCCAACCACTGCCTCGTCTGTCCATCGGCGTGGTTGGCCTGCACAGCAAGGAATTATGTCCAATATTGTACTTGATTTAAGTACCGATCCAGGATTTTGCCTGAGGGAGGCGGGTAGTGTGGTAAATAATAATATAAGAATGGCAAAAATAAATTATAGGTATATCTGAAAAATTTCTAGGTAGAAGTTTTGAAACCTTGCCCCTCCTCAGTCCACCAATGCTTGGTTTAACTAAGCTTGTTGATCTAAAGACCTGGATAGCCCCCAATTCTAGGATATGCAGCTGAGGGACACATTTGATTGGTAACACCATCTTCTCGTGGTGGTTATTTCTTTAGACACAAAGAGGTTGATCTTACTTTGTGAGTTTGACATTGAGCACTTAGTATGTGTCCACCATTATTTGAGGAGAAATCTATCGTGGTGTTTTTGTTGAATTATCTTGCTTCATAAAACATCCTTCGTATGTTACTTTTATTGATCTTATTGAAAGTGGAACTTGATCGAAAGCATATTATGGATTCATGGTCGAAGTCCTTTGGACGTGGCTGATTTAAGCTGGACTCACATCTTCTGTCAATCATGGTTATAAAATGGATGGAATATAAGTCTTGGATTCTAATGTTTAGTCCCATAGATTACTGTTGTGTGTGATGTATTGGTTTGCTTGATGATTCTTGTCCAAGTGAAGGAAAAAAACTGTCTTTCTATGTTTATATATGATAAGAATCTATGCCTCATTTTCTGCATTGGAGTGTGGATGACAATGAGACGCATTGTCAATGTGCACTATATGCACTCGTAAATGATAGTGCATAAATTATATATAGTTTGCTTACTCAAAAGTGTTTTGGGAACAGAATTTCATTATAATGTCTGCGTGTTCTGTTTTGTAGAGACAATCTTGAAGGCTACACGAGTGATTATACACTGCAAGTCCTGGTTGGATACTGTGTGGTGTACATATTTATGCAGACTTTCATGATTCCAGGGACTGTTTTCATGTCTTTACTTGCTGGGGCTCTTTTTGGTGTCTTTAAAGGGTTGGCTTTAGTTGTCTTCACTGCCACTGCAGGAGCTTCTTCATGCTATTTCCTATCTAAATTAATCGGACGGCCTATTGTCTTCTCTCTTTGGCCCGATAAGCTGAGTTTTTTCCAAGCCCAGGTGAAGCCCGAGATCTCACTGTCTTCCACTTAGATCATCTTGAATTGATCGTAAACTCTCTCTTTTTTCACTTCCAGGTGGCTAAAAGAAGAAGTCGGCTGTTGAATTATATGCTTTTCCTGAGAGTGACACCAACGCTTCCTAACACATTCATCAACTTTGCTTCTCCAATTGTTGATGTGCCTTACCATACATTCTTCCTGGCAACTGTTATCGGACTCATACCAGCTGCATATGTCACTGTTAGGGTATTCCGCTTACCTTTTTGATTAGTCTTTCTAGCAACAGAAGTCAGAAATTGCTAAGTTGAAGGCTATAAATTTGTAGCGGAACTGGTGGGCATCAATACGGATAGGCGTATTGCATAAATAAGTAATTCATTACATGTGAATTGTAGCAGTGGATGCTATCCAGTTTGGTTTACATTTCGAACTGTAAACCAAACCTAATTATTGCAAAAAAGAAAAACCTGTTTTTGGTTCGGTTTGGATTACATTTGTTCATTTTTGGTTCCAATCCAAATTGAACTGACCCAAAACCTTCTTTGTTTGGGTTTTTTAGACTGTAAACCAAACCCCAAATGGCAATCCACAATTCAAATCAAGCTGTTGTGAAAAAAGAAAATGAAAAATGGAAACAAATTTTCGGTTGGTGTCATTTGGCTTGTGGTTCTGCTTTTTGCCCACCCCCACCTATATACCCTTAAATCTATCCATCTCAGATTTCAGTAGTATAGCTGCTCTACTTGGATAATTAATAAAGCTCATGATATTGATATTTTCCTACTCCTTATGCAGGCTGGTCTTGCCCTAGGAGAGTTGCAATCTGTTGGGGATCTCTATGACTTTCAATCCATTGCTACTCTCTTTTTCATTGGAGTCCTCTCAGTAACCCCTACGCTTATGGGCGAAGATAAATCATAAAACTCCACCCCTTGCTTTGTCTTATGGTCGTTATACATGAAGTGTAATCCTTATTCTTCAGTTGAACCGTTCATTCGGTGCCATGTTCACTATACAGATAATCACCATACGAGGATAAGTGCAGCACTCTCAACGTTTCGATGGTGAATGCAGATTCAATGGTAGACGGGGCTGGTAGCCTCTGGTTAGAAAATGTATGTAATTTGTTGATGTTTAGGGGAATAGGGCGTAAAAAATGCAGATTCAATATCAGATCTTTATAAAGTAATGTTCTATATATGCTCTTTCTCCAAATTATTTATTTATCATTTTCATCTCGTATTGTTTCAAAAGTTTTACGACGAGTCGCGACTTGGAGCACTTACGCATGAGCCTTCTTATTCTGGATATCACCAGCTATCTTAAGTTCTAAATCGACTATATGATTCTATTGACGCATATAGTTCATGGGAGAAAACTGAGTTATTTGAGCTTCATTTCATAGTAACGTTGACATTAAAATAATAGCCTGTTAATTCGGAACCCGATTCGGGATACTTGGGAACTTTGGAGCTCAAATTTGAGTGTATTATAGACTTGACTGCATCTAAATAAGGACCAAGAAGCAAGGTTATGCGTCTATGATTCAACAATGTCTGAAACTTATTTTTGAGGTTCAAAAGAGAATAAGCTGCAGTAACTGGACATAAAGACGAAAACACAAAGTCTGTGTTTATACTATAAAAGAGCATGACAAGTCACTCCTGCAATATGCGAATCTTGGATTGGCATCAGAAGCGTAAGAAGAGTCTAAATTTGGGATTAGAATCTAATTGCGCATAATAGGAGAACATCGCCAAATCAAGACATCTTTGGATAAGGATTCAAGCTTTGCAATAGGAAATTGGAAGCATACGAAAGATTTATATTTCAAAAAAGAATTCAACAGAAATCATAATTTTTAAATTGTCATTAAATCAAGTCAAAGGTGGTTCACAATTGGGCATATCGATTAAAATAGGGCGCTTTTGGGGGATAAAAAGGGGCTTTTCTTATCTTTCCTTGGTTTTCCTGATGTCGCCAAAAGAGTTAAGATGCCATATTCTTCCGCTTTATCCATAATAGAAGCAAAGCCTTCCTTTAAAATGTGAATTTGTGCTCAACTTTCCCTAAGTCAACAACTATGTATTGAATCATCTTTTGTTATTATTACTTACTAGGTAGGAGCCCATGCAATGCATGGTAATAATAATTAATATTATGACTCTAAAAAAGTTTTGAATATATATATAAGCATAATTATGAATATTTTAAATCTCTATAATATTTGGGAGAACATTCTCTATGAATATTATATTTCTTGCTATATTATTAACTTTACGATTAATAATTTATTTTGAAGGTATAACAAGAACAATCTTTTTACAATATAATATATTAAATAGCAGTAAAGGTGGCACTACCAACAACAACAAAGCACAACACATGACTCTAAAAAAGTTTTGGCAAAGAAAAGGTTATAAGTACTTTTAATCCCTATAATATTTAGGAGAACATTTTCTAGGAGTACTATATTTCTTTCTATATTATTAGCTTTACAATTAATAATTTGTTTTAAATACATAAAAAAATCTTTTGATAATCTCATAAATTAAATAGTAGTAATAGTGGCACCACCACCAACAACAAAGGACAACATAACACAATAATGATGAATATAACTATCTATTGCATAACTAAAAAATAAATATCTTTATATATAATAATTTTTTTTTTTCTATATTAAACTTGTAGTTCATTTTTTATACCACATATATATGTTTTAATGGGTAAGGAATATCTAAATAAAAATTGCATATATATATATATATATATTTAAATTTTGTGTATACTAAATAGTTAAGTAATCTAATATCACTGCTAGATATCTTATGATATAACTTTTACTTGTATTTTACATATATCAAAGTGGATCTTTTTTAATCAAATGCTTTTGTTGGAGAAAATGTCTTTTATCTAATTAATGTAACTCTTAGAATAGTTACAATTTTTACATAACTAATGCAACATAGTACAATTGATAAGCATTAGAAGACCTTTAATTCTAATGCTTATTAGTTATAATTTTATATGGATTTCATGTAATTTGTGAAGAAAATGGTACTTATATGATTAAATTTTAATTTCGGGCATCAATGGAGACAAAAGAAATATTTAAGGATGATATGAGCAAAGGTGAGGTGAAATTTGGCGAAAAATGAAGAAAATTGATTTTCAGTTCAGCACAACCTTTAGCACAACCCATGCAGACACTAGTGCTGGATGAAAAAAATAACTAATAGCTAATTTTTTTTAGCCCTACCCCTAGTACGGCCATGCTAGAGACCGTGTTGAAATGGGTAGTAAAAAATAACGTGTTTTGAAGTCAGCACGGCCTCGAGTACGACCATGTTAACGCCCATGCTGAACCCTGTTTTAGCAAGAATTATTAATAGACGGTTTGTTTTATTTAAAAAAGACTTCTTTTCTTCTAGCTTTGTTTTGGAAACCCTAGGGGAGCTTTATTACGAACTTCTAGAGGAGAATTGTTCGAGCATTATTGGAGATCACAAAATAACAAGGGATTATTCTTTTTAGTATGAATTAATTCTATTTCTCTAGATTCTCTATTTTTTACCGAAAACTTCATGGAGGAGTAATTCTTTATATCTTTCATCTTGTGAAACCCTAACTCATGTGCTGAACCATTTATTGATTAATGAATTATTTATATCTTTGCATCTATTCATGTGTTTTCATTATTTTGGTAATTAGTTTATGCGTGTAAATTAATTACATGTTTGATTTTTATTAGATTGAAAGATGTTTCGTCTAGTAAATTAGATCTTTATGAATAGAGATATTACATGTTTTACCTAAAGGTAGGAAAATATTGATTTTCTGCAATTTATTGGAATTGTGAACTTAATGAGATCTTGCATAACGGTAATGAGGGAGAGGTCTCTATTATCTTATGTATGATTATGAATTAATTAACTTGAGAGAGTAATTGATTTTACTTGAGAATTCCTACAGTGCAAAGTGTGAATTGATTTGTTAATCGATATCTTATTTTGAGAATTTAATGGTTAGGGTGAAACAAGATGAGGGGTATATTTTGTGATTGAATACATTCTTTAAACAATATCATTCAATTTTAGGGTTATTAGGAATTGTTAGTTGTTAATTTAATACATAATTCCCACATCATAAATTAGACTAGATAGTAGAAAAAGGTAATACTAGTACTTGTTTTCTAGATCTCAGAAGATGACACCTATTAAATTTATACTATAATCGATAGGTACATTGCCTAGCTCGATAGTAAATTTTATTAGTTATAAATTTAAAACTTAAATGATCGGTTAGATTCGAGCTACACCAAGTTTTTGACGCCATTTCTGGGGATCTAGCAAGGCAATATTAGGAAAAAAATCATAGTATCTACTACTTTAGTCATTTTTTTATTTGTTTTATCTATTTTTCTTCTCTCCATCTTTTGAAAAGTTCCAATTCACACTTAGTTGCCTTTTGCAGTGTATGACAAGGAATCTTTCCTTTGACATTCTTGATCTAGATCCTGAGATTGAGAAAATGTTCTACCGACTTCGAAGGAATACAATTACCGAATCTTCTGGGCAATTAGTTAGTGAGAAGGGAGAGCGTGATATAGTAGTGGCAACGAAGGTTAAAGAAGAAGAGCTAATAGAGGTACAGGTACAAGAAGTAATGGCTGAGGATCCACCAAAGACAAATATTGAGTATGCAAGGCCTACACTGGATGGCATAGGTCCAACCATTGTTAAGCTTCCTATTGGGGTCAATAATTTCGAGATTAAATGTGTGGTGATTCAATTGCTACAACAATACTGTCAGTTCGATGGACTACTTGATGAAGATCCCCATGCTCACATTCAGACATCTTGGAGATTTCTGAAACTTTCAAGAACAATTGGGTGACAGATGAAGCGGTGCGTACAAGATTGTTCCCGTTTTCATTAAGAGGGAAGGCTAAGACTTGGCTTCAGTCATTAGATATCAAGGCTTTGACTACATGGGATGACACGGTAAAGGAGTTTTTGGACAATTATTTCCCACCATGTAAGACCACAAAGCTTTGGAATGACATTTGCTCTTTCACTCAACAAGATCATGAAATAATATATGATGCTTGGTAGGGATGGACATAATTGTTGAGAAAGTGTCCACATCACCAATTGCCCACATGGATGCAAGTTCAAACATTTTTGAATGGGTTAAATCCGACTACCCGTCACTTGGTAGATGTCGTAGTTGGCAGTACTTTGAATACTAAGACTTCATAGGACTCATTGAAGCTATTTGCTGATATGACAAGAAATAATTACCAGTGGGGCCGTGGCAAGAGTAAGCAAAAAGTGTCAAGAATGTACGATGTAGATGTAATGACTACTTTGGTAGCAAAGATGGAAGCTTTGAGTCACCAAGTTGCAACTCTCAAGAATCCCTAAGGATTACAACCACAACAGCAACATCAAATGGGAGATCCTAAGGAGGGTGTGAATCTTTTTGAGTAATATGAGCAGGTAGATTATCTTGAGAATTCAAACAGACAACAGTATAACCAGTGTGGTAATACCTACTATTCGGGGATGAGAAACCATCTGAATTTGTCTTATGGAAACCGGGACTATTGAAGAGCTAATCTACCACCACCGGGGTATTTGACGCAACAGCCACCACTTTATTAGCCATTACCGCTTCCTTCAGCACAACCACCTCAACAAGAAAAAAAAAAGTAAGTTGGAAGATATTTTGAGTCAATTCATCAAAAGCTTCGACGCAAGACATCGTAATCAAGAGGCCTTGATTTACAATCTTGAGAAGCAAATTGGCCAATTGGCTAAGATGATGTCTGAGAGACAACTCGACTCTCTTCCTAGCAATACAGAAAACAATCCAAGGGAACAGGTAAAAGCCATTACATTGAGAAGCAGGAAAGAGTTATCATTTGAATAGTGGCATTAAAAGAAGCAAGAGGATAATCAACTTATTGAAAAGGATAAAATGACACCTAAGAAAACACATCCCGAGAGGAGATCACCACCGGCTATTAAAGAATATGTGCCAAAAATCCCTTATCCAGCTCGCCTCAACCAGAGCAAAGACAAAGAGTAGTTTGGTAAATTCCTTGATCTATTTAAACAGCTACACATTAACATTCCATTTGTAGAGGCACTTTCACAAATGCCAAAATATGCTAAGTTCCTAAAGGAGCTTCTATCTAACAAGCGGAAGTTGGAGGATGTGTCTACCATAGAAGTTGATACAAATTGCTCATCTATTATTCAAAATAAACTTCCTCCAAAGCTAAGGGATCCGGGTAGTTTCACAATTCTGTGTGTCATAGGTGATACTTTAGTTAATAAGGCCCCAACCGATCTTGGGGCCAGCATTAATTTAATGCCATACTCTTTTTTCAAGAAGTTAGGATTTTTTGACCTAACACCGACTAGGATGAGTTTGCAGCTTGCTAACTGCTTTGTAAAGATTTCCAAGGGGATAATCAAGGATGTTTTGGTAAAGGTAGGGAATTTCATCTACCCTATCGATTTTGTAGTTCTAGAAATGGATGAGGATGGGGATATCCCTTTGATACTTGGGAGACCATTCCTAGCTGCCGCTAAGGCAATGGTTGATGTGGAAGGAGGCAAGCTTACTTTGAGAATTGGTGATGAAGAGATGGTAATCTAAATGACTGTTGCTATGAAACACACCATGTGCATTGATGACTTTTGTTATTCTATTGATGTTGTCGAAATGTCAGTAGATGAGCATATGAAGGAAGTTTTGAGCAAAGATGAGTTAGGGTTGAGCTTGACATTGGAGGAGAAGAAGGATGCAGATAACCCAGAGGTTGCGTTACTCATTGAGCAGCTTGATGCTTTAGAAGATGTTACACCTTAGCATAGGTTTGAAAAGTTGAGAATAGAAAATGAGGCGAGACTTAAAACTTCTATAGAAGAGCTGCTAGGGTTGGAATTGAAACAATCACCAGAGTATCTAGAATATGCTTTCCTTGTAGAAGACTCCAGCTTGCCGGTTATTATAGTCTTAGATTTATCTCGAGTAGAAAGACCAATTACTCACACTCCTAAGAGCACACAAGCGAGCCATCGCTTGGAAAATATCTGATATAAAAGATATCAACCTCTCCTTCTATACTCACAAAATTTTATTAGAAGAATGATTCAAACCTATAGTGCAATTATAGAGACGACTAAATCCTAATACGAAGGAGGTGATCAAACTTCTTGACGCTGGACTTATTTGCACCATATTTGATAGCGGCTAGGTTAGTCCAATGCAAGTGGTGCCAAAGACAGGGAGGAATTGGATCTCCAACTGCGAGAGACTTAGTGGAAGAAAGTGAAGAGTGTTGAGCTAACGACGTTAAACAAGTGCGCTTCTTGGGAGGCAACTCATGTCTAACTTAGGTACGTAGCGTTTCTTTTATTTTCTTTTTGTTGTCACTATCCTTCTATTATTTTTAGAAATTTGCAGATCTTAAGGGGAGTTTCTAAGCTTATTTGAAGAGAGCGAGAGTAATCTCTATGTGTGGTGAAGCTCCAATGACAAGTAAAGAAGTTTAAATTTTAATTACTAAGTGCATCTAGTAAGTCTCTCTCTACGTTCATTTACACTTTTAGAAGTGCATGACGATCACAGTTGTTGTCTATTAGCTTGGGCATGTCTTAATTTTTCTCCACACAATCAGTACTTAAAGCTATGCATAATTTAAAGAGAGTCTGTGGAGTTTTCTTAATCAACATGGTTACGAGCATAGTCGTGCTGAAGCCAGGGTTGACTTTATCAAAGGTTTTGTTTAATTTTTGAAGTCAGCACGACCATACTCATGGCCGTGTTGAAGCTAAGGCTCCACATATAACACGTTCTGGTGGAACTTTTGATATCAACACAGCCTTAAGCATGGTTGTGCTGTAGCCAGGGAAAACTTGCCTTATAAAAACACCGCCTTATTTGCTCCTTTTGAAAGTCTGCACGGCCCCGAGCATGGCTGTGCAGCAGCTTGTGTTGAAAAATAAAAAATAAAAATTAAACCACACATATATACAATTTCTCTCTCTCCTCCCTCACTCTCTAAACTGTCCTCTAAATTTGTTGGGTCACTTTACCGGTTATGTAGACTAGGATAATCTAACTTTTCTTTTTACCTTTAATTTCTTTATTATTTTTTTAGGATGATGTAACACAAACCTTGGGTTCTTAACTCTAATGATGACACACCATTACTGATTTGCTTTATACCCGGCCTTGAACTCTACATGTAACCATCTATATATAAAACCAGGGAAGTTCTTAGTGTCCTTTTTCTTTCATTTTTTCTTATTTTTCCTTTCGTTTTTTTTTTTCCTTTTCCTTTTTGTGTGCTTGATTTAGGAAGACATTGGAAACAATGTCTTGAATAGGTGTGGGGAAGGGGTGTAGGGAAATGAAATAAATAAATAAATAAAATTGAGAAATTTGGGTCATGCTTTACTTGTGCTATTTATGCACTGTCTTATTGAATTTTCCCTGTTTACAAATTTGCAATTGATTTTGATTGTTGATTTTTAATCATTAAAAGGGAGAGATCCTTGAAATTGTACTCATAAAAGTTAGTAATTTTGTGCCCCTTACTCACCTCTTGTTGGACTTGGTGTAATTAGTTGGAATTTTAGCATGAAATCTAAATAGGGTAATCTTACTTGCTATTTAATTATTGATTTTTAAGTTGTAAAATAGATAGAAGTTTTTAGTTAAAAGTTAAATGGTTGTATATTTTTTAGCTTATTGGTTGATATATTTACTTTTCAAAAACTTTGAGAGCCTTTCTAATTTTTTGTGAAAGGTGTATATGAAATCTATCACTTGGTGATTCCTCTTAAGTAATCTCTTAAAAATTAATTAATTAATTAATGTGTTAATTGAGCAATAATAAGAAAAGCTTGGTTAGTATGGGCGGGCTTTGGTCCCTCAAAAGATCGAATTCTAACTTCACTATTGACTAATCACTCCATTAAAGAAATAATAAGCCACTACTCTAATGACTTGAGTTCTCTAAGTTAAGAGTATCTTTATGAATCCCTAAGGTTAAGATAATGGAGGTTCGATGGGGTCCCTTTAAAACCCGATCACCTAAGGTCATCTGGCCTGGGATCGGCCGATTGATGATATTATAATAACAAGATGGGATACAAAAAAGGCAAAGTTAAGTGGATCTTGTAACTTGAATAATTAAGTCCGTAGGGATGCCTTCAATTAAGGGGATAACGTTTGTTAACTTAGGTGACGAGTTCGGGATTATCGGCTGAACATTCGTTATGTAGGTTGCAAGATCTTAAATAAGTGAAAAAAAAGAGGTTTAACAAAAAGAGGAAGAAAATCTAGGGGAAGGATGGATGCCATATACTTTCACTTGAGGTTGTTGTGCTTAGAAGAGGTAGTTGAATAGTTTATATATTTTCTAGTAAGTGGTGAGATATGACCAAACCACTTTTGCTTTGTTTGACTTTCTTCGTAACTTTGGTAGCATTTCTTAAATGATAAGGGTAATAATTTAACTTACTGGGATTAATTTGTAAACTCCAATTTTTGTATGCTAAGTATATGTACAATCGTGGTAGGTTTGAGTGATAGGCACTAATGAATCACTAAGATCGAATTAAATAGAGAATGCTATTTGTGATTTAAAGTCTAAACATGAGTACAATTTATGAGAGGAAATGTATTTTGTCCTTATTTTGTTTGCTTGAGGACAAGCAAATGCTTAAGTATGGGGAGATTTGATAAGTTTCAGAAGATTCTTAATTCTAGTGCTTATTAGTTATAATTTTATATGGATTTCATGTAATTTGTAAAGAAAATGGTATTTATATGATTAAATTTTAATTTCAGGCATTAATGGAGACAAAAGAAAAGTTTAAGGATGATATGAGCAAATGTGAGGTGAAATTTGGTGAAAAATAAAGAAAATTGATTTTTAGTTCAGGACAACCGATGCAGACACCAGTGCTAGATGAAAAAAAATGACCAGTAGCTAATTTTTTTTCAGCCCTGCTCCTAGCATAGCCATGCTGGAGGTCATGCTGAACTGGGTAGTGAAAAATAACGTGTTCCGAAGTTGGCATAGCCTCGAGCACAGCCGTGCCGACACCCATGTTGAATTATGTTTTCGCAAGAACTATAAATAAACGGTTTGTTTTATTTTAAAAAGACTTCTTTTCTTTTAGCTTCATTTTGGAAACCCTAGGGGAGCTTTATTATGAACTTCAAGAGGAAAATTGTCCGAGCATCATTGGAGATCACAAAACAACAAGGGATTATTCTTTTTATCATGAATAAATTCTATTTCTCTAGATTCTCTATTTTTTATTGAAAACTCCATTGAGGAGTAGTTCTTTATATATTTCATTTTGTGAAACCCTAACTCATGTGCTGAACCATTGATTGATTATTGAATTATTTATATCTTTGCATCTATTCATGTGTTTCCATTGTTTTTGTAATTGGTTTATGCGCGCAAATTGATTGTATGTCTGATTTTTGTTAGATTGAAAGAGGTTTCGTCTAGTAAATTAGATCTTCATGAATAGAAAGATTACATGTTTTACCTAGAGGTAAGAAAACATTGATTTTCTGCAATTTATTGAAATTGTGAACTTAATGAGATCTTGCATAATAGTAATGAGGGAGGGGTCTCCATTATCTTATGCATGATTATGAATTAATTAGCTTGAGGGAGCAATTGATTTTACTTGAGAATTCCTGCAGTGCAAAGTGTGAATTGATTCGTTAATCGATATCTTATTTTGAGAATTTAAGGGTTAGGGTAGAATAAGATGAGGGGTATATTTTGTGATTGAATACATTCTTTAAACAATATAATTCAATTCTAGGGTTACTATGAATTGTTAGTTGTTAATTTAATATATAATTCTCACATCATAAATTAGACTAGATAGTAAAGAAATGTAATACTAGTACTTGTTTTCTAGATCCTAGAGGATGATACCTATTAAATATATACTATAATTGATAGACACACTATCTAACTCAATAGTAGATTTTATTGGTTATAAATTTAAAACTTAAACGATTTGTTAGATTCGAGCGACACCAAGTTTTTGTATAACCCATATAAATTACGTGGAAAATAATGTATGTGTATTTTATAGCCTATTTGTTATGTATAATATGTACTTATTATGCTTTTACTTAGGTTGTGTCTAAATGAAGATAAACTAAGAATAAAAATACTTTTTTCCTTATTTATGAAATATGTTTGAATCTTGTAGAGCGTATAATATTTGTTTATTTAATTTATGTTTTAAATAAATATTATATGTATAGATTAGATAAACCTTTAATATAGTATTGGCTTGAATAATTTAAATTATTGGAATTTGCCATGATTAGATGGGAGAGAGGCACATTAGTAAATACTTAAAGGGTTAAGATTAAAGAAGAGAGTTACAAAAGCAAATGCTTATTAATAATAATAAAAAAAGCAACACAAACACATAATTTCTTTTTCAAAAAGAATCAAAAGGGGGGAAATTTGGAGAAATGAACATGTTTGTAATGTTAAAGCAAAGACAAAGATAGCATTTAATTTTGGAAAAGAATCTAAAGGGTTTAAAAATGCTAGAAGTGAAAATAAATGCAATTTCAATACGGGCAGTTATTTTCATTGACCAAAAAAAAAAAAAACTAATAATTATTTTCATTCAACACCAATAGACCCTTCCATTATTGGTTACTTTCATTTCTCTTTTTTAAATTACATTTAAAAACTAATGGTGATATGGCAAAACAAAGATAAAGATAAATTTTATTAATTATCTAAATTCAATATGAAAATGTACCAATACAAATAAAAACGAATAGTGCTTTGGCATTAAAGAATTAATCAATGGTTTTAATTAAGAAAATAAAATGATCAAATTTCAAATCAAAAAGATATTATAAAAAAAAGTTAATAACAAAGAGATACAATAATATAAAAAATTTAAAAATTATATATTATAATAGATGGATGTTTCTTGTAAAGGGGAAATTTGTTTATAAAATACAATGTTTGTGTCCAAAAGGTTTTTTTTTTTTTTTTTTTTAAGAAAAATTGAAACAACCAATGTAGTTTTTGGAAGAGGTACCACCATTAAATAGTTTACACCAAAATGGTACAATGACAAATATATTATCATTTTTGGTGAAGATTTATGTTGTTTTATATAAAATTATATAAAAATTGTAACTATTCGTGAAATGTATAAAATGATATGTCTCTTCTTCCAAAATTATATATTATAATAGATTTTTCAAATTTTAAAACTGAATAAAATGGTAATTTAATATATAAAGAAAAGTGATCTAGTATATTTTAAAAAGATTTGACTATTTATTTCCAATCATATTTGTTTATAAATAAGGCTTGTACTTGCCTCTCATTAATTAAAAGGATGTTATGTATAAATAAAAAAAAATTACATAAGAAATAAATGAAAAAGTGAAATAACTAGAAGAGCCTTGTACAATTAGTAATAGTAAAGGAGTAACAAAAAATCATAAATGAAACTATGACATAAATATGAAAAAAGCAAATTATATCACCTAAAGACTTGCATAATAAAATAAGATATGCTAAAAAGTACCACGCCATTCCTTAATAATGATGTGTGGGTCCAACTAAAATGAATGTTAAAACAAATTATGTAATTTCTTAATGTCATGGACGTCTTGCAATTCTTGGGATAAATATGGCCCTCACTATAACTGCATGTATAAACAATAAGAAATTTAATAGTAAAGAACCGATCAATAATTTACTTTAGTCTCTCAATCAAATGGTTTTTTTTTTTTTTTTGTTTCAAATAGATAATTAGTAAAGGACTTTTTTTGGGGGTAAATTTAAAAGCAAAGCTACCTATAACATTCAAGACACCAAATGATTTTAAGGCTTTAATTATATAGATAGATATAGATAGAAGAATATATAATAAAGGAAGAATACATTTAATAGGACCATATCTATATGTTTATTTACAAAATCAAAAGTCTAAATAACATATGAAAATCTTTGGTATTGACTATGTTACGCATGATGACAAAATATTTGTCATATAAGTGTAAGCTGGTGTGATTATCATTCATTCCTTTGTGAAAATAACACATGTATCTCTGTCTCTTACTTGTCGCAATGCATTTACTAGTGTATTGTTGCAAGCCCTCTTTTATTTGTTTTTCAAATTATCCCATTATTTGAAATGCAATATAATGATATTAGCCATTATTCCTTGGATTTTGTGATTGACGAAATAGACAATAAATGCATGAAAAGAAGACCAATTTATAATTCCTTCTTTCTTATTGATAAACATATCCCTAATAACATTTTTCAATAGCAATAAGCTGGAAAAGGAAAAAAACATGAATTAGTAAAGAAAAAAGAATAAACAAATCAGTATGTAAGTCTATATTTATCCATACCTGCCAACAGATATGGAAATAAAATTAAAATTAAAAAAAGAAAAGAAGAAAAAATTCAGTATATACATGGACTATATTAGTGGACAGATTAAATACAAAATCTAACTAAAGATCACTACTTTATCAATTTCTAATCGTAGTGTGATAGATTATGATTCATTTACCATGGATAGTAAATTTAGTTTTATGCAAAAAAAATCCTAAAGTGGAAATAGCGTTTCTTACATCTCTGAAACTAGCAGAATGGAATAAGTTGTTATAGGGAGAAATTCTCGAGAAGATGGAAGATGGCAAAAAAATAATAGGTAGAAGTTGCCTCCACAAATTGATATACAGTAAGGGCTTCAAAGAAGTGATTAGTGGAAAAAGATATAGAAAAAAATTGTAAACTAAGTAAATTAATCCAAATCCCTCACATACTTTGTGTACATGTTGATGTGATGAGCGATTTTTCTTAGAACTATGGGTATAAGAACAAAACTTTAGTTAGGTTGGGAGAATGGAAGAATAGAATTGGCTTCAAGAAACGGTGAGGCAAAAGAAGAAGGATAAGTGAAATGTTATGTAATAATATATAAGATAAGCATTTATAATGGTTAATTTACATGATAAGTGGTGACTTTAGAGAAAAATAATAATGATGAAAAATTAACATTGAAGAGATATTAAAATGAAACAGTCATATTGAAAAGATGCAAAAGCCATGTTGAAAAGTTACAATGAAATAAACCTACCAAAATTACAACTATTCAAAAAAATTTGTGAAAAACATCTTCCGAAAATATATATTATAAATAGATGCATTTACTCAAAGGTTAGACGGTAGATGGTTCCATTAGTTTCAAACTTGGCAAAATGGAAACTGGAGTCCACTTCTAGGTTAGTCGATTCTAGAACAAAGTGCTTCTTGTTCGTGGTTTGAATTTGATTCCATGGTTCTTGAATTTTTTTTTTTGGGAAAATAATATCAAACATGATTTGCATTTTATTTTTTATTTTTATATTTTTTTAATTAATGGACTAATTTTTTTTCTTTTAATAAATGTCTAAGTATTGAAATTCTACATATTAAGATATTGCCTATTTTTGTGTGATATACTTTATCATTTCTTCCTTGGCGCATTTGCTTTCTAAGTCATTACTCATCCTAAAAGTGCTATCACTTGAGTATGCTTAACTTTGGAGTTTGAACTCCATGTTGTCATGTCAAAAGGCACTTCAATGTTTACAAGTTTCATCATATGCTCTATTTGAGGAATATTACATTCTTTTCCCTCAACAAATAATATCCTCATTACATCACCTTATAATTATCCCGGTTCTCCTCCTTTGGTGTACAATTCATTTTATTCTTATCGCCTTCTCTCCAGTAGAAACATTGCCCTCCTAAAAGCTTGCTAGTTGCAGCACACTAATGACACCCCCAACCTTCTTTGAACTACTCGCTAATTCTAGTTTGGGTTTACATAGGTTTATTAGCTTTCGCCTTGGTTCATTCTTGATCTTACACCTACTAATAAAGGGGTCGGATCTTATACAATTAGTAACAATAAAAACCACGTACATTGTCGCTTTGGCATGAAATGCAGCATAGTGATTTTTTTTTTCACAATTGCGTTTGAAGTTGTCATTCATCTCAAAAGTGCTCTTCATTAAGTATGCTAAGCATTAAATTCCTATTGAACTCAAGGTTATTAAACCTAAAGGTACCTTAATGCTTAAGCGTTTCATCACACTTCTCCATTATTCAATGGTTGAAAGCACTATTAAAATCTTAAGTAGCATGTATACGTAACTTAAAAAAAAAACCCTAAATCATGAACACACAAATCAAAATATTTAAAACAACACACCTATATCCCACTCTCTTAGCTGATTTTGGGCTTTTTACACTTGGGTGTTAGAAATGAATATAAGAATTTAGAGTATCTTATGAGGGTTTGGTGAGAGTTTATGCATGGTTTTGTGGTTTTTCTATCATGCCCTGAAACTATTATAACACTGATAGTTTGTCCATACTCTATTTAAATAGAATACATAAACCTACGATTATTAAGTGGGTTTCTAAATTAGTTTTAGGACTTTGAAATCGTTCTTTAGATTTCGAAAGCATTTTGGTGAAATGTTGGATTTTCGAAAATATTTGATAGCTATTGGTCATAAAAATGTGTAGTAAGACAAGAACATATAGACTAGATCCTAGGGCCTATAGAGCCCACTAAAGATACAATCCATAAGTAATAGGCTAAGAAGTTATAGACGACTTCCAATAAGTCTTAGTATAATTGAAAATATAGAAATGTAGTAAAAACATAATAGGTCTTAGTCATAAAAATGATTAACATGGCCTATTTCTACAATTTCATCCCATATATTCTCTTCAATGCCATAATTTAATGAGTTGTACAATTGATCAATAAAATTCTCACCTAGAAAAAAAGGTAGTAAAGGGGGAGTGAGTCACAAAGGCTTAGTGCATAGTAACACAAATATATACACGCATGTTAAATGAGCCTACGACTAATGCAATAGTTAATCACTTTATTTAATTAATTATCTTAATTAAACACTTAGTATGAAAGTACTCATGACTCTTGACATCATGATGGGGGATAAGGAGTCTAATTCCACCGCAACGGATATTAGGGGTTAACAAGAGCAGTTAGACTCTATGTCACTGAAAACTAATATACCTACATAGCCTCGTCTAAGCGACCTTGCCATTATGCAACTCCACTAATCACGATCCAACTATACTTTATCACCTGCTAGGACCCATAATCTTTAGACAACTTCTAGTATACCTTCTTTGCATTCATAACACTCGTTATTAGATGCAATTTTAGTTATTAGTTATCCACCAAGCCATATATTGATGGTCTAAGTGCCTAACCACCATGCCATTTAAATGTATATAACCGCAACCATAATCTTGATCCAAGGGTTGTCACTTGTTGGTTCAAGTAACCACATACAAGCAACAACAGTTACTTAATTAGGTTAATTATTAGTCAGGTTTAATTTACTATCTTATAACGCAATACACAAGTTTCTATGTACCTGAAAGTTTGATGATCTAGAATCACAATTGGGCTCCAATTGAGTTGTTTTTATGCATAATATGAAAATTATAAGTTAGTCGATTATTCTAAGTGATTGAATCCTATTCTAGGTTTGGTTTAGGCAATTTACAGTCCATACTAATTATGAGCCCAATTAGGATTATCTAGGCTCAATTAGTTTTTAGCTAATTGTAGCTCGAGCCATTTAGAATTTATTTAATTAAACTTAATAAGTTATTTAAATTTTAAATCTAGTTAGGTTTAAGGCTCAATTATGGTATTTAGACCCTTTAAGTATAGTAGGTCCAATCATGTTTAGAATTAGGTCCACTAGCCTTAATTGATTTAGTTGAATCCAATTATAATTACTAATTACAATTCAAGTCAAATTAGATTAATTCTATTTATTTTAAATTGATCTAGGCTTATTATGTTTACTTGGTCTCCTTAGTTATGTCTTAAGTCTAATTGATTTATTAAATTTCATTAGATTTCCATTTTAGGCCTTTATCTAATTTAGGGTCTTGATGAGTTTAAAGCCCAATGAACTTTAATGTGTTTATTAGGGCCCATTTAGGGTATAGGCCCTAGAGATTAATGGGGCCAAGCATGTTTGGGTCTTGAGTCCATTTAAGTTTCATTACAATTAGGTAAGCCCATTTTATTTCTCAAACCTAAGTCTAATTTATTTTAATTAGTTAATTCGATTCGGGCCTTAAATTGGTTTGGGGCCAAATTGAGTTATTCATCGTACTAAAATCCATTTAAGGTATAAGTCTTAAGAAGAAAGTAGGCTCAATTACATTTTGAATTTGCGTTTTGGGCCCATTTAAGTTATTAGGCTCACATTATTGTATCAAAATTTATTTTGGCTAAATTAAGATGGTTTAGTTAATTAAGCTCATTCAAGTAAATTATGTTTAATTTCATGGGCAACCCAAGGGAGAGTAAGAGGGTGGTCCTTGGGCTTATTTTAGTTGGGTTGGCTTTAATCTGATTTAATTCAACCATTGTTTAATTAAATTTTAACTTATCACAAATTAAAACCTTAACTTTAAATGATCATAACTTACTCAATTTAAGCCTAATATAGGTAAAACCAAAACCATTTCCCTCTTTATCACTTCCACTACCATTTTACAAAAAAAAAAAGAACCTGATTTTATTAAAATTAAGGCCCTTGAACTATTAGATCAATTTTAATTACGAATTTCTAACTTTAAGAGCTCATAACTTATTTAATTTATGTTCATATCACTTCAAACCAAAGCTCATTTTTTCTCACTCCCTCTAGTATCTAATACATCATTTATTTTTTATTTTCAAGCTTAAAATACCATTAAAATAGAGCAAACGGAGTATAACACACCCCAATTAAAATTTTATCCATTTCATTAGTCCAATTTCAACACAGTATCACTTTTAAACCTCATTTCATATCCAATCCATCTCTTATTCATAATTAAGCCATAATTCTATCAAATTTACCCAAAATAAAAACAAATTATCTCTTTTTTTTTTTCCAAAATTAAATTATCGGTCCTGAAGAATTACCCTCGAGGGGGGGGGGGGGGGGGGGGGGGGGGGGGGGGGGGGTGGGGTAGGGTGGGTTAGGGTGATGAATTGGTAACTTAAAATTTTTAAAGAAATTTCATGTCCCTAATTGGTTACTTGCAAATTATAACTTTGAATTATTTTGCAATTACAATAAATAATTAAATTCACGAAAATAAAAGAATAGAGTAAGAATAGTCTGCACAATGATCTATAGAGGTTCTGCCTTAAGCATACGTCATCTCTTCTAGCTCCAAGCTAAGGTCTTGAAATTCCACATCGGTATGTTCCACTATATCCAATAACAAAATAAGAATTATAAATAGTGATCACAATTTACTTTGTCAGACTCTTAGCTATCTCTTGGCTAATTCTGAACTCAAAACCTATTTATAATCTATCTCATACAACAACTATTAGAGATGATGAGGAATAAAGAAAAAGTAGTCCTTGCAATTTTGGTACAAAAAATAAAATTTGAGTTAATAATATTTTGAATTTTGTTTTGTTCTCTCATGTTGTGTTCAACTTTTTTGTGTTCTCCGTTCTCTTTTTTTTTTTGTATGCTCAAGATGCATATTAAATTTTTTTATCACAATAGCTACAAAGGGTGAATTGAGATGTTGAATCTGTTTTGAATTATCCATTGCAGATAATCACTCAACTTCAAATTAAAAAATAACCAGTTTTGTGTTGTTACTAGCATAAACGAAATAGTTTCAACAACTCGTATCCCTTGAAAATAGAAGTGGATTTCAGTTGTTAACCATTTTGAGTAGTTTTCGCTCAATTGTTGATTTAAAATTTGAAAAATATAATTCCTCGTCATGCATACTCCGCTCCGTTAGATCGGGACCAACAATAATTTCAATAATTAAAATTATTATAAATATAAATCCTCGAGATATGTTAACTAACTTTGTGGAACATTTTGAATGCATTACCTAAATACATTCACTTTAGAGCTGGGCCTTCAAGTTGATTAAACATTCAAATATAAACTTATCTTGTAACATGTTGTTCATTCTTGATGCAGTAGGTTTAATCTCCGAATCACTTTTTGTGTTAATCTCTAAGTTACCTTTTGACTTTTGACTGAAAGCTTGTGAGTCATACAAGTCTACTTTCTGAGTTAGTTTTTGAGTTACTTTTTAAGTTACTTTCTGATTGAAAGCTTGAAAGTTATACAGTAAATCAACTTTTTGATTCACCTTTTGCATTATTCTTTAAGTTACCTTCTGACTTCTGACTGAAAGCTTAAGAGTCATATAATAAGTCTAATTTCTGAGCAGTGTCTGAGTTACCTTCTAACTAGAAGCTTGAAAGTCATACACCAAATTTATTTTCTAAGTTAGTCTCTAAGTTATTTTTTGAGTTACCTTCTAACTTGAGAGCTTGAGACATATTAGTTTAAATTTTAAGTTTATTATTCATTTGCACACTTAGTAACATAGTTAGTAAACTCTTAGCTTTTTGTTATCATCAAAATTATCATTAAGAGAACTTAACATTCTCCCTCTTTTTGATGATAACAAAACCTCTTGATAATTTTTTTTTATTTCTTTTTCAACATATTCCTTTTCTATGTATGTTATGTTTTTAGTTTTTTTTTTCTTCTTTTTATAGATATTATAATTCCAAATTCCTTTTTCACACAATTTCGTCACATATAATTCTCCCCCTTTTTGTTATCAGTAGAAAGAGAGAATAATAAAAAATATAACAAATAAGAACATTAACAAATAACACAAATGTAGTAATATAATACAAAATAGATTCATCATTAAAGCAAATGTCATAGTAAAACAAATAACATAACAGTCTGAATAGTATACATTTTAAATAATTTTTCTTTGTTTTTTTTAATAGATTTTCTAGCGCATCTTTTAAATCTTCCACTTTTCTTTGAAGCAGAAACATCTTCAGGTTGTTGAGATTGAAATTTCTTGAAGTCTAGAGGTTGATAGAGAATAAGCTATAGATTTAGTGTAGATTAATTTCGATTCTCTTGTTTTGAAAGTTAGAGCTTCTGATGATTTTGCATTTGAGGCAGTAGAATAAGTAGGTGCAAAGTGATGTTCCTATTCCACATTGGTTTGTGGAGCAGTAGGACTTTGTTTTGGAGATGATTATTTGATTGGCTCAAGGGATGATCTACCGAAAGAAGGATTATTCTTAGGATCTTTTGAATAAGGTGTTTTCAAAAACTTTTAGTGCATCAATCACTGATTTTGGAAGATCCTTCTTCATTTCAGCAAACCTTTTGCCCATCAAATCAATAAGGTTTGCATGAAGGTTCAATCTTGAAGATTCTCCAGGTGCTCTACTCAGAATACCTTTTGAGTCACTTTCTAACTCATCTTCTTCAAGAACCTTCTTGCCTTCACTTATGTCAAATTTCCCTCTAGTTCAAACATCATATTTTTCTTTCTTCTTTTTCTTCTCCTTCATTACTTCCTTATATGCTCTCTTATGGGGTATGTTTTTCTCTTTTCTAGATTTTTTAAAAGTTTTTGAACCACTTTCTGAATTTAATGTAAACTACCCCTTAGAAATTGCTCTTACATTCTTCCAATCAAACTTAACCTTATTAAATTTTGGATATCTATATCATGCTCTATCTTTTGAGAACCAAAATTTTTCTTTCACTAAAATGTTCATATGTTTCAAGTTTATTTCACCAATCCTTTTTAGTTTGATTGGTGTCTTGGTCCTCCTTAGGTAGACTAAATTTCTTGAACATGAACATTTTCATCAAAAGATTTCCATATGGTCTGTATCCTCTTATCATCTACATATGCTTGAAAGTTTTACTTGGCATATCAAATTTTGAATTTTTTTTAATTGCTAAGATTACTACTGCCTCTTCTTTAGAGATTGATGTTTTACTTCCATTCTTAGGCAGTATGCAATCCATAACAATTTTATGCCAAAGTCTCACTAACAATTTAAAATTTGTTGAAAATATATCTTTTTTCTATGAAATTTCCCACTCCATCATTTATTTCCTTAAAAATCTCATTTCTAGAAGGATTTATCAACTTTCTATCATCCTTCTTGTCCTTCACCTCAAAACATTGAATGAGATTTTTCTAGTAATCTTGACAAAATTTCCTAAAATTCTTGATTTTAAGACTAAATCTTCCAACATTTCCAAATTATCATAAAATTTTCTAACTAAATCTCTGTCTCTACACAAAGTTTTACATCTTATCATATTCAGCCAATGCTCCTAGTAGAAACCATTATCTCTAAAAAATTTAAAATCCATAAAACAACATTCTAGTACCTTACTTGAAGTTCTTTTCATTCTTTTTGTTTGAGAACCATTAGAGGTTAACTTGACAGAACCTCTTCTTTGTTCTTCCCTTTGTTTCTAGCTCTAGTTTCTTTTCTTCAAATTTCTTAGAGTCGGTCTTAGTAATAGAGTCTTTGTTTCCAAAGGAGTCTGTTTCACTAACTACTTCCTCACTCACTTTCTTCATTATCAAACATTTCTTTAATGGGGTCTTGTAGTTTCTACAACCTGATTTCTCTCCTTGTTTGTTCACTCTCATTTGTAGATACCATTTTCTCTAAATTAGTTGATTCGTCTCTAATGATGACTATTTCTTTGATTTCGTTAGATTTTATGCCCTTAGTCACCATTCTAGAGGATCTTCTTGGAGCCATTTTAGGGTTTTGAAATTTGAAATTATAGAGAGTTTGAGGTTTCTTTTCAAAAGTTCAGACATGATGATGTTTAGAAATTGAACGAATTCTATTTATAGTAGTGAGAGAGATACTAAATACTTTTTGAATCAATTTATGATTAAGAAGAATTGGGAAGTGTGCTTCAACGGCTATATAAATCCGTTAACTTCCATATTTTCTAGAAATAACGTGTATATATATATATATGTTTATTATTTTTTATTGTTATTTCTACCAAAAAAAATACAACATACAATAAAATAAACACATTAAAAATAATTATACATACTAATCTCATTTCTAAAAAATTTGAATATATATTTATCTAAAGATTTTGTAAAAATTTTTAAATACTGATTTTCATTAGAATTGAATTCAATATTAATATTTCCATTTGCAACATGATCCCTAATAAAGTAATGTTGAATTTCTATATGTTTTGATCTTGAATGATGCATAGGATTTTTTGGGTCAAATTTATATCACTAGTATTATCATATTTTATAGGAATATTTTTATAAATTAATCCATAATCTTGTAGTTGCTATTGTATCTAAAGAATTTGTGCACAACAATTTCCAATTGAGACATATTCAGCTTCTACTGTTAAAAGAGCAACTGAATTCTGTTTATTAGAAGACCAAGAAATCAGTTTATCTCCCAAGAAATGGCAAGTATCAAAAGTACTTTTCCTATCAGCTTTGCATCTTGCATAATTAGCATCTGAGTATCTAATTAATTCAAAACTTTGATTTTTGGGATACTAGATTCTTGATTTTGTAGTGTATGTAATATACTTGAAAATTCTTTTAACAACTTTTAAATGTGTTTTAATTGGATTACTTTGAATCTTGCACAAATACAAACAAAAAATAGAATATCTGGTTTGGATGCAGTTAAATACATAAGTGAACCAATTAAACTTCTATATAATTTCTCATTGATTTTCTTACCTTGATAATCAAGATCTAACCTGGTAGATGAACTCATTAGGGTATCTACTTCCTTTGTGTTTTCATATCTAAACTTTTTCAATATTTGCTTAGTATACTTCTCTTGATGAATGAAAATTCCTTCTTTTGTTTTGCTTAATTTATAGTCCCAAAAAGAAGTTTAATTCACCCATAGTTGACATTTCAAATTCTATCTGCATAAGTTTTACAACCTGACAATATTTTTCATTAGTTGATCTAAAGATTATGTTATCTATATAAATTTGTACAACTAATATATTATCATCACGGTATTTCAAGAATAAAGTTGTATCAATTGTCCATTGGAAATTAGATACTCATTGAGTTTTTCATATTAAGCTCTTTGTACTTGTTTAAGTCTATATAAAGTTTTTCTTAACTTAAAAACATACTCAGGTTTAAAAGGATCTTTAAATCTAGGGGGTTGTTCAACATACACTTCTTCTTTGATATAACCATTCAAGAAAGAACTTTTTACATCCATTTGAAACAATTTAAAATCTTTAAAACAAATATAGGCAAGCAAAAGTTGTATAGCTTCAAGTATAGCAATAGGAGCATAAGTTTCATCATAGACTATGCCTTCCTCTTATGAATATCCTTTAGCTATAAGTCTAGCTTTATTTCTAATAATCTTTCCATTTTCATCTAGTTTATTTTTAAAAACCCATTTAGTACCTATTATTGACTTATTTTGTTGTCTAGATATTAGATTTCAAACATTATTTCTTTAGAATTGATTTAATTCTTCTTGCATTGCATTGATCCCGTTAGTATCATTTAATGGCTTCATCAATATCATTTGACTCAAATTTAGACAACAAAGCAAAATGATTTTCAAGTTCTTGCAATCTGGATTAAGTTTTTATTCCTGAATTTACATTACCAATAATTAAATTAGAGAGATGAAATGATCTATACTTCCAAGATTTTGAACTTTCAGGATTATATTCTAAACTACTTTTTGCTTTAGTCTATTAGATGATTCTTCCTTTTTATTTGTATCAGTTTAGATTTATTATTCTTATCTTCCTCTATGGGTATAAACACTTTATCATCATTAGAATTATCTTTCATTTCATCAATAAATCATACATTAATGGATTCTTCAACTACTCTTATAGTTTTATTAAAAACATGAAATGCTTTACTATTTTGTGAACATTCTAAAAAGATCGCTTCATCTGATCGTTCATCAAATTTTCTAAGGTTATTAACATTCTTTTTCACAAAACAAGCACATCCAAAGACATGAAAGTATGAAACAAATGGTTTTCTACCACAAAACAATTCATATGAAGTTTTCATAGTACTAGGTTGAATATTCACTCTATTTATTATATAGCAAGCAGTTGCTACAGCTTCTGACAACAAATATTTTGCTACTCTGCTTTCATTTAACATAGAATGTGTCATTTCATGAATTGTTCTATTTTTTCTTTTTACTACTTCATTTTATTAAGGTGTATAAGGTGTTGAAAAATGATGATTTATTCCATAATCTTCACAAAATGTTACAAACAGAGTACTGTCAAACTCTTTGCCATGATCGGTTGTTAAAGAAACAATTGAATATCCTTTCTTATTTTGTATTTGTTTAGCAAAACTTTTAAATACATCAAAAGTTTTAAACTTATGTTTTTAGAAGAATACCCACGTGTATCTTGAAAAATCATCAATAATTACAAGCCCAAATCTATTTCCTCCTAGACTTAAAGTTCTTGTAGGTTCATACAGGTCAAGATGTAATAATTCAAGTGGTCTTTTTGTAGAAATCATATTTTTACTTTTGTGTATAATTGAAACCATTTTGTTCATTAAACACGTTGTACATTTAATATCATTCTTTATACTAATTTTAGGTAAACTAGCAACAAGAGCCCTTTTCAAAGGTCTTTCTAGTTGGTTAAAATTCACGTGTCCAAGCTTTTTATGGCAGGCATGTATATTTTCACTTATGGTTATAAGGTAATACTCATTATTCATATTAGAAGGTGTAATCAGATATGTGTTCTGTTTTGTAAGTCCTTCAAACAATTTTATTCCTTTGGCATTATAAGCAAAACATTTACTCTTTTCAACGATCAATCTATAACTTTTATCACACAATTGACTTATGCTTAAAAGATTATGTTTCAATCCTTTTACTAAAAAAACATTTTAAATTGAATATGGAGAATGGCCAATTGTACATGTTCCTATAATTTTACCTTTGTTATTATCTTTGAATCTTACATATCCTCTTTCTTTCCATATGATGCTAGTGAATAAGGATGCATCTCCTATCATATGGCATGCACACCCATTGTCCAAATACTAGGTGCCTTTGATTTTTGTTCCTTATCCCTATAGTCATATACAAAGTAATCAAACCCTTTTAGAGACCCAAACTACCTTAGGTCCTTGATAAGTCAAGCTTGTCTTTTCTTGTTTCTTAACTTGATGTATATTAAGCTTATTTCTTTTATAAAAGCAATATTTTTCTATGTATCATACTTTATTACAAAAGAAACATGCATAAGAAGATCTATCATACCTTTGATTTACTTGATAGTTTTGCCTTGGATACCCGTTATTATATCTATACTTGTAGTTTTTGAGATATCCTTTGAGTGGATACTTATGTTGTTGAGGGTACCTTTTAAAGTATCATTTGTTGCTACTATTCGAGTTCTTTTTAATAGATTTTTTATCTCTAATAATTTGAGTATTTACAGATTCAATTCCTTTAATGAACACAGTCTTTTTCATAATATTAGGTGAGCTATCATGTTCAAATCCATGTTTATGTTTAATACTTGCAAGTCTTTAACTACTGATTATCATGTTTAGTTTTTTTCTCACTTTCACAAATTTATTAAAGGTATTTTTTATTGTTTGTGATAGATCTTTAATTCTAACATTTAAATATTTGTTCTCATCCTTCATGATATCATTTTCTTTTCTTAACACATTAGAACTATCATACATTTTTTCACTATCATTCCTAAGAATATCATTTTCATTTACAAATAGTTTGTTGGTTTGACTTAACACATCCTTTTCATTTTTCAAAGCCTTGTTTTTTGATTCTAGCTTAGATATTTTCACCTTTGCCCTTTTCAAAGCTTTTAACAACCTTTTCACTTTAGCATACATTTCATTATCTAATATATTAGCTTCAGATTTGAGATTTACATTAAATGTAGCCATTAAACACAAGTTGGCTTCTTCCTCATCTTCACCTTTAGTTTTTAAGTCAGCTTCTGACTCGTCGAAGTCACTCCAAGTTACCATCATTGCTCGGTTTTTCTTCATAAAATTTTCCATTTTATTTATAAGAATTGGGCACTTGTATTTGATATATCTAGGCTTATTACATTTATAGTATGTAATTTCTTTCTTCTCTTCTTTCTCCTTAAGGTTCCTTCTTGTAGTAGATTTATTATATTTACTAAAGTTTTTAAATTTCTTACCTTTCCTCTTCACCAGTTTATTGAATCTTTTTGCAAGCATACTTATGTCTTTACCATCATCATTGATCTCATTAGAATCGAATTCTTCAATAGCCATTTTCTTAGCTTTGAGTGCGATTGCTTCTATGGTACTATTGGATTCCTCTATTATGTTTAGATGGGACTCATATTCCATTAGCTTCTCCCTTAGGTGACTAAGTGTGAGCTTGTTTAGATCTTGTACTTCTTATATAGTAGTTTTCTTGGCATCCCATGATTTTGGTAGAATCCGTAACACTTTTCTAACAAGATCAGAATCTTCTATTTTTTTTTCCAAGAGAAGTTAGTTCATTAGTTATTATAGTAAAATGATTAAAAGTATCTCTAATTTTCTCATCATATTTAATTTTAAACAATTCATATCTCTGTAGTAAAGCATTAATTTTTGTCTCCTTAATTGTATCGGTTCCTTCATATGTTTCAGACGGTGTATCCCATATTTCTTAGTTATCATGCAAGAAGAAATTAAGTCAAACTTAGATGGAGATATAGTAGTGAGTAGGATATTCTTAGCTTTATTATTTTGCTTAATGAGCTTTGATTTAGCTTCTGTGAGCTTAGCATCATTAGTTCTTATCACTTGTTTGTCTCCAATGTCGATCACTTGCCATGAAGCATAGTCATTAGCCTTAATATAAGTGGGCATGTGTATTTTCCAGTATAGATAATTCATGCCATCAAAATATGAAGCTCAATTGATTGCATCATTGTTCTCAACCATGATAAAATGGATCACTCAATTTAACCAAAGAGACTTGCTTTGATACCAATTGTTAGTCCCAACTAAGAGGGGGCTAAATTGGTAACTTAAAAAAAAAAATTCACATCCCCAATTAGTTACTTGCAAATTATGACTTTCAATTATTTTGCAATCACAATCAATAATTAAATGCACGAAATAAAAAAATAGAGTAAGAATAGTTTGTGTAATAATCTATAGAGGTTTTTTCTTAAGCGTATGTCCTCTCTTCCAACTCCAAGCCTAGGTCCCGATATTCTACACTGATATGTTCTACTATATCCAATCATAAAATAAGAATTACAAATAGTGAGAACAATTCACTTTGTTAGACTTCTAGCTATCTCTTGGCTAATTTTGAACTCAAAACCTATTTGTAATCTAACTTGTACAACAACTATTAGAGATGATGAAAAATAAAGAAAAAGTAGTCCTTGCAATTTCGGTATGGAAAATGACATTTTGAGTTAATGATATTTCGAATTTTGTTTTGTTCTCTTTTTTCAGTTGTATGCTCAAGATGCATATTTAAATTTTTTATCATAACGACAACAAAGGGTGAATTGAGACATTGATTTTGTTCCAGATATCTTGTTAACAATAATCACTCAGCTTCAAATTAAAAAATAATCAGTTCTGTGTTGTTACCGCATAATCAGAATAGTTTCAATAGCTTATATCCCTTGAAAATAGAAGTGGATTTCGATTGTTATTCATTTTAAGTAGTTCCTGCTCCTCAATCATTGATTTAAAATTTGCAAAATATAATTCCTTGTCACTCATACTCTGCTTCGTCAGATCAAGACAACAATAATTTCAATAATTAAAATTATTATAAATATAAATCCCGGAGATATGTTAACCAACTTTGTGGAATATTTTAAATGCATTACCTAAATACATTCACCTTAAAGTTAGGCCTTCAAGTTCATTAAACATTCAAATATAAACTTATCTTGTAACATGCTACTCATTTTTTGATGCAGCAGGTTTACTTTCTGAGTCACTTTTTGCATTACACTTTGAGTTATCTTCTGGCTTCTAACCGAAAGCTTGAGAGTCATATAACAAGTCTACTTTCTAAGTTAGTCTCTGAGTTACTTTCTAAGGTATCTTCTGACTGAAAGCTTGAAAGTCATAGCAAATCTACTTTTTGAGTTACTTTCTGCGTTACTCTTCGAGTTACCTTCCGACTTCTGAATGAAAGTTTGAGAGTTATATAGTAAGTCTACTTTTTGAGTTAGTCTCTGAGTTACCTTTTAATTGAAAGTTTGAAAGTCATATAGCAAATCTATTTTTTGAGTCAGTCCCCGAGTTACTTTTTGAGTTACCTTCTAACTTCAGAGCTTGAGATAGATTAGTTTAAAATTCATGTTTATTATTCATCTTCACACTTAATAACACAATTAGTAAAATTTTAGCTTTTTGTTATTATCAAAATTATCATCAAGAGAACTTGACATAAATGTTTACTAAAATAATATAAGAAATTCCACATTTTAAGTTCTTATAATCTTCCAAATAAACCCAATTCATTCTTAAACTTTACGAAACTTAATATTTATCAAGTAACTTCAATTTTCATCAAATATAACACTTTAAGAATCTAGCAACCTGCTAGAAATTCATAAATTAACAATTAAATCAACTCATTCATATACTAATTTAATCTTACCAAATTTTAACCTTTCACATTTCACATGTCGAATCTACTAATTAATCATCAAAATCACTATGTACATCATATTTTCATACTCCAATCATCAATTTATTTTTATCCAATATTCAAATCAGATTTAGCAAGAAATTTAAGCCTTGGTTTCATCTCCGTAGTGGTGGCTGCAATTACATCTAACAACTCATTACATATCTTCAATTATCTCATCCTTCATTTCATCATTTAATCAAACAGCTAACAACACATATAGCAAATTATATCCTAGATCAACTCTTAAATAATCAAATAACACTCAATACGGGTGGTGGTCACTAATGGGTTTTACAATACACCACCAATGTTCAAGAAATCATCAAATCCTCGTGTTCCATTACTTATAATTATTTTAAATCATCAACTTAAATAAGATTTTGAACTTATCTTGTTGGAGATCTAAGAAATACCCACATTCTTTCCAAACCATGCCTACCCACTTCTAAAATGATATTTTCCCTAAACTCTTAATTGATTTCCTTCATAATAAATATCATACACTACTTAGACTTACAATCTATAAACTAAAACCCACTTGAATCAAGTCATTTTCTTATTGACCTTCACATCCAAATCACGTGTAAGATGCCTCCTCTTAACTTGAAATCCCACTCGATTCTTGACCTAAAATTTACAAGAAAATAACTAGATTAGTATAAGGTTTAATAGGTATTAAGAGGTTTAAGAAGTAAAATTAACTTAATGAGTTTTTAAAAGTATTTACCTTGGAGAGTTTTCTAGAAAAATAAAATGAGGGCTACTTTTTTTGGTTCTAAAATGGGTTTTATAGAGTAGGGTTTAGTGAGGGTTTAAGGGTAAGGGTAAATGGGTCTATAAGAGTTAGTGAGTTGTAGCTTATGATGACATGTGTCATCTTAATTTAGCCTATTTTGTATTATTTTTCCTTGATTTTTCCCCACTTACTCCAGTTGACATATTTCTTTTCTTTTCCCAAAAATGTCCTTAAAACTCAATTTAAATAATCTCCTTTCAAGAAATAAGCTTAGGGGTATTTTGGTCATTTTATTTAATTGACCTCTGAATTTAAAGTTTTCTTTTCCAATTGCCTCAAAATATTTTGTAATTGATTTTATTCACCTAATTAAGATCTTAGAGACATATTTAGGGTCTCTAAACAAATTTTAGATCCATTTTCGATAAAACCATCTTTAAGGGCAAAAATGGTCATTTTTGGTAATTTATCTCCAAACTTCAAGAGATTACTTCTAATAATTTAAAGTGACTCCAAATGACCTTCATTTAAGTTTTTGGGTGATTTTGGCTAACTTCAAATATTATAAATCAAGTTTACGGGTAAAATGGTCATTTTATAAAATTGATCCCCAACCTCCAATTTTTCCATTCTAATCAACTCCTAATAATCCCTTAATGATTTTATTTACTTAATTAAGGTCTGAAAATTTTATTTAGAGTCACTAGATTATTTCGGAACTAGTGATAAATTGAGTTCGTAAGTATAATGGCCATTTTGGAAAATTTTGACCATAAATTTTATAAATTCTTGCTTAATTAACTTCACATATTCTTTTTTTAATTCCATTGACCTTATTGGGGATTTTGGGGGTTTTCATTCTCTTTGAGGGATACATACATTTACATGTCATAATAGGATTTCCATAGAGCGCTTGATGATTACATAATAGAGAAGAGCACATGTCATAAGTTTGTTAAAAGCAAAAACACAAGTAATTGATTATAAGAATATCAAAACACTAATTACACTTTTTGTATCATACCAAAAATTTTCTATCATTTTGTAAGGATTTGCCTTTTTTGAAATGGACTATGTGGTTTTGAAGTGTAATAAAATACGTTGCACTAAAAAGGCTGCAATTTGTAAATGCTATACTATTTTGTAATTCAATTTAAGGGTTTAGTCATCCAATCGAATAATATTGAGGTCACGCTTGAGCGTAACTTAAAAATTCAACACCTAAGCACGATCGAGCTTAAACAATTCGATTGGAAGTATTACTTAATAAGTTTGAACTTAATTTGAGTAATCCATTTAGACTCAATAAATAAGAAAAATTTTATATTCCTTTCTATTTAATTTATATTAAGGCTTGAAATTGATTTAAAATTGACAAAAGTCTATATATTTAAGCTCTACTAGAGTTTGATTAAACTTGTAAGTTTATCGTGCTAAATAAGTTCAAATTCGAGATTGGCTTGATAAGTAGCTCATCCATAATTGAGTGAAACCGAAAAAAATTACTTAGCCGAGCTCGGGTAGCATGCTGAGCAGAGCTGGCTAGGTACCATTATACCCCTAGTTGAATTTATGGGCTTTCGACAACAAACCTTGTGGTATAAAAGTTGACTTTTATCTGATTCAGCTAGCTATTTGTGATGAATGTAAACAGCTGCACAGAAAGGCGCCCCCTCCTCCTTACACCATCACTTTTCATACATCAAATTTCGCATTTCTTACACACAATTGCAGGTTATTTATTACACTGAAAGAATGTCAGTAAGATATGAGCTCTCTGTATTATCATTCCACAAATTGGCAATACACTCTAATCCCATCAGCCCCTAAAAACTAAAAAGCCGCGGCCATTTCTGCTTATACCGATACTTCCTCTTCCTCTTCCTCTTTATTCGCTCCCTCATCATCGTCATCTTCTCCCTCTGCTTCCCAAATGAACTGCGCATACGCCCCCAACACCGTGCTGCACATTGAAAGGTTCATACCGTAATCAATTGCAACTTCTCAATCACATCATAACAGACCCATGTTTTTTCTGGCCTACTTAAAAAGAGGAATGCATTCTTCTTCTTTTTTTCTTTTTCTTTTTTTCCCTTACCAATCATCCGGTGATGCTTGAACAGCTCTGTCAAAGTAACATCGAGCCCGGTCTTCGTCTCTCTGCGTCTCCCAAATCAACCTCGCGTATAAAGACAGTACTTCTCCATCTCCAGGACTAGCTAGCATAGCCCTCCCATAGCACTCCTCCGCTCTTGCTGCATCTCTCTCCACCTTCCATATCATAATATCATGTAATTCATAAATCGCAGTTAGTACATTGATTTGCATAACAAGTGTTTGAGAAGTAAGCGTTAACGGAATCCGGTTTCAAATATATACAGGCACTAATTAACAGAATACGATAATTATATTGATATAATACAATGAATTAGTATAGACCATAAGTTGATTTAGTATTGAATAATATTAATAAATAGTTATACCTCGTGCAAGTACTTAGCATAGTTTCCGAGTAATAGAAAATCTCCTGGATTTAACTTCAACATTTCTTCATAATAATCTCTCATCTTTCTCCGATCACCACCATTACCGCCATTGTAGCCTCCATTACCATCGCCAGCACCACCATAACCTCCGTATTCGGTTCCTCCTCCAAGTTCCGTACGGGAATCCTCCTTCTCCAACGCAATCCCCGCGTAATTCCTCCGATCAACTTCCGATGAGTAGTTGCGCTCATCCTCCGATATTAACGCTGGAAACGTCATCGATCTGGTGCTGGAAAGTCCACTCCACGAGCTAAGCACGTGGATTGAGTTCGCCGGATTATCGACATTAACTTCGGAGGTTCTCTCCGGCGTATGGAGTTAGATTTGGCGGAGAATTTCGGAGAACTGGGAGCAAACCTCTCGAAGGAGAAGACTCCGGCAAGCGAGTCTTGGCGGGACAGAGAGACCACCGGAGGACATTGGAACCTAGCTGTTGCCGGCGATGCCGTGATCAATCCGGCTCGTAGCAGGATAGCTTCCATAGCGAGTTTGAGTTGGTTACGACTTTTCATGGAGGTTGAAGATGATGTGTATATAAAGGTGAATTTGTTCGTACAATTTCACGAAGGAATTGACTTGACGAAGGAGGAGGTTGCGACACGTGTGGTTCTTACACACGTGAGGAGTTCCCGGAGGCGCAGGCCAGCGCTAAGGGACCGCCGTAAGTGAAGTGAAGTTCACTCTCCACTTAAGTGAAGCGAGTAATTATTTATCAAATTAGATTCCAAAATATGTGAAAATTAACCAATCCCAATAAACTCACTTTTATTTTCCTTCCGCCTTTCATCATTTAATTTTATCTTTATTTATATATGATACAGGACATCTTTATTTCTAAGCATACTTTTATTTAGGGATTTATTTATCTTATCTTTAGTGTTTTTGAAAAGAATTCCTTAAAATATCTTTATGCACATATAATAATAATAAAAAAATCTTTTTCGTGCAAACCTCAAAAGCAATGCAAGTTGTTTCTTTTCCTATGTCTAACAATAATTTTCAAAGTATAAAAAGAATTAACTTTGGATAGAGGATTAATCTTAACAAAAACCCTATTTTATGTTTCATAAGAATCTCTATAAAAAGGTGATCTCACTTTATATCATAAGGATCTCTATAAAGAGGTCTTTAGCTTAGATTGTTGTATCAATAATCCCAAGTAAAAATGATCTTAGAATATTTTAATTAACTAATAAAGGAAAACATGCATAATTTTCTTGTTTGAAACACTATCTCTAACTATAAATTCTCTAATCATGTAATATCGTGTATGTAGAATATTTAATATATATTCCTATGTTTTACTCTTTTGGTAATTTGTGGTAATATTTAATTGGAAAAATATATGTGAAAAGAGCAGATATCATTTAACAATAGCATTTTTTTTATGAAAATATAAACAAAATAATGAGTTAAGTTGAAAAACATTATATGATAATCAGGATGACAATGAGTAAGCTTTTGTGCTCATAAAAGATTATGTCTAAACTTATTTTAATATTTGCTGTAATTTATTATCATATAAAATCATTATTGTAATTTGAAGAGGCTAGTAATTTTTGATAGTAAGCAACGAGTAAATCTAGTCTTAGATAGTAATAGGCTTAACCTAGGCCAATTTGACATTGAGAACTTTTTGAACTAAACTAAACCTTTGACATTGGGAAAGTTTGAAAGTAAATCTAAACCAAATTGAAATATTTAAAAATTAATGGCTAGTTTCCTCTAACTTCTATTTTACAAATAAGTTAGAGAGTTATAAGGGATATGTTATGACTGTTTTATTTATGCAAAGCATCCATGTAGAAATTTTAAACGAATAAAGTTTTTATAATGTAAAAAAACCAACCATATTGAAAATATTAGGAAAAGAAGAAAATATTAAAGATGGATTTTATGTATAAAACCTCATAGTAGGTGACAAACCATAAGAGAGGATAACAAATCTATTATGTCAAAATAGGAAGTAAATTGCATTGTTGCATAACCTTAATTGACCACCATAGGCTTGAGATCGATTGCTAGCTAACCCCAATTGATTATTAGGCTTCAATTGACCACATTGCTCCAAATCGTTCAAAACTTTAGATCTTTACTTAACTATGATTTTTGCAACTTTCAACATGTTTTTTGCCACTAAAACAGCATACTCCATCTTACTTGGCATCC
Source organism: Laguncularia racemosa (assembly GCA_037954665.1). NCBI lineage: Eukaryota > Viridiplantae > Streptophyta > Magnoliopsida > Myrtales > Combretaceae > Laguncularia > Laguncularia racemosa. The sequence continues at coordinate 4,976,816 of JBBMOL010000016.1, forward strand.
TACACGAATAGTAACTTCTTGAAATTGGATAGGTGCATAAGCATAGATATGGGTCATATTCCAAAAATATACATCTCTAGTAGATAAAATGGGAAACAAATTGGGTTGTTAGAACCATAAAGTTAGGGATCAATCGCTAGCCAACCTTGGTCAATTAGCAATGGGTTTACAAAATTATATCATTAGTAATGTTATAAAAATTATTAATTTCAAATGATTAATTAGGTAATTAGTTATTCAAGAATTCACATTAATTTTCATAATATTAATTTTAAGAAAAATACATCAAGTAATATGATTATTATTATTTACTAATATTTTATATAATAATGATGAAATATTTGTAGTATTAATGTAATTATTGCTTATGATATAATGCTAATAAATAAATAACAAATTAATATAATTTTGTTAGTTTACTATAATTTTATAATGAATGAAATTTAAAGCTATTAGTTATTGTATTAAAAATATATTGAAGAAGTAAAAAGAGTGACATTAAAGTAATAAATACAACTTAAAAAAACTAAAATAACTATTATGGAAATTGAATATATGACCTCTAATATAGAATATAATTTATCAATAATTGCTTTTAAAATAAATATTATATATATATATATATATGATTTTTTAATTTTAATTTTTTTTTATAATTAATTTTTTCTGAGTTTAGGAAGGCTGAAATCCTTTTTGGTCCCCTTAAATCCGCCCTTACATACAATGGTTATGTACATTAATATATAAATTATATTGTGTAATGTTATTTGTACTCAGTTATATATAATTATATAAAGGTTAGTTTTTCAGCTAATAGGGGCTTCTTGTAGAATATTGTGTAAATGGAAAGACATGTAAAAAAAAAGGGCACTACCGCGGATGCAAGACCCGGCCTGTCTCGTTGGTGCCACGGTGCCAGAGCCAGACCGATCCCAATTCCCGACCTCGGCGCTGTCGAGTCCCCTAGAAAGAATAATGAGAAATTTATCGTACAGGCTTAAAGCCAGCCTTGAAACCGGGATGGTTCTGGAGCTTGCTCATTGGTTTTCTTCTTGAAGGTTCATCTATTGGCTGCTGCTGTTTTCGTCTCTTGCTTGTGATCTCTCTTGGAACTTGGAAGTGGGCTGACGAAATACACGAGTCTGTGTTCTAAACACAATTTACAACAAATTAGGAAGGTAAAAGTCATTCCAAATGTAGAGTTGATTAGATTTGGAATGAAGACATTAAAACTTTTTAACCTGACTCAATCCTAATGAAATAGTTGTGATCATATCGTTAAATCATAGATACATTACTTGTTAAAATCTATTCACTCTTTCAATATTCAATCCCACTACAAGGAGATTAAGTTTCTTCGTTCTTAAATGGCTTATACGTTCCAATTTCCTACAATCATATACTATGACGTCCATGGGATCTTTAATGCAAGTCTTCTTGTTCGTTTATAAGTTTATAACAGTGATTGAGTTAAGTTAATAGATGCTGACATACTATTCAGGGACGGAAACATTGTATTTGTTGAATGGAACATATAGTCTATTTGTTTGTTCCATTCTCGCATTTACCTTTTACATCTGTTTGAACAAAACACACAGTTTCAAATTTAAGTGGGGGTGTTTCACAATTCATACTAAGTAAAATCTATGTCAAACGTAGAAGCTTAGCAGTTGAATCTAATATGCGAACAAATGTTTATGATCTGTTTGTGCTCAACCTAATGACTATCTCTAGTACCGCCCTACTTGATAAGCATATAGGTGGCTTTCAACTTCGTATGAAAAATAAATACAAGATAAAAGTTACCCGGTGCAATCTAGAAGAATAAGCCTATCGAATAAAAAATTTCCCTACCTCTGATCTTTACATATATGCAACTTAATTTTGCCTATGTCAAATGAACTTCCTTATATTTGTTTAAATTCTATTTTTAAAATATGCACACTATTAAAAAAAAAAAAAAAAGGAAGAAGAAGATGCATTTTGAACAACGTAGCACAACCTTCTTTATCGCATACCTTCTTAGAAGATAATAGTGTTATCTTAGGGATTGTTTAATAACGAATTTCTCATACCACTTCTTACATGGTGTACAATTTTTTTTGTTTTATATTATACTTTATGGTGCACTTTTTATCTTGTACTGGACTCATTTTACAAACCAAATATGGTGTTAAATATTTTTATCCAGTTCAATCTCTTAAATTATATAACCAAATGGTACCTATAGCCTTCCTTGCTGGTGTCTATTCTTTGAAAGCCAATGAAAGTTCGCTAACCGCTTTAAACCAGGGAAAGTTTCCATGCTTCCATTGCTAATTAGTTACTGAAATTTTCCCTTATCATTATCTGAGCTTTCATGAATGAATATGTAAGGATGTAAGCAGGATGGGTATTGTTGGGTTCCTGATCCACCCGTCCTACTAAAAATCCTATAGAGTAGTATTCTATAAAGTTTGAGACAAGTTATGAGTTTTTTTTTTAAAACTTATAGGATTTGGAACGAGTAATGAGACAAATGTTAAACCCATTATAAATCCAAACCCATTAATATATATATATTTTATAATTTATTTCATTGTTGTAATTTAGTCAATTATATTAGATCTAATTATACAAGTGATTTCTCAATCTACTTGTATAATATCAATAATTAAAATTGATACTCTAGAAATATCAATTTTATACAATAAATAACGTACATAATTGAATTAAGAATCTAAAGAATCCATTGAATTAT